>CM045458.1:548577-2016325 GCA_024666655.1 Dascyllus trimaculatus
ATTTTGAAATTTGTAGGGGGCGCTGTGGAGCTTTTTGGCCATGCCCAAGTGTTGAGGGATAGGCTGTCATCAAGCATATCAAGTTTCATTCACATCTGATCATGTACAGCCAAATTATGAGCATTTCACACTTCATGGTCATAGGCTAAAAATGGCCGCCATGCCACGCCCACAACATGTGACGCAGCCACAAGATTTTAATAGCTTTTGATCCTGAAGGGGTCCAGATGCCACACAGCCAGTTTCATCAAGATGGGATAAAAATCCTGGGAGGAGTTCGTTAAATTCCAATGTCTCCACACGACCTTGTCTAGGGGGCGCCGTAGAGCCGATTGGAATTTCGACTGTGCAAATCTGTTGGACTTGGGATACTATATGTATGTACCAATTTGCATGTTTGTCGGATAAAGCAGTGATTTTATATGACTAATTAAATATTTGTAGGGGGCGCTGTGGAGCCGTTTGACCACATCCATTACTGAATTGTATATTACACATTAGGTCTTGAGGTTACTGAGGATTTGTGTGGATTTGGTGATTTTACGTGGATCCCTTCACCTCCAAAACTCATTTCGTTACACATGGCGAATTTGCTGAAAATGGCCGCCATGCCACGCTCACACCGTGTGACGCAGCCATGAGATTTTAATAACTTTTCATCCTGAAGGGGTCCAGATGCCACACAGTGAATTTGGTGGGGATGGGATGAAAATCCTGGGAGGAGTTCGTTAAATTCCATTGTCTCAGCACCACATTGTGTAGGGGGCGCTGTGGAGCTGATTGGAATTTCAAGTGTACAGATCTGTTTGTCTGGATAGACTATACATGTGTACCAAATTTCATGTTTGTAGGTCAAAGCAGTGGTTTTTTATGAGTATTTGAATATTTGTAGGGGGCGCTGTGGAGCCGTTTGAACACGCCACTTCCTGAATTGTATATCAAACATTAGTTTCTGAGATTTGTGAGGATTTGTGTTGATTTGGTGATATTAGGTGGATCCTTTCACCTCCAAAACTCATTTCATTCCATGTGGCAAAATTGGTGAAAATGGCTGCCATGCCACGCCCACACCGTGTGACGCAGCCACAAGATTTTAATAACTTTTCATCCTGGATGGGTCCAGATGCCACACATCGAATTTGGTGAAGACCGGATAAAAATCCTAGGAGGAGTTCGTTAAATTCCAATCCCTGTGCACCACATATTCTAGGGGGCGCCGTGGAGCTTTTTGTAATTTCAAAAGCAGGAATGTTTTTGTCTGGGGCTACTGTACCTGTGTACCAAATTTTATAGCTGTACGTGAAACTAGCCGTATTAACTCCACTAATGTCCAATTTTCAAGGTGGCGCTATTGAGTCATTTTGCCATTCATATGTGTAATTCCCCCAAAATATCAAATTTTTCACCAGTCCTGATGTGTCTGCAAAATTTGAGGAGTTTTTGAGCACGTTTAGGGGGTCAAATTGGGGTTCAATTTGGCGAAAGAGAAATAAAGAAAGAAAGAAAGAAAGAAAGAAAGAAAGAAAGAAAGAAAGAAACTGAGCAGGAACAATAGGGCCTTTGCCCTGCAAGGCAAAGGCAGCGTTCAGTGTGTCACACTGATCGCTGCCCTTTGCCTTTTCGGGCTCGGGCCCTAATAAAGAAAGAAAGAAAGAAAGAAACTCACGAGGAACAATAGGGCCTTTGCCCTGCAAGGCAAAGGCAGCGTTCAGTGTTTCACACTGATCGCTGCCCTTTGCCTTTTTCGGGCTCGGGCCCTAATAAAGAAAGAAACAGAGCAGGAACAATAGGGCCTTTGCCCTGCAAGGCAAAGGCAGCGTTCAGTGTTTCACACTGATCGCTGCCCTTTGCCTTTTCGGGCTCGGGCCCTAATAAACCGCCAGAGAAACACTAGAGGAAGAATAGGGTCCTACGCACTGTAGTGCTTCGGGCCCTAATTAAAGCTGCAAGCAGCGTCGAACGGGCCCTCGCTCCTCCCCGCACCGCTGCTCTGGAGATGATAGGAATCTTTAAAGTACACAGTTGTGTAACTGCTCTGCACATGTACCAAATTTCATGTCTGTAGGTTAAAGCGGTGATTTTATATGAATTTTTGAAATTTCTAGGGGGCGCTGTGGAGCTGTTTGGCTGCGCCCAAGTGTTGATGGAAAGCCTGTCATAAAACATATCAAGTTTCATTCACATCTGATCATGTGCAATGAAGTTATGAGCATTTCACACTTCATGGTCGCACGCTCAAAATGGCCGCCATGCCACGCCCACGCCGTGTGACGCAGCTACGAGATTTTAATAACTTTTCATCCTGGAAGGGTCTAGATGCCACACAGCGAATTTGGTGAAGATCGGATAAAAATCCTGGGAGGAGTTTGTTAAATTCCAATGTCTCCAAATGACTTTGTCTAGGGGGCGCCGTAGAGCTCACTGGAATTTCGACTGTGCAAGTCTGTTAGTCTCGGGTTTGTATGTGTATATTCCAAATTTCATGTTTGTAGAATAAAACAGTGATTTTTTATGAGTATTTGAATATTTGTAGGTGGCGCTGTGGAGCCGTTTGAACACGTCCATTCATGAATTGCATATTAAATGTTAGTTCTTGAGATTAATGAGGACTTGTGTGGATTTGGTGATTTTACATGGATCCCTTCACCTCCAAATCTCATTTCGCTCAACATGGCAAGTTTGCTCAAAATTACCGCCATGCCACGCCCACACCGTGTGATGCAGCAACGAGATTTTAATAACTTTTCTTCTTGGAAGGGTCTAGATGCCACACAGCGAATTTGGTGAAGATTGGATACAAATCCTGGGAGGAGTTCGTTAAATTCCAATGTCTCCACACGACTTTTTCTAGGGGGCGCCATAGAGCCGATTTGAATTTCGACTGTGCAAGTTTGTTGGACTCGGGATTCTATATGTATGTACCAAATTTCATGTTCGTAGGATACAGCAGTGATTTTTTATGAGTATTTGAATATTTGCAGGGGGCGCTGTGGAGCCGTTTGACCATGTCTATTCATGAATTGTATATTAAACCTTAGCGTTTGAGATTGATGAGGATTTGTGTGGATTTGGTGATATTAGGTGGATCCCTTCACCTCCAAAGCTCATTTCATTCCACGTGGCAAAATTGGTGAAAATGGCTGCCATGCCACGCCAACACCGTGTGACGCAGCCACAAGATTTTAATAACTTTTCATCCTGGAGGGGTCTAGATGCCACACAGCCAATTTGGTGAAGACCGGATAAGAATCCTAGGAGGAGTTCGTTAAATTCCAATGCCTGCGCACCACGTTTTCTAGGGGGCGCCGTGGAGCTTTTTCAAAATTTCAAAAGCAGGAATGTTTTTGTCTTGGGCTACTGTACCTGTGTACCAAATTTCATAGCTGTACGTGAAACTAGCCGTATTAACTCCACTAAAGCCCAATTTTCAAGGTGGCGCTATTGAGTCATTTTGCCATTCATATGTATAATTCCCCCAAAATATCAAATTTTTCGCCAGTCCTGATGTGTGTGCCAAATTTGGTGAGTTTTTGAGCATGTTTAGGGGGTCAAATTGGGGTTCAAAGTGGCGTAAGAAAAAGAAACCGCCAAAGAAACAAAGAAACAAACGCAGCAGGAACAATAGGGCCTTTGCACTGCAAGGCAAAGGCAGCGTTCAGTGTTTCACACTGACCGCTGGCCTTTGCCTTTTCGTGCTCGGGCCCTAATAAAGAAAGAAAGAAACCGCCAAACAGAGCAGGAACAATAGGGCCTTTGCCCTGCAAGGCAAAGGCAGCGTTCAGTGTTTCACACTGATCGCTGCCCTTTGCCTTTTCGGGCTCGGGCCCTAATAAAGAAACAAACCGCCAAACAAACAGAGCAGGAACAATAGGGCCTTTGCACTGCAAGGCAAAGGCAGCGTTCAGTGTTTCACACTGACTGCTGGCCCTTGCCTTTTCGTGCTCGGGCCTTAATAAAGAAACCGCCAAACAAACAGAGCAGGAACAATAGGGCCTTTGCCCTGCAAGGCAAAGGCAGCGTTCAGTGTTTCACACTGATCGCTGCCCTTGCCTTTTCGGGCTCGGGCCCTAATAAAGAAAGGAACAGAGCAGGAACAATAGGGCCTTTGCACTGCAAGGGAAAGGCAGCGGTCAGTGTTTCACACTGACCGCTGGCCCTTGCCTTTTCGTGCTCGGGCCCTAACTAGAGGAACAATAGGGTCCTACGCACTGTAGTGCTTCGGGCCCTAACCAGAGGAACAATAGGGTCCTACGCACTGTAGTGCTTCGGGCCCTAATTAAAGCTGCAAGCAGCGTCGGACGGGCCCTCGCTCCTCCCTGCACTCCTCTTCACACGACCTTGTCTAGGGGGCACTGTAGAGCCGATTGGAATTTCGACTGTGCAAATCTGTTGGTCTTGGGATACTATATGTATGTACCAAATTTCATGTTTGTAGGATAAAGCAGTGATTTTATATGAGTATTTGAATATTTGTAGGGGGCGCTGTGGAGCCGTTTGACCACGTCCATTCCTGAATTGTATATTAAATATTAGGTCTTTAGATTAATGAGGATTTGTGTGGATTTGGTGATATTACGTGGATCCCTTCACCTCCAAAAATATTTCGTTCCATATGGCGATTTTGTTCAAAATGGCCGCCATGCCACGCCCACACCGTGTGACGTATCCACAAGATTTTAATAACTTTACATCCTGGATGGGTGTAGATGCCACACAGCGAATTTGGTAAAGAGCGGACAAAAATCCTGGGAGGAGTTCATTAAATTCCAATGTCTGCGCACAACGTGTTCCATTGTACAATGATAAGCTTTTTTGTTCAAAATGGCGCCATGCCACGCCCACACCGTGTGACGCAGCCACAAGATTTTAATAACTTTTCAATCTGGAGGGGTCTAGACGCCACACAGCGAATTTGGTGAGGATCGGACAAAAATCCTGGGAGGAGTTCGTTAAATTACAATGCCTGCGCACAGCGTTTTCCAGGGGGCACTGTTGAGCTTTTTTGTTCAAAATGGCCACCATGCCACGCCCACACCGTGTGACGCAGCCACAAGATTTTAATAACTTTTCATCCTGCAGGGGTGTAGATGCCACACAGTGAATTTGGTGAAAATCGGACAAAAATCCTAGGAGGAGTTCGTTAAATTCCAATGCCTGCGCACCACGTGTTCTAGTTGGCGCTGTTTAGCTTTTTTGTTCAAAATGGCCGCCATGCCACGCCCACACCGTGTGACGCAGCCACAAGATTTTAATAACTTTTTATCCTGGAGGGGTTTCCATGCCACACAGCGAATTTGGTGAAAATCGGACAAAAATCCTGGGAGGAGTTCGTTAAATTCCAATGCCTGCGCACCACGTGTTCTAGTTGGCGCTGTTTAGCTTTTTTGTTCAAAATGGCCGCCATACCACGCCCACACCGTGTGATGCAGCCACAAGATTTTAATAACTTTTCATCCTAGATGTGTCTAGATGCCACACAGCGGATTTGGGAAGATCGGCCAAAAATCCTGGGAGGAGTTCGTTAAATTCCAATGCCTGTGCACCACGTGTTCTAGTTGGCGCTGTTTAGCTTTTTTGTTCAAAATGGCTGCCAGGCCACGCCCACACCGTGTGACGCAGCCACAAGATTTTAATAACTTTTCATCCTGGAGGGGTCTAGATCCCACACAGCGAATTTGGTGAAGATGGCACAAAAATCCTGGGAGGAGTTCGTTAAATTCCAATGCCTGCGCACCACGCAGTTCAGGGGGCGCCGTTTAGCTTTTTTGCTCAAAATGGCCGCCATGCCACACCCACACCGTGTGACGCACCCACAAGATTTTAATAACTTTTCATCCTGGAGGGGTCTAGATGCCACACAGTGAATTTGGTGAAAATGGGACAAAAATCCTGGGAGGATTTCGTTAAATTCCAATGCCTGCGCACAGCGTTTTCTAGGGGGCGCCATTGAGATTTTTTGTTCAAAATGGCCACCATGCCACACCCACACCGTGTGACGCAGCCACAAGATTTTAATAACTTTTCATCCTGGAGGAGTCTAGATGCCACACAGCGAATTTGGTGAAAATCGGATAAAAATCCTGGGACGAGTTTGTTAAGTTCCAATGCCTGCGCACCACGTGCTCTAGTTGGCGCTGTTTAGCTTTTTTGTTCAAAATGGCCGCCATGCCACGCCCACACCGTGTGACGCAGCCACAAGATTTTAATAACTTTTCATCTTGGAGGAGTCTAGATGCCACACAGCGAATTTGGTGAAAATCGGATAAAAATCCTGGGACGAGTTTGTTAAGTTCCAATGCCTGCGCACCACGTGCTCTAGTTGGCGCTGTTTAGCTTTTTTGTTCAAAATGGCCGCCATGCCACGCCCACACTGTGTGACGCAGCCACGAGATTTTAATAACTTTTCATCCTGGATGGGTCTAGATGCCACACAGCGAATTTGGTGAAAATCGGACAAAAATCCTGGGAGGAGTTCGTTAAATTCCAATGCCTGCACACCACGTGCTCTAGGGGGCGCCGTTGAGCTTTTTTGAAATTTTAAAAGCAGGAATGTTTTTGTCTTGGGCTACTGTACCTGTGTACCAAATTTCATGAGTTTACGTAAAACTAGCCGTCTTAACTCCACTAAAGCCCAATTTTCTAGGTGGCGCTATTGAGTCATTTTTCCATTCATATGTGTAATTCCCCCAAAATATCAAAATTTTCACCAGTCCTGATGTGTGTGCAAAATTTGGGGAGTGGCGTGAAAGTGGCGTAAGAAAAAGAAACAAACTGCCAAAGAAACAAACAAACTGCCATCCCCTCAAAGAAACACTACAGGAACAATAGGGTCCTACGCACTGTAGTGCTTTGGGCCCTAATAAAGAAAGAAAGACGGAAAGAAACCAGCGTTCAGTGTTTCACAGATCCGATATCAGAGCTGCTTGAAACAACAAAAATGGTGCTGTCTCAGAGAGAACAAGCAACCTTTAACCATTTCCAGCGTTATGTGAAAAGTGCTGACCAAGTCAAAGCTGAAAAAATCCTTCGTTTCTGCACTGGCTCATCTGTCACATGTACTGACAAAATTATGGTATGCTTTAATGCTGAAACTGGGCTCAACAGGAGACCTATTGCTCACACCTGTGGAGCAACCCTTGAACTACCATGCACTTATGGTTCCTATCCTTAATTTCGCACTGAGTTTGACAACATCCTGTCCAGCAACTACCTTGAAATGGATATTCTGTGACTTTGAAAACAGTCCTTGTAAGGGCCTAAGACAAACAGACATCATGGTATGAAATTTTATATTTTATTTAATGTTTTTGTCACTCATTTTTTGTTTCTTTTGTAATGCAAACATACAATGTGATGTGGTTTACCTCTTACAATTCTCTGTTTGTGCAATAGTTCTTTGCTAAAGGGATGTTTGTTTCATTTTTAATTCATTTTAAATAACACAACTTTTACTTTGTCTTTTACCTCAGTTCGACCCAAACTCCTCCTCAAAGCAACACTGTATGTTTTTGCCAATCACAGATTTCAGAACTGTCTATCATTGGTAGAATTGTTAAATATTTATGTTCAGGTGTTTCAAGTGTTGTGTAATTCATAAGCATTTGATTGTTAACAGGAAAAAGAACTGTTAAAAGTTGAAGAGACCTATGTAAGACTGTTTACAAAATCTACAAGTTAATGTGGCCCATCTGACGCGGAGTCTTTTTTGCCCTAATGTGAAGTTGGTAATCAGATGTGTATGTAGTATGTTATAAATATTGTTATAAATTGTCTTAATTCAGCACTTAAGTTGATGCTGCTGATTATATTTTTATAGGTTAAATGTTCCCATGAAATTTTCAAGGCATGTTGTCCAATTCTAAAAATGCATGTCCTTGAGTGTTTGAATTAGCAAACCAAAGTTCTGAGTTACATTTTCAATTTAATCAGGTGAAGTTGCCTGGAGTGCTGGACATGAATAAAATGATTTCACACTGAAGAAATCAAGTGCTCGTACCGGCTTTTATTCTTTGTAGCACTTCCAGACATCAGTGCTAGGAAATGCTTTGTGTATTCAGAAATATATTTATACACTTGTCATACATGCGAATTCTTTACATTAACTCATAGCAGTCCTATTAATTTTCCCTGTGTCTCATTTCTAGAACATATGCCATCAGCAGTGAACATGTCAATCAGTGTTCAAGTCATCTTATAGATAAAACTATATCAAGACTTTGGTCTACATTCATTTTAATATCACATACTTGTAAGTACGTTGAGATTTTTCTTTGAATTCAATTACACGTGTTCGCTCCTAACAATGTTATAAATAGAACAGCAACTAAAATGCACATCAGATGCTCACAGTGCTATTACAAAGCATTTTTTGACTTCAACATCACGTCAAGCATGTTTCAGTAGGGGAACAAATAATGTAGTATTTATAATGAATAACAATTTGAAAAAAATAACATATAGCATGTTTAAATTTTACAGGAGAACCATGTGTTTAATTCCGAGTTTATAGTTTTAGCAAAATATAATTCAAATAAACTTAAAATGTTTCTTGAAATTAAAAAAATAAGCATAACTGCAGCTTTTGCAACTTTGGCTTCCTGTTGATTCCATGATAAAAACAGGTCTGGGGGCTCTGAAAAAGATTTTTATAAGAAAACTCTTACTCCTTTAAACAGATGCACGAATGATGTCTCTCAGGTGCATATACAAGTCCAAAGCCTGATATGGATCTGTTGGTGACCTCACTTGGAACATTCAAGTTCTTTGATGGACTGATGGAGTGTGCGTTCCAAACGCTGGCAGTGTCATCAAGCTCATCCTATAAAAAAAATGAAAAAAATTAAAAGGGGAGTTGTTAGAAACATGTTTAAAAATCCTGTCTCCAAGTATTTTGTTTGGGTTTATGAGTATGTTGTCTTCCCTTTCATAAATACTAGTTTATTAAGTGTGTGAATTTGAATTTATACGACTCAACTCCTGTAGTAGTGTTAATATCGATCAAGGTGGCACTCTTTCCTCACCGAGTTTGAAATCAGCACAAGATGCCAGTTATACTTGATACAAAAACGTTACAATTATAGATAGATAGATAGATAGATAGATAGATAGATAGATAGATAGATAGATACTTTATTAATCCCGAGGGAAATTCAATTTTTTAGCAGCATACATACAACATATAAGACAAAAAAGGTAGATTAGTAACATTAACAGTAAATGTAAATGTAAGTAGTTACTATTCAACCCTGGTCATGCACTGTGTTTAGTTTTCCTATGAGTTTGTATAGCAATGTATAAATATATGTAATTAAGTTTTCTATAAGCTTAACCTTAGATCAATTGACCATAGTTAGCAATGCCTTTGATTATTGAGCAATTGTAATTATGTCTATTTTATGCGCCGTGATTACTGTGGCAATTTTAATATGTTTTTATTCTCTTTAATATGGTTTTCTCGGTGCTTTATGAATTTCACAAATCTGCAACAATATAAAAACCGAACTTAGACACTCACCTGGATGAGTCCCATGCAACAAAACTGAAGCAGGCTTTTGTCCAGAAAACCACCATCAAAGGAACCATTGTCTCGCAGGTCGGAAAACAAGCACAACCAAAACTCCACGCATTCGCTTCGAAGAAAACTCCACCAGTACTCGATTCTTTGTCAGTTCTCTGACTCCTTCCAAGTAGCTTTCGAGGGAGTCGTCTGCATTGGTTGGGACGAGGACACGCTGAAAATCTCTGACATGACCATTTTCAATTCCAAGATCTCCTCTCACTACTCTGGGGCAGCCTCCTAAACGCTGTACGGCCTCAATATAGTATCCTCCGATCAGCTTTGGGTCACTATTTGTGGTATATGCATTTAGCCAGACAATTTTCCGAGAAAAACCATCAATACTCCATTGATACAAATGCCATATGGTTTCAGTTTATCGTAGGAGTCGAGGTGCCAGATGAAATTGGGCCCTTTAGAGAAGTAGTTTCGCCTTCTAAGACGCCTTGCCTGTCTTAGTGACACTCCTGCGGGATCCAGCTCCTTCAGCACCAAGCGTACATCCTCCTTCCTCACACGTAGTCAGTGTTGTCTGCATTTCGTGTACATCCAGCGATATCCATGAAGCATTCCGGAGGACTGTAGTTCACTGCGTATGAAGTCTATCAGGACGGCCAGGTCAGAGTATGACTTGCGACGAGTGTGTCGTCTTGCGCTGAGTAACCTTTTGTGATGTCTCTCGCTGATGTGAAAACTGTGCCTTTTGCTAAGTACTGCTTGAATGTCCTTATATTTTAGGCCGATTTCAAAATAAAATTCAATAAACCTCTCGTACGGGTGGGTGTCCTCCATTGTCGTTTCTCCATACAGCCAAAAAGATGCAGAAGTATTCCTATAGTTTTGCGAGACCCCGAGAAATTTTTGAATTTTTTTTTTTTTTTTCCGAAAGAAATTTTTTTTTCTCGAACTTCTTCCTGTTTTTTTTTTCCTCCATGTCCATTCCGGGGCTCCGTAGTATGGCAGGCTGCTATAATTAATACATTAATGAGAATGCTAGTTGATAAGAGAGAGAGGGAAAAATTGGTCGCACTTACATGCTGTTGTGTTGTGTACTTTCTGATGTCAGTCAAAGTTCTATTGATTTTCCTAATGAAACAATGGACAGTAACTCCTTACCTCAGTACTGTAATGTAAACGTAAATTGAAGCTATAATTCTGTTGATATGAGCCAAATGTGAGCTGACATGTTCACCTAGACTTCATAATATGTGTGTTGCATTAGTTTGTGATTTTTAAAAGCTAATCTATTTGTTTATTAACTCTGATAATAGTGTGTGTGTGTGTGTGCGTGTGTGCGCGTGTGTGTGTGTGGGGGGGTGGGGGCCTCGACCAAGATGGCGGCGTAGCCTGAAAGCTCCACACAACCGGACGCAAACTTGACAAAAAACCCATGAATGCGCCATAAGATTTGAGCAAATAAAGCAGCTTTGAATATGTCAAAAAGCCCTTCAGCAAAACAATGTGAGATTTTTATCAGGACACGAAAGACAAGTACGAAGACAGCTACAGCTAACACCTCTCCAGTTACAACGACAGCCACAGAAGCTAGCGACATGGTGGATATAGGTGACGTGCTAACGGAGTTGAAGTCCCTCTGTTCGGACTTCGGGTCGAAGTTGGGTAACACTGATAACCGTCTGTCTGCTGTGGCTAATTCAATTGTGGCGATTGAAAACAAACTTTCAGACGTGGAACGAGATGTTTCAGTGAACACAAAACGTATTGGAGAGGCAGAGTCACGCACAGCACTAGCAGAAGGTGAGCTCCAGCATACTCAAGCTCCACTACCCTCAGCCACAAAACGCATCGCCTATCTTGAATTGAAAACCGAAGACCTGGAAAACCGAGGCAGAAGAAAGAATTTGAGGCTGGTCGGTCTACGAGAAGGAGCCGAAGGGATAAAACACTCTTTAACTTTGTGAACGACATGCTGTCCCATGGCTCGGCTATCCTGAAAAACCTTTACTTTGGAGCGAGTTCATCGCACGCTTGCACCGGCTAAACCAAACCAGAACCGAGCAGTCGTTGTCCACTTTCTGATGTACCAAGAGAAGGAATTCGTTTATCGTGAAACAAGGCGGCGAGATATCACACATGATGGAGCCAAGCTTTTATTTTTTCAGGACCTGTCTGCAGGAACTGTCCGCATTCGGCAAGGATTCACCCATGTGACAAAGTGGGTGAGAACTTCCATTTTGCCTCACCACTTGTCCCTTAATACATTCATTTTACATAGTACAAAACACAAGCCATCCTTCTGTGTATTTTACTTTATTTATGTGAATGTAACATTGTGGCACTTACTATCCCGGGTTTCTTTGTATTAATAATTGTTACAGTTTACTTCCATGAGTTAAAGAAAGACACACAGCCATAATTAGTTTCAGTTATCCTTTATTAAGTTACAGGTTAAATGTTGAATTGTTTGTTCCTTTGTTCATACTTACCTTTCTTTGTTCCTTTGTTCTGGTTCACCATGCAGGAGTAGTGTTTGGGAGGAGGCCGGCCCAGCACTTCTTGAATTTATAGTGTTGCTGATGTCAGAGTGACATCACTGGACCAGACCAAGTGGAGGGGTTTTCTTTTGTTGAGATTAATGTTCCTGTTGCATTAAAAGCATCGAGCAGTAAGGCTTTTATTTCAAAATCTTTCAGGAAAAAGGTTATAGATTCCCAGCGTTTTGTAGTATGTACAATTCTGCTGTCAGCTGAGTCGTTCAGATTGAGGTTAACTAGTACATCACCATACCTTCTCATGGTTCACCCCAGTGATTAGGCGTGAATGGAAAGCCCTATATGAGGAGGAAAGAGTTGCTGCCTCGAAAGAGAGGTGAGGTTGTGCTGCCACAATGTGAGTTTTTTTTCTGTTGCGTAGCTACGAGTTTACTTTGAAATTATTTTTCTTTGTACATATTTTTGTATTTTTTTGAACTTTGACTTTTACACCTGTAGAGAAGCACTGTAAAATAAAATCTGCACCTTTTTGGTAATCAAGAAGTCTGCTGAGTCTGTCTGCCTACCACCTTCCATGGCCATTCTGGCCAGGCTACATCACAAATGGTGGCAGTGGTGGCTCCAGGCCAGTAGGAGACAACAATGCAAAAATCAGTGAGATCAAAGAAGCAGCAATTGACAATGGACAGTGCAATAGAGCAGGTACCAGAAGATCTACAACCACCAGGGGCAGCTGGTGAGCAATCTTCTGAGTCACATGACCTAAGTGAGCTTTCTAACCTGTTAAAAGGCCTGATGCAACAACAAGCTGAACGAGACACAAAATGGGAGCAGGACAGACAATGCCAGGAAGACCGCTGGACAAGAGTTCAGCTCCAATTCACCCAGCTCCAGATGGAGGTACAGTCAGAATGCCAGGAATACCAGAGGTTGATGGAAGGTGCAGCAGCTGGACCTGGAAGTGTTCAGTCTAGTGCAGACCATCCTGTTCAGCAGGGGCGGGACACCTTGGAAGCATCTTCAGCAGGCCATTCTTCTAATCCAGTGCGGGTCCTGGGATGGAAAGGTCCGAAAATGCAGCCATATCATGAGGAAGAAGACATTGAGCATTATCTCACAACTTTTGAAAGAATTGCCACAGCATGCCAATGGCCGAGAGAAGAGTGGGCACTTCATTTGGCTCCACTACTCAATGGTAAGGCACGTGCTGCATATGTAGCTATGGACATTAGTGAGACTATGGACTATTTAAAAGTGAAAAACGCCATCCTTGAGAAATTTGAAATAAGCACAGAGACGTACAGATTAAGGTTTTGTTCTACTACAAGAGAGGAGGAAGAAACTCCCAAAGAGTTACAAACACGCCTGAAAGACCTGTATGACAAGTGGATGGTGCCAAGAGAAAAAACAAAGGAGCAAACTGGAGATGCTATTGTGATGGAGCAGTTCTTAAGAGTTCTGAATCCAGATCTTCGCACCTGGGTTAAAGAGCGTAACCCAAAGTCTTCAAGGCAAGCAGCAGAGACGGCCAAAGCATTCCTTGCAGCCCGGTGCCCCCTAAAGAGTCACATTACTCCTCGAACAACTCCGGTCCCTGTGTCAGTGAGTAAGACTGTGGGAGGGAATGGGCAAAGATTCAGAAATTTAAAACAAGGTTCCCCAAGTACAACTAGCAGTCGTGTTAGGGAATTTAAGCAGAGAGGTCCCCTATTGTGTCATTCCTGTGGTCAATCGGGGCACTTTAAAGCAGACTGTCCAGAGCAGTCAGTTAGTAAAATATATTTGAGCTGCTCAGCAGAGTCTATGAATTATCAAGGAGATGGAGTGGAGATTCTAGCATCCCCTAGAGATCATGAGCGCACTACGTGTTTTTTTTTTTTTAAACTTTATTTTTGTATTTCTATTTTTGCTTTTACAATACAAAAACAACAAAAAAAATTAAGCATTAACAACAGACAGATGTGGTCATCATAACAGTCAGGGAGTTTGCCAGCATGTAAAATTAAGCTTGCAGAGGTATAAAACAATATATAAATGAAGAGTGAGGTGGGTTACATCAGGATCAGGGCATACAAGATCATATTTCTTTCAGGTCCTTTCTTTTTAATCCTTAATGACCAGTTAAATACAAAAAACAAATAACATAGATAAACTAGTCAACATACATTGAATGAAAATAAAATAAAATAATAATAATAATAATAATAATAATAATAATAATGATGACAATAATAATAATAATAATAATTAATAAATAAAATTATTATTAATTAATTTAATAAAATAAAAAGGGTTTTGTAAGCACAATTGAGGCAGACCAAAGCAGAAGCATCAACATCATTCTCGGTGGTAATATGACATCCAATTTTTCCAATATTTTTCTCCCTTTTTGGTGGCGTATCTTAAAGAAAATGTCATTTGTTCCATACTATGAATGTCCTGAATTATTTTTTTTCCATTCAGTGATTGTTGGAGATTCTTTATTCAGCCATTTTTTAGTGATTGCTTTTTTTACTACCAGCCAATAAAATTTGCAATAAATATCTCTCCCCTTTCTTAAGCCCACCTGGTAAATTTCCTAAATATATTATGTCAAAAGTAAAATTGATCTCTGGTGTGATAATAAGTCTGATTGCAGTCCCAACATCCATCCAATAGGAAGCAATAACAGGACACTCCCAGAATATATGGAAATGCCCTGCAGAGTTAGCACCACACAATCTCCAACACTGTCCATACTCAGGTTTATTGTTTTGTAATTGCTTAATTTTGGGGGTGATAAAGAATCTCAAAATATTTTTCCAAGTAAATTCTCTCCACAAATGCAAACTAGAGGTAGTGGACTGTGTTTTACATACCGTATATTTAACCATTCCTCTTCAGTTAACTTTACATTTGCCTCTTTCTCCCATCTGGTTTTAACATACATTGTTGAGAGCCCTCTTTCTTGCTGCAGGGATGAGTAGATTCTAGAAATCATTTTTTTGTTAGTTTTACCATATATAACATCAACAAGAATATTAATCAGGTATTTTCCTCTCTCCTCAGTATTTTTAATATGTTTGTCAAAGTAAGATCTTAACTGTAGATATCTGAAGAAGTCTTGCTTCTCTAAGTTATAACTTTGTATAAGTTGTTGAAAAGTCTTCAGATCCCCCTTGTTGGAAATAGTGCAGTAAGACGTGATCCCTCTGCTGATCCACTGCTTAAATCTACTGTCCAGTTCAGCTGCTTCAAAATCAGAATCATAAGCAATCCAGCGTAGTATTTTTGTTGATTCTTCAAATTTTTGATCTCTACATTTTTTATACCAAATGTCTAATGGGACAGTGCTCCATTTGGGAAGTTTATCTAGGCCTTTCTTTTGCAGGATCCTGTCTCCTAAAATAGATGGTAGTGGTTCATCTATTTGGGTTTGCTCCAAATCTTTCCATTTGGCTTCAACGTTAGGATCACACCAACAGACCAATGAGCGCAGTTGTACAGCTCTGTAATAGTCTTCAAAGCATGGCAGTGCCATCCCACCTTTGTCTTTAGGAAGCTGCAATGTCTGAAACTTTACTCTTGGTCTTTTCTTTTCCCAAATAAAATTTAAGATTAATCTATTCCATTCAGTGAACTGTTTAGCAGGTATCTCCACAGGTAAAGACTGAAAGAAAAAGAGAAGTTTGGGTAATATATTCATTTCAATAATATCTATTCGGTTGTGTATTTTCGTAGGAAGTAATGACCAACGGTTTAGATCATTTTTAATATCAGTCGTTAAAGGTGGGTAATTATGAACATAGATCTGTGCTAAATCCTTAGGTATGTTTATGTCTAAATATTTAGTAACTGAGTTTTTCCATTTAAATTTACTCATTTTTTGAATGTTTTTGGGTGAGAGGTAGTTGAAGGAGAGGGTTTGTGTTTTATGCAGATTTAATTTGTAACCGGAGTATAAACCAAATGTTTCAAGTAGGCCTAATAATTTAGGCAGAGATTTATTTGGGTCAGTGAGTGTTAGAAGAATATCATCAGCGTAGGCACATATTTTATGCTGCTTACCTCCAATTACAACCCCTGATATGACTTTGTGTTCTCTGATAGCCTGTATCAGAGGTTCTATAAATAGGGCAAACAGGGTGGGGCTGAGGGGACACCCCTGTCTGCATCCTCTTTGGAGGGATATAGTTTTGGATATATTACCATTAATTTTAATTCTGGCTGTAGGTAAACTGTATAAGGATTTAAAATAATTCACCACCTGAGTATTAAAGCCAAATCTCTGAAGAACAAGATATAAGTACTGCCATCGAACTGAATCAAAAGCCTTTTCGGCATCCAGACTGACAGCTACTGATTCACAATTAGTATTTTTCATATAGCTAATTACATGGAGTGCCCGCTTAACATTATCCTGCGTCTGTCTATTCTTCACAAAACCTGTCTGATCTGTGTCGATTAAGTCAGGAATAATGTCTTCCATCCGTTTTGCTAGGATTGAAGCATATAATCTATAATCTATGTTCAGAACAGATATACAGTGCCTTGCGAAAGTATTCGGCCCCCTTGAACCTTGCAACCTTTCACCACATTTAAGGCTTCAAACATAAAGATTTACAAATATAAATTTTTTGTCAAGAATCAACAACAAGTGGGACACAATCGTGAAGTGGAACGAAATTTATTGCATAATTTAAACTTTTTTAACAAATAAAAAACTGAAAAGTGGGGCGTGCAATATTATTCGGCCCCCTTGCGTTAATACTTTGTAGCGCCACCTTTTGCTCCAATTACAGCTGCAAGTCGCTTGGGGTATGTTTCTATCAGTTTTGCACATCGAGAGACTGAAATTCTTGCCCATTCTTCCTTGCAAAACAGCTCGAGCTCAGTGAGGTTGGATGGAGAGCGTTTGTGAACAGCAGTCTTCAGCTCTTTCCACAGATTCTCGATTGGATTCAGGTCTGGACTTTGACTTGGCCATTCTAACACCTGGATACGTTTATTTGTGAACCATTCCATTGTAGATTTGGCTTTATGTTTTGGATCATTGTCCTGTTGGAAGATAAATCTCCGTCCCAGTCTCAGGTCTTGTGCAGACTCCAACAGGTTTTCTTCCAGAATGGTCCTGTATTTGGCTCCATCCATCTTCCCGTCAATTTTAACCATCTTCCCCGTCCCTGCTGAAGAAAAGCAGGCCCAAACCATGATGCTGCCACCACCATGTTTGACAGTGGGGATGGTGTGTTCAGGGTGATGAGCTGTGTTGCTTTTACGCCAAACATATCGTTTTGCATTGTGGCCAAAAAGTTTGATTTTGGTTTCATCTGACCAGAGCACCTTCTTCCACATGTTTGGTGTGTCTCCCAGGTGGCTTGTGGCAAACTTTAAACGAGACTTTTTATGGATATCTTTGAGAAATGGCTTTCTTCTTGCCACTCTTTCATAAAGGCCAGATTTGTGCAGTGTACGACTGATTGTTGTCCTATGGACAGACTCTCCCACCTCAGCTGTAGATCTCTGCAGTTCATCCAGAGTGATCATGGGCCTCTTGGCTGCATCTCTGATCAGTTTTCTCCTTGTTTGAGACGAACGTTTGGAGGGACGGCCGGGTCTTGGTAGATTTGCAGTGGTCTGATACTCCTTCCATTTCAATATGATTGCTTGCACAGTGCTCCTTGAGATGTTTAAAGCTTTGGAAATCTTTTTGTATCCAAATCCGGCTTTAAACTTCTCCACAACAGTATCTCGGACCTGCCTGGTGTGTTCCTTGGTCTTCATGATGCTCTCTGCGCTTTAAACAGAACCCTGAGACTATCACAGAGCAGGTGCATTTATACGGAGACTTGATTACACACAGGTGGATTCTATTTATCATCATCAGTCATTTAGGACAACATTGGATCATTCAGAGATCCTCACTGAACTTCTGGAGTGAGTTTGCTGCGATGAAAGTAAAGGGGCCAAATAATATTGCACGCCCCACTTTTCAGTTTTTTATTTGTTAAAAAAGTTTAAATTATCCAATAAATTTCGTTCCACTTCACGATTGTGTCCCACTTGTTGTTGATTCTTGACCAAAAATTTAAATTTTATATCTTTATGTTTGAAGCCTGAAATGTGGCAAAAGGTTGCAAGGTTCAAGGGGGCCGAATACTTTTGCAAAGCACTGTAGGTCTGTATGAGTTGCATTCAGTTTTATCTTTACCGGGTTTAGGAATTATTGAAATGACTGCCTGTCTCCAGGATAACGGAGTCTCTCCTCCTTTGAGAACATAGTTAAAACAATCTTTAAGGGTTGGCAGTAAAATTGCTTTGAAGCACTTGTACCACTCTGATGGATAACCATCAGCGCCTGGCATTTTATTTGTCTTCAATCTTGATATCGCTTTATTTATTTCGTTTTCTGTTATTTCTTGGGTTAATACTTTGTTTTGCTTTGTTCCAATAGATGGTAAATCTAAAGATGTCAGAAACCTAGACACTTCTTCAAGTTCAGCTGCTTGTGGCTGTGCATATAATTTTGTGTAATACTTTTCAAAGGAGTTTTGAATGCCTTCTGATTCATGACGTAACTTATTATTGTCAGAATCTTTCACTTTAGCTATCAGTCTGTCCGCCTGTTGTTTTCTGATTCTCCAGGCCAGCAATTTTTTAGATTTTGGGCTGTTTTCATAATAGCTGTGTTTTATAAATTTTGCCTTAGTCTCTATCTGTTTTTCATAAATATTGTTTAATGTTTGTTTTGTTTCTTCTATTTGATTTAAGGTATTAGTGTCATTACATTCCATATGCTTTCTCTCCAAAGATTTAAGCCTCATGGTCAAGTCTTTAATTTGTTTCTCCTTTTCCCTTTTCTTCCGGGTTCACCACATAATGAACTTGCCCCTAAGGACAGCTTTAGCAGCGTCCCACAGAATGCTAAGAGACACAGTTCCATTATCATTATTGGTCATATATTCTTTAAATTCATTCTCCATAAATGTCTGAAAGTTGGTATCATTAAGACAGCCTGTGTTCAGTGTCCATAAGGTCTCTTTTGGTTTGTCACTTAAATGAAGTGTCAAATACACCCCAGCATGGTCAGATATATCTTTTACTCCAATGTCACATTGTATAACTCTATGTCTGTCCATATTAAACATAAAAAAAGTCTATACATGAGTAAACCCTATGTGGTGAGGAAAAGAAAGTAAAACACTTTTCATATGGATGTGCCTCTCTCCATATATCAACCATCCCTATTTCTTTTAATAGTTTTTTGACATATAATGCTTCCGGTTGCATCTTTTTTGTCTGGTTTGTGGAATCCAAAGAGGGGTTCAAGCAGACATTCCAGTCACCTACACAGATCAGAACTCCTGTGGCTTCCTCTGATATTAAATTGAAGATCTTTTTTATCAATTGTTTATCATAACCAGGTGGTCTGTAAACATTCAGGAGTGTGACCTCCTTATGATCTATGAAACACTTAACCAGTAAATACTGTCCCTCTTTATCTGTTATCTGAGATATGAACTGAAAGTTCACTCTATTTGATATTGGGATTGCGACGCCTCTCTTATTTCCTTTTTCAAAGGATGAGTAATATGTGTTTCTAAGTCCTAATTTTTCAATTTTTTTATGCTCTAACTGGGGTAGGTGTGTTTCTTGCAAAAAAATAATATCTTGTTTTTCTCTTTTCATTTTACCAATTGTCTTTTTTCTTTTTATAGGATTGTGTAACCCGTTCACGTTAAGCGTGACTATTTTATATCCTTCCTTCTGCATCAAAGTCAGTAATAACTACAACACCAACATCTCCACATTCCCTGCGATGACCTGAACAACAAGAAGAAAAAAAAAAAAGTCTGTATATTAACATAGATCTTGAATGGGAACAAATCAGAACAGACTTCCATTTGTGAAGTGTGGTTTCAACTTCTATTTTTGAGGTGGAAGCCCTCAAATCAGAAGGGTCCCCTCCAAGTGCTGACTGCCATCTCCCACAAAACAAAAATGGAGCAGTGCACATTAGAGAATCAAAAAGCAGACCCCAAGGTGGTCAGTTTTAGTCATTATATAATCATAACAGGAAATCTGGCTTTACCTTTGTGTTTCATACTGTACTTACTCATGCTATTTGAGTGGTCCCTCATTCATTTATAACATGGGAAAGTTTTTATGAGGTGCTAGTGTTGTGCCGAAATCCTTTCAGTTTTTCCCGGATGTCTCGCAGCCTCTTGTCGCGGTGTCGGCGTGAGGCTGCACCTGCAGTTTCCCAGGGCGGCTGTCTGGCTCTGGTCACGGGTGCATCATCAGTAGGGGGACATTCCCTGGTGGTATCTGGGAGTAGTCCTCTTTTTATCAAGTCAGCTGTTGCCTCTGATGCGCTGTTGTAAACAACCGGGCCGGTTTTGAAGTGAACTCTGAGTCGGGCTGGGTGGAGAGTCTGGAAATGGAGAGCCTTTTCTTTTAGTGTTTTTCTGATGGTGGAGTACGCCTTTCTTTTCATTATTATTTCAGTTGGGTAGTCTTGCTCAAAAAACACTCGTTTGCCGTCATAGAAGATTTCTCTTTTTTTCCAAGCATCATGGAGTATCCTCTCTTTGGTTTTATATTCCAAGAAATAGATAAGGATCGACCTTGGACTAGAGCCCGCGGGGGGCTTGGCTCCGAGGGACCGGTGGCAGCGTTTGATGCCGAGAGAGGCGTCAGGAAGGTGCAGCTCGGTTTTCAAAAAGTTTGTGATAAAGTCCTGGATATTCTCACCCTCGGCATCTTCAGGAATGCCGTGGATATGTGTGTTATTCCTACACGAACATGCCTCCAGATCTGTCAGTTTCTCTTGTAGAGAGACTTGTTGTTCCAAGGCATGGATCAGCAACTCTTTAGCTTCGGTGCTCCACTCTTCCACCTCGGCCGATCTCTGCTCCGCCTGTTCGACTCGATCCGTTATGTTTTTTAGCTCAGTGGTAATAGTGTTTAGCTTCAGACTAACCTCTCCTCTGAAATCGCCGAGTTCACTTTTCAGCTGTCCAATGTTTTCAGTCAGTTCTTTCTTCACATCCACTCGGCCCGCCTGTATTTCAGCGATGATGTTAGCTTGGATAGCCTCCATGTCCATGTGCGCACTAGCTTCGTTAGCACCGCAACCGGATTTCACACTGTCACTCGGTGAAAAAACACTGGTCTCCACGTTTTGCCCAGATTTTCCTTTTGCTTTCTGTTTATTCCCCCCTTTCATGCTATATTTCACGACTAAATTATCAAAACGTTGTATAATTCTTCAGGGGGGGGGATAGGACCACCTGGGAGCCTACAAATTATGCTGTTACTCACTTCTCCGTCATACCGGAAGTCCACTACGTGTGTTTTTATTGGGGAAAAGCCTTGTGTTGCTCTGTTAGATTCAGGTAGTAGCCGTACCCTTGTCAGGCAGGATTGTCTCCCCAGAGATTTCACATGCAGTGGTAAGGTGAAGGTTTGGTGTGTTCACGGTGACAATGTAGACTATCCCTTAGCTGATGTTAATATTACAGTTGAGGGTCAACAGTATTTACTGTCAGTAGGAGTAATGAACAAACTTCCTTACCAGGTGGTGTTAGGCTGGGATCTTCCCGTCCTTCAAGATCTGATAGCAAAGGGTGAGGAAAAGGATCTCTGTGTTTCATGTGAGGGTATGATGGCAGTCACCAGGTCTAGTCACAGGGAGCACCAATCAGAGCCAGGTCTAGGTTGGAGTGAGTTGCCATTTGCAGGTGGTGATGTTCCTGAGGCTGAGGGAGCCCGACAGTTTTGTCCAAAGAAAAGCAGAGTGCAGAGGAGACAGGATAAAGTGAGGGGGACAAGGATCACTGAATCAGTTCTAGAACCAGACAGTGTTGACCTAATGGTTCTCCCCAGCGATATAGTTAAGTTTCAAAGACAGGACCCATCTTTAACACCCCTGTTCGCAAAGTGCGTCCCTAATTCAATTGAGGTCACTGAGAAAGTTAGGGAGATATTCCTCCTAAAAGATGAGCAATTGTATCGCCGTAGGAAGGTGGGAGACCAGTTGGTTGTGCCCAAAAGCTTGAGGCCCGTAGTCTTGAAACTAGCACATTCTGTACCGTGGTCAGGTCATTTAGGACAACTCAAGACCTTCTCCAGAATGTTAACTTGCTTCTATTGGCCACAGCAATTTGCTGAAACAGTTCAGTTTTGCAAATCTTGTCCAGAATGCCAGTTAACAGCACCAGGAAAGAAAAGTGACAGGGCTCCGCTTATTCCCATACCAGTTATAGACACCCCCTTTTCTCGCATCGCCATGGATATTGTAGGCCCACTGGAGAGGAGTAGTGCAGGGCACAGGTATATTTTGGTAGTGTGTGACTATGCTACAAGATATCCGGAAGCGTTTCCCCTAAGAAAGGTCAAGGCCCGTCAGATTGCTAACTGCCTTATACAACTGTTCTCGAGGGTTGGGATTCCCAAAGAAATTATCACTGACCAAGGTTCCAACTTCACATCTAACCTCCTGAGAGAAGTCTACAAACTGTTGGGGATCAGAGGGGTCAAGACCAGTTCCTACCACCCACAGACAGACGGCCTGGTAGAACGCTTTAACAAAACCCTGAAATCCATGCTGAGGAAGTTTGTGGAAGACTCAGGGGCTGACTGGGACCAATGGCTGCCATTTCTCCTTTTTGCATACTGTGATGGCCGTGCCCACGGCCACACAAAGGTTACCTGGCAGCTGTGCAGAATCTCCATCTTGATGAGACAAAAGATGGGGCTGAGGGCGGAGCATGCTTTTATGTGGAAATCCCTCCCACAGACCAGACTAAGAGCTGTGACATCACAGGGGGGAACAGGGTTTTATTGATTTAGTGTTAGTTATTGTGTATATTGTTTCCCCCCTATGTGTTAGAAATGGTCTGGTCAACCACTATATATGTTGGTGGAGGCAACATATCCACCAACCATAACCATATCCACCATATCCAACATGGTGGAGGCCCAGCAACATCAAAAGGCCTGGTATGATCAATCAGCCCGGCAGAGATCCTTCAACCCTGGCCAAAAGGTACTTATACTCCTCCCCAGTGATGAAAGTAAGCTGCTGGCAAAATGGCAAGGACCCTTCGAGATCCAGCAGAGAATGGGACCATCCACCTACAGAGTGTCCACCCCAGGTCAGTCCCACTCAAGTAGGGTGCTGCATGTGAATCTACTTAAGGAGTGGGTGGAGAGACCTGATAAGAAAGCAGAGGTATTGCTGATCAGGAGGGTTCCAGAGGATGAAGAGGTGGAGGAGCAGTACTTGCCTCCAGCAGCTTCCCTGGACCTGGATCTCAGCCACCTCTCTGAAGAAAAACGACTGCAGGTGGGAGCTTTATGTAACTCTGAAATATTCCAGGAAAATCCTGGAAGAACAAACCTGGTTGAGCATGACATTGTGTTGAAAGAAGGTGCTTCGGTGAGACGCTTGAGTTACAGGATACCCGAGCGTCTGCTGATCGTGCTGAAAGAGGAGATTGACCTAATGCTGTCTCTGGGGATTGTTGAACCATCAAAGAGTGAGTGGTGCAACCCGGTTGTTCTGGTCCCAAAGAAGGATGGCAGCATACGGTTTTGTATTGACTTCAGGTATTTAAATGCAATCTCACAATTTGATTCATATCCCACGCCTCGGATTGATGACCTGATTGAGCGCCTGGGAAAGGCAAAGTACCTAACAACGCTAGATCTCTGCAAAGGCTATTGGCAGGTACCACTCACTCAAAGCTCCAGAGAGCTAACAGCTTTCCGGACGCCATGGGGGTTGTTTCAATTCACGGTCCTGCCCTTCGGACTGCACGGTGCTCCAGCAACCTTCCAAAGACTGATGGATCAGGTACTGTGCGATCTGTCAGATTTTGCTGCAGCCTATCTTGATGACGTTGTCATTTACAGCACCACCTGGGAGCAACACTTGATACATCTGGAAAGGGTGTTGAAGTGTCTCCACTCTGCTGGGCTGACCATCAATCCATCAGAGTGTGTCTTCGCCAAGGCCGAGACAGAGTACCTGGGGTTTGTCATAGGAAATGGGGTCATAAAGCCACAAGTAAATAAGATTCAAGCCATTGAGTCCTGCCCACGGCCTGAGACAAGGAAGCAGCTCAGATCTTTTCTTGGTATGGCAGGATTTTACCATTGCTTTATCCCCCATTTCTCTGCTAGGGCAGCTCTCCTTACTGATTTGACAGGATCCAGATGTCCCAACCAGGTCCAGTGGACAGAGGAAGCAGAGGCGGCCTTTCGAGATATCCAACAGTCACTGAGTAAGAGTCCAGTCTTATACAGTCCAGATTTTCAAAAACATTTCATCCTTCAAACTGATGCTTCGGAGAGGGGTCTGGGGGCTGTCCTTCTACAGGGATCTGCAGAGGAGCGACATCCTGTGGCTTTCATCAGCCGTAAACTGTTTCCAAGGGAGGTCCGCTACTCAACTGTGGAGAAGGAGGCACTAGCAATCAAGTGGGCCCTGGACTCCTTCAAATACTACCTCTTGGGACGAGAATTCACATTGGAGACGGACCACAAGGCTCTCCAGTGGCTTGAGAAGATGAAAGATACTAATGGCAGGATCACCAGATGGTATCTGGCAATGCAACCATTCCACTTCATCATCCGCCATATCCCAGGAAAGGACAACTGCACTGCAGATTACCTCTCTCGCTGCCCCAGCGAGAGTTTCGAAGAGGGGGCGTGTGTGATGGCCGTGCCCACGGCCACACAAAGGTTACCTGGCAGCTGTGCAGAATCTCCATCTTGATGAGACAAAAGATGGGGCTGAGGGCGGAGCATGCTTTTATGTGGAAATCCCTCCCACAGACCAGACTAAGAGCTGTGACATCACAGGGGGGAACAGGGTTTTATTGATTTAGTGTTAGTTATTGTGTATATTGTTTCCCCCCTATGTGTTGGAAATGGTCTGGTCAACCACTATATATGTTGCCCCAGGAGCACATTCTGGCAGGTCAGTTTGTTCAGTTGGTGTTTGTTTTTGTGAGCTGTATTTTTGGTAGTTATGTTTTGGTTGACCTCTTTTAAGGGCCCTATAACTTTGTTTTCATTACCTTTAGTCATTTGTTTTGTAAAAGTAACTTTGTTTTTGGAAAATAAATTTATTTCTTTTTGGAACTTTAAACCTGTGCGCTTTGCTTAACTGCTTGGTCCATGACACATACAAAGAGGTGCCACAAGCATCAACTAGTTTTTCTCCATTCCAGCTTCTGTATGGTCATGCAGTACGGGGTCCTCTGGATGTGCTAAAAGAGGCCTGGGAAGGACCAAAACCAGAAAAAAAGGTGTAATGTTCTCTTGTATGTATTAAAAATGAGAGACAAGCTCGAGCAGTACCAAGAGTTGGCCAATAGACATTTGATCAGTGCTCAGCAGCATCAAAAGCAGAGCTACGACAGAGTGGGTCGCCAGAGGATTTTCCAGGAAGGACAGAAAGTTCTACTTCTTCTTCCAACGTCAGAGAGCAGTCTCCTAGCTAAGTGGCAGGGGCCCTATGTGATCAACAAGAAAGTAGGTCCAGTCACCTACGAACTCAGCATGCCAGACCGTCGCAAGAAGCATCAGGTTTTCCATGTAAATTTGTTGAAAGAATGGATAGATAAACCTGCATCAGCAACACAGTTGTGGGCTCGCACTGTGGTTGAGGAGGAGGAACCACAGGAGCAGTTCTTTCCTGCTGCAGTTGAAGGACATGCAGTCCCTAACCTGAATCATCTGTCTCCAGACCAGCAGGAGGACCTAGAGGCCATCATGCCTGGTGAGCTCTTTAGCACCAAACCTGGTTGCACAAACCTCATTCAACATGAAATACGTCTCCGTTGTCCCAACCAGCAACCAATCAGAGACACCACCTCCAGAGTTCCAGCTAAGCTGATGCCTGCACTGAGGCAAGAGGTGGAGGACATGCTTGCCATGGGTGTTATTGAGCCATCCAGAAGTGAGTGATGCAGTCAAGTTGTGTTGGTTCCCAAGAAAAATGCCATAAGACAGATTTTGTGTTAATTTTTCTAAACTGAATGCTGTTTCTGCTTTTGATGCCTACCCTATGCCAAGAGTAGAGGATCTGATTGAATGCTTAGGAAACGCTAAATATCTGACAACACTTGACCTTTGTAAAGGGTATTGGCAGGTGCCTCTGACTGAGTCGTCTAAGGACTTGACAACATTTAGGGTCCCAAGTGGACTTTATCGTTTCAGAACAATGCCATTTGGACTGCATGGAGCTCCAGCTACATTTCAGTGGCTGGTGGATGAAGTGCTGAGAGGGGACGATGACTACACTGCAGCCTACATTGATGACATCGTGGTGTTTAGCGAGACATGGGAGGAGCACATTCAACACTTCTCGGACGTCCTGCAATGGATCCAGAAAGCTGGACTTGTCATCAATGCACGCAAATGTCACATCGCCAAGACAGAGGTGGAGTACTTAGGTTATATCATTGGGTATGGGGTCATCCGCCCTCAGGTGAGTAAGATTGAAGCCTTAGCTGCATATCCTCCGCCAACCACAAAGAAGAAGGTAAAATCATTCCTGGGTTTGGCCGGTTGGTACCGTCGGTTCATCCCCAATTTCTCTGCCAGGTCAGCAGTACTCAGTGATCTGACCCGAAAATCCAGTCCCACCAAGATAAAGTGGTCCCCACAATGTGATGCTGCATTTGCTGACTTGAAAAACTCTCTGTGTAATGAGCCTGTGTTGCATTGTCCAGATTTCACCCGTCCATTTACGGTGCAGACAGATGCTTCTGGAGTAGGATTAGGAGCTGTGTTGCTGCAGGGTGAGGGAGAAGACCAAAGGCCAGTCCAGTATATTAGTCGTAAGCTGTTCCAGAGGGAAATGAGGTATTCGACTATTGAGAAAGAGGCCTTGGCAGTCAAATGGGCTCTGGATACACTGAAGTACTACCTAATGGGTGGTGGATTTGTGTTGGAGACTGACCATCAGGCATTGCAGTGGTTAAACAGAATGAGAGATTCTAATGCAAGGATCACAAGGTGGTATTTGTCCCTGCAGCCATTTCGTTTCAGGATTCAGTACAGACCAGGACATAAGAATGTTGTGGCTGACTTCCTGTCCCGTTCCTTTGAGGAGTGACTAGCTTAAGGGGGGGGGGGAGTGTGACAAAGTGGGTGAGAACTTCCATTTTGCCTCACCACTTGTCCCTTAATACATTCATTTTACATAGTACAAAACACAAGCCATCCTTCTGTGTATTTTACTTTATTCATGTGAATGTAACATTGTGGCACTTACTATCCCGGGTTTGTTTGTATTAATAATTGTTACAGTTTACTTCCATGAGTTAAAGAAAGACACACAGCCATAATTAGTTTCAGTTGTCCTTTATTAAGTTACAGGTTAAATGTTGAATTGTTTGTTCCTTTGTTCATACTTACCTTTCTTTGTTCCTTTGTTCTGGTTCACCATGCAGGAGTAGTGTTTGGGAGGAGGCCGGCCCAGCACTTCTTGAATTTATAGTGTTGCTGATGTCAGAGTGACATCACTGGACCAGACCAAGTGGAGGGGTTTTCTTTTGTTGGGATTAATGTTCCTGTTGCATTAAAAGCATCGAGCAGTAAGGCTTTTATTTCAAAACCTTTCAGGAAAGTGGTTATAGATTCCCAGCGTTTTGTAGTATGTACAATTCTGTTGTCAGCTGAGTCGTTCAGATTGAGGTTAACTAGTACATCACCATACCTTCTCATGGTTCACCCCAGTGATTAGGTGTGAATGGGAAGCTCCATATAAGGAGTAAAGAGTTGCTGCCTCGAGAGATAGGTGAGGTTGTGCTGCCACAATGTGAGTTTTTTTTCTGTTGCGTAGCTACGAGTTTACTTTGAAATTATTTTTCTTTGTACATATTTTTGTATTTTTCTGAACTTTGACTTTTACACCTGTAGAGAAGCACTGTAAAATAAAATCTGCACCTTTTTGGTAATCAAGAAGTCTGCTGAGTCTGTCTGCCTACCACCTTCCACGACCATTCTGGCCAGGCTACATCACAACCCAAGTTATGAAGCAGTTTGTGGACATGGGAACCTTCTGAGGATTTCAGCATAATCCCTGTAAGATGAGAGTGCTGCACAAGGGGAGAATACACCTATTTTCAACACCAGAAGAAGCTGAAAAGTTTCATCAGGACATCACAAGTCCCTCATAAAGGTTTGATAGCCCATATGGTTGTAATACATATCCATTAAAGCTATGATGGACACTGGATGTATCAGGAGAAACAGTCGAGTTATATGTTGTGAAAGATATACATAGACTACCGAGCACTGACTGTTTACGATTGTATTATGTCTGGAAATGGGACATCTTGAGAGAACAGACGTTAAAGGCATATTTATTTTTTCTGTTATTTTCTAATTTAGTGGCGCAGTACATAAACCAACATTTTATTATTTATGTGTAGCCAGGTGGAGAAGGAAGCTGAATAAAGGGGTTTTGGGTCCATAATGTAATGCATTATAGATATTGTTTTGGGTGAGGTTTCCCCTCTATGGGGTGCTACTGTCACTTTAAGAGCAGCGCAGGGCCAGACCCCGCGAGAGCACAGACTTCCCATGAGACTGTAGACACGCGAGAGACCGGAAGGAAAACGCGCGAAAGTAGTTGGAGAACAGAGATTCTTGAGACGCGTCGGTTGTATTATTTCTCCATCACGCTGAGGAAGTTTGAGCAGTGGAACGGCAGGGGAGATTTGCCGTGTTGGGTTCCAGGTGTGTGTCGTAGCACACAGCCTACATACTGGAGTGAAAGAGAGAGCTAATACTGTTGTCTATAATAGTCATTTATTGTACTTTGCTCTTTGAGCATTAGGTCCGTTCTGTTACCATTGTAATTACCTACAATCCTCAACTTAAGGTATTAATGCTGAGTCTATATTTTTGTAGCTCAGTCGGGGAATAAAAGTCCCACACAAAAGTTATCCTGTGTCCAGTTCAGTCTTTTGATGACCAGGCTACATATATTGGTGTCAGAAGTGGGATCCCCTTTCTAGGTTTTGAGGTTGTAGTTGCTAGTGAGTATATAGACAACAGTATTAGCAAGAAGTGGTCCATCCCTGGAGCGGTGGTGTGGACGGGACGAGAGGGACGTCTCAGGGTCGTCGTTAGCCGCTGGAGAAGAGGGAGGCCAGACTCTGCCATCTTTGAGACTGTAGAAGGAGGCCCATAACAACTTGAAGAGGCTGTGTTGTTTTGCTGCAATAAAGACACTGAAACAGATATTCAAACATGTCAGAAGACGACGAGGGAGCGGCTGCTCCCTTGGCAGGAACCAGCTTCCAAGACGATGCACCTCTTTCGTCCGGTGATGGAGGTAACTCGCTGGCACAGCTTCAGTTACAGATTTCAGAGCTGAGTAGGAAACATGATGCAGTAATGTCCAGCATTGCTAATTTGGGTAATGTTCAAACCAGATCTGTTGTGTACATTCCAAGAGAAAAACACATTGCAAATTTTTGTGGTGAAACAGGGAAAGATGTGTACACTGTGGATGAGTTTATTGAAGAGGTGGAGAGGGCAATAAGAGCTAGAGGAATGGGCAGGGAGGAGCAAGCAGATTTTATCCTGTCACTGTTAAAGGGTTCAGCTTTGGAGGAGGTTAAACTGCGGATGGGAGGGCAGCCTAAGCAACCAAGTGATCTGTTCTCATACTTGAGGGGAGCATTTAGAGAGAAGCGCACAACACCACAACTGTTACATGCTTTCTATGCCCGCAGACAAATAGATGGGGAAGATTTGCGTGAATATTCACATGCTCTCTCACAACTGCTTAACGCAGCACTCCAACAGTCCCCTGATGCACTAGCTGATGCACAGCTAGCTCTGAGAGATCAGTTCATTGAGGGAGTGCGTGACTCCAGCCTCAGACGCGAATTGCGTAGGCTTGTTAGAGAGAAACCTGATTTTAGTCTATTTGATGTGAGAGATGAGGCAATGATGTGGACTCTGGAAGACCGCCCTCGCAATGCTAATGTGGCAAGAAACAGAAACCTTGTAGGTGACAGCACAGATGAAGTTTTGGAAAAAAACAGCTCAACCAATAGTATACAGGCAGACTTGGCGGTTACATTGCAGGAAGTAGTAAAAATAATTACACAGCAAGGTAAAGCTATCAGTGAGCTAACAAATGCCGTTCGTGGGCTCACTACGCAGAATGCTAACTTAGAAGGTGAGAGTAAAGAGGGTAGATTCAGAATACAACCCAAGTATACCAGTGATGGCCAACCTATCTGTCTGCGATGCGAAGGGGTGGGGCATATGGCTAGACAGTGCACTACCACACGTAAGCCAGTGAGTCGGTCCCCTACTGTGTCAAGTCCTGCGGTACAGGGAAACAGGAGCCCTCCGTTGCTGTGAGCCGGGCAATGCGAGGCAAGTCAGAAGGCTCAGAGGACACATTAACCAAAGAACGCTTCCTGAAAAATGCTGTAGGCCAATGCCCTGAAGTAGACATCCAGATAGGTGGTGTCCCCCTTAGGTGCATACTGGACACAGGAAGTAATGTAAGTACCCTGACAGAAAGTTTCTTCAGAAACCATCTCCATGGGGGAGACGAAGATATGCACTGCACTGCTAAGTGGCTCAAATTAACTGCATGTGGCAAAGTGGCGGTCATAGAATTACAGTTTTGTTGCCAGACAACGCCACCTGGGGAGTTTCACCCCAGGAAGTAATCACAAAATTAACAGAGCAGGCTAAAGGCTACACATGTTCGTGATCACCATGGGGCAAGAGACAGTTCTGATATTACAAAAGTTCTTTATTTAACAATGATAAATGAAACAATTCTATGTTGCCGTCTATGGCACCCAATGTTAGATGCGGAGGCCAAAAAAGAGAGGTGGACAGAGCTGGGTTACCTCGACGGCCCACAACCAATGAGGGGGGGAGAAAACCAGACAGCACCCGTGACACGGCACACTCACACAAATGAAACGTGAAGAAAACCACCACCAGGGATTGGGTCGTCGCCGGGAGCCCACAGCACCTGTCCACAGGGAAGGAGAGACAATAAAATGGCCGCACCTGGTCAAGCAGCTTTAAATCGACTAACAATAAACAATTTAGTAAATAACAAATAAACTAATACTCCAAATGTGATGTAACAAACAAATCAAATTCAATGAAAGGATACTCAAAATGAACAATTAATTTAATTTATAACCAAATAACAAAAGAATTAAATCTCAAATAAAAACCTAACAAAGCAAACAAAAGAAATGCAAGGGAAAGCAAAAAGGAAACAAATCAATATTTAAAGTAACCAAATAATCACATAAATCATCAATACATAACAATGAAAATGCAGCCGCATGGACGCAGCGGTACCCTGAAGGCAACACGAGGATTTGTTAAAACAAACACAGTAAAACAGGCATTAAAGCCTACTGAGCCAAAACAGCAGCGTGGTCCACAAGCCGTGGCGGTGAATTAACTTCGGCGGCGGCGTCGCAGCACGCAGAACCACGTCTGGCCGGTCGAAGCTGCGACACACGTTATTCATAATTAGCCAGAAGCGAACAATAGGAGAGGAGGAGGAGAACGGACAATGCCAACTCACCACAAAAATGCACAACCTCACACAGGGGGCCTCCGGTGGGGCAGCCCGGTCCCCCCGACAGTGATCTGCACCCGCTACCTGCACCCTGCGGCAGGAAACAGACCGTGTCACCGATGCACAAGGCAGCACGCTAAGCAGGAGGGAGAACAGCGATGCACATACCTGGGCACTAAAGGAGAGGAGTGTGTGCCACGATGAACACGCCAGGTGCGCTCCGGTGTGCGCACGTACACAGAACGATGGATCCGCACCACAGATCCTCCACCACCTGTACCGGCCACGCCACGCCACGCCACGCCACGCCACGCCACGCCACGCCACGCCACGCCACGCCAGAAAGGAAGAGTGACCCGGATGGCATCTGGCCAGAATATAAAGGGGATGTGGCGCCGCCCAGCAATCAGCGAGCAGAGAAACTACAGCGCTGCACCAGGAGAGGCGAGGAACAGCGCACCTGCTACATGCAGCTAACAAGTTGCCTCTCCCCTACCTGGGATATGTCGAGTTAGATGTGCAAGCCATGGGGGTAACTATCCCTGAATGCGGCTTCCTGATAATCAAAGATGACGGCACAAACGAACCAGATCCCTCCCTACCTGGCATTCTTGGTATGAACATTGCAAAGAGGTGCAGACAGTTGGTGCTTACAGAGTTTGATACTACTCTGGGGGGTGAATTGGATTCTGTCTGGAGGGAGGCGATCCACAGAGTACAAGAGGCAGAGCTTGGTGAAAGGGCGTCCACAGCACGTGTAACAGGCAAACATAAAGTACATGTACCAGCTTCATCCGTGGCCACAGTCTATGCAAGAGGCCCCGAGAAGCAGCCCGGCGGCCATTCCAACATGTTGCTGGAGCCAGGAAATGCCCCTCTGCCTGGTGGGTTGATGGTTGTCCCAACTTTGATCTGCTCCAACAGTTCTGTGTTTCCAGTCCAGGTAATAAACCTCACACAAGAAGATATCTGGTTGTCCCCAAAGACTAGGCTAGGTATTCTCAGTCAGTGTCAGTGGGTTGAAAGTGAGCCCTGCGAGGTGAAGTTTCGGCGGATTTCCGCCAACCACGAGGAAGTAACCGTAAACCAAAGAGATGGTCAGAAATCAAACAGTGACGTACAGAGCTGGCTGGGCAGGCTGGACCTCGGCGGCACACCTGGGCAGCAGGCAGAACTAGGTGAGCTCCTGCAGAAATATGCAGATGTCTTTGCAGTACAGGATGAGGACCTGGGTTTTACCGATCGGGTGAAGCATGAAATCCCTGTGGTAGATGAGACACCCGTCTCACAACCTTACCGTCGCATACCGCCCAATCAGTACCAGGAGGTCAGGGAACACATTTCTGAGCTGCTAAGGAAAGAGGTGATCCAGGAGAGCTCAAGTTCATATGCTTCACCGGTCGTCTTGGTCCGCAAGTCAGATGGAAGCCTAAGGCTTTGTGTAGACTACAGAAGACTCAACAGGAAGACCAGGCGGGATGCATTCCCACTTCCTCGTATTGATGAAAGTCTGGATGCTCTGAGTGGCGCCAAGTTCTTCTCCACAATCGACCTTGCCAGTGGATATCACCAAGTCGCAGTACATGAGAAAGACAGGCACAAAACAGCTTTCACCACACCATTTGGCCTTTATGAGTTCCAGAGGATGCCCTTTGGGCTATGTAATGCGCCCGCCACCTTCCAGCGCCTCATGCAGGCCACCATGAGCGACTTGGCATTCCAAATGGTGTTGGTTTATCTTGATGACTTGCTTGTGTTTTCCCCAACATTCCATGAGCACTTAGTGAGGCTATAGAGACAGTACTGCAGAGGTTAAGGGAGACGGGGCTAAAAGTCAAAATGGAGAAGTGCCACTTTCTCCAGCCCGAGGTCCGGTTTCTGGGTCACCAAGTTTCTGCTCAAGGTGTAGGTACCGACCCTGAAAAGGTAGATGCAGTGAAACAGTGGCCCGCTCCCAGCACTGTAAAGGAGCTCAGGTCATTTTTGGGCTTTTGCAGTTATTACAGGAGGTTTATTGAGGGTTTTTCTCAAATTGCTGGGCCTCTTCATGATGCTGTTAATGAATGTGTAAGAGAGAGCAGCCAGGTGAGGGCTAACCAGCTGTTCAGGTCAGCTTGGACGCCACAGTGTCATCGAGCTTTTGAGCTATTAAAAGAAAGGCTAACCAATGCTCCCACGCTGGGTTATGCAGACTTTTCCTTACCATTTATACTTGAGACAGATGCCAGCAGTCTAGGCCTAGGGGCAGTTCTGTACCAAGAGCAGGTGGGTGGGAAAAAAGTGATAGCCTATGCAAGCCGGAGACTCAGAGGGGCTGAGAAGAATGATCAAAATTATAGCAGCATGAAGCTTGAGCTATTAGCACTAAAGTGGGCAGTCGCCGAGAAGTTTAGGAGTTATCTCCTGGGGTCCAAGTTTACCATCATCACAGATAATAACCCCCTGTGCCATCTCTCCACTGCCCATTTAGGAGCTATTCAACAACGATGGGTTGCTCAGTTGGCTGTATTTGATTTTGTAGTTAAGTACCGCCCTGGCCGCTGTAATACTGCAGCTGACGCTCTGTCCCGTCGACCAGTAGTTGAGGAACTGGAGCCAGACAGTGAAGATGCAGAATATGATGGCTGTGTAGCTATTTGCAACTCACTCAGGGCAGGGACCGCTATAGACCCAAGTTTGGTGGCAGCAGGGGTTGTGAGCTGGAAGGTCGGGCAACTTCAGGCATCTGAGGCAGGTGAGTTAGTAAATAATGAGATAAATCAGGATAACACTCCCACCTTGCCTGGCTATTCCAAAGCCCAACTCCAGAGTTTCCAGACATCAGATCCGACACTTGGTGTGTTGAGAGAGTTTTGGTGCCGGCAGAGGAAACCTACCTTTCGGGAGAGAGCAGGCTTACCTAAACCAGTGTGTTCTTTGCTTAAACAGTGGCTGCGACTCCGAGAGAAGGATGGACTTTTGTACCGAGTCATTGAAGATGTTCACCTTGGCGAATGTTACCAACTACTGCTGCCTGCCTGCCTCAAAGAGCAAGTCCTTAAGAGTGTACACGATCAGATGGGACATCAGGGCATAGAGCGGACATTGGGTCTCTTGAGACAAAGATGTTTCTGGGGGGGAATGCATGAAGATGTTGAGCAGTGGGTCAAGAAATGTCAGAGGTGCGTTTTGACCAAGATGCCCCAGCCAAAGATTCAAGCACCCCAAACTTCATTCTTGGCTACTCTCCCACTCGAGGTGGTTGCAGTGGATTACACCACACTTGAGCGTGCTATCGATGGGAGGGAGAGTGTGCTTGTGATCACAGATGTATTCACTAAGTTCAGTCAGGCTATAGCCACACGGGATCAGAAGGCAGATACAACCGCTAAGGTCCTCCTCAAGGAGTGGTTCCTAAGGTATGGTGTGCCAGAACGCCTGCACTCTGACCAGGGCAGAAATTTTGAAAGTGCTGTGATTGCTGAATTATGCAAGTTGTATGGAGTAAAGAAAACTCGTACAACGTCCCATCACCCCCAGGGGAACCCCCAGTGCGAGAGGTTCAACCGAACATTACATGACCTTCTGCGTACACTTCCCCCGGAGAGGAAGCGGCGTTGGCCTGAACACCTGACAGAACTTGTGTATGCATACAACGTTACACCACACTCTACCACGGGGTATTCACCCTATTACCTGTTGTTTGGTTTCCAGCCACACCTCCCAGTTGATGCCCTGTTAGCTCAAGAGCCAGCGAGAGATGACAAGCCTGACTGGTTGATCGCACACCAGGAGAGGCTCCAAGATGCCCATGCAAGGGCAAGGGAATGCATTGAACGCAAGGCTGCAGAAAGAGCGGCACAACAACAGGAGAAGGTATATTGCCCACCTGTTGATGTGGGACAGTTTGTGTATCTCCGTTATCGGCCACCAGGAAGAAATAAGATCCAAGATGCCTGGGTGGCTGCTGTGTATAAGGTGGTTGATATCCAGGGAACCACATACACTGTAGAGCCCCTGGAGGGAGGGTCCGTGAAAAGGGTGCACAGGTCTAACCTCAGGCCATGTGTAGAGCCTGTACAGTTGCCAAGAGGACATCCCAGCCCTGTATCTCCCTCAAAAGCAGCGCCTATGCGTCTGGAGTCAGAAACTGAAGTTGTGGATCCGGAGTTTATCTTGGTAAAGGAAATCATGCATCCCCAAGATGAGCGGACACCAGCTCTGGGGCCTGGAAAGTTGGACGTCATGACTGGTGAGGCAGGAGGCCACTCAGATGAAGTAGCAGGGTGTGAGGATGCACCTGAGGGGGACATAGAGGACAGGTCTGGTGATGATGTAGAAGTAGAACCCTTGCCCTATCTTCACCCCATGTCGGACAATGTCAGCTTAGCTGAAGGGGAGCTGGGGTTGAGGCCTGTACCTGCTCTGAGGAGGCGTAAAGATGAAAATTTCATGGTAGGTACGCCTATTTCCCCTCCACGCAGAAGTCAGAGAGAGTCAGCAGGGAAACATAAAAACCCATTCAATCTACCTAGGTCCGCGTGCAATGCTGTGACTTTTAGTCCAGATGTATTCTCCCAGATTCTGGCAGGGGTCGTCCTCTACACATCAAACCTGAAGGGAATGGTGGATGAGGAGGAAGTCACCGAGGACGTTGACTTGTAGCAGGGGAGAATGTAGCCAGGTGGAGAAGGAAGCTGAATAAAGGGGTTTTGGGTCCATAATGTAATGCATTATAGATATTGTTTTGGGTGAGGTTTCCCCTCTATGGGGTGCTACTGTCACTTTAAGAGCAGCGCAGGGCCAGACCCGCGAGAGCACAGACTTCCCATGAGACTGTAGACATGCGAGAGACCGGAAGGAAAACGCGCGAAAGTAGTTGGAGAACAGAGATTCTTGAGACGCGTCGGTTGTATTATTTCTCCATCACGCTGAGGAAGTTTGAGCAGTGGAACGGCAGGGGAGATTTGCCGTGTTGGGTTCCAGGTGTGTGTCGTAGCACACAGCCTACATACTGGAGTGAAAGAGAGAGCTAATACTGTTGTCTATAATAGTCATTTATTGTACTTTGCTCTTTGAGCATTAGGTCCGTTCTGTTACCATTGTAATTACCTACAATCCTCAACTTAAGGTGTTAATGCTGAGTCTATATTTTTGTAGCTCAGTCGGGGAATAAAAGTCCCACACAAAAGTTATCCTGTGTCCAGTTCAGTCTTTTGATGACCAGGCTACATATGTTTCATTATTATTTTCTGCAATACATGATTAACATAATTCTTTCATGAAAAGAGTTAGTTACATATGGAAGAAGACATGGGGTATACATTATAACAGAAGATGTTATGGTTGTTTGGACTCAATAGTTGTGCTGTCGGGCCGGGGTCGCGCAGGCTAGCTGCTCCTCACTATTAGGGGATCAGCATCCTCCGAAGCTGGTTTGTTAAAGGTGGGGTGGGAATGCTTTTCAGTCTGGAAATGCAAAGAGGTGGGATGGGACTGTTTTTCTTTATTCTTGGTGTTATTGTTCTAGCAGTTCTTGCTGTTTCTATTTTTCCCTCTAGTGTGTGTGCCATATTTACATATATGTATTTGGTTTTGACAGGTCCAGCAACATTTACAACCTACCACTATTCTAAAAGATGTCACTTAGTGGAAATACCAAGTCAGTGAACGACTCTGAAATTAAGATTACTTGCTGGAATGTCAGTGGGCTTAGAAAACTAGTTAAACTGAAACAAGTCATAAATAGTTTGAAACAGCTCAGATCAAAAATTGTTTTTCTTCAAGAGACCCATCTAATGGCCTCTGATATATCTAAATTGGAAAAAAGATGGTCAGGCCAAGTGATTTACACTTCTTATAATAATTATGCTCGAGGTGTTGCTATTCTAATACACAAGTCAGTTCCATTTCAAATTACCAAAACTATTGAAGATTTAAATGGCAGATACATCATTGTACAAGGAAATATTCTGTCTCGGAAAATCAACTTGGTTATTATTTATGGTCCTAACATTGACACACCATCTTTCTTTGAGAAATTGCTGCTGACTGTGTCCACCTTAGAGGGTCTTTATATTTTAGGAGTGGATTTTAATTGTACCCTAAATACCACAATGGATCGACTTACCGGAGTTGATATCTCACATGCGCAAACTAGGAAAATATTAGCTGAATTTATAAGAGATTTAAGATTAGTGGATGTGTGGAGAAGACAAAACCCAAACAAAAAATAATTTTTCTGTCACTCTTCCAGTCATAAAATGTACTCACGCATTGATTATTTTTAAATATCTGTTGAATAACTGACCAATGTTAAAAATTGCTGGTATGACAGTATAGTGATTAGTGATCATGCAGCTGTGTTCATGGAAATATGTTTCGGTAAATTCACCCAACATTCTCCGAGGTGGAGATTTCAGACACACTAGTTACAAGATCCAACCTTTCTTAAATTAATAGAAACTTGCATAGATAACTATTTTCAACTGAACACAGTTGAAACATCTGCCAGTGTAAGATGGGAGGCCTTTAAGGCATACATAAGAGGAGAAATGATTAAGCACACAAGTTCTAAGGCTAAACAAAACAATGAGAAAATTCAAACACTGGAAAAAAAAATTAAAACATTAGAATTAAAACTTTATGAGAGCAATAACATGGATAAGCAGCCAGAACTAGCAGTAATGAGAGCAGAGTACAATAAACTGACAGTTGACAGAGTTGCAAAAAACCTTTTTTGGACCAAACAAACGTATTACGATCAGGGAGAAAAACCAGGCAAACTATCGACCTGGCAGGTTAAAAAAATGCAAGCTAAAAGCACAATTAACAGCATAATGACAACATCAAACAAATTAACAGAAGACCCAACTGAAATTAACACTACCTTTAGAAATTTTTATGAACTACTGTATAAGTCAGAACATACAGGAGACAAACAACAACGAGACACGTTTTTGGACCAACTGCAATTTCAGACCCTAACCGAAGATGAAAAGGAAGTACTACACAGTGAATTAACAGTAGAGGACCTTTGCGAGGCTATTGGCAGCATGAGCAGTGGGAAAGCACCTGGTCCTGACGAGATACCCATAGAGTTTTATAAAACTTTCAAACTGAAACTTGTACAACCACTATTAGACATGTTTCATGAATCATTTAATACAGGAACTCTTCCACCAACGTTACGATTAGCTATGATAACTGTAATATTAAAACCTGATAAACCACCAACCAGCTGTTCATCCTTTAGACCCATCAGTTTAATGGGATGCAATACTAAAATATTATGCAAAGCTCTTTCTAAAAGGTTAGAAAACTATCTTCCTCAGCTGATCAGTAATGATCAAAACGGTTTTGTATTGAAATGACAAGGATTCACAACATTAGAAGAGTTTTAAATATAGTGTTTGAGAAAAGCAATGCAAAAGATACTGCAATGTTGTCAATTGATGCCAGCCAAGCATTTGATAGAATAGAGTGGGGATATCTTTTTGATCTGCTTCCCAGATATGGACTGGGTGAAACTTTTCTCAAATGGGTTAAATTATTGTATACCAATCCAACAGCAGAAGTACTGACCAATAATATAATTTCTAAGCCCTTTAATTTGCAACGTTCAACCAGACAAGGTTGCCCACTGTCTCCACTACTGTTTACTTTAGCCATAGAACCCCCTGCGATTGCAGTCAGAACACATAAGGATATATCTGGCATTAGAATTTGGGATACTGAACATCGTATATCATTATACGTGGATGATATAATTTTTTTTCTAACACATTTGAATAATAGCATTCCAAATTTGATTAATTGAAAAACTTGGTGAATTCTCCGGTTACAAAGTGAACAAATCTAAATCAATACTACTACTCCTAAACCAAGAGGAAAGTTTCAACCCCATTATAAATACACCATTCCCTGTCACACAGGATGGATTTAAGCACTTGGGTGTTTGGATAGCCCCCAAACTTGGGGACATTGTTTCTATAAATTACGACCCTCTGGTGGACATGGTGACAGAGACGTTGGATTGATGGTCTAATTTGCCAATTTCAATGATTGGACGCATAAATTTAATTAAAATGACGATTCTTCCTAAATTTATATATCTTTTTCAGGCACTCCCTTTCCCATTATCAAGTGATTTCTTTAAGAAAATGAATAATATGTTCAGCCAGTTTATTTGGAACAACAGGAAAGCTAGACTTCGGCTTAGGTTATTATATTTACCTTATAAAGGAGGAGGACTTCGGGTCCCAAACCTTCAATGGTATTATTGGGCTATCCAATTAAGTTCTGCAATGTCTTATTTTTCATCTTTATCACCACTCACATGGGTGAATATTGAACGAAGATCGGCTTCAAATTTACCAATAAACCAATATTTATATTCCTCAGATATTAAAGTATTAAAAAAGCAAACAAAGAATCCTTTTGTCAAAAACACAATATCAGTGTGGTATACAGTACATAAATACACTGGTGAATCAGTAGTTTTATCACAGTTTACTCCTATCTGGGGAAATGGACAATTCAAACCTGGAAAGTCAGGTGGGGGATTTAAATTATGGGCAGAAAAAGGCATTAGGACAGTTTCCAACCTTTATTTTGAAGGCAGCTTTCTTACGTTTGAACAGCTTTGTCAGAGGTATCAGATTCCCAGAAAACATTTTTTTAAATATCTACAATTAAGAAGTTTCATAGCATCAAAACATAAGACAGTGGTAACCATACATCCTCTGTCAGCTATTGAGGAAATGGTGCTTAATAATTTGGATGGTAAGAGACACATAACTAGATTCTATAAATGATGGAAATACGCGCAGAAAAAAAACAATACATAAATCAAAACATAAATTCCGCAGTCATACAATTAAAATTAAGCTCCGTTCTGGAGGGTGCGGATTGTCAATTGTCCCAGCCCCTGACAATGCACCGCCGATCACAGAATGGTGCGGCGCGGTAGCAGTCCGGCAGCTGGAGAGACGCCGCAGAGACGAGCAATCATAAAAACACAAAGCAGTTGGAGAATCGCAGTGGGGAAACCGTCCGTTGGATTTTCCGGAGTCTGAAACAGCAATGGAATGCTTCGGGAGACAAAACACCAGCAGACTTCCAGGAGACAAAACACCAGTGGACCTTCCCGGAGACAAAACAGCAGCGGAAGTTCCAGCGGCTGACCACGAGGTCAGCGGTGGCGGGCATGGCCACTCGAACCAACGTCACCTGCTAAAAACGTGAACATTACTGAGACGGAACGGCTAAAAAATGATGCGGTTGTTATAGATATAAGTGCACATTCCTGTAAGTGTTGGATAAAGCGGAACTATTATGCGTGTGTGATAGCTAATGTTCCCACACAGACGTATGTTGTTGTGGCACTTGAAGGCTGGCATTAAATAACAACACGTTGTGCACTACCATGGTGTCATCTGTGTCTCCCGTCTAACGTTAAGCCAGATAACACTAACGTAACATGGTGTCAGAAGAAAACCGACAAACATGAGTCAAGAGGACGCGGCGCGAAGGCAGAACGGAGACGGCAGAGCAGCCGTGCCCCAGCTAGCGGCGCCAGGCAGGTTCGACTTTGCTAAAGTTTCGGAGTGGCCAAGATGGCTGAAGCTGTTTGAACGCTACAGAATAGCGTCGGGACTAGATAAGCAGTCTCAAGAGTTTCAAGTAAACGGCTTCATGTACGCTGCCGGTGACGATGCAGAGGACATTTTAAACGTCCTGCCACTGAATGATGCTCAGAAGAGGTCGTATAATGCAGTAACAGCGGCTTTCACGGCGCATTGTGTGACCAAGAGGAACGTCATATTCGAAAGAGCGCGCTTCAACCGGAGGTGCAAGAGCCCGGGGAGAGTGTGGAGTCCTTCATAACAGCAGTGCACACGCTAGCTGAATACTGTGAGTTTGGTACATTGAGAGATGAACTCATAAGGGATCGCATAGTTGTGGGCATAAAAGATGCAAAGTTATCAGTGAGCCTACAGCTGGATGCTGATTTAACCCTGGAAAAGGCTATGACAAAAGTGAGACAAAGTGAAACAATAAAAGGACAACAGCCAGTCTTAAGAGGTGCTGAAAATCAACAAGGACAAATAGAGACAATCCAGAAAAAGCCGGCAAAGTCATTTAAGACATTTAAGGACAAAATAGACAACAAGACATGTGAGTGCAGCAGATGTGGACAGTTAAAGAAACACTCTAGAACTGAGTGCCCAGCGCGAGGTGCAGAATGCAGGCGATGTCACAAGAAAGGACACTTTGCTAAGAAATGCAGGTCGGCTGGGGGGGGGGGGTCCACAACATTACAGAGCTTCACAGCCGGGGTGCAGATGAAGAGGATTTTGCATTTCTGGGTGAAATGGCCTGCATGGGGGAGGAAGAGTGGAGTGACATAGGTCACCTAAATCAGGACAAAAAACTCTTCAAGTTGGACACCGGAGCAAGTGTTACAGCAATCCCAAGCAGCATTTACTCTAGACAGAAACATGGGACACTGCAACCGCCAGGCAAAATACTGTACGGTCCAGGTAAACAGAAACTGGACGTCAGAGGATGCTTTGAAGTAAATTAACCGTCGACCAGAAGACAACTATACATAATGTGTATGTTGTTAAGGAACTGTACAAGCCATTGCTGGGTCTTCCTGCAATTAAAGCACTGGAGCTCATAAAACGTGTCAATGCAGTGCAAGAACAGTCAAAAGACTTTAAAGCTCAGTACCCAACAGTATTTTCTGGACTGGGGAAGTTAAAGGAGCCCTACAAAATTGAGCTGGAACCAGGAGCCATCCCATATGCCCTGTCAACTCCACGCAGAGTGCCCCTGCCCCTACGGGACAAAGTTAAAGTGGAACTGGAGCGTATGGAGCGATTGGGAGTTATATCCAGAGTAACACAACCCACACCTTGGTGCGCTGGACTGGTGGTGGCACCAAAGGCACGGCCGGGGAAAATAAGACTGTGTGTGGACATGATCCACCTGAATAAGTGGGTGAGGCGAGAGAGACACATCCTTCCGGCTGTAGACCACACGCTCGCCATGCTATCCGTGCATAGGTCTTCACAAAATTGGACGCCACATCTGGATTTTGGCAGATTCCGCTGGCCAAGGAAAGCAGGCTTCTCACGACGTTCATCACCCCTTTTGGCAGATATGCATTTAACCGCCTGCCATTTGGGATCTCATCTGCTCCAGAACACTTTCAGCGTCGCATGTCCCAGATGCTGGAGGGGTGTGAGGGAGTAGTTTGCCACGCTGATGACATCGTCGTGTTTGGAGAAGATGTGCAGCAGCATAACGAGAGACTACACAAAGTGCTACAGACCCTCAGGAAGGAAGGACTGACACTGAACGAGAAATGTGAGTTCTCAAAAGATAAAATATTGTTTGTGGGACACTGTGTCACAGCTGAAGGCGTGTCTCCAGATCCGAACAAAGTCAGAGCAATCATGGAGATGCCTGAGCCGACAGATGCAGAAGGCGTGAGGAGAGTTATGGGCATGGCCAACTACTTAGGAAAGTTTCTCCCTCATCTTGCATCGTACACAAAACCATTAAAGGACCTTCTCAGTGAAAAGAATGAGTGGCACTGGGGAGCCTCGCAGAAAGATGCTTTTCAGAAACTGAAAACTGAACTGAGCTCACAACGTGTTCTTGCACCCTACTCACTAACAGCAGAGACGTGTGTGGCAGCCAACGCCTCACCTTGGGCTCGGTGCTGTCCTCACACAGGCACAATCGGATGGAACATGGAGGCCAGTAGTGTTTATCTCAAGAGGCTTAACTGAAGCAGAGAAACACTATGCTCAAATAGAGAAGGAGGCTTTGGCTGTCACATGGGCATGCAAACGTCTTGCACCCTACATTCATGGACTGAGGTTCAAGTTGGAAACAGATCACAAGCTTCTCGTCCCTTTGCTAAGCACAAAAGCATTGGATGAGCTTCCACCCAGAGTACTGAGGTTTCGCCTTAGACTTATGAAGTTCACATTTGCCATTGTGCATGTTCCAGGTAAGCGCTTAATAACAGCAGACACACTCTCAAGAGCGCCAGTAAAACACATGCTAACACAGGATGAACTGGACAATGAGTCATAGGTCAAAGTGTTTGTGGACTCTGTGATTCAATGTCTGCCAGCTACAGCACAAAGACTAAAAGAAATCCAGCAAAGACAACACACTGATCCCATCTGTGGTAAACTCATCCACTACTGCAAGACAGAGTGGCCTGAGAAACATGCATTAACTCCAGAGCTAGGAGTATACTGGCCAGAGAAGGAAAAGAGGAGAGCTACTGTTAAGAGGACAAAGACTGGTTATTCCCCAAAGCATGAGACAGGAAATTCTAGACCTGCTCCACAGCGGTCACCAAGGCATAGTCAAATGCAGAGCGAGAGCCCGCCAATCTGTCTGGTGGCCAGGACTGTCAATACAGATCAGCCAATATGTGGACAACTGTAACACATGTTCACAGCACAGGGCTGAGCACAAAGAACCGCTGATGACAACACCAGTACCTCAGCGTCCCTGGCAGAGGGTAGGCACTGACCTATTCTTCTGGGAAAAAGAGACTTACATTCTTCTTGTGGATTATTTCTCAAGGTATATTGAGGTGGTGAAGCTGAAGGTGCCATCTGCAGCTATCGTGATAGCAGCCATCAAAGAGACATTCAGTCGCCATGGGATACCAGAGACAGTCGTGTCAGACAACGGACCACAGTACAGCAGCGAACTGTTCAAAGACTTTGCAGCAGAGTTTGGGTTCACTCACATCACCAGTAGCCCACGGTATCCGCAAGCAAACGGAGAAGCGGAGCGAGCTGTGGCTACAGTAAAAGGACTGTGGAAAGGTGGAGGTGAGAAAACAAAAGCACTACTCGCATATCGTGCTACACCTCTCGAGTGCGGCTATTCTCCTGCACAACTACTGATGGGCAGACAGTTGCAAACTATACTGCCACAGCACCCTGTCACCTTACTTCCACGGTGGCCAAATATTAAAGACTTCAGAACCAAACAAAGACTGTCAAAAGAAAATCAGCAACGTCAATTCAACCGTCGTCACAGGGCCCGTCCACTTACACCCCTGCATCTGGGTCAACAGGTGTGGATCCCAAGAGAGAATAAAGAAGGGACTGTTGTAGAAAAAGCAACTACACCTAGATCATATGTCATTCACGCAGATGAGGGACATATCAGACGAAATCGCACACATCTGAAACCTTTATGTCAAGCACCTGTTGAAACACAAGGTACTAGTGAACCAAGTACTAGTGATACACAAACAAGCAGTACATCAGTTACACTCAGTAACACACAGAGCACTACAGGCACACCTTACGTGACAGCTTCAGGATGAGTGTCCCGTCCGCCTACACGTTTAGACCTGTAAAGTTAATGGTTATTAAAAGATGTTTGCTGCTGATTCTATAAGAAAACACAAAAGGATTGTTAAAAAGAAAAGAAAAAAAAAAGTGAAATGTGTTAAAGTAAAGAAAGAAACAGTCCAGGTTATTGTTATGGATGAGTTGTATTCTGGTACAAATGGTTAAAAGAAAGAAAATGTTTACAGCCATGTTTATACTGAAATGTGTGGAAGGTTTTGACTTAAGAGGGGAGGTGTTGGATAAAGCGGAACTATTATGCGTGTGTGATAGCTAATGTTCCCACATGGACGTATGTTGTTGTGGCACTTGAAGGCTGGCATTAAATAACAACACGTTATGCACTACTGTGGTGTCGTCTGTGTCTCCCGTCTAACGTTAAGCCAGATAACGCTAACGTAACAGAAAGTATCTGATATCTGGTTGAATCCCAAGCTTAAAATAGAAAATAAGCCATTTCTGTGGAAGCAATGGGTGGAAAAAGGTATTCTGGTGCTAGGAGATTTATATAATGGAGGCACACTGAAATCATTTACAGCTCTAGCACAGCAGTTTGGCCTCCATCAACAGCAGTTCTGGCGATACCTCCAAATAAGACATCTCCTATCTCAAACCTTTGGTTCAACTTCAACAGCCCCCCCTGGCTCTGACATTCACTCCTGAGTAATAAAGATATTTGGTACAGGCCAAGAGGCCTCCAAATATTACTCATTACTTAAAGGCGCCACTAGCTAGGGTGCCAACCTAAAATCAGCTTGGGAGTCTGATCTGAGACTGTCATTTACAGAGGAAGAGTGGAGCAGTATTTTAAAGAACTATAAGAAAGTGTCACGGGAACTTAAAACCAGACTGGTACAATTCAAAATATTAAACGGGGTGTACTGGTCCCCCTCTAGGCTTCATAGGGTGAAATTAAGGGACAGCCCAAACTGTTGGAGATGTGGGGGGAGTATTGGTACACTTCTTCATATGCTGTGGTCCTCTCCGCTGGTACAAACATTTTGGTCAGCTGTTCATGAAAACATTAAAACTGATCCTCAAGTTGAATATCCTGTTCTGCCCAAGCCTGTACGTCTTAGGCGATCCTTTCCCTCTAAAATCCCTCCCTTCAGCACAGGCAGAGTGGGTGCAAACATCCCTCATGCTTGGAAGGAAACTTATAGTCTCAGAATGGAAGACAACAACTTTACCACCAGTCAGGGTGTGGTTCTCACAGTTGGGCATAGTGGCAGCTCATGAGGGTCTCTCTTTTAGACTATCTAACCAGGTTGAGAGATACCACACGAAGTGGGGAAACTACATCTCATTCATTAAGGGGTCCTGACATTTCTGCAGCCCTAATAATGAACTACTACTGCTGGAATAAATTTTTTTTTCTTCATACTATCTGCCAATCCTGTTACATTTTATGTTATTTTTTTTGTTTTTTGTAGCTTTCTTAAGGTGTGTGTGTATATATATATGCAAGTTTAACAGCACGCATATATGTGAAAGTGCATGTTTGTATTGTACATGCACAGGTGTATATGTACTCAAACATTTGTCATTTTATTTTCAGTTTCGGCTGTTTTGATGTATTGTCTGTTTTTGTTGGGAAAAATGGAAAATAAATAAAAACTCCAAATCACAAAAAAACAGATACAAACTTTATAAAATTTATCTATATCTTTTCCGTACGGGGAGAATAATTCATTTAACATATTTGCAACCCCTCCCACTCTCCTGCACATTTATATAACACAGATACTGTTCAGGTCAATTTGACCTGGCAGTCACAGTGGAGGCCAAGGTTATAATCGTTAACGAAAACTAACGAAATAACGAAAACTAGAAATGGAAAAAACATTTTCGTTCACTGAAATAAAAATAAAAACGAAGCTTTATTAATAAACGATAACTAACTGAAACTGTAATAAAGTACTCACAAAACTAACTAAAAGTAACTAAAATTGTAGAGAAATTGTCTTCAGTTTTCGTATTTGTGAACTGACAACAGGAGACAGCACGTGACGTGACGTGTCTGTGTCTCCGTGTTGCCGTCCAACCATCCGGCCGCACACAGGCAGGTCTACTACTGCCTGCGGTAATCATAGACATATAAAGAGTAGACGCCGCATCGACCGCTACTGCCTATTGGCGCTGACGAGATGTGGAGCCGCCATCTTGGACCGGTCATCCGCTCCACTCAGCGCTGTTTAGCAGCGCATTTAATCCATCCTAACTCTGAATATTAATCTGATTTTCACGCCTTTTTTGCTGCAAAGGGCATACATGTAGCTATGATACAGGACAAATGGTTAGGCGTATTTTAATATCCATAGTAGGATTAACAGTAATAGAATATTCTGATATAGCCTCACTGTAGACAAGTATTTTGCAAACACTGCAAACACACACTAATATATGATAGAGAAGCAGATAAAGGCAGTAAACTATTTTAATAATTTGAAGAGACAATATATGATTACGTTATATATACATATTTACATATATAAACAAAATACTGACTAATTAACACATTTCTATATAAAAAAAATAGAAGTTACATATCAGAGAAAATGAAAATATATATAAATCAGAGTATCAATATCATTCATATGTATTAAAGTTATGTATTAGAGAAAATGAAAATATATATAATCATAAATAGAGTATCAACATGATTCATATATATATATATATATATATATATATATATATATATATATATATGAAAGCTATATATATGAGAAAATCAAAATACATATATAAATCATAAATGGAGTATCAATATAATCAGTATGTCAGAGAAAATTATTCTATCATATATAGAGTATCAATATAATTCATACATACAGTTAGGTCCATAAGTATTTGGACATTGACACAATTTTCAGCATTCCAGCTCTGTACAACACCACAGTGGATTTGAAATGAAACAATCAAGATGTGCTTTAAGTGCAGACTTTGAGCTTTAATTTGAGGGTATTTACATCCAAATCAGATGAACAGTGTAGGAATTACAATACATTTTATATGTGCCTCCACCTTTTTAAGGGACCAAAAGTATTTGGACAAACTAACATAATCATAAATCAAATTGTCACTTTTTAATACTTTGTTGCAAATCCTTTGCAGTCAATGACGGCCTGTAGTCTGGAACTCATGGACATCACCAGACGCTGGGTTTGGTCCCTGGTGATGCTCTGCCAGGCCTCTGCTGCAGCTGTCTTCAGTTCCTGCTTGTTCTTTGGGCATTTTCCCTTCAGTTTTGTCTTCAGCAAGTGAAAATGCATGCTCAATTGGATTCAGGTCAAGTGATTGACTTGGCCATTGCAGAACATTCCACTTCTTTGCCTTTAAAAACTCTTTGGTTGCTTTCGTATGGGGGCATTATTGTAGCAAAATTATTTGTCATTTCGAATGGAGAGTTGTCTATCCGTATTTCAATCCGTGTGTCCGAAGAGAGATTTGTCAATGTGTAAAAGAATTTGTCTATGCGAACTGAGATTTGTCTGTCTGTAATTACGTTTTCAAATGTGTAAAAAAAATGCCAATCTGTATTAAAAGTTGTACATGTAATAAGATTTGTCCATACGTACAAAGAGTTGTCAATGCGTACAAAGATATTCGTAGCTGAAAAGTTTCTATTCGGCTTCACATCTGCAGGAAATACAGACAAATCCCCAGTTTCGAGTCGTTCGGCTTCACAATTGGCTCTCATTTTTACACGTGATTTTTGCTACACTTCTGCCGTGAGAGAGATTCGTATCTGAAAAACGTCGGGGTTTCTGCTCCCTGACCTCAGGCTCACAGGCTCACAGGCTCACAGGCTCGTTCATGCTGGCTGCGTTCCGCTCTGCTGCCCTGTACCCAGCAGTTCCCGTCGTCTGCAGGCCATCAGGGGGCCGCGATCCACCAGAGTCTTGGAGCGTTCGTGACATTGTGAGGCAGGGTGTGGACAAGATGGAGCCCCGATCGCAGACAGTGAGTACATGGTAATGTTTTGAGAGGCACCTGGCTGCAGACCTCCACTGTGAGGACACCTCCACTGTCAGGACAGGACGTAACAGGTAAAAAACAGAAAAGTACATTTAAAGCGTCCAGTCCGGTAGGTGGCGGTGACGCATGTGAAGTTGGTTTGGTAACCGCTAATTAAATCAAAAGAAGAAGCAGCCATTTAAAGCGAGTGTTTGTGACTGTTTCTCAATATACGTACTTGTCAACGGTACTACCTTGACTGTGACACAAAATGTAGTTTTAAGATTATTTGAGGCCATAAAGTGGTTGTGTAAACATCAAATCTGTGGTCAATTTATCAGGATAAATTCTGCTTAAAAATTTGCACGGGATGCATTTCAAAATAAAATCGCGTAAACAACGTATAATCTACTTGACCACTGTCTATAGTATATATGGTTTTAATTTATATATTAAACTTGTGATTATTTTGAGAATGAGCCCCATTGTGAGTTTTTATGCCTGCTAACAGAATAATCCTTAAATGTTATTTTTAATGCACATTTACAGTTTACATTTACATAAGAATAGAACAAAGACGTACTAGTCATGAAGACAACACAATAATTACTAATGTAATGACAAAGTCGGCGACTGGGGACATTAAATAACAAAAGTGTAACCGTTAGATTCCCGTAAAAGTACTGATATCCCGTTACAGAACCGTCAGAGCCAGCGGCAGATTTCAGAAAGTCTAGCCGAGCTAAGGCTGCTGTCAGCGGGGTGCTGTGAGCGCTGACCGCCCGGTAGTAGCTGTCTAACGGGGACACTCACATCTCCGACATCGTTGGAGTAAATTTTTAAGCAGAATTTATCCTGATAAATTGACCACAGATTTGATGTTTACACAACCACTTTATTGCCTCAAATAATCTTAAAACTACATTTTGTGTCACAGTCAAGGTAGTACCGTGGACAAGTGCGTATATTGAGAAACAGTCACAAACACTCGCTTTAAATGGCTGCTTCTTCTTTTGATTTAATTAGCGGTTACCAAACCAACTTCACATGCGTCACCGCCACCTACCGGACTGGACGCTTTAAATGTACTTTTGTGTTTTTTACCCGTTACGTCCTGTCCTGACAGTGGAGGTGTCCTCACAGTGGAGGTCTGCAGCCAGGTGCCTCTCAAAACATTAACATGTACTCACCGTGTGCGATCGGGGCTCCATCTTGTCCACACCCTGCCTCACAATGTCACGAACGCTCCAAGACTCTGGCGGATAGCGGCCCCCTGATGGCCTGCAGACGACGGGAACTGCTGGGTACAGGGCAGCAGAGCGGAACGCAGCCAGCATGAACGAGCCTGTGAGCCTGTGAGCCTGAAGTCAGGGAGCAGAAACCCTGACGTTTTTCAGATACGAATCTCTCTCACGGCAGAAGTGTAGCAAAAATCACGTGTAAAAATGAGAGCCAGGTGACTTCCGGTTGACTGAATGGCGAAGCAATAGGTTGAAAGCGGCTCCGATATATTTCACACTTAAAAGCACTCTGTATCCTTATCAAGCCATAACCTTCGGCACAGCGGTTATTATTTACTCCTAGTTAAACTGCACCTAAGCTAAAATGAGCTCTAAGGGTGGTAAAGGCTCAAAAAAGGAAGACTCGCCTCCTGGTCTCACGTTCGATGCTATCTCCATGCTACTTGGTGAGCACCGCAACTCGCTAGCCGCCTAGTTTAAAACTTCCTTTGGCGCTATGGAGGCTAAGTTTGACCAGGTGCGGGAAATCGTTGAAGACCACGGGCAACGTCTGGCTTCTCTTGAGCTAGCAGCCAACGACGTGAGCCAGCGTGTCGATGAGCTGGAGAAGCTTTGTTCCACCCTGAAGGATAGCAATGCTAAGCTTTCCGCTAAAGTGCTTGACCTGGAGAACCGCAGCAGGCGAAACAACCTGCGCATTCTCGGGCTGGCAGAGTCCACAGAAGACGGGCGTCTGACGGAGTTTATCGCTGGTGCCCTGTGTGAAATGTTTGGTAAAGACACACTCCCAGTTCCTCCGGAGCTTGACAGGGCTCACCGTTCTCTTGGCACGAAGCCGAAACCGGGTCAGAGACCGCGACCGATCATTATCCGGCTGCATCGCTACCATATTAAGGACCTACTCATCAGGGAAGCCCGGCGGAGAGGGACGCTCCAGTACCGCGGCCAGCAGATCCGAGTGGTGGAGGGCTTCAGCCCTGAGGTGTCAACCCAGAGAGCAGAGTATCGGGAGGTGATGGGTGAACTCTACAATCATGGACTCAGACCTTCACTCCTCTTCCCGGCGTGGCTTCGCATCACCCTCGCCACGGGGGAGAGGAAGTGGCTGCGCTCAGTGGAGGAGGCACGGAAATTTGTTGAGAACCTTCCATCCACGCCTCGTTCATTGTAAGACTGTGCTACCCATTTCATACGGTAAACCGTTGTGTTCTTTATGTTTCGGCTATCTATGTAAAACCTTATGAGTCAGTAGGAGGTGCTCAGTTCCAATATTAACATCTCTGACTGTGATAAAGCCGTAATGTTACATTTCTTCTGAGATATTTCTTCTTTACAATTCTACCTTAGCTAAAATGGGACAGCCCTGTTAATAGCTGACAACATCAGCACCTCTTGTTTTCTGTGCTATTTTGTATTACTGTTATTGTTGTTCTGTCATATTTCTTTCATCCAGAGTGTTTAATGCCTTGTCTTCTTCCATTCATTAAAGTAATGGAGCCTGTCAGGGTACTAGAATGTGGAAGAGTAGCTTTGGGAGAGAGAGAGTTTTTTGGGGAGAAGCTTGCTGTCATGTTCATGGACAGCTGTTCCTTTTTTTGGGTGGGGGCTCAAATCTGATCATATTTCTCTATTTTTCGCTCTTGGTTCTGGCAATCGTTTTTTTCCCTTCTGGTAAAAGTCCGGCGCAGTTGTTGCAGATTCTAGTTATCTGTCTAACTCATTTTTTTGTAATTAACTTTAATGAGTAACCCAATGAATATTTTCAGTTGGAATGTCAAGGGTCTTAATCACCCCATTAAGCGAAGGAAAGTGCTTGCACATATAAGACAGGAAAATGCATCAATTGTCTTCCTTCAAGAGACACAAATTCGTGCTTCTGATAGCTCCAGGCTCATGGCGGGATGGGCGGGACAGCACTTCCATTCATCATTTGAGGCCAAGGCCAGGGGGGTTTCAATTCTTATTAACCGTAATACAGCATTCACACCTCACGAAATAATATCAGACAAACATGGCCGCTTTGTTATTGTCTCAGGAAAACTACTAAATACCAATGTGATATTAGCCAATTTATATGGTCCTAATACAGACGATCCGAGCTTTTTTGAGCATTTTTTTTCCCAGCTGCCTCATCTGAGTTCACACTCACTTATTCTCGGGGGAGACTTTAACTGCTGGTTGGATCCTGTCTTAGACCGCTCTTCTTCTAAACCAGCTCCTCTTAGTAAATCTGCCTCACTTGTCCAATCCGTCTCTGATGAACTGGGTATCCTGGAAATCTGGCGATTACTTCACCCAAATACTAGGGAGTACTCATTCTTTTCGCAGGTACACCTTTCATTTTCACGAATAGACCTCTTTTTCCTTGACAGTCAGTTGGCTGCGTCTGTCACCTCCTGTGAATACGGGAGCATTGTTATTTCAGATCATGCTCCATTGTTATTAACTTTGACCATGCCTGACTCCCCGAAGGTGGATCGGAGCTGGCGACTTAATGTAACTGTCAGAACCAAATTTTTTGGAATTCATGAAAGAACAGATAACTCTATTTTGGCAAACAAATTCCACACCAGATGTTTCTAGTCTGACTATTTGGGACACCATGAAGGCTTATATACGGGGCCAAATAATTTCGTACACAGCTAACATGAGAAAGAAAAACTCTAAGGAAAGACTGGAACTATCACAGAAAATTAAAGACCTAGACCATCTATATGCTTGCACCAAAAACCCTGACACCTTCAAAAGACGTGTTGAACTCCAAACCCAATTTGACCTTCTCTCAACTCACGTAATAGAGCGACAACTTTTAAGAAGTAAAGTAAATTTCTACGTACATGGAGACAAGGCTGGAAAGTTGTTAGCCAATCAGCTAAGGGGGTTCAAGGCAAAGCAGTTAATAACTGAGATTAACTCGGCTAGGGGTACTACACGGGATCAAGGGATAATAAACACTACATTTAGAAATTATTACTCGGCCCTCTATACATCTGAATTTCCTGACGATAATTTAGCAATGGAACAATTCTTTGATGGGCTTACCTTACCTACTCTTAATGAAGATGCAAAAAATGTGATGGATTCCCCAATCTCACAAGCTGAAATTGCGGCCGCTATCTCTTCCTTACAGTCAGGGAAATCCCCCGGCCCAGATGGTTTTCCGGTGGAATTTTTTAAGTCTTTCGCCTCTCTCCTTATACCTCACTTCCATACAGTTTTATTGGACTCATTCAATAAAGGCAAGCTCCCTCCTTCATGGTATGAGGCATCTATAACACTGATTCCAAAGAAAGGCAAAGATCCAAAAGAATGTTCATTCTATAGGCCTATCTCCTTGTTAAACGTGGATCTTAAAATCCTAGCCAAAATCTTAGCCCATAGACTGGAGAAGCACCTACCTTCAATTATTTGCGAGGACCAAACAGGATTCATTAAAAATCGACACTCTTTTTTCAACATACGTCGTTTATTCAACATTATATACACCTCCTCGAACACTATGCCAGAATGCATCCTTTCTCTCGACGCGGAAAAAGCTTTTGACCGCGTTGAGTGGAAGTATTTATTTAAAGCTTTAGAAAAATTTGGTCCCACCGCTTGTATTCTTACTAATCAGCAAAGATCCAAACCCATCCACTTACAGAGGGGCACGCATCAAGGCTGCCCGTTAAGTCCCTTATTATTTGATATAGCAATTGAACCTCTTGCAATATCACTTCGTAATAATCCATCCACTTCTGGTATTCAAAGAGACCATATTGAACATAAACTGGCATCATATGCCGATGACTTACTACTTTTCATCTCCAATCCTTGCACCACTCTTCCTTCCATATTATCCCTGCTCTCTGAATTTGGTAGATATTCAGGTTACAAATTAAATTTGCACAAAAGTGAGCTATTTCCTATAAATGATAAAGCACTTCAGTCCGATTTATCTCCTTTTCCTTTCAAAATAGCAAGAGAAAGTTTTACCTACCTGGGAGTGTAGTGGCTGATGCTTAAAGGCAGAGGCCAGAGATTTAAAGTACGAGTTAATAAAAATCATTTAAAGTACTTGTTAATAAAAATCATTTAAAGTACTTGTTAATAAAAATCATTTTGATTAATATTTGTTAATAGAAATCATTTTTAGTATTTGTTAATAAAAATAAGGTTGAAATGTTCCCCAAACACTTCCAGTAGTTGCTGAGCAGAGGTGAAGTGAGGTCACTCTGCGGTCGCTCTGACTCCCTGCCTTGGTACAGGGAGCTGAGGAGCTGAGGCGCACCTGCACTGGCCGCGTAAACAACAGCCAGTGCTGAAGTGGATGGCATGGTAATTTGCTTTTGAAATATGATACCCCATCCAGTCAGTAGTAGAACTTGGAACTTGTCCAGGTCAGGGTGACATTCGGCTGGGGTGGAGGGTGAGGTCAGGAGGGAACAACAGGCCCCCCCTGATCTCTCTGCCCATCTCAACACTAAAGAGCATCATTTTCAAGATGGGAGGTGTCATTATGGAAAATTCCCGCGCATCATTTTCAAGATGGGAGGTGTCATTGTGGAAAATTCCCAAACCTTACTGTAGTAAGAAGGTGGGGGCAGAGGGCGTGGAAACCCCAGCGCCAAACGGTATAAAGTCTGGACATCAGAAGCGATTGTCAGAGTTCTTACCCCGGGGAGTCTCTCACTGTATTTGTCCTGTATTTTTTGCAGAATAAATGCTTTTATCTTTGAATCTGAAGACCAACTCCTCAGACTCTTTCTTTTTTGTCTCTATTGGTGAGTCACTGGCAAACGCTATTTTTGAGCACTCATACAACTAAGAGAATTTAAACTTAGAATCTGGACTGAAGAACTACAAGTTGTGGCCACCTGATCCACAACAATTGGCGAGCCAGCCAGGAGGGACGGTGGCAGCCAAGGCCGGAGGGCTCGGCGGAGGACCGGGGACCACCCAACGGGCCCACATCCACCAGAAAGGTGAGAAACAATCTCTTTTTTTTTTCTAAATTTGATGGGTGTTGTCCTGGCCCTTCGTGTGATCCCGAAGGTCATAAGGTATTGTCACCGAACCCAAAATAACCTAGAATTAATAAAGAATTAATGAGAAAAAATCAATAAATGACATGTATGAGTTGCCATGAGTTATCTTCAGATTCAAAGAATTTGTGTATGAATGAATGTGTGGTGTGATGAATGAATGGCAGAGGTTGAATTTAAAGGATTAGTCTGCATAAGGATGTGTGACGTCGGTTTGTGGTATTGGTGTAATTTTTGTGTTTAGAAAAGGACGCATAGCAGAAACCCACGTCTCCCAACGGAGGAGGAGATAGTTGGTGTCGTTTTAGTCAATACCACAGAGATGGTAGGTGACTGAGTAAAAGTACCGCTTGATTTTAAGGTCACGTGCCCTCTCTGGGTGACTTCAAGCAGGGAAAGTAAAGTTTTAGTCAATACCACGGAGATGGTAGGTGACTGAGTAAAAGTACCGCTTGATTTTAAGGTCACGTGCCCTCTCTGGGTGACTTCAAGCAGGGAAAGCAGAGTTTTAGTCAATACCACGGAGATGGTAGGTGACTGAGTAAAAGTACCGCTTGATTTTAAGGTCACGTGCCCTCTCTGGGTGACTTCAAGCAGGGAAAGTAGAGTTTTAGTCAATACCACGGAGATGGTAGGTGACTGAGTAATAGTACCGCTTGATTTTAAGGTCACGTGCCCTCTCTGGGTGACTTCAAGCAGGGAAAGCAGAGTTTTAGTCAATACCACGGAGATGGTAGGTGACTGAGTAAAAGTACTGCTTGATTTTAAGGTCACGTGCCCTCTCTGGGTGACTTCAAGCAGGGAAAGTAGAGTTTTAGTCAATACCACGGAGATGGTAGGTGACTGAGTAAAAGTACCGCTTGATTTTAAGGTCACGTGCCCTCTCTGGGTGACTTCAAGCAGGGAAAGCAGAGTTTTAGTCAATACCACGGAGATGGTAGGTGACTGAGTAAAAGTACCGCTTGATTTTAAGGTCACGTGCCCTCTCTGGGTGACTTCAAGCAGGGAAAGCAGAGTTTTAGTCAATACCACGGAGATGGTAGGTGACTGAGTAAAAGTACTGCTTGATTTTAAGGTCACGTGCCCTCTCTGGGTGACTTCAAGCAGGGAAAGCAGAGTTTTAGTCAATACCACAGAGATGGTAGGTGACTGAGTAAAAGTACCGCTTGGGACGTCGGGTCACTGTGCCGCATCAGGAGTGACTTCAAGCTGGGAAAAGGAAGAATACAGCTGCGAATAGGGCTGTGATAAAAAAAAATTGCTTCATGTCGTGTTAAGGCCTTGTAAATATTTGTAAATAAACTGTGAAGTAAAAAGAGTAAAAACTGAGACGAGACAAGGGTAACAGTGGTAAAAGGATCCTTATGTAAATAAGTATAATTGTGTGTGATAGGAACAAAGTACAGAAGTAGCATAGGAATGTGTGTATATATGAATCGTGTAAAATAAATTGTAATGTAAAATAAAGAGTAGTATAGCATAAAGATTTTTGAGTCTGATTTGGCCGATGCAGGAGCAACCATATGAAATGTTAGAAGAATAAATGCACTGTGAAACAATAGAGTGAAATATTAAATGTCAGCAGTATAATAAAGGAGGGGATAATGGGGATTAATTTGAGCAAACAGTCTGATGAACTAACGCCTGCTGAGCTAATTATGTTGAGACATCCAACATATAAGAAAAAGATTAGGAGATCCATGCGTAGATGGAATAAGATTACTTCAGGACGCAATAAATGGCCAAAAGAGGGCACATTTAACTTAAAGTACTGCGACATTGTTGAAGAAGAGTTAAAAGAAAAAGATAACTCTTATGATAAAAAACATCAAAAGAAAAAACTGAGAAATGCTGAGCAGAGAGACATCCTTCAGTTTTTTAAAATGGAGGGAACACACAGGCAGATGGTAATGCAGTCTGCCTCCGCTCCTCCACCACCGTATCATGATAAAGTGGCAGGGCAATTCCCAGCCGTGAGTGATAGGGGAAAGGTGGATGGACGGATAACAGGGACGCTAAATGTACAAATGTACACAGATAGTGATGAAAAACAGGAGATGTCGCAAAAAGAGACGTTTAAGTCTTCTAATGGCAGGACAGGTGGTGTGCAAAGGTCGCGTAGAAGACAAATGAGGATAACCGAAGAACAGGGACAGGAATGGTCAGAAGAACAGCTGAAACGACTTAGAGAAGCAGAGAAAGAACCGCTGGAGGAACAGTATTCAATACCAGAAGACATTAATGAGTGTACTCCTAGTGAACTTAGTGATTCTGGCTATAGGAGTCGTCCTATAGCATCATCAACTCCATCCTGTGCAAAGGATGGGCCTCACAGGGAACCCCCTAGAGAAACAAGAGTGAGCTGGAAAGGCAGAATTGAGGAGACAGAGAGGGAAATAGGGCAATTTCTGCAGGGTCACAAAGAAGCCCAAAAGACACTCGAGACGAGTATAAACAGAATCGAACAGTTATGTGCTAAAGCAGACTCTCAGCTTAAACAAATGTTAAAAGACGTAGAGCAGGAAAAAAAGGAGAAGTTTGTGAGGAAAAGAAAAGAGGAGGATAGGTTAGTTAGAGAAGTGAGGAAGCACAGGGAGGAGGCAGAGGAGAGATACAGACGGTCGCAGGAGGACACTCCAGAACAATCCTGCAGTTTTATGAGAGATAACTGCACACTGGGAGAAGAAGAGAGTGAGGAGGAGACTGAACACCGGAAGGGTGAGCAAACACACACAGAGAGTGAGAGCGAGGAGGAGGAAGAGGATGAGAAGGCAGCCTCACTGGAGGAGCAGAATTTTGAGGTGGATTTAACACTAAAAAGACAAAGTCCCGTTATCAGGACCAGAGACATGGTTCTGAGAAGGAGGACTTTTCCATATGCCTATACAGGAAAAAGAAAGACGGGAACCAAGAAAACAATGTTCCCGCTGATGGTTAAAGGGCCCGACAACCAGGAGAGGTATGTACCCTGGGGTTTCATGGATCTTACAGGGTTAATTAACCGTCTCCTTGCTCTAACAGAAGGTGCAGATCGATGGATAGCTGCATTCGAGGAGAATACAGGAGGAGTGAAGCTGGCAGTGCGAGACATCAAAGCTTTGCTTATGAAGGTTGTCGGGAGATACATGACGGAGGAAATCTGCAGAGAGGCAGAAATAATAGGAGTGGTGAGTGGTCATCGTCATGATGGTGTTCCTTTTAACACTCTCCGAGCACAGGTTTGGCAAGCCCTGAGGAAAGCCTACCCCTCAAAGATGGACCCCTCCAGGTTGGAAAAAGAGAGCCTGAAGGCGGAAGAGAGCCCGCTGCAGTTCCTGCACGAGTTCCAGCGGAAGTGGAAAAGTGAAACAGGGAGTGAGTGGAATGCAAATGAATCATCTAAAGCTCTGTTTATGTTGTATGTGAAAAATGCCATGCCTAAGGAGGTACAGGTGAAGCTGAATGGCGTGGTCGGCTTGATGAAAATGGACTGGCCTGTGTTCACTGAGCATGTTGTCCATTATGTTGATGCTTACAGAGCTGAAAAACAGGCTGCAGAAGAACAGAATAAGATGCTGGCTGGTAAGTTAACCCAGCTGCAAATAGCAGACCTGACAAAGCAGAAAAAAGACAGAGAGAAAGCTAAACATCAGGCACCGGTGACTGTGGCAGCAGTGGATCCTAAGCCGGAGAGAGCAGAGGCGGAGGTTGTGGTGACGCAGGCCCCTGTATATGCAGCAGCCATGTCCCCACCTCAAACTCAACAGGTACCAGCAACTAATCCCTCTCCTTATCCTCCTGTGCAGCAGCCTGTCCAGACTCAGACTCAACAGGTTCCTCCGATCCACGTGCATGTAAACCAAGGCGGTCCTGGCAGCTACCCCTCTCAGGGGAGAGGGAGGTCGAATTTCCGTGGAGGTCCCCCACAGCGAGGAAGGTGGAAAAGACCCCAGTCGATGCCACAGCAAATGGGACCAGCGCCAGCTCCGCCGACACAGCAACAACCTCAGACTGATTCATCATTCACATCAAACCAGCAACAGCTGCAATGCTGGGGATGTGGAATGCCAGGACACATGCAACGCAACTGTCCGAATAATCCCAATCTGTGGATGGGACCTGCAGCACAATGGCAATAGGGGGGGCCCAGAGGAACCACAAGGGGAGGTAATGACACCAATACTCACACATCACCCCCAAAAAGAACCTACCATAAATATAACGATATTAGGTCATCAATATCCATTTATGGTAGATACTGGAGCTACATATTCATGTATTGGAAATGTTGAAAATGTTCACACACCCTATAGCACATATTCCTGTTCCAGAAGGTCCATTTAAACATCTTATGATGGATTTTGTGGATATGATTCACAGAGTGCAGGGCAAGAGGTATATACTTGTTGTGATTTGTAGGTTCAGTCGTTGGATTGAAGCTTGCCCCAGTTCTAAGGGGGACTACAAGGCGGTGGCTAAGTTTCTGTGCACAGAGGTGTTTCCTAGATTTGGGTTACCAGACACCATTTCATCAGATAGTGGTCCCCATTTCGTGTCGCAGGTTGTGAAGGAGATGTTCAAACGCCTGCATATTAAGCAGAAGTATGGTTGTGTGTATCATCCTCAATCACAGGGCTCAGTGGAACGCGCCAACGGCATTTTGAAGACAAAAATTGCAAAGATTGTGGCTGACAGTGACAACAAACTCACTTGGCTTGACGCTCTGCCAATAGCGCTACTGGCTATGCGTTCTCAGACTAATAGACTAACGCATCTAACCCCGCATGAAATGCTTACAGGACGCCCTATGCCCATGCCACAGCATAGAGGCCCTGTCGAGGGACCCTCCTTGCCACAACTTGAGCGAGAGTTGGGTGATTATTTGCGAGCATTAACTAAAATCCACAGACTTGTCTTCCAACAGGTGAAGGAGGCCAACAGCAAAGACGACACACACATCCCGGTGGATGTTCAAGATATCCAGGTGGGAGATCAGGTGTTCATAAGGGTCTTTAGGAGACAGTGGAACGAGCCCCGCAGGGACGGGCCATTCAAAGTGGTTCTCACCACACCAACTGCTTTAAAAGTGGAAGGTAAGCCTTATTGGTTCCACCGTAATCACTGCACCCGCTACCGTCCTCCTGACCCACCGGGTCATCTGCCCGGTTCGTTAACTCCCCTCACCGTGTCGCCGCATGATGAAGGGGCACCGTCACGGGCCCCCCGTCACTCACGCTCTATATTTGACTCTGCTGACTCTTCTTCTAACTTTCCGCACAGCTCTGTCAGCGCACCTACCAATCTCCAGGGAGAGAGACGGTCAGCGAGATTGTTGGCACGTCACTCCCGGAGCAGAAGCAGTGGAAGTGATGAGGGGCAAGATGCTGGCGCCGCTGGTGTTAGTGTTGGGTCACCTGAGAGCAGTGTTGCTGATGACGGTGCAGGGCCGTCAGGGACTGCAGCAACCCCCGATTCAATACAAGCACACCCACACGTCTACACCCTCTTGCCGTCGTCGAGAGAGAGCTGGCTTGATTCTGATTCAGACTAACTGCTTTGTTGTCCTGTTGCTAACCCTTTCGGGGTTAGCAAGGGGGGAGGTCCTAATCACAAACCCGAATGCTGCTATGGTGTCCTACTCACAACATGAGTGTGCCCTTGCTATGATTACGTTGATTACTAACACGAGTATATTAGATAATGGATTAGATAATGGAGTGATTAATCAAACATTATATGTAACATATGTAAAGGTAGACATTTATGACCATGGACTAATGACTGTTTTTGTTGAAAATGAATCAGTAAGTAGGCACTGGTGGAGCTACCCCAGTAATGAAGATTGCCGTGGAGAAGGGATGGTGACCATTCAGGTAAAATGCACAAACAACACATGCCAAAATCAGCAGACAGGCCAGAAGATGACAGCAGGAGAGGCCGGAATGAAAATGCAGCTAATTGACAGACGCCATAAGAGAAGTCTTGATAAAATAAGAACCACTCAATGGGACACTAACATGTTCCAGAGATGGCTAAAATTCTCAGCAGCAGCTATGTTTGCAGCCAAAAAGATGAGGGGGCACGAATGTATTGCCTGCTATAACGCTAGGATGATTCCTCAGCTTAGAGTGTTACCAGGGAGCGGGATGGGAGAATGTCCAGATCTCTCCAGATGTTTTGCACGTTGTGCGATGCACATGGCAGGCAAGTTGCAGGGATGGAGCGGTGATAGAAACATCTGCCCGCAGGAAGTTCAAAATGAAAGATATAACGTCACGATGGTACTGCCTCCAGTAGTGCGTAAACCTGATGACTTAATTTTCCCATTCTGTATTGTCAAAGGAGAAGAGCTGGAGCATGTTACCGACAGGAAAACACCCAACATGACGGAAACAGCAGGATTGGTGCAATGCAACTCTGAAATATGTCTTTCTTCTTATCACACAGGCAGCAGCGGAAGCAGACACGAGCGACATCCAGCTGAGGGAAAGATCCTCCAACATCAGGCTCTGAAGGAACCAGGGGGAGACCACATCCAGATGAGAAGTGATCCAAGCGTACCCACCCCACAACATCCGGAGACCCCAGAGGATCGTGGTCCCCCAGCAGAAGTGGCCGCCAACCGAGATAGAGCATCATCACCTGGAGGTCAACGAGTGACCTACCTGCCTGTTGTGACCATCTACACAGAGGCAGACAGAGTTCAACTCGGTGTGTGAGACGTCCAATCACCCACTGTACTGAGTATAGAGAACTTGCTGATGAGTAGTGATAGAGCAGGACAGCGCACAGTCGTAAGTGATGCTGTGCAGCATTTAGTTGAGGACATAGGTCCTTTGATTGTAACCCAGGCAGTACTGTCTTATCACGTAAGAAGTAGCCTGGAGAAAGTACTGATTGATTGGCTTGTGTTCACACTTAGCCCTTTGACGCCGGTGTGTTATAGACAAATTAACAATCTCCATTTAATTTAACATCAACTTGAAATCAAAAACACATAAAATTATTGTTTAATATAATTGTGAATAAATTCAGGCGTCGGGGGGTTAACTCGTGACAAGCAGGAGGGTAACACAGTTATTTCTACTTTTTACTATAAAACAATGCAGAAAATCCTATTATAAACAAAAATCACAAGGGGGTGACCTCATAAGACGTGCCAGAAAGCTGATTACTCTTGAACCAACTGCAAGTGTTAACTGTTCACAGCGTGACTCAGTTTGTACCCTATTATCCTACAATCTATGATAACCAAATAATCAAAACTCATATATACATGTTCACTTTAGTAGCTACCTTTGGTTCACTTATACTCTCCATATATACATGTTCACTTTAGGAGCTACCTTTGGTTCACTTATACTCTCCATATATGCATGTTCACTTAATGGTCTCATTTATTAATGATCACAATCATAGGTTTTTGTTTTAATCATTATATTTTGCTCATCTGTCTAGATTGTAGTGTTAGGTCAGTAAGGTAGAGCTGGCTCATCACCTGGTGTGGGTTTTACCCTCTCAAGAGTCAAACACCAGCCAATTGGCTCCTGGCTTCATCATAAGGGGATAAAAAGATTGCAAAATGGGTCTGTTAATGTGGTAAAGAACAAAACCTGCTTCATGAGGTACCAGGTGCGGGTCAGGAGTCAAAGAGAGGGAGGTTTCCCACGTCATGTCATGAGAACAGCTAGGGGCCAGACAAGGACGATCACTGAATCCTCATGATGGCCTAGTTCCGAGGGGATTCTGGCAGTGTGCTGCTTGCCATTGCAACAGGGCAGTTGTCAATCTCAGGGATCCTCATTGTCTGGAATTCTGATGGACAGATTTTAATGATTTTGTTTGCTGTGTTTTTAAGTTACTCATTGTATACTTATTATATCCATAGGCATGATTTTGGTGTGTGATTTTCCGTGTGTGCTTTCTGTCTTAGCATGATAAAAGGTGTGGTCCTTTCAGGACCAAAGGGGGGAATGTAGGGGCTGATGCTTAAAGGCAGAGGCCAGAGATTTAAAGTACGAGTTAATAAAAATCATTTAAAGTACTTGTTAATAAAAATCATTTAAAGTACTTGTTAATAAAAATCATTTTGATTAATATTTGTTAATAGAAATCATTTTTAGTATTTGTTAATAAAAATAAGGTTGAAATGTTCCCCAAACACTTCCAGTAGTTGCTGAGCAGAGGTGAAGTGAGGTCACTCTGCGGTCGCTCTGACTCCCTGCCTTGGTACAGGGAGCTGAGGAGCTGAGGCGCACCTGCACTGGCCGCGTAAACAACAGCCAGTGCTGAAGTGGATGGCATGGTAATTTGCTTTTGAAATATGATACCCCATCCAGTCAGTAGTAGAACTTGGAACTTGTCCAGGTCAGGGTGACATTCGGCTGGGGTGGAGGGTGAGGTCAGGAGGGAACAACAGGCCCCCCCTGATCTCTCTGCCCATCTCAACACTAAAGAGCATCATTTTCAAGATGGGAGGTGTCATTATGGAAAATTCCCGCGCATCATTTTCAAGATGGGAGGTGTCATTGTGGAAAATTCCCAAACCTTACTGTAGTAAGAAGGTGGGGGCAGAGGGCGTGGAAACCCCAGCGCCAAACGGTATAAAGTCTGGACATCAGAAGCGATTGTCAGAGTTCTTACCCCGGGGAGTCTCTCACTGTATTTGTCCTGTATTTTTTGCAGAATAAATGCTTTTATCTTTGAATCTGAAGACCAACTCCTCAGACTCTTTCTTTTTTGTCTCTATTGGTGAGTCACTGGCAAACGCTATTTTTGAGCACTCATACAACTAAGAGAATTTAAACTTAGAATCTGGACTGAAGAACTACAAGTTGTGGCCACCTGATCCACAACAATTGGCGAGCCAGCCAGGAGGGACGGTGGCAGCCAAGGCCGGAGGGCTCGGCGGAGGACCGGGGACCACCCAACGGGCCCACATCCACCAGAAAGGTGAGAAACAATCTCTTTTTTTTTTCTAAATTTGATGGGTGTTGTCCTGGCCCTTCGTGTGATCCCGAAGGTCATAAGGTATTGTCACCGAACCCAAAATAACCTAGAATTAATAAAGAATTAATGAGAAAAAATCAATAAATGACATGTATGAGTTGCCATGAGTTATCTTCAGATTCAAAGAATTTGTGTATGAATGAATGTGTGGTGTGATGAATGAATGGCAGAGGTTGAATTTAAAGGATTAGTCTGCATAAGGATGTGTGACGTCGGTTTGTGGTATTGGTGTAATTTTTGTGTTTAGAAAAGGACGCATAGCAGAAACCCACGTCTCCCAACGGAGGAGGAGATAGTTGGTGTCGTTTTAGTCAATACCACGGTCAATAGGCAGACCAGCTCTACATCTTGGCTGTCCATGGAGGTCAGCTCATCTCAACATATCCCTCTGGCAGCTTTGTTAGGCACCTCGTACCCTCTCTCTATACCCGACCCAATAACTAATCCAGTGATACAACAATCCCTCAGAGTGTGGACCCAGTTCAGAAAATGCTTTAGACTTTGTAGTTTTTCCCTTCAAACTCCTATTTTATCTGGATATCTTTTTCCCCCTTCATCTTTGGATCGGGCTTTTGAGGACTGGCAAGTTATGGGTATAAAGTCTTTTAAGGACTTGTTTATTGATAATAACTTTGCTTCTTTTGATCAGCTTACAAATAAATTCAACATCCCAAGAACACATTTTTTCAGATACTTACAAATACGGCATTTTCTCCAAAGCCAATTATCAGATTTCCCAGAGGCTCCTCAGAGCTCTGTAATCGACAACATTCTTAGCTTGCAACCTTTTGGAAAAGGTCTGATCTCAAAAATTTACAGTAAGCTCACAGATCTGAACCAAGCATCTACAGCTAAGATCAGGGTGGCCTGGGAACAGGACCTGAACCAGCATCTGTCTGATGATACGTGGGATTCAATCTTAGGGCTTGTTAATGTTACGTCATTTTGCTCTCGTCACTCCCTATTGCAGTTTAAGGTGGTCCATAGGGCCCACATGTCTAAGGCCAAGCTTTCCCATATATACCCAGATGTGAATCCCCAATGTGACAAGTGTGGCATTGAGGAGGCCACACTGATTCATTCATTCTGGGTCTGCCCCAAGATTAGAACATATTGGCAGGAGGTCTTTCAAACTCTATCTGTGGTCTCTGAGGTAACTATTACACTTGACCCCCTTTTAGCCCTATTTGGTATTTACTCAGGGAATCAAAAAGTCTCCTCTGATATCCGTCCCATGCTGTCATTTACTTCTCTCTTGGCCAGGCGTGCTATTTTGCTCAGATGGAAAGGTGCCGCCCTCCCAACCTACAACCAGTGGATATCAGATGTAGTGTCTTGCCTGAGTCTGGAAAAAATCAGGTACTCGGTTCAGAACCAAGGGGAGAAATTTGAAAAAGTATGGGGACCCTTTGTTAGATACATTTCTAATCCCCACTGATTCTACTTACAACCATCCTTAATTTACTTAATTTACTTACTGCAATTTCAGTTAGAGACTAAGAAGGGGAAGATAAAGATAAGGAAAGAGAAAAGAACTTGACATCCAGTCTTACAGCCCTGCACTTTTCTTGTTGCTTTGAGGACTTATTACCAGTGTCATTCTCTGACCATGTTGGTTTTGCCAGAAATGTTTTGCAGATTGAGCCATGACTTTTCTTGTGGGTTTTTTTCTATTTTTTTTTTTTTGGTTTGTTCTTTCCATTTTGGGGGATTTGAGCTGTGACTGTACAAATATTCTGCATGGAATTTGTGCTCACTATTACTTTTACTTTATACTAATGTGTAACGCACAAAGAAAATCTATACATTGTTAATCCTCCTGTTTGAAAAATCAATAAAAAAAAGATCATTGATTAAAAAAAATGAGAGCCAATTGTGAAGCCGAACGACTCGAAACTGGGGATTTGTCTGTATTTCCTGCAGATGTGAAGCCGAATAGAAACTTTTCAGCTACGAATATCTTTGTACGCATTCATTTGAAAACGTAATTACAGACAGACAAATCTCAGTTCGCATTAGACAAATTCTTTTACACATTGACAAATCTCTCTTCGGACACACGGATTGAAATACAGATAGACAACTCTCCATTCGAAATGACAAATAATTTTGCTACAATAATGCCCTCATACTTTCGCAGTATTCCGTTTCCCGGCTCTTGCCGTCTTTCTTTTCCTTTTTCTTTGCCATTTTTTCACTTGACGCTTTCTCTTACCATTTCCTGATATTCCGCGCTTTTTACCTTTTCGTCTTCGCCTAGTTTTTTTAAATCAAATTTTTGCGCGTTTTATTGTTGTGGCTCTTTGACAATCTTTTAGACTTTTTTTTCTTAGATCGTGCTCACCCTCATCTAAGTCTGAGCTGCTTCATTACCCTTCTTTTAAGCAAACCAACAAGAATCAATTCAAGCCGATTTTTGTTCTAACAGAACGGTTTTTCAGAGATTTTACGGCTAACAGCAAACGCCGTCAAATCTAACAGAGCCACAGTTAATAAGTTATTCTCCATCAACCCGGACGACTGGGCACTCCGCTCCCGGCTGCCTACCACCGACCACCATCTGTGTGCCAACGTCAGGATTCTGCTGGCAGAACCTCTGATCCTGCGCTGCTGTGAGAGCTCCATCGGCAGAACGTTGCCTAGCAACCGAGACGACGCTTCGGAAACATCCGTCCAGACTCGTCGCTCAAGGGTTCCAACCGGTCCCAACCTAACGTTCCAGCTCACGGAGGCTCCGACCAGACAGCTCTGTTCAAAGTAGGCAAAGCCCACCTCTCTATCTGCTCCTGATTGGGTTGATGCTGTAATAACTTGATAACAGGTTTAATTTTAGCGTATCATTCGTTAATCTAAATCAGAACTTTAGATCGTTGGCTAAATACCCTTCTTTCACCATCATCTTCGTCATTCTGTTTGATAATCTGACATCACACATTCACCATACACACACTCTGACTCAACTGCTATAGCTCATGTATGTATATTAGTAGATTAGTTAATAAATATATTCATTTAGACCAATTCCTGATTCTGTGTTTTTCTTTGTGTGGGAACTGAGGTCAATTTAATCAGAATTCACGACTTTCAGCTAAGAGACTGTTCTACATCATTCAATTAAAGTTTCTGAGACTTAATCTAGAATGATAATTTTCTCAGTAATCTGAGATGGTGCCCCTTCATTAACGAGTGCAAATTTTCATTAAAAGGTGTAGTTATGCTACATTATATTGGTGCATACGTACGCTACATCCCCAAGCAGAAAAACATCCTCGGTTCCAATCTCCTCCTGGACGATGTGTGTGACTGCTGACACCTTTGGAGCTTGCTTTGTTGAAGCCTGGCGAATCACCCTCTCTGCAACTCTCAGCACCTTATAATAATAATAATTATTATTATTATAGTAATACATTATATTTATATAGCACTTTACACAGTGCTAAAAGACACTTTACAGTACAGAGAAAATGAGAAATAACAAAGTAACTTTAACATACAGAGATAAAAATAATAAAATAAACAAGATTATAAAATCAAACCTTCACTGTGCCTTGTGATGGAATCACTAGGCCGCCGTTGTTTTTCAGGACGAGAAGATGGTAGCTCTCGTCAAATGATGACGGTGCAGCATCTCTGACCAAGCTTGCACGGCACACATCACAGGACAGCTTTCGTAGAATTTGCAGGACTACAAATCCTGCTATGTAGACCACAGCATTTTCCACCAGACCACTAAACAGAGTCGGAAGATAACTGTGGTCACACACAACGGCCGAAATGTTCGCAAATGGAGATGGGTGCTCTTCAGCAGTTTCAGCAGAGGACATCTCTACTGCTGACAGGGACACAGTGTCGTCTTGGGCTGCCACATTGCCGGTCTCACCAGGTGAGACACCACAACGAACCATCAGACGGCGGAAGATGGCCTGGAACTGGCCTGCAGATGGATTGTTATTCCAGCCACCTTGTATGGAAAACAGGCACACAATGCATAATTACTCCCAAGACATAACATATAAAGATATTAATTAAATGTATTTTCAGAATTTAATGTAATAACATCAATCCTACCTGACGCTCTGACTGAATTAAATAGGAGCTCCAAGTGATCCTGGCTGAACCTGTATGTGAGCACATACCGCTGAACTTGGAGCAGCTCAGGAATCATCAGCATCAGTGTGTCAATATTGATAACAAATCCAATGACAGACAAGTACCTGCAAAAGAAAAAAGTTTTATTACTCTGATCCTGGCGAAACAAGACAGATCAGTTTCTTCTTTAACTTATACAGTATACTTTTCGGACACTTAACTATCTTGGAACAATATATTTGCAGAACTGGGAAAACTTCAGAACAAGAACACGTGCAATACCTACCATTTTGACATCTACATGTACTTGATGTTATGTAATACATACCATTTAGAAACATCTAGGACCTGAAACACACTGAATACAAGATCATTCCAATAGGAACAAAATTGCATATTGAAAAACATTTAAACAAGAGATCATCATATCAACATACATACCATCCCTCAGACACATGCATAATATTGATCTTGTGTAAAAACATACCATTTTGAAGAATCTAGGACCTGAAACACACTGAATACAAGACATTTCCGAAATAAACAAAACGGAACACTGAAAAACATTTAAATAAATGAGCATCATGTTAGCATACATACCGTTATGAAACTTGTGTGGGACCGAATACAAAACAATTTGAACAGAGACACAATACTAAAGAAAAAACATTGTAACAGTAGCATCATATGAACCTGCTGTAGAGAACGGAGCATCTTAGGAACTCGATGAATAACAGAACAACAGAGCATCTTAGGAACTCGATGCATAACAGAACAACAGAGCATCTTAGGAACTCGATGCATAAGGGAACAAAGTGTCGTTGAACTCATGTCATGAACTTTTCATGCATGAATAACAAGCACTATTTTAATAGACCTCTTCGATCGGTGAAGGGGTGTTCCATCTTTTGTCACCAAAGTGAGCAAGTACTCCCTAGCTCTCGACAAAAACGCTTTCCTCTCCATCCAATTCAAAACACCCAAGGGAGCTTTGAATCCTTTGGCACGAGGATTGCGCCCATTCATTATGTCGAACAGCCTGTCAATCATCTATAAAGAAATATTGGCATCTAAATCACTATCATTACAGAGTTTCATTAAGTATCAAATAGTTGAAATCAATATGTATCTATTCAAAATATACAAAGAACAGAGTACTTATTTCTAAATTGTATGTTCAATGAGTTAATATGCAAATATTAGTATTTACTTGGTTTTATAATCATTAATAGTATTACCTCAATGAATTCTGCCGTTGCCTCACAGTCTTTAAACTGAGAGTACCCAAGATCCCTCATTGTGCGGAGAGCCACTGACACAGAGCGACTCAGTATCTGCGCAGCCAGGGACACCCTCATCTTGTGGTTCTCAAAGTAGACATGTTTGTCTGTAATTTTATTGGCAGCGTGCAGTCCATCCTTTTTTTGCACATCATTGAGATGATTAATGTACCTCCAATTGATCTGTCCAGTGGTCGATGCAATTGGACTGTATGCCTGCAGAATAAGAATCAGTCACTGCTCAAACAAGTGCAAACAGCATAATGCGATCATCCCATCCAGCCTTAACTACAAATGATCAAATAACAATATTTAGATGTAAGTTTAGCAGCACAGTCAAAACTTGTACAAACAGGTCTACAATGATCATCATTTACCTGCAACATATTACGTGCCAACTTGAGCATGTGGCAAGCATCCATCATTACAAGTACTTTCTCGCCAGTCACCGGATGCGGGAAATTGGTTCAAAGCGGCTCTCGTGGGTCTCCCTTCAGCTCACACCCAAGTTGATTGCACATGCTGACATTGGAGGCATGACCATCCATAGTTGCACATACCACCCGAATGCCCCGTGCATGCAGCTCCTCCAAAGCATGACTGAGAAGGACCCTTTGTGTGTCTGGAGACAGAGACTTAGTCAGGTAGTATGCAATGGGAGCCTTCCAATGTCCTTGCAGGCCAACCACCATGAACACAAGAGCCTCAGTAGCAACATCAGTCTCACTGCTTCCATGACTCCTCCATGACTCCATCCTTGACTGGGTGTTTGGATTATATTGCACATGTTTCCTGATGGCCATGGCATCCAACATGAGTGCAACACATCCATATTTATCCTGATCTTCTTGGCATCTTCTCTCCAGCATATCCAGCATCATCTTATTCAGGCCAGGCTTGTCATCCACAGAGCACAGCCACCTATAAAAAATAAATAAATAAATAAATTGAGAACTTGCTATTAAACGTGCTTGCATCAGTAATAGCCAAAAATTCAATTGGACAACATTAAGACTACCTTTGTAATGTATGTGGATGTGGGAGAGGAAAGTGTTGTGTTTCTTGGCGGTACTTGTATGCCTTTGGACCATGCAGATGGAGCGTGAGTGCAAACTCCCTGTACTCTTTTGAATACTCATGGCCCTGCTTTGCCATGAAGTCTATCTGAAGACCTGAAATTTTGTGAGAAAAAATGAATAAGTCCCCTTCAGATAATAACTAAGGAGTTTAATAAAGAGTGCAAGAATAACATGTACATGAATTTCAAAGTGCTGATTTCATTTTACCTGAGTAGAATTCAAACCTCTCTTTAAGTTCTTCATTAATGAGGTTCTTTTCCCTCAAATCCCCCAAAAGACTCTCTACCGTGGTCTTTGCCCTTTTTTCTGTGGCCATGGCGTTTTTCTTCTCTCGCTCCAGACTTTCCACTCTTGCTAGGGCTTCATTGAGTCTGATCTTAAGAACGGTAGGAGAAGCAGGCAAAGCATAGCTATGATCCTAAAGAGAGGGACGAACATGGTTTGAGTGATGTTTCATTTCACACACATCACTTTGAAACCACTAGTGTATGACTCACATTCTTTCTTATAGTCATCACCTGTCAAAGCCACTGCAAGCAGTGAGTGAGTGAGTGAGAGAGAGAGAGAGAGAGAGAGAGAGAGAGAGAGAGAGAGAGAGAGAGAGAGAGAGTGTGTGTCAGGAATACATGTTCAACATGTCTTCAATTGCGTGTGAATGGGTTTATGTGTGAATGTGTTTAAGATGAGTGGCAGCAAACAAGTGAGATTTGAATATGTCCAGGTCCATTATGATATAATTTTTACAGTAGAAATACTCACTTCATTAGGTTGAGGTTGTGAGTCTGAGGGTCCAGCTTCTGGATCATCCAGAGAGGTCGTCTGTGGCCTCTCTGGCCACAGACGGCCACAGGCTGGCCACAGGCTCTCTTCAGCTCTTCTGGAGGTAGATGTACTCCTGCCCCTTTCCGGCTAAAATGAAAAAGAATATACAGGGCTAAGTATCTCACCCTGCCCTGTGATTGATAATAGAATATTTACATTTATGAATGCTAATAGTCTTAAGATGATACACTTACTCTTTGGAGGTGAACTGGGAAGCTGAAGATGGATGGAATAACACCATCTTTGAGTCGGACAATCTGACCTGTCCTATCAAAATCGTCCTCCTTAAAATGTTCACAGCAAAGCACTGATGAATCACTTGCAGTGAATCCTTCCCTCCTCAAAGCCACCTCCCACCTCTTCCTCATACATTTGTCTTTGGGAAACCTTCAAAATGAAAATGGAAGATTTGTGGGAGTCAAAACAAAAACATCTTACAAAAGAGGTCAAGCTTATTTTCTTTCTTCAAATTTCGTACAACCTTTCTTCAACAAAACTCCTACTTTGGTGCATATATGTTGATAATGAATGGGTGGGTATGAGACATTAGAGGTAGCCTACTGTTGTTAGTGTGAATTACATGTGAATAATACAGTCTGTGCCACCTGTGTAAAATTCGCTTTTCAATGTTATACCAGCAATATTTGTTTTAGCATTCCTGTGTCAGTTGTAATCTAAGTCAGTGTTATGGAATATGACTTATAAAGTCTCAGTTCACAGACGGGTCAGCACCGGCACTAAACATAGCCTAGCTAGCTGGCTGCGTTTTCGCTGGTTGGCATAAATACAGTACAGTAATATTTGATTCACAAAACACAACCAATAGTAATGTTCAGTCTTACTTGTGAAAGGTAATCCCTCGTGCCCTGTTTTCGGCGGTTCGCCGATTTGAGCATAAATATGCGGCACAGTGCTCTGGCATCTCGGTTGTTCTGCTGCTCAGCTGTCAGTACGATGATCGGTCCAAGATGGCGGCCGCGTTTCTTGCGCCCCAGCAACCAATGCGGCGCCTACTTTTATATGTCTATGGCGGTAATGACCTGCAGCATGGCGGCGAGAGTCGGGAGAAAGCACTAAAGTCCTATTTGGGATTATTTTGAGTATGACTGTGTATCGGATAAGAGCAAGTGCCTTGTGGTGGAACGTGGTGAAATATGTGGGGCATTTCTGAAAGGTAAAAACCCCATGAATCTTAAAGTACATTTAAAAAGTTCGCACAAGGAGGCTAACCTAGCTTACATTGAAGCGGTGAGGGAAAACGCCCGACCCCCCTCGACGAAAGCACAGTCAAATTCCTGGCCAGGCAGCATCATGCAGCCCGAGACAACATCTCAGACAACACTTGTCCGGTGCTTCCAGCGGCGACCCGATAGCTGCTGGCCAGTAAACTCACAAGAACACCACAAGCGAGAGGACGCACTGGTGAACCTGTTCATTGAGACAGGTATGTCTACGCGACTGTGTGAGCAGCCTGCATTTAGAAAGTTCAGCTGCTCGCTCGAACCGAAATTCAAAACACCCGGAGCTGCAAGAGTGTTGTATCTCCAGTTCAGGAAAGTAAAAATAACCAGCCGAAGAAACGTCCTCTCTGCTTCACTTCATAGCTTTTATTCTTCTTCACTCTCACTTACTGAAAACACTTGTGTATTACCTTAACATGCCCAGTAGCGCCTTCTGGTGACAGCCTATTATAATTACAGGACACAACATTTTCCCCTTTCCTTGAAGGCATCACCCTGTACACCGATCAGTAAAATGAAGCATTTTGTTTGAAATAGAATCTTGTAACCACAACACATGTAAAATAACCATGTCAGTCGGAATACCATCAGGTAGCAAAATCTGTATGAAATAACTAGTACAACTCAATTGAATCCCATATCAGGTAGTAACTATTTGAAACTCAATTCTGAATGCTGTATGGCATTAATCCTGTAATATGATGTAAACATTGCACTATATATTGAAACATGAAGTCACATTGTCTCATTCAGAAAGCACATTCACTGATTTTTTTTCTCTTTGTGTAAAGTAACTGCATAACATTTTCAACATACAGTATCAGAACATTCTCAGTGAAATCAATATTCCAGTCCATACTCCCTGTATCTTTTGTTTTATCTCACAAAACCTGTCAACCACTGAGGTGGGTTTCTCACTCTCAGGGTCCTTCTTGGGCCTGGGTTAGGTACATTAGGTTGCACAATTTCAGGTACTGTTAGTTCATCAAACACATTCTCATCGTCCTTAATGATGGAAGCTTGAGCCTCTTTTGGGAAGTGTGCAAGCTTGGATGCATTCCATTTTCGACCATCACTGAGCAGATAAGTGCTTGGTCCTAACTTCTTAACAACAGTCCGAGGTTCTGTGAATCTGGATGATCCTTTAGGAACATGTTCAGGTCTCCGGACCCGTACAGTGTCGTTTACTTTGAACATGGGAACTTTTGCCCTAGTCTTCATGTCTGTATACTCCTTGCTCTTCTGTTGTCTTTGTCTCGCAGTCTCTTTCACTTGTTTGCGTGTCTTGGTTTTGTGTGAAACAGGAAGGATATTTAGTTTTGTGCGCATCTTCCTGTTTCTCAGCAGCTCAAATGGAGTAGCTCCTGTTGTACCATGGGGTGTGGCACGATAGTTCAGCAAGAACTCTGTAACTGCTTGTTTCCATGGTCTATGCATTCTTTCAGCAGTCTGTATACATTCTTTAAGTACCCTATTGAATCTTTCAATGGCTCCGTTGGCTCTTGGATAGTAGACGCTGGAGCGCAGGTGTTTTATCTCTCTCTCCCTGAGAAAGTTAGCAAACGCAGTGGAGGTGAACTGACATCCGTTGTCAGAAACCAGGAAGGAAGGGTTTCCCTCTCGACTGAACACAGAAGTTGAAAACTGAATAATGACCTCTGTTGTTATGTTTGAGACAAATGCCACTTCTGGCCACTTACTGTAATAGTCAGTGAGAGTAATAGCATAACGACAGTCCCATGTGGCACGCTCAAAAGGACCTGTAATGTCAATGGCCACCTTTTCCCATGGACCATCTGGGAGTTCCACTGGTGTAAGTGGTGCAGGTGCAGTTTTTGCTGTTTTGTCATTGTACTGACATGACACACATGAAGCTATTAAAGTCTGTACACAATTGTCCATCTTTGGCCACCAGTATAGCTCACGCAGCCTCTGTTTAGTTCGTACTATTCCCTGGTGCCCTTCATGTGCTAAATCTACCACTCTGGACTGGAGTGAAGTGGGAACAAGCACACGATCAGAGCCCCTCATAATAAGCAAGTCGTCTACAGCCAGTTCATCTCGCACATTAAAGTAAGGAGCAAGTTCAGGTGCCACATTCTTTTTGCATTTTGGCCAACCTGTCTGTATCTGATGTCTCAGCTGCGTCAGCTCAGGACATGTCTCACAGGCAGCGGTGAACTCTGATATAGACATGGCATGGGAAGACTCCATGAAGACGGCAGCCACCATGTCTGGTCTCTCAGCAGTGTCTCCTGTAGTGGGAAGTGGAAGTCTGGATAGACAGTCAGCAGTGACATTTTGTTTCCCTGGTCGGTAAGTAACCTCATATGTAAAGCAAAGCAGTCGAGCAGACCATCGGGCTACTCTCAATCCAGCACGACTAGTACCTTTAGATGTAAGGAGAGTTGTGAGTGCTTGGTGATCTGTACGCAATACGAAGTGACGTCCCCACAGATAGGTCCTCCACCTTCCTACTGCCCAAACACAGGCAAGTGCTTCACGTTCAACAGTAGAGTACTTTCTCTCAGCAAGGGAAAGTGTCCTGGAAGCAAAAGCTACTATCCTCTCTGAGTTGTCTGGGTGAAGTTGAGTGAGCACAGCCCCAAGTCCATAGTCAGAAGCATCAGTAGTCACTTGTGTAGGCGAAGCAGGGTCATAGAGTGCTAGAGCTGGACTGTTTAGAATCAGTCTCTTAATTTCTGCAAAACCAGAGTCAGCCTCAGCAGTCCATTCGAATTGTGTTTCTGTAGAGTCACGTAGTGTCGCCCGTAGTGGTTCAACAACAGTAGCAAAGTTGGGAATGAATTTACTGTACCACGATGCAATACCAAGAAATGAGCGCAGGGAAGGCATGTCATGTGGGGCAGGTGCATCAGCCACTGCTCTGACCCTGTCTTGGTCAGGGTGAAGACCATCTTTTGATATAGTGTGGCCTAAAAAACACAAAGACGTTTGGTTAAACTTACACTTGTGCATGTTCAGTTTGAGTCCCGCGTCATTCAAGGCATGTAGCACCCTCTGTAGGTTAGCGTCATGTTCTGATCGAGTAGCACCATAACATATGACATCATCAAGGTAGGCTTGTACTCCTGGTAAGCCTGCAAGTACAACTGACATCATTTTTTGAAAGGCTGATGGAGCTGAAGCAAGGCCAAATGGAACTCTGCAGAAACGAAAAAGACCTTCGTGAGTGATGAAGGCGGTCAGGTCACGGCTGTCTGGGTGTAGCATCATCTGATGATAAGCAGAGGCTAGGTCGATGGTAGAGAAGACTGTGGCTCCTCGCAGGTTAGTGAACAGCTCATCCATGTGTGGTAAGGGATGACAGTCGCTAACAATGGACTTGTTTGGCTCCCTGAGGTCAACACACATACGAGGTTTTCCACCCTCTCTTCTCTGGGTCACAACTATGGGAGAGACCCATGGAGATGCATCAATGCGTTCTATTATGCCCTTTTGTTCTAGATCTTTGAGCTCATCAGTAACAGCCTGTCTCACAGTAAATGGAAGCCTCCTCAGCTTCTGCTGTACTGGTACGGCATTTGGTTTCAGTTTGATTTTATGTATGAATCCTTTTGCACATCCAACTTCCTGCACTTGTATCTCAGGTGTAGTCAGAGGTGTTGTACTGTAGGTGTGTTCTGTGGAGCAGGGGGGTCTTTGGGGCTTGAAGCAGGAAGGATTCTGTTCCCCTCAATGGACATATGTAGGGCAACAAATAAGTCTAACCCCAGCAAAGCAGCACCTGATTCAACCACCATAAATGAGCCTGTAGTTGAATGTCCAGCATGAGTCACTGTAGCATGCAAAGATCCCATAACTGGTATTAACTGTTTTGAATACGTGAGCAGAGTCACAGTAGGCTTAGCAAGTTCACATGTAGGGAAGAGAGTCTTATACATGCTCACTGGAATAATGGAAACAGATGAACCTGTATCTACTACCAGCTCAATGTCATGAAAATGTCCGCTTGCATTGACATGCACAGTACAGATGATTTTATCCTGCACAGCATCATTCATGTAAAGCACAGTCAGTTCACTTATCCGTACCTCACGTACCTCCCTTTGGGTGGATCGACAAACTTTAGAAAAATGTCCAACTTTTCCACACGAATTGCACGTAGCTTTAGCTGCAGTGCATGAAGGCTTATTGGCCAGATGGCTGGTGGATCCGCATCGGTAGCAGGAGTGGCGTTTAGCGGCAGTGTGAGCTGTAGCGGGGGTCGTCTTTGAAGCTGGTTTGCCGTTTTCCCGCCAGCAGTTGCCCCGTGGCTGGGTGTGTATGGCTCTTACCGGTGCAGCTGCAGTAGTGTCAGAAAGTTTCGTAGTCCGCCTTCAATCTGTAACGCCAGCGTAGTAGCCTTAGCTAAAGTCAAATCCGGTTCCAGCAACAATCTGTCCCGTATGCGTGTATTAGCAACACACTCTATCAGTTGATCACGAAGCATTTGGTCTTCCATATCTCCAAACTCACATGTTGCTGCCAGCTCACGTAGTGAAGCCAGGAACTGGTTAATAGTCTCGTCGTGTCTCTGCGCCCTTTTTCGAAACTTGTGGCGTTCTGCAACTACATTCACTTTGGGAACAAAGTGCTTTTTCAGTCCGTCCACAGCAGAAGTGTAGGTAGTACCTGTATCGTGTAAAGAGTAGAACAGTCTCTGTCCCTCCGTACCCAGTGCATGGAGAAGAACGGCGCGTTTTCTTTCGTCAGGCCAGCTATCCCCCGTAGCATCGATAACTAGCATGTAATTCTCAAACATTTTGAGCCAAGTAGGAAAAGCAATAGCCGGTTCGCCTGGGCAGGGCAAGAACGGTGCAGGTGGAGGTACAGAAACTGCCATCCTCGTCGCCAAAAATGTTGTATCTCCAGTTCAGGAAAGTAAAAATAACAAGAAACGTCCTCTCTGCTTCACTTCATAGCTTTTATTCTTCTTCACTCTCACTTACTGAAAACACTTGTGTATTACCTTAACATGCCCAGTAGCGCCTTCTGGTGACAGCCTATTATAATTACAGGACACAACAAAGAGTAAATAGTCTTATTGGGGCTACAATGGATACGGCTAAGAAGAAACTTATGGAGATCATAAAGGAAGCGAGAAAGCTAACAATATGTGTCGATGGCTGGAGCAAGCGAGGGCTGACAGCATCTTTCATGGGTGTGTCGGCTTGTTTCTACCATCCGCCTGGAGGCAAAGTTCACCATGCACTGCTGAATCTGCACCGAATGGAGCACCCGCACACCGGGGAGGCCATTGCCCGCTGCATCGGTCAGACTTTAGATGCATGGAATATTGGAGAAGACAAAGTGCTGCTTGTTGTGACAGATAACGGCGCCAACATAGTCAAGGCTGTGCGGATGCTTTGCGATAAAAGGCAACATGAAGACCATGGCGGTCCTATGGCCCAACCAGGAGATCCAGGAGACGAGCAGCATGAGCAGTGGATAGATTCAGACTCAGAGGAAGAGTCAGATGAGGAGGGTGAAGAGAGCAGAGGCTTCGGTGAGTGTGTTTATTTTGACACATACTTAATCAGTCTTAATAATTTACCTCTGTTGTTTCGTAATTCAAATATATATCAAGCAGTATTGTTAGCTTTATTTTGATATTTGTATGTTACTTTCTTCAGTAGAAAAACAAATGTATGGAGAATGTGTAGCCACTATGGATTCAGCTTGCACAGAGACAAATGCCTTTTTTTTCACTCATTTAGCTTTCATCAGTAATCATATATCACCCTTGGTTCAAATGTTTGCGTTTGTCACCAATAGTCTACATTTTCAACCAAGGTGATCATAATCATTATTAATAATAGTATTTAATAAATTGTTATTATTGTAAACATCTCATATCCAATATAATAATTGTATGGAGCACACAGTGAAGAAATGAAATACAGTAAATGAAATATAGTGAAACAAGTAAACTCAAGGCTGGCACACACTACAGGATATTTCAAAACTTCACAGATTTAGAGACCACACACTTGAAGATAACAAAAGACAGATCGCACAAGATTTCTCACTTCTGATCTTATAGTGTGTGGTGTTCACTACAGAGCACACCACACACTATAAGATTCTAAACCGATTCTTCAGCAGACCATCAGGTTTTTCACACTCAGTATTCCAAATTTCGCGTAGTCAAACGTAACTTCAGTGTAAACAAACATGATAGGAATAACGGCACTATAAATAACAACGTTACTAATGGCGTTCCCTTTTTCAGTAACGAGTAATCTAACCGATTACTCTTCCCATCATTATAACGGCGTTACCATTACTGCCAGAAATGCGGCGCGTTACTAGAATTAAAGCTGTTTTTTCATCAGACCATCAGATCTCTGAGCCGAGGGGCAGAGATTTTTTAGAGCTGTCAAAACTGACACGTTAGTGCAGATTAATCTGTCATCATGATTAATCTGATTATTTTTTTAGCGACGGTAACTCTACTTGTTTGTTTTTACTTCCTCTTCCGTCAGTCAGCTGAGTCAGCTCGCGTTTTGATTGGCTTAAATCTGGTACACGTGACATTACATGCATGCTCGGCTCCTCTCGGGGGAAACCCCCACACACTACAGGATTTCTAGTCGCAAATATTAAACATGTTCATTATCTACGATCTCTCCTTCCGAGACCTTCCGAGCGGATTGGAACGGACAAAATCACTCTTAACACACCCCACACCACAGGAAAATCGGACACGATGTCGTTTGCAAACATCCGACAATCGGGCCTTTGCTGGCTTTGATCGTAAGGAGCAGATCGGGACAAAATTCGGCCCGATTATCGTGTAGTGTGTGCCGGCCTTTACACAAATATAATCCCTTCTGTAGAACCATGATGAATACAGCAAAAGTCCTAACTCTTGATTCAGTTTTTATTCAATCATATACACATCTTAGGTGGCTTAGTATATACTGTTTTTGTTGTTGTTGTTTTTTAAACTTCTTTTGTGAAATATACTTTTAATGCTAAATCATCTGATTGCTGCTCTGTTTTATTCTTTGTACTCTGTTTAAGAACTGGACCTGCCAGAAGATGGGGAACACAACAAATTCCAGAGAATGCCATGCTTGGCCCACACTCTTCAGCTCACACTGAAAGATGCCATGAAGCATCCAAGCACTGATTCACTCATAGTGAAAGCAAGAAAGCTGGTACATGCTATAAGGAAATCATCAGTGGCAAATGAACAATTGATTAAAAGATGTGGCAAAACGCTGGTCCGGGACTGTAGCACACGCTGGAACAGCACCTATGATATGCTTAAAAGACTGCTAGATGTCAGAGCTGAACTAAACCAACTACTTGAGGAGCTGGGCTTGGACACGCTTCTAACAAGTGATTGGGCTAAGCTGGAGAACCTTATCAAGCTGTTTGAGCCATTTGCCATTCACACAGACCAGCTTCAGAGTGACAGTCAGTCTCTCTCACAAGTAGTGCCATGCCTCCTCAACCTTGAGGCACATCTGCAGGCGAATCTGAGGAATTAGTTAGCCCAAGTGCTGCTGAAGTCTTTGCGAGAACGTTTTGCTAGCATTCTTAGCCCTGACTCCACACAGTTTGATGCTACACCAGCAGGAGCCTGCTTAATGGATCCAGGGGTTTCACTGGTTCTTCAAACAGCAGATGCTGCACCACTGAAGAGGGCTGCACAGTCCTTTGTGCAGAACCTGGCAGCCCAGTATAACCCAGCGACTTCTGTTCAGCACCAAGTTGCCACTGCAGGGGCCACTCAGACTGGACCAGGAGCCTCTTCCACTGTTCTTCTTAAGTACCGTTTCCTTGCTTCCCGTATGGAGAGCAACATGTCACCTACAAATCAGCCTAAACTGACTGATAGTGTGTTAACTGAAATGGAGAAGTATCTCAGTGACGTCAAACAGGGTGTGTTTAATGAGACACCATTGGAATTCTGGAGGTGCAGAGAGGCCGTCTATCCAAAACTTGCCACTGTGGCATTGGATCTTGTTAGTGCACCTGCATAACAAGCCTTTGTGGAGCGCATCTTCTCTGTGTGTAGATTGCTGTCATCCGGCCTAAGAAACAGAACAATTACATCTCTGGAGCAGCGTGTTTTCCTCAAGATCAACAAGAAGTTGTTGCTTGACTGAATTACACTTGTCTCTCTGTTTCTTCCCCACCGACAGACACACAAACCAGTTCACTCTTTCACAATGCAGGGACTCTTTTTGTTTACATTGGACACAAGACTGTGGAAGTTACCACAGAAAAATAAAGCGCATAAGCTTCCAGTGAATGTGCACTTCAGAGGTGTAAAATGAAGTATGTTTTTTTTTTTTTTTGTTGTGTTGTTGCTCAAGGCTGCACCCTGTGTGTACCCATATCTTAATTTTAGATACTGTTGATGTTGGAGTGTTCAAGTCAATACATTTGCTTAAATAGTGCATGTTCTTGAGATTTCATTACCCAGTACTTTTTCCTATCTTTTTTCAAGTCATCCCTGAAGAATAGTCCATACTGCAAAAAAAGACTAAAACTAATAAAAACTAAACTAAAACTAAGCAATATGTAAAAAATAAAAACTAAATGAAACGAGCAAAGATGGATAAAAAACTAATTAAAACTAAACTGAAATTGGAGACATGAAGTCAAAATAAAATAAAAATAAAAACTAGTGAAAAATTCAAAACTATTATAACCTTGGTGGAGGCGAAAAGGGGTCAGAAGTACACACACACACACACACACACACACACACACACACACACGACCCATTTGTCTTGATTTTAAGTCAGCGGGTCAATCTGACCCTGAACAGAACAGGTGTCTCGTGTTACTTTATTAACATCACTCCATAGAAAGAAAAAAAGAATAAAAGAATAAAATTAAAGAAAAAGTCCGCGTCATGTAAAACTCTTGTATTTTATATATAGGTCTTTCCAATGTCCATTAAAAAGTTTTAACATGCTTTTTTAAATGAAAAACGAGTCAGTTATCCTCATTGAACCATGACCTGTGAGAGGTAAAGAACACCACTGCACTAAATATTGATTGAATTATTAGTAATAGAGTTATTAAAACGGAAAACATAAAACGTAAACCGTTGCATAGTTGTTAACTGTCGCAAGAACTGGCCGACAGTCTGCAGTAACATGAAAGACATTACAAAGATGAAATATTATTTGTGAACAATATATTACTTTAAATGTTTAGAAGAGAGTGTTTTCTTTTTCTTTGAAAATACTAGAATGATTCATCAGCAATAAGATTCTTTAGAATGAACATGCAGCATTAGTCAGTGGCTGTAGACATCCTTTTTTGGTTCTTTTTGTTTGTCATTATTTGCTTATCTGCAATGTGTGTACCTGGGTGTGATTGTAGTATGGATGTGAGTGGGTGTCCGCGCGAGTATGTAGGAATACATGCCTGTAGATTTGGGTTTATGTCTGTCATAATTGTTGTCTGTCTGTCTGTCTGTCTTTGGCCTCCTACCTCCTCCTCTGTTTCATGTTTCTGAGAAGAGGTATTATGCATAGTTCTAGTAGTGGCAACTCCTCAACTTCCAAGGATTAGGCTTCCATGAATTCAAATTTTCCTAGCTCAGAATTTAATTTCTTTAAGTTTATTGATTACAGAGCCCAAAATGTTCTGAATGAAATTGATCCAGATAGTAATACATTTAAAAACATTAGTAAGAATTGTTCATATTATACAGACAACACAATCAACACAACAATCACACTGAACAAAAAATTGCCATTAATTCACTTCAATAGCAGAAGTTTATACTCCAATTTTGAAGGTATCAAAGACTATCTGAATCAATTTAAATTATGGATTTTCTTCCACATTCCCACTGCTTTGTTTGCCAGCTGTTTATCCAGCATGTGAGCCCTGACCGTGCATCGAGGATACGTGAGTAACATTACAAATCAGACAGTGACTGGAACTTCAGCGTTTCATGGGAATATTTCTTCTTATGTGCACCAAGGTATGGGCATCACCATTTAAAAATCCAAGCTTGGTAACAGATTGAAATGTTGAAAGGCTGGACTGTTTTTTTTTGTTCTTTGGTATGTTATTACTGGTGACTGCACCAGAATTTCTGACTTGATTCCTGAAGTGTCAGGTAAGCTAATGCTAAAATAAATATGTTCATTTACTTTTACCATACATTGTTAACTACGATACTTCAGTTTCTGGTATATTTCTGATTAGACGCAAAATTGTTGTTATTTTTCTGGGGAAATACAAAATCATAGTGTGTGGGTGCAGTAGCTCTTCAGTGGAGGCACGGTACTGTTGTACATTATTACATTCTTAATGGATCATTCCTTATTGGCATATGTTACTACTAACCTTTACTGGTAAACAGGGGATTTAGCCAGCTCACTATCAACTACTAAGAACTTAGGATCCTGTCTTGTAATAGAAATAGTAGCCTTGGCAATGTGGCGGTGCCCTGAACCTGCCGGCATAACTCAACAAACCTTTCTGAATCGGATTACAACCAACATATTTTTAAAACGTCTGTACTATATTGACGAGTGTTTCGGCCGGCTCTGCTCCATGGAAGCCCCCAGTGCCGAGCACTCCAGGAACTCCTCCACAGACACACATGATATTCCCTCCGACAGCAACCAGGTTGGTCCCCTCCTTGCAAACATAAACACCACACTCTCCTCACTGGATGCACGTATAAACCTCATTGAGCTGCTACATAAAGATTTCCAGGTTCTGAGAGAAAGCCTGGAAATCAGTCAGGAACAAATCACGACTCTCATAAAATCCAACAAAGCTCTCGAAACCTCTGTCAAAACCCTCGAAACTCAGCTCTCACAAGTCACCAAAGAAAACAAAGAAATTAAAGAAACAATACTGGATCTCCAAAACCCACAGCATGCGAAATAACCTAGTGTTTTCAGGCATACCAGAAAACACACAAGAAAATCCCGAAAAGACATTTTTGGACTTCATGCAAACACACCTCAAACTGCCGCCTGAAAAAACCAGCCAGATCACTTTCCATCGTGTTCACTGGATCGGCAGTTTCAAATCAGACAGCACCAGACCGAGACCTGTCGTGGCTGAATTTGAACATTTTAAGGACAAAGAATTTGTTAAAACTCTGGGCAAACCAGGAATGTTTTTGTCTCTGGCTACTGTACCTGTGAGTTTATGTGAAACTAACCATATTAACTCCATTAAAGCCCAATTTTCAAGGTGGCGCTATTGAGTCATATCACATGTGTAATTTCCCCAAAATATCAAATTTTTCGCCAGTCCTGATGTGTGTGCCAAATTCGGGGAGTTTTTGAGCATTTTTAGGGGGTCAAATTGGGGTTCAAAGTAGCGTATGTGCCCCGTAGTGATTTTATACTAGTATCTGAATATTTGTAGGGGGCGCTGTGGAGCCGTTTGACCATGGCAATTCCTGAATTGCACATCAAATGTTAGTTTTTGAGACTTGTGAGGATTTGTGTGGATTTGGTGACTTTACGTGGATCCACCTCCAAAACCTATTTCGTTCCACATGGCGAATTTGCTCAAAATGGCCACCATGCCACGCCCACACCGTGTGACACAGCCACACGATTTTAATAACTTTTTATCCTGGAATGAATTTGGTGAAGATCGGCCAAAAATCCTGGGAGGAGTTCGTTAAATTCCAATGCCTGCGCACCACGTGTTCTAGGGGGCACCATTGAGCTTTTTTGAAATTTCAAAAGCAGGAATGTTTTTGACTTGGGCTACTGTACCTGTGTACCAAATTTCATAGCTGTACGTGAAACTAGCCGTATTAACTCCACTAAAGCCCAATTTTCAAGGTGGCGCTATTGAGTCATTTTGCCATTCATATGTGTAATTCCCCCAGAATATCAAATTTTTCACCAGTCCTTTTTTTTTTCGTCTGCATTATACTCAACATTTCACAGTGTTTCACACTGATCGCTGGCCTTTTCCCTTTGGTGCTCAGACCCTAATAAAGAAACCGTCAAACCTTGAACTCTGAAATAAACTGGATACCTTCAATTATCAGAATGTGAAAAATACTCCAAATGAGGACACTACATCTTCTCCTATATCTGATAATACACATTATCCATGCTGCTGATATTACACATTCCACTCCATCACACCTCCGAACCCAGCTGTTACTTACCCATTTCCATTTTACCATGCTTAGCCAAGGTCCTGGAGAAGTTGGTTTTAAACAGCTAAGCCACTTCCTTCATTCAAATTAGGTCTTGTCAGACCTGCAGTCAGGTTTCCGGCTGGAAATGGGTGTTTGACAGCCACTATGATGGTCCTGGACGGCATTATTACTGTGAGAAAGCCCTACAGGTTAAGGCTTCATCTTGGCATCCAACAGCACCATCTACTGGTGCAGAGAGCAGACAGCGTGACATGCCCAGTCACAGCCAGCAGCGAACATGTTCAGACCTGCCCAGTCAGAGCCGGCAATGAAAAGTCGATACATGCCCAGTGACACTTAAGAGGGTGCGAACTACGGGGGAGCCAGGGGGGTCTCAGCCACCCTTAATGAGACATGAGCTCCCCGGAAGCATGATTTGTAAAATTTTGGGGGGTCACTTAAATATTGTCAAAATGCTGTTTTTCCCATATATTTCTATTATTATTATTATTATTATTATTATTATTAGTGTTATATAATCATGGATCGTGTGTAGTATTAGGCTATTTTTAATGTATGATTTGCGCATCAAATCATACATTAAATTGTTCTACTGGGGGACTTCAACGCTCACGTGGGCAACGACAGTGAGACCTGGAGGGGTTGATTGGGAGGAACGGCCTCCCCGATCTGAACTCGAGTGGTGTTCTGTTATTGGACTTCTGTGCTAGTTACAGCTTGTCCATAACGAACACCATGTTCGAGCACAGGGGTGTCCATAAGTGCACATGGCACTAGGACACCCTAGGTCGGAGATCGATGATCGACTTTGTAGTTGTGTCATCTGATCCCCAGCCGCGTGTCTTTGGACACTCGGGTGAAGAGAGGGGCAGAGCTGTCAACTGATCATCACCAGGTGGTGAGTTGGATGCGCTGGCGGGGGAGGAAGCCGGACAGACTCGGCAGGCCCAAGCGTGTTGTGAGGGTCTGTTGGGAACGTCTGGCAGAGCCCTCTGTCAGCGCGGTCTTCAACTCCCACCTCCAGGAGAGCTTCTCTAAGATCCCGGGGGAGGTTGGAGACATTGAGTCCGAATGGACCATGCTCTCCACCTCCATTGTGGAAGCTGCTGCTCGGAGCTGTGATCGCAGGGCTTCTGGTGTCTGTTGTGGCGGCAACCCCCGAACCCGGTGGTGGACACCGGAAGTAAGGGATGCCGTCAAGCTGAAGAAGGAGTCCGATCGGACGTTGTTAACTCATAGGACTCCTGAGGCAGCGGACGGGTACCGGCAGGCCAAGCGTGCCGCGGCCCGGGCCGTTGTGGAGGCAAAAACTCGGGTCTGGGAGGAGCTTGGGGAGGCAATGGAGGAGGACTACCGGTCGGCCCCGAGTAAATACTGTCCGGCGCCTCAGGAGGGGGAAGCACTGCTTCACCAACACTGTTTACAGTGGAGGTGTTGTTACTCCAGGAGAGGTCCTCTGTGATGCACACACCTAGGAACTTGGTGCTGCTCACCCTCTCCACAGCAGCACTGTTGATGGTGAGAGGAGCATGCTGAGTGTGTGCTCTCCTGAAGTCCATAACAATCTCCTTCATCTTCTCAACGTTTAGACAGAGATTGTTGTGTAATGATGCTGGATGTGTTACTGCCGATCCGTACTGCCTGTGGTCTCCCACTCAGGAAGTCCAACAACCAGTTGCACAGTGAGGTGTTTAGTCCCCGCCGGTCTATTTTGAAGATGAGTTGTTGGGGGATGATTGTGTTGAATGCTGAACTGAAGTCTCTGAACAGCATTCCAACATATGAGTCTTTTTTGTCCAGATGAGTGAGGGTTGTGTGGAGGGCAAGTGGAGATGGTGTCATCAGTCGAGCGGTTGGACTGATATACAAACAGGTACGGATCCAGGTTGGGGGGCAGGGCAGACTTGATGTGGTCCATGACGAGCCGTTCGAAGCACTTCATGAGAATAGGGCTGAGTGCAACGGTAGTCATTGAAACAGGAAGGTGACGACTTCTTCGGAAAAAGCATCCAGAATTCGAAAATCAGTTTTACAGTCTCCTAAGGACAAAGGAGGCTTTGCTCTGCCGGTCTTTAGGTATTACTATTGGGCAGCCAATATACAAAAGCTTTTGTATTGGATGAATGAAGGAAGGGACTTGCTACCTGGCTGGGTTCATTTGGAGAAGAAATTATCAGTTTTCTTTGCGATCTGTTCTGTGCTCTCAACTTCCGTCTCCTCTCCCCTGTACGAAAGGTTGTCCAATTGTGAAGATTTCTTTGAAAATTTGGAACCAATTCAGGAAGGAATTCGGACTATCATCCCCATCTGCTCTAATGTCTGTTTACAGGAATTGTGGTTTTACACCATCGAGAAGCGATCCAGTATTCCGGGTCTGGCATGGCAAGGGGATTAAGTCAGTTAACAATTTATACACAGATGGCGTGTTTTCTTCTTTCGAACAGCTATCTACCGTGTACGGCCTCCCAAATCATCACCTTTTTCGTTTTTTTCAAGTTAGAGACTTTGTTAAGAAATTGTTTCCTCATTTTCCAAACTGTCCTCCGGAAACTTTGTTACACTTCTTTCTGTGAACCCTATTGTTAAAGGTTGCATTTCAGTTTTATATAGGTCCATTTGGCTGGCATCTTCTGTGTCTCTGGCTGCCACTAAGAGTTTATGGGAGAAGAGTCTTAATATTACTCTGACTGAACAACAGTGGAATTCGGCTTTATCGCTTGTTCACACGTCATCTATTTGCGCTCGTCATAGATTAATTCAATGTAAGGTGTTTTTCAGAGTCCATTTCACCAATGCCAGGCTGGCAAGGATTTACCCCTCAATCAGTGATTCTTGTAACAGATGTAACATGTCCCCAGCAAACCATGTACATATGTTTTGGCCATGCTCCAAACTTGGCCCATACTGGTCATATATTTTTGATACATTGAGTGGAGCCTATGGTTGTACCATTGTTTCTAATTCATTATCTGCAATTTTTGGTGTTCCCCCTGTTACAGGCTTGCCAAATGCACCTAAGCGGGCTATGGCTTTCACTACTCTCCTTGCCCGCAGGCTGATTTTACTAAATTGGAAGCTCCCCCATTCCCCTTCACATGTGTGCTGGATTCGAGAGGTGTTGAATAATTTGAAGCTGGAGAAATTAAGATTTACTATAAATGGCTCAGTAAGGAAGTTTCATGACACATGGGATCCTTTGATGCAATATATTTCTTTCTTAAATGTGGATCTGGAGGATGAGTAGAGTTTAAATTTTTCCCTTTTTTTTTCTTTTTTCTCAGCGTGTGTTTTGTTTTTAATTTGTTTTTTTTATTTATTTTTATTTTACCTTTATTTGTATATAATTTGTATGGTTGAGTGTGTATGTTTGGCCTTTTGGTTGGGAAGGTGATTGGGGGGGGTGGTTTTTGACATGCAGCTTATTTGTAATACTTGACCTATTGTGCAAATACTGTATTATTATATGTGTTGGGCTTGTTATAAAATGTTCAATAAATAGAGTTGGAAAAAAAAAAAAAGAACACAACACTCCCTCGCGGTCCTCTGAGTTGACCGGAGTAGTCTATTGCAGTCCAGCTTATTGTCCAAAGAGCGTATGTTGGCCAGTACGATGGTGGGGATGGCTGGCTTGTGTGGGCTAGCCACTAGTCTAGCTTGGATTACCTCCGCGCTTACCCCTCTTCTGCTTCCTCTCCCTTTGCTTGTGGCGTCTCCACTATAATTGTGGGGCAGGACTCGGAGTCGGTGGTGGTGCAGGCCTCCGTAGCAGACTGCTGTCCTGTAGCTCTTGTTCATGTGTGGAGTTTAACACAAAAAAAGTGGTTCTGCCAGCGTCAAGCAGAAACTCACGACTGTATGTGCACTTCAAGACAGGCAGCTCTACAGATCTGATGAAGCTTTAACTTGTTCTTTATGTCAGAAAATCAAATGTGGGGATTTTTGGGTCAGTAGGACTCCAAATAAAGTGTACACTAATTAATCCATCAGACTTAGGTGTTTGCTACCATTTGCATAGAGCATCATTTAATTTAAAAAGAACTGCAATACAGAGAGTAGACAAGGTCAGTTCCATGGTACAGTACGGCGCACAATTACAATGATCAAAGTTCCCTTTTTAATATGATACACAACATTTCAGCCCAACGCCATCCTCCAACATCAGCAGCGCAAATGTCTCAGTTTTCCTCAAACTGTGCATCTAACAATCAATTTACTTCAAGTTGTACAAGTACTGAAAGATGGATTGTGCCAACAACAACAGCAAAAACAAAAATGATTCAGAAAAGTAAAAAGTGAAAAGTTAAAGAAGCAACTTCTCCGTGTCTCTGGAATGACTCAATCATATCAAGCAGGTAATACAGTCGGCTTTTGTGTAAGACAGTAAATACATTCATGTCTGGAGATTAGGAATGCCATCTGACTGCTAATTAATCCCACATTAGAATATTGAGCTCTATGAAAACTGTGAATATATTTCTGGGAAACATTCATTCTAAATATTTCTACAGAATGCAAGCATCTTTTTACATGTTCTTTAAGTACGAACAAGGCTTTGGGAAGGCGATCAAGTGGCATCACAGCACGGTAAAACGAAAACAACACTGTGCTGATCAAAGCAAGGCATACATTTGTCTGCTGAGGACTATTCACTATCCAGAGACTGGTTCTTAGAAACTGTTGGGCCTTTTATTGCATTTCCTGATGTGAAGTTTGTCCACATTAAGAATCTAACGTCTCCTGGTTGGAACATATAACATCTGTCACAGCTCTGACAGGAAATCAGGAATCATGCTTACACACAAATACACACACACACAAGTCTGTGAAGATTCTCAGTCATCCAGGTTATGGTTATCGCCGTAGTTTCAATCGTAGGATCTGGACTTGCTTGAGTTTATCGAAGATGTTTCACCTCTCGTCTTGGACGAGGTGATAAACTCAAGCAAGTCCATATGCTACGATTGAAAATATGAGGACACACACACACACAGATGTGTTTTTACAGTTTTGCTGTTTTTAGTCTGGATAGGAGTTTTAAATATTCTGATTGAACATCTCAGGATCTTCTGTGAAGCAGCTTCCATGTAAACTGCAATATGTGATGTCCTCGTTTCCTCACTAACACAAAAAGGATGGACTGAGCTGTGCAAGGACGTCTTCTACCTTCAGTTCTCCCAGCTTCATGCATTCTGTAAGTCGTGTTTGATGCATGCATTCATCAGTGGTCTTTAGAGGCCTAACTGGTTTCAGTACCATGAACACGTCATATCTGGCAACAACAGCAAGCAGAAAAGAATCGAGCCCTCAGTGTTAAATAAGGCTCGAAGGTGTGCAACAGTTTCAGAACCACATCAGTCGGAGTGGTTCCTCCTCATTACCAAAATAAAGCGCTAGTTCTTGAAAAACACAATAAAGTAATTAAAGTCATAAATAACGAAAAGACAGTCTGTACACGCACGCACGCACGCACACACACACACACACACACACACACACACGCACACACACACACACACACACACACACACACACACACACACACACACACACACAGAGTTCAGAGTAGTGGTGGATTACTGAGTGGAGTCATTACTGTTGACCTCAGTGGAAAAGTGCAGCACTGAACATTCACTACTTGGTTCACACCAAGTAGTGAACACATTCACACAACAACAACAGACGGCATGAATGGCTGAACGGCGCGATGCAGTCGAGGCGATGCTGAAGCTGGAGTTGGACCGACCCACCCAGTGGTGTTTCACGTAAAAAACAGAGTCAGAGACCAATCGGGTTCTGCTCCGGTCTGGGCTCACACCTGGCAGGTCCATGAACTCCAACCAGACTGTAGGAGATGGCTTCTCTTACTTCCTGCCGCTCTGCGAGCAGTGCTGGAACTGGGCAAAGCTAAGGAACACCTGCTCCAGTGATATCTGGCTCACACAGTAGTCTTCGATGTGGTACTTCTCTTTGGCTGCCTCCAAAGTGCCAAACACCTGATGGATGGAGGACATGGACAGGTGTGATTGGAGGTAACCTGATCCAGACACATTTCTTCTTAAAGCTGATACATTTTAAATTAGGTACCACAAAAACAATACTGGTTAGACAGTATTAGTTGGCTTCCTGGAACAAAATCCAGAATGTATTCCCATTTATTGAGTATTACAGTACAAAATATCACGTCTTTAGTTGTTAAGATATGTGCACACAAACAGCACTTCTTTATTTTCTATCACAATATTCATCTGAACTAGTTGGAACAGATATAATCTATTGTAGATGATTATTTGAAACAATAAAAAGTTCAGAGCTGATAATGCAGAGGCTGAGATACCTTAAAGTTTAGTCACGAGTATGAACCTGAATCCTACACTTTCCATAATGCAACCTTGCACCATAGTCTGTCTTCATAGCCTGAGCCTGGCTCTAACAGGCTTTTATTAAATGTGTAGTGTTCAAGCTTTGAAGAACTGATTGGAGTCATTTTGTCAGACTACACAAAGGTACAGACTTTAAAAAGTGTTTTTATTGTATAAATAAAGATCTCCTAAGGACTAGTCAGAGTCCTGACAGGTTTAAGGTGAATGCATGCGATTATTTTACAAATTCTGACTTTTAAAATGAAAATCTCCTAAACTGGATGAACAACACATCAAACAACACGCAGAGGATGAGAAAACAGTTCCCTGCTAAGTAACTGAGCTGCTGTACTCGGTGTTGTCCACTATATGAAGATCTAAGTCAGGATATCGTACCTGTGCCCAGGTGAGTGTTTTGTCAGTCAAGTGGTAGTGTACCATTCCCTGGTGCTCATCTTTCAGCTGACTTCCTGCAGAGAGAAAATGGAAAATAGGTTTATATATAATATATAACATATATGTATGATAATACGTACAGTGATGTGTGTAAACATGCACGCATGACAGTGTGTCCAGTTGTTTTCTATCATTAGTCATTGTGACACTGAGATATAGTTAGAGTCTTTGTGTTTTCTTTAGTTGCTGTTGGACTAAACACGCTGACTCTATTGATAGACTGGTTAATGTAATATTCTTACAGGTGAAGTGAGGGTCGTACCTGGGAAGGTGCTTTCTATGAAGTCTTTAAACAGCAGCAGGTCGCTGTCCTCCAGCTCAGCCTCTCCATGGACTTTGGCCAGCAGCGTGTAGCCGCTACCAAACTTGCTCTTCAGGTGCTGAGGACTCCCGAGACACTTGAACTGGCCGTTGACCATCACTGCCAGCCGGGTACACAGAGCCTCACACTCCTCCATACTGGGACCACAACAGGCAGAAAGTAGAACATCAGCTCAGCCTCTCTCTGGCCGACAGAAACATCCTCTATGAAGCTCACCTGTGAGAAGTGATGATTATGGCCTTTCCAGACTCTCGTGTTCGGGTCACAGCGTCCCACAGCAGCCTCCGGGCCACTGGATCCATCCCGGTCGATGGTTCATCCAGGAAGATGACCGGAGGCCCGCCGATCAGAGCCATGCCTGCACTCAGCTTCCTCTTGTTGCCGCCGCTGCACATGTTCAAATGTCATATCAGATTATAGACACAACAAACATCCAGGAACATGAGCGCTGTGCAGCACCGAGAACACCTCGTACCTGTAGCTGCGCACCAGTTTATCAGCATGAGGCTCCAGCAGCAGCGACCTCAACACGTTCTCCACACAGCCAGACACGTACTTCTCTGGAATTCCTCTGAGTCTGGCGTACATGTTCAGAGTCTCTCTTCCTGTCATGTGGTCCAGCACAGCGTCAAACTGAGGACAGTAGCCAATCCGCTGCTGCACCTGAAACCAGATTTAAGATGGCTCAGTGTGGTTCTCCATGAAGATGCTGTTAGGTTCAATCCAGAAGCTGCAGATGGGCTGGATTACCTTCTTGATGTCCCTCAGGACGCTGTACCCATCGATATAGGCGTCTCCAGAGGTGACACTCTCATCGCCTGTCAGCATCTTAAATGTCGTGGTCTTTCCTGCTCCGTTGAAGCCCAGTAAGCCAAAACACTCTCCTTTCCCCACAGCAAGTGAAAGTCTGTCCACCGCCAAGAGATTCTCCCCGCTGCTGTACACCTGAGCAGCACAGGTAACACCTTTCACATGTCTGACAACACACCAGCACAGCAGCACATGCTTTAGCTGTCGTCCCTGCATTTCAGTAAGAACCTTCTGCTCCTACCTTGCTGATCTCCTGCAGGATGAGAGGACTCCCTACCATTGACTCGACCACTGGCTGACACTCCAGAACCCTCTTCCTCTCTTCAGCCACATCTCTGTCCTCTGGAAGCAGCACTGCATCCTCCATTAGAGGCAGCTGACACACAGCATTAAAAACATTACATCCACTCCGCAGCAGAAAGCTCCTATAACACTGAACCACAGATCCCCAGGAGTATTAGAAGGTTTAGATGTTCATCAGTCTACAGACGGACTATATAATAACACAACTGACTGACTGATTCCCTTCATTAAGGCATTTAGGACTGTAATTAACATTTTTTCTCATTAATAATGAATCTTTGGATCATTTAACAACCTAAAGATCTTCAAATATTTATCCAAACAACAGTCTGAGAGCCAAACACGCTTCCTAACACTGAGGTAAGACACAGACACCAGCGAATCTTCAAAACAAAAGGTGCTGAAAGAAAACCCTGTTTGGTTCTTCTGCTGTAAAGAGTTGGTTTCTTTATGAATCTTCTGCACTGCAAGTATCATCTGGGTGTTTATTGCTCCTGTCTCATTTTTCCTCACTGTGGTTTCATTCTTCTCTGCAGTATAAAGTCCTGCAGCTCTATGGAACCAACCATGAAGAAGGAGAGAGAACTCAGACAAGTCTTTTGTCAGTAGGACTCAGTTAGAATGATGGAAACCAGGAAGAAGAACAAAAGAAGAGTTGAATATCCTTCATTATTCATTTTTTGAAAATGAAAAACATGGACGACTTCTTTTCCTCACAGATGTTACCACCACTGGAAAACACGTGGCTCTACATAGTACAGATATTTTACTACTTACATGTTTAATCAGTTCCTACCCTCCTCCCTGCCCTGAAGAAACACTGCCTGCAGTTCAGCTGAAAAAGCCCCTGAACTTCTGCTGCTTGACTTTTGGTTGCTATTCATTAATAATTTCTCCATTACGGAGGAAAAAAAGATTTTATTTTCTCACTGCAGATGTTTTGTTGTAGTATAACTCTAGAGTTGTACAGTTTGATGGAATGTCCTTGTTTAAAGTTTACATTTGACAACTAGGCTTGGATTAGTTCCAGGAGATGTTTTCAGTCTCTACAGTTTGTTCTGATAAATGTCATTTTGTAAATATAACATACCTTCAACCTGATAGCAGGCTTTGTGGTTCAGAAGGTTGAAAGAGTTACAGATTAATCTTCTGTCAATAAACTGATCAGTACTTTATCCTGTTTAGAAAGTCTGAGGGCTGCTTCAGGCTTGATGAAATGAGCTCTGGTTCATTATACAGAAAGATCTGTGAGATGAACTTCATGGACCTGAAGCTGCTCACTGCCAGACGTCTCTTATAGTTTGCTTTTATGTGATGTCGTTTGTTACCATCTAATTCTAATCCTTCATTTTATTTTATTTTACCCTTTATTCATGTATTTATTTATATATTTATTGCATTTCTTTACTATTCCTATCATTATTATTACTTCTATCCTTGTCTTTATGGTTTTACTTCGTTCTTTCTATTCCACTTGTTTTTCTTCTTTACTTTACTTATGTTTGTCTTATGTTTTTATCTGCTGTTGATTCATGTTTAACTCTATTTCTCCACATTTGCCTCTCTGGTCTTCTTCTGTCTGGACTCTGTTTTTAAAGTTTCTACATATATAAAGTTATTATTATAAATGTTGATAATCAACATTCACCAAGTCTGTGAAGATTCTCAGTCATCCGGGTCACGGTCGACATCTTCGAGTTTCTTGAAGACGTCGAACCTCTCGTCCAAGATGAGAGGTTCAACATCTTCAAGAAACTCAAGCAAGTCCAGATGCTACGATTGACACCACAAGGACAACATTCACCACCAGGGTTTAAACTACATCTAGGTTACAGCTGATGTTCACAAGGTTTTTTCTTCCTGTGTGGTTCAACACATTCACCATTAAACATCCACTCAGCAGACTGGGGCTGCTGGAATATTCCTCTCTTAGTTCCTGTACCTGTTTGGGTCTGCGGCCCAGAGAGATGAAGAGTCTCCACACAGTATGGAAGCACTGCAGCTCGATGACAAACAGCAGGATGATGTAGACGACGCCCTGCAGGGTGAAGGCCAGCAGGAAGCGGCCAACCCCAGGCTCTGACAGGGAGAAGTAGTCGGGCTGATACGTGATGTCTGGAAACACAAGATGTCAGCGGATTCATGTTTATATGTCAGAAAGGAATATTTGGATGAAATACATCCATAAGACTAAAAGCTTTGTGGAAACTGGAGGATCACAACAAAATGTGCAGCTTCAGGAGGTCAAACAGACTCTGGCAAATTATTTAACAGTGTTTTCTTTATGTTAACTGAGCCCAACACAGTAGGACCTTGTTTATTATAAACCATCCATCCATTATGTATACACTGCTTAATCCTCTGTAGGGTCGCGAAGATGCTGAAGTCTATCCCAGCCAACTCGGGGCGAAGGCAGGGGACACCTGTGGGATGTTGCACAAAACGAGGATAAGGGATTAAGCCTGGAAATATTGGTTAACCTCAAGTCGGTTGCATGAAAGCAGGCCAAGTTTATCCCAGACAAGTAACCATGGTGATTTATTCTCTGCAGCTAGCCTGCTCCAGACCAGGCTAACAACCAAGATAAGGTCAATTCTGTGGTGACTCTGCTGTCAGTACTGTGAGAAATGAGTGTGTTTTACAGAATTTCCATGGTTTTTCTATACACGTTACATCATCCAAATATTATAACTGCAGTCATTTCATTTGCCGGTTGATTTTTAGTTTTAGTATTATTTATTAGCACAGTTTATATGTAAAGATCTAAAGCACATATAAAAAGACAATATTTGAGCGATGACAGTAAGAAGCCAGATGGTTCATTTGGAATGCTTTCCTTATTAATACAACACCAAAACTGAGAGGTTCAAAAAGATACAAAAAAATCTGACCTTACTCAAATAGGTGTAAAATAAATTAGATAAAATAAATCCTACATGATGATGACAGAGGAGAAAAAAAGGAAAGATAATTATATATCACCATTTAAACATTTGGACAACAATGTAACTGACAGAAGATAATTTTGTTTTAACTGTCTCCTAAAAATATGCAAAGAACGACTTTACTGTCGGATCTGAAGGGTTCCAACATTATTCTGACTTTACTTTTCAACTTCAACAACTTTCTATTCATTCATTTGGTCTTATTACTGTCAGGCCTAGTGTTATTTTGCAATACTAATAAAGACTGCTTGTTGAATTGCTATCAGAGGTTTGATTTACACATGTCTCATTGCAGTTAATTAGATTATTACTTCTTGCAATTTCTGGAGTGCAATGGCTTCAATTAGATCTGTGACAAGGGCAACATAGTATATATAGGTCCAGCACCCCATTCACCTGTTTCCTCTTCATGATGGCATGCCCTTTTTTGGAGGATGTACAGGATGAAGAAGTGCTCATCATCAGATGTACCTTTAGGTGTGAAAGGGTTTTCAGGGACAGGTCAGACCCACTGGCGTTTGGAGATGACTATCTCATTGAGAGATACCAATTTTTGGGTGATGGACTGAGGTACCTATGTAGGCTCCTCAGTTCTAAAATACTGCCCCAGACTGCACCAGACTACTGCTGAAGAAGCAACTCTTGTTCCGCAAGTGTAAAAGAAGATGTACGTTCTTGATCCATTCTTCCATCTGTGATTGATTTTGTGGTCTTCTTAACAGTCCCGTGAACATGCACTTATCCCAACGATCCACACCTGGCTTCACTAAGCCGCATCTTTTCATCCCGGCTCGGCAAATGTGCAACCAATTAATCCAAGAAAGTGCCAAAAAAGCTTAGTCAAGCCACGCCTGCTCATTTATCCTGGATGTCTTTATCCTACTTTTGTGCAAGAACCCCCTTGGACAGGTAACGGTCTATCACAGGGCTACACAGAAAGACAGACAACCAAGCACACTCTGATTTATACTTATGGACAATTTAGAATAATCAAATAACCTCGGCATGTTTTTGGACTCTGGGAGGAAGCCAGAGAACTTGGTGAACACTCAGCAGGCAGAACATGCAAACTCCACACAGAGAGATCCCAGGCATCCTAACCGGGATGTGAACCGGGGATCTTCCTAATGTAAACTACATGCAGCAAAATAAATCCATCTGAACGTGTGAAAATAAAGTTTTCAGTCATTCAGTTCTGCTGATCTGGGAGTATAAACTGAAAAAACCTGGAAGCAACGTTCTTGAATTACAGGAAGCATCAGCGTCACTATAAAAACGAACCACCTCACGTGTCACGGTCATATTTACATCTATTTATTACCTTCCAGTAGCGCCAATGTGCCATACTTCATTGTTTTACAGCTACAAGAACAGACTTTTACTGTTTCATTCTCTCAGGCTTCATCTGATCAGAACTTACTGAAAATCTTGCAGATTGTTTCGCTGAGAGGACTGGAGGTGCAGAATGAGATGAATTCATAGTTCTGGTAGAACTGGCTAAAGGACATTCCCAGGCAGTAGTTTGGGAAGATTAGGAACACCTTGTCCAGCAGCCGAGATAGGTCCTGCAGGTTCAGCTCTGGAAAGAGAACATCAACAGGAATCAGGATCACAGAACCTTCTCTACACAACCTCCGTCAACCTAATCCTTCACTGGTTTCCCACAGACATACTCACATTGTATTCAGTAAAGGACAGATCAAACATTTCTGTCTTTCAGTGTTTTTACTGCACAAGAGGATGAAGGAGCAAAAGACTTCACAGAACATCAGGACAACACAAAAACAGGTTTGAGGTATTCAGAGTATGTGCATCTGGTGAGTTCTCTATAGGAAGTATGTCATGTTTTACTGTCCTTAATGATCAGAACTTGTCCTTTCTGGACTAACAGTAGGAATGACAGAAAACCAGAATCAGCTGTAAGCAAAGGAAAGCTAGTCTTAATGTCTGTGTTTTCTTACATTTAGACCACAGCTTTAAATCCCTCACCTGGAATGGTCATGATGGTCACGGCCAGGAAGGTGGCAGTGCCGGAGATCATGTTGAAGATCGTGAGGCGAGTGTAGGCAGTGGCAGCCGTGCAGAACAGGAAGCTGAGCAGGTACATGAGTGGCACAACAGCCCAACCATACAGCATCAGTAGCAGCAACACGTCCACCAGGTGGTTGCTCTCCACAAACGCTTTCACTGCAAAAGCCTTGAAGACCACCTGAGAGCAAAGACACACACAGACATCAGGTATGACTCTGATCTGATGGATCCAGTATTAGTGATTATAGTATTAATGGATCCAGTATTCAGGGATCCAGTATTAGTAGATCCAGTAGTAGTGGATCAAGTATTAGTGGATCCAGTATTAGTAGATCTAGTATTAGTGGTTATGGTGTTAATGGATCTGGTATTAGTGGATCCAGTGTTAGCAGATCCAGTATTAGCAGATCTAGTATTAGTGGTTATAGCGTTAATGGATCTGGTATTAATGGATCCATTATTAATGGATCCAGTATTAGTGGCTCTAGTAATACTGGATCTCATATTAGTGGATCCAGTATTAGCGAATCCAGTATTAGTGGATCCAGTATTAGCGACCCAGTATTAGTGGATCCAGTATTAAAGGATCCAGTATTAAAGGATCCAGTATTAGCGGCTCCAGTATTAGCAGATCCAGTATTAGCAGATCCAGTATTATTTGATCCAGTATTAGTAGATTCAGTATTAGTGGATCTAGCATTAGTGGTTACATTGTTAATGGATCCGGTATTAGTGGATCTAGTATTACTGGTTTTAGTATTAATGGATCCAGTATTCAGGGATCCAGTATTAGTAGATCCAGTAGTAGTGGATCAAGTATTAGTGGATCCAGTATTAGTAGATCTAGTATTAGGGGTTATGGTGTTAATGGATCTGATATAAGTGGATCCAGTGTTAGCGGATCCAGTATTAGCAGATCTAGTATTAGTGGTTATAGCGTTAATGGATCTGGTATTAATGGATCCAGTATTAATGGATCCAGTATTAGTAGATCCAGTATTAGTGGCTCTAGTAATACTGGATCTCATATTAGTGGATCCAGTATTAGCGAATCCAGTATTAGTGGATCCAGTATTAGCGACCCAGTATTAGTGGATCCAGTATTAGCGGCTCCAGTATTAGCAGATCCAGTATTAGTGGATCCAGTATTAGCAGATCCAGTATTATTTGATCCAGTATTAGTAGATTCAGTATTAGTGGATCTAGCATTAGTGGTTACATTGTTAATGGATCCGGTATTAGTGGATCTAGTATTACTGGTTTTAGTGTTAATGGATCCAGTTTTAGCAGATCCAGTATTAGTGGTTCTAGTAATACTGGATCTCGTATTAGAGGATCCAGTATTAGTGGATTCACTAATACTGGATCCAGCATTAGTAGATTCCAGTATTAATGGATCCGGTATTAGCAGATCCGGTATTGGTGGATCCAGGTGTGATACTGACCAGCATCAGGAGGCAGGGCAGCAGGAAGTTGACCAGGTCCCACAGCAGGGCAGAGAACCAGAAGTTGGACAGGTAGACTCCGCTCACCTGCTGCACATGCTTCGACTTTATGGAAGATTCTGTGACGAGCAGCAGAGCGAAGGTGCTGGACAGTGAAGCCATTCCATACATGAGGTTAATGGCAATGACGAACCCTGTTTTACCCCTGCAGATGAAGCGACACAAAGAGGAGGTGAAAACACAGAGAAGGAATGAAGAAACAGCAACAGAAAGATGGATGAATACAGGATGTTGCACAGTGTATATATGTCCAGTTTATTACTGTGATCCAGAGCTCCCTGCTATAACCTAGAATAAGATCCCTGAGTGAATACGATTCAGAAACAAATACACAATCAGCTCCTAGCCCGGCTATAACCTGCTGTACTTCTTGGAACTTAGTGGAAACAGGTTGTGTTTATTCATCTACAGAGCAACATTGAACTTCATGTCGACAACATGTTCCAGTGTTCCCTCTCTGGTGACCTTCTCCACTGTGCAGCGATAACATTTTGCTGCTAAAATCTGTCCCTGGGTCTGTCCTTCATTTGGTTCAGGTTGTGCACTGAGGGCTGTTATTGTAAACATCCCTAGCAGTGAGAAAGATGAATTAATAAACCTGCAGACCAGAAGAGAAAACAACAAGCTGAAATGTAAAGTTTTTTTTTTTTTTTAATTAATAAACAATTTTATTGAAAATGTACAAAGTATATGAACAAAGTGCACCAAGCTCAAGGCTCCATAATACAAGGCTTCCATTTCATCTAAAATAAATATTAAAAAACAAACAAACAAAAAAAAAACATATATATAAAAATTATTCATTACAATTCAAATTCATTACATACAGTTTTGGTCTTCTGGGCTTTAGCATTTGTGCAGTATTTCAAAGAGTTCAAATAGGAGGACAGCAATGACTCAAATACAACCAGTTTAGGCTTTTTGTTGAAGTACTTACAAGTGTGAATATGAAATTTAGCAAACATCAGAATTAGATTCAAGATAAAAATTTTCTTTGATGGAATATTTTTTAGCAAATATACCAAAAATAATATCTCTACATTCAAGTTGACATTTTACAGTTAGCTTTCTATTTACAAACAAATTTATATCTTTCCAAAAAGCTCGGGTATAAGTACATTCCCAAAAAAGGTGAATAATTGATTCTTCATTACAATGACAGAAAGTGCAAAGGGGGTCAACATTCAAACGATATTTAGAAACAATATTGTTAACAGGGTAACATCTGTGTAGAATTTTTAAGCACACTTCACGAATCTTATTGGTTACAAAAAATTTCTTAGGCAATAACCAAACAGAGTTCCAATCAATATCAGTAAATAAATTGTCCCATACGAATACAGATGCAGGTTTGCAGACATAGTTCTTTATGATGAGTTCTCTAATACATTTGTTGTTTGTTTTAATACTTAAAAAGGGTTCAGAATTACCAATAAATAACTCTTGGTATAGTTCAACATTTGGATTGTGTACATATGTTGACATCAGCATTTTAAGACCTGAAGGGATAGCATCAAAAACTATAGCAAATTCTTTCAGTGACACTGGGAAGTTATATGCTTGTAAAAATTCTTCATAAGAATATGTACATCCATCTCTATTAAATAACTGATAAACATATATAATACCTTTGTCAACCCATTTTTGTAAGAAAAGTGATTTGTGCATAAAGCATAAGTCCTGGTTATTCCATATATAATATTTGTGGGGGGAAAAATTATGTTTATGAACTAAAGACCAAGATAACAGTAATTGTTTGTGAAAATTAGAAAGTTTGGCTGGAAGTTTTTCGATTTTATAACTGCACCTTAATAGAAAATTTAAACCTCCAAATGCCTCAAACACATGTGTAGAGATAAAATTCCATAATGAACTTGGGTTTTGTAAATATCTTTTTATCCATTTAATTTTGAAAGAAGAATGTAAAGTATTAAACTCTAGGGCATTAAAACCACCCGCGGACAGTTTATTAATCATTACATTTTTTTAATAAGGTGTGACTTTTTTTTCCAAATAAAATTAAATAACATTCTATCTATTTGTGTATTTATTTTATTTGACACATCCAGAGCAGAGCTAGCATAAACTAGACTCGAAAGTCCTTCTGCTTTAGAAAGTAGTACTCTGCCAGAGATAGACAAATCTCTTTGAGTCCACATATTTAATTTCTTTTGCATTTGCAAGACAAGGGGATTGAAATTTTCACTTTGTCTTAAGTTTTCATCTTTTATGATAGTGACTCCCAAATATTTAACTTTGTGTTTCACAGGGATCCCAGAAATTTCTACTTCACTGCAGCATTTGATAGGAAATAATCCACATTTAGAAAGGTTCAGTTTGAGACCTGAAGCTAGTGAAAATTTGTTTAACAGTTTAATGGCACAATCTATTTGAGTAGCATCTTTTAAAAAAAGCGTAGTGTCGTCCGCAAACTGACTTAACTGTATTTCTCTGCCAGCAATAGTGATTCATTTTAAACAGCTGTTCTTAATGAAATAAGCTAAAATTTGCATCGGTAACAGAAATAAAAAGGCACTTAGAGGACACCCTTGGCGTATACCACGCTCAACACTGAATCGACAAGTAGTTCCATGAAGTAATTTGACAGAACTATTAGCAGCAGAGTATAAAGTGTGAACTGATCTCTTAAAGTGTTCACCAAAGTCAAAGAGATCTAAAGTTTTAAATAAAAATCGTGCTCTACCGAATCAAATGCTTTTTGAAAGTCCAGAAACAAAATAAGACTATCTTCAGGAATAAAATCAGAATAATCTAATAAGTCTAAAATTAGCCTTATGTTGTCAATGATGTACCTTCCGGTCATAAAACCATTCTGAGATTCCTAGATTACATCATGAAGTACTGTTTTTAATTTATTTGCCAGGCAAAGAGCGAAGATTTTGTAATCATTGTTAAGAAGGGTTATGGGACGCCAATTATCTAAAAATAAAGTATCTTTCTGTGGTTTTGGGATTAAGGTAATCAGGCCTTGACATAATGAAGGTGGGAGCTGTTCTTTGTTAATACTTTCTGAAATAACTTGGAGCAAAAAAGGAGCAAGCTGTGTAGAAAAGGCTTTGTAAAATTCAGAGATTAACCCATCTGTGCCAGGGGATTTGTTCAATTTGAGCTTCAATATAGCATCAGATATCTCTTTTTGAGTAATTGCAGAGTCACAAATAATTCAATTAGGTTACCAATAGACTTAACATTATTAATATCTTTGAAAAATTCTTCCATATGTTTTAACGAGAAGTTGGATTTGTATACATTTTGGTAAAAATGTTCACAAAACTTTGATATGTCTTTATGATTATCTATAATATCACCGTTAATAGAGAGCTTGTTTATACCATTTCTAGTTTGTCTTTGTTTTTCAGCTTGAAAAAATAACTTGAATTTTGTTCACCTTCTTCTAACCATTTTGCTTTTGAACGTATAAAGGCCCCTTTTGCCTTATTGATATAAAGTTTATCCAAATTTAGTTGAAGTGTTAATAACTGAGCTTGTTGTGAGTCAGATATATTTTCTGGAGAGAAAATAAGAAAAAAGAGATTAATTTAGCAATCAGTTCATTTTCCTGCTTTTTCTGTTCTTTTTTGATTCTTGCCCCATTTTTCATAAATAAATTTCTTAATTCATATTTGAGTAACTCCCAGTATTTTTGAAATTGTCCTTCATTCTCTGCCAACTTAAAGTATTCAGAAATTTTATCTTTTACTAGTTCACAAAGTGTTTCATTAAATAAAAGGGTGCTGTTGAGTTTCCAATAGGATGGGCATCTTCTTGGTTCACTATTTGGTGATAATTGTAAGGTTAGTAAAATTGTTTTATGGTCTGTTAAAGGAGTTGGAATAATTTCAGTTGTGCATTGCAAGTTAGTGAAACATTCTGAAACTAACCAGAAATCAATTCTGGATTGTAGCGTGCCTGCTTTATTTTTCCATGTGAATTCTCTGCTACTAGGATTGTTGATTCTCCATAAATCCACCAGGCCTCTTTCAATCATAAAATCACTTCAGTAATCATTAATGTTTTGTCTGTTGGGATATCTGTCCATTTCATTGTTAGCAGTGCAATTAAAATCACCTCCTAATATTATTTTCACATCTGAAAACTTTTCTATAGTTGCTACTATCTTATCATTTAACTCTTGAAATAGTTCTTTGTTTTCTCTTGCATTTGTAAAGTCATACACATTGCCCAAAAGAAATATCTGGTTGCATTGAGAGAAAACCACTAAAGTGTAATGTCCCTTTAAGTCTGCGTGAAAAGAAACGACCTTTCCATTAAATTTGTGTTTCAAAGTGAGAGTTCCTGCTGAGTGGTGATTGCTGTGCGACATACAAATGTCCTCCCTCCATTGGGATTTCCAGAAGTTGTAATCTTCATCAGATGAATGGGATTCCTGGATCAAACTAAAGTCTGCATCAAAGTTTTTCATATAAAGAAAAATAGCCTTACGTTTTGTAATGTCTCTTAAGCCTCGAGCATTGACAGAAACAAATTTTAAAACAGAAATGTTTAAAAAAAAAAAACAGCAATAAGAACAGTCAGAATACCTTTTATAACACTAGAAGACAGAGCTTAACCCGGTGAAACTTGGATATCAGAATCATAACAGTTAGAATACTTCCTTGTTGTCAATGAATGCTCTTCCCCCGACGAAAAACGCCATCTTCTTCTCCTCCCGGGCCTTTTGGATGAGGGGCCACAGACGATTGCGCTTTTCACGATCCTCCGGCGTTAGGTCCTCTTTGAAACGCAGATCCTGTTGTTTTAAGTAGTCATTGTTCTTTGACATCTTCCAAATGGCATCACGGAAATGCCTCATAGAGAACTGCATGATGATGTCTCTCCCTTGGAATCTGGCCGGATTCGGTCTGCCAAGCCTGTGCACCGAATCGATCACCTCCACAAACTTCTCTTTGTGCCCCGGGGCGATGTTTTGACAAATGGCGATCATCGCACTCCTCACATCTTCTTCCTCTTTTTCTGGAAGCCCGCGAAGCCGTAAGTTCCATCTCCTTTTGTAGCACGCTAATTCAGCAACTTTATTTTCAAGCATTTGGATCTTTTCTTCTGCTTTATCAACTCTTTCTCCTGTTTTCCTTACTGTTCCTTTGATGTTTTGTACTTCTGCCAAAAGAAAATCGACAGACTTTTTCAGCTCGTCAATAGCTTTTCCAATTGTAGATCCTTGCTCTTCGATGGCTAGCTTTAGCTCCGCTACTATGCTATCCGCTGTTACTCGCTCCATTTTACCTTTTTTTTTAGTTTGGAGAGTTTGTGGGAGTCTCGGGTAGTCGATGTTCAACTTTCGCTTGGTCAGGGGGTTGTTTGACATAGCTGTGTATCTTCAATTGTGATGATAAATGCTTTTTTTTCTCGCAAAAACCGGGAGAAGCTCTGTCGCAGTGCTTACCACCTCACCGCCATCTTGGCTCTCGCTGAAATGTAAAGTAGCTGGAGGGAAGTTTACTGTAGTGAAATCACCTCCACAGCAGAGATTCATGTCATGGTCTACTCTGCAAAAATAATTATTAAAGCAGTTTATTGGTGTTTGAATGCCTTTAAGAGTGATTTGACCTTTAACTTGGCAACACAAAGTCACTATATTAATCAGTCCCTCCAGGAATTTGCGATGTTGCAATCGCAACAATTAACGCAAATTCAACCAATCTCCGTGAATTCTGCGCGACCTTGCAATTTTGTCCAATTACCGCGACTTTTCCGCAATTTTGGTCAGCTTTCTGTGAGTCCCACCAATCATAGCAGTTCCCAGCGCAGACGTAATGCACGTTAGTCACCGAATTCACTTCCTTGTTTATGGTTTGAAGATACAGATACGTATGCAGTAAAAACTACTGCAAAACAATTCCCTGATGTTCTTCACCAAAGCAGAGGTAAACTGTTTTGCACCCCGTGCAATATTGAGTTGGAACACCAACGAAATTCATCAATTGACAAACATTTTTCTACCGCGAGACATATTAGGAGAATGGGTGAAACGAGCGGACCACAGACCAGACAAATCACCGTGATGAAGCTGTTGCATCTTGATCCGTCACAAGCACTGAAAGAATGAAGGTAAGTTAGATTAATTAACTGACGTGACAAGCTGTGAGCGTGTGTGTGTGAACACGTGTGTGCCAGGATGTGAAATTACCTTTTTAAACTTTTAAAATTTTTAATGAATTATACAAAACAAAGGGAAAAAAAGCAACGTTTGGACAATTTTTTTACTGTCTCCTGCAATTTATCGCAACACCCTTAAAACATCGCAACTTTCATCACAATTTTTTAGAAAAGCTCCCGTGAATTCAGGCATTTTAGGCCGCAACAATCTTGAAAAACGCCCGCGAAATCCTGGAGGGACTGATTAATGTTGACTGATGCTTATATAGGAAATCATGTTGTACAGTGATCCTCATGTTTTTGCTGTGCTGGGGCCTCATTCATAAAGTGATTTATAAAAAGAAACTTGGCGTGAGAATGTGCGAACCGGTACACCAACTTTGATGCTGGCATACAAACATTTAGGAGACGGGGGAAACTGGCAGTGCAGATGGTGAGATGGTGAATTGAAGCCAGATTGATCTCATACATTGAATGTCATCACATATGAGACTTCTAGGCCCGCGTTATGCCTCCAGTGTATTAGTGTGTTTGAGTTATTGTTCTTTGCAACAGCACCACCTTGTGGCCAGTTATGCTCATTGCAGGTATCCCAGTTAGTAGGATTACTTCCTGTTTGTTTCTTGTCCGAAACAGAAGTAGAAAAGTCTGTGATGTCCGCTACTAGCGATTGTTAGCTTTCTATTTTACATGGGTTTCTCCATTTGCCTCTTGCTAAAGCGACGTCTGTGAGTATACTAAGTTGACAATATATATTGACTTTGACCGTTGTATATTTCCTGTCCGTGGTAGTGTTTAAAGCATATTTTATACATGCTAATAGTTATGCAGCTAAGATAACGCTGTTAGCATTAGATCTTTGAGTTAATATTCTTGTATTTCAGGCCTTTGGTTCAATTCTGGTAATTCACAATGGCATTCTGTTTGTGTTGTGTTTTCAGTTTCACAAAAAAGAAAGATAACACCTCAATAAACTTCTGCAAACCTTCTTCACCGGGAAGTTATTGAGACTGTTTAGCTGATTGGAGAGCGAGCTTCAGCAGTTAGTGAGACCAATACAACCCGCGTAATCCCAAACATTCAAGTCTGCAGTCTTATAGATGTGTTCCTTTAGTGAGCCATTAGGCCTACTACTGTATGCACAATGTTCATACATCATATTTCCATCTTCAAATGAGATAGAGCGGCGGATAGCACTGACTAATTAATATAAATTTTGACAATGTGCGTTACAATCAGTTTATTTGTTGAGTAAGCATATAGATAGTGTGGTGACACTCGTACGTAATTCTGCACAATAGATGCGCTGGAACTGCTGAAAGATCACACAAATGTTAGGATCAGGACGGAGAGAGTTTTTAAGGACCAAGGAGATTTCCTGGCCCATGATGATGACTGGCTAATAAGCCAATTTAGATTCCCTAGAGCAGTGCTCTAGTCTAGGGAATCTAAATTCCCTAGTGGTAGACAGATCCACTGGGCCCAGTGGTAGACAGATCCACCCGCAGGAACCATGCCATTCCGGTGCACATACAGGTGTTGACCATTCTTGGGTTTCTGGCGACCGTCTCCTTCCAGCGGGAATTAGCTGACAGGTATGTGTTTGATATGATTAATAATATATAATGTTACATTTTCTGTCTAAATCCCCTTTTGGGTATGATATAATACAGTTACATTATGTCCTTAGGTCTGGGATATCGCAGCCATCCCACAGCACAATAATGCCAGCCATTTTGGATGGCATTATAAACATGACCAGTCGATACATCAGGTTTCCTTACACTTTGGGTGAACAGGCCAACATTAAAAGGCAATTTGCAGCAATGTCCGGTTTCCCAAATGTATCGGCACAATTCACTGCACTCACATTGCTATAAGGGCTCAGAGTGAAAATTAATTTGTCTATGTGAACCGAAAAAATGTGCATACTATCAATGTACAAATTATTTGCTCCTCAAACATGGTTTTGAAAAATTTAGTAACACAGTCGCCTGGGTCAACACATGACTCATTCATCCTGATGCACAGCAGTGTAGGGAACAGACTGCAGGCAGGCACTGCGGGTGATGACTGGCTCTTTGGCACTCACACTATTTACAGCGGTGACTGTAGTATACAGTGCCGCGCACATATACATAGATAAAAAACAGTTCCCGCTGAGTAGGCAGAGTGATATTAAGTTGTTACTCTGTTGTTGTTAACCTGCTGCCCGAGATGCCTCAATGCTGTAAAAAAAAGAGCACTCGTTAAAACCAGGTGTCATCTGTGACTACTCTGCTCCATGACCCATAACATAATATGGTAACAGAAACTACCACATGGTGTCAGAAGCTGGTCAGGTACGTTTTTTTTTTTTTTTGCCGTAGTTAGACACAAACTTTTGCGAATGACTAAGCTAGCGCGAGCAAGCAGGCGGCTACGTTCTGAAGCGGAGAAAAGATGGAGCAGTTTGACCGCAAGTGGCGCAGAGGGAAAGGAAGAAAACATAAGGGTAGCCATCTTACTACATGCACTCGGAGAAGACGCTCTGTAACACTTGACATTGTGCAAGAGGATGAAGAAAAGCTAACAGTGGATGACATTTTATCACCATCACATATTAGGTTATGTGATGGCCAGCGTTGTTTTTTTTGTTTATTTATATATTTGTTTGTTTGTGTGCAAAATAACTCAAAAAGTAATGGATGGATTCAGAAGAAATTGTCAGGAAATGTGTGAAATGAGACAAGGAAGAAATGATGAAATTTTGGGACTGCCCCGCATCACCGTCTCCATCCAGGAATTTTTTTTATATCTAAGTGTAACCGGATGGATAATTAAATGCGGTTTATTCTAAAACCCACCAGAGGGCTCTCTTGTTTTTGGGGTAACCCCCTGTGACCACATGAGATTTTGCTGATTTAATTAGATGTGTTTGTAAATGGAAATGAAAATTAAAATACACCCGTGGAAAATGTATTTCTCTATTTCCTGTTCGTTTTGGCTCCGTGACCCGTCTGACTTCTGATGAGGAAGGATCTCGTATCTGAAAGCTCCAGTGTTAGCTCACTATTAGCTGACCTTGCTGTGTGCCGTGGCCTGATGAAGACCCACTCTGGGGTTCGAACGTTGCTTGGCACACATTGTACACAATTTCACAGTGGACTTTTTACCAGCGCTTTACCAGGTTTTGAGGTTTTCTGTGACCTTATCTTTGCTTTTTGGTTTCCTTATGTTTCCTTAGGGTGGGGGGCTTCTGCCTTGAGTTGTCATTTCATTTGCAGGGTGTTTTTTGGGATTTTGTTGGTGTTTTCTGCCGTACATTAGTGTAGCGGAGCATTCATTGTTTGGAGGGATTTTTATTTCGTTACCAGGGTTAAAAATCATTTAGTTAGCATAGGCTGGGCTTACAAATTTAATTTCCGGGGTTAAACTTCAAAGTCAAAGTCAAAGTCAAAGTCTTTTTATTGTCAATACTGCAAAATGTACAGGTCATAAAGAGCATTGAAATTGCTGTACTCTTCAAACCCTCGGTGTGGACCGTAAACATCAGGTAAAAAAGACATTACGTATATAAAATTCAACAGAACAAGCCAAAAGAGCATTCAAAAATAAAATAAAATAAAATAAAATAATAATAATAAAATACAATTAAATAAGTACACTGTGAGAGACTCTGGTGAAAAATAGAGACTCTGGTGCAAACTTAATGTTAAGGGGTTTAAAATAAGGTTTAACAGGCTTTAATTCATATAAGGGTCTGTATTGGGGACTGTAAAGAGGGGGATAGGGGTTCAATAAAACGTTTAATATTTTCATTTCTAGGGGTTAAAAATTCATTGGGTGGGTTTATTTTCACAGGTATTTCATAGTTTCAGGGATTTCATATAATTTTAAATAAGTTAAAGTTTTTTTTTTAAGTGGAGACAGCACTGTGGGGATTTTATTTCATTAAAGGGTTTGTTTGGAAGTTTTCTGGTTTCATTCACCACTTTTCTGTTCATACTTGGCCTTCAGTTCATAAGTATTTGCAATCCATGTCCTCATATTAAATAATACACACCACTCCTTATTGTTTATGCATACAAGCTCACAGTATAACACAGACACAATACAAGAGACACACATAACACAAGACATGGGAAAACAGGAGGAACAGGGGATGGCGTGGATATGATTATGATTGATATAGAGATGGAGACAGACGGAATTGGGATGGACCAGATGGATTTGACAGGAGGGACAGGTTTGACAGAAGAGACAGGAGGGGCTGGTATGGAGACAGGGATGATGATAGGACATATTGGAGATGGAGACAGGGTTGGAATAGGAGGGAGTACGAAGAATGGACTGTGAACCGGGGCCTGGTAGTGTTGGGGGTGGACTGAAGCTCTTTGGCGGAGGTATGCGCTCTCTGAGTGCTTCTCTAGTTTGCATTTAAAACATATTGCCAACTAAAGAAAAACACTGTGTTTGAAAGGCATCAGTTTTGGGCACATCCCTTGGCAGACTCAATCACCATTGAAAAATATGTGACAGAGTTGGGACATAAAAGCAAAGACTTTAAATTTGGAGCATCAGAAAACGACATGATTAGAGACAAGATTGTGTTCATTTTGAATGACCAATGGCTCAAAGAAAGAGTCAGATCTCACTCTAGAGAGAGCGATTGACATCTGAAAAGACAGCCAAAGCACAAATACAAGCAATGAGTACAACGACGCAAGAAAGAGCAATACATGCAGTAAATAAAACAAGGCAAAGACAACCAACAGTGGTACAAGGGACGAAAGCCACAAGTCCAGACCAACAACAAGAAAACAAAGGATCAAATGTGCACGAAATGTGGAATGTCTTATCAACCAAGGCAGTGCCCGGCATTTGGGGTGTCGTGCCGAAAGTGTGCTCAATCACTATGCAAAGATGTGTCAGTCTACAAAAGCAACACCTAATCGCTGATGACATGATTATCGCTGCTTCCACAGGAAAAGAACACGACAAAATCCTGCAAAAGGTTAGGGTAAGAGCAAAGGAAGCCAATGTCAAATTCAACAAAGAGAAAATCCAATACAAGGTGAGCAGTGTCAACTACATGAGTCACATCATAACCTCAGAAGGTGTTAAAGTGGACGATGCTAAAGTTAAGGCAATAGTTGACATGCCTTCACCCACTGACAGACCCACACTGCAGCGCATGCTTGGGATGATCAAGTATCTCTCACAGCATATCCCTGGTGAAGCCACAGCCACAGCGCCATTGAGACAGCTGCTGCAACATGAACACGAGGAAGCTGTCAAGAAACTAAAGAATGCACTCATAACTGCCCCAGTTCTCAAATTATTTGATCCTAAGAAAACGGTTGTAATACAAGCAGATGCATCCAAGGATGGTTTAGGTGCATGTCTAATGCAAGATATATATCCAATAGCCTATGCATCCAGAGCTCTTACGGGCACAGAGAAAAACTATGCACAGATAGAGAAGGAGCTCCTGGCTATTGTGTTTTCAGTCACGCGCTTTCATCAACAATAATAATAATAATAATGATGATAATAATTTTTATTTGTAAAGCATTTCACTTTTTGAAACAAAATCTGTAGTGGTGAAATGTGTGGTGAGGAGGGGGCATAAGAAGGCTGCATGACCGTTTGTTAAATGAGATGGTCTAGCCTACGACAAACTTCCTGCTTGTGTCATGACGTCTCATAGCGCCACTCCTGTTGCCTAGCAACCCTTACAAACAAATTTTCATCCCGATGATCAGGATAAGACGACGGTGTAATTTAACCTAATTTTTGACTGAATTTGATCCAGAAATTGTAATTTTTGTTTTTAATATGTTTTATATACTTGAAGACTTGAGGGTCTTGTACTGTACGATGGTATGGGACTAAACTGTCTGAGAAACAAGAAGCGTTCACAGTTTGTTTAAATCTGTTAACATCCACTGATATGAACTTCAGATATTATAAATCTCCACAGTCTCTGGGCTGAGTGTTTCTGATGAGGATCACTAAATACCTGCTGTCTGAACAGAAACCAGATATAATGTATGCTAAACATGTTATCAGATAACTTGATGGGAGTAAACCAAGAAAAGTGAGAATAGTCATGTTTTCACTAGTCTACACAGAGAATTACCACCAATAGAAGCTCCAGCAGCATTTTATATCCATTTTATTTCACTTCCAAATAAGGATTAAATATATGAATATTTATGAATGAATAAGTGGTTTATTTGATGGCCGCAATCAGAAAAAAATCGCCACAGTCTCGGTAAAATATAGCTTAAAATTGAAGTTGTACAACTGGAAAGTAAAAGTTTTAAACTGCATCAGCTCACATTAATAATGTAACTTAATCGTTTTTTTAAGCAAATTATAATGTCTTCAACATTTGTACTATTGGAGTGACCAGTAACACAATACTCATATTTAAAACTACAGTCCTCCGCCGCTGATGAATCCATCTTCTCCATCAGCTGTGAGCAATTAAAACTCCAGCTGTTGATCAAACTGTCACCGGCCCACAATGAATCTTGGGATATTTGGGGCTACGAAGGATACACCGATGCATCCTTCAAATCCGTGAAAAAGAAGGCCGCATTCGTCGGCCGCATTTGAAGGAGTCTTCGAGTTTTTATGAAATGAGACAGCCTTTGTCGCACCGTTGAGACGTATGCGGCCGACGAACGCAGCCTTGAAGGATTCAGCCCCTGAATTGGGACACAGCTATTGTGTTACTGAGAGATGGAATAATGTTTGCAGGAAACAGGATTATTCTGTCAACCAAAATGAGGTCAAACATGTTACAGAGGCTGCATGTAGCTCACCAAGGCATGCAGCACACCAAAGCCCTGGCCAGAGTCCATTGGTTTTGGCGGCCAGGTATGATGGGAGACATTGAGAAAATGGTTGTGTCATGTGCAACTTGCCAGCAGTTCCAACCCTGCCACCAGAGGGAGCCAACGATCTCTCATGAAATCCCAGAGCTTCCTTGACTGAAAGTGGGAGCTGACATATTTGAAATTAGTGGTCAGTTGTTTCTTCTGATGGTGGACTATTTATCCAAATACCCAGATGTACTTAATATCAGAGACAGAACAACACACAGAAATCAATATTTGCCAGAGTGGGAATACCAAAAGCGATTGTGTGTGACCATATGCCATTTGCAAGCCAAGAAATTAGAGTGTTCGCAAAAGCAGGGGGCATTGAGCTCACTCACTCAAGCCCTGGCTATGCTCAGTCAAATGGTCTTGCTGAAAGAACTGTAAAGACTGTAAAGCATCTGTTAAAGAAGGCAAAACAAACCAACTCTGACCCCTTTCTCGCACTGCTGACTCTGCAGAACACACCTGTCACAGGAATGGACTATTCCCTAGCACAAATGCTCATGAGCAGGGTCCTGAGAAGCACTTTACCCAGCTAAAGCATGGTGCTGCAACCTGCAGTTCCAACTCATGCACATTCTACTCTTCAAAATCTCCAGTGGAGACAGTTCACCTACTACAACTAAGGTACGAAGAGACTCCCTGAGCTGTCACCAGGTAGGACTGTTCACATGCAAACTGAAGATGCATGACGTCCTGCTGTCGTCACGGCTACTCAAATTGAACCTCAGTCCTATGATATTGTGACATCATCTGGACAGCAGTACAGACGCAACAGGAGGCACCTGAGGAAGACTCCCAGCGATATTCAGGTGTACACAGAACCAGACAGTCTCGAGGATGAACGAGACAGCATTCCAGACACTGGTGCTGCTGAGGCTGCATGTCTGGAGCCTCCCGCTCCTTCCACTCCACCACAGACAGTTCATACCAGAGTGGTTGAGCTGTTAAGCTGCCAGAAAGATTCAAAAATCTTTTGTTGAATCAATAAATGCATGAAATGTTATATTCATGAGTTACATTATATATATAAAAAAGAAACGAGAGATGCAATAGAATGTAGCATTTTGAAATGCGTAATCTTGGTTTTGAAATGCTGTCCTAAAGTTGAAACTGTTTCCCAGGTTAAATGCTTTAAAGAAATAAGATTTCAGTTTAGATAAACTGCACCTAATATGTCAGTTTATTACATTAATGTTTAGGATATATGTATTACTATATTTCATATCTCCAACTAAAACAAAGCTTTTGTTTTTGTGAGAAAGGAGGATGTAGAATATAGTGCCGCGCACATATACATAGATAAAATAGTTCCCACTGAGTAGGCGGAGGGATATTGAGTTGTTACTTGCTTGCCTTGATGTTGTATTAAAAGAGCATTCGATAAAACCTGGTGTCATCTATGTCTGCTTTGCTCCATGACCCACAACATAATATGGTACCAGAAACTACCACAGTGACAACGTACTGCTGCTCACTTGTTCTTATTTTATTAGTGAGCCACTACTGTGACCCCTAAATAAAATAATTTTTCTGGCCTCCACCTCACCCACAAGCACCTCTCTTTCAGTCTAAGTGAAATTCCTTTTCTTTGTCTTCTCTGGTTGAGCATAAAATGCCATTGATCAGCAGGCTTACTAATATGCAAAAACATCCATGAGGTACTTTGCATTGACCATTCGTGGTAAAATGTGGGTGTGTAGAGGGCGGGATGTGAGGTGAATCCATCTGCGCAGTCTTCCAGGTGGGTCTGTGCACGTCGTGGCCATTCGTTTTCTTATTTTGAGATTTCAAAGCAGAAATGAAAAATAAACCGTTTCGCGTTTTTTCCCAGTGATAATACAAAATGAAAAACGGATGACGCACCCTCTCTTGCTGGCTAGCTCGTGGTACAACTTCAGGGTCATGGTGCCAAAACGAACAGGAAATAGAGAAATAATTTTTCCACAGGTGTATTTTATTTTTAATTTCCATTTACAAACACATCTAATTAAATCAGATAACTATTTTTGTATTATCACTGAAAAAAAACGGGAAACGGTTTATTTTTTGTTTTTATTTTGAAATCTCAAAATAAGAAAACGAATAGCCACGACGTACATGGACCCAGGTGGACAGTGATTTATAAAGGAAAAAGTGCGTGCAGATGTGCGCACACACAGCTATATAAATCACAATATTTTTCGGTGTACGCCATTTTCAGTTTTTGGGCGTACGCACACTTTCAGTGTGGATCATACACAATGTTTTATAACTGAGGCCCTGGTCTTCCTGATAACTCTTATTTAACAGTGTTTGAAGTTGCTGATACTAAACCCGTCCAGCTCCTCCTCTACTTACTCGGTCAGCTGGCTCTGGGCCGTCTCAGACAGGTTGCGTGGCATCGGGTAGTTTCCCGTCTCGATGGAGGCGTTGGGTCCAGCTAAAAGCTTGAACAGAGCGTTGTCCACCATCATGAGTGCGGTTGCAGGAGTGTGGTAGCCCTCATTGTTGAAGTACGCTGTTGCTTCTGCGATCTGGCTGCTGCTGCCCCGGAAAGCAGCGCCGACCACACAGCGTTCATTGAAGCTGCCTCCCTCCTCCTCCGCGTGGGTCAAAACGTAGTCAGTGAAGTCTGGAGGTAGAGAGAAGACATGAGGTCCATCAAGACCAAACTAATCTTTAACCGTGGGTCCTCGTCCGTCTCCCCGCTCTTACCAGTGATGTTCTCCCTTTGGCCCAGCTGGGCAGAGAGTTGGGAGCTGTAGGCGTCTGCCAGGGCCGAGGCCAGAGGTCCGGCCCCCGGCTGCAGGGCCACCGGGACCCTGGTGGCCCCGTAGCGGCGCAGCGCCAGCCTCAGCTCAGGGGCGTTCAGGTGGCTGGGAAAGGAGCGTGCAACAACTAAGGCCACAATAGTGAAGACCAAGGGGACCAGGAACTGGGCCACCATCACCTTCCAGTTCCTCCAGCCGTACAGTGCCCTCTTCAGAAACATGGCATAGAACTGCTGCAGGTGTAGCCGGGCCTGGTGGAGGACAGAACAGAAGCTGAAGCCGGAGCACTGAGAGTTAAGGAACTGTGACTTCAGTGTGCTTTGTCTATCTCACCCCAGTGTTCAGCTTAATGTTGGAGCAGTCCTCTGAGATAAGAGTTCCACTGTCGGTGAAGTCGGTGACATCAGTCAGACCACTGATGCTGCTAGCATCATCCGTGGTCCAGTCATGGGAGCGTCTCTCATGCTGGTACTGGAGAGCTGGCAGCTGAATCGCCTGGATGTCCAAACTGGAATCCACCAGCTTCCCTACCCTGGAACCACAAATCAACCCAGACTTTAGCCAGTCACTGTTTATATATCTATATGCATTGGGGGTGGAGTCTATCCCTGCTGACTGAGGGGGAAGGTTTACCTGAACACTTAACAGTCCACAATGTATTTGGATATTTTGGTCATCAGATGTTTTAGTTCTTTGTCAATAAAAACTATGGGATCAATAACCAGCTAAAACAGCTTTACTGGAACTGACATGTCTTTTTACTAAATGACCAGATGTTCAAACAGCAGCTTCTCCTGAAGTCATGTGATGTTTGGTGACCAGAACACATTGCTAGACTCTGAATAATGAGGCCTGGGCAGCACCAGCAGCACCAATTACAGCCTCATAGGTCTGAGTCGGTTGCCACAGAGACACACATCAAGTTCACAGGGATGCAGGAATAAGTGATCCGTAAGCAGCAGGTAGCTGCGATGTATGAGAAGAGCATGAAGGCAAACATATAAGCTGTAGCTCTGGTTAGCAAGAAAGAAACTGAAAACTGTTCTATTCACACCAAGATAGCTTAAAGGCTCCACAAGTCAAGACAGCTTAAAGGCTTCACACGTAAAACTAAAATAAATGTTTTTGGCTATAAAAGCTTAGTAAAGTTTCAGAAATAATGTATTTTGTGCAACGTTCATGAATCCAGACAGTTAAAGTGAATAAAATATTGCTGTATGAATGCAAACCTGCAATAAAATAGATGTTTTATAGTTAAAAAGGATATTTAATCTCATGTTCTAAAGCAGGGGTGGCCAACTCTGGTCCTGGACAGCCACAATCCAGCATGTTTTAGATGTTTCCCTCTTCCAACACACCTGGTTCAAATGATCAGCTCACCATGAAGCTCTGCAGAAGTCTGATAACGATCCTGATCATTTGAATCAGGTGTGTCGGAAGAAGGAAACTTTTAAAACATGCTGGATTGTGACTCTCCAGGACCAGGGTTGGCCACCCCTGTTCTAAAGCATGAAGACGCTTGTCTGCTGCACATTACAATGATTTTTATTCCTCATAGCATGAACTTGCTGCTTCACTGAAAATGCAGAGTGAGAATTGTTCTCAGGTCCAGCTGATCATATCACACATCTCCTACCTGAGAAAAACCTCCTCCATGGTGGTTACTGAAGCTCCATAGCTGGCAATGCCCAACTCTTCTCTGTTCATCTCCAGCTCAGCAAAGAGCAGCTCAAACCTGAAATACAACACCCAGACAGACAAAAAGATCACCTTAGAGGAGAGGGAAGGCTGCCCTTCACTACTACAGTAGGAGCTAATGATGAACATGAAGCATGTTTTATACAATATAGATATGTGTGCAATGACAGAACACAAACATACAAGATACATTAAAGATTGGAGATAAGATGAGAAAGGATGAGATGAGATAAAACTTAATAGATATTATAAATAAATATTGCTCAGAACAAAGTGACACTGAAATCCAGAGCCATAATAGTTAAAAAAGCAACACGGTACAGTCCGATACAACACTGAGATAAACAGGTAAACTAGAATAAGTTGAGCGTCAGACAGGTGGACTACAGGTGATGATACGGTACATTTAAGACTCTGATCAGAGCTTCTATGTAGTGCTCCGGTGAAAAAAAGGAAAGAGTTTGATGCACTGAACCAAAGATGAAAGACTGGTGCTGCTGCTGATCTGAGTTCATTAGAATTATGTCACCACTCTGTGAGGACATGTGGCTCTGAGATATTCCTTCTATAATTACTGTCACCTTTCAAACAGAGTAATTATGGTTTAGTCTGTCAGCTCTCTCTGCCATTAGACCACACTGAGTTATTGTGAGTTTCTATGTGGTCTGACACCTGACTGCTCACCTGCTGGTGCTTTCTTTGGGCAGGATGTAGGAGAGCTCGGCTCCAGCGCTGCTCTCCAGTGTTGCGTTGGGAACATACATGTGGACGAGGCGGGTGATCTCGGACACGTTACAAAGAGCATCTTTAACTATGATCATGTGGTAACCAGCACCTGGAAAAGAACAGGCCTGTATGATTGTTGCTGACAGCATCAATACTGAAGAACCAGGTTTGTTATATAAAATTTTATTCATGACCAGTTGCCTCAGATGATGTGCTCCAGGGTTTCATCCAGTATTACAGGCTACAAATGGAACTGTCCCAGTGCGGTGAAGTTACAACAACATACTGTTCTTGTGTCCTACTGTAGTCCTGAAGAGGACAGCTACTTCCTGTTGAAGCTTCCAGCCTGCTTCACTCACCGTATTTGTTCTTGAGAAACAGTGGAGACCCGCAGCACTGCAGCTCTCCTCCTGCCATGATGGCGATTCGATCTCCTAGCAGGTCGGCCTCGTCCATGAAGTGTGTGGTTAGCAGGATGGTGCGACCACGTTTCTCCCCCTGCAAGAGGTCCCAGGTGGCCCGTCGGGCCGATGGATCCATACCTGACGTGGGCTCGTCTAACATGACGACCTGCAGTTGGTGAGGAGCAGCAGGAAGGAGAGCATCATCTGAGAGCTCACAATATAAGCTACAAGCTTGGAAGGATGAACTGGAAGTTGAAAGTGGAAATCCACCTGAACTGCAATTCAGATAATAAACACACGGCTCAGACTGATTCATTATAACTGGATAATAAAAACATGTGGAACTCCTGCAAAGCTAAACCAGTTCAATAAAAACATACCAGATGTTTGCTCTAAATGAAGAGTGGTTAATGGAACACAGAAAGATTCTGGGATGAGGTCAGAGCTACATGTGAGAGGATCATTTATAAAAGAATTCATTGGATCCTGAATAGTCTCTATCTGGTCTGTGCCCCCCCCCCCGCCCCCCGCCACACACAAAAGCGCAAAAAGCAGGAAGCAGTGAAGCTGCTGACCTTGGAATCGCCAATGAGGGCGATGCCGATAGAAAGCTTCCTCTTCATGCCACCAGACAGTGTCTTGGATCGTGCCTGCTGCTTGTCCTCTAGATTCAGGATCCGGATGATCCGGTCCACCTCGTCTGGAATCTTGTCTTTGGAGAACCCTTTGAGCTGGAGAGGAAACAGATGAGCATGAAGAACAAACACCATACTGTCATCCACAGCATCAGTTTAGTCCAACTGGAACCTGAAGACAGTGCCTGCTTCTGTCTGGTTCTTAAAAGACTACTAACCTGGATGAATACAGTTTAAACAAAGATCCTTCTTAAGCTCCTAAATACTACTTGAACTAACACTAGTTATGAAAACATGAAAGAGGATGCTGTGTCTTAAAAGACCACTATTGAGAAATAAATACAATTTAAATGTGTCACCATCCTTTAAAAAGCTGCAGCTGCTCTGTCTGTGTGTGTTCCATGTTTAGTAGAGTTACCTGTGCGTAGAAGAGCAGGTGTTCTCTCACAGTCAGGTTATCAAACAACACGTCGTGCTGAGGACAGAGTCCCAGACTGCGTCGGATCAGAGCCATGTCCTGACAGATGTCGTAGCCATTGATGTAGGCCCGGCCACTGCTGGGAGGAAACAGACCTGATGCAGGAACACAGGACGTTAATGCCATCTCAGGTGTTCAGTGTGTGTGTTGTTTCCTTTCAGGTGTGTTTAGTCACCTGTCAGCATGGACAGTGTCGTGGTCTTTCCAGCTCCGTTGTGTCCCAGAACCACTGTGATCTGTCCTTCAAACATGTTCAGGGTCAGATCTCGGACGGCCTGCCGGGTTTTGTTGCCCACTTTGAATTCCTGTCAGAAAGAAGAAACACTTAGATGCACTACATGAGGAGCACTGGTAGGGGGCAGTAGTAGTACTCCTACTGTATTAGTACTACACAGTACTGCAGAGGACCTACTGATGAACATGTGGACTCTCAGGGCTTACCTTAGACAGATGTTTAATCTTTATTCCAGAGATGAGGCCAGCAGGTTCCTCCTCTATGAATTCTCCTTTTAGAGCCTTCTCTGCATCCTCCTCTTCCTCCTTCTCATTCACCAGAGCCATGCGAGGGCTGCTGCACCAATACGAAGGCTAGGCAAGGGAAACAAGGATGAACACTGAGGCTTCAGAGCTGCATACAGAACAGGACTTCCAGCATTCATCTCCACATCTCTCTGTATGAGTCAAACATAGACAAGCTGACTTGTGACTGAACCAGGATAATTATTGGATGAAACCGGAAGCAGAGGAACACAATCATTCCCTAAAACACCAGCCAAGCAGCCAGCATTATTCCTGTTCATGTGCATTAGATGTTTCCTGACCAAACCAGCCTCAGCTGCACTTCCTCAGAACCAGAGTCAAACCTCCACTTTCTCCGCTGCAGAAACAGCATCCCACCCACACACACAATGGAGGCAGAGCGAAGTGCGTCAGCGTCGATTCCACACCCTGCTGGCAGCCTCCCCGATTCCTGATTCCTGGGAAACGGGTTAACACGAGTGTATTTGTGTGTGAGTGTGGTTGTGTAATGTCATGCCATTTGGTTGTTGTAAAGATAAAGCTTATTTGCGCTGGCTGCAGAGACATTTCCTGTTATTCTAATGAGCTGAGCCTGAAGACTTCCTCTGGACCTCCACTCTACTCCCACTTTCACTGAGACTTTTTGACCTGAGACGATTCTCTCCTCAGAAGACTTCGACCTACAATTCTACAGTTTCATTTAGATGCTTTTATCCAAAGCGACGTCCATCTGAGAGGAGATACAGCACAAGCAAGGATCTATCAGGAGAAACAACCTGGATCAGTGAATAAAACTAGTTCAGGTGTGATAGGACCTTGGTGCCTACAGGCAGTGAGGAGGTAATAGGATATTATTTATTTTTATTTTTGCAGTCTGTCAAGTGCAAAGGTGTTCGGTGAAGAGCTAGGTCTTTAGTCTTGTCTTAAAGACTGAGAAGGACTCTGCAGACCAAACGGAGTCTGGTAACTCAGTCCACCACCGGGGAACCACAGAGGAGGAGAGTCTAGCTATCCACCTTGGGCCCTGTTGTGGTTGTATCAGGGCATTGTATTGGCCGAGCGTAGAGAAGGGAGGAAGTGTAGACCTGGATCAGAGAGTTCAGGTAGGAGGGAGTGTAGACCTGGATCAGAGAGTTCAGGTAGGAGGGAGCTGTTCATTGTAGAATTTTGAATTCTATGTGGGCAGCAACAGGAAGCCAGTGAAGTGATCTGAACAGAGGAGTGACGTGCTGTTTTTGTCTGGTTGAAAACCAGATGTGCTGCTGTATTCCGGATCATCTGCAGAGGTTTGACCGTGCATACAGGGAGGCCTGCAGTAAGGAGCTGCAGTAGTAGATATGCAATGTTACAAGAGCCTGTAGCAGGAAATGTGCTGCATGTTCAGACAGGAAGGCTCTGATCTTCATGATGTTGTACAGAGAATCAACACGACATCAACAGAGGCCACGTGGGCCTGACCTGGACTCCACCTGGCGGAGCTGTGAGTCTTGAACTCTTCATGCTAACGTGATATTCCTCTTTAAATCACAGTGTTAAAGCCTTTTCTGATCCAGGGAAGTTACTCAGATCAGTGACTGACTGTGTCCATGTGTCTTCATGTGTATGGATCAAATGATTAAAATATGATATGAAGTATAAAAGAATACTGTTCAAAAGCGATTCTAATAACCAACCTGAGGGGGATACTTGTAAGTAATACACCAAATACACAGGAGGAACTGAGTGTTTGAATAAGTTCACAGCGTACCAGTACAAAGAAGTACGACGGTAGAGGCACTCCGTACTCTCCAGGAAACACTGCCTCCATGTACCAGGCCACCAGCCCATAAAGCACCGAGTCGAACAGCAGCAGGCCCAGAACCTGAGCCAGTGAGAAGTCATCGTCCACCGTCACAGAGTCAAACAGGTTGGACCACTGGATCCCCACACCTGAACAGCAGAATCAGCCTCCGTAAATCACCGGTTAACACACAGAGACACATAATAATGAGACAAAACTTAGTTTCAGGACCTTTTCCTTCGAACATCCCTATGAGCTGAGCTCCCATGGCCATGGCCACGTTGGAGATGAGGCAGGCGGAGGCCTTCTGGGCGTGGCTCAGCAGGTCGTAGCGTGGCCACAGGAACAGATAAGGCAGGTAGCTCATGAAGTAGATGAAGCCGCCCGCTGCTGCAGCCACATTGGCTAAAGTCAGACATAAAAGAAATAATTAGAGTCTAACTAATGCAGCTTTAAATACCGGCCGGGTTGACAAGGACAGACTAGTGGATTCATCAGTTAACCTTTTCCTTGATGGCTGACCAGAGGAAGAAAAACAGGAAACAAAACTGAGAGAATGAAAGACTTCCTATTGAGCATTTCTAAGATCCTCAGAGGACTGCAGCTTCAAACATACATTGATTAAGTGCCATTATCCATTTTCAAAAAGTACAGCAGCGGGTGGGAAGGACAGCTGCAAACACAAAGAGTAGTCTGTCTTTGTTCACAAAGGACCGAGCAGGTCTCTGAAGGATCCTCTGCTCCTATTTTCATCTCCTCTTTCCTCCTCATCTACAAATCATCGCTTATATGAGGAACCCAGTCAGGGTTCAAGATATAATGACGTCTTTGGACTTGAGCAACTTTATATTCACAGTGTCACCAACAGAACGGCTTCTTTAGTTTACTGAGATGAGCAGCAGCTGTTGCTGTTTAATGATTTTAGTCTGTCAGATACAATAATGAGTTATGATTGATGGACCAAAGACAGCAGGACAGGAAGAGACTAGATTAAAAAGTGAAAGAAAGCTGAAATACAATCTGTATGAATGTAAGAGAAGGTCAACACTCAGAGTTTAAAGTGTTTTTCTGCCCTCAGTCCTGGAGGACAAAAGGCTAAAATCTGACTGTTACTTAAGATTGTAAAAGAACAAAGAACAACAGAAACACAGACTGGCTGCTAAATGAAGTGAAACTCTGCAGAAAGCTGCTTTAAACAGGCTGAGAATTATTTACAATCTGAGCTGCTGTTTCTGAGGAAGGCTGGTTTCAGTGAGGAGCTTTGAATGAGACAAAGAGGGAGGAAGGAGAGATTCAAATAGCTTTCTATTGGCAGGGTTCTCCAGGTCGACATGCTGCTCCCATTTAACACAAAAGAGTCATGAACTACAAATGATTTTACTTTTAATGAATGATGGCACCAAACAACTCGGTAATAGTAGCTAAATGTTTATAGTCTCATATGTGGTCAGTAAACATGTACAAATGCATAAATGTCTATAAACACTATATATCTAAATGTGTGATTTAAACTCTACAGCTACTGAGCCTTTTATCCTTCAGCAGCAGAAAACTTTGACCAACAGAGAACAGGGTTAGGGTTAGCACACACCTCTGGAGAAGAAGGCACTGATCATGAAGCTGAAGTTGATGGTGGCAATGGTGAAGACAAGCAGGAAGACGAAGACCAGCGTGGGGTCACTGTAGGTCAGCACTGCTCCGTTAGGACTCACCTGAACCAACAGGTAAAGGACACATTTATAACCAATGACTGGTTGAAACCACCTGATGTTCAGAACTGATTATTTTCATAGAACTAAAGAGTAATATGCTGATTTAATGATTGACAAAATGCTCTACAATCAGTTTCCTTGTGTGGGACCCACAGTAATTCTGGACATATGAATGGACATGGGTAGCCCTCCCCCTCTCCCCCTCCACACACACACACACACACACACACACACACACACACACACACACACACACACACACACACACACCTTTCATTTATTATTTATCATTTCATTGTTATCAGTTTGTTCATAATTATAAGATTGACAGGTGAGATATGTTATGTGCATTTACATTTGCAACTGCAATGTTTGGCAGGTTAATCTGTGGGTACAAGTAGCAAGGTTCACACAGGCACTTTGGGCAGCTAAGAGGTCCTGAAGAAAAGGCGCAGGGAAGCGCGTTCATCATTCAGTAGCTGTAGCTGTGTCCCAATTCAGGGCCTGCATCCTTCTAGGCTGCATTTGTCGGCCGCATACGTCACAGCGATGCAACTAAGGCTGTCCCATTTCATTAAAACTTCAAGACTCCTTCAAATGCGGCCGACGAATTCGTCCTTCTTTTCCACGGATTTGAAGGATGCATCGATGTATCCTTAGCCCCAATATCCCAAGATCCATTGCGTGCCGGTGACAGTTCGATCAACAGCTGGAGTTTTAGCTGCTCACAGCTGATGAAGATGGATGGAGGATTCTAGTTTTAAATATTAGTATTGTGTTACAGCTCACTCTGATAGCTAACGACACAAATGTTCATAGGTGGAAATTCCGGGGGGGACACAGGGGACATGTCCCCGCTTCCATAAAGTTGTCCCCCTCAAAAATCATTGTAAGCACACAAAAACTATTGGATAATAATCATATAGTAATGTTCAATAAAAGCACAACACATGCGCTGCAAATTATAAACGTAGAACTTTTTTTAAATGTTGAAAGATTATTAACACCCCCCCCCCATTACTCAAAGTGCTTTAGTCCACATGCCGTTTCCAACGGGCGGGATACCGGCATCTCCGTGTGTCAGCAAGCCAGCGATCCCCTAACCAACAACTAGAAACTACACTAATGTGTAAAAGTCAGCAAGTAATTTATCACTCTGTTCAACAAGCTCAAGGTAAACAACACGGTACACCATGAAAGTGACATTTCTCCTGCTTTGTCCGAAATCAGCCTCTCTCTCTTTTTTAAATCAGCCAGCCGGTTAGCAAATAGCCTAGCTTATGATGCTAACAGGCTCAGACTGTATGGAAAATAGCGGCAGTGACAGAAGGAACATAGGAGGACACAGAGAGACGGGAGGAAGAAGAGAGAGGAAGAGAGAGGAAAATAGATGAGGGAAAAGAGGGGAGGAAATACAGAGGACAGGATTTTTAAAAACGTATGTCAGGATATTAATGTCAGATATAAGCCCAATTCATATTTTACTGACATTTTAGATTTGTTTCTAGAGAGGGATCCAGATTTTGAAATGCATTTAAGTATTTTTAATTTGAGTTTGATGCCAGATTTTTATTATTTTTATTATTATTTGTAGGCTAGTAGTTATCACCATGACTTAGGCCCAGATGTTCAGTTTGACAGATGTCTAATTTCTTTTAAAGTCAAAGATTGTTCAGATTTGATTGTTAAAAAAAAAAACTTGTCGCAAAACATTGTTCAGCTTCTTTGGGGAAAATAACTCTTGGATAATTATGCATATTAGCTTTATTTTAATACTTATTTTACTACTTTAATAATATTTTATACTTTACTTTTTTCTGACTGTGACCACCACGAAAACGACTTATTCATTCATAAATATTCACATATTGATTCCTTATTTAAATTACTATATGAAGAAGAAGTAAAATGGTTACGAAGTTACTAAATCCTACTGGAGCTTCTATTGGTGGTGATTCTCTGTAGACCAGTGACTATCTTCAGTGTTCTTAGTTTAGCTCCACCAAGTTATCTGATAAAATGTTTAATATAAATTATTAGTGCTGTCAATCGATTAAAATTTTTAATCGCGATTAATCACATGAATGTCATAGTTAACTCGCGATTAATCGCAAATTAATCGCACATTTTTTATCTATTCTAAATGTCCCTTGAATGATCATTTTATACGAGGAGGAGGCGGAGAATTCGCGTCAGCTGTGTTTGGTCACAGTGGTATTTCAGACTGGATGTGCTACGATGAGAACTCAGTTCACTCTGACAACGCACACAGATAACTTTGGTCTTGTCAATCGTCTTGCGCGCACCCCAGGCCGCCGTCACCTGGCGGAGCATCTGGATAAGTGGCATGCAGTTCGGGACGCGGAAAAGGAGCCGATAGAAAGGCGAGCGAGAATATCTCTGCTGTACCACCACCAGCAGGAGATCCTGTCGGATTCCGACGGCGAACCTCAAGCCCTCGACCTCGCCAACCATGCCCCCGCCTCACCCACTCCCGCCCGCGTTAATCTCGCGACAAAAAAATTGACGCCGTTAAAATTGATTTGCGTTAACGCGTTAATAACGCGATATTTTTGACAGCACTATAAATTATATTTGGTTTCTGTTCAGACAGCAGGTATTTAGTGATCCTCATCAGAAACACTCAGCCCAGAGATTGTGGAGATTTATAATATTTGAAGTTCATATCGACGTGGATGTCAACAGATTTAAACAAGCTGTGAACGCTTCTTGTTTCTCAGACAGTTTAGTCCCGAACCATCGTACAGTACAAGACCCTCAAGTCTTCAAGGATATAAAACATATTAAAAACAAAAATTACAATTTCGGGATCAAATCTAGTCAAAAATCAGGTAAAATTACAACGTTGTCTTATCCTGATCGTCGGGATGAAAATTTGTTTGTCAGGGTTGCTAGGCAACAGGCGCGGCACTACGAGACGTCACGACGCAAGCAGGAAGTTCATCGTAGGCTAGACCATCTCATTTAACAATCGCTTATGCAGCCTTCTCATGCAGCCTACCCGTCCTTTGAAGGACCCAGCCTTCGAAGGACGGGTAGGCTGGGTCCTTTGAAGGATGCAGCCCCTGAATTGGGACACAGCTAGTGACTCCAGATAGCTAGAAGCATGCAGCTGCATTGTGATAATGTACTTGTGTTTCTGTGTTTACAGGTGAGCAAAAGTGGTTAAAACATGTATGAAACACAGCGACATAGAAGTAAAAGGATTGTGTCGGCGTTATGAACTGTCGTTAGTGCAATGTGATGTTCAAACCGGAGTTTATAAGTTACATGACAAGACGTAGTGTGTGAAGAGTGCCGCCCCTGGTCACTTGTCAATGAATGTAGCCACAGGTAACTTGCTAGAATATGAGTTGTGTGAATGTGCAGAATGTTGTGAGTATGAGTGTATGTTATCAGATAAGCACATAGATGACGTTTCAGAAGTTCAAGAGTGAATGAGAATGTTTTAGTGTGTTCGTTATTCAGTGACTCCTGACAGTTGAAGCATGCAGCCGCATTGTGCTAATGTCCTTGTGTTTCTGTGTTTACAGAAAGTAAAGATTCTGTTTAACTTATGCATGCCTGGAATTCTCATTTGTGTCCAAGTGTGCAACAAATACTGGAGGCACCGCTGGGATTATTAACGTCGTGTGGACTGTGTTTACATGCGAGTGATGGGGACGGCAGTACGCGGCTTTGGGGGCGTGGCTAGACGGTATGGATCTGGAGGAGCTGGCAGAGATTGTAGCTGCGTCCTTCGAAGGCTGGGTCCTTCTAAGGACGGGTAAGCTGCATGAGAAGGTTGCATGAGCGTTTGTTAATTGAGGCGGTTTAGCCTACGACGAACTTCCTGCTTGCGTCATGACGTCCTGAAGCGCCGCTCCGGTTGCCTAGCAACCCAGACTGCTGATTTTTTTTTTAATCCGAGGATCAGGATAAGATGACGTTGTAATTTTACCAAATTTTTGGACTGAATTTGATCCAGAAATTATATATTTTATTTTTATGTTTTATATACGTGAAGACTTGAGGGTCTTGTACTGTCCGGTGGTACGGGACTAAATTGTCTGAAAAACAAGAAGTGTTCACAGCTGGTTTTAATCTGTTGACATCCACTGATATGAACTTCAGATATTATAAATCTCCACAATCTCTGGGCTGAGTGTTTATAATAAGGATCACTAAATACTTGCTGTCTGAACCGAAACCAAATATAGTTTATGTTAAACATGTTATAAGATAACTTGGTGGAAGTAAACCAAGAACAGTGAGAATAGTCAAGTTTTCACTAGTCTACACAGAGAATTACCACCAGTAGAAGCTCCAGCAGGATATAATAACAATTTTACTTCACCTCCATATAATAATTTAAATAAGGATTAAATATATGAATATTTAAGAGTTGTTTATGTGATGGCCACGGTCAGAAAAAAAATCACCACAGTCTCTGTAAAATATAAATTAAAACTGAAGCTGAACAACTGGAGAGTAAACGTTTTAAACTGCATCAGCTCACATCAATAACGTAACTTAATCGTTTTTTTGAACAAATTTTAATGTTGTCAAGTTTTGTATGGTTAGCTATTGGAGTGAGCAGTAACAGAATACTTATATTTAAAACTAGAATCCTCCACCGCTGATGAATCCATCTTCTCCGTCAGCTGTGAGCAATTAAAACTCCAGCTGTTGATCGAACTGTCACCAGCACGCAATGAATCTTGGGATATTTGGGGCTACGAAGGATACACCGATGCATTCTTCAAATCTGTGGAAAAGAAGGACGCATCCATCGGCCGCATTTGAAGGAGTCTTGAAGTTTTAATGAAATGGGACAGCCTAGTCGCATCGCTGTGACGTATGCGGCCGACGAAGGCAGCCTTTGAAGGATTCAGCCCCTGAACTGGGACACAGCTCATGTCTCAGAGACTGTGGTGTTTGCAGCTGGCCCAGCTCAAAGAGGTCTGTGTTGAAGCAAAGATCCCAAGTGCAAACATCACTACAAGGCGAACGTTAATCAAACTCATTACAGAATCCATGGACAGTGCGATTAAAGATGAAGAGGATAATGTGAGATATTATTTAAGGACAATGCTGAAATCAATAGATGGAAAAGTAGGACATATAGAAACTACTGATTGTGAGGAAAACACAGCACGGCACAGCGAGGAGACAGCTGAAGAAATTAGCTTTACAGAGAGATACTCATAGCTCCAGCTAAACAGTCAAACTCTGCAGGATGAAGTTAGGAGGCTAAGTGAAAGAGTGAACAGTGTATCATCAAGTCAAGCATCAGCTTCACAAAATGTGCTGCCTCCAGCTGTGAACAGGCTTCCAAACGTGACAATAAGGAGAGAATTTAAGATCTGCGGTCAGATTGGGGAAAGAGGGCAGAAGGACAGGCTCTCATACACAAACCTAATGCATCAGATCGACAAAGGTCTGAAGAGAGGATACAGTGAGACTGAAGTTATTGAAGCTGTAGTCAAGTCAGTCAGCCCAGGTTTGAGTATTAGGGATATGCTAGAGATGAAGCATGATCTCACTCTTTCCCAGCTAAAAACTATCTTGAAGGGACATTTCAAGGAGGACAGCTCCACAGACTTGTACCACAACATAACACAAGAAAGTTGTGAATCTCCACAAAATTTCCTCTTTAGAGCAATCGAGTTAAAGGAGAGGCTGTTACTTGCTTCAAGAGAAGTAGGATCAGATGAACAGTACAGTCCTGAGCTCATTCAGAAGAAATTCTTGAGGTCAGTTAGTACTGGACAGTTGAGTGACCATATTAAGTTTCAACTCAAGCCTCATCTTGATGATCAGAGAGTGACAGACGAAATACTCATCGACAGGATGAATGAAGCAGCTAGTGTTGAGTCAGAGAGACAAACCAAGCAAAGGAAAAACATGAGTAATAAAGTCCCAAAAGTAAGTGAACTACAGACAGAAATGCAAACCAGTCAGCAGTGTCAGGGGACAGCTGAAGCCAGTGTGGGGGTTCAAGAGCAGTTCACTGAAGTTGTGAGGCCTAAGAACCGAAAGGCACCTCCTGCCATCAGTGCAAGAGACTCTGAGCTTTATGAGACAATCAGGCTGCTGAGAGATGAAATGGCTGAAATTAGGAAAAGCATAACAAACTCCCAAGGGCAGATTACAAGTAAGCCCAAGTACAAAGGAGTGTCAGGAGAGAATTTAAAGTCTGTCAGGAGCATGGGACAGGTGACCAATGTGAACACTGCTTCAGGTGTGGACAATCGGGGCACTTCTCAAGAGGTTGTAGAGGACAAAGGGGGCTGACAGGCAAATCTGATGGCATGAAGGTGACAATCCAGACAGTTACACCCCCAAAACCCTCAGGGCTGAGCCAAGCTGAATCAGATGATAAGGTGCATGAGCTTCTCTGCAATCGAATCAGGCAGCTGGAGGCGGAACTGGAGAAAGGTGAGAAGACTAAACAGACTGTGGGTTCTACATACGCTAGCCATCTTTCCTTAGGTCGCCAAGCAAAGCTGAAAGCTCTCACTGGAGAGAAAGGTATGGTAGACTGTTTCTTTGAAGGAGTGGCAACACAAGCATTGTGGCATACAGGTTCACAGGTCACAATTATCAATGAAAGCTGGAGAAGGTCCTGCCTCCCACACATTCAGTTACGGAGCACAGAGGAACTCCTGGGTGAGGATGAGACCCTGGTGGGGAGAGCAGCGAACCAGACACCTATACCTTTTGCAGGCTGGGTTGAACTAAAGTTCAAGCTAGGATCAAAGAGTGGCCCACAACCAAAGCCACTTGTGCCAGTGCTTGTCTCTAACGAGCCAGGGGTAGCACAACCACCAATAATTGGCTACAGTGTAATAGAAGATCTAGTGAAAAATGGAATGGAACAACACCCAGAGGACACACCTGCTGTGGTAAGAGAAGCTTTTTCCATTGACTGTAAAAAAGCAGATTTGTTAATACACCTCGTACAGAACTGTGATAAAAATGACAAGGAGGGCATAGTGAGACTTGGGAGGCTGAAGACAGTGATTCCGGCAGGCCAGACAAGAGAGGTTAAGTGCAGTGTGAGAACAGGTCCCCTTCCCACAAAACAGGAAGTCCTCTTCGAACCAGAGGAGATCCCAAAGTGGCCAGAAGGGTTAAATATTACTGAAACTGTTATCTGCATGCAAAAGGGAAACTGGTCTATGGTGGCAATCCCTGTCACCAATGACAGCAGCCACGATATTACTCTCACTCCTCGCACAGTGTTGGGGCAGTTACAGCAAGTCAAGGCTATTTATCCAGTTGATGTTAGTTACTGAAAAGACAACAACATCTAACACTAGTGGAGACACAACCAGCGCCCCACAAAAGCAAAAAGTAAAACAGACAGCACAGCTGGACACAGGCAAACAGGATGCGTGGGATCCCCCAGTGTCAGTTGATCACCTGACTCCAGACCAACAAGAAAAAGTAAGACGGATGCTACGAGAAGAGTGTGCTGCATTTTCAAAAGATGAGATTGATGTGGGATGCATCCCATCCCTGCAGTTAAAAATCCGACTGAGTGACACAACACCAGTAAGGCGCACCTACATCTCGGTGCCCAAACCACTCCACAAGGAGGTCAAAGAGTATTTGGAGGACCTGCTAAATAGAGGATGGATTAAAAAATTCCGGTCCCCCTACTCATCACCGATAGTATGTGTGCATAAGAAAGATGGGAGCTTGCGTCTGTGTATGGATTACTGTGAGCTGAATCAAAAATCCATACCTGACCGCCACCCCATCCCCCCCAAGTCCAAGATATGCTGAACAGCTTGACTGGAAGTGCATGGTTCTTAGTGATAGACCAGGGCAAGGCATACCTTCAGGGTTTCCTTGAAGAGAGCAGCAGACCACTCACAGCCTTCATAACACCTTCGGGTTTATATGAGTGGGTAGTGATTCCCTTTGGCCTGTGCTCTGCTCCAGCCGAGTTTCAGCGTAGCATGGAAGAATGCCTTGCAGGTTTGAGGGATGAAACGTCACAGCCCTATCTGGATGACAACCTTGTCCACAGTAAGACTTATGAGGGCCATCTACATGACATGAGAGAGGTGTTACGTCGCTATCAAGCACATGGTGTAAAGCTAACTGCTAAAAAGTGTGAAGTGTTTAAGGACAAGGTGAAGTTTCTGGGAAAGATATCCAAGGATGGCTACTGCATGGATCCTGCTGAGATAGCACCAGTACAAGCGCTGAAAGACCGCAAACCTGGAACTGTGGGAGACTTGAGGAAAATGCTAGGGTTCCTCTCGTATTATCCTCCCAAACTTTTCACGTACTGCCAAGCCACTATACAATCTGTTATCTGCTGATAAGACTCTTGGGAAGAGGATTCAAAGACCAGAGGCGAGCAGGAGCAAAGGGAAACGCAGGAAGCCAGATCAGCTACCCTCCACTCAGCCAATCACGTGGACAGAACAACACCAGGAAGTGCTTTGCCAGCTTATAGAGTACCTGCTGCATCCACCACTTCTAGGCTACCCTGACTTCGAGAAGCCATTTGTGTTGCATTGTGATGCCTCTCAGGAAGGACTTGGTGCAGTATTGTATCAGAGACAACAAGGCAAGCTGGTGGTCATCGGTTATGGGTCAAGAACACTGACTGCTCCAGAGACTAATTATCACCTGCATTCTGGGAAGTTAGAGTTTTTAGCAATGAAATGGGCAATTTGTGAAAGATTTAGGGAGTATCTGTATTATGCACCCTCATTTGTTGTCTACACAGACAATAATCCTTTAACCTACGTTTTAACTACAGCGAAACTGAATGCCACAACACACAGGTGGATTGCTGAGTTAGCGGATTTCAACTTCTCAATTAGGTATCAACCAGGGAAAGTTAATGGAGATGCTGATGGCTTGTCACGGATGCCTCTAGACATGATGCAATACATCCAGACATGCTCACAGGAAATGAAGCCAGATGTAATAACATCTGTCACGCAGGCACTCCAACTCGAATCTAACACACATGAACCCTGGATGTGTCCTGCCATCATCACTGCAGCATGTTCTGATGTAGAGAATGAACGCGTGACATCCACAGTCGCGGAAATCCCAGCAGAGAACCTGAGAAAGGCACAAGAGGAGGACTCAGTCATCAGCAAAGTGTGAGAGTATGTCATGAAAGGACACTGGCCTCAACTGAGAGGGAGAGACCGACGTGATGATATCTCCATCCTAGCAAGGGAAAAAAACAAACTATATGTCAACAAAGATGGCATTCTGTACCGGAAATCAGCAGCTCGAGATCAACTAGTGTTACTTGCAGTATTCCATCAGCTGATCTACAAGGACTTGCATGAGGAAATGGGACACCTCGGAGTGGAGCGGACACTCAGCCTGATTCGCGATCGGTTCTATTGGCCCCATATGCAGAGGGATGTGGACCACTATGTGACCAAAGTGTGTAGCTGCCTGAAACAGAAGCGTTCAAACAAGCTGACCAGAGCCCCGCTTGTAAACATAGTGACCACATACCCATTTGAAATGGTTTCAATAGATTATTTGCACCTGGAGAGCTGTAAGGGAGGCTACAAGTACATCCTAGTTGTTATAGATCACTTTACTTGCTTTGCTCAGGCATATGCATGCACCAACAAGTCGGCTAAAACTGCTGCTGAGAAGATCTTTGGGGACTTTGTGCTCAAGTTTGGATTCCCTGCCAAGTTGCACCATGATCAGGGCAAGGAGTTTGAACTGTTCTCCAAGTTAGAAAATATTGCGGCATCCAAGGCTCACGGACAACTCTTTACCATGCAGATGGAAATGGTCAAGGAGAGAGATTCAATCGAACGCTCCTTTCTATGCTTAGAAACTTGACAGAGGAGGCAAAGTCAGACTGGAAGATCTCCCTAGCCAAAGTGGTGCGTATAACTGTATGTGCAGCGAAGCGACAGGATACGCTCCCTACTACGTTCTCTATGGTAGAAATCCTCAACTGCCAGTTGACATAATGTTTGGTCTGACCCCAGGTGACCAGAGTACTTCTCATACCGAGTATGCTAGTAAGTGGAGAAAGCGGATGCAAGAGACATACAGACTAGCTTTAAAGACAGCTCAGAAGGAGCAAAAGAGAGCAAAGAAGCAGTATGATCGAAAGACTTATGGAGCAGAGTTACAGCCAGGATGCAGAGAGTTAGTGCAGAACTTGAGCGACAGAGGGGGGCCCGGGAAGCTCAGGTCCTATTGGGAGGATCATGTTCATGTCGTAACTGAGAGAAAACATGAGGACAGTCCTGTCTATGCTGTGCGCCCTGAGAGAGGTCCAAGAAACTCTAGAGTCCTGCACAGGAATCTCCTACTGCCCTGGGACTTCCTACCTGCAGAAGAAGAGAAGGGAAAGAGAGTAGAAAAGAGAAAGCCTACCAAGGACAATAAAAGGAACAGGTAGGCAAAACAGGAGAGAAAGGTTGACAGTAGCTCTAATGATGAAAGTAACTGGAGATCCATTGTCACACAACAAAAAAAAAAATACAAAAAAATTATTGAATTTCCCTTTGGGATGAATAAAGTATTTATCTATCTATCAACCAGCTGACCTGTTCAATCAGGTCAGGAGCCAGCTGAGGGTGGAAGCAGAGAAATTCCAGCTACGACCACCTGACAAGGAAGTGGAGCAAAGCGGTCAGCAAGATGAGTGTCCAGAGGTGGAGAATGGAGAATGGGCAGAGGCTGAGCAGCCAGTGTCATTTGATGAAGCAGACGAGATAGACTCTGAGTGGGAGACTTCATCTGATGAAGCAGACAAAATGGACCCTGAGTTGCAGCCATCTACCCCAAGAAAGTATCCTTCTCGACAAAGAAACCACCCAAGACCCTCACAACACGTTAGGTCAACCATCAGTCACAAAGAGAAATAACTGACATTTCTAGCTAATAGCAAGAGACATGAGTTCAGAGTCACCTGTTAAATTTATTGTTGTGACAGTTAATCAAGAAATAAGTTTATAGTTATATGTAGAGCTACAGTAAGAATATCACATCCAGGCAGTATAGTGGATTGTTAATTTTCGTTAATTAAATTACCAGAGCTCAGACCACAGACAAATTGAAGTAAACTGGGCATTATACTTGTCTTGGTCTGTTTGTTGTAGATTATAGCTTAATATATAATGTCATATAATTACTGACTCACCTGAACACAAAGAAGCAATGTCACAAAGAAGACTGAGATGGAGAGGAAGAGGAAGAACATGAGGAACCAGGCGCTCCAGTGGAGCCAGTTGCTGAGACCCATCATCCTCATGTACTCCTGAGAAGAAGAGAAGGATCAGTTGGACTGTTCTATCAGCGCTCTACACTCATACTGAGGCTCAGACGCACCTTGAGCTTCCTTTCTTTCTCCTGCACCACGGCTCGCACTACGTTGAGAGAGGTGTAGGTGAAGCTGAGCACCAGCAGCAGGGGCAGCTGGTTCTGGATGGCCAGGATGAAGACGTCGTAGATGTAGGCAGGATAAGGAAACCGGGACAGAACCACCCTGGTCTGTCTCAGCAGAGGAGCAGCAGCAGCTCTGTTGTAGGAGCGCATTATAGCTCGGTCCACAGCATGCTGCATGGCCAGGAAGCCCTCTCTGAAGTAACCTGACCCAAAAGAGATGTTATTCAGTGTGTAGACAGTACCAACAAATCACCACTAATCTAGAACAGATGAGTCATGGCCACTTAAAACATGAACTGTCCCTGGAACCTCCCTGTAACGTCTCAAAAATCTCTCAGAAACATCCCTGAAACGTCCCAGAAACGTACCAGAAACATCCCAGAGATGTCTCAGAAACGTCCCCGAAATGTCCCAGAAACCTCCCAAAAAAAACGTGTCAGAGACCTCCCAGAAACATCCCAGAAATGTCTTAGAAACGTCCCCGAAATGTCCCAGAAACCTCCCAGAAAAACGTCTGAGACCTCCCAGAAACGTCCCCAAAACGCCCCAGAGACGTCTCAGAAACATTCCAGAAACAATCCTAGAAATGTCTCAGCAACTTCCCAGAAACATCACAATAACCTCCAAGAAATGTCTAAGAAACATCCCAGAAACATCTAAGAAATGTTTCAGAAATGTCCCAGAAACATCCCAGAAATGTCTCAGAAACATCACAATAACCTCCCAGAAATATCTCAGAAATGTCCCAGAAACCTCCCACGAACCTCCCAGCCTCCCTCTGGAGCCAACATTGTTGGACTGATTTTAGATTTGGCTTTGAACTTGTTTCAGACTGATTTAGGACTTAGCCTTAGACTTATTTTAGACTGGCGTTGGACTTGTTTACAACTAATTTTAGAACTGGTTTTGGGCTTGTTTTGGACAGTTTTGGACTTAATAATAAACCTAGAGCATGAGGAGGAAGCAGAGTCATGTGACTCTAAAAGTCTGACTACATCTTTAGCTGCAGTTTACAAGGTATAAAAACAGAAACAGAAAACACAAGAAAATGCAGCAGCGACATACTTCACAGATAAATATATATATACATATATATATATATATATATATATATAACGAACAACACACGTGCATTAGCTCTGGGGTCATTGAGGCATTTGCTGGTCACATGTGTGATGCTGTTAATAGCGTCATCAGTGCCGCGACCCTGCTTATAGGCAAGCTGAAAGGAGTCTAAATGTGTATCTACTTCACTCCTGAGCAGTGTCACCATCATCCTCTCAAAACACTTCATGACTATGGAAGTTAGAGCCACAGGCCTGAAGTCACTGTTAACCACAGGACATAGTTTTTTAGGAACCGAAGAACCAGTAGCTTCATTATAATAAAACGTCTGGGCCTGCTGGGTGTCTTACTCATAGTCTGACACCCATAAACGTCCCACAGATGATGTGAAGCCCACAGCATCCCACGAACAGCCGATAACCCCAATCAGACAAGGATGTGGTTGCCATAGAAAAAGCCTGAAGAGAGGCCCGTTGCTCCAGAAAGTCAAAACTTCAAATAATCTTGAAGACCGCTGCTGCACTAGTATCACTGAAATTAAACCTGTAAACCTCCTCACCAGGTGTGCCGCCCTCCTTGTCTCGACATTCCCTGGGCCCAGGCAGCTGGAACAAAGGGAACAGGCTGAGCGTGTGCCAGTCCAGGTCACTGTTTGGGTTCAGCTCTGACTTCTCCTTCGCCGGTGCGTTACGAGGCGTGAAGGTGAACCGCAGGTGGTAGCTCACCTGGACATCACAGGGCCAATGAGAGAACAGCGTCAGTAGAACTCATTTAATGCATATTGGCTCTGTTTTCTCCTTTCCCACGGTCCTTGAACTAATTATGAGTGACACGCCATTTTATCAAATCTGAGCTTAACCTTTGCATATTTTAATAAAACCACTTCAGTCTCCAGGTGTCATTTAAAAAAATGACGCAAAATAAACTGTTTGCACCAGATTCTGAAAAAAACAACTAAAACAATCTGCACTCAGCTGAAATCAACAGTCCTGAGACAAACATTCAGGGACTTTTCAGCTGAACTGCAGTCAGTGAGCAGATGAATAAATGAAACAATGCAAGTAGTGAAATATCTACAGTATGAAACGTCTCAGAAACATCTCGGAAGTCTGCCAGAAATGTCCCAGAAACGTCTCAGATATGTCCAAGAAAACTGCCAGAAATATCCCAGAAACGTCCCAGAAACATCCCAGAAACGTCTCAGGAATGTCTCAGAAACATCCCAGAAACATTTCAAAAATGTCTCAGGAATGTCTCAGAAATGTCCCAGAAATGTCCTAGAAACATCTCAGAAATGTCTCAGAAACATCTAAGAATCATCTCAAAAGCCTGACAGAAACATCTTGGAAGACTGCCAGAAACATCCCAGAAACATTTCAGAAACATCCCAGAAAAGTCTCAGAAATTTCCCAAAAACGTCTCAGACACCTCCCAGAAACGTCTCCGAAACTTCTCTGAAACATCCCAGAAACATCTCATAAACATCTCAGAAGTCTGCCAGAAATGTCTCAGAAACGACTCAGAAACGACTTAGAAACGTCTCGGAAACATCTTTTTTCAGCAATATAAATATAAACATAAACATCCATAAGTAGCAGTATTTACAGTGTGCGTGCAAAGTGGCAGGGAAAATTAAGAAAAGGTGAATAAAAATTTGAAAGATGTCTACAGATTGCTTGGAGTTCAGAGATCTAAACAAACTCTTAAACATTTTTAATTTATGGCTCAAAGAAAAATGTAAATGCATCTTATTGTTTCAGTGCAATGGACTGCTGCCAGCTAAAAAACATCCATGAGTTCAGTGTCTGAACATCAACTCTGAGCTCTACAGATAAAAAACTCTTAAAGACAGTTTAAAATACAGTAAATCTGAGTGTTCATCAACAGGCCAGAGGGAAACAGCAAAAATACAAATTTTTCCAAACATTTTTAACTTCACCTCCACAAAATCTGATGAAACTGAAATAGAACAAAATAAATGGTGGATTAAATGTGCCACAACTTTTAAAAAAGGTTGTGTTTCAATAGCAGATACAGATTCATGCTACACTGAAAAGAGACCAGGATATTATGTGGGATATTATGTTAGGGCCCGAGCACTACAGTGCGTAGGACCCTATTGTTCCTGTAGTGTTTGGCGGTTGGGATGGCGGTTTCTTTTTCTTACGCCACTTTGAACCTCAATTTGACCCCCTAAACATGCTCAAAAACTCACCAAATTTGGCACACACATCAAGACTGGTGAAAAATTGGATATTTTTGGGGAATTACACATATGAATGGCAAAATGACTCAATAGCGCCACCTTGAAAATTGGGCTTTAGTGGAGTTAATACGGCTAGTTTCATGTAAACTCATGAAATTTGGTACACAGGTACAGTAGCCCAAGACAAAAACATTCCTGCTTTTAAAATTTCAAAAAAGCTCAACAGCACCCCCTAGAGCACGTGGTGCACAGGCATTGGAATTTAATTAACTCCTCCAAGGATTTTTGTCCAATCTTCACCAAATTCTCTGTGTGGCATCTAGACCCCTCCAGGATGAAAAGTTATTAAAATCTCGTGGCTACATCACACGATGTGGGTGTGGCATGGCGGCCATTTTGAACAAATTCGCCATGTGGAACGAAATGAGTTTTGGAGGTGAAGGGATCCATGTAAAATCACCAAATCCACAAAAATGCTCATTAATCTCAAAACCTAACGTTCAATATACAATTCAGGAGTGGACGTGGTCAAACGGCTCCACAGCGCCCCCTACAAATATTCAAATACTCATATAAAATCACTGCTTTATCCTATTAATATGAAATTTGGTAGAGACATATAGAATCCCAAGACCAACAGATTTGCACAGTCGAAATTCCAATCGGCTCTACGGCGCCCCCAAGACAAGGTCGTGCGGAGACATTGGAATTTAACGAACTCCTCCCAGGACTTTTATCCGAATCTGATGAAATTGCCTGTGTGGCATTTTGACCCCTCCAGGATGAAAAATTATTAAAATCTCGTGGCTGCGTCACACGGTGTGGGCGTGACAGGGCGACCATTTTAAGCGTGTGACCATGAAGTGTTAAACGCTCATAACTTGACTGTACATGATCAAATGTGAATGAAACTTCATATGCTTGATGATAGCCTATCCCTCAACACTGTGGAGCAGTCAAACAGCTCCACAGCGCCCCCTAGAAATTTCCAAAATTCATATAAAATCACTGGTTTGTCCTACTGACATAAAATTTGGGACATGTGCAGAGCAGGATCAGACGAACACAGTTGCGTGCTCTAGACATTCCGATCGTCTCCACAGAGGCGGTGCGGGGGGGAGCGAGGGCCCGTCCGACGCTGCTTGCAGCTTTAATTAAAACTTATCACTTTAAAAGGGAAATTAATGTGTAGAAATATCCACATCTGCTCATTCATGGCCACTTTTTTTGCTTTTTATAACCATTTGCATTTACTCTGTTGGATTACAAAATACTTTGATTATGAAGCCTCTACAGGCAGACATTCCTATTTGCTATATTTCTATTTTCCAAGCAGGACAACACAAAGACTAAGAGAAGGTGAGAGACGAAGATGTCTTATGGTTTGTTTTACTACCTTCTGTTTATGGATGTTGAACTGACCTGACGTGGTTATAAACATGACTGATGTGTGTTCCTGCTACTGAAGAGACCTGTCTGTGAAGATTATCAGTCATCCAGGTCATGGTTATCCTCATGGTTTCAATCATCTGGACTTCCTTGAGTTTGTCAAAGACGTTTCACCTCTCATCTTGGATGAGAGGTGAAACGTCTTCAAGCAACTCAAGCAAGTTCAGATGCTACGATTGAAACCACGAGGATACTGAAGAGATCTTTAAGTCTATTAAACCTGACTCAGATTGTGGTTTTCGTACAGATCCCTAATCTGTAAATCTGTGTCAGGAGAAGTTTCACCTCAGCCTTTATTCTCACTCAAACTTGTTTGTTCACATTTTTCCTTCGGTTCAAACCACCAGCTGTAAACAGGTGAACCGACAGGATTCAGAGTGGCTGAGCCTGTATTCCTGGACCAGTGAGAGGAGACTCCAAGTGTGTCTGTTACCTGTAAAGGCAGGGGTTCGTCATCATGGCTGAAGGGATGCTGGAACACCACGGCAGCCAGCAGCTTGCCTGACTGAGGGTCAGTCCTCACGTAGTTCTCAAACTGCTCTTCGGTCTCAAAGCCTCGCACTGCAACACAGACAAACCCAAAGTCAACAATGTTAGAAGACCTTGCTGCTGCTCAGAGACAAGGCCAGCACCCGGTCCTGTACTATCATCAGCACACCAACCAGGAAACACACACTGGAAGACACTAAACATCATCACATATACAGACAGAATGAGTCAGAACAGATAAGAGGTTTGGTTTCTCTTCAGTGTTGGTTAAATCTGTGTCTCTGAACTAGTTCGCTTCATGATTCCACATGAAGGACCTCAGTGCTACAGCAGCTCCAGAGTCAAATCTGGGTCACAATCATAAAACAAACAGTGAAGCAACCAGGAACTCAGGTTCAGACGTTCACCAACACAGAGGAAATGGTTCAACTCAACAAGTCCCAACCAGGACCTTTGTGTTTGTAATGGTGGGGCTGAGGTTGCATTCCAATGGAAAAGCTGTCAAATAATCTGGAAACATTGAAATGTGAATGTGCTAACAGAAACATTTTCACATCAGTGTTTAAGGGAAAGATAAAGCTATGATCATTTTTAATGAGTTTACTGTCATATTAGCTACTCCTTAAAGGGAGCTCAGAGAAAGAACCGCTCCTGATCAGTTTTCCTCTTTAAAACCCAGACTGCCTCATTAATCTGACCTTAAACAGAAGTTTCAATAAAGTCAACGAGGAAAAGCTCAGCATGAAAGCATGAATAAATGGAGCTGTGTGGACCTCAGCTGACTGAAGGTCTGAGATGTTCATGGACCTGAGCAGGTTCTGGGAAATCCGAATGTTCAGACTTTATCCTGTTAATATATGACTGTAAATCAGTTAGACAAACACTGAAAGGCAACCACAGCAAGAGAGTCACTGCTGAAACTCAGTTTAACAGTGGCAGTAATAAGCTTCTAGTTGAGCTTCATCAGTTCATAGAATCATCTAAAAGTTCATTTAAACCATGAACTACACTGAGCAGAGAGTAACAGATAAATGTTCGTAGTTTCAATTGTAGCATCTGGACTTGCTTGAGTGTCCCGAGAGGCTTCAAAGCCTCTTGGATGAGAGGTGAAACGTCTACCCTGGGGTAGTCTGACGGAGGCAAGGCTGCCAGTCTGCGCCATCGGCCCTCCGACCACCACCAACCACTCACACTGCATTCACCCATCTGTTTAAATAATTCAATTATATTATTAAAATAAGGTTAAAAGTCTGATGATTCACTAATTAGGGCCCGAGCACTACAGTGCGTAGGACCCTATTGTTCCTGTAGTGTTTCTTTGGCGGTTGGTTTGGCGGTTGGTTTGGCGGTTTCTTTTTCTTACGCCACTTTGAACCCCAATTTGACCCCCTAAACATGCTCAAAAACTCCCCAAATTTGGCACACACATCAGGACTGGTGAAAAATTTAATATTTTGGGGGAAGTACACATATGAATGGCAAAATGACTCAATAGCGCCACCTTGAAAATTGGGCTTTAGTGGAGTTAATACGGCTAGTTTCACGTTAACTCATGAAATTTGGTACACAGGTACAGTAGCCCAAGACAAAAACATTCCTGCTTTTAAAATTTCAAAAAAGGCTCAACGGCGCCCCCTAGAGCTCGTGGTGTGCAGGCAATGGAATTTAACGAACATCTCCCAGGATTTTTGGCCGATCTTCACCAAATTCGCTGTGTGGCATCTAGACCCCTCCAGGATGAAAAGTTATTAAAATCTTGTGGCTGCGTCACACGGTGTGGGCGTAGCATGGCGGCCATTTTGAACAAAAAAGCTCCATGGCGCCCCATAGAACACGTGGTGTGCAGGCATTGGAATTTAACGAACTCCTCCCAGGATTTTTGTCCAATCTTCACCAAATTCGCTTAATGGCATCTACACCCCTCCAGGATAAGAGTTATTAAAATCTTGAGGCTGCGTTACACGGTGTGGGCGTGGCATGGCAGCCATTTTGAACAAAAAAGCTTAACATTACACAATGGAACACGTTGTGCGCAGGCATTGGAATTTAACGAACTTCTCCCAGGATTTTTGTCCGATCTTCACCAAATTCTCTGTGTGGCATCTAGGCCCCTCCAGGATGAAAAGTTATTAAAATCTCGTGGCTACGTCACACGGTGTGGGCGTGGCATGGCGGCCATTTTGAACAAAATCGCCATGTGGAACGAAATGGGTTTTGGAGGTGAAGGGATCCATGTAAAATCACCAAATCCACACAAATCCTCATTAATCTCAAGACCTAATATTTAATATACAATTCAGGAATGGACGTGGTCAAACGGCTCCACAGCGCCCCCTACAAATATTCAAATACTCATATAAAATCACTGCTTTATCCTACAAACATGAAATGTGGTACATACATATAGTATCCCAAGACCAACAGATTTGCACAGTCGAAATTCCAGTCGGCTCTACGGCGCCCCCTACACAAGGTCATGTGGAGAGGAGTGCGGTGAGGAGCGAGGGCCCGTCCGACGCTGCTTGCAGCTTTAATTATACTATTTATTCCACTGGAAGAAACCATCCCTTCTTCTGGTCAAAGACTTTCATATTCAGCTCTACAATAATAACAAATCAATGATGACCCTTTAGACTCAGTATAACAACAACAGAAGCAGAGATAACACTGGACACCTTATTTCACAACACCACAAACAGTTTCAGTGTCACAGAGCTGCTTCATCCCTCCTCCAGCATTCTTGCTTCATTAGAGCTCAGATTTATTTCAGGGTCTTGTGTTCACCTGACGAAGTTCAATAATAATATATTAATTTAACTGATCAATGCAGCTGATTATTGATAACTGACAGCTGCACATTGGAAACTTTAAACTTCATATATTTAAACATGATATTGTATTAAAGTGCATTTAGGTCAGACACTGTCCCATAATGCAGGAAGTGACAAATCAAATGAAATTAATGTTATTGATTGAATATTAATAGAATAATCAATGTTCTAATCAGTGATCTATCAGCTGCAGTAGCAGCAAAGTAAACGGACCAAACATAAAAACATATTTATGTGATTTCTGCATCAGCAGCTGAATACTTGTAGGTTTCCATGGCAACATGATACATCATCCAGTGTGTGATGCTGTAACTGATTCATTTAGTGGTTTTAGTAATGTCCAGATCAACAAGTTTACAGATAAAGCATTTTCCCTCAGCTGAGAATCTGAATCCCTCAGAGAATCATCAGGAAACACTTTGGTTAAAGGGAGACGCTTCTTACAGAACCTGGACCAGGTTAGCTCCACAGCATCAGTTACCATGGAGATCTAGCTCTGTAACATCAGTTACCATGGGGATGTAACTCTGTAGCATCAGTTACCATGGAGATCTAGCTGTGCAGCATCAGTTACCATGGAGATCTAGCTGTGCAGCATCAGTTACCATGGAGATCTTACCTGGCAAAAAGAGGCACCTTTGTGACACTGAAAGCTCTGACCTTTTCTCAACATACTTGCTGACTCACTAATCTCATCTGGTAGTTCAGCCCTCAGGTGTGTGATGGTTAAATAAATAGACTGCTCTAATCTCCACCTGATCCAGGCTGGTGGTGGGTGCGGCCCTCATGAGGACTGTTTCTGGAGGAACCAGTATTCCCAGATCTGTCTTCAGCTGCTAATGGTGTCTGTTTCTCTGGTTACACTAGTGCCACTAATCCGGACATTTTAAATACTAGCACGTCTGCTAACATGCTATCAGTAATGTCATGCAAACACTTGTTTCTATTACAACTAAGCTCTATGAACATGAAGACAGGACCAATAACAGTCCAACATGTGACCCATAAATACCAGAACCAGGAGCCTGTTAGCTCAGAAGAAAGACCAGTGTGGCTGTAAAGAGTCATTGTGTCTCATTTACTGTCCTTAACACATCTCACTTAATGGACATTAAAAACAAGCATATAGTGTTAATTAGCTCTAGTGAAGACTTTCTTGAAAGAACCTCCAAAAGAACCATCCAAAATAGGTACTTTAGGAGCATCAACGATTATGTTTTTTTAAGAAAAGACTTATGATTCTATTTTGACATCAGGAAAATGTTTTAAGTCATTTCCAGGTTCCTTCCATTAGAACTCTTTAAATATTTTTGGGTTCTGGACTGTTGGTCAGACAGAACCACATGTTCTAACTGTTTAACTGTGATGTTGGATGGATCATGTTAACTAAAGTAAAGTAAAGTAAAGTCTTGCTCGTTGCTTCATCTTGTTCCAGTTATGATGCAAAGCTAACCGATGGCTGCATGTAATCTCATGTTTGCCAGACCGAGAACAGAGGAACTGATCTAGACAGGAGAGCAAACAAACAAATAAACTATTCCTTTAGAAAAACACAGAAACCCAAGAACCCAGATCTGTGTGAAGCTGGACTCTTAAACATTCTAAAACATTCTCATGTGTGTAAAAATGCCTCTGAGGAATCTTTTTTGCCATCAGAAGTATCTTTAGCTCTGGATGTCGTAATGCCTCACAGATTTGGACTGAAAAGGTTTTTACATTCTGCACATTCACCCACCTGCAGACAGTAACAGGTGGCTCCGAACATCCTCGGCTACCTGGCGCACCACGCTGGAATTACCAGGGACGTAGGCCAGCTGGAGGTGCTGCAGCCCCGGTAGCCTGTCCACAGCAAAGCTCTCATAGATGGTGGCGTTGGGGAAGTCCTTAAAGGAAACCTTCTGACGCAGCACGATGAGGATGCCAGAGAAGAGTAGTGGCAGCAGGATCTCCACCAGAGTAACCAGGATCTGACGTTTCTGGAGGACAGAGAGACGTTGTTTGATACAGCACTGAGAGAAATGTTTGGTTTTTGAGATATTATATGATGTTTTTTAAAAAGGAAAATGTCTTATTATTGACAGGTAAACACAGATACTAATAGTCCGGCATACAGATTAAATTACTGCAGTAAACCTCCATGAAATTAAATAAACTCCCTTTTAATCCTCCAGAAGGTTAAACTGTGCAGGACTGTGGCATTTAAAGGACAACTTCTCCTTCCTATGGTCATTCTCCCTTGTGGATGCCTGATCCTGTCAGATCTCTGAAGCTAAGCAAGGGCCTGGTCAGTACCTGGATGGGAGACCGTGAGGGAACACCAGGAAGCCTGGGTGAATGCAGTGTGAGAGTGAGTGGTTGGCGGTAGTCGGAGGGGCTGATGTCGCAGACTGGCAGCTTCACCTCCATCAGTCTACCCCAGGGCAGCTGTGGCTACATACGTAGCTTACCACCATGGAGTATAGAGTGAATGAATAATGCAATGTAAAGCATCTTTGAGTGCCTAGAAAATGTGCTGTATAAAACCAATGCATTATTATTATTATTGTTCTAGATGTTGTAAAAATGCAAAAACTGCAAATCATTTTTAGTCACCGCGAGGCCTGAGTCTGTTCCTTCAGAACTGAATGCAGACGATTCCACAGAAAGCTGAAAGAAGCAAGAACTCCTTAAGTATAAAGTGACTTCTAATCGGAATGTTAAATAATAATAAATGCAGCTTCATGAGACACTTTCCTTGTTTCTGCTAATTTTGATTTAACCTGGACTCTAACAGTACCAGAAGTCTGTGTGAGATGCATATTGGACCTCTGGAAACTGACAAAGTCTGTTCGATGCTGTCAGGTTGTAAATGAAAGAATAGCTTACTTTGATTTAGATGACAACATCTTCAGATTCATAAACAGAACTCCAGTTTGTTTAGTTTATTCTGACAAAGTAAAAAAGACATTAACAAATGTTCATGGTAATCTAAATCTAATCTTATCTAATCTCTCTGTGCATTTGACCCATCCTACTAATAGTTAACCTTAACTATACATACTAGGAGCAGTCAGTGGTGGTGACTGGGACAATGGTTGCTCTCACTTTCCCACCTCAACCTCTTGCGAGTCCGGGAACTTGAACTAGCGATCCACCAGTTACAAGTTTGCTTCACAAAGTACTAGGCCACCACTGCCCCTAAAAACCAGGGGAGAGTGCTAAACCAGCCCCCCACTACCAGAATTTATGCAGTCGAGATTCCCACATTTAGGGAATTCGCAGGAGGTCAGCACAACCAGAGTGCAATGGCTGAGGCTCGCCTTGGGTGAACCACCTTCTTGATCATGGTGTCTGCCAGGTAAGTAAAATCAGGTAAATCAGCAGTTCTAGTTGGTTTGGTTCATGGTGATGCTTTTCTATTATAAAACATCCAAAGCTGCAAACAAGAGCGATTTCATCAGATTTCAGAAATCTGGAGTAGCTAAACTGGAAATATGTCAACGAGTCTTCAAAGCATGTGGTGACACAACCAAGAAACCAGAAGGACCAGAAGTAAACAGCCTCGTTAACAGATGCCTTATAACAAACTCTAGCAGGTCAAATGTTCATAGTTTCAAAGTAAAATGTGGGAAAACATCAGACCGTATAAAACACACCAGTATTAAGGTCTATGTTGAGCCTCTGAACATGTCTGCTGCACCTTTATTTCTCAACAGCATTGTAAAACCCTCCACTGATATTACTGTTCCAAGCAGCTATTCAGAGCAACACACCACCAAGAATGAGCTGATACCCAAACCCACAAGAACATATCTTTTGTAAACTGAAGATAGGTTGTTCCTCCAGACACAATAGAAAGGCCTGACTGGAATGTTTCTGTCACGTGATCCGGTGTCAGGATCTGTTTCACAACTATTCTAAAAAACTATAGGAATAAGGAATGGCTTCCTCTTTATAAGGCCTGAGCAACATGTGACACTCATGCTGACCTGGATAGAGAATGCAACACAACAACAGCAGCTGTTTGACCTGGATAACATCTGAAACTCGGTGTTTATGATGTCCCATAGCAGATAACTCCAGTACTGATGTCTGTGAGGATTCTCAGTCATCCAGGTCATGGTTGGTAGTTTCAATCGTAGCATCTGGACTTGCTTGAGTTCCTTGAAGACGTTTAAAATATCTTTGAGGAACTCAAGCAAGTCCAGGTGCTACGATTGAAACTACACAAGCTTGTAAACACTGGAGCTCCTGACAGCTAAGGACAAAGAAGACTCACCTGCTGCAAGTAGTTCTTCCACACCAGCAGTCCGAACTGTCTCATGATAGCCATGTTGACCTGGAGGCCTTCTGCAGACACAGATCTTTAACTTCAGGTTAAAGGTTTGATGGAGAGACTCTCAGTTTCTATTCAGCAATAACTGAAGAAAACATAAACGAGAAGTAAAACTGAGCAGTCATCATCATCATGGTCATCAAACTGGAACAAAGTTTAACAGCTGCTATAAAATAAACCAGTGATAAGAGCCTGGACCTGAGGCCACAGATCAATATGACAGGGAACAGGCTGTAAAATGATCAACATGTCAACATACTGATCCATAACTGATCAGTGGATCAATACTGAACTGATCAGAGGAAACACTGGAGCTTCGTGTTTCCTACAATTACAGCAGATGAGCCTCATATTCACAGCCTCCATTTCTTTTTTATGACCAGCAACTCTACACCGCCTCCTGTGATTGGGCCAGCTCGGCCTTTTGCCGTCCTGATTGGATGAACCAGGTGCCCGTCAATCCCTGAGGAGTCTGATGAATGCAAATGATGGATCTGAGGAACAAAGCTGGAAAAATCCGAACTATCCCGCCCGGACAGAACCGTTTAATGTGATTACCCTCTGATTATTCACCACCAATCTCCACTGAGTCGCTGTGATCACAGAAACACAAGGGTTTACCTCAGAACCGAAGGTCTGGTGCCTGAACTTCTCGAGCTGTTCCTTCTTCCTGTCGAGAAGAATCTTTTTCTTCTATTCGAGCGATCAAAGCATCACTGCGGAGCTTCTCCTTCCTCCTATCCGGGACTCCGACTTCTTCCGGCGGCTGAAGGGACGCGGGCAGCCTGGTGCCGGTGGATCCTCCTCGGGTTGCTGCCGTTAGCAAGCCGATGACATTGCAGCAGCTCCGGATCAGAATTCATCTACAGACCGCAGCGACCAGCGTCAACAAAACACGTCACGTGATCCGGGCGGAGTCACATGACCCCAGCAGCTGGATTCTATAGGCGCAGCTGGACAGACACCCGGAAGCACACCTGGAGAGGTGAGTTATAAATGAAAGGTTATATCATCCAGTTATTAATAATAAGAGCTGATTAAAGTTAAACGAGACACAAGTTTTTTTCAGTTTACATTTAAAAATCTGACAAACATTAAGTCAGGATTTAAATCAGCAGACCCCTGTTTATTCAAGCTTGAGGTTGATTGGATAGATTTTATTTATTACTCTTCTTAGAACTAATTGTATTTATTGATTCTCTATTTATTTACATATTTAGAATTACAATCAATTTATTGCCAAATAGGTTTTACGAAAAGGAAGCTGACTTGGTGTTTTAGTGCTAAAACAGTGTGAAGCAGTCACACTGTTTAAGTCTATATATTTTAGTCTATTTAATGAACAGTTTATAACTTCATTTGTGTTATTTCTTATTCTGTTTACATATATATTTAATTTAATTAGTTTATTTATTTATTATCTATCTATCTATCTATGTATTTTAATAATAGTTTTTTTCAATTTCATTTGTTTTATTTATTTATGTCGCTTATTTTATCCAATTTTATTTTATTTTATCTCATCTGGTGTTTCCTCATTGCACGTGTTAAATAGGACAGTGTTTCTGCAGGCACTGCGTTTTAGAGTCCTGTATAGATAACTGGACTCTGGGTTTGTTTGTATGAAAAGTGCTATATAAATAAAGTCTGATTGATTGACTTAATTTGAGCTACTTTTAACTGAGGAACATTGTCAGACTCAGATCCATCATTTGTTTTAAATACATGAAACCTGCATCAATTGCTCACAGCTGGATTCCTGTAACTGCACCAGATATTGACTCACCTGCAGCTGAATCTGTCTGTCAAACATCGGACTGGTCTGAAGGTTCTGTTCAGGAAACAAAACTTCAATGTTTCTGGGCTTTGGGCTGAAGCAGATTGTTCCTTCATAAGATGTTTTTACTGTTTTTAGTTGCTCTTAATATCTTAGCATCATTTATTTATTTCAGAAATCGATCTGACATGTTCTGTCCTGTCTTGTCTTGGAGAGCCAACTTTTAATGAGGTCACATTGATCTGAGAAACAGACTACAGTGTTCTTCTCAGCCTGAAGAACACAGAGCTCTGCAGTAAACCCACAGATTAATGAACCAAACGCAGTAAAAAACATTAAAGGCTTTAAGAACAAAGCATGATGCCTGTTTTATTGGAGCTCAGTACAAAAAAATGACACATTCACATCACAGGTCTATGGAGAAACGCAGCACTATACAGAGAAGACTGCCTTTTTGGAATGAAGCAAACACAATTTCAAGTAGTGGCATGTTCTTTGTCCTTTTATACATAGAGCTATATGTACATTTAAAAACACAGGAGATAACCAGTCTTGGATAACAGTTTAAAATGTATTTACAGTCTGTCACCATCACTTAGATGACATGTCCTCAGTGTCCTGGATGAAACCTCATCACGTTAACGTTTTCCTTCAGTGTCTGAATTTATATCCTTTAGACTTTAGCTCTGATTGTTCAAGCATAAAAGCTACTGCTGCTTCAGACCATCTGAACTGAGTAGATGATCTGTGATTAACTGAGGTTAAACTCATACAGTTACACTTCCAGCTCACATGAATGAATACAGAGTTAATGTGAGGGATCAGTGAGCTGAAGGTCTGAATATCACTAAGGATAGAAAACAGTTCACCATTGCTTTTTAGGCACATGCTCTGAAAACACACCACAGTACCTTTGGCAATACATGTGGAACAAAACTGAGCAAGAATTCAAAATATCATATGTCTTAGGCTTCAGACTCTTTTATGAGCTAGATGACAGCAGCCACCTCTTTCTCAAAGTCACCACATACAAGAAAGACTCTTGTACAGGCAGAGCATATCAGAGAACACATGTTACAGCTGTTTTATCAGAGGATATGATCTTAGTAAACAAGTCCATGAGGTTTCATTTCTTTTACAACGTTCTGACGTGATCTGAGATAGGTTGTTGCAGAAGGCAAAGTGATATGGAAAACAATCGTAACAAAGTCCTGAGGAGAGCCCAGACATGTCTCAGTGGTTCCGAGCTGTCCTGGTTTATTGGAGGTATCTTATTGATCCATGCCTGTAAACATGTCAAAGAAATGTAATGCAATAGAAGCAGAATTTCTGGCCAATTCATATTTATAGATGTGCCTTTAGGCTCAAAGTCTCTTCTGACAAATGACCAGTGCAGACTGGGACTGAGAAACACAGAACAAATGGAAAGTGCTGGAGAATAATAGCATTCAGATAACTACTGTCTATAGACTCAGAAAGCCTGTGCTGGCAGAATATTCTTTGTCAGCTTCCTCCTCTTCTCTTTCCACTTCACCACCGCTATGCGCCGCCACATTCTTCCTCTTCACCTGTTTGCTGGAGGAGCCACGGGGCCTCTGCATGGGCACTAAGAGACGGAAGCCCGGCTGGGTGTTAGCAGAAGCTGTTCCCAGCAAAGTGGTCAAGGTCTTGAATGTACAAGGCATGAGGGAGGAGGAGGAGCATGTTGATGAAGGACTAACACTCTGGATGGAGGAGTATCCTGAACTGTGAAGGTCTGTGGAGGAGGAGAGGGGCTCCTGGCCTTGGCCATCCTCCACCACCCTGTCTGCTCCGCAGAAGCTGTCTTCGTCGCTGGACAGGGCTCGGCAGTGCTCCAGCCTTTGGTCTGCATCAGTCAGCGGCTGCAGCTTGATGGACATCATAGAGGCTGTGGGAGGAGAAGAACCGAGTAAATGCAAACATCTGAACAACATCTACATAAACTCCAAGCCAACACACAGCTGATACCGCTTCACACTCTGCCTTCATTTATATGCCAGGTTATTACAGTGGGCTATTGAGTCATGAGTAGTAGGGCTGGGTTAAAATAATCGATTAATTGATTTTAATCGATTTTCCTTTGAACGGCCCGATATCGATTCATAATTCTTAAAATCGATTATTTAATACGTCTTTTCTACCGTGTGTAATGCAGTTTAAAGCCGAGTAGTCTTGCATGGACAGCCAGAGCATTTGTATGTAAGTTACCAGCAAACTAACCCAGACAGAAGCAGCACTCATATGCAAGGACGTGCGACTATACAGCGTTGTTGAAAATGATGGTTTCCGCGGCCCTATGAAGACTCTGGAGCCACGCTACGTTATACCGACACGCAAACAGTTGAGTGAAGTGATGATCTCAAACATGTATGTAGATGTGAAACATAGCATTGCAGCATCGCTTAAGTCAGCAGAGATGGTCGCTCTAACCTGTGACAGTCGGACATCCAAGGCGCAGTTAAAACCAGCCACACGGCAAGTAATTTATGTGAACTGTTGTTCGAAGCGATAACAGAATGGGAGCTGACAGACAAAGATCCAGCCGTCATAACGGACAATGCTGCGAATATTGTCGGTGCTGTGGAAATGACGGACCTGTTGCACCTCGGCTGTTTCACACACATACTCAGTTTAGCTTCGTAAGCAGCTCTCAGAGTCCCAGCTGTTGCTCGCCTGCTCGGCAGAGTGAGGTACATCGCATCATTTTTTTTTAGCGTAGCATCACAGCTAACCACAAGCTAAAGAGAAGCAAAGGTTACTGGGCCTGTCTGTACATAAGCTGGTGATTGACGTGGTGACACAGTGGAACAGCACAGTGGAGATGCTGGACAGTTTACTGCAACATACTGCACAAAAACCAAAGCTCTGTGAGAGTCACAGGCAGCAAAGTGAACGTCCTCAGTGTAGTGCGTTTGTAGCCTCCTTATTTACACTGCCTGCCTTGATATTTGATTGGATTTAAATTATTACATTTTTGTTTTAGTCAGGTTATGTCTAATAGAAATTACACAATTAATGGAACTGCTTTGGGCTCAATTCTTAATGTAAACATTAATATCTTAAATAGTGCACCAAGTTAAAGTTAGTTTCTACTATTTACAGCATTGGTTCTCTGAGAATCTCTTCCATATTTAAGTAAAATTGGTACTGTGACTGAAATATGCTTAACCAAATTGAAAATCGAATTGAATCGCGAATCGAATCGAATCGATTTGGGAAATCTGAATCAATACCCAGGTCTAATGAGTAGTCACATAATGCCTGACCCCCCTCCCCCTCCCCTGGGAAGAACCACCTCCTCATACTCACAATCTCCATCTTTCTCCTCTTCGCTTTCCTCCTCTCTGTCCCCCTCATAACCAGAACAGGATGTGTCCAGACTCCAGTCCAGGATTTCACCCAGCAGCGTCTCCTCCTGATTCGACAGTTCTGCGGTTGGTGTGGCCACAAAGCTGCCCCTGTGAGTCTGCATGGTGTCATCACGTCTCCTGGAAGGTGAACAAGCAGAAGGTCAGAGTGAATCAGAGGAGGTCAGTGGCCGTTTCTCATTAGTAAATTAATTATCTTTTGAGTCCGATCCAGTTAAAACCAAGGTTCTATTTATTTTGTCTACAGTCTGTGCAAATATGAGCTACACTATCTGAAATAAATATAAATGTGCAAATCCATCATTTGGGACTGTGGTTTAGGTTCTCCTCCTGTCATGTACTGCAGCTTTAACAGTGTCCGTTTCTGGTTGTCTCCTGCTGCAGTCAGTGCAGTTATTACCATCTTTCTTCTTCTTCTTCTTCTTCTTCTTATTATTATTATTATTATTATTATTATTATTATTATTATTACTATGACTATTGTTATTATTTTTATTATTGTTATGCTTGTACAGGTTCAGTGATCATTGGACTATTACTACTCATTCTGCCAGAAGTGGCCCACATCTAGTATAAATACTGCAAGATAGTATTTAGATTAGAGGATACTAATAGGAAATAAAGGTCAGATTACTGATCATTTTAAAACTAACATTCGTCATGCTGGACACAACAACTAGCATAATGTGACTCTGACCAGGCCAAGCTCACGGTGTAAAGAACAGAGATCCTGACAATTCAAATGTCTAAACACAGCTGTATCAGCTGTTTGCATGCTGGTGACTGGTTTACCGTTTACTGGTGCTCGATGGAGAGGCCAGGAAGGTGTGGATGTCTGCTGGCTGCCCAGTGGGGCTGGGAGGCTCCATCTGAGGCTCTACCTCAGGAATCTCCAGGATCTGACAAAGCTCTTTAAAATCCATCACCTTGTGGAGGCCGTAAAAATAATGAGCAGTTAAATCCTGAAATCCACTGAAAAACATAACGCTAAATGTACCATTGATTCTTTTTTGTTTTTACCTTCTCTCTGCTGATCTGCTGGTAGCCCTCGTCTTCAAAGCGCTGCTTGACGCCGGTCAGAGACACATGTCTGTAATCTTTGGGAACATCTTGACTGAAACTGAAGGAGAGAACATGTCTGAAGATTCTCAGTTATCCAGGTCTTGGTGGTCCTTGTAGTTTCAATCGGAGCATCTGGACTTGCTTGAGTTTCGAGAAACTCAAGCAAGTCCAGATGCTCCGATTGAAACTACGAGGATGAAGGAGAGAAAAAACAAAACAGCTGATCAACTTTGCTTGCTGCATCCCTGTAATCAGCTCCTGAGGACGAACCTTGTTACTCGTCCATTTGAGGATTACAGTTTGTCGATAGGACGCTCACCTCTGACAGTGACTCAGCTGCTGAATCACTGATGCCAACTCTCCTCATGCCTCATTGCCTTTATGACTGCACTCCACTCTGCTGGTCACCAGAGGTTATTAACAATCTTACATCTAATCAATGAGGACATCTGGGCATGCTGAAAACAGCCAGACACATCACCAATCAATCCCTATCTCTGAGTGCAGTCAGGTCATATACGAGCCATGGTAACACATCAGAAACAGGGCAGAGATGTTTTCCAAAGCTTCTGTGGAAAATACTAGTAAATAAACACAGCTGGTGTCTCCACTGGTCCACAGACAGCAACACTTTAAATCAGGTTCATGACTACTGAAGGTGAAACATGAATAAATTATATCATGATTAACATGTTGTACACATGCATGTGTGCTAATTTCTGTTAGCAACCTGCTTTATTTGGCAGAAATGTCCTGTTGTGAGGGAAAGAAAGTAAGAAGGAAAGAAAGAAAGAAAGAAGAAGACAGAAACAAAGAAAAGAAAGAAGAAAGGAAAGAAAGAAAGAAAGACACTAACTTTCTGTGGTAATAATTGCACCTGGCTTTTCTAAGACTTTGTTTTACAGTAATGGTCACTTTAGTCTGTTTCCTAAAAATATGATTACTCACAGGGTAACAGACAGTCCAAGACAATAGGAGAACACACAGACAGGGTCTCTTTGCTGAACATTTTGAAGGTTAAGTTAGATAATGAGTTAGTAGAACCTGTGCTGCTGTAAGGAACCAAACACATGTCTAACCGTGGTTAACCAAATCAACCTTTAGAGTGTTTTTACAGATGAGATGGTGCTAAACTATGCCGGTTTAAGATGTGAAATGTCATCACAGGTCTGATGTAGTTCTTATTAGAAGTATAATAGTGCTGCTACGTGCAGACACACTCTGACCGGCTGAAGAAAATGAGAGGATTTAATTGCCTAGCGACCAATCCAGTCAAAACACACAGAAACTCACCATTTGACATAGAGCAGCACCGAGAGAGGAACAAGGTCCTGCTTGGAAAACCCAGTGTAGTCCGCTAACAGGGTGGGCCAGAGAGGAGCTGCAAGGATGGAGGATATCAAGTTTACACTGAGCTGCGCTGTAAATACTGTTTGTTTGAAAAGATTGTTTGCTAAAGGAATGAAACAGCGTGTGCTGCGTGAGTTTTATTACCATAGTGATGCAGCGCACGTGTGAGCAGCAGCGCAGCACAGGCCAACCTGGCGGGTGGAGGTGAGGCCAGAACCGAATAGAGCAGCGACAGCTCACAGATGTAGCTGAACAGGTGGCTGGTTCGTCTCTCCAGAGGCAGCAGGGACAGCAGCACCTCCCCATAGTCCAGCAGAGTGGGGCTCTAAAGAGGAGGAAGAGCTGAACATCAGTCACTTCTAGGTAAAATATAGATCCGTGGTCTGAATTCACGGATCTGTTTATTCACCACGAACCGGTGGTGAATAACACGAAGCGGTTCATGGCCTTTATTTCATCACGAACCAGTTTCAAGCAAGACAATTTTCTACGGACCCGTCATCGCGCTCGATTACCGGTCCGGTCCATGGTACAAAAAAGGTCGCAGACTGCTAAGTTCAAGTACAGTACGGACTTTTTCGAGTCTCTCCCTCTTTTCAAAGAAGCTCTCCAGAGACGTTTGTTTTTTTAAATTCATTTTTTGCCCAGGAGTCACGAGTCAAGTGCGGGAAACAAGCCCAAACAGAACTGGCGGGAAGACACTATAGTCGTTTTTCAAAATAAAACACCCTGCGGACTCCGGAAATTAAATAAAACGTTTTTTATTCTTTCTGTGTGGCCCGGTGGTTGGGAATCGCTGGTCTATGATATAGAGTCATAGAAACAATCATTGGTACCCTTGACCACATCATTATGCTGCCACCACCGTGCTTCACTGTGGGGATGGTGTGTATGTGAGGTTTCATGTCTGACAATCATAGCATCCAGTCTGATTGACAAAAAGCTCCACTTTATTCACATCAGACCAAAGAACCTTCTTTTGTCCCGGAAGAGGTGGGAAAACGATCCAGTCATTTTTCAAAATAAAACACCCTGCGGACTCTGCCAGAAATAAATAGAACGTTTTTATTCTTTCTATGCGACCCACTACCGAATGACCCACGGCCTGGTACCAGTCCACGGCCTGGTGGTTGGGGACCGCTGATATAGATGACAAGACTACAGACCCAGCTCTTCACTGAACACCTTACATCCTGTTACCTCCTCACTGCCTGTAGGCACCAAGGTCCTACCACATCTGGACTTTTTTTTATTCACTTATCCAGGTTGTTTTCTCCTGATAGATCCCTGCTTGTGTTGTATCTACTCTCAGATGTACGCCTGCTAAATGAAACTGTAGAATATAATGTCAGTCGCTGTACTCACCCTGATCTTCCCTCCCAGCACAGAAACAACCTCCCCCATCATTCGAACCAGGTCCTCATATTTGTAGGTGTTGTCTGTGAGCCAAACGGCTTCACGAATGGTCAGGATTTCTTTACTAATATACCTGAAAATACACAAAGTAAACATTGTCATTAAAGCTCAGGAAGACATGTTATTCTGGATCATCAGCTTACCTAAAACACTATTCAAACCAGCAACAAACACTTTGAAAGATATTTCAGTAGTGCTGCTTTGACAAGGATTTTAGCACTAAACCGAACCATCGTATTATGTGTGTGCCTCCTCACCGAGTACAAATCACCATGCAGGCTATTCCCAGCAGCTGAAGGCGAGCTTTAGGAACAGAGCGCAGAGCCAAGTAGCGATCAACACAACCTACGGTCACATGCAGCGTCAGACTGGAGAAGTCCTTCATGGTGGTCACCTCCACCAGCCAGTCAACCAGGATGTACCTGGAGACGAGATCATTCATCCGTCAGTTTATCCAACAAGGATGCTGCTTGTTAATAAACACAAGTGTAAAGGCATTTTGATTTGCAGCCTGGACAAATGTTAGCTACAGAATACAAGACTGATGAAACTGAACATCATGTACATAAAGAGGTCAAGATTATAGTGAGAATAATTCTATGAACCTACATGAGGTGGATTACACTAAAATCAGACATGACAGTTGAACTACTGCTTTAACTTTACTGTCCAGACAACGTTTGACAGGCACATCTGTGTTGTTTGATGGACTCTTTAATGTCATTGGAGCTGATCAACACTCAGTAAGTCATATCAGTGACTAACTGAAACACCTGATTGATATTATTCACCAGCAGACTGCAGTCATGTCTGTAATGCCAGGATGCAGCTCCTGTCTACCTCATGGTGTCCTTGATGCCTCGCCGCAGGATGTTCTGAGCACAGTGTTGTGATGCTGGATTAGAGGATGTGAAGAGCTGAGACACCAGGTCAGAGCAGGCCTTGGACTCCAGACCCAGCGGATTCCCACTGCTGCACACTTTGGCGAGGGAGAGCTGGGGGAACAAGAACAAGGGAGAACGTGTCTGTGAAGATTCCCTGTCATCCAGGTCATAGTTATCCTCATGGTTTCAATCAGAGCATCTGGACTTGCTTGAGTTTATCGAAGTCTAAGATGAGATGTAAAGTCCTGGAGAAACTCAAGCAAGTGCAGATGATTGAAACTACGAGGATAACCGAGGGAGAATATGAACACTTCAGATGCTTTGACAGCTTCATGGACTGTGCTCCACTAAAAACACAGTAAGGATGAGTACAGCTATAGTTTGCTGCTGGAAGACCAGAGCTTGTGATTCAGATGAGTCACATTTTGGTGACTCAGCCGGGTGAAGAAACAGAATGTCAACACACTGTCAGGCCCTCTTGACATCCACTGATAGCAGTTCAACAAAAACAACTCTGAACAAGTGGAGGAGTGGGAAATGAAAAGAGAAATCAAACAGAGACAGTAAAGATGAAAAGCTGTCAAAAGACAAACACTGAGGGGGAATAAAGCTGCACAAGACACACAAAAGAACATATTAAACTGGTTCATTTGTCCTCAGTCACACACCTGTGCCTCCCAGCATCCTTTCCCAGCGTAGTCCCTGAGGGTTCTGACACACTGGAGGTACCTTCCTGGATCTGCCATCTAAAACCAAACACACACAAATAAACAGTCATCTCACATTTGGCCTCATGTGTCCCTGGATTTACTCATGAAAGCTTTTTTCTACATTTAATAACACATTTATTGATTTAGTTGTTTGTAAGAAGTAAAAGCTCTGTCAATCAAGTCTTGTTTTCAGGACAGAAATGCTAAATGAGAGCGTCAGACTCACGGCAGCTTTATGCCGATGCTCCCACAACAGGTAGGAGCTCTGCAGACATCCAGCCTGTGACGACTCCTCCAGCAGAGACACAGCATCTGAGCGTCTGTCATCCTCCTGGAAATACAAGTACACAAGTTAATGACAGATTTTACTGAAAATAAAACACCCTGCTCCTACACTACTGAGAACACAGTCAAATGAAACTGTCCAAACATCTTCTCAGCTACAAACTGAGTGAAGGCTCATGTCATGATGCCAATTTGACATACTGCTAAATAACAAAGTGCAGTTAGAGGGAGGAGACCATCAGTTATTAGCTGTTGCTAATGACCAGTCTGACAGCAGTTTACTCTCTGATTAGAGACCAATAGAAACTAGACCAGCCACACCCAGACAGTCAGATTCAGTCTCACTTTAACACTCACTTCAAACAGCTGCAAAACTCTGGCCAAACAGTGCAACAAGGGCCCCCTCTTCTCCTGCAGAGAAAGCAGAAACATAATAAACACTTGATATATTTAACACATTAATCCTTTAGACCAATCTGTATGCAAAGATAAACAATTCTCACTTTTGAGAAAGCATGCATGTTTGTGTAAACATACTAAACTGCGAATATGAATTAAAGTCCTGGCAGTTTTTAAATCTGTCCATGGAGCCATAAAATCAGCTATGCCTGGGTTAGACCTTCATTTAGAAAGAAAACAGGGACAGAGATGCCAGAAAATGTGTTGATGTAAAGTGTAAAAATCCGATTTTTCTTGAACAGTGACACCAATGTTAGAATCTTCCAGATTTAGCTAAACTTAACAACTGAAGTATAACCAGTGTGGATCAAATGCAAACCAACTCAGCTTCATTTTATAAAGCACATTTGGCTTTCCTCTAGATTGTCAGTAGCAAAACCCACCATGTTGTCATCACACTCAGCCTTGAGGCGATCGAACACCACGGCCTTGCAGCAGCTGCCGGTGGGCGACCACGGCGGACGGATGAACACCCAGATGAAGGGATCTGCTGTGGGGGAGCGAAGGCTCTCTGCCAGGCTGAAGAAGTGGGAGGCCTTTCGTCCACATACGTCTGCTCGCCCCTCATCGCTCAGCAACGCTGGAGGAAAGAAACAGGTCACAGGTGAAGAGCTGTTATACTTTACAGTTTGTATGATCCCTATATCCTCGTGGTTTCAATCGTAGCATTTGGACTTGCTTGAGTTTCTCATTTGGAAAGCCCAGATGCTACGTTTGAAACCACGAGGACAACCATGACCTGGATGACTGAGAATCTTCACAGAAATATGACCTCTATATAACCAGCACAGTCACTGGACCAAAGAACATAAAGGAGGAAAAACTGCTGAACTCACGTCCTTCATTGTACAAATAAGCAATCCCCAGCTTCACGGCAGCCTCAAAGTTCCCTTTTTCAGCAGCTCTGAAGGAACAGATGAATTTACAGTAAACACCTATACAGACAAACAACAACACAGTTTATCATCTGACAGAAGGACCTGTACCTTTCAAACAGCCACAAAGCGTTTGGGGAAGGCCAGGTGTCTCTGAAACTGACCCTGGCCCAGACACTGGAGTGGTTGTCAACGATGTCCCTCAGCTGGGAATGAACCTGGGACAGAGACAAGAGACGTGACCTTTCGAAGCAACTGGTCACAAGATGCTGAGCCAAACACATGTTTGATGAGACGGCACACACCCGTTAGAGGTGTTGTGTTTACTCACAGCTCGGACAGACAGAAGGTCCTCAGCAGGCAGACACTGCAGCACATACAGGACGATCTCCTCAGGTAGAGACAGCAAGGTGAGGGCCGGGGTTCTTTTCCGGACCCGCTTCCGTGCTGGAACCGAGTAGCATTTAGAACAACGGCAGTGGACCACTGCAAGAACAGCAGAGTACACAGCTCAGACACTAACATGCAGGTCAGCATCCTTCTCGTGTCACTGCATTAAGGTTCATTTACTCAAAACATTTCACATCTCAGTGCAAAGCTGAAAAACCAATTCTCACACTCCCACCAAACCAATATTTGCTTTTCATTTAAAGCAGGCTAGTCGCTAACCATAGACCTAACCTAGCCCTAAGCTAACTCTAACCTAACCTACTAACCCTGACTCTAACCCTAAGTTAACCCTAAAATAGTCCTAATCTAACCTACTAACCCGAACCTAACCCTAGTCCTAGCCATAGTATCTGAGCAGATGAGGCTCCACATTCAAACCGACTAACGTCAGACAACCCGGGTGGTCTGCTCCGGGCCCCGGTTTGTATATAAAACGTTTAAATGAAAGTTTAGCTGCTAACCTGCAGGTATTACAGTAATAACACTACATCGAATAGTCATTTACTAGCAGCAGTGACCGCTAACGAACTTCGGTTCTCTCAGTATCTCAACTGTAAAAGTCAAACCGAGTGAGCGCCCAAATTTCCCTCCTGTGGTCCACAACAACTACCGTTAACTGCCGACTAGTGTTGGTGAACTTTACCGTTGTATTTCGATTTTTAATGGTCTCAGAAGGCTTCAGTAACAGGAGGAGACACTTGAGTCTGCTTAATATTGATAATTAGGCTGTCCTCCTGTTGCTGTAGCTTCAGGAGGACTCCATGGCTGCACCAGCTAACGTTAGTGTTGGCTAGCAGCTAGTTACCAGCGCTAACTAGTCAAATTGCACTGACCCAACGCAGACTCACTAGTAGCTGCTTTGCACTAACCTGCTCCTATATATAACTGGTAATAGAAGAAGCTAGTGCAGCTACTTACCGCCCGCTTTCATTGCAGTGGTTCCTCTAACAGATTCACCGAAGCAGCGATGTAAACGTCGCGGCAGCTCCAGCTAATGTTACACGCATACAAGCTAACAAAACCTGCAATTCACAGAGTTTCAACACCGCTATGTGTGTTTCTTCGGTGCTGCTGGAGCTGGTTAGAGTCTTAACTAGTTGTAAGTTAGTACCTGAATTCAAATCCAAGCACGCGTCCTCACTTGTTGGACCCGCCCCAAAGTTACTGGAGGACCGCCCGCGCTCACCGTTTAAACTCCACGTTCACTCTGATTGGTGGAGGGTGATGACACCCATACCGCAAATAGAAGCTCTTTGATTGGTCAATGTGAAGAACAGACGAACCGATTGGCCAGATGTTATAAACTGTAAAATATCAGAAACTCATTGGACAGCGTAACGCCATTTCGAAGTACGCGCTCGCCAGTGGACGAATGTGATTGGTTGACCTGATTCCGACGAGCCACCTTTTTCAGAGGATTGTGGGAAACGTAGTGGGACAGGAAATACTGTTTAAAGGTATCGTGTTTAAAGGGACAGACGCGAAGTAGCTGCTCCAGGATGTCGCGTTTATAAAACATGATAAGCTTTAAGAAACTTTATAAATAAATAAATAAATGATATACGAAACATCTGTAGTTAAAACTGCTCCGTGTTTTGTCTCTTGAACAAAACTGAAATACCAAATGTAGGCTGAAAAAGTTATAAAAATACAAAAAGTTTTAAATTCTATCTGTACTCTTGTACCATGCCTTGGTGTGCTGATAAACAGGATCAGGCAGGATTAGTGATGTGTTCCTCGTGATGAAGCACAACAAGAAATCATTACTTTGGTTCTTTTGTACATCACACATACAAAAAAACCTATTAATTCATCAGTATTCATGTAACTCAGCAGTAAGTGAATAAAGTGATGGACTGGTTCGGCCTCTAGAGGAGCAGGATGATTAGCACCATTGTGTTGGTCTCCATTTAGAATAAATTGACTCTGAGTTGATTGCTGGTCTTATTCTCTACCAGCAGTAATCATCTGTTCCCTTCAGGCTCCCTATTGATCTGCACATCATCTCCTCATCCCATACAATAGCCAGCAGCCAACAGCAACTCTGACTGAAGAAAATGTAGGTTTAAATGATGTTTTTATGGACAGGGCATTAGGTCAACAGCTGCTGGCATTCTTCATAAAGACAGTGTACTCTTTTTATTCGTCTCTCTGCTCCCTGGGGAACAGTGCAGTCTGGTGAAGTGACCTCAGACAGGGTAGAGCCTTTGACATCCTCCACTAGATGCAACGTTTCCTTAGAAACGCCAACAGTCTCAACCATCTTCTCAGTAACACAAAGTGACCAGTAATGACTGCGGAATGGAAATTAGACGATGCATATAACCTAAATTTAAAAATAACTAAAGCAATAAAACCATCCACAATGTCCTCGCTAAACTGTGAGCTCTATCATTTTGGCTCCATTGTTTCTTTCTCTGAAAATAATGTGTCACTGCAGAAGCACAGAGAGTCAGATATACAGCATGTAAACAAGAAGAAATAAGCTTTCTGTTAAAGTGTTGGTATTCAGAGTTTCTCTCATCACTTAATTTAGATTTAATCTGCCTGTCTGTTCAGGCTAAAAGTACTTTTTCTCTACACCTGTTTCCCAAATAGCTGTTCTGGCAGATGAGGCAGAGCTGGGATGTAACTCCATCCTTCACCTGGAACTAATTAAACACACACAGATGCTGCTGATCTGGAAACTGAATAAAACATAAACACAGCCTCATGATGTCACGCTGTGCTGCTGTTTCATCTGCCTAGATTTGCATATTAAACTGATGTCAGCTTTGTTTAATTCAAAGTTTGACAAAAGCCAAATAGTTCTGAATGTTTTGGTCTGAAGCCAAGTCCTGAAGATACAGAGGCGGATGAGATGCTCCCGTCTGGTTTCCTATAATCTGTGCTGACTCCAGCATCCAACCAGCCACTTCCACTCTCTTCCCTGGTGACCTCTGACCCTTTACTCAGAGTTAAACACTCCAGCAGTCAGCAATGTGTTCATATGTCTCAGATTCAGATGTCTAAGATTCTCAGTCATCCAGGTCATGGTTATCCTCGTAGTTTCAATTGTAGCATCTGGACTTGCTTGAGTTTATTGAAGACGTGTCAAAAGTCTTTGAGAAACTCAAGCAAGTCCTGATGCTATGATTGAAACTATGAGAATAATGCGTTCATTGCTCACATAAAACAGAGCAGATCTACTGGTATCACATGGTTCAGTAATATACAGGATATCTTCATCCTGTTTTTGGTTGTGCTGGTAGATGGTGTCATGTATTCTGGTTTTGCTGCTCTGTTTCCTAACTACCAAAGCATCCACATGTCTCTGGTATCTGGACCAGGCATCCAGCTGGCACCAAGTCTCTATAAAGCTTCCAAAAGTCCAGGGGAAGTTCAGGTGTCGCCAGCCAAAGATGTGTTTTATAGAAAAGTGCAGAGGCTTGGATCCACTAATGAGTCTAAACAGAGTCCTCCTATTGTTTACTCACTGTCCACTCAACATTTGTCTTCTGTATTTTTAGCCACGTCCAGATTCTTCCACATCCGTCAGCGCTCAGCTAAACACTTTAAAAAGTTCACAAAGCAAACACGTTTTAAAAGACAATGAATGCTGAGGGTCGGTTTATATCAGAATATCATAGACAGACGTGTTCACAAAACATTTATTTAATACATAAACAATTAAAATATACATATAGGTAGAAATATACAGTACAAATAAAAAATAGTTGTATGTACAGCACCAAATATTAGAGGGCACACACAGCAACATGTTCAGTGTCACTCAGTGCGGTGACTGACAGCATAGGCAGACAGCATGGCCGTCATGGGTTAGAGGTAGACTCTCCCTTTAATATTCAGAAGGCAGAAGGGAAATCAGTTCATATCTCCAACTAACTACTTCTGGTCAGTGTCAACATACTGGCACGATATAGCTTCATAATGAGCAAGAACAGCTATGCAACCAAATGTACTACATTGCCAGTGAGTACTAGTGCAGAGTGTCTGTACCTCACTGTTTCCCCAAAATAGAATCGTCCATCAGCCCTCACTCAGAAGGAAGCAGATTATTCTCCTACACAACTCTTCAACACTCTGCAGTTAATGACCTTGTGAATAAGTAAGCATCAGCATTGTTCAGAATAGTTTAATTTGACAGATGAAATGTGAGGAAGCTCCATGAAGCCCACCTGCCCATGTGATCAGGGCAGAGACAGACCGTCTGGTGTCTTTGATCATCTAATGTAATTCTGGAGCTTCTCTCTCATTGAACTGTCCAGAAGAACAAAAAACTTTATTAATGTTATCAGTGCATCCTAACCTAGACCAACCTGTAGGTCTGTGTTCTGTCAGTGGATAAAGCTTCAGAAGACCTACTTCACTCCAGAACACCTCAGAAGAACAGTGTTCTGTTGAGAATGGCTGATCCCAGTCTGACTGAACTCCACATCCAAGAGACAGAAATGATTTCCCAGGTTGTGCTGTTGTCTTTGCCTCCACATTTATCCTCTTTTCCTTCAATTAAACTAACAGGGACACAATCAGTGTGTAGAGCAGAATCTAAAAGCACATTGAGATGCAGAACACATGAAAAAGGGCTGACCCACTGCATTCATATGGAAGCAGGCACACAGTCAGTCTTTGGCATTGTTTAACTGCTATCCCTGCATGTACAGACAGAAAACACAGACAAACTGGTGGCCAGGATCAATGGAACAGTGATCAATATATACTAGTAGGGGAGAACAAGTACAGAGTCCTTCACATGGACAGAAACAAGCTGTTCAGTTTACTACATTCTGAACCGTGTCCTAATGTGACTGTTTCACCTCATGTTACATTCAGATGTTGTGGAACCTCAGAAGAACCACAGACCTACTCACAGATGTGGAGCTCAACTCAGCTACATTCACTCACTTTTAGGAAAGGAAACTCACCAGTCAGTAACCTCTAGAGAATAGTCACTAATTCTTTTAACCAAGGGACAGAAAATCAGTTCTTTGGCACAGACAGATAAAGACGACATGAATGTTTGTGGACTATGGGATCATATTTAAGTGTGTGTGTGTGTGTGTCTTAATGTGTGTTAAAAGGCTGCACACACACCTCCTGGGCTACATCACAATGACAGATGAGAGCGACTGAAGAAACTAGGATGTAGAATGTAAAGGATGGGATGATACGAGGAGTCCTGTAAGGAGAGGGAGAGCGAGGGGGAAATTCTCAGGCATTCAGATGGAAATGGGGGAATGTGACAGAGCTTTTTCCATGAGTGCTACTCAAGGCACTGGGTGAGGGGGGTGGGGGGGCACTGGATCAGGCAAAGTGTTCCTGCAGAGGCATGTCCCCTCGGCCAGCGTCCTGGCCCATTGAGCTGAGGGTTAGACATCGAGGCAGACAGACAGACTGAAGTTATAAAGGTCTCAGAGTTTTGCTGCTCCTTAGAAGGTTTTCCTGCAGATCTGCTGCTGCTTAGAAGTGAAGTCTGTCAGTTCACCTGAAGCTGGATTTCTTCATGGTCCTCTGCCCTCTCAGCTCAGCCTCCACACAGATGCCAGTAAGATCCTGCTGGACTCAAGTTCCACTCTCCCATTGCGTAAAAAAAGCCCCCAACACATTGCTGCAGTGTCACAGGACGAGCGAATGACGTTGGCGGCTGACGTGGGAGTGCTGCTCTTTGGGCCGGGGATCGGGTTGCCGTCTTTGGCCCAGTCCTGGCCTCTTGGAGAGTCACCTGTCCTGGTGAGAGGAATGCTGTGACTGACGTGCCCAGTGACGTCAGCACTGACTCCAGCAGCAGCTCTGCATAGCGTGTTGGGTGTCTGAGCTCCACTGTAGCTGCTCGTGCATATGTCAGCCAGGACTGTAAATATACTGCAGTGTGCCGTGCATATATGTTGTTTTGACACTGGACACCTGCTGTCTGATGATAAAAGAGTGTGTGAGGCTTTAGTGATTCCTCCTTGTCAATCCAGAAAACTGGTCCAGACACTCCAGACTAGACAGATATTCAGTTTCCTGTCTGTCTGTTCTTTGCTCTTTGTGATTTCTTGACCCAGGTTATCTCCAGTATGAGCTGAGCCGGTCTCTGAGGTGAAGAATAGAGGGGATTTGGCAGCAGCAGGAGGTGAAGTGGCAGCTTTTAGCCAAACCTTAAGCTCCCAGTCCATCTCTGTTCTCGAGTTCCTCTAAGTGCTTCACAGGGGACACTGCTCAGACGTAAATGAGCCTCCCTCCTTCTTTTTCCTTCGCTTCTTCTTGTGAACAGTCCAACAAGCGGTTGCCATCAGCAACAGTAGGAGCCCCATGACGAGCAGCACCACTGACACCACTTTAGTCTGCGGCAGGTCGTTGTAAGTGTAGGTCACCCCAGTTCCTGCCACTCCGATAACCAAGGAGATGATTCCAAAGGGAAAGATGCAGCGGTACCAAGACTTCTCCATGCCCCCGGTGGCCTGGGACAGACGCTCCAGAGAGGACAAAACCTCAGGCACTCTGGCCCCACCAACCTCCAGGGCCTGGCCCTCCTGCCCTGAGCCGGTCTGGGGCTGTGGCTGGCAGGCCAGGTGGCCCGTTGTACATCCCATCCTGACTGGACTGGCAGTGTCGTGTTCAGGGATCCTACCTGTGGTCAGCTATGGAGAGACAGAAGGAAAGAGGGAGGAGGAGGAGGAGGTTTGAGTTCGCGGAGTAGAAATGGCTCTAAGTCAGCACTAAAATCCACTCACACTTTCCCCATCGCTGCCTCCCTCTCTGTCTGCTGAGTCTCTGGCTGCACATTGTACACTCTGCAGAATGTAGTGACGGAGGATATATAAAGAACAAGGGAAGGGGAGGAGCTAAGAATGAAAAACGGGGAAGTCCGAGCGCTGCGATTGGTCCTGTTTAGGGTGACATCAAACACTGAAGCAGGGAGAAGAGGGAAGCACAGAAAGGGGGAAGGGAGGAGGTCTGACTGTTCTTCAGTCCCCATCACTGCCTTTTTGTTTTCTGCAGCATTAAATCCTCCCAGTGAGCCAACAGGAGCCTGACTGGAAACCCTTCATCTGTCACCTGATATGTAAGGAAGCTTTCCTCAGACACCACAATGCAGATGGATCACCTCCAACCACACAGTAATGCTGATTTAATTCCAACATCAGACAGGAACCTGATGCACACACGCACACACACACGCACCTGGAAACCCTGATTTGTAAGAAAACATCAAAAACACAATGAACATGTTGGTATGTGATAGAATAGATCCTGAATCAGCCCCTCTGCTTTCCCACCCACAGGCTCTGCTGCTGCCAGGTCTTTCTGAATGGAAGCAGCCTGGTAGTTAATCCCCAGTGTGCTCCTCTCTCAACCATAAAAATAAAAATCAATCCAGACAGCTTTATTCCTCCAGCCTCCTCATCTCACTCCTCCACATGTAAAAAGCTGTTAGGGAAGGACAGATGAGTGAACATCGTTCTGCATTAGTGGCTCTTCTATGGCAGCATTCTTTTCTAAACTTATCTGTGATGTGAGGGTTTGAGGAGCTGCCCTGGGAAATGTATTAGTGTCAAGTGTTGTCTTTAACAATTCCTTGTGCGATTAAAAAATAAAAAGCTGTTTACAACATCTTTGGTCTGAAAAGAGCAGACATGTGGGGTTAGGGTTAGAGTTAGCCCCAACAGTCACCAGAGCTTTTATTCTGTGTTCAACAAACAGCTCTTTAAATTTATAAAACACTTCATTGTAGAATCAGGTTTTCTCCTCATAATTAGATCCAAATGTTCTTCTCTAGGAATTAATTACCACATTAAGAAAAGCTTAATATTCCCATATAAATGCTGAACAGCCTTTGTCTGCACATGACACTAATGTTAGAACAGGTTTACTCCACCATACAGAGGATGCTGGACTGGATCAGCTGATCAGAGGGGAATCTAATGATCCCTGCTGAAGCTCAGTCAGACATGTAGATGAGTCCAAGGGAAATAAAAGAGGGGAAGTAGGGAATGTGTAGAGGGGCGGAGATGCAGGAGAAAAGAGGTGTTCTAAAGCGACAGGCATCTGAAGGAGAGAAGTGGATTCTTTGCAGCTCTGTTCGGTTTCTGTGGATTTAGACTTGGACTCCAGCATTGCAGCGGATTTCGATAAACACAATTAAAAATGTGCAGAGTGAATAAAGGTGCAGAGCAGGAAGAGATAAGTGTGGTAACTAAACAGCAATACTTTCCATGAAGCTTCTTCCATGGAAAGTAAAAGGCCTCAGATGTTCCCTTATGGGGCAGAAAGCTGTGAGAAAAACGGGACAAAAGCATGAGACATGGCTAACCTGGGCCGGATGATGAATGCAGGTCACAGGAATGCTGAGCCAAACACTCAGGGACCTGGGTTCATGTTGATGTGAGTTCCAGGATGCTTCACTCTGATCCAGTACCACATTACCGTCTTGCACAGACAGCACGGCTGTAGAACACACGATGCACACGTCTGCTGATGGGACTGACATCTTCTGAACATGTTGAATGTATTTTTTCAGTCAGTGCTTGAATTATTGTGCTTGTTGTTTTGGGCACTGCGTCGTCTCCCTTTGTAATCTGGTGTTTGTTCCCTCTCCTCAGGGAAACAGGCTGATTCCAGCTTGCAGCATGCAGAGATCCAGAACATCATCCCTGTGCATGTGTCTGTGTGTGCATTAGGACTGTGCATGTGTCTGTGTGTGCACGAGGGCTGTGCAACAGGGCTCAAACACCCACGTCCTGCTGTGTGAACCCAGCGCCACCTGTCGCCCAGCCTGGCACCGATCCTGCCATCCACACGTCATCTGTGGGCCTTCAGGCCGGTCCAAGCCCTCCTCATCACCCTCCGATCAGACAGCACTAGCCCCATATGTGCTCCTTATCAGTATAGCGTATGTCAGATTATACTAACTCACCAAGCAGAATAGGCAGCAGCATGAGAGGTTCACCGTCAGTATGGCTTGAGAACTAAAAAGAAGTGGAACACTGAGGATATGGAGGATGTGCTGGTCGTCACAACATTCTGCTGTTCTCTTCAAAAGACGTGACGAAGATTCTCCTTGACATCATTTACATCCAGAGACCAGCTGCCAGCCTGCCTACCTGCTAGTTATTACAGAAAACTAGTCTCTCTAAAACCTAGTCATCTGAGGGTTCAGTGCCACCTGCTGGCCGTCAGCGACTCCTGGTTAAATTACTCTGATTTTTGTACATCATGTATGAGCAAAAGAATCAAACACAATCTCAGATATGAAAATAAAAAAATGTCTCCTTTAAGCACAAGAAAATAAAACCGGCTATCAAATATTTATGAGATTAAATACATTTAGTTATTTGACCACATTAATATAATGATAATAATCTAACCTTTATCTAACCCTTATTGTTATTATTATAATATGTAGTCAGGGTAATGTTATAGTGATCTGCGTATATATTTTAGACACAAACAACATTTAGGAAGATACAACCACAGTCTTGTATTTTTCAGTCACAACATGGCGTCAGACTCTGAAGAAACACATTGACAGCACATAATAAGCACCTTCATTCAGAGTTAAGTCTTTATTAGGTACACCTGTCCATCCATCCAATCTGTAGCTACACCTGTTCAACCTTCAGGGTCACATGATTTCATAGTGTTCTTGTTTTATTGTCAGAGGGGATGACTGGTCTGCAGGACACTGACTGGTTCCTCATGTAAGCGTATCTGTTGCTAACAACCTGATGTTGTCATTCAGTGTCCAGGACTATTGCAGGGAAGTGCTGCCCTCCTTCAGCCAGCAGAGAGTACACGTCTCTCAACACTCTGGGCTTCAGGCCTCCAGGTTCTACCAGCTGAGGAGAAGCAGAGTCCAACAGAACCTGCCACACAGCAGAACAGACTGTCAGCACATTAGTAGTCTATTTATTGGTAGTCACTATCAGCAGGTTGGTGTGTGATTTTTTAACCAGCTGCTATAGAAACACAGCTCCTACCTGTTCCAGGTACATCTCTTGTTGAAGAAGTGCCACCTTCAGTCGCAGCTCCTCCAGCTCTTGGAGCTCAGCCTCTGTTGTATAGGTTACAGTCAGGGGCAGAGGGGCAGTTATCCCACCTCCACACACACCACTTACCCCAGCGGGGCAAAGACAACCTCCCTCTGGCCTCCATCGATCCCATGCTTTCCACTCTGACGGAAAATACAGTTATTTTTAGAGCGTGAGCAACCGTACCCTAAAACGTTTTTCTGCTCTGTTGCCTCAGCTTTAAATAACCAGGTCCTTGCTTCGCCGCGTCAGGACAGACGGCTTTAAAAGCCTCCGTCACAGGGAGGATCTGTCGAGCCAAGGAGAGCTCTGATCTGGCAGCGAGGTTTCACGGCGGCTCTGTTTTCATTTTCCATGCGCCAAGATGGAGAGGCAGCATTAGCTCGTTAGCGCACTGCACTCATCACAATCATTCTTCCAATGCTGCTAAAATGCAATAAATGCTAAATGATTCTCAAGATGATAGAAAGGCTCTGAAATAGAACACCAGCTGGAGCCTGAATGTATGAGATGCTAATGTTCACAACACCAGATGGAGGTCTTACTGAAAACACTGGTGCTGCACTGGAGCTCTGACTGGTCATCAGGAACAAACCTCCCTGAAGGTGAAAGGCTCCTCTGGGTGGAAAGTCTCAGAGTGTTCAGCTTAATTGTAAGTGGAGGTCATGGAAACTGTACCATGTCACATACTGTCTGTAAAGATTCTCAGTCATCCAGGTCATGGTTATCCTTGTAGTTTCATTCATAGCATCTGGACTTGCTTGAGTTTCTCGAAAGAGAAATCATGTTCGTTGGTGAAATGATTCTTACCTTGTTTCACTGCAGAGGTTTGGAGCTCTGCTGTCGTCTGCTGCAACCTTTCCGATGTCACACAGGAATCAGACTCTTTATCCCAACCACCTGCATGACGTACACAATAAAACTGAATGTTAATGGAATTATTGCAGTATTGCAGTAACCAGTGGAGTTGTGTAGTGTTGTAGCACTATGTTACTACATAATTTGCATTGTGTCACTCTAAGCCCTTGATGAACATTACATATAAAAACATCCCACCTGTCCTGAGTGTTACTGGCAGAAAAAGCTTGATCGCTTTCTGTGCAGGTTTTTATTTCTCACCCACATACTGGTCTGTTTGGTTTCTCCTGATTCTTTTTAGTCCTGCAGGTGTGATTGTGTTCAGGCTTTTTACCCGACTCTGTTTCTGGGGTTTGTCTGGACTGAGCCTCCTCTGCTGGGCTCAGCAGTGTGAGTTCATGGCTTTGGTAAGTCAGTGTGTCCAGCAGAGCTCTGGTCAGATCGGGGCTGCCGCTTGGCCACTCGGTGGGAAACTAGACGGGGCAGAAGTTCAGATTCACAGAGGACACACTGGACGTTTGGAGGAATTAAAGTGTATTCATACACCTGGCTCAGAAACAGACTGATTTCCTAGAGTATAATTCCAGGTTCAACATTACACAACATGTAAAACACTAGAAAGGGGAAGGATACCAGAGCTCTCATCCTCTCCATGAAGCAACTCCTTCTTGGTGCAGGTTTCTTCTGGAGGACCATGACTTTGTCCCACAGCCTGAAGATGATGCAGAGAAGAAAGTTAATGCACACACTGTGACAGTAGGGTTTTGTTTAGTTAATACTACCAGGTTGGTTGTAGTCACCTGCTGTGTTTGCTCCTTAAAGATTTCCATGTTGCAGTTTGTTCAAAAGGTCTCCTGCCAAGAAGTCAAGTTCAGCAGAATGATCATAACCACAGAAAACATTATTCACCCTCTTAACTGTGGATGTCCTTTATTTACTGTGGATGTACTTGTATGCACTGTGTGGTTGTGTGCAGTGTACCCGTTCTGCTGAAGCACACTGCAGGTAAGAGGCTCCATGTTCTCTAGAGGTGTGGAGACAGAAGCAGCTCTGCTCAGGTCATCTCCTTTCTCCTCCTCTCCAGCAGGTCGGTATTTGGATGATGACATGTGAGCAGGAAATGCTGAGGAGGAAGGAAGGCCGTGGGAGAGGTTCTTATTACATGTGCTTTTGGACTGTCCAGGGCTGCAGCCGGCTGAAAGCCTTGGTTCCAGTGTGGACCAGAGTCCAGGCTTTCTGTGCCGTGTTCTGTCTAGACTGGCAGGTTTAAGGGCTGATTTCATGGTTGATGGTTGGCTTCGTTTAGCTGCTACAGATGGTTGAGTTACTTCCACGGATGTGACAGTTGAAATGTCGAGTTCCTTGCGAGGTCCAGGCAGTTTGTTTGCACCAGAGTGTTTTTTAGAAGGTTCTGAGCCAGTGCGAACCAGAAGGGCTTTCTGCAGCGCTTGCTCAAGCAAATCTATATCCTTCTTCTCCCCTGGTGAGGGATCAGTACCTGAAGAGCAGCCAGCAACACGTGGTTAGGGTTTAGTGATTTCTTTCTTTCTATTTAATATTTATCAAGTGTCAGCAGATAAACGTACTAACTAACTGGGGTACATTTTCAGTTCTTCTTTTAGGTCACCAAGCAGTATTTTTTTTTTATTACCTGTTGCAGCATCATCTGCTAATTCCGACTCCTCAGAGCTCACCCTGGGTTGTGGTGTTCTGTTGGAAAAGACTTCATGTGACTAAACGATCAAATCAAGCATGGGGAGCAATAATATAGAACATATAACAATAAAAAACAATTGCACGACCTGAGTGTTACACTGAACTGAAACTGGACTGGACGAGCAAATTCAAAGTAGTAATATTGTTAAAGCAATAAACTAACTTGCAGTTTTATTTTCTTTTAACAGAATTTATATTCTGCTATCTAGATGAATACAGTTTACCCCAGAATAGATTCAAGGCCAACACTGAAAAATCCCATGTAACCATTTAACAGTTATAACCACATCATTGACTGTTATTTAGGATCTCCACTGTGCAGCACATCTGACCCAGAGTTTAATCTGTCAGTGGTTTCACAAACTCAAACTGTCCTCCTGTGTGGCATCCATGATCTGACTGAATGTCAGGTGGTCATTTTATACCACATGTTTTAAACCATTTACACAATTAATATTTCCCTGAAGCCTGAAAAATTCCACACCAAATCACATCATGGTCACATATCACAATAAATCACAATGATCAAAGACATTGTCCCCAAATTGTTCAGTGCTCATCTCTGGTGCCTAAAAAGGTGACAAAAACTTTGAGTGAAAAGGAATAACTTTCCTAATTAACTGCCAACTATTCTAATAATTTATTAATTATAAGAAAGTCAAACGTTTTTATTGACTCCACACTCAATTATTATTAGCAATTATCTGCTATTTTAGTCTTACACAATGGTAAATTCAATATTTTAAGAATATAAGAAGATGAGTCTCTACAAACCAAAATGATTAATTGAGAAAATAATAACTGAATAATAAAATAATAATAATAAATAATAATACATTGCATTTATAGAGCGCTCTTCAAAAACTCAAAGACGCTTTACAGGTTAAAAACAAACACAAATACAGATATCCAAATCAAACAATCAAAAAGAAAACAGAAGAAATACAGTTGAAAGTGCAGTAGAAAACAAAAAAATCATGGTTGAAGTCGATTTAAATAATGTATTGTGTATAGTCTATATAAATTTAGGGAGACTACAAGTTGAAGGTGAAACGGAAGAGTTGTGTTTTTAATTTAGTCTTGAAGGTGGCAGGGTCAACGGTATCACGGATATGTTGTGGGAGTGAGTTCCAAAGGGAGGGGGTTGCAACATAGATAGCTCTGCCCTCCCAGGTTCGGTGTCTGGTCCTAGGGACGGTCAGGAGGTGTGCTTTGGAAGAACGGAAGGTACAGGAAGGGGTGTAGGGGTGGAGCAAATCCTTAAGGTAAAAGAGGGCCTGGTTATGGAGTGCTTTATGGGTGAGTAGGAGGATTTTGAATTTAATACAATATGAAACAGGAAGCCAGTGAAGGTTCTGGAGGACAGGGGTGATGTGGTCATGGGAACAGGTGTGGGTGAGGAGGCGGGCAGCAGAGCTTTGGATATACTGAAGTTTATTGAGGAGACTGGTGGCTGGGCCGTACAGGATGCTGTTGCAGTAGTCGATGCGTGATGTGCTGAAAGCATGAATGAGGGTTTCAGCTGCAGGGAAAGAGAGAGAGGGGTGAAGGCGGGCGATGTTCTTGAGGTGATGGAAAGCTGTTTTTGTGACTAGTTTAATGTGTTGGGAGAAGGCCAATTTACTGTCAAAGATGACTCCAAGGATGCGTCAGTGGGGTGAGGGTGAGAGGGTGAAGCTGTCAAAGGAAAGGCGGAAGTCCTGGGCTGTGGAGGTGAGGGAATTGGGACCTATTATGAGAATGTTGGATTCAGCACAGTTAAGTTTGAGAAAATTTGAATTTTCTCAAAATCTACTGTTACTGGCAGCCCTGCTCAAATGACAATAGATACACTCAACAAAAATATAAATACCAATGGTCCTCCTCTCTGACTTAAAGAAAAAATTAAATTCTTTTGCTGTGGTTAGAACTACATTTAACCAGCAGCATGAACTCGCTGCAGATGTGAGATGATATCAAACACTTAGTATTAGGGCTGGGACTTCAAGGCATTAATCTCGATTAATTAATTACAAAAAACATTACATTATTTCACGCAATTAATCGCATATTTTTAATAGCGAAACCTTTTCCTTGCGGAAAACGTTTTTTTTTTCCCTTTTGGAAAAAGTTTTCGCTTGTTTCCAGCACACCCGTAAATCTGAGACACAAGCTACATCTGCTCACAACCGCTGTACATGGCCCACTGGGGGCAAAGTTTTTGCTTTAAAAAAACGTCCTGATGGAACATTGGATAAGAGCATTGTTCTATGCAAGTTGTGCAAGAAGGTGTTTGACTGTCACCGAAGTCATTCAAGCCTAAAATATCATCTCAATGCTAGAGCTGGACCTGAATATCCAAATATTCGGTTGTTTTGGTGGTATCCAAATAGTAATTTTGAGATCCCTGCCCCCCGGCTGACGCTGCCGCACAAACCACATATTCGGACACTCGTCAGAATATCCAGAGCACAGATATTACTTTTCAGACCAGCCCTACCCAATGCAAAACTTGTTGTGACGAGTGCGGAGACCCCCAATGCTAATGTTGGCGTCCACAATCACGGCACAAACGCTCCAGCCAGCCCACATTAGACCAGATGACAAATTTCAGAGCCACGTCTGAAAAGTTAAGCAATTTTGGCAAAATGGATTGCAGTGGACTGTGGACCACTTTCGGTGGTAGAGGATAGACTACAGTCCGTGTTACGAATAGTGACCCAGCTATCTGTTTGGTTGATTTTGGTTGCACTAAATGTTGAATGTTAAAAAGCATTATTTCATGTCTTGTTCTATTGCCAACCTTGGAAATGGCACTTTAATTTTTGTTTACAGCAAATGGTAAAATCTTAAAGGCATTATTTCATGCAATGCTTTAATTTGAACAGTTTTCAATGGAAGAAGTGGCACTTTACTGTTTAGTGTACTGTATATATTTCTAAAGAAATATTTTTTCAGAGAAGTTGCATTAATGATCAGGGGTTCCTGAAACACTTGAAAGCTGGATAGCTATAATAGCACTTTGCATCAATCTGTTTTTTGAATTGACAGATCAGTAAATAAATAAATATCTTTTTGAAGAACTGTCTATTTAGTCAATAATCTAGCTGCAAAAATAGGCTATTTGAATTTAAAATGTTGCTTATTTAGTCAATATATGGTTCTGGATTAACATGCGATTAATTACGATTAATTAATTCCAGACCCTAGAATTGACTCGATTAAAAATTTTAATTGAGTCCCACCACCACTAACAATAAAACCACAACTAACAAACTAACAATACACTCTGTATTCCGTAGAAAGGCCTTGTTTTGGAACAACAGATACTTATTCACCTGTGTTAAAAAGAATGGATGGAATAATCTTACTTTTGTTCAGTATATATGTTTGGGGCTGTGAAGTGTAATTTCTGTGATTTATCCTTTGATACTTAAGATAAGATCAAAAAAACTTAATCCCGATGGAAATTCTTGTGATAGATAAGATATTGCTCAGAGAAAACAAAATGAAATAAAATAAGGGTTAGTTCTTAAATTCAGTGCTTAAACAGTAGAAACACTATAAAATATAAGTACAGTACAACACTGAATACAACTAGTAAGCTAGAAGAGAACAGGGACTAATTAATGCTGACAGTTACACTAAGCTAATAGTGCATTATCATAGCACACATGATAATGTAATATTGCACACATTACATTAGATACATCTGAAATGAATTAAATCCATTCAAATCTCATAGTGTTGAAAATAGTTCATGACATCGTGATAATAAGTCCAAAACACGAAAAGGCACTGCTGGGATTCGAACCCAGGATCTCCTGTTTACTAGACAGGCGCTTTAACCAACTAAGCCACAGCGCCGAATGAGTGTCAACGCTAAGAGATAGCACTCTTATAGCTCTATTCCTTTCAGCCAACAAGTTTTAAAGTGGACTAACCATAGTTTACCTGACTAACACCAGCTGGAGTTAACAGAACATTAAACACCTGCAGTAGTGCGACATGGTCCGTACTACAGCAACTGGGATGAAGCTCAGATACTTACAGGGTCCGCAGTATTTCTCTGTAGGCTTCAATCCTCTCATTAATCCGGGCTTGTTCGTCTTTGTACCGCTTCATGAGCAGCTCAGCCGACAACAGCAGCGACATGTGTGGACGGAGCTCCGGCTGCTCTCCGTGACTCCAGACAGACGGTTAAAAGTCCCGTTTATAACACTACAACAGCGTTAAGACTCGACCGAGGAGATTAAACGATGCAAACGCAGTCAGAAGCCGAGTAATGGGTTGTTGGTAGACTTTTATAGATGAAACCAGGAGTCTAAGTTCAGCTCCAGAACCCGCGAACGAAACTCAACGGATGCGGAAGTCACGTTCCACCTTTTTACCAAACAAAACAGCTGTTCAATAACATGCAGGTATTTAGGCAGGCCATCAACGCCATGAAACCTGACCTGTTTCTGTGATGGTGAATGTTTTATAAACCAACGAAGCACAAACGACAACTTTGCAGCTGTAACTTAACGACGAGTTCCCAAATCTCGCGAGATTTGTCATGGTTCCCAGGGACGCAGCATAAGATGACATGAGAAAGCGTTATCATAACTCTATTATTACTGTATTACTAAACAAAATGACACAGAAAAATATAGTACCTAAAAATAGAAAAGGAATAAGTTCAATACAATACTGAATAAAATAAGTAAACTAAAATAAGGCTGAAATAGAACAGTTAAAAATAATGCTGGCAGATGATAATGAAATATTACACTCGACAAATGAAAATATGAAACATTACACATGGAATGAAACACAGGAACTGATGTTGCTCAAACTACTGAGGAGTAATGCTGCAAATTAAACTGATATTACTGTTTAGATCTGAAATGTCCCATATTTTAGTTGAGGTGTACATTCTAAGCTGTGATTTGTTCCAGATTTACTCTACCTACTGTCTTATTCACACTCTTGGCTCATAAATGTGTCACATTAACCGTTAATGTTTATTCAGACCACTGCTCATTATTTTCACAACAACAATCATCAAGGTTTGTAATTATTTTCCCAAGCAGTCCTCCGGTACTTCCAGTTTCATATATCAGTCTCCATGTGAGTGAAACTAATCACACTTTTGCAAAGGAGATGAAGCAGAAACAGGTTGTGAGCGACACTCAGCTAATTTCCTGTTCATCTGCTGCTTTAATAAAACATCCAGATCAACACTTAGGAGGAGAGTCAGCTCAACACACAACCAGAGTTCTGCACTACGGAGAGGATTTCAGGGTATCGAGGTAACTTCAGGTTTAATTCTGGGTTTAAATACTACAATAGTTCACTTCTTAGCAGGTATATCTCTATGATAACTCTATAAAAGCTCCTCTGACCATCACTTCTCCTAGAATAGAAGATCCAGCAGAGCTCAGTGCTCAGATAGTGAGATCAGACTTTTACAGCTGAATTATTTCAGAGACATATCATAGTTCTAGAGTGATTTAATCCTAAAACAGAAGCTGATTCAACACTGAACCCTAACAGCTGATTGTTGACCCTATAAGATTTGCAACAAGCGTATTTATTGATCAGAATCATGTTTTACATTTGTCCTTTACTAGTTATAATATTATCTATTTAACCAGGTAAAAAAAAACTCACTGAGATTTAGAACCTCTATTTCATGAGTGATCTGGCCAAGACGGCAGCACAAAATGGATTACAGCAAACTCACAAAACACAAATAAAATACGGTCACAGTTTGACACACTACTGATAAACAAGAGTGGAATTTGTTCCACTAAGCAGCTGAAAAAATAAGACTAAAAGTGCTGAATTAGAAAAAGACTGAATGTAGGACTACTGAACTTATCATGCACATCACCAAGAAAGCAGTTAGATTTTTATTACTGGATATTTATTTGTTAAATTATTTGTTTTTTGTGAGCAAAAAGTTAATAATCAGGCAGATAAAAAAACTCATCTGGAAGTAATCAGGAATTAAATTAGATTAAATTAACTTGGATTAAAGTTTGCTGTTAGTGTCTGCCTTTGGCTTTTTGTTCAGTGACGCTGAGACACTCACACCATTGCCATCTAACACGTTTAACATTAACCCTTATATCTGCTCACACATAGCTCTGGTGGTGTCATTATAATGCACACATTTCTTCTGCTCTACTGATTATTCAGTGTTAAGTAAAGCTTCAGATCCCAGGTGTCAGAATGGTGAAATAGGCCACCTGCTGTGTTTCCTATGAGGCATGTGCACACTATCAGCACACTGAAACCTCAGAGTCCTCAGAGGTGACTGACAAGACCAATCTGGAGCTAAAAAGTTACACAGAATGCTTCAGTGAACAAAGAGAGGATGTCAGTGTCAAACATGTATTTCGTTTTGTGAGGTTATCATCTATAAATAGGCTCCTCTGAGGCTTCCTCTCTTATTGAACTTCATCAGTGGCACAAAAACACTTCCCAGAGCAATTTAATATAATGGCAACAGCTTGCTGGCCCCACTGGAGGGAAGTGAATCATCTTGTTAGCTCATCTTTGCCCACCGGCCTCCTGTGGATCAGCAGTCAGCTGCCCCGCTGACTGAGCATCTGACACTGCAGCCGGCTGCCAGACCAATAGCAGCATCTGACTGTCACACACATATGCACACACATGCACACACTGACACACACACCACATACAAGCAGGCCTTCAAACACACCCTGCACAAAATCACACACTGATGGACAGATCTGCTTGGCAACACAAACAACCGCCTCGTGTATCATTCATGAACAGCATGCATGAATTATACATGCACAAAAACACCAGCAAAATTCATTATCAGGTTTGGATGTCAGTGGCACACCTGGTGTGTTATTCTGAAACGCAAAGACCCACATGTTCAGTTCATCCATGGTAGCTGATGGGTTCTGGTCTGGCTTTGGACAAACACAGTGGAACATTATGTGGATTATCCTCTGTCACTGTCAAGTTAATTCATTTGCTTCTCTGTGTTTAAACTAATTCTATGTGGAGGTTTGTCTTGGATCCACATGCAGAACTCCTCGCTTTACTTCCTATTTTCTTCTGATTGATTTGATATTTTTCTCAGTCTCTGGTGGTGCCAACTTAACTGTTCTAGTTTAAAAAGCTGAATGTGTTCAACAGGAAAACATACAGACTGAGCTGGACAAGGTGGCTGCAGAGAGCTGCCAGGGAATTTATGAGTTCAGGGAGCCTGTGCAGGTAAAAGGACACTAGATGAGCTGGTTGTGCCGTTTCCCCTCTGTTCTGGTACATTTCTGCAGGTAGCATTGTTCCCGTTCTCATCAACCTGCCCATTGTTTGCTGTGTGTTATGTGCCAATGATCATCTTTTCTTTCTGAGGTTTCCTTTCCCTCCAGCCAGTGGAAGCTGACAGACGGAGAGTGTTTTTGTTGGAGGTTGCTTAAACTGTTGGAAGTTCTCTCTCCACATTGCTGCTTGTTCATAGGGTAGTTGTTGGGGTTTTCTCTGTAATACTGTAAGGTCTGTGCCCTGAGATAGCTCATAAGATTCTCAGTCATCTAGGTCATGGTTATCCTCGTAGTTTCAATTGTAGTATCTGGACTTGCTTGAGTTCCTCGAAGACATTTTAAACGTCTTCGAGGAACTCAAGTAAGTCCAGATGATTGAAACTACAATGATAACTACCGATGATCACACTGAAGAACCACACGTCTGTAATGGTTTTACAGAGGCCTGGGAGAGCAACAGAAGGTGTAATTTGTTTAATCACAAATATTAACACGATATCAAGACGATAAATTTGCAACTGCAATAATATCTGCATCCACACTGAAGAATGATGGATGACTTTGTCCTGGAATAAACCAAAACCTGCACAACAATACAGATACAGAATGATGCAGACATGGTTTGAAAACAGGTTACCATTTGTGTTCAGTATAAAGCATGAACCTATAAATTATATTGAGCCGTGAGTGTTATGGACGGTGCAGAGACTCACGCGCAGGGCAATCAGACACGACACACAGATTAAAAGTAAAAGTATTTATTTTAACAAACAAGGCACAACTGAAAATCACTGTTAAGCAGGACTGATAATATTAAACAGAAAGCGAGCCAAAGGCTGATAAAAAACTAAAACAAAAAGCGAGCTACGATAAAGACAAGCTGAGGAAACTAAACAGAGCAACAGAAAGCGAGAAAACTAATTAGCTGAAGCGTCAAACTTGAACGAAACAAAGCGAGTTACGAAAACCTACGAGCTGATGAATACAACTAAAACCCTTAAGCTAAACAAAAAGCAAGCTACTAAACTTACGAGCTGATAAACAGGACAAGCACTGGAACTACTAACTCTACAGGCAAATACAGATGCTAGGTATGGGATAAATTTTGTGCCAGCAGGAAGTGAATTTGAATTCCTTATATCTGAATGTGAATCATTCAGTTTGAACCTGAGTTGATTGGTTTGAATAATTGCTTTTAAATGTCTGAATCTGAATGGTCTAATTTGAAATTGAATCTATTGGTTTGAATGTGTATCAATGTAAAATTGAAACTGTATTGCATTCAGTTGAAAAATTCAGCTCCTTAATTCAGTTTTACTTTTCTCCATTTCAATTTCAAATTCAGTTTTTTGTGCCACACATCCGGGGCCTGGCGTCGGGCAGAACTAATCGAACGCAGATGGGAAGAAGTCCGTTTTACGACAGCAACGCTCTTTACGTCGTCTTTGCCAAATGAATGAACGATAGTCTGGACTTTAGCAACAGCTGCTAACCATAGCTCAGTGTTTCATCCGATACAAATAATTATTGGAAATACCACGTGCCCAGTGGTGTACTGGCCAGCTGGCATACCGGGACATATCCGGGTGGCCCGGTGCGATCACTCCCGGCCCCCGGCGGCCGGTCTCCGGTGCCAAAACGCTACAATCCTGCGAAGTCCTCCTCCTCGCCATCCAGGCAGCATCACATCAGTTTGATCTGATCAGTTTTATGCCGAGTGTTGTTATGGGGAAGGCACCACTGTGGCATTTCCAATAATTATTTGTATCGGATGAAACACCGAGCTATGGTTAGCTGCTGCTGAAGTCCACAGACTATCGTTCATTCGGCAAAGACAACGTAAAGAGCGTTGCTGTCGTAAAACCGACTTCTTCCCCTCTTCCCATCTGCGTTCGACTAGTTCTGCTCGATGCCAGGCCCCGGATGTGTGGCACAAAGAAACTGAATTTGGAATTTGAAATGGAGAGAAGTGAAACTGAATTAAGGAGCTGAATTTTTCAACTGAATGAAATAGTTTCAATTATACATTGATACACATTCAAACCAATAGATTCAATTTCAAATTAAAGCTGCAAGCAGCGTCGGACGGGCCCTCGCTCCCCCCCCGCAACGCCGCTGTGGAGACGATGGGAATATCTAAAGCACGCACTCGTGTTCGTCTCATCCTGCTCTGCACATGTACCAAATTTCATGTCTGTACGACAAACCAGTGATTTTATATGAAATTTAAAAATTTTGTAGGGGGCGCTGTGGAGCTGTTTAAGTGCGCCACAGTGTTGAGGGATAGGCTGTTATCAAGCATATCAAGTTTCATTCATATTCGGCCATGTGCAGTCAAGTTATGAGCATTTCACACTTCATGGCCACACGCTCAAAATGGCCGCCCTGTCACGCCCACACCGTGTGACAGAGGCAGAAGATTTTAATAACTTTTCATCCTGAAGGGGTCTAGATGCCACACAGCCAATTTGGTGGAGATGGGATAAAAATCCTGGGAGGAGTTCGTTAAATTCCAATGTCTCTGCACCACATTGTCTAGGGGGCGCTGTGAAGCCAATTGAAATTTCAAGTGTACAGATCTGTTTGTCTGGATACACTATACATGTGTACCAAATTTCATGTTTGTAGGTCAAAGCAGTAGTTTTTTATGAGTATTTGAATATTTGTAGGGGGCGCTGTGGAGCCGTTTGAACACGCCATTTCCTGAATTGTATATCAAACATTAGTTTTTGAGATTTGTGAGGATTTGTGTGGATTTGGTGATATTAGGTGGATCCCTTCACCTCCAAAACTCATTTCATTCCATGTGGCAAAATTGGTGAAAATGGCTGCCATGCCACGCCCACACCGTGTGACATAGCCACGAGATTTTAATAACTTTTGATCCTGAAGGGGTCCAGATGACACACAGTGAATTTGGTGAAGACCGGATAAAAATCCTAGGAGGAGTTCGTTAAATTCCAATGCCTGCGCACCACGTTTTCTAGGGGGCGCCGTGGAGCTTTTTCAAAATTTCAAAAGCAGGAATGTTTTTGTCTGGGGCTACTGTACCTGTGTACCAAATTTTATAGCTGTACGTGAAACTAACCGTATAAACTTTTAAAATTAAAGCTGCAAGCAGCGTCGGACGGGCCCTCGCTCCCCCCCCGCACCGCCGCTCTGGAGATGATAGGAATCTCTAAAGTACACAGTTGTGTTACTGCTCTGCACATGTACCAAATTTCATGTCTGTAGGTTAAAGCGGTGATTTTATATGAATTTTTGAAATTTCTAGGGGGCGCTGTGGAGCTGTTTGGCTGCGCCCAAGTGTTGATGGATAGCCTGTCATAAAACATATCAAGTTTCATTCACATCTGATCATGTGCAATGAAGTTATGAGCATTTCACACTTCATGGTCGCACGCTCAAAATGGCCGCCATGCCACGCCCACGCCGTGTGACGCAGCTACGAGATTTTAATAACTTTTCATCCTGGAAGGGTCTAGATTCCACACAGCGAATTTGGTGAAGATCGGATAAAAATCCTGGGAGGAGTTCGTTAAATTCCAATGTGTCCAAATGACTTTGTCTAGGGGGCACCGTAGAGCTCATTGGAATTTCGACTGTGCAAATCTTTTAGTCTCGGGTTTGTATGTGTATATTCCAAATTTCATGTTTGTAGAATAAAACAGTGATTTTTTTTTTTTCTTTTTTTTTTTCAAACTTTATTTATAATTTTTCCATTACAAAAATATTGGTATCAATTAGCACATTTCTTACAAAAGTTGTACCCCCCTTCCCCGCCAGGTGGTATTCCCTATTACAGACAGTAATCACACATTTACATATTCACACACACACAGAGGCATATATGTCCTTCACATTTGTTAGAATATTTGTTTCCAAGGATATAAATGCCCTAAGAGGAAAATATATGTACACAAATACAAAAAATAAATAAATAAATAAATAAAATAAATAAATAAATAAAAATAAATAAATTTAGGAGAAATAAATAAATAAAAATAGATTAATAAAATAAACGTGAACACACACTGAAGACTCAAATCAATCTGCTTCAAATATTGTGATGTTGTAATACCAACATTTGGACCACTGATAGAGGATAGAAAAGTAGATCCTGATCAGCATAATTTAGGAATTCAAAGATTTAGGCTAGCAGTCAAGGAGGGACAATAGGGGATCAGGTGAAGGGCAGACTCTTAATATGAGTTATGAATGGCGTCCAGGTTTTGTCATATTTATCCTCAAGTCCACGTACTGTATATTTAATTTTTTCTAAGTCTAATCCCAACATCACCTCTCTAACCCAGTGGATATGTGTAGGAGGAGACTTTCCCTTCCAATTCAGTAATATCAGACGCCGGGCATGCAGTGATGCATAAGCAATTGCATTTCTGTGGAGGCAGGACACCCCAAGCTCATCCCTAACTACACCAAAAATGGCCGTTATGTGGTCAGGTTGCAGTGCTTTGCCGGGTATAGCTGATAATGATTGGAAGATTGAAGTCCAAAAATTATGCAAAGACGGACATGACCAAAACATGTGTCCCAAGGAAACAGGGGAATATTGACATCTAGGACAGTTTGGGGTAACATTTGGATATAATTTGGATAATCTGTCATTGGAGTAATGCATTCTATGGACTATTTTAAATTGGATCAGGCAATGCCTAACACAAAGAGAGGAAGTGTGTATACGTTTTATGGATTTTTCCCAGGTGTCTTCTGACATGATTTCTCCAATGTCTCCTTCCCAAGCTTGCCTGGCCTTATCCCATGTGTGGGGCTGACTATTCAGGATTAAAGCATATATTTTTGAAATTGCTCCTTTGCGGAGTGGATCTACATTGAGTACTGAGTACAATAGATCTTTAGAGGGTAAAGCTGGGTACCCAGGGAGGTGTCTGGAGGCAAAACTCCGAACCTGAAGGTATCTAAACAGATGAGACTTTGGCAAATTATTGTCCTCACACAGGCGTTCAAATGACATAAAACCAGCATCATTATAGAGATCTTTAAAATAGACCAAACCATTTCTATGCCAAATTGCAAATGCTTGATCTATTTGGGGTGGTGCAAAAAGATGATTAAACATTATTGGAGAGAAGCTACATATATTTGTCAAATTAAAGTGTTTTCTGAATTGGCCCCAAATCCTAATCGAGTTCTGGACCATTGAATTTGTGCTCAATTCACTTGCTCTGATATTAAGTGGGAAATGCGCAGATAAAATTGAAATTGGGGAAACTGGAAGTGTGGCTCTCAGCTCCATAGCAGCCCAGACTGGACCCACCCCACTTGCAAACATGGTAATCCAATATGTCAATTTAGCAATATTAGTTGCCCAATAATAAAATAAAAAATTGGGCAAACCCAGACCACCGTCAGATCTGACTCTCTCCAGGCTTGCCTTCTTTATACGTGCAGGTTTTCTATTCCATATGAATGTAGAGATGAAGCGATCCAGCTGAGCAAAATAAGATTTTGGGAGAAAGATTGGAATCATTTGAAATAAATAGAGAAATCTTGGCATTATAGTCATCTTTACTGCATTTATTCTACCTGCCAGGGAGAGTGGAAATTTTGACCACCTATCCAAATCCGTCTTGGTGCGATTCAAAATGGATTTGTAGTTGTATTGAAACATAGTTTTGATCGAGCCTGCTACTTCTATTCCCAGATACGTAAATTTCTCTTTTTCTGTCTTTAAAGGCAGATGGTCATAATTGATCTGTCTTGCCAAATTATTTAATGGGAATAATACAGATTTTGATAAGTTTATTTTATATCCCGACATGCTACCAAATTTCTGTAGTAGATTGAGGAGGTGGGGTATGCTCTCCATTGGGTCTGATATTAACAAAAGCAAATCGTCCGCATAAAGCAAAGTTTTATGACTCGTTTCGCCCCTGGAAATACTCTTAATCTTATCATCTGCTCTGATAGCGATTGCCAGCAGTTCAATTGCAATGTCGAATAGAAAGGGCGACAGACAGCAGCCCTGTCTTGTACCTCTGTGAAGTGGAAAATATTCAGAAATCAGGCCGTTTGTTCTGACCGCGGCCATTGGCGTTGAATATAAGACCTTAATCCATCTACAGAAAATAGGACCTAGTCCAAACTTTTCCAAAACCGTAAAGAGATAGGTCCATTCAATTCTATCGAACGCTTTTTCGGCATCAAGGCTTAGGATAGCCTCAGGTTGCACTGTCGAATGCTGTGAGAACATTACATTAAATAGCCTTCTCACATTAAAAAATGACTGCCGTCCAGGGATAAAACCTGTTTGATCTTCATTAATAACAGTAGGAATAATGGGGTCTAATCGTTGTGCAAGGGCTTTTGTCAAAATTTTATAATCACAACAAAGGAGACTAATTGGTCTGTATGAGCTACACTGCAAAGGGTCCTTGCCTTTTTTTAGTAATACTGAAATCGTTGCCTGGGTAAGCGTTTGTGGTAGTTTTCCGTTGGCCAGTGATTCATCATAAACTGATTTCAGGATAGGTGTGAGTTTTGAAGAGAACTCTCTGTAAAACTCTATGGGGAATCCGTCTGGACCCGGCGCCCTTCCTGTTTGAGATGATTTGATGGCATTTGTTATTTCTTTAAGCGTTAATGGTTGTTCTAGTGTTGACTGGGCGTCCGGGGCAAGTTTAGGGACATCCAGAGAGTCGAGAAATGAATGGATTTCTGATGAGTCAATATCTACCTCTGACTGATATAGAGCAGAATAGTACTGTTTAAATTGATCATTAATGGCTCGGGGGTTACGTGATACTGAACCTGCACCTGTATCAATTTCTGGGATCATTTGTTCGGCAAACTGCTGTCTAAGTTGAAGTGCAAGAAGCCGCCCTGCTTTGTCTCCATGCTCATAGTAAACCTGTCTAGATGTAAGAATATTTTTCTCCGCCTTTTGTGTCATAAGAATATTAAATTCTGTTTGTAGTAATAATTTTTCTTTGTAAAGGTCTGGCGTGGGCAAGAGAGCATAGCGTCTATCAATATCTGCAATTTTTCCACTCAAATTTCTAATCTGTTCTGAACGTTCTTTGTTTTTATGCGCCACATAAGAAATGATTTGCCCCCTAATGTAGGCCTTCATGGAGTCCCACAGAATACCCCTTGATACCTCCTGCGCATCATTAGCCTCCAGGAAGAAATCTATTTGATTATTGAGAAATGTTCTAAAATGTTTACACAAGAGTAATTGGGGATCAAGTCGCCACGATCGCTGAGGCGCTACGTTAGCCGGGAAAATTAGATCCATTTGTACTGGGCTATGATCAGATAGTACTATACTATGATATTCGCTGTTAGAAATTAGGGGAAGTAGCTGGTCGTCTACGATGAAGTAGTCAATCCTGGAGTAACTATGATGGACAGGGGAGAAGAAGGAGAACTGCTTATTAGTTGGATTATTTATTCTCCAAGGGTCTGATAGGCCATACGAGCGAAGGAAGGAGTTAATAGCCACTGCAGCTGACGAGAGAGTGTTATTTAGTCTTGAGCTTGACCTGTCTAGTTGAGCATGGAGGACACAGTTAAAGTCTCCACCTAGAATCAATTCATACGAGTTAAGGTCGGGGAGAATTGAAAAAAAATTAATAAAAAATTGTGCATTATCCCAGTTTGGTCCGTAGATGTTGGCCAATATTAGTGGTGTGTTAAAAAGCCTGCCCACTACAACAACATATCTGCCATTAGCGTCTGATATCACTTCAGAAAGTTCAAATGGAATCCCTCTTCTAATTAGGATTGCTGTTCCCCTGGCTTTATGGTTAAAGCGTGAGTGATAAATTTGTCCGATCCACTTATAACTTAGTCTTTTTTGAGAATTGGCATTCAAATGCGTCTCCTGCAGAAACATTACATCAGGCTTTAATGATTTCAAGTGACTAAATATCTTGCTTCGTTTAACCATATTATTTAGACCTTTGACATTCCAGCTAATGAATGTCATTACTCCTTGCTGCTTTTTTATGTTATCAGGAATCATAATAACGTAATCTGTGGTGATCTGGTCCTGTATGTTGGTTATACCTAACAGTGTGGGAACATGTTTGAGTCAAATCATATGTCACAAACAAGACAAGAAGAAAAACAACAAAAACAAACAAACAGATATAAATCAACCTCTTACCATCCTGGACCCCTGGGCTGGTCTTCCTCAAGCCTGAGACTGCCCTAAAAACTCTCCTATTCCTCCTAAGCATATAACAAGCCTACACTAACTCGAACATAAACATGAACTGTGCAAGGGTTGAACCAGATGGAACAGGGCCTTCTTCTCAATATCACCATTATTACATGAGCATTCACACTTCTTTTTTTTTTTTTTTTGGCCACAAGCTGATACAGCCCTTAACACTTACAGTTGGAGGGGTCATTATAAGAAACGAGTATGGCTAGTAAAGCCATGGTGGGGGAAGAAAAAACAAGAATAAATGAAGGATTAGGGTGCTCTTACTTTCATAGCATTACATGGAGACCTGAACTGAACATCCTCCCTCATCTAACAGGGTTGGGAATAAGAGAAACAAGGAAAACAACAGTCTATTCCCCACCATCAATTACAGCAAACTTCGTATGATTGTCCATTGTCCAAATACACAGCACATCCAACTGTAGTGTGATAATATTTATCAATCAAAATTTGGGACAGCTTGTGGCAGCTAATACAGTATCTGTAGGTAACTTGAATACTACCTGCTGTGGCCCAGGTATTATCTATTACTCTCCATCCGTCTCCCGTGGGCGCAGGTTGGTCTCAATGTACTGCATCGCTTTGGCCGGATCCTCGAAGGATACCTGCTCACCAGCTGGGGCCGTAATCTTCAATGTAGCTGGGTACAGGAGTCCGTATCTCACGCCCGGGCATCGGCGAAGTAATCTCCTCACCTCGGTGAAGGCGGCTCTCTTCTTCCTGACGGCGGCCGAGTAGTCCGGGTAAATGGAGAAGCGTTTGCCGTTGTGAGAAATGGTGCCTGCACCCATGGCTTTTCGGAGAACGTCCACCTTCTCCTGAAAGTAATGGAACTTTACGATTATTGGCCTCGGGGCGTCTCCGTCCTTTGGTCTCGGCTGTAGGCTTCTGTGTGCCCGATCGAGGGTCGGTGTATAATCGAGGTTCAGCGTTTCTTTCAGTAATTCAGCAACGGCTTTCTCTGGTCGTATATCTCCAAATCCTTCTTCCACACCAACAAGTCTGCAGTTGTCTCGCCGTTGTCGGGACTCCAAATCCTCGGTCTTTTCTGTCAACCGGGTTACTTGCGTAGACAGCGTATGAACTTTTGCTTCAAGCGCTGTGACCCGGTTAGCATAGCCATTGGTTCCCTCTTCGAGGTCATCAATGCGTGTTGCAAATGCTGCATTTTCCTTCTGTATTTCTTCGACTACCTTCATAAACTCTGTACGTACATTTAAGATCTCTTTCCCTAAGTCACTCGCCAGGTTATCTATCTTCTTGTGTAATTCACCTGCAGCCGCCATCACTGATGAATCAATCTTGGTTAGCACACACTGCTCCGATTTTTTTATGGCAGCCATAATTACGTCGGTATCTGACCCTGACTCCGATCGTATGGGCGGATCCGCGTCAGGTGAGTCCGAGGCATCTGGGCCTAGCTTCGACTTTTGAGACTTCGGCATCTTGCGCAGTTTTGAGCTTTGATTCTGACCAAAACACGGTTAATTATAAGAGCTTGATACTTAAGAGACACGTTTGCGCCCAGTGGGAGGGAGTGGAAGGAGGGAATATTAAATAAATGTTCATTCCAAGCAGAGCTCACAAAACCACGTCTTCACATGTCGCTGCTCACTTGCGCCCCAAAACAGTGATTTTTTATGAGTATTTGAATATTTGTAGGGGGCGCTGTGGAGCCGTTTGACCACGTCCATTCATGAATTGCATATTAAACATTAGTTCTTGAGATTAATGAGGACTTGTGTAGATTTGGTGATTTTACATGGATCCCTTCACCTCCAAAACTCATTTCGTTCAACATGGCAAGTTTGCTCAAAATTCCGCCATGCCACGCCCACACCGTGTGACGCAGCCACGTGATTTTAATAACTTTTCATCTTGGATGGGTCTAGATGCCACACAGCGAATTTGGTGAAGATTGGTTACAAATCCTGGGAGGAGTTCGTTAAATTCCAATGTCTCCACACGACTTTTTCTAGGGGGCGCCATAGAGCTGATTTGAATTTCGACTGTGCAAATTTGTTGGACTCGGGATTCTATATGTATGTACCAAATTTCATGTTTGTAGGATACAGCAGTGATTTTTTAAGAGTATTTGAATATTTGCAGGGGGCGCTGTGGAGCCGTTTGACCATGTCCATTCATGAATTGTATATTAAACCTTAGCGTTTGAGATTGATGAGGATTTGTGTGGATTTGGTGATATTAGGTGGATCCCTTCACCTCCAAAACTCATTTCATTCCATGTGGCAAAATTGCTGAAAATGGCTGCCATGCCATGCCCACACCGTGTGACGCAGCCACAAGATTTTAATAACTTTTCATCCTGGAGGGGTCTAGATGCCACACAGCGAATTTGGTGAAGACCGGATAAAAATCCTAGGAGGAGTTCGTTAAATTCCAATCCCTGCGCACCACGTTTTCTAGGGGGCGCTGTGGAGCTTTTTCAAAATTTCAAAAGCAGGAATGTTTTTGTCTCGGGCTACTGTACCTGTGTACCAGATTTCATAGCTGTATGTGAAACTAGCCGTATTAACTCCACTACAGCCCAATTTTCAAGGTGGCGCTATTGAGTCATTTTGCCATTCATATGTATAATTCCCCCAAAATATCAAATTTTTCGCCAGTCCTGATGTGTGTGCAAAATTTGGTGAGTTTTTGAGCATGTTTAGGGGGTCAAATTGGGGTTCAAAGTGGCGTAAGAAAAAGAAACAAAGAAACCAAGAAACAAACAGAGCAGGAACAATAGGGCCTTTGCCCTGCAAGGCAAAGGCAGCGTTCAGTGTTTCACACTGATCGCTGACCTTGCCTTTTCGGGCTCGGGCCCTAATAAAGAAAGAAAGAAAGAAAGAAACTGAGCAGGAACAATAGGGCCTTTGCCCTGCAAGGCAAAGGCAGCGTTCAGTGTTTCACACTGATCGCTGCCCTTTGCCTTTTTCGGGCTCGGGCCCTAATTAAAGCTGCAAGCAGTGTCGGACGGGCCCTCGCTCCCCCCACACTGCCGCTGTGGAGACGATCGGAATGTGTGAAGCATGCAATTGTGTTTGTCCCATCCGGCTCTGCACATGAACCAAATTTCATGTCTGTACGACAAACCAGTGATTTTATATGAAATTTTAAAATTTCGTAGGGGGCGCTATGGAGCTGTTTGAGTGCACCACAGTGTTGAGGGATAGCCTGTCATCAAGCATATCAAGTTTTATTCATATTCCACCATGTGGAGTCAAGTTATGAGCATTTCACACTTCATGGCCACAGACTCAAAATGGCCGTCCTGTCACGTTCACACCGTGTGATGCAGCCACAAGATTTTAATAACTTTTCATCCTGAATGGGTCCAGATGCCACACAGCCAATTTGGTGGAGATGGGATAAAAATCCTGGGAGGAGTTCGTTAAATTCCAATGTCTCTGCACCACATTGTGTAGGGGGCGCTGTGGAGCTGATTGGAATTTCAAGTGTACAGATCTGTTTGTCTGGACAGACTATACATGTGTACCAAATTTCATGTTTGTAGGTTAAAGCAGTGATTTTATATGAGTATTTGAATATTTGTAGGGGGCGCTGGGGAGCCGTTTGAACACGCCACTTCCTGAATTGTATATCAAACATTAGTTTTTGAGATTTGTGAGGATTTGTGTGGATGTGGTGATATTAGGTGGATCCCTTCACTTCCAAAACTCATTTCATTCCATATGGCAAAATTGGTGACAATGGCCGCCATGCCACGCCCACACCGTGTGACATAGCCACGAGATTTTAATAACTTTTGATCCTGATGGGGTCCAGATGCCACACAGCCAGTTTCATCAAGATAGGATAAAAATCCTGGGAGGAGTTCGTACAATTCAAAGGTCTCCACACGACCTTGTCTAGGGGGCGCCGTAGAGCCGATTGGAATTTCGACTGTGCAAATTTGTTGGTCTTGGGATACTATATGTATGTATCAATTTGCATGTCTGTAGGATAAAGCATTGATTTTATATGACTATTTCAATATTTGTAGGGGGCGCTGTGGAGCCGGTTGACCATGCCCATTCCTGAATTGTATATTAAATATTAGGTCTTGAGATTAATGAGGTTTTGTGTGGATTTGGTGATTTTACATGGATCCCTTCACCTCCAAAACCCATTTCGTTCCACATGGCGATTTTGTGCAAAATGGCTGCCATGCCACGCCCACACCATTTGAAGCAGCAACGAGATTTTAATAACTTTTCATCCTGGAGGGGTCTAGATGCCACACAGCAAATTTGGTGATGATCGGATGAAAATCCTGGGAGGAGTTCGTTAAATTCCAACCCCTGCGCACCACGTTTTCTAGGGGGCGCCGTAGAGCTTTTTCAAAATTTCAAAAGCAGGAATGTTTTTGTCTCGGGCTACTGTACCTGTGTACAAAATTTCATAGCTGTACGTGAAACTAGCCGTATTAACTCCATTAAAGCCCAATTTTCAAGGTGGCGCTATTGAGTCATTTTGCCATTCATATGTGTACTTCCCCCAAAATATCAAATTTTTCGCCAGTCCTGATGCGTGTGCAATATTTGAGGAGTTTTTGAGCATGTGTAGGGGGTCAAATTGGGGTTCAATTTGGCGTAAGAAAAATTGAGAAAGAAAGAAAGAAAGAAAGAAACTGAGCAGGAACAATAGGGCCTTTGCCCTGCAAGGCAAAGGCAGCGTTCAGTGTTTCACACTGATCGCTGCCCTTTGCCTTTTTCGGGCTCGGGCCCTAATTATTCAAACTGAATGATTCACATTCAGATATAAAGAATTCAAATTCACTTCCTGCTGGCACAAAATTTATCCCATACTAGGCTACTAAACAGACAGAACTGAACCTGAACGGAGAGGGGGGCACGACGGAACAGGTGAGCGGAGCAGGTGGGGGCAAGGCAGGGGCAAGGCAGGCAGGCAGGTAGGCAGGCAGGCAGGCTGGAGGTGTCCTGAGATCCGGGAATGGGGTTGGAAGTCCACAACTGGAGTTATGGCAGATGGCAAAGGCTGCAGACGGAGTGGAGGCAGTGGTTGAGCTGATCCGGAGGAGGCACACATGGAAGGACAGCGGAGAACCAAACTGGGAACGGAGAGGGAAGAGCATTAGCAAGAGCAAGCAGAACAGACGAGACAAAAGGCAGAGGTTGGCAACTGACTGAGGCTATGCGACGGTCTGGCACCGAAGAGCGTGTAGAGCGTGGTTTTAACTAGGTGAGAAGCAGTTGATAATCCAATCACATGCATGCCTCCTCTGCTGATTACGAGTGGCTGCACCTGTCGCGCTCCTCGCTGCCCACACCTTGCTCACACCCACCTGGAAGAGAGAGAGGGAGAGGGAAAACAGGGAAGAGGGAAAGGGAGACTGCCACAGCTCAGGCAGCAGAGGTGGAGGGCATGACAGTGAGTAAAAGCAGTTGTAATCCAGGACTGCATCTGTTTGCTGGGAATGCCATCTTGTGGTTATACTCTTCCAGCTGTTTGATCTTGGTTCTTTAACTTTCTGATAGTTTGGTCTTTTCTGACTTTTTGATTTGTGACATATGAGTAAAATACAGTAAAATACAACAGCACTTTAATGCAACATTATCAAACCAGCCCCATATTCATCCCAATATATTCATCCCAATGAGATTGAAAAAGAGTCTTTATGTCGACAGCTCACGGCCGTTTTCTAATGGATCCACATGCAGCTCAGTACAATGAAGCTTTCACTTGAAACTGAGTTAATGGGTGCACTGAAATATTCCTAAAATATATTCAAGGTTTTACATCCTTCATCCATCCATCCATCCATTTGCTATACCAGCCTTATCTGGACAAAGTAGAATCCCCCCCCCCCCATGTACAGTCAAGTTATCAGCATTTCACACTTCATGGCCACACGCTCAAAATGGCCACCCTGTCACGCCCACACCGTGTGACGCAGCCACGAGATTTTAATAACTTTTCATCATGAAGGGGTCAAGACACACAGCCAATTTCATCAGGATGGGATAAAAATCCTGTGAGGAGTTTGTTAAATTCCAATGTCTCTGCACCACCTTGTCTAGGGGGCGCTGTGGAGCCATTTGACATTTCAAGCGTACAGATCTGTTGGACCCGATATACTGTACATGTGTACCAAATTTCATGTTTGTAAGATAAAGCATTGATTTTATATGAGTATTTGAATATTTGTAGGGGGCGCTGTGGAGCCGTTTGACCATGCCCATTCCTGATTTGTATATCAAACATTAGTTTGTGAGATTTGTGAGGATTTGTGTGGATTCAGTGATCTTACTTGGATCCCTTCACCTCCAAAACCCATTTCCTTCCACATGGCGAATTTGCTCAAAATGGCCACCCTGCCACGCCCACACCGTGTGACACAGCCACAAGATTTTAATAACTTTTCATCCTGGAGGGGTCTAGATGCCACACAGTGAAATTGGTGAAGATCGGGCAAAAATCCTGGGAGGAGTCCGTTAAATTCCAATGCCTGCGCACGTGCACCACGTTTTCTAGGGGGCGCCGTGGAGCTTTTTTGAAATTTCAAAAACTGCAATGTTTTTGTCTCGGGCTGTTGTACGTGTGTACTGAATTTATAGCTGTACGTGAAACTAGCCGTATTAACTCCACTAAAGCCCAATTTTCAAGGAGGCGCTGTTGAGTCATTTTGCCATTCATATGTGTAATTCCCCCAAAATATCAAATTTTTCACCAGTCCCGATGTGTGTGCCAAATTTGGGGAGTTTTTGAGCACATTAAGTGGGTTTTAGGTAAGAAAAACAAAGAAATGAACAAAGAAACCGAACAGGAACACTAGGGCCTTTGCACTCAGTGCAAAGGCAGCTTTCAGTGTTTCACACTGATCGCTGGCCTTTGCTCTGTCGTGCCCGGGCCCTAATAAAAACGAATACAGTTCCAATAGGGTCATACGCACCGTTGGTGCTCGGGCCCTAATAAAAACTAAGATGGTTCATAATATGAGCTATAACTTAGTCTTAGTAGTAGTGGCAGCAGAAGTAGTAACCCAGTAACAGCAGTAGCAGTTCCCAACAAGAACTACACTTTAATGTATTACGGACTACAAATTGACGTTTAACTTCCGGACAGAAGCACATGACCTGTGGAGGCCGGCTGGCGGCGGAGTCAGACGTCCGGATTCGTCCTGCAGCTCCGCACCCTGGCCTGTTTGGTTTAACGGTGAAGGTTCGTTCTGCTTCTGTCTTCTAAGACTTTAGCGACTTTAAAGATAATTCTAAAAGTGAACAAACACGTCGAGCCCGCTCTGAAACAAAACGCTGCTGGGGAAATGTTTCTACGTTGGCTGGTTTCTACGTTAGCTAGCGTGTAGCTAACTTAGCTAGCCAGTAAAGTTAGCTGTTAGTCTAAATAATGTTCCCAGCAGTAAGAGACTCCACCGTTAGCTGTAGCGTTCTTATATTCATTAAAGGTGGCGTTAGGTTGAGTTTTCTGGTTAGAGGAGGGGACTGGATGGGATTAGATGACTGTAATAACTTGCCCCAGTCATCAGCAGCTCTCTGGTTCTACTAGTTGGTATTTGGGGCTCCTGGTAAATGCCAGAAGGCCTGAGCTGCTACCTTTTGTTTGGCTGTGTCATGCAGTGGAGCCTGGATGTTGTTGAAGGTGGTCTGTTTTGTCTCTGTTAGGCTGGAAAAGGCCTGTTTCCTCTGACTGCCATCATTCTCTCGGAGCTGGGGTCTCATTTCAGCTGAGCTTTGTCTGATTAGGCCTCTGCTGCCTTTTGGGTAAGAGTTAATATATATAATAATACACTGTACCTGGATGTACGCTGATTTTATATCTGTTATTTGAAGCTATAAGTACTGAAAAACCTACATCATCCAGATATCACTAGGTGTTGATAGTGTTTGAGTGGTTGATTGTTAACAGCTTTAATTAGATGATTATGTTTCTTTGTGTATTAAATTATGGTCTGTGGCTTTTCCTCTGTACTCAAGAAAAGTTATAATTAATAAAATAAATAGAATATATTTATTTGCATGTTTTTAGTCTAATACTTTAGCCGTTGTCATGTCTGAAGTTTTAGACTAATATTGATAAATTATACAATCTCACACAAGGTGCTGTTGTACGTAGTTTGAGCAAAACTATTCCAATGCCAATGGTTAGATGGCGATAAAGTTACACTTGAGTATTACTGATCCCATATAATGTCAATATACTGCTGCTTTAATGCTGCGTATTGACTTTAGGGTGCACTAGGTGACAGAACAGATCACCCACTAATGTCAGCTGATACGATGGAAACAACAGCCAACGGAGCAGGGCCGGTGTACAACGTGAAGGAAGACACCCTCAGGTGAATCTGTCTTTCTGTTTAACAGTGAAATGAGATTACAAACTCATCTTGCTTTTCTGGTTTTGTCCAATGCATGTTTCTTATTTTATTTCCTTGTCTTTTCTCAGTCCAGAGGATTTGTCTGAGATGCTGGCAGCAGGGACCAAAGAGATTCATGAAAAGGCAGAGAACACTCAGTTTGTGAAAGATTTCCTCAGAGGACGCATCCGCAAAGAGCTGTTCAAGGTCAGTCTGAAAAAAACCACAGAGATAACTTTACAAAACAGAAAGATGTTAACATCAATCCCAGTCAAAAAGAGGCAAAACAGCTGGAGAAAAACTGAAAAGACTCATGGACTATATAATAAACAATTGGTAAATATTTACTATGAAGTTTCTTCTAAGGAAGTGCATTGAGAGTCTTCTGTTACACTGATTTTTCATTGTTGTCTCCTCAGCGTGGTGCTGTGGCGCTTTACTACACCTACTCAGCAATGGAGGAGGAGATTGAAAGGAACAAGGACCACCCCCACTTTGCTCCTCTTTACTTCCCTGCAGAGCTGCACCGCCATGAAGCTCTGGCCCGAGACCTCCAGTACTTCTATGGTCCAGAATGGCAGAGCCAGGTCAGCTGCTCTCAGGCCACGCAGCGCTACGTGGACCGCATCCACCAGGTGGGGCAGGAAGACCCGGTTCTGCTGGTGGCCCACGCCTACACCCGCTACATGGGAGACCTGTCTGGGGGCCAAGTTCTGAAGAAGGTTGCACAGAGGGCCTTGAAGCTGCCGCCCACAGGAGAGGGCCTAGGGTTCTACCAGTTTGACGCCATCCATAGTGCCAAAGCCTTCAAGCAGCTCTACCGTAGTCGCATGAACGAGCTGGAGCTGGACATGGAGACCAAGAAAAGGCTGGTGGAGGAGGCTGTCAAGGCCTTCCTGTTCAACATGGAGGTGAGAGACCAGAAGAACAGGGACCTGGTGGAAATGAGGGTTTTATTAAAGCGGATGTGTGCTTCTTCTTTCTGTTCAGATCATTTACTGAATTCATTACGAACAGAAAGACCAGGTTAGTCTAGATTACAGAGCTACATTTACAACATTATCAGTATTAGTCTAAATCCAGAGTCACATCTGATGCACCTCTGTTAGCATTTCAATAATCGGAATGATGTCTGTGAAGATTCTCAGTTATCCAGGTCATGGTTATCCTCATGGTTTCAGTCATAGCATCTGGACTTGTTTATTGAAGACGTTTCCCCTCTCGTCTCGTCTCAAACAAATCCAGATGCTACGATTGAAACCATGGGGATAATAATCTGAAATGATACAGCATTGATAGGACTCTGTCAGACCAAATCTCTGTAGTCAAGACTTTCCCATGGTAGTATTAGACCTTTATGTCAGTGTGAATAACAATGATACCTCACCATTTGTTTTCTTTGTCCTCTCAGCTGAGAACAGATGCTTCCATCGGAGTTTTACTTTACACATTGTACTTGTTCTGGCAGGTGTTTGAAGAGTTAGAAGAGGTAGGAAAAACCATCCAGGAGGAGGTTTTAGATGCTGGCATGTCTGTTCATGGAGCAGTGGGTGGAGACATCAGCAAATGTCCTTACTATGCAGCCCAGATGGGTAAGACAAGATAAACTTTACCATTGTCAATAATACATAAGTGACACTGTTGTGAGGATCTCAGTTGATTATCTGAGTTTGTACTTTCTGTCTCAGCGGCCTCAGGTGGGACAGCGTACATCTGTCAGCTGGCCATGGCTGTTCTCCGGCACCCGACTGGACAGGTCCTGTTTGCCACCTGGTTTGCTGCCTTGGCTGGATTAGCTGCCTGGTATCTCATGTGATCCGTCCGTCTATCCGACTGAAGAGAAAAAGGAGAAACGTCAGAGGAAGGACAGTAAAGAGACGAGGACCTTTCCATCGACTGTAGACCATGTCATAGGTTCATGCAAACATTCTAATTAGTTCCAAGTTTATTTCATGTTTCCTAATGATGGAAACCCGCAGAAAATAAACTCTGGATCTATTTTTTAGCAGTGGAATTCCAACAGAATAACCCGTAGGACCATCTGGATGTCTCGTCCATCCACGGAGCTGCAGCCTGTTACGGTTCTGTCTTTCATGTTTTTTATTTTTCTACCTCCGCTGCTCTATCCCTCCATTTCATGTCCTTCCAGTGTGTTTGGACCTGTTGTGGCTCTGTTCTGGTTTTCTGATTGAAGTGACATTTTCTCCCAGTTTTAAATGGTAAAATAGTAAATGGTCTGCACTTATATAGCGCTTTTTTATACCTTAGTGGTATCCAAAGCGCTTTACAATGTGTTTCTCCTTCACCCATTCACACACACATTCACACACCAGTGGTGACAGAGCTGCCATGCAAGGCACTAATCCACCATTGGGAGCAACTTCGGGTTAAGTGTCTTACCCAAGGACACTTCGAACACTGCGGAGGGGCCGAGGATCAAACTGCCAACCTTGCGATCAGTGGACAACCCGCTGTACCACCTGAGCCACAGCCGCCCTTTTAATCCATTTTAATTGAAATTACCAGTTTAACAGAGCACAGTGACGTTACAGTTGGCTATATGTTAGTCCATTTATGATCAGGGTGAATTCATGCTGAACTCAGTAAGGCACGTTACGACACTCTGCAGGTTTTTGCTGGACATACTGCGGTGTTGAGTTTTACACTGTGTGCACAGTTGTTAGGCAGTTAAGTATTATGACCTTGTCATTATGTCTATGCATATATAAACCAAAAAAACTGGAATCCTTTTTGGATTCAAACATGTTCGGCTGAAGTGGATTCAAGTGATGAGAGAGGATGAGGCATAAATTAATGAAAGGTATACATTATGATGCACATGATTAAGAGGCAGCTACATTACTTCAAGTGATTTAACTCACAATGAAAAGCCTAAAATCTTGAAATAATTTATTTAGTTGTGACCAGTGGACAGTAAAATGTTGAGATGGTGAAAAACAGGTACAAAATACCTGAAAAAGACTTTAAAGAAACTAAATGTGAAGCTACCAGGAACCATTTAACTCAATGAAGAAGTGAGTTAGGAAAAAAACTTCTTTAATAGTTTAATATGCACACGGGTATAGTTCCACATTTAGGTTTGGATCGACTAAGATTATTTTATTTATTATATTTAATCCTGAAGAACACAATTAATAATTCTAATCTAATAAATAATAATTGTGCACACAGTGTAACGAGGAGACGGTAGAACAGAGGTTTATTCTGAAATGTAAACTCTATTTTTTCACTTTACACGCTGACAGTCACATTTCATGATCCATACATGAGCCTGTTTCCAAAGTTTAAACATTTGCGCTGCAAGGCTGACTGGAACCAGAAGCTTTTCTAGGTAACAGTAAACACACAGAGTACTTCAACCTGATGCATGCTTACTTATGCTGTTCCTGTTTCAGAAGTATGTAGTAGTGCATCTTGTGTTTGTTAAAAAAAAAACTGCGTTTTGATTTAATTGCACAGTTTAACTATCCAAGACGAGTGACTCATGGCTGATCTAGTTCTACCTGCCACAGGAGCCTATATTAGGACCAGAGTGTTAACGGTTTTAAAAGGAAACAGTCTTTTCTGTAATAACTTTATTAGACATGAAGCTAATCTACATGAGTAGAAGTAGTAGTAGTGTTGTCGTTTAATATGCACTTATCTACAGATCCTTATCCATCTGTCATGGATACACCAGGAAGCATCACAGATACTGTATGTTTGTAGAAACCCCAGTAGTACATGGTCCTGTTCTTTAACAGGATTATATTGTACTGTATGCAGTGTAATTGAAGTTTAATATTTATCCTGACACAGTAATAGTGTTTTATTAACTTTATCGTTTTAAGCGGTTTAGACTCGGGAGTACCAAAAGAAACCCGCCGAGGTCCCCAGCTGTGGATTTGCACAACACATTCATGCTTTAATGGATGCTCAATATTTCTGTTAATAAAAGCTCCTTCAGGACAACAGCTGTGTGATCAGACATTAACTGATGAATAGGATCCATGTTGCAGTCAGAAGGCAACGCAAAGACTAACACAGGGATGTCTGACATGATCCTGTAGTTTCCATGTTTGTGTGACGTGTCAGAAGGCTGCAATATTTTCTGATGTACTTGAAGGGACACTTGAATCTCAGGAGTGCAGTCATGGCCATAAATCGAAGCATGGAGTGTTAAGGTCGACTGATTCATGTTGGTTTTGAATTCTCTTGCATTTTCATTGACTCTGCTCTGAATATCCTTGTTTATGTAACTGGAGCTTTATTAGTTACTAGAGCGCTCTCAGTGTACCAGAGGGAACATTCAGGATGATGTTGTGCTGTCAAACTAATAAAACCAGTTCCCAGGATGTTTGTATCTCATGCATCAACAGGTCAAACACACAGCGGAGTGTTTCTTCTCCCAGATTACTTCTTTATTGTAGCTGTACAGTAGAACTTCTATATGACACACAATGCTGTAGGTCTGCAGCTGTCTGTGTACACATGTGACTCAGAACTAAAAGTGATTTCTCTCATAATGCAAAAGGTTAAAGAGGGACAGAAAAGTCCACAGTGGGTCAGCTGAACCTTCCTCCATCAGACCAACCATCCACACTAAACAGCTGATCAGATTGTAGGACTGATAGTGTCAAACATGAAAACACACAGAACTGTAGGATCAATAACATGACTATTAAACCTCCAATAAAACTTCAGATTGTACTGGTAGTCTTTGTCAGTAGAATAATTTATTTCTGTGCATGTGGATTCTGCCATCAGCTTTCTGTTTCTCAGAAAAGCACCATGCACTGAGAAATCCCAAGTCTTTGACACTACAATAGCCTCGGTTTGACAGAGAGGTGGTCATCCTCTGGCTTCTTCCTTCAACAGCTGTGCAGATCAGTCTGTGGTGATCCATCCAGAACCCTCCTAGGATTTATCCAACACCCACTGCTCCTCATCCCACTATCTCTCTGGTCCTCCTCAGTTCCAGGACGATCTTTTACCTTGAAGAGGAACAAAGAAGAACTTAAAAAAAGGCAGGAACAGCCTCACTGAAGATAAACAACAGACATCTAACTGACAGCCACAACCCACATCACAGTGAGTGTTGCACTGAGCATCACCAGAACAGAACCACAGACCATCATGTGAGATGTTCCAACAGCCAGTCCTACCTGGTCTGTGGCTGTCAACAAGAACTAAACCTGTTCTTTATTTTGGAGAGGAAGCCCCCCAGCTGTGTCACTTCCTGGCTTTGCCCTGCCTGATGGCTTACCACTGCTGCCCCCACCTGGACACAGATTAACACTGCATCAGCCTGCTTCCTTCTCTAAAGCCCTGTTTAGTGGATCCCAGATGAAGGAACAGCAGCAGTAGGTCTGTGAAGATTCTCAGTAATCCAGGTCATGGTTAGTAGTTTCAATCGTGCTCGAGTTTCTCAGAGACGTTTTTGAAACAAGTCCAGATGCTATGATTGAAACTACGAGGATAACATCAGTAGGAGACGTCAGAGGACCGTCCTGGTACCTGTGCTGGTGGCTGTGACACCGTTGACCGTCCCCTCCACCTCCGTCTCGTCCTCAGCGTAGCTCGTTAACAGAGCTCTCTGTCTGTCTGTCAGGGTCCTGCACAGGAAAACAGTCTTTACTGACTGGTGTCACAAGTCAACAAAGTCATCACGTCCCCCCCATCTTTACTGAGGAGTCTTACTTGGGTACTTTTATTTTGACGTGGACGTAATGATCTCCGAAGCCATATCCGCTGACACGAGCGATTCCCTTCCCAGTCAGACGGATCCTCTGGTCTGTCTGGATGCCTGCAGGAATCTGAAGACAAGGAAGATCCAGCGGCTCGTTTATACTTTGTGCATTTAAAATGTTTCCCCGTCAGCTGGGCGGCTTCTGTATCTACTTACAGAGAGGTTGAGCGTTTCGTAGAGGCCCTGTGCTCTGGCTGTGCCACCCAGGATGGCTTGTGCCACAGAGACATGGAGGTCAGAGTGGATGTCTGCACCGTCCCTCCTGAACACTGGACTTTTCTGGACCTGGACACAGCAGAACTTCATTCGCACCATCATTAAGTCCTAAAGCTAAGACAGGTCAGTGTCTCTTACTAGTCCAGGAAAAGACATTACACAAGACGCTGCCTGGAATTCATGAGATGAGTAACAAATACCAGTAGCTGATAGACGGTAGATACCAACCCTAAATGTGATGAAGACCTCCTTCTTTCCAACTGGCATTCTCACTGTTTGACCTTCCTCCACTCCTAAAAGAAACACAACGGACACAAACAGTCTTTAATAGGCCATCAAACCTACCAACTGTCCATATGCTTGAAGGCTTCAGTTTATAGTTGAGAGATGTTCAGATTAAAATATAACATGTACATTTATGGTCTGTGAAGAGCCTAAATTCATTGATAAACTAGTGTGTGAGAATTCTCAGTCATCCAGGTCATGGTTGTCCTCGTAGTTTAAATGTTAGCATCAAGAACTGATGAAGTCTCTTGGATGAGAGGTGTAATGTCTTTGAAAAACTCAAAGTTTTTGAAAAGTTCCAAGTTCTTAGAACTTCCTTGAGTTCCTCGAAACGTCTTTGAGAAATTAAATAATAATAATGTAAACTGGCAGCAAATGAAGCATTTAACTAGAGAGGAGTACTGGCGTGTTTCTATTTTTCCCATGACATTATGGAACTACAGCTGCAGTAACTGTGGATTTCTAAAATAAAACAGATGCTGCATCCAGAATTATGTCCATCAGTTTTGGCTGCACTTTGAAGCAGTGTTTTAAAAGTTTATGGATGATTTGCATCTGGTCCAATCAGGAGCTGGCGGCCATCTTCAACTCCATCCAGAGAGACTCCAGCTCCGCTAACATAGAGTCCATGAACACCAGCTAAAGATATGGACCAAAACCCATGATGCAACACGGCAACACCCCGCTGCTGGAGCGCTAAACCCCGCAGCATGTTCCATAACACAGGATGCAGACACACACATAACACACACTTGTAGTGAAACACCCTCTCTTACAGATTGATCACTCCATGATACATTGCACTGAAATCAGCTGTTGGAGGAGAAAGACTGATGGTCGGCTCACACCTGGACAAAACTGACAAAAACAACAAACGAAAATAAAAAAACACAACACCAAAAAAAATGAAATTCCAGAAAAATAAGTTCCATAAGAGGCTTGGAAGCTCCTCCCACATCCTGTCTGTTTTTCTAGAGAGGTCACCTGACTGGCCGACCTCCCTGTTCATCATCATTCTTGTCTCTTTTTCCGTTCCTTTTTCTTTTTCGTAATACCAGCATGTTCCACAGGTACTGCAACCTGGTTGCTGCTGAGTGACTGACAGAGAGCGTGCTATCAAAACTGACCAATGGCGGAATAAATGGCATCTCCCACCTGAGGCTGTGGTGACCAATGGGAGAAGGGCTCGCTCTGATGCTGTCTTTTTGCAATGAAATCCTAATTTTGATGAGTGGTTTCAAGCTCCTGTGAACAGATTAAATATGTGATGTATTTCCAGCATGTAAACAGAGGAACTGACCTGCAGGGACAGGAACCATCACCATCTTCCTCTGTTTGGTTTGTCCTGTTCCACGGCACGAGTGACATGGAGTGGAGATGACGGTGCCTTTGCCACCACAGCGACGACATGTAGAGCGCATCACAAATGGTCCTGTGTTTACGGTTTCCTGCAGGGAAAAAAAAACACGACTTTAACGATCCAGGACGGACACGGCCTACAGATGGCCGGTGTTCTGAGCTCTCACCATCCCAGAGCCATTGCAGTAGTGACAGTGCTGCACTTTGGTGCCCGGCTCGTGGCCTTTCCCATCGCATCGCTGGCAGGCGGCTTCCATGTTCACGGAGATCTCTTTGTTGACTCCCTTTGCTGCCTGGGTGAACGTCAGCTCCATGATGTACTGCAGCCGACAAGAGGGAGGCAGAGACTCGTCAGCACCGATAGAACTGAGAAATGAGAATAAGCTCAGAAACACATTATACTTGGCTTCACTCTCACTCTCATCGTATCCCACTAACCTCCTGTGGCTGCTCAAATATGGCGTTGAAGTCTCCAAAGCCACGGCCTCCAGAGAACTCTCCAAAGATTTTGCGGAACAGCTCCTCTGGGTCCACGCTGCTGGACTGTCCACTCCAGTACTGCTGCCTGCCTCCTGCCTGACCGGCGTCGAAGCCCGCTGAGCCGTAGGCGTCGTACTGCTTCCTTTTGACTTCATCACTGAGGACCTGTGAGAAAAACAAAGCTCAAGGATTAAGTCTTTAAACTGGAAGAGGAATAGGCTTCTGTGAAAACATGAGGGGAACAAATAGACAGTGTCCTCAAGGTTTCAATCATCTGGACTTACTTGAGTTTTTCAAAGACGTTTCACCTCCAAGATGAGAGGTGAAATGTCTTAAAGGATCTCGAGCAAGTCCAGATGCTACGATTGAAACGACGAGGATAACCATGACTTGGATGACTGAGAATCGTCACAGACAATATAAACAGTGAAAGAAAGACAAAGACTGAAGCCAAACCTCATACGCTTCAGCCAGCTGAGCAAACTTCTCTTTTGCTTGTGGGTCATCTTTATTGGTGTCAGGGTGGTACTTCTTAGCCATCTGAGGAACAAAAAACACACCGTTAGCTGCTATGAGGACTGGTCAGCTGAGGAACAACACAAACGTCAGGCAGGAACAGACCTGGTAGTAGGCCTTCTTGATCTCTTTCTGGGTTGCTGTGTGAGGAACTCCGAGGGTCTGGTAGAAGTCCTGCTTGCTGCTTGCAGTGGCACTTGTGTGAAAGGACAGTGTGTAGACAGCATGGGGGGATCTGAGGCCTGGAGGGTGAGGGTCATTTAATAATGCTGTTCAGTCACTATCTAACATCTGAGTAGGTATTTACTGTTGCGGATGTGACATGTTTGTAAAGGACAGGCCTGTTTAAATTAATCCGGTGAGAAAGAAGACTCAAGAAACTCAAAGGCCACAAAATGTGGAGAAGATTTACTGCAACTGACAACCAGACTAATTGCGGAAGTCAGTCATGGAGATTTCTAGTTGAGGTTCTATACTTATTAAGTCTTACAGATATCACTGGCTCGTTTCAAGGTGTTAAAAGTACTGAGTCCTGACCGCTGGTGTTCTTATTAAAGTTGCACAGCACAGTTCACAGATGTCTACAGCTGCTTTTATCTGATCAATCAGTCAAAATCTGCAAATACAAAGAAGTTGATGTCTGTGGGGACTTGTGAAGGTTTGCATTTATAAAAGAAATGTTTGTAGTTTACAGAATGTTCAGACATTAATAATAATGTTTAGACTGCATGTGCTTGAAGTGTCTAATATCCTTTTTTAGATTCTAATTAACAAGATTTGCAGGTTTTTATATATAAAATAAAGAAATTAATCATATTATACTTTAAAATATTACCCTCATGAAGGAAATCAGTCATTTAGATGCAATAATAACATTGAGTCATGGTTTACAGGCTGCAGACTGTTTATGAGCTGGAACTGTAGTGGCTGATGCTTAAAGGCAGAGGCCAGAGATTTAAAGTGTTTGTTAATGGAAATCATTTTTACTATTTGTTAATAAAAATAAGGTTCAAATGTTCCCCAAACATTTCCAGTAACTGCTGTAAAAGCTAAGCAAAAGTTGAATAGGGTCAGTCTGCGGTCGCTCTGACTCCCTGTCTTGGTACAGGGAGCTGGGGTGCACCTGCACTGCTTGCGTGGGCAACAGCCTGTCCTGGAGTAGATAGCATGGTAATTTGTTTCTGAGATATGACAGCTCGGATGCTAGTATTAGAGCATGGGACCTTGTGAGCTTACAAGACATTCATTCGGGGTGGAGAGTGAGGTCAGGAGGGAACAGCAAGCCCTCCTGATGGCTCTGCTCATCTAAGCACTAGTGAGCATTATTTTTGTGATGGGAGGGGTCATTGTGGAAAATTCCCAAAACTTACTGTAAAGCGAAGGTGGGGGCAGAGGGCGTGGAAACCCCAGCGCCAAACAGTATAAAGGCTGGACATCAGAAGCGATTGTCAGAGTTCATGCCCCGGGGAATCTCTCACTGTATTTTTCCTGTATTTTTTGCAGAATAAATACTTTTATCTTTGAATCTGAAGACGACCTCTCAGACTCTTTCTTTTTTTGCCTCTATTGGTGAGTTACTGGCAAATGCAATTTTTGAGCACTCATACAACTAAGAGAATTTAAACTTAGAATCTGGACTGAAGAACTACAAGTTGTGGCCACCTGATCCACAACAGAACAAACATCTGGATTTCACAATGATTACAGATGCTAACCTTCAACTGCATCTCCACCTGGAGACAGAGTTAAACTGATGTGTCAAATTTAAATAACAGTGTTAAAGTCCATCACAGCAGATAGACAGATCTTTATTGTCATTGTAGGTAAACAATGGAAGGCAGTTTAGAAGCTATTTTCAAATTAGCAGCACAAAACACACAGCAAAACGATACAAAGTATGTATAAACATTAGAACAGAAACAGAATAAAACAGCATTAGGATGGAAATGTACACGATGTAGATGGAGATGATATGTAGGGATATTATCAGATGGTTCAGGGTATGAGCTCATGTCAGCGTCAGATCTCGCTTAAGAAAACCACCAGCTACGTTTATGTTGGTGTCTGAACCAGCTTCACTGAGGAAAACAGAAAGTACAAATATTTTAGCCTAGCCTAGCCTAGCCTAGCACCATATGGCTGATACACACTCACCTGTCAGCCCTCTCAATGTCACCGCCTTCTCAGCTCCGCCGCACACCACGATCCCTCCGCGCCATAGTTTGTCTCCTCCCGGTGTAGAGAAGCTCCGGACGCCTACGTTGCTGCAGCAGACAGCAGCCCCAGCAGCCCTCCGACGTCCAGCGGACACGGCGACTGTAATCCAGCGTGAGGAGCAGCGAGCAGCTGAGGACGCCATCATGCCTTCACTGGCCGCCGCTTCTGACACACTGCGCATGTGCAGGACGGAGGGCGTCAAAGAGAGCGTTCATTTGAGGGAGATGTGTCCCTCCTTAGAAACCTCCAGAACAACGAATCTGAAGGTTTATCCGGAAGCTTCCTGACAGTTTTAGAAATCACAACTGACTTAAAGCATTACCAGACTGTTTCTGTAAACGAGCATCACGAGTGACAAGTTAAAGAGGTGCGAATGTTTTATGATACGGGGTGGCGCATAACGGAGCATTATGTTCAGATGCGTTTGAAACTGTAAACTCCGCCCCACCGGACAGCCCTGCGGCACAAAGCGAGCAGACCCCGCGGAGCTGAGCCGTCAGCTGCAGCAGGACCTTTTGCCGGAGACCCAACCAGCTCGACCGAGACACCCGGAAGGCACGGAAGTCAATTTGAACGGCAGCATGAACCGCTTTAAGACGTCCAAATTCAAAAACACAACTCCAAAAATATCCAAGAAAGATGTGAGTAGCCTGCGAGCGTCCGGCCGGAGTTAACTTCACTTGCTAACGTTAGCTTCGGTAGTTAGCTACGTTACTTCAGAGGTGTTTGGGGGAACGCCTGCCTGTCTGCTGGGATGTTGAACTTCCTGCATCTGGAAGCCTGCGAGGGCGAACATCCAAATCCAAATGAAGTATTAGTACTAGTATCCACAGGAATACTTGTACTAATACTGTATTATTAGTGTGAACCAGGAGCCATGTGGCTGCGTGCAGATGTTAGCTCATCTGGTCCGTCATCATGCCGATGTTAGCAGAATTTACACTGATTTTCACAATCATGTCAAACCTTGGATTGGTCTGTGAGGTTTTCTGTAGATTTTTTTTCCTGTCAGAGGAGGCGACATGTCTGAGCGGAGTTTCTTGCACATAAAATTGCATTCATCTCCTCTGGATTCATTAGTTTCTGTATTCTGTAGCCTGCTACTGGGTTTACTGAGATCTGGGTCTGTCTCCAGGGGAAGGCAGCAGGTGGTGCTTTGCTCCTGGATGTTAAACCTGTTCATTAATGTGTGTTTGGTATTTCATCAAAAGGCAGATTTCTGTGGATGAAAGCAGAGAAAGATGATATGAAGGCCTTTATGTCCTCAGCTGATCCAGACAGGCTCCAGATAATAGTTTAATAACAAAGTAATGATGATGAATAGAAGTTTATCAGGTAATTTATCAGCTGTCATTTAGTCCCTGAACACTGATGTCTCTGCTGTCAGAGTTCTTTGGATCTTTGAGTCTTTGGTTTTAGCAGAAGGTGTTTAACTCTCTAATCTTGAGATCCTGTTTAGTGTAAATGCCGAAAAACATCCAACATCTCACACATGGTTATTTAAATGAAATCACTAGACTAACTACAACAAGTAAGATCCAGACATTAATCTCTGAGTGCGGTCAGAGATCTCTTCATGTTTACTTCATATTATCAGGTGGATGAACCATGCATAGACGACCACTACCTTTATTATTAGAATGAACAGAAGAAACTACAGAGATGCTATTTGCTGGGATCCTCATGGTTTCAATTGTAACATCTGGACTTGTTTGCAAGACTTCCTTGAGTTTTCAAGCAGGATAGTCCTGCTGAAGTATATTCCCACTACTGGTGTGTAGACAAACAGTGAAGCATCTTTGCTAAGCCAGGCATCTGAACGTCTGCCAAACGTCTGCAGCAGCAGTTCTACAGACCCAGTTAGTCTGCCTGAGTAATGTTGTGAAAGAAGCTCCTGCTGTGCAGAGCAGCAGCTCTTCCTCTTCGTTAACTCTTTGCTCATTCAGAGCCTCTTCCTGTTTACTGCAATGCTCACTTTCTTTCTCTGGTTTGACAGCTCCTCGGTCATGTAAGTTTCTGAATGAAACAAATAAACTGGGTTCTTCAGTGGAGTTAGGTAATTGTGCTCCCTCTGCTTCTCCTTGTTTCATCCACTGATCCTGATTCTTGTCTCTGTTCAAATTCAGGCATGGATCCACGGTGTTCGTGCTGGTTCCTTCTCCTGTCAGGGGAACCACATCAAAGCCAGCTCCAGGCTGGTGGCCTTCAATGCTGAGCAGGCTGGTAAGGCCTTAACATCTGGTTCTACAGTAACGTTTGCTCTGTGCAGACAGTAGTACTCACCGTTTACAGTTCTGTTGTGTTTAACAAGATTTCAGTCATCCAGACTGTGGAGGAAGCAAAGCTTTTTTGTTTTAAACAGGCAATATCTGTTGTAATAACAGCAGTCTGTTCTGAGCTGAGTGGAAACCTTGGACCCACTTTAAACTTCCCATGTTGTAAAAATCCACTTCCATAGTGTTTTGTATGTGTTAAAGGTGTGGAGGTTAAGTAAAGCAATATAAAGACTCTTTCCGTTTGTCTCCTGGACCAGACGTCCTCTCAGCTCGTCAAGCCTGTTACAGTTTTATTTAGCATTAGATGCTTTCTGGGATCACATACACTGTGTTCTAATACAGATGGATTCCCAACAATGCTGTTCTCATTTACATGTTTTAATAAAATGACAGCTTATAAAGGGCTTGTGTTAACTGGTAGTCAGCTGGAAGCCATTTCTAAGTTAAACGATCATTATCTGTAATTATCACCTGAATCCATTTTGCTCCACGCTGTCAATCCAGATGCAGAGAGAGTCTTCTTCCTGAAGTGGGCCTGAACAGCCAGTTTAGAACTAAGACCAGAGTCACTCCGTCACAGAGAAATGAACCAGTGGATGAATTAAAGGACTCGTTCTGGGGACATCTGAGACCTTCAGTGGCTGTAAAGGGAAACGATGTGAAACAGGTAAAGTCTCAGGCAGCAGATTCTGATGTTTGCTGTGTTCTATCTGCAGGTGGAGGTATGCTGGGCTTGACTTCAGTCAGACCTGGTCCAGATGGCCAGTGGACCGTCACCCAGATCTCCTGCCACTCTGGTAGTGTTTCTTTATCCTTCTGTCAGAACATGCTCATCATATTAGAAATGCATATGCGGTTTTCCAGAAGTAGAATGAAGCCAGCCAGCTGTGACCCAGACCTGTCTTCTGTTTCCATTGTTTTCTAGATCTGGTGACTGACATGGACTTCTCTCCTTTTGATGACAGTCTTCTGGCCACATGCTCTGGAGATGAAACGGTCAGCTATTCACTGTCCTGCTTCTTCCTGATCCTTCTCATTCGTCGGTTTCCTTCCTTCTATCTTGCTTTGTCTTCTTGTTGTGTATACAAGTTTACTTTCCATCTTTGTGAAGATTCTCAGTCATCCAGGTCATGATTGTCCTTGTGGTTTTAATTGTAGTATCTGGACTTGCTTGAGTTTGCTTACTTGAGTTTTTGGAAGACTTTTCACCAGAAGAGGTGAAACGTCTTCCAGAAACTCAAGCAATGCTATGATTGAAACCACAACTTTCACCTTCCATCCTTTAGAGACGTTGTTGTTCCTGGCAGGGCTCTGGATGTTATTTAAACCCTCTAGACTCCTCTCAGCACATTGTCCTCAGCCACAGGTGCCCTCACTTCCTGGAATGTGCTGAGCGTCGGTCTGCATCTTCAGGCTCAGCAGCTCGGTTTACCTGAGTAAACACATGCAGCTATCGCCACACACACATCCACACTCTCCCTGCTCTTATCTGATGCCGATCAGGGTGGATGGGTTTACCACCTTGGTTGTGCTGAGCAAGTTAAATAATAGTGAAATATGACTCCAGAGATGAATCTGTATCATCTGTCCGCATCAGACAGAAATCTCAACATGAGCACAAAACCAGAGTTATTCAGTGTGGTATCAGAGTTTAGAGGTTGTTTAGATCCTCTGCTCTCATCCTGAGGCTGTTTCGTCTGTCCAGGCTTCAGGAACAGTTTAAGCTCATAAACTTTTCATTTTATGTTCAAAGACTGCTGTGTGATAAAGAGATGAAGGTAAGAAAGAAGCTTGTGTTTCATGCCTCTGTGTGCAGGTGAAGCTGTGGCGACTGTGTGATCCAGAGCACCAGCAGCCCAGCAGCCCAGAGCTGATGCTGCATCCGGGCCTTGGCAGGCTGGAGCTGCTGCTCTTCCACCCGACCTCCTCTGGCCTGCTGGCCGTCGGCTCCACTAAGTCTGCTCTGATCTGGGACACCAGCCGCCAGGATTCTCCACTAGCAGGTAGCCTCAGCTGCTTCTATACATTCATAGATAGATTAAAACAGCTGTTGAAGTCCTGGTTGCACATCTTGTACTGTCACTTTACATTTAACATGTCAGTCTCTGTCAGTTAGTCTTCAGTTCATGTTGAGCCATGTTCTGTTTCTGTGTGTAGCGTTATTATGTATTAGGAGTGAAGTGGTTTGGTTTGGTTGGAGACTGTCTGACTGACACTGCCTACATTTTGCAGCCCTGTGGCTCTGTCTAAGTGCTGGAGCAGCACAGGTAAAGTCTGGTTTTACAGTCCTGGTCCCAGTCTCCTGGACTGGCCTCAGGATATAGTCCCTATCCTCTGGCCTCCCCCCCACCAACACCGCTCCTCCCTCCATCCATGACAGCTGGCTGCTGCTCTGCTCACCGCTGAACCAGCTTTTCATGAGCTGAACCTCACAGCGTCTTCATCACCTTCATCTGTAGTCTACTTTTCACGACGAACCAGGATGTGAATGAGTGTGTTTGGGTTGTTTTTTTTCTGTCATGTCAGATTACTTTAACACCCTTCATCCATGTGTTTGGTGAAACTGATCCACGCTAGCCGTGCTGTGCTCACTGATGGCACTGCCGTCTTACCTGTGTCACGCTCATCACCTCTAACACGCCTGAACTGGAAGAAAATGCGATCCTTCCTTTGCTGTAAATCATTCATACTTTTGTTGTTGTGTTTTCTGAACTGTGTGTGGTTCATTCATGGCTTCATCTCAGCCCTGCTCCTTGACCCTCCAGATCGGTGTGTTTTGTCTTGTATATGCCGTCACTCTGTTCATTGTGCGTGTTTTCATGTTTCCTGTTTTTCTAAACCTTCTCAACGTTCTTTTTCATTCCTTCATCCCTGTTTATTGTGAATGCTGTATCTTTGCTTCTCTTGCGTCTCTAACCTCGTGGTTTCAATCCTGGCATCTGGACTTACTTGAGTTTCTCAAAGACGTTTCACCTCAGTGCTGCAAGCAAGTCCAGATGCTACGAGGATAAACATGACCTGGATGACTGAGAATCTTCACAGACTTGCGTCTCTAAATGATGCTTTATGTGTCTGCAGCTCTGGAGCAGCACGGTGACCTGGTGCAGAGCTTGAGCTGGAAACAAGACGGCTCCCTGCTGGCTTCCTCCTGCAAGGTGACACCGGCACTCTGCAGTACATACATGTTCCCTTCACCTTTTACAGCACCGTGGATCATGTTCAGCTGCTGTAGTTGCAGATTGGGACCACTAGATGCAGCCATTGTCTCACATTCAGTGCTGCAGGCTTCATGTTGGACAACTTGGGTCCTTATAGGCTCTTATGGGGTTTATTTAATCAAAGTGTCAGCAGGAGTGATGCTCATAAAGAAGGGTGGGGATCACATTACACACTGGATTAGGAACTAGTGAGGAAAACAGCATGGACCTGGAGTGTTCTGACATAAAGCATGTTTCAACATATGATAATGATGCCTGTGGAGATGATCCTCATCAGATCTAATAACCTGGCAGTTAAGGGACTAATAATCATATGAGGTTATATGTGAAGGATAATCTACTGAGGCCTTTGGTTTGACCTGATGTGACCTCGACCCTGTTCCCTCTGTGAACCTTTATCTGGTAAAAATTCAAAGACATGAACAAAGTTCAGGAGGAACCTGGTTTAATGTCTCCAGAGAGAAAGAATGTTGCTACCGTAGAGAGGAATAAGGAAAGCAGCTTCATGAGTATATCTGGAGGTTAATACAGCACTTATTTTCCACAGTTTAACTCTCAGATTGTGCACCAAGAGCACTGATCCCCAACCGCCGGGCCTCGGATGGGTAATAGGCCGCACAGAAAGGATAAAAACGTTTTATTTATTTATGGTGGAGTCCGCAGGGTGTTTTCTTTTGAAAAACGACTAGATTGCCTTCCCGCCACTTCCGAGACAGAGGAAGGTTCTTCGGTCTGATGAGACTAAAATGGAGCTTTTTGTCCATCAGACTAGACGCTATGATTGTCAGGCATACAACATCTTCACAAACACACCGTCCCCACAGTGAAGCGTGGTGGTGGCAGCATCATGATGTGGCCAAGGGTACCAATGATTGTTTCTATGACTCTGTGTCATAGACCAGTTGACCCAAACCAGTGGGCCGTGGATCATTTGGTACCAGGCCACACAGAAAGAACAAAAACATGTTATTTTATTTCCGGCGGAGTCTGCAGGGTGTTTTATTTTGAAAAATGACTAGCTCATCTTTTCATCACTTCTGCCTGTGCTCGTTTTCCTGCACTTGACTCGTCGATCTCACCTCCTGGCAAAATGAATAAAACACAAACATCTCTGGAGAGCTTCTTTGAAAAGAGGGAGAGACTAGAAAAAGTAAATAGACATTTAGCAATACAAAGTAATTTTATTAATTTAAGACACTTTTTAATTTAAAAAAATGTTGTTTTGCACCAGGGACCGATTTCAAGCAAGAAAATTTTATAGGCTACGGACTGGTTATCGAATGTGATGACCGGTCCATAGAAAACTGAAATCTGTCTGTGGTGCATGAAGGTTGCAGACTGGTGCTCTTGAGTGAAGGGCTCTGTTCACTTCCATCTTTTCTGAAACTACACAGATGGTGATTGATGTGAAAATGAGGCCTCTGGTGTTTACTTCATGGTGACTTTACTGAAGACCAAATAACCTCTGACAGAGTTCTACCACATGAAGCGAATCAACAGGTTAATCAACAGGTCTGACTGTCCACTCTGTTTGTCTTTGCTCTGACAAGGAACTAATGATCTGGTCCATCACAGGCTGAACTATGACAGTAACATGACACAATAATCACTGTGTGTGTGAGTGTGAATTTGTGCAAGTATGTTTCTGTGTGTGTGAGTGTGTGTGTTTGTGTGTGATCAGAGGGGCCTCCACAGTCCTCCCCTGTTGGACTCTGGTGTCATTTAACCAGAAAGGCCTCTTTCAATCTCTCCAATCCAGCTTATTAAAGCAAACAGGGCCCGCTAACATGTGGGTCCAATCCCTCTGTAGGGTAAACACTGGACTGGCTGGGGGAGGATGAAGGGGAGACCACCACCCCAAAGAGCAGGAGTCATGATGGGCCTCATTTGGACCAGAGAAATTATATTTATGACGCTGTTCTAGAAAGAAAGGTGGCATTCAGGAGAGGAATGAGTCCAGGTAGAGTGAGCAGGTCCGGCTGGTGTGATGTTTGGACTGGAGGTGTCGTTGGATTTATGGTCCTCCCTTGAATTTTAAGAGTGGCCTTATAACTAAGCTCTACAGTTCCCATTGTGGAGGAGTGTTTGAGGAAAGGATCGTGGACCATCAGGCGGTGACAGCAGTAACCCTGGGAGGCTGAAGATTCCCAGTGTGTGTGTCTGTGTGTATGTGTGTGTTTGCATATGTGTGAAAGTGGTGAAAACTCATTAACAGCAGCTTGAGAATGAGGCTCCGTTGCTTTGATTAAACAGCAGCTGTGTCAGCACACACAAACATACAAACACACACATGCACACACACACAGCGATCCGGGCCCTCCATCTGTGCATTTATGAGTTTAGGTGGTGTGTGTGTTTGTATGTCTTATTGTCACAGGCTTAAGAGAGTATTTGCTTGTTGAGTATGTGTGTGGTTAGTGGGTGGACACATCTGTACGTGAGCTGGTCCTCATCTCTGTGTTTGTACAGCCAGATAGTTTCCTCTCCTGTGTTGATATTTGCTCTGCCACAGAGGAGGACGCAGAGTTCAGCGGTGTGTGTTTGTGTGTTGGCACAGTAATTTGTGTGTGTGTATGTGTGGGTTATTGTAACGTGTGAAATGTGAGCATCTTGAACAGTTACAATGGTCAGTGGATTAATTCATTATCCAGTGGAAAAACAACTGATCTCTCCTGAAAATTGTTGTAGCAATTCTGATTAAAAATAAACTGAAACTTTGATTTATTTTGTGTCACAGATCATAGTAAACATAGTCTCAGCATTTCTTCTTTTATAGGACGTCGGCTCAGAATATGGGAAAATGTAAAGATTGTTTTTAGACTTCTTCCGACATTTAATTGATATAATGATGAATTGATTGATCAAGAAGATAATCCCTAAATAAAGGGAATAGAGATTAATAATTGACATTTCTGCGGCAGGTGGGTTTTTGTGTCATCAAAGTGTGTGTTAGTGTGTGTCATCATGGTTCTCTGAGCCTCTGGTTCAGTCCCAGAGGTCACAGAAGTCTGAAGATAGAGCTGAGGGGCGTCATGGGTGGGCTACAGACAGGATGAAGAGACAGCACACTGATCAAAACCCCTGTTTGCTGTTCGAGTTAAAAAATACCAAATAAATGCCGTGTTTGAGGAGCAGGATGAGAAGAAGCCGATGCTCTGGTTGGAGTGATAAGACCGACTGGATATGTGATGTTTGGATGTATTGTTCTGCATGTTCTATAGTGTGTGTTGTGTGTGTGCGCCATCGTCGGCCTCCTGATTTGTCCTGACGTTTGTGTTAGGCGTTTACTTCTTACACATATTACCTGCCATCATCCAGCATGTCGGCTGTGCTGCTCTGATTCCAGTCACTCAGCGGTATTGAGTGACTCGGCTGCAGGTCCCAGTCACAGCCGGGTTCCATTAGGTCCCATTTCCTGCTAATCACACGGGAACCCCTCTGATTGGCTGCTCTGATTGATGCTGAATGTGTCTGGCTGCCTGAGGTCGAGGCGAACAAGGCCGTGGACAGGTCAGAGCTGACGATGAACCAGTGAGATCACGCTAAAGTATGAGGAGACTTCTGAGAGTTCATGTTCTGTATTTGGACTATTCAATATTTCAGTTCTCTGAAAACAATACAGCTGAAGAACCTTTAATTCATCCTCCAGTTTCTTCGAGAGAACTTTAGAGCCTGACCTCAGACCTGCTGTTTGACCTACACATTAAGAACTTAACTTAATAGATTACTGCAGCAGTCTGCAACTTTTTTTGCACCACGGACTGGTTTCAAGCAAGACAGTTTTCTACAGACAGTCTGTGGAAAATTGTCTTGCTTGAAAACGGGGCGTCCCAAGAAGCATCCTCATGTGATGCTGCCACCACCATGCTTCAAAATATGATGCTGCCACTCCCATGCTTCAACTCATCGGACTGGTCATCGAGCGCAACAACTGGTCCATAGAAAACTGTCTTGCTTGAAACAGAACTATGGTTCAAAAAACGTTGCAACTTTTTAAAATTTAACACTTTTTTAAATTTAACAAAGTGTCCTAAATGGATAAAATTACTTTTTCTTGCTAAATGTGTATTTACTTCTTCAAGTCTCTTCCTCTTTTCAAAGAAGCTCTTCAGAGATGTTTGTTTTTTATTCATTTTAGCAGGGGGTCAGAGCGACGAGTCAAATGCAAGAAACGAGCACAGACAGGAAGACGATCTAGTCATTTTTCAAAATAAAACACCCTGCGGACTCTGCTGGAAATAAAATAAAATGTTTTTATTCTTTCTGTGCGGCCCGGTACCAGTCCGAGGCCTGGTGTTTGGGGACCACTGTCTTAGAGGATGAAAAGGAGCCAAGCAGACCTGATTTAAGGCTTCTGAGTTGGTAACCTACAATCCTATATCATGTTTTCCAACATTCCTAAACTTTCTTCTTCTTGTCCTGCTTGGTTAGGACAAGATGCTGAGAGTGTTTGACCCCAGAGCCCAGCTGACAGCTGTCCAGGTAAGTAAAGCCCTCCCTGTTCTTCATACATGTTTCTTATAGTCTACAATAAACTAAAGCCAGTACTGATTTAAAAACATGCCAATGAGCGTTTCCCTGCAGACACACGATGAGAGAAGTTAGATTAATTATTCCTCCACTGATCAGTAGGAGAGCTCTGAATCTGTATAGTCTTTGTACAGCAGTGGAGCTCTAGGAAATAAACAGTATGCATTCATTTTTGCTTCTTGCGTGGTCACAGTAAGAAAATGATAAAAAAATCATCATTCCTCAACAACACACTGACGGTTTACTCCACACCTCATGTGCTGATGAACATGTTGATAGAAACCAGGGAGCTCACTGGGGTTAACCCACCCCTGATGGATGTTTTCCACGATGCTGCTATTCCCATGGTTACCATCCCACTCTAAACCAACGTGAACGTCTCCACTTGCACCACTGTTGTCTGTGAGCCAATAGGATGATTCAGAAAGCAGGAAGTGGAGTGGCAGGGAGGCATGAGAGGCTGCAGAGCAAATATTCTCACACACTTCAGCGGCGGACCTCCCAGGGCAGGTTCATTACTGCAGCGCTCGGCTGCTTCATTGGCTCCCGTCTGTGAATATGAGGAATCCTGCAAAAACACTACAAGCCACAGCAGATAAGATATGAGCTCACAGAAATACCTGGAAGGCTCATCACCTGTGTGACAGTGAGACCTTTGTGAAAGAAGTTCTGTCTGTGATATCACTGATGCAGCATAGCTTAGGGGTAGTTTTCTTTGTGGCACGGTTCTGTCTTTACAGTATGGAACATGAGCAGTACAGTCAGTGTGTCTGTTGACTTTAGTAACATGATCTGAGGTGGCTGGCTTATTTACATCAGGTGTGTCAGTCCTCGTAGTTTCAATCTTAGCATCTGGACTTGCTTGAGTTCATCGAAGACGGTTCGTCCAAGACAAGAGGTAAACGTCTTTGTTAAACTCAAGTAAGTCCAGATGCTACGATTGAAATCATGAGGATAACCATGACCTGGATGACTGAGAATCTTCACAGACAGGTGTATCAGCACTGCTTTAAGAAGACGAGCAGCGAGGGAAGATCTGATCTCTTAAACTGAGGAGAAAACATCCAGACATCAACTTAAACAGAGCATTTACTGTGTTATTCACACATGACGATGAGTGAATAACACAGTAAATGTGTTATTAACACAGCCTGCTGGCTGCTCTGCTGTAAATAAGTACGCTGATGGTTTTGACCGACCTCTTCTTCAGTTTCTCCTTGTCGTCCATGTTCTGTTTGTATGGAGCTTGTGGTTGAAGTATTCGCTTCTGTACAGTTGAACAAAGGTTAGGAGACGAGAACTCCTCACGCACTAAGGTTTGATTTTTTTGGTTGGTTGCAGGAAAATAAAGTGGCAGTTCTCAGTCAGGGACAGACTGTTTCCTGTTTATATAAGATATTTATTCTACAGTTTACCAGGAAATCCAAAGTGCAAAAGTGTTTCTGTGATGACTTAGACAGACTATATGATCAGCCATTGACCGGCCTCTGGTGCTACTGCTCACTTTGTGTTTGCGCAGGTTTCTATTTTAAAGACTCATATGTTAGCTGCACTGTGTACAGTCGTCCCTCACCATATCGTGGTTCACTTTTCGCGGTTCACTGTATCACAGATTATATATCTAATTTTGTATATATCTAATTTTGTATATCTACATTTTGTTTTGCACTACTTTCATGCACATCCTGTTTGCACTAAATACACTTTACAGTTCATATATACATTGTTTTATATTTCTATTTTTATTCTATTTTATTTGTATATACTATTTTTTATACTTGTTGCTGGTAATCTGAGCGGACAGCAAAGTAAGAATTTCATTGTGCAGGGAAACGTGTTTCTTTACTGTGCACATGACAATAAAACTTTGAATCTTGAATCTTGAATTTTGTATCACAGATTAAGAAGAATATTAAATCAAAGTACGACACTTCATGAACTTGCGGAGGAAGGTGGCGTAGAATTTCCCCACAGTCTCCTCATCATCTGTAATGAACAGTGCTGTCTGCCTGAGAAATGCTGGGTTATTTTGTAAAGGCTGAAATGTAGTTCCAGTTATTTACATCTATAGCTGAAAATATAAAAGCACACAGCGAGATAAGAGGCTGTGTGGACTGTGTATTTCTTCATTGGAGTTTCCCAGGAGTTGTGAGCCAAGGCCAACACTGCAATACCGATTTTTGACTGAGAGACTGAGCCATGGGAGCATTTTGAGGCGAGACGCTCGAGTGCCCTGGAGGTATATGGAGGGGTGACTGGTGAAGAGCATTTTAGCAAACCGCTGAGCTGGAGAACCGGAGAGCAGGCGAACCAGTGCCGCAGCAGGAGCTACATGGAGGCTAACTAACCCGACTGGAGCACCGCGGTTCGTTGGCAGCAGGATGCCCATCGAGGCTTAGCAGTCCGGAGTCCGTTCCTCGGTCCGGGAGGATGAGCTGACTGCTAGCGAGCCGAGCGAAAGTGTTTGCGGTCGTAGTCGCACGCGGAGAACGGAACCGACTCCACCGGGCCTAGACGGATTTTACATACTATATTCAACTATCTATACTCAGAAGATTCCAAAGGCTATTGATCAATTACTTTTTGGTCCATTTTAACCTATTTTGAGAGATTATTTGTCTTTGCTTAAGTGAGGCTTGGGCCCTGTAGGCCTCAGACACCACCACTATGCCTCCAAAGGCTAACACCACCACCTTTGAGGAGTATGTCACCTTGTCTCAGGTGCGTGAATTGTTGGATCAGCAAAACGACTTTTGTAAGACTTTGCTTGAACAACAAGAAAGAAGTTTTAAATCTTGTCTTCAGGTGTTTGTGGACTCTTCAAATAAGAGAATAGATGACCTGATAAAGCAAATGTATGATTTTAAGCAGAGTCTAGAAATGACGCAAAAGGATGTTGATTTTAAAGTTTCATCCTTTGCCTTGACAAAGAACTGTAATGCACATCCTGTTTGCACTAAATACACTTTACAGTTCATATTTACATTGTTTTTTTATTTCTTTTTTATTCTATTTTATTTGTATATACTATTTTTTATACTTGTTGCTGGTAATCTGAGCGGACAGCAAAGTAAGAATTTCATTGTGCAGGGAAACATTTTTCTTTACTGTGCACATGACAATAAAACTTTGAATCTCTTGAATCTCTAATGATGTCAGGTCTGACCTGGACACTATCTGCAAAAGTCTTCTGGCTTGCTCTGACAAAACAGATTCTCTGGAAGGCCATTCAGTATGCAACAATGTTGTGATTGATGCATTAAAGAGTCAGGAAAGGAAAATGTGGCTGAATGTGAAGACAAAGTGAGGAAGCTTTTTACAGAAAAGCTTCAACTGGATCATGTCAAAATCAAGCTGGATCAGGTGCACAGAGCTGGGAAGTTTGTGTCAACCAACTCGGACAAACCACGTCCCATTGTGGTGAGATTTCTACGACTGAAAGATAAAATGGCTGTTCTTGATCAGGCCAAAAGACTGAAAGGCACAGGGATCTTCATCAATGAGGATTTTCCTTAAACTGTCTGCTAGAAAAGGAGAGAACTTCTTCCAACTCTGATAGCAGCGCGGGAAAGAGGTGATATAGCATATCTAAAATATGACAAACTGATTGTTCATCAGCCCCGCACTGCCCCTCAACTAACAAAATCCAATGCCTTTAATATAGACATACTAACAAGTAAAATGGTAGCACAAACTGCGGATTTTATTAATACCCTGTATGCTAGTTACTTTTTTCCTCTAATCCACAAACCCACAAGAGTAAGGGACAAATCTACAACCTTAATTGATAATATAATTACAAACTATGTACATTTGTTAAGATCTGCAAAAAGGAAGTATTATTTAGACAAAATTAAAAATAATTCCAATGGCATTAAAAGTACTTGGAAAGTTATAAATGAGCTACTGCAAAAAGATCCTACAACAACAAATGCTATACCCTCAACATTTGTTGATGGTGGAACAACATATAAAAACTCCTTTGATACAGCTCAGAAGTTCAGTACTTTTTTGTTAATTCTGGTACTGATTTGGTGAAAAATATGCCAGGCTCTAATGGAGATCCATTGGAATATATACAATCTAGCTACCCACAAATGTTGTCTTTGCAGTCCCTTGACATAAAAAAGTGAAATCATTGATGAATTAAAACTGTCTTCGCCAGGGCACGATGGCATATCCACCTACCTTGTGAAGCAAATAAAACAGTTTATGCTGAAGCCACTAGCTCATATTATTTCACTGTCCTTAAACACTGGTGTTGTACCAGAAGATCTTAAGGTGGCTAAGATCATTCCCTTATTTAAATCAGATGACAGACAGTGTTTTAATAACTACAGACCAATTTCTATACTGCCATGCTTTTCCAAAGTAATCGAAAAAGTTGTTTACAAAAGGATAATGTGTCATGTAAATAACAATTCAATTCTTTATAAGCATCAGTATGGTTTTCATAAAAATCACAGTACTTATATGGCTTTAATTTATTTAATAGACTATTATATCTGCATTAGATAATAAATTTACGTGCAGTATTTTTTTTAGATTTATCAAAAGCTTTTGATACAGTCAATCATAATATATTACTTGCAAAATTACATAAATATGGTTTTCAGGCAACTGCTTTTAAATGGTTGCAAAATTATATTGTCAACAGATCTCAGTTTGTCTGTATTAACAGTTGTAAGTCGAACAGGATAGCTACTCATTGTGGAGTCCCTCAGGGGTCCATATTAGGTCCATTATTATTTTTAATTTATATAAATGATTTGTGTACAGTCTCATATGCTCTTATTCCAGTAATGTTTGCTGATAATACCATTTTGGTTATATCTAAATGTTAATGAACTTATAAATCAAGCCAATGCGGGATTATCTGCATATGACAAATGGTTTAAGAGTAATAAACTAGCTTTGAATACCAAAAAAAAAAACCCAACTCTATTATTTCTAGTGGTAAAAAATCATTTTCAGCTAGCTCTAAGCTCAGTATTGCCTCAGTTGAAATAGCTTGTGTCTCATCCGCCAGGTTTCTGGGCGTTGTTGTAGATGAGAACCTAAATTGGAAAGAGCACCTTAACTGGGTGACTAAAAAAAAAAAAAAATCCCTGGGCATTATTAGAAAAGTTAGTCATCATGTTGATTCTAAATGTACACTTGCTTTATATTACACTTTAATTTATCCTTATCTGTCGTATTGTAATATAGAGTGGGCAAGCACTTTCCCATCAACTTTAAATAGAATATTGATTTTACTAAAGCGTTTTGTTAGAATTGCAACCCATTCTAAGCCATTGACCTCATCTGCTAATTTATTCCTCAAACTAAGTTTACTTAATATTTATGATATTAATATTTATCAGATTTGTATTTTTATGTATAAAATTCAGTGTAATCAAAATTCCTTACCTGAACATTTCATCTTATATTTTACAACAAATGCTGCAGTTCATAGATACAACACTCGTCAAAGTCAAATGTTTAATTTGCCTAAATGTGCCACATTAAGAGCTCAGTTTTGTATCAGGTACCGAGGGTGTAAATTGTGGAGCCAGTTTTCACATGTTGTTGCAAACGGCATATCAGAGATATCCTTTAAGAAAAACCTAAGGAAATGTATTGTGGTATTGCATTGATATGTATCTTTTTAAAAAACTAATTTTGAACGTGTATAGACTGTAGAAGTCTTTTCACTCTCATTATGTTTATGTATTTATAAGGTGGAGGCTTTAAAACAAGCTATTTTAGGCTTTTTGTCTCCCTGCACTTTTACTGTTTTATTATGTTTTTTTTCATTAATGCTATGTATGTGTGCAAATAAAATAAAATAAAAATAAAGTAAAATACATAGCGTACAGTGGCGCGGTGGTTAGCAGCGTTGCCTCACAGCTAAAAGATCCCCGGTTCGCTCCCCGGTTAGGACGCCTGGGATCTTTCTGTGTGGAGTTTGCATGTTCTCCCTGTACATGCGTGGGTTCTCACCAAGTACTCCGGCTTCCTCCCACAGTCCAAAAACATGCTGAGGTTAACTGATTATTCTAAATTGTTCGTAGGTGTGAATGAGAGTGTGCTTGTGTGTCTCTATGTGTAGCCCTGTGATAGACTGGCGACCTGTTCAGGGTGTCCCCTGCCTTCGCCCTGAGTCGACTGGGATAGGCTCCAGTCCCCCTGCGACCCTACAGAGGATTAAACGGTGTATAGATAATGGATGGATGGACATAGCGTACAGCAGATAAGTAGACAAAGACTCACACGTATTGAAAACGCAGCTGCACCCGCTTCCTCTTGAGTTAGTTTGCCCATGTGAGATCGTACATGACACACTATTGGCTGATGGGTGGGGGGGCGACCAACCAGAGCACTGTGTTCTGTATCCTGGGTGCTGATTGGCTGAGCGACTGTAGCGTCAGTCTCCTACGTCTCCCGTGCACAGCATGCGTTCAGCATCTGGTCTTGTCCATTTCACATCCACGTCTGATTGCTGTGCGTGGTGTTGCTCTGCGGTGTTGTGTTTTGTGAAATTTTCGTAAAAATTATTATTTATTTCAAACCCTACGATGTCACTTAAGTGGTCTGCGCTTTTTCGGGCTTCTGGCACCGAACCCAAGCGTGTGGAGGGTTTATAAAGCCTTAAAATACATATAAATAATAAAATAAATATGAGGTCGCGACTTAACGGATTTTCGCCTATCGCAGGGAGTTCCGGAACCTAACCCCCGCCATAGACGAGGGACCACTGTATTTCTGACTAAGGCCTGCTGATAATATTGTCTCTCAGAGCTAGAACTCAAATCATTTCCTGATTTCATGAAAAAATATTTTAGATACCTAAACAAATATTGACTGAATGCTTGAATGATGGACTTCTGACCAACCAGGATAGCCTTTGATCGGCTGCTGATGTTCCTTTAACAGATAATGTCTGAATTTCCTGCATTGCAAAAGGTTTTCTGACATTTAGTGTGGACATCAGATTCTCAGCAGGGCTGTGAACTGCCTTACAAAAAGCTTTTCCATGTCTTCGGCCACTTTACGTGGTGTGTTTAACGAATGACTTGAAATGAGTCAAACGAAACAGAATGAGGTCGCTCGTAAATCAGTCAGTGGGTCTCATTTGTTGGACTGGATCGGAGCTATGTCTCCAGTTAGAGCCCAGTGGTTACTGGTCGGGGAGATGTGCTGTGCTGGGGCATTTCATTGGCATTTTTCAGCTCATTAGATAGACGACAGTGGAGCTGATCCAGTGTTGGGGAGGTTTAAATCCTCCTTCAGACCTTTTTGTCTAAAGGAGGACCTTCTTAAGTTGATCTAGTATTCGTTTAACCGATCAGCCTTATTGTTTTCATTGTTTTGTAGTGTCTACATTTTCAGGGCCCAAGCATGAAAGGGCAAGGGCCAACAATCACTGTGAAACACTGAACACTGTCCTTGCACTGCAGTGCAAGTACAATTGCAGAATGACTCAATAGCGCCACTTTGAATATTGGACTTTAGTGGAGTTAATACAGTTAGTGTGGGGGAGATTGCTGCTTCCCCGCTACACTATTTGCTGGATCACGCAGAAAGAATCCACAGCAGGTGATCGGTTAGAATCACATTTATTCCTTCGGCCACCAGCACTTTCTTTACAGATGTCCATTGATTTATTTGTATGTGTGTGGTCTGAATAAACATACAGAAATGCAAATTAAAAGAGTATTAATAATCAAACTAACTTATCAACTGGATTACTGACACGTCTCAAGCAGGTAATAAACTCAGACGTCATAACAGCAGATTAACCTAAACAATAGTAATATCACACTGCCATCTATCGTACAGCAATAATAACTGCAGTCAGCGGTCTCAAAAGGATCACGTGCTGCGCATGCCTTGTTAAACACGGACCGCTACACAACCGTTAGCATTAACAACATACTGCACGGCATGAACACATACAAACTCCACACTAATTATGCATTACGCTACTGAACAAGCAATACCATGAAAAGGCTTTCTCTCACTCACTTGTACTGGACGCACTGACAATGGATGACAGCTGCAGGAAGAGTAGCTGACGTGTTGTACTCGGCAATCGGACTGCTAACAATAGCGAACGTATCCAATATGGATCTAATTAGTCAACAAGCTGCACCGGGTGAGATGCAGGACAAGTGGGGAGAGAAAGCTAGACGTACAGCATAACATCGCCCCCTAGAGGGAGCCTTTTTCACAGTTAGTTTCATGTCCAGCTATGAAATTCTGTACACATGTACAGTAGCCCAAGACAAAAACATTCCTGCTTTTGAAATTTCAAAAAAGCTCCACGACGCCCCCTAGAAAGCATGGTGTGCATGCATTGGATTTTTGTCCGATCTTCACCAAATTGGCTGTGTGGCATCTAGACCCCTCCAGGATGAAAAGTTATTAAAATCTTGTAGCTGCGTCACACGGTGTGGGTGTGGCAGGGAGGCCATTTTGAGCAAATTGGCCATGTGGAACCAAATGGTTTTTGGAGGTGAAGGGATCCATGTAAAATCACCAAATCCACACAAATCCTCACAAATCTATAAAACTAATGTTTGATATACAATTCAGGAATGGGCGTGGTCAAACAGCTCCACAGCGCCCCCTAGAAATATTCAAATACTCATATAAAATCACTGCTTTATGGTACAAACATGAAATTTGGTACACACATAAAGTATCCTGAGACCAAAGGATTAGCACACTCCAAATTCCAAATGGCTCCACAGCACCCTCTAGACAAGGTTGTGTGGAGGCACTGGAATTTAACCATCTTCTCCCAGGATTTTTATCCCATCTTGATGAAACTGGCTGTGTGGTATCTTGACCCCTTCAGGATGAAAAGTTATTCAAATCTGGTAGCTGCGTCACATGGTGTGGGCGTGACCAGGTGGCCATTTTGAGCGTGTAGCCATGAAAAGTGAAATGCTTGTTGACTGTACATAATCAGATGTGAATAAAACTTGATATGCTTGATGACCGGCTATCCCTCAAAACTTGGGCGCGGCCAGACAGCTCCACAGCGCCCCCTAGAAATTTCCAAAATTCCATAAAATGACTGGTTTGTCCTACAGACATGACATTTGGTACATATCCAGAGCAGGATGAGACAAACCGAGGGCCCGTCTGATGCTGCTTGCAGCTTTAATTCTTATTGCAGCTGAACAGAGATCTGAGTTTGTTATGATAGAAGTAGTTGAAGCAACCTGAAGCTCCCATTAACCGACTCTGATGTCTGAGTTTTAGTTTCTTGGTTTCTGTTTTAGACTGTTGCTCTTCCAGGCCACAGAGAATCACATAATCTGTCTCTGAGCTGCATATTTCCTCCAGACTTTCTCCATGATTTTATACTGATTTTTAATTGAAGCAGATTCTCAGCAGGACAGGTAACCAGTTTGTCATCAGCTGTCAGCAGGATGTGAGCTGGGATCTGTCTGCATTTTATGAATATAGTTCTCGTACTTTCAATCGTAGCATCTGGACTTGCTTGAGTTTCTCGAACTTTGTTCTCAGCGTGAAGTTTGGATCATCCTGCTGACTGACTTACAGTTTGATGTTCTCTGCTCTGCTTTAGTTTCTGATTCTATCAATGCAGTTTTAATGCCTTCAATTGAATTTTCAGATCGTAAATGCTGGGATGATTCTCAGTGTGACAACAAACTACCGTTTGTCTGAGTCAGGAAGAATGTGCCTGCATACCCCCTAGAAAGTAGGTAGCTGCGCCCCTGCTTCTTACAGTCAGTCGTCCTCATCAGGAGAAGCCACAGGGCTAAGCATTTCTGGGGAGGGATATCTTCAAGTAAGCTGGAGAGCATTAAAGCATTGATTTCTCTTATTGTGAGTTTGAATTTCCCTGCAGTGCACAAACAAAGTGAAACGTATACATCTAGCAAGTCGTCCAGGTCCTCCAACCATCACACTGCCACTGCCATGTTTCTCTGTTGGTATCATGTTCTTTTTCTGAAATGCTGTATTACCATGAGACACACACCTTCCAAAAAGTTCAACTTTCGTCTCGTCAGTCCATTGAATATTCTCCCAAAAGTCTTGGGGATCATTCAGATGTTTGTTTGCAAAAGTAAGATGAGCCTTTATGTTCTCTTTGGTCAACAGATGTTTTCGCCTTGGAACTCTGCCATGGAGGCCATTTTGGCCCAGTCTCTTCCTTATTGTTGAGTCATGAACACCGACCTTAACTGAGGCAAGGGAGGCCTGCAGTTCCTTAGATGTTATCCTAGGTTCCTTTGTGACCTCCTGGACAAGTTGTCACTGTGCTCTTGGGGTGATGTTAGTCGTTGGTCCACTCCTGGGAAGGTTCACTGCTGTTCCATGTTTTCTCCATTTGTGGATAATGGCTCTAAGTGTGGTTCCCTGGAGTCTTAAAGCTTTAAAATGGCTTTGTAACCCTTTCTAATTACTTTATTTCTCACCTGTTCTAGAGTTTCTTTGGACCATGGCATTTTGTTGCAGCTTCTTGAAATCTCTTGGCCGTTTTCATTTTGTCAGACAGGTTCGATTTAAGTGTGGTCTCGTTTCAGTCGTAGGATCTGGACTTGCTTGGGTTTTCTTGGGTTTTCTCGAAAAAACCCGAAAAAAAACCCAAGCAAGTCCAGAGGCTACGATTGAAAATACGAGGATAACCATGACCTGAATGACTGAGAATCTTTACAGACCCCTTCTATTGAGGTGATTTCTTGATTGAACAGGTCTGGAGGTAATCAGGCTAGGGTATGGTCAGTGAAATTGAAGTCAGCTTTTCAAAATAAAGTGATAAGCCACAGTTAATTCATGATTTAACAATTACTTTTTCAGGTAGGTTTGGATAGCTTTTTCCCTTAATACATTAAATCCTCATTTAAAAACTGCATTTTGTGTTTACTTTGGTTTATCTTTGTGTAATATTTGATTTTTTATGATGGTCTTAAACATTAAAGTGCAAAAAAATAAGAATGCTTTTTCACTGTACTATGTGCTTCTTTATAGCCATGACATGTTTATAATTAATTTTCTCCTGCTGGTGTCCGTCCTACAGTCTTTATTAGTCACTAGAGTTACTAGAAATCAGGTCATCCAGTAGAATTTAGATACCTTCTAATACTAAGCACACTGCTTTGTATTTACCTTTTATTCTGCCTCTTGGCCAGGTCGTCATTTACATTTTTGACTTGCCTCTTGACCAGGCTTGACCAGACAATGACCAGACAATGACTTTTTATTTACAATGAAAAGTCACTGTAAATGACGACCTGGCCAAGAAGCAGCATAACAGGTATATACAAAACAGTGAGGACATAAAGAGAGGGATGGTTTTCAATTGACCTACTTGGTTAAATAAATAAAATATCTTTTGACTTGTGGATATTGTAGTGGTGTGCGTAGTATTGCAGTAGTAGATGTATTCTGTACTTGGTCACAGTCTGCCTGTAGTATTTATAGTCTGCTGGTTGCTTTTACGCGGATATAGGCTGCTGAATGTGGACACAGCAGTGGGTAAAGATCAATCGTAATTCTCGCCACGGATTAGGTTGAACTCGTGTGATCACATGACCAGTTGTGCATCTGGTTGTCCCAATACCAACTCTTTAGCTGAAGGCTCAAACCTCTGCGATGTCTGTGACTGTTGTCCATCTAACAAACATAGTAATATGTAGTTCAGGCTGAGGGGAAGGGTTGGACAGTCATGGTTACTTATGAATCAAAATAATATAAAATTATGAGATTATCCGTCCTGACTAGGGGGAAGAATCTTTCAATAAGTTGAGGTCCGCATTCTTGGCACAAAATCAGACACGTTTCCAGTGGGTGTTGGACTCCACTGGGGCTGCTCTTTGTCTCCGATCCTGTTTGTGGTGTTCATGGACCGGATCTCAAGGCTCAGCCAGGACCAGAAGGGTGTCTGGTTTGGGGACCTCAGTATTTCATGTCTGCTTTTTGCAGATGATGTAGTTATTTTGGTTTCATCAGACCATGACCTTCAGCACGCACTGGAGTAGTTTGTAGCCGAGTGTGAAGTGGCAGAGATGCGGATCAGCACCTCCAAGTCCAAGGCCATGGTTCTCTGCCGCAAACTGGTGGCTTGCTCCCTCTGGGTTGGAGAGGAGTTGCTTCTTCAAGCGACGGAGTTTAAGTATCTCAGGGTCTTGTTCACAAGTGACAGGAAAATGGAGCATGAGATGGACAGGTGGCTTGGTGTGGTGTCAGCAGTAATGTGGGCGTTGTACCGGACCATTGTGGTAAAGAGGGAGCCACAAGGCCAAGCTCTCCGTTTACCAATCCATCTATGTTCCAACCCTCACCTATGATCATGAGCTCTAGGTAGTGACCGAAAGAATGAGACTGAGACCCAGAACCCGCTGGAGGGATTATGTATCCCGTCTTGCCTAGGAATGCCTTGGAATCTCCCAGGACGAGCTGGAAAGCATTGCCAGGGGTAGGGATGTCTGGGATGACTTGCTTCGTCTGCTGCCTCCACAACCTGACCCTTGATAAGTGGAAAAAAATGGAATGGATGTCACCTGAAGGCACCTTTCCTGTACATTAAATGAACAGACAGATAATAACTGAGAGCTGGTGGTTCCCGCTTCATGCCCCTCTGAGCTGGGACTGGGTGTCCACTGGTGTCCTGGTTCCACCCAGAGCAGCCAGGCGAGCGGGGCTGGCTCATCCCTGTTGCTGGCGCTGAACTGGGTTCTCCTCTTAGCCAGGTGGGGTAAATATAGGCTGTAATTACAGCCTTGTTGCTGCTGTATTTATGGGAAATAAGACTGCACAGGGTAATTAAGGTCTTGGACAGGGAGAGCAGCATATACTGCATCTGTAATCAGTGTGTATGTTGGTGCACAGGCGGTTGCATTTAGGTAGCGGGTACAGATGAGTGTCGAACATGTGGTGTCTCTTGTTCTGTTTAGTTTCTGTTCTTACATATATGTGAATTAATATGTTTCATGATTTAAGAGTTGGAAATATGTTTCAAATTGGCCAAATGAGTGCATATTAATAAAACATTGTGTGAAGCTGTGGTTAGTTTACTGAGCTGTCTGTTGGTGTTTCAGGTTATTATTTAGTTATAAAAGTAAATTTTAGTATGCACAGTGTAAGGATGGAAAAGTGGTGAATCATCGAGTACCAAACAGAAACTGCTCTTTTTATTCTCTTCGCTATTCCTGGAGCTGCACTCTGCCATCACATCCTTCCACTGGCCTCTTGTTCCCAGATGACTCGACAGACTCGAGCCGACCTGCTGGAGACACGTGCCTCTGTCGGCTCTGGTGTCTGCTCTCCTGTTAAACTGTACCTTCTGATCCATCACCAGAGTCCCTGTGTTTGCTGAGTGTGCGGTTCTGATGCGAGTGTGTGGCTGAGTGTACCATGTGTGTTTCAAATTACAGTGCTGAAAATACCCCTCATAGTTTTGGGCCAGCGCTGGCCGTAGAGTTGTCGATCTGTGGTTGCTGGAAGAGGAGGGAGGCAGGAAAAGGGAATAGTTTGCTGGACTTGGGGGCCAGATTCCTCTTTTTCAGCCCTAGCTTCTGCTGCTCGGGGTGAAATTAGAGAGGACCACGGGCTGGAATGGGTTTGGACCTGAGGAGGAACGCTGGGCAGGGCCAAGGAAAAGCATGTGGTTTCGGTACCATCTCTTAAATTCTGCTGTAAATTACACAGACTGGACTCCTTGAAAGGTGTTTGTCTGCGTTCTTGTGTTCCTCGTTACAGAAATTATACACTTTGTTCCTCCTTATCTTTGTGTCTCTGAATCCTCGTAATTGGAAAAGAGTGTGTTTTGGAAGTATAGGGGTGTGTGTGATTGTGTGTGTTCATGCTCAGATTTCTCATTACATGCAGAATAAACAACAGGCAGGCATGGAGAGCTCAGACTGTGTGGACTCTGGCAGGCAGCACAATGAAGCTCTTTGACTGCAGTAGAAGGTTGAGTTTGTATCCTGATGTGGACCCACAGGGACATCCATGAAGAGAAACATCCACTCATGACGTTTCAGCTTTGCCTTTCTTTTTCTGGTTTTGGCTGCTTTGATGCTGTTTTCTATTCTCTTGTGAAAGAAACAGGGATTAAACTTTTAAAGAACACTATCTTCTTCCTGAGTCCAACTTTGGGATCTCTGGAGCTGCAGTAACGAGCAGAAATTGGTGTTTGTTCTTTATTTCATGTTTGTGGAATTCCAGTCATCAATCTCACCTCAAAGTTCACTGAATTTCTATTCTGGAGGCATGTGTGTGAAGATTTGCAGTCATCCAGGTCATGGTTATCCTTATAGTTTCAATCAGAGCATCTGGACTTGGTTGAGTTTATTGGAAACGTTTCACCTCTCGTCTTAAACAAAAAGCCTTACATAAACTCAAGCAAAAACTCAAACAAGTCCAAACAAGTTATAAGAACTTAGTTTGAGTTTCTTGAAGTCTGACATCTTCGAAAAACTCTAAAAGTTCTAAGGTTTTAGAACTTGCTTGAGTTTCTTGAAGAAAATGCATGTTTTAAATATATTTGCTTGTCCAAGACGGTGAAAGGTGAAATGTCTTCAAAAAACTCGAAAAATTCTCAAAAAGTTCTAAGAACTGATGAAGCCTCTTGGACTGGAGATGAAATGTCCTTGAGAAACTCAAAATGTTCTAGGAACTGATAGAGCATCCTAGATGAGAGGTAAAACATCTTCGAAAAACTCAAAGTTCTTGAAAAGTTCTAAGTTCTTAGAACTAGCTTGAGTTTCTTCGAAAAACTCAAAAAATTCTTGAAAAGTTCTAAGAACTGATGAAGCCTCTTAGATTAAAGGGGAAACGTCTTCGAAAAACTCAAAAAGTTCTCAAAAAGTTCTAAGTTCTTAGAACTTACTTGAGTTTATCGAAGACGCTTCACCTCTGGCCTTTTGATAATGTCACATGCACATGGTCTTCATCAGTGCCTACAGGGCCTCTGATCCACCCTAACTAAAAGTTCAGTTTCATTCTAAATCTAATTCTAATTCTTATCACACTGACAGAACACTTAAAGTCCATTTATTAGCTGTTCTGTAGTTTAATTCAGTTCAAATCAAATCTTTAATGCATGTTTTAAATATTTTTGCTTCATTTTTATTAGTAATGTTAAACAGGCCTGACTTTTTAGTAAACAAATTACTGTAAAGAGTCTTTGAGTACCTTGAGAAGTGCTCAGTAAGTAAATGTATGGGGTGGGGGTTCCACTTTTTTTGATAGACAGTGTGAAACAGTAAAGAGAGGAGAGAGACATGCAACAAAGGGTCGTGAGGCAGACTCGAACTCACGACCGCTGCTGTTGACCTGTGCCTACGTGGTAACGCCTTAACTCAGTGAGCTTTAAAACAAATATTTATTTAAACTTCGGTATTTTATTATATACCTAACAAAAATGTGTTTCTTTTGTTATTTTTCTTATAAATAAACAACCCTGTTCATTCCACTGTTATGATTCTTTTTATTATTGGTTTTAAATACACTAATCTGCCTTAAAATATTCTGAAAATCTAACGTAGTGGCTGAATACCACACGGATCCAGATGCCATCAAATGTGTCATCTTCACCGTCTGATTAAAAATGCCCCAAAAAATCCTGGTCAGAAATAACCCTATAAATAAATAAATGCTCCTCTCGGTTCTTCAGGTTTGAGGATGACAGGTCTTTTGTTGTTGTTGTTGTTGTTGTTGTTGTTATTATTATTATTATCATTATTATTGTGTGTCAGTTGTAATTCTTTGTCAGGCTCAGAAATGCTCAGTATTCAGTTCTAACAACACATTATTTCGTCTTTCCAGAGAATGAATACTTCCCACAGAATGCAGCTTATTTAGAGTTTGGAGAATGTCTAATAGTAACACCGCAGGGAAACGGAGTCAACACTGTGAAATATAATGACTGTAAAGAACAGGAGCTCCTTCCAAGAATATGTCATAGGCTTACTCAACGGCGAGCTCCGCATTCCAGCTATACAGGCTGCATGATTTACCCAGAAACCGAGCCAGAAATGCTTCTGTGTTTAGAAAGTATTTGTCGATGCAGCCAGTCTAGCTGATGGTGACTGGAACGAGACCACTAGTGGGGGAGAAGCTGTTAAAAGTGATTTAATGGCCAGCCTTTGTGCAGCATTAAACACAGGTTTCCACTATTGAATATTTCTTGGACATCAGTTCCTCCCGAATGTCAACATATCATATCAGACACAGCACGCTGCTCTTCCAGGGACGTTTGGTGCAGTGGATAATAAATATTTACAGTAAGACTGAGAGACAGGTTTAGTTTAGACTCTTCATCCTGTAGAAAGTTCAGGTCCAGATCCAGAGAAAAGATAGAGTTATGAGTTAGGTTAGTGCTAATTAGTGGGTCAGTCAGTAATACTTCCTGGTAGAGCTTTAACGTCACGTCATGGAAGAACTGCTCAACTACATCACAAAGCATTTATCCGTTCTGTGTGTGAACTTCAGATCATCTCTGCTGTCTCTTCTTGACCTCCTTCTTCTTGAATGCTCCCCTGCTCAGTCCTCTATCTGTCTCCATCAGACCTGCTGGGTTCAGGACCTGCTCATATCCAGTGGTTAACTCAGTCCAGATGTTGTGCCCCCTTGTTTTCCTCTATCTCAGCTCCCAGTGTTGCTGGCTGCCGCCCCACTGCCAGTCCTTGTTAGGTTCAGGGAATCTGGTAGAGCTAAAAAGACTCTTTCCTAATGAGAGGACAGAACTTCTGCTGCCTGACAGCTCAGCAGACCAGCAGCACAGAATTGAAGATTCTACTCTGGATGAAATCTGTCCCCGTTATGGTCCATCAGTATTTACGACTCACAGTAACTATCATTTTGTTTCTAAGCTAAGTGATAGTGCTGCCTGGGGTTTAGTTTGATGTCTTATTTGAATTCTGATTAGTTTGTCCAGGTATGAACAGGCGTTGGCTTGTTGAATGCTGGAGCAGTAACTGAGAGTTCCAGGGGTGAAGGAGTGGAGGGTATGAGGAGGCTTTATCTGCTTTAGCTAATGAACGGTTTGTTTTGTGGGTGTTGCTCTGGGGGCCGTGGTGAAGTAGAGAGTCGATGCCAGCTGGCAGCATCACAGCTCTTTGCTCACATGTGTGTGCTGTTTGTGAGCGGAGACCTCATTAGTGTTCTGGCTTCTCTGGGGCTCTTATTTTCCAACTAATTAAAGCCTACGTTCACATGTGGGTCACACCTGGAGAAAAAATGGATGACGATTCTTTCTCTGGCTGCATCCTGAGAATGAAGACGCACTATGAAAATGAAGATCTTCCTCAGCTGTCTCAATCTATGTTTTCTTTGGTTTAATGAATGAAAAAGAGGAAAACAAAGGAAGATTCTGTAATGAAATGATCGTCATTACTTGATAAATGAGATGGGTTCACGTGGGAATTACTTGTTTGGGGAAGTTTCCGTCATTATTTTAAATGGGATTGAGAGCCTGACTGATTTAATATGAGGAATGAATCATTACACTGACATCAGCAGAGTTTCAGAATGTGTAATGTAATATGAAGAACATAAAAAACAAAGAAGTAGAATAAGATATTATATACAGATGTATACACTAACGTGCAGAATGTCAGATGGATAGTGCGAGAGAGTGCAAAAAGAACAGTTATGCATTCATGTCCATGACAGGTGTCTCTGCGGGGAGTCAGTGGGGGTCAGGGACCTTGTTGATGAGCCTCTGGCTGCAGATGGGTAGAAACTGTTTTGTGGTGTGAGGTTTTGGTCCTGATGGACCGCAGCCTTGTGCCAGAGGGGAGTGGTTGAAAAAGTTTGTGTCCTGGGTGGGAGGGGTCAGCTACAATCCTCCTCGCTCGCCTCAGAGTCCTGGAGGTGTACAGGTCCAGGAAGGATGGGAGACTGCAGCCAATCACCTCCTCTGCTGAGCAAATGATACGTTGCAGCCTGCCCTTGTCCTTGGCAGCGGCAGCAGCGTACCAGATGGTGATGGAGGAGGTGAGGGTGGACTCTATGATGAAGGTATAGAAGTGCACCTTCATAGTCTTTGGCAGGTTGAATTTCCTCAGCTGCTGCAGATAGTACATCCGCTGCTGTGCCTTACAAGAGATGGAGCTGATGTTCAGCTCCCACTATAGGTCCTGGGAGATGATTCCTAGGAAGCAGAAAGAATTCCACAGTGTCCACCTGGGAGTTGCACATGGTGACGGGGACGGGTGGGGCTATATTCTTTCTGAAGTCCACCACCATCTCCACTGTCTTTAGAGCATTAAGCTCCAAGCTCTTCTGGCTGCACCACGTCACCAGATGGTCAATCTCCCACCTGTAGGCAGACTTATCACCCCCAGAGATGAGTCCGATGAGGGTGGTGTCATCTGCAAATTTCAGGAGCTTGACTGACTGATGACTGGAGGTGCAGCTGTTAGTGTTCAGGGAGAAGAGCAGCAGAGAAAGGACGCAGCCTTGGGGGGACCCGGTGCTGATGCAGCGGGAGTCAGAGACATAATTTCCCAGCCTCACGTGCTGCCTCCGACTGGTCAGGAAGTCCAGAACAGCACCATGAGGTGTCAGCTGGTTTGTTGTTGATCTCCTCTGTGCTGTTTAATAAATGGTTGCTTACTTTGTTTCCTGTTTAGTGTGGCTTTAGGGCATGACATTAGCTGGAGGCAGCAGGTGCTGTTGGAGTGAGAACTGGATTCAGGATTCATCATTTGCAGTTTGGGGAAATAATTAATTTAATGATTTCCCTGTTTACCTTTTTTTAACCTCCATCCATCCATTATCTGTACACCGCTTATTCCTCACTAGGGTCGCGGGGGGGCTGGAGCCTATCCCAGCCGACTCGGGCGAAGGCAGGGGACACCCTGAACAGGTCACCAGCCTATCACAGGGCTACATATAGAGACAAACAAGCACACTCTCATTCACACCTACGGACAATTTAGAATAATTAATTAACCTCAGCATGTTTTTGGACTGTGGGAGGAAGCCGGAGTACCTGGTGAGAACCCACGCATGCACAGGGAGAACATGCGAACTCCACACAGAAAAATCCCGGGCATCCTAACCGGGATGCGAACCAGGGATCTTCTAGCTGTGAGGCAACGCTGCTAACCACCGCGCCACTGTGCAGCCCTTTTTTTAACCTCTTTTATTCTATTTAATGTACAGTTTATTACTTCATTCTTATCATTTTTTATTCTGTTTTATATATATTTTATTTATTTATTTATTATCTATGTATCTATTTTACTAATAGATGTTTTATTTCATTTATTTTATTTTAGTTATTTATCTCGCCTGTCCTATCTTATTTTATCTGATCTGGTGTTTCCTCATTGCACGTGTTAAATAGGACAGCGTTTCCCCAGTTCTTTAATTTTAGTGTTTAGAGTCCTTCATTGATAACTTCACTGTGGGGCTGTTTTCACTGTTTTATTGCATGTTTTATTTCTATTATCTGTAAAGCACTTTGTGTTGCATTTTTGTTTTGGGAAGTACTATATAGATAACATCTGATTATCTGATTGACTGATTGATTGATTTATTGATTGATCTCGATCGATCGATTGATCATATTAGTGGTGAGCTGAAAGGTCAGACAGAGAGGTGACCACCAATTGGAAGATGGACTCAGGTGTTCATACCTGCATCAGGGTTTTTCTTCTCTGCATTCAAACATCTGACAGTAGAAAGGGCTGAACACAGGACATCTGGATCACATATCTGATAAACACCACATCCTTTTCCATCAACCTGGGTCATTTTTTTTACTAATGGAGCTTACACAGCAGGTTCTGCTGTAATTTTTGGTAAATAAAAGTTTTGTCTGAGTGGAGCTCAGTGTTAGCTGAGTGTTAGCAGGTCTGTCAGAGCAACAGAAAGCTGAGCTGTTTGTCCTCGTACAGTAACGCCTTGTCTGTCGAGTCAGAAATTGAACTGTGGACCAGAAATGATGTAAGCTTCACGGCTTTAGACACCTGAATCATCTCACTGTCCCCTCAGGCTAACACCTGCTGCTGGGATTAATCACATTACATTTAATTTGCTCCTTTTGATTGCCGAATTTTTCCATCGAGTCCTGAAAATCAATGCAGGAAAGTTCCAAAATGAAATTAAACCAAACAAATAAATCAATATTTACACAGGAGAAAGGATCCAGTGATTAAATGACGTTAACACGACATGCCTCACACAGATGTGAATCCTGATTCAGTCCCACTGTTCACAACTCAAGCTTCTATACAAATATGAAGAGGAGCTTTGAAAATGTGAAGCTGCTCAGATGTGGTTTCCAGCTGAAGGATTCATCAATGACAGCCAGGGTCTCCAGCAGCGTGGGCAGGACTATCTGTGCTGGAGCTCCTGTCTCAATACGACTCCTCCTGCCAAAGAATCATCTCTTTGTTTTTAGAGGAGCAGGTCTGGCAAGCAGATTCTCCTCGGCCTCTGGTGCTTGGAGGTCTGCTGTTGTCAGCTGCATCATTCCTTCCTCTGTCATTAGTGCCCAGTCCTGCCCCACAGAGCTCTGCTTGGATTTAAAGGACCAAGCCACTAAGTGCATCTCTACAATATCCACTGCTTGAACCTCAACCACAGTAACCATCAAAAACCCCAGAGATCACCAAACATGTGCTTGAAATCTCTCTGGCTGCTTCGTGCTTCTTTTGGACTGAAGCACAGATTTGGGGAATTCAATGGTCCTGTTAATCACGCTGGTTCCAGGAACCAACGAACTGCTCCGATCCAGCCTCAGTGACCTCAGTTAGTGTTCCGAGAGGACCAGTGCCATTGGTCCAATCTGTCCTACGGTGACCACAGCCAGGCTGCCACCGTCAGGGTTCTAGCTGTGGCTGCATGACCCAATTAGCACTTTGTAATCACATCTTACAACCAGTTCAGAGTTTCATCTCACTGAGAATGGCTCATAAGCTGTTCAAGTGGCTGAAATCATCACTGTGCAGGTCTGGCTTTAAGAATATGAAGGAGGACTTGAAGTTAAGTTTATGAAACATGATCTGACATCCTGATGTGTGATTTATGACTCTGCTCATAATGTTAGACACCATAATAGAGCATTTACTGACACCGCTGGTTTAAATGCAGCTGTTTCTGAAGGCTTTGAGAGTATGTATCTCCCATCAGTCACAGACTTCTACCTGTCTGTAGTTATTCAGAACAAAATAAGCAGTGATCCTTGGACTGATCTGCTGAGTGGATGCTATTGTTATTCACCATTTATGTTAATGATCTGTGTCAGGATATATCAAATAGTATGTATCACCTGTATGCTGATGACACCGTTCTCTACTGTGCAGCTCAATCATTGACACAAACTTTTGATTTTCTTCAGTCTGCTTTTGATAGGTTTCAGTCACATTTAACTAATCTGAAAATGGTGTTAAATGCTGGCAAATCTAAGTTGATGGTCTTCTCTGGTGGCAAAGCATCACTTGCTGATCTTCCAAAAATCACCACAGCTCAAGGGGCAGAAATTGAAACCGTGACCTCGTACAAGTATTTGGGTATCACCATTGATAATAATTTGTCATTTAAGGAGCACATTAACAGTCTTGTGTCTAAGTGTAAACTTAAATTGGGATTCTTCTTTAGAAACAAGTCCTGTTTTTCCCGTCAGGTCAGAGATTATTTAATCTCCACAACTTTTTTACCTTTACTGGACTATGATGATTTGCTATTTATGAATGCACCTGAAAAACACTTGAAGAAATTGGACTCGGTGTATCACTGTGCTCTCCGCTTTGTTACTGGCTGTGGATACGGTGTCCATCACTGTCTGTTGTATGCTGCTGCAAACCGTCCCTCCCTGTCTGCCCGTAGACTGTCACACTGCATGCTCTTCATCTACAAATCTGTCCTTGGGCTGCTCCCCTCTTACTTGACCTCCTATTTGATCAGGGCCCGTATTCACAAAGCGTCTTAGAATTTTCTAAGAGAGCTCCTAACTTAGCCTAAAAATTCCTAGCAAGGAATCTTAGCTTAAGAGTGATTCAGGAAGTTTCTGAGAGCAACTCTGAGCAAGGAGGCTACAGAAACTTTTATCTTAGTGAGGAGATGTGGTTGACCCCATTGCAAGGTGTGACGCAGTCTTCCAAAGGCTGTGATTGGTTGGTACAAAAAGGGGGAAAGACAAAAGAAAAATGCGCTCCACGCTCCTCCTAATGAATGGACAGTAAAATCAACCGATCATATAACGTGGACTGTTTTTAGAAATCTGTAATCGTGACATTAATTTTATGCCAGGATGATGAAACTTGGCAAAATTAAATTAGTTGTGACACAGCTTCAAATGTTTGAACGTACCTCATTAACATGCCGTTTATATTGATTTGCTTATTGTTATATTTACTGTCCATGCTGGTCATTTTACTACATGTGTTTGATATTCATGGTGGACACAGACTCAGCTGTCAACAATTCCTGTGGTTGCTGTGAGAAGCGCTGGTACGTGCTGTAATCCCAAGCGAGAGGAGATTGAAATTTATAAATTGCGCAACGATACGAGGCTGTGAAAGACCGTAATGATCTGACTGGTCTCTCTGCTGACAGAGGGTTGTGACAGACCCAAGTCATCACTGCTACACTGGTGCATTTTACCTGTGGTCAGGTATCACAATGCTGCGATGACTTTCATCTCAGGTGTTATTACGTTACTGCGCTGAGTGGGACAGTAAACTCATCCCTGATGAGGCCAACCACAAACATTATTTCTGCACGATTGAGCCGATAGCGTGTTATTAAATCGCTGCCATTTAACGTCGTTTAACGTGCAGAGAATATCTCTCCTTCCTCTCGGTCTTTCTGCCATCTTCTCTGTTTAAGACACTCTTAGGCTTCTTAAAAGTCCTCCTCCCTACTCCTAACAGTTTCTCACCTTAGGAGCTCTCTTAAGGCCTAAGATGCTTTGTGAATAACTTTTATCTTACCAAGGGAACATTCTTAGAAAAATCTTAGAATTCGAGAAATTCTAAGATTTTTCTAAGAATGACGTCACTAAGAGCTACTTTTAGCCTTAGGATGCTTTGTGAATACGGGCCCAGGTCTATAGCTGACATGGACTACACTCTCGGGATTTTATTAAAATGTTTGTACCCAGAGTTAGAACTGAACTGGGTAAGACAGCTTTTAAATATGCCGCCCCCTCTTCATGGAATAGTTTCCAGATGGATTTGAAATTATCAGAACTGGTCACTGTTGGGGAATTCAAGTCGTTGTTAAGGGACCGGGAAAGAGCTAGTCTTGGACAATGTGACTGTTTTAATCCTTGATTGCTTGTCACCTTACGTCTGCCAGGTTTTTAATGTACTGATGAATGAATGTATTTGTTGTTTTTATGTTGTAACTCTGTCTGCTGCTGCCATGCCAGGTCCCTCTTGAAAAAGAGATTTTAAATCTCAATGAGGCTTTTATCTGGATAAATAAAGGATATAATAATAATAAAAAAAATGCTTGTTAGAAGATAGAAACTCAGGTGTTAAAGCAGATTGTCCATCCTCGTAGTTTCAATCCTAGCATCTGGATTTGCTTGAGTTTCTCGAACTCAAAGTTTTGAGAACTTTTCAAGTTTTTCAGATGTCTTTAAGAAACACAAGCTAAGTTCTTAGAATTTTGAAAAACTCAAAAAGTTATAAGTTCTTAGAACTTGCTTGAGTTTCATGAAGACGTTTCACCTCTCGTCTTGGACAAAATAGAGCAGATATTTACCCTCTGGTTGTGGGCCTTCATTCTGATGGTTATAATAAACATATTTATACATATTAAGGTTATGGAGTTTAAGGGTTTATTCGGAATCTTTGCATTCTTATTATTGTCATAATGCCTTTTCATTGAGGCTGTCTGGATGGATTTAAATGATAGTGACTAGCAGTGGATGTTTGATGTAGAGAACCTCCACCGCTGAGAGAGTGGAGCTTCTTGTACTGCGGCTATAGAATCTTCCACTTAGCCTCCAGTTTTCTTGCTTGCATTTTCAGCTATTTGTGGACCAACCACATGTCTTAGTCAACTTCAGATCATCTTTCTAAAAGGGTCTAAAAGGGAACCAATAGCTTGGTAACCTCCCTTTATTCATATGCCTCTGTTCAGCCACTGAGTTTTTTTCCATGGATTAGACAACAGAGTCCTTTAGACAGTATTGTTCCTGTCCTCTTAAAACACTGGATGGATGGATGGATGGATGGATTATATAAGGCTTTTCCACTGACCTGGTGCTAGTTCTAGTTCGGACCTGGTGCTAGTTTGGTGCTCAGTTGGTTCAAATCTCGTGCCTCCTAAGAACCTGTTTGCTTTTCCACTGGCCAAGAGCCAAGTTGGAGCCACGCCATTATGTCACCATGAAACGACTAGGCTTGCATCAACTACATAGCAAACTACAACTACATCTACAAACGCAATAAGTTGATGATAATATCTGTAACTAGAAAAGCACTCAGAGGGTGCATACCTCCGCCAAGGAACTTCAGTCCACCCCCAACACAATCTCCCAATTTGCATATTTTGTATGGAACGTTACAAATGGTGGATAAAACCAAAAAATGTCCAAACAAATGTGACCCTCGTGTGACATCTTCTAAAATGACACTTAAGGAGCTGGTCAGGTGTGTGGAAGCAGCAGGTTTATTCCACATCTGCAGTCATAACAAAGGACAATGGATTTCATCTTGTGGGCAACAGCGTGTGCTCCAGATTTGAAAATTAAAATGCATTAGCAGTAGTGCTTTTTCGTTTCAAGGTTATGGCTGCATTATTTGACTCATAAATAAAGTTAATAATTAATCATCCAAACTGCATTTTCATTTTCTTCTTTAGGTTGCACATTTTCAGACACAACTAAAAAGAAAAGGCAAAGAGGAGATTGCTATTTCGTTTTCAAATCCACCCCGCAAAAAATGGTCCAAAACTCAGTTTGACTTCGCAATCCCAGGCAGGGGGCGCAGGAGAGTGACGTCACTGGCCGCTCTGCTTCTTCTGACCGTGCTGCACATCTGATAGGCTAGGCACACAGCGGCAGGTGTGGGGCAGAATCGTAGCGTCGAGTGTGCGCCGCTGCAGGGTGGTCCGGCCCATAGACATATATACGTAGACGCCGCATTGACTGTGGAGGGACGTGCCTAAAGCTCTGCCATCTTGGTACAGGGCTAGCAGAGGGAGGAGTGCATGTGCGTCTATGGAGGTAAGAGGTACTCCACAATATTAAAGTAGAATTATTCACTGAATTTTTGACCAATTTCCAAATGGTTTGATTTGTTAAAAATGTCACACATGTAGCTTTGACACAGGATGCTTGGATGTTTTAGAAATGCCGGTTTTACTACCCAAATACAAATTCTAAATGTTGTCCGCAGACAATCTTCTGACATAGACCTAGACTAACTGGGAAAGATGCCGGACTTTTGTGTCGCTTATGGGTGTTCAAATGAGCAGAACACACAAACCAGATCCCGTGGAATCACTTTTCACAGGTAAGGTGTACGTAAGAAGTAATACCAAGTGAGCAGGTTGTTAAATAGTGAAATAAATCCCGACAGGACGGACTGAATCTCTCCACTCCCATAATATAACCGGCTCACTTCACGTTATCCCACGTATAGCACAGCTGCTCACTAGTGAAAGAACTAATTGAGACCTTATTTTGGTTAAAATGCAATGTTATTCCATCTATAAACTGTCCCCGGTCTGGAAAAAACAGACCTTAGACTGCAGTGATTGACCAGTTAGAAGATTTTTGATAAATATTGGATGTATTTAATATGTACATGTATTGTGTATTTAACCTTAATGTGAAGAAGGGAGTTTCAACATCTTCCTCTCCCGCATCCCCATACACTGCAACGGTATTCTTCATGTTGCCTAATTGTTAAATACATTACACATGTTGCTACATGTTGCATGTTGTTGCTGTTACATGTTGCTATTATCATTATCATTTTATTATTAGATCACTATTATTATAATTAATATTGTTATTTTCATGATCATTTTGTTATTATCACCATTATAGTTATTATTGCTACTATCATAATCATGTTCTTATTATTATCAATATTATTATAATTATTTTTGCTATTATCATTGTCATTTTATTATTATATCACTATTATTATAATTAATATAGCTAATATCTAATAATACTATGAGCATTTTATTTTTATCTCATATAATTAATATTTCTATTATTATCATCATTTAATTATCACTATTATTATAATTAGAATGGGTATTATCATTATCATTTTATTATTATCACTATTATTGTGATTATAATTGCTATTATCATTTTATTATTTGAGTTGGGGGATTGTATTGCACTTGTTTTTTTTATGGCCATGGCACCCAGCATCAGTGTCTCCCATCCATATTTAGTCTGGTCTTCCTTGCATCTTCTTCCCATCAACTGAAGTCAGCCACCTTTGTAAACATTTTAAAAAGAGTAATTTAACCACTTTAACCCTTATAGAAGAAACTAAAGAGAGAAAATAGCATATCTGAAAGCACAACATGTTTCAGAATGCGTCATATGATGTGATGATTGATGTGAGCTTTTAGATTGGTCATTTTCACTGTCAAACATACTCTGCAGGACTAACGTGGTTAATGTATTTAACAATTAGGCAACATGAAGAATACCGTTGCAGTGTATGGGGATGCGGAAGAGGAAGATGATGAGACGTCCGATAATTATCGGTTAATTTTGGCAACTATGACGTCATTCCCATAATTCCGATAATTAAAAATCAGCCGATAAAACGACCCGATAATAATAAAGACTTGGAATCTTGGTTTTTACCGTTGGTCTGTGTGTTGTGGTTTGTGCTCATGCCAGACTCCTCAACCCAAAATAAGGTCTCAATTAGTTCTTTCACTAGTGAGCAGCTGTGCTATACGTGGGATAACGTGAAGTGAGCTGGTTATATTATGGGAGTGGAGAGATTCAGTCCGTCCTGTCGGGATTTATTTCACTATTTAACAACCTGCTCACTTGGTATTACTTCTTACGTACACCTTACCTGTGAAAAGTGATTCCACGGGATCTGGTTTGTGTGTTCTGCTCATTTGAACACCCATAAGCGACACAAAAGTCCGGCATCTTTTCCAGTTAGTCTAGGTCTATGTCAGAAGATTGTCTGCGGACAACATTTAGAATTTGTATTTGGGTAGTAAAACCAGCATTTCTAAAACATCCAAGCATCCTGTGTCAAAGCTACATGTGTGCCGTTTTTAACAAATCAAACCATTTGGAAATTGGTCAAAAATTCAGTGAATAATTCTACTTTAAGATTGTGGAGTACCTCTTAACTCCATAGACGCACATGAACTCCTCCCTCTGCTAGCCCTGTACCAAGATGGCAGAGCTTTAGGCACGTCCCTCCACAGTCAATGCGGCGTCTACGGGTCCGGCAACGTCGGCTTGGGAAGACTGGCAGGAAACAGATCGGGAGCCTTAGTGAAGGCTGGCCGTGGGCAGAATCTGAGCAGCTTGTGTGGCTGAGACCGGTAATCTGGTGAAAGAGTCTTCAGGCAGGCGGCCTGCGGCCTCCCCTCGGCAGCTCAGGCAGAGGTCAGCTTTAAATATGCACACTGTCTCCTAGCCTATTAGCCAATTTAGCACTAGCGGCGGAGCTAGCGGCACCACAAGGTCCCTCCAAAGGGACAAATAGACCCCACGCTGGTGAAAAGTCCACTGTGAAATAGTGAACAATGTGTGCCAAGCAACGTTTGGACCCCAGAGTGGGTCTTCATCAGGCCACGGCACACAGCTAGATCTGCTAACAGTGAGCTAACACTGGAGCTTTCAGATACGAGATCCTTCCTCATCAGAAGTCAGACGGGTCACGGAGCCAAAACGATCAGGAAATAGAGAAATAAGTTTCCACGGGTGTGTTTTAATTTTAATTTCCATTTACAAACACATCTAATTAAATCAACAAAATCTCATATGGTCACAGGGGGTTACCCCAAAGGCAAGAGCGCCCTCTGGTGTCTTTTAAAGTAAACCGTGTTTAATTGTCCACCCGGTTACACTTAGATTTAAAAAAATTCCTGCATCTACACGGTGATCCGGAGCAGCCCCAAAAGTTCATCATTTCTTCTTTGTCCCATTTCACACATTTCCTGAAAATTTCATCCAAATCTGTCCATTACTTTTTGAGTTGTTTTGCACACAAACAAACCAACCAACAAACAAACAAACAAACCAGTGCCGGCCATCAGATAACCTCCTTGGCGGAGGTAATGAATGAATGGACATTAAGAGTGGTACAACTTGACGCTTGACTATCTTTGATAGCAGTGAGTGGGTAACGGTATGAAGCAGGACTGTATTGTTGTTCTATCTTGCACATGTTCACATGACGGTTAAGTAAAAGGCACGGCAAAAGAAGTCACGGAGTCGGTGTGTTTATTTAATGTCAGTAAGCAGAGTCTACAGACATGACAATATCCATGTTTATCTTTACAGATGGTCTTAAGGCTGTTTGCGAGGCGGAGGTCGTGTGTTGCCCGGGCACATCCATGATCACGTTACTGGTGGGACACAATTGTACCAGATTTCAGCGCGCAACAGTGCGTCACCATAAAATGTGTACGCTTGTATCGATTACAAAGCAATTAAACAAATGCACTAAGTTGATGATAATATCGATCTTTAGCTTTATTAAGATATTTATGAGGTCTGCAGAGGTCCGCGAGGTGGAGGTCGCCTGTTGCCTGTTGCCCACCGCTGACACATCCGCGGTCGCGGATAAATAGATAGATAGATAGACAGATGGATATAGATATATTTATGGATAGATAGACTATGAATGGATTATAGATTAGATGGAGTCCTGGAGCCTGTAATTTTCCTGCCCTCTTAAAACACTGGATGGATGGATGGATGGATGGATGGATGGATGGGATAGATAGATGGATAGATAGATAGACTGATAGATTAATTGATTGATTGATTGATTGAAGACAGATGGATAGGAAAAATAAGGATAATAGTATGTAAATTGTGCTTGTTTTGGTCAGGTGTTTAGTTATTGATGCAGAGGATTAATTGATAATAGTAAATATGTTTAGTAGTTCCAGGGTGTAAAATGAATCTTTCACTATTCCAACGATTATTTTATGAAGTCCAAAGATTCTGCAGTTTCAGCTTCTTAAAAGGTGAAGATATAACGTGGTTTCACTGCCATTTGATCTATTATGTTTTTTTTTATTCTGAAACAAAAAGCAAAACTCTGACAACATACATGACAGCAGAGCACCTGCCACCTCATAGCAGCAGATTCAGGATATATGATCCTCATGTAGTATGTGGGAAGTGTGTGCGATGAAACTGAGGAAATTCCCTCCTGATCCCTCTGAGACTGATGTGTCTGTAAGGATTTTCCTTTTCCTCATGATTCCTCTACACTTAGAAGAAGAGGATCGGGACAGAAAAAATCCAGAGAGGACTTTAGACCTCCACATGCCCTGCCTGGTGTCTGCAGAGTCAACTTGGCTTCATCGTCCTGCTGGATCACATCTCACTTCGTTTTTACTCTACAGTCTTTACATCTGCTGACACAAAGGAAATGAAACAGGGGAAAGAATGACTGCAGAGGCAAATATAGAAAAGGATGATGACAGTAACGGTGAGCTGAAGTAGAAGAAGCCCCAGGTTTTATTTGCAGTTTGGTTATTATGTGTATTTTAGTCTTAATGCTGCAAATGATTCTGCACACATCCTCGTGGTTTCACTTCTCATCCAAGATTAGAGGTAAAACGTCTTTGAGCAACTCAAGCAAGTCCAGATGCTACGATTGAAACCATGAGGATAACCATGACCTGGATGACTGAGAATCTTCACAGACAATCCTGCATGCAGTTTCCATAGATGGTATGTAACACCGTGGCAGTTCGTCTTTATTTAGTTTAGCAAACCGAACCATCTATCTGCAAGTGTAATCTTGCAAAAAGAAAAAGAAAACTGAGTTCCGTCATGGTGCTGATCGACAGACGTGTGCATGTATGACCTTCACGTGTCAGAAGGATCACGTCTGAGCCTCCTGCTGTTGCAGCTGCAGTGTGTGCTGTCATTCCCTTAGATTACATCCCAGTGCAGCTCCTGACCCTCACATTCATCTTCAGAAGGCAGCGAGCAGATGAAGAAGTATGGAGGAAAAAAAGAGAAGGTTTGCGGCTTCTGGACTTTCTGTAGAAATGAAAGAAATGTAATATGGTTCCAATTAGCGGAGGAAAAGTGGCGGGAGGCGGTGGAGGAAATGAAAGCATAGGATGGCTGGTTTGATTTCAGCTCTCTTCTTCTGACTCCCCTCTGTCCTATTTCCAGAAGCCTCTGCAGAGTAGGAAATATATTCAAGACAGAGAATCCTGCCTTAAAAACACCAATGGGCCATGAAGACAGAACAGGATGAAGAGAACCGAGTAATTGCAGAAAGGACCAATTAGCTGTACATGAAAAGACTGAGAGGGGTTCTGTTTAGGGGTAATGACAGTTACAAGGCCTGTTGATTAGAGAAGGGGAAAGAAAGGGTGACATTCCTGTCAGCAGAGTGGAAAGATGCAGAGAAGAGAAAACAAGGAGCAAGTTAGAGAGATGTAATGTTGTGTGTTAGAGTCTGAACAGGGAAGCTAACTCTTTAAACTTAACCAGTCCCTCCAGGATTTCGCGGGTGTTTTTAAAGATTGTTGTGGCCTAAAATGCCTGAATTCGCGGCAGCTTTTCTAAAGAATTGTGATGTAAGTTGCGATGTTTTAAGGGTGTTTGTTGCGATGAAATTGTGGGAGACAGTAAAAAATTGCTAAAAAGTTGCATTTTTTCCTTTATTTGTATAATTCATTAAATTTTTTAAAAGTTTAAAAAGTTAATTTCACATCCTGGCACACACGTGTTCACACACACACGCTCACAGCTTGTCACGTCAGTTAATTAATCTAACTTACCTTCATTGTTTCAGTGCTGGTAACAGATCTGGATGTAGCAGCTTCCGTCACGGTGGTTTGTCTGGTCTGTGGTCCGCTGGTTTCACCCATTCTGCTGATATGGTTAAGGTAGAAAAGTGTTTGTCAGTGGATGGTTTTGGTTTGTGTTCCACCTCAGTATTGCACAGGGTGCAAAACAGTTTACCTCTGCTTTGGTGAAGAACATCAGGGAATTGTTTTGCAGGTCTTTAGCAGTATTTTCTGTTGGTAAGTGAGAGACGTTACTATGGCACATGTCTGCATCTTCAAACCATAAACAAGGAAGTGATTTCGGTGACATACGTGCATTACGTTTGCGCTGGAGACTGCTGTGATTGGTGGAACTCACGGGAGGCGGGACAAAATTGCAGAAAAGTCCCTTGTTCTTCATTGTCTCCATTTTTTTGTCTTCCTTCTTCGTCGTCTTTTTCTTCTTCCTCTTGTTCTTCATTGTCTTCTTCTTCATCTTCTTCTTCTTTGTTGTTCTCATTATTATTATCAGTATTATTATAATTATTGTCATCACGAGGATTGTTCATCTGACAACACCCACCAATGTTAAAATTCTGTCTGACTGAAGGATGCCGAGTCATGGAGATAAGCCCTCGATCATCCAGCACACTAAATTAATTTCTGCTCCATTGGCTCTCCTTGTGAAATACTCACACCCCCGTGGAGACTAGTGGAGAGAGGCGGAGACAGATAGAGGTGCAAGGCTATGATGGTTCCCATATGTGCATACAGACACCTGATATTCATCCTGGTGGGTAAATCAACATTCTACTTGAGTGACACAGATGTGCACAACGTCTATCCAAGCTGAGTTAAATATGTGAGGCAGCAGGACAGAAGGAGATGGACTGATCCTCATTTGTTTATATTGAGAGAGGATATTTAATAGACCCATAAAGCTGTAATTATCCAGTTGCTGACTGGCACATCGCAGAGTTTAACCTCCATATAAACTCTGGTGTCAGTTGGGTTTGATTTGTTGTCATTTCTTTTTCCTCTCTCCGAGCATTCCTTCTTTTTGCCATAAGATTTAAGTATTTTCCCACATTCTGACGCCGACACCTGTGCTGGTAATATTCTTTTCCCAGATGTGATGTCATTTCCTTCACTTCCTTTGCTGTGTACATGAGCCAGTCATCTGAGCAGGTGTAAGAGATTCTCTACACCTCCTGTGCATATTTTGTCCAGCCATAAACCATTCCTTGCTCTTTTCTGTGTGGTTCCATCCTTTGTTTGGCTGCTAAGGAAAACACTTATCTTGTTTTTTTTTCTTTTTCTCCGTTTTCAAGTGTGTCATGATCGATTTGTTGCATGTTGGAGAGATTTAGCAGTGAACAGGGGGGCTGTGGGTGTATGGGGTTGGATTTATGGCTGCAGAGGAGAGATACTGTTTGGCCACATTTCTATACAGACTCACAGGGTCCAGATGTTGTGTCCTCTGGCTGCCCTGAGGTTAGTAGCAGCTCTGTGTTATGCTTCCTTTAGCTCAAACGCTGTTTATTGGGAGAAGGTGAGGCCCAGTGCTGTGCTTCTACGGCTCCAGCCGCCAAGTCCTGATGACATCTTCATCAGATGCTCAGAGCTGCACATGGCTGCAGATCCAGTGGAAGGGTGACGACATGGCGATGATCTATGGAACATGTGTAGCTGTAGAGACGTCAGGCCGTTGATTCACCTGCCTGTCTTCCTCAGCAGAGCCCTGAAGGCCTGAGGGATGCTGTAATGGCAAAACAAAGCTTTTGTGCTTCAGAGCAGGTTCACAGAAAGGTGATATATTTTTAGAGTTTTTTTATTGATCCCCTGAAGAGGAAATTTGTCTTGTTGTCTTCCCCACTCTGTAGTGAAGTCTAAAGGGAGGACAGAGGTTTGTGTGGGTTGTGTACGGCTCTAATTGTTTTCTTTCCCCCTGCTTGTGGCTGCTGGATTGTCTGGAGACTTCTCAGCAGACATTCATCCCTACAGGATGAATCCTAATAACTCCTGGCTTCTCCTCTGGTGCTACTGTTAGTTTGAAATAACAAATTTAAGATGAGTTAAGATAAAACTTTATTAATCCCAAAGGACAAAAACAAAACTAAATGACATAACATAAAAAGTGCAGTGACTTAAAAGTAGAAAAGCAACAAAACATGAGTACGATACAATACTGAATGAAATAGGTGAGCTCGATGAGACCAGAATAGAGTAGTAAACAGTAATGCTGACTATTATACTGAGGTAATGAGTAACGTCACACATGATAATTAAATAATGCACCTGAGAAATGAAATATGAAGTACTGCACATTACTTACTGCACATTAAATGATATGCTACACGTGTTACAGAAACTGATAATGTTGATGATGTTATAATTCAGATCTCTGTGTTGTTTTAGCTATGACTCCTGCAGACATTTCTTCAGATATACTAACGTTTGCATGCAGACAAAGTAAGCTCACTTTGATCATCATCCTCTCAGGTTAAGCTGATGATGTTCCCACTTGCCTCAGGTGGAGGTTTAGCATGCGGAACGTATGCTAATGGGGTAAACACTGAGTGGGTTCTAATACCTGTACCACCATACAGTACAGTGGAACAAGAAAGGATTTATTATGTCCCAATATGCAACAGGTTGAATGGAGCCACCACATTCATCTGGCTCTAATAACAAGCTGGAGCTGGTGACGGTGCACAGTTTTCACACTATATAGATGTATGAGCAAGACAAAGGTATGTGCCAGTTGTACATATACTCCATGCAACAGTAAAGGAAGCTGTAGAACGAACTGAAAGGAAAAAGAGAAAGTATCTGATTTGGATTTCAGGTGAAGTATTTACTGATCTCTGTGAGGATGTTTAAAGCCCTGCTCTACTTCACTACAGACCTGCTGGCTTCATCGTTACAGATAATTCTAAAGATCATCACTGTGACAAACTCCTCTGGCTCAGCAGAGCATCAGTATGACTGAATATGGAAAGGAAGTGATGATAATGACGATGATAATGCTGATGCTGTTTACTCCTGTGAGCATAACTGGAATTTTCTGTTGTTTGCCAGAAATATGAATCAGATAGCGCATCCTAGCAGCAGAGCTTCAGAATCGCTCCATTTGCTCCTAGTTTGGCCCGGATGCCTGGACGTGCAGTTGCCCTGGAAGGAACCCATCCAGTCGAGCTGCTGATGAACAGCTCAGTTGCAATGAATTCTCTCCCTGGAATTGGAGTTCCAGAGTTCTGGAGTTTATCCCTCTAGCCTTCCTCCGTCCCTCGCTCTTCTCTGATCTATCACCTCTTTCAGGTCTGAGTTTACTCCGGACCTCTCTGGCTATTTTTCAACCGACTCACTAGCTTGGACTTATCGAGGCAAATATGGGCTTGGTTACCTGCATGAAGCTTAGCAGCTGACTACAGGCTGAAAAACGACTCAAGTGTTTATTCAATCCAGGACTTATTATCAACTCTGTCAGAGAGCCGGGCAGCAGAGTGTTTTGTAAACCCTCTTAGTGGATGGGGCCTGAAAACATGTACAACACACAGATGGTGTCAGATTAAACACTGGTCTGGAGAAAGACGGATCATCCCTCAGAGAGGTGCAGCAGCAGATACCACAGCACAGGAGTCTGGGCCTGAACTTTACCTTTGGTGGACATCCACGGTTGTGTCTTCAGGAACTACTTAGTTCAGTATCTTGCTCAGGGACATTTGGGTAGATGGACAGGAACTGACTGAACCCCCAACCAGCTCCACCTCGTGATTCACTGCATCCACCCCACAGCTGGAGGAGAAGCTTTAATCATCACTAGTTCAGAGCTTAACTTGGCTCAGACCAGCACTGCTGTCATGTCTGTGTGTGAGTCCAATTAGCTTAGGTTAGCATGAAGTCTAGCCCAGAGCTAAAAGCCTCTGAAGAGCAGTAATTTGGTTTATTTCATTTGTCTTGAAACATACTATTTGGAGAGTTCTGTTTCATCTTTAGCTGTTTTTATGTTCACACTGGCTGGATGCAGATACCAGCTACCGTCAAGTCAATAAATTATTACTACACTGTAAAAAAAAAAGTACTTTTACAAATGTTTTCCTTTTTTCATAGATTTTTTTTTACCCCATACCTATAAAATACACAAAAATACCAAAACAAATTAAATCTGTGAACAGCGTTGGGTGGGTCCTTGCTTCGTGCTGGTCAGCAAATGAGACAGGGAATCGCCATATGGCTGTCATCAGGGCCAGACTCTGATCATGCATGTGACGTTTGAGGCCGATTGGAGCATGTATAGGCTAGTTAGACATCCCTTCCTGATTCTTTTATGGTGAAATAGCAAACACTTCGGGGTGCCATAGCCACGCCCTCATACTTTTGCAGAACATTTAATAACTTTTGCTCTTAAATATTTGTTGTGCATACTGGCCAAATTTGAGATCTCTCCGAGTTTTACCCTTTGCTCGAGAAAATTTGTGAATTTTTGCCAAAATCAGCAAAAATCTGACAGTAAATTCAAAATGGTGGATTTCCTGTTGCATTGTGGGTATTTGTTCTTTAGGCTTTTTTGTGCGTCTTGCCGTGATACACATCTGTAGCAAATGTTATAGCTTGAGGTGAAACTGACTGAATATAAACCCTTTTTTATTTACTAAGGGGCACTGTGGAACCATTTTGCCATTCACACGTGTAATTCCCCCAAAATATAAACATTTTTACCTGGTCTGATGTGCCTGCCAAGTTATACATGTTTTCGAGTACGTTTAGGGCCTCAAAATGACGATTCAAAGTTCGAATAACAATAGGGTTCTAGGCATCGTTGGTGCTCGGAGCAAAATAACAAACAGACTGTGGACTTACATGTCTAATGTAAAATAACATTCATATAACCTTAAAATATCATCACCAGTGTTCAAACCGTCTGCACGTGTTTACGTGGGTGGTTCCTTATCAAGAAATTACTGATCCTGAAATCCCTGTTAATTTCTGTACGTCTGTCTCCACTCAGCAAGATAAGATAATTACAGCGACCCAGGGGGAAGGGAGTGAACTCTGACATTCCTTTTCTCTGAAATCAATAAAACAAACAGCAAGATGCTTAAAAACGGCTTGGTCTTCAGTTTCTTCTGTCCCAAACTCTGCAGCTAAATCTCCTTTTCTACTTTGATTCTCAAACCCCCATGTTCTAACTAAATCCACCTCCTTCTCTCCTCTCTGATGTCCGGTTGTCCAATATGTGTCAGCAGAACTCAAACTGGGTTTAACTGTTCTGTGTTTATCCTCATCTGTGGAGGAACTGGTTTGGGCTGTCGAGCTAAGACGTGGTAACACTTTATCATAACGATCATTTATAAGGCATTTATAAGCTATTACTAGACATTAGTGGATAGTTAACTAATCATGAACAAGCCACTTATAAACATTTGTAAATGATTATTGAATCATTTGTAAATGATCATTAAATCATTTACAACTTAAGTTACAAGACATTTATAAGCTATTAGTAGATCTTGAAGTAATCATGGATAAACTATTTATGTACATTTGTAAATGATTATTAAACCAGTTAAAACCTTAGGTTTACAACATTTATATATGATTTATACATTATTAGAAACACTGCATCAACATTGTTTGTACGTGGTTTATTTATCATCAACTAATGTTATGTAATATCTAGAAAAACAGTTTTTGAATGATTTAAGACAATATCCACTACCACCATTTGTTTATTCATGTTTAACAAACGATTTGTTAGACATTCATAAAATTATAATAAATCATTTGTGGATGTTATTGTGTCCCCTAATCTAAAGTGAAAACTATTCATCATTCACAAATATCTATTAATGTTTGCTAAACATTTGTAGACTTTTTCGTCACATGTAAGAAAAGTTGTAGACAACTTTGGGATCCATCCTTCTCTGTGACGTCAAAAAGTGACAGAATTAGGAGGACAGAGTATCAGAGGATAAAACATTTTATTAAAAAAATCACAGCAACCAAGATTTTTGATCTTGCAAAAATCCATTTGTGTCCAATCCACTTCCTCACAGCTTTTCCCCTGTGGTTGTCCCCCCGACACCTTCTGGATCATACAATAAGAAAAACAAGGTCATACATTTATATGACGTTATAACGCCAGCTAAAACAATTACTACTACTCTTCAATGTTTCATGTAATGCTAACTTACTCCGATGCATCAATCTGCATTGACTATGTGGGATTAGCAAAACTATCCAACCACACTGTCATGTTGTGTTGATAAAGTTAGCTAGACTAGCCCATATAGCTAATATAGCTAACTAGCTAAAAACAATTAGTGTTTGTGCTTGCTTGTTAGTTTAGCAGATTTAGTCAGTTAAAATAAGTCTACAAATAAGTTAGCCAGCAGAAGTGACTTTAGAACTTTTGGAATTGTAACGTTGGGCTAGTCTAGCCAACTTTATCAACACAACATGACAGTATGGTTGGGATAGTTTTGCTAATCCCACATAGTCAATGCAGATTGATGCAAGGGAATAAGTTAGTGCTACATGAAACATTGAAGAACTTGTGCTATTAAGAATAGTAGTAATTGTTTTAGCTGGTGTTATAACGTCCTATAAATGTCTGACCTTGTTTTTCTTATTGTATGATCCAGGAGGTGTCGGGGGGACAACCACAGGGGGAAAGCTGTGAGGAAGTGGATTGGACACAAATGGATTTTTGCAAGATCAAAAATCTTGGTTGCTGTGATTGTTTTAATAAAATGTTTTCTACCCTGATACTCTGTCCTCCTAATGCTGTCACTGTTTGATGTCACAGAGAAGGATGGATCCCAAAGTTGTCTGCAAAACTTCTTACATGTGATGAAAAAGTCCACAAATGTTTAGCAAACATTAGTAGATGTTTGTGAATGATGAAGAGTTTTCACTTCAGATTAGGGGACATAATAACATCTGCAAATGATTTATAGATTTATTATAAATGTCTAACAAATCATTTGTTAAACATGAAAAGAGAAGTTTCTTTGTATCTGTATTCATAAAAGCCAGATGGTTCATGAATAAACATGAACTAACATTAGTAAACAATGAATAGTTTTCACTTTAGGTTAGGGGCCACAATAACATCCACAAATGATTTATATAATTTTATGAATGTATAGTAAATCATTTGTTAAACATGAATAAACAAATGGTGGTAGTGGGTATTGTCTTAAATCATTCAAAAAGTGTTTTCCTACATATTAAATAACATTAGTTGACGATGAATAAATCATGTACAAACAATGTTGATGCAGTGTTTCTCATGATGTATAAATCATATATAAATGTTGTAAACCTAAGGTTTTAACTGGTTTAATAATCATTTACAAATGTACATAAATAGTTTATCCATGATTAGTTCGAGATCAACTAGTAGCTTATAAATGTCTTGTAACTTAAGTTGTAAATGATTTAATGATCATTTACAAATGTTTATAAGTGGTTTGTTCATGATTAGTTAACTATCCACTAATATCTACTAATAGCTTATAAATGCCTTATAAATGATCGTTATTATAAAGTGTTACCCTAAGACGTTAGCTTGTGTCAGCCTCCAACCTGCTCATGGAGCAACATGGATGTTTAAATTTCCCCCTTTTGTTTTTAAAGTTTGTCATCTGTGACCTTTTACCAGTTCCACAGGACTGAACCTGTGTTCAGCCTCTCTGTCTTCTCTTCTGGGTCTTCTGGGCCTGGGATAGTCTGACTTGCTGGTGGAAAACCCAGATATGAAACCTCTGTGGAGGTTTCTGCAAAGACCAGTGGTGACTAACGATAGTTAGTGCACTAAAGGGGTGACTCAGATGGTGCTCTATGATGGAACAACAGTCGCTGGGGTCGTCAAAGTTAGGAGTCACACGAGGCCAACCGAGAGCATCACTCGTCTGAGTCATTTGAGTCACACTGGGCCATTTGCAAACGACTACAGTTCTTAGAGGTTAAGTTGTTGAATCTCGGAGATAGGTGGTCAAGGTATCCCCCAGTGCTTTATAGGCCTGGCGGGCTGCCAGGCTTTTCTTGTCCCCCCGCCAGGCTAAGCGTCACTTGTTCATTTATTTTAAATAGGTTTTTTTATGCACCAAAACAGTGATAGCAAAGATGCTATACAGAGCTTTTAATCGCATCTGCAGATATTGTTGAAAGCGCAATGGTGACATTTTATGGTCGATATGTGAACTTTTTCTGAAGTCGGAGGAGCACTGGAGGAGACCATGAGCTGCTCGTTCACCCCCAGGCCAAAGGGAGTTCATCCCCAGCGAGCCGACCGAGCCGTGGCTCCGTGATGAGGCAGAGCCAGTGCTACTTAGCATGGATGTTAGCACGTCGTCGGAGCAGCCTTCTGCGAGCCGCGATGGTAAACATGGAACTAAGGGATTTAATCCAAAATGGTTAGCTGACCCTAAATTTAGCGGATGGCTCTACAAGACAGAGTATGGTAAACCCAGACGGATTGATGCACTGATCCAACCTGAACCATGTGCAGCAACAAGTAGAAGAGGTCACACAGCACAGCAGACCTGTTCAGCCTCTGAGTTCCCTGGTTTTACCCCTTGGCCATGTTTGCACTTTTTGTTTATGTTATATTACTTTTAAATGTGACCAGCAACGGCTTGTTTTAAGATTCACTAGGATATACTTTAACTTAAGTGAAAACAACTGATATTATTTATTTTAATTGTATTTTTTGTGTTTGTTAAAAACGTATTTCAAGATTGTGCCTTTTTGTAAGACTCTATGTTTAAGTATTGTTAATAAATGGCTTATAATAACACATAATAGTCATAATTATAAAATTCTTGTCAACTTTTTTTTTTTTAACTATTTTTTTACAGTAACACGGTGGGTTGCTGGTGGGCTTCTCTGCCACCGGGCTTAACAAGTTTTCTGGGGGAAACCCTGGGTGGTGTTGCAGACCTCCTCCCCTGTTGAGGGATGGTTTTTCCACTTTTACATAGTTGGCTTCCTTAAGTCCTCTTTCAAACCGTCTGTCCTCCTGGTCCAAAATATGTACATTGCTGTCTTCAAAGGAGTGTGCCTTCTCCTTTAGGTGTAAATAGACAGCTGAATCCTGACCTGAGGAGTTTGCTCTTCTGAAAAAAAACTCGTATCCACGGCTAAACCTCAGTGTACTCTAGTCTGAAGCAGACACCACAGGGCTTACTGAATGTAGCACAACCTGTCATGACAGATGAGTGTACAAAGCAGGCTTTTACGGGTTTTAGAGCAGAGTCACACTTTAAAGCAGCTGATGGACTCTGATCATCCTCTTCTGTTCATAATTACAGTGTACACAGTAAAAGGCCTGATTCAATAGCAGCTAAATGTTGAATAAAATACCTCCAGAGCTACACAGTTGCATGATCCTTCCTCTTTAAAGTGTCGTCTTTACATTTCACACACATTCCTCACCTTGAGACTGTCAGTGTTTCCAGCTGTCACCTCTGAAGACCACCATTAAACTGACGCATGTTTACAATGGAAACACACACACACACCAGCAGTGTGACACTTCAGTAATGCACAAGTCATTTTGTCAGCAGCATCAACAATAACAAACCCTCCTTTCATGGGACAAGTCCTGTTCTGTCCAACCTCTGGCACCTGAAATCCTGTCTGCCTGCTCCTCTTCCTGCACATCATTCACTCATCACTGCCCTCATTAACCTCGGCTACAGCTCAAGGTTATTTTAAAGTTGGGGCTCTTCGCAGAGGCTCTGACTGGAGGTAGTCTGGATCAAGGAGTCCAGGAGGATCTACTGAAACTGTTTAGTGACATTTCTGCTTTGTTTGTCCCTCAGAGCGCCAAGAGCCTCCAGAGCAACAAGGATTCTCGCATCCTGTGGGTTCGAGATGAGCGTTTACTTACCACCGGCTTTGACACGGTGAGAAACCTTAAGCAGAGTTTATTTTAGTTAAAGAATGACCTTCCTGAGAATCACAGAATCAATATCTTCTTTTAAGTTTTTCTGAACAACACATTTTTAAATGCTTTGATCTGACTGTATATATTTGACTTGTGTCCCTTTATACTTAATTAACTGATTCATTTTGATGGGTGTTTCTAATGTGTGCATTATGTGTGTTGTGACAGGTATGATTCTGTAAAGACTGATTCAGTCAGTGTCACTCAGTTTTATCCAATACCAGCATTGTGGTAACTTAAAAAACAGGTAAAGATATTAGTTAGTAAAAGTCGGGTCTAAGGCTCATGTTGGCTGTTAGATGCCAGCCTCCCTATCTAAACTCACTGTTTCTACGAGCAGGCTCCACCTACTTTATGGATTTTGAGTGTAAAATGAATTCACTGTTCAATGTCTATATGTATTTTTATGCTAAAAATCCCACAAAGCTAAAAATCATTTTCCTGCTGAAATGATGTGATGAGTGTCTGTCAGTCACCATCAAACACTGAACCGGTGTGTGTTTACAGCGCTTTGTGTCTCGTTTGTTGTTCCTGTAGATGCGTAGTCGTGAGGTGAGACTGTGGGACAGCAGGAAGCTGAACTCTTCTCTCAGCTCCGTGACTCTCGGCTCTTCCAGCGGGTGAGTCCTGCTTCATCTATCGTCCTCCATAAGAACCACACTAACCTCGCTGCATCGAGGGGAGTAAACAGTGTGTCCTTGTATCCTCTACACTCGTCTACAGTGTGCAGTTCATATTAGTGTCATATGCATTTGAATGATGTGTGGAGGACACCGACAGGCATGTGGACCTCCCAGAGTTCTGACACCATCCCTCCACATTCTTGCCACTTCCTGGGTCAGAACACACAGAGTCCAGTGTTCTGGACGTCCACAACCTCTGTGAGGAGTCAGGAAGCAGCAGCAGACACACTCACACTTTTCTGCTCGGCACTTCTCCGTTTGTTTTTCCAAACACGGCTGCCGAGGACCGTCGGCCAGCAGGAGCGTGGCCGGCCTCCAGGGAGGAGAGAAATGAAGGGATGGAGGATGAACAGAGGGGGTGGGAGTGAGGATTCCTTTGTCAGATCCAGCTTATGCCTTCTAGTACTATTATAAACAGACCAAGTCAGTCCAAACTGGAGCTGACTGGACTGTGTCAGGTCATGACGCCTGCTGTGGATTAAGTTCATGGTCATTATTATTACTGTTAAACAGAGTGGCGTGGCTGCGTAGAGCATCCAGATGTACAGATGTGAGCCTTTGTGTTGTCTTTCTATGACACCACTGACTCTGGCACATCTGCTGCTTGGCTCCGGTACTGGACCGGTGCTTTGGAGCAGAAAGTGTGAAGTTGTAAGTTCATGTAAACACTGTGAACAGCTTTTATGACAAACTGCTTCCCTCTGGAATGTCATTGTTTTTCCCACTTTGTGAGAGTTGTAGGAGTTGACACTGTGAAGTCCTGAATACCAGCCTCATGCTCGCTGCTCATCTCCATTGCCTCCACTTTCTCTTTCTCTCTCACTGCCTTTTGCCAGTTTGGAAAGGCAGTGAGAGAGAAACCACGGCAAGTTTGGTGCCAGCCTAACTTTCCGTGGAAGTTGAGGATGTCTGATTACACAGCCGACACTGTGTACTGCTCATCACCGTAAAAAACATATTTTTGTGTGCTGTGAAAAATCCCAGACAAACAGGAAGTGTCTTCTGAAACCACAGGAAGTAGTATTCGCTGGTTATTTTAGTGGAAGAGTTGTGTCCATCCATGTTGTCTGAGCTCAGGGACTGATCTGATCTGTTTTGTTGGCCTGATGAAGAGAAAGTCCAAACAGTGTGAAGGTTCTTGTGGATGTCTCATCTGTGGACGAGCTGGTAAACCTCCACTTCACTGCTTTCCTCCGAGTCTCTCAACACATTTTAAATCAACAGAGGAGTAGATCTTTTTGGATTTATGTTCTAAATTTCATTAGGTTTTAATTTGAGACGTGCCCTTTGGTTTCCTGTGTTTTGATGATGGTTCATTGAGAACACTGTGATAGTTCCATTGGATGCAATTGTGAGGGTGTGTGCTGATGTCAGTGACAGATGATTTTCCTTATCATCTCTCACTTCTTAGCATCAGCATAGTCTTCACCTTTCTCTCAACCGACTCTTATTTTCCGTATAATTCTTTAAGCTGCTTCATTAGGGCCCGAGCACGAAAGGGCAAAGGGCAGCGATCAGTGTGAAACACTGAACGCTGCCTTTGCACGAAGTGCAAAGGCCCTATTGTTCCTGCTCTGTTTGTTTGGTGGTTTGTTTGTTTCTTTATTAGGGCCCGAAGCACTACAGTGCGTAGGACCCTATTGTTCCTCTAGTGTTTGTTTTTCTTACGCCAATTTGAACCCCAATTTGACCCCCTAAACATGCTCAAAAACTCCCCAAATTTTTCACACACATCAGGACTGGCGAAAAATTTGATATTTTGGGGGAATTACAGATATGAATGGCAAAATGACTCAATAGCGCCACCTTGAAAATTGGGCTTTAGTGGAGTTAATACGGCTAGTTTCACGTACAGCTATGAAATTCGGTACACAGGTACAGTAGCCTGAGACAAAAACAATCCTGCTTTTGAAATTTCGAAAAAGCTCCACGGCGCCCCCTAGAAAACGTGGTGCGCAGGCATTGGAATTTAACGAACTCCTCCCAGGATTTTTATCCGGTCTTCACCAAATTCGCTGTGTGTCATTTATACCCATCCAGGATTAAAAGTCATTAAAATCTCGTGGCTACATCACACGATGTGGGCGTGGCATGGCGGCCATTTTGAGCAAATTCGTCATGTGGAACGAAATGGATTTTGGAGGTGAAGGGATCCACGTAAAATCACCAAATCCACAAAAATCCTCATTAATCTCAAAAACTAATGTTTGATATACAATTCAGGAATGGGCGTGGTCAAACAGCTCCACAGTGCCCCGTACAAATGTTCCAATACTCATAAAATTTTACTACTGTATTGTACACACATGAAATTGCATGTGTGTACAATACAGTACACACTGTATTGTACACACATACAGTGTGTACTGTATGTGTGTACAATACACACATACAGTACACACTGTATGTGTGTACTGTATATACAAAAATATCCCGATATATACAAAAATATCGGGATATTTTTGTATATCCCGATACAAAAAGATCTGCACACTTGAAATTCCAATCGGCTCCATAGCGCCCCCTAGACGAGGTTGTGTGGAGACATTGGAATTTAACAAACTCCTCCCAGGATTTTTATCCGATTCTGATGAAATTGGCTGTGTGGCTTCTTGACCCCTCCAGGATTAAAAGTTATTAAAATCTCGTGGCTGCACCACATGATGTGGGCGTGACAGGGCGGCCATTTTGAGTGTGTGGCCATGAAGTGTGAAATGCTCATAACTTGACTGTACATCATAAGATGTGAATGAAACTTGATATGCTTGATGACAGGCTATCCCTCAACACTTGTGCATGTCCAAACAGCTCCACAGCGCCCCCTAGAAATTTCAAAAATTCATATAAAATCACTGGTTTGTCGTACAGACATGAAATTTAGCACATGTGCAGAGCAGGATGAGACAAACACATTTGCATAAATAGACTTTCCAAAAGTCTCCACAGCGCCCCCTAGAAATTTCTAATATGAAATTCTTATTTCTGGTATAATCTCAACAACTCAAAATTTTTGCCAAAACCTGACGTACACTACATCTCAATGTGCACCACGTCCCAACGTGCGTAAGTGTGCGAGGGCCCGTCCAACGCTGCTTGCAGCTTTAATTTCTATTTGTTTTTCTATTTTTGACCAGTCAGCCTTCAGGTAGATTTCCAACAAGCTCTTCCTAGCCTCCACTGAATTTGTAGATTTGAACATTTTGATTGGGTTAAGGGATCTTTATGTTGTCTGTGAAGATTCTCAGTCATCCAAGTCATGGTTGTCCTCATGGTATCAATCGTAGCAGCTGGACTTGCTTGAGTTTCTTGAAGACGTCCAAGATGAGAGGTGAAACGTCTTCGAGCAACTCAAGCAAGTCCAGATGCTAAAATTAAAATGACAAGGATTATCTTTATGCTCATTAACTGCTCATGATCTTGAGTAGGGATGCACGATGATATCGGTGTCTGATAATTATCGGTCAACATTGGCAATTATGATGTCAGTCTGATAACTCAGATAATAAAAAAAATAAGTCGATAAAATGACCCGATGATAATAATGACTTTGAATCTTCGTTTTTGCCTTTGGTCTGTGTGTTGTGGCTTCTGCTCATGCCTGGCTCCTCAACCCCTCCCCTCCCCGATGGTACTGTGGCATGTGTATGATGTCATAACACTGCCAGGCAGAAAACAAGCAGCATGGTGTGGCACTCACCAGTATGGACTTTCTTTACTGTGTCAGAAGAAGACATTTCACCAAGGCTGGTCTCGAATATCCGAATATTTGTTCGTTGTGGTGGTATTCGGATAATAATTTTGATATTAAAATAGTCGTGCGCGCCGCTGCTGAGCGTTGCTGAACACTGCTGAGCATTGCTGAGGCTGTGGTATGCCGCCGAGCTTCACTGAGCACTGCCAACCGTCGCCAAGGCGGTAGAACTGGAGGCTAAGGCAGTGCCATCTAGAGTAACTGTGTGCTAACTCAATGGTTGTATTTATTTGTATGGGTCAGAATTATCATAGGAAATGGATTTGTTCTCAGATTATAGTTAGTTTAGCATAGCATCTGTTCATGTCTCTGGTGTTTGACCAAGCAGAAGACAGAATACAGGAGTCAGAAGGAGAACTTGAGTCCGTTCATTTAACAGACTGAATCGAGCTGTTGTACATGAGCAGCCTGAGGTGCATTTAAATACCAACTTGTTCCTCTTCTCTTATATACTTTTAGTGAAATGCTCTGTGGTAAACATGGTGTGTAATTGGAGCATTGACTGGCCTGTATCAGGTCCACAACATTCAGTAGGACTGTTTTCTTTGGAGTGTCAACATAAAGAGCCAGTGAAACGGGCTATGAGTGGAATATAATTTGGATGGAGAATGATGGGGGGAGATGTTTATTTTTTGGTTGAGGTTGAAATGGAACTTGTAGGGTTGTAGGGTGATGAGTCTGAGAGGGGCGTTTTAACGGAGCAAAGCTGCTTATTACTGCATTTTCCACTCAAGCTGCAGATCTGTAGAACAGCGTGGATCTCTCACTCTTCCCTCTATAAACCCAAATTATAATGATGAGTTTAATTGGGCCTTTAAGCCAGCTGCAGTCAGTGAACTTTACAAATCGGCACAATTGCAACCAGCTTGCTGTGTAAATGCTTCAGACGTCATAATAATTATCTGTTCTCCCTGCAGCTACTACACACAGTTAACACAGCTAACTGTGGGGTATAGTGAAGCTGACAGTGAGTTCTCTGAGGGTCACCTGGTTTGGATTCAGGCTGTGACCCTGTAATGGTCCTCAGTCATCATGTTCTCCTCCAGCACACAGACATACATGATTTAAATACATATTCTGTTACTTCACATCACGGCCAACCTCGGCTGATTAAAGAGGACCACAGTGACCTGATGCCCAGAGGACTGCTGATTGGAGAAGACATGAGTCTGTCCCTGGAGAGTCGACCTCCCTGTTTTCTCAACCAGTCTCAGGTTAGACAAAGACCCTGCCGTCTGAGGCCAGCCCTGCTGACAGACTGCTGCTGCTGGACTGATGGGAGGCCTCCAGGTGTGATGGGACTCTCCACCAGCTATTTCTGTGTGTTTTTGTTCGCTGGTCATGCCTGAGAGCAAGGCCCAGTCAGTGGGTGTAATTGAGCCCAACTCCCTTTAATCAGACGGATTGAGAAGAGGCCGGTGCCCCACAAGGGAACTGGCTTTGTACAGAATAGTCCCCCCTTTTCTCCCACCCAGCCGAAATCAGTCCCAGATGAAGGCTTTCCTGTGGGGATTAGGTGCAGCTGCAGCACCACAAACCAAACCAGACCAAAGAAACACCACTGAATGCTGGAGCCACAGTTTGACCTTGCTCCTTTCTCAGAGTTCACTCTACAACAGAACGTCGGGCTTTGTTGTTCTTTTGTTCAGGAGCTGGTGTTTAAGGCGGAGGGAAAAGCAAAACTACGATTTTCAGGTGCTGTTCAGGGTTGAGGGCAGTGGGGGGAAGGTATGGAGGGAAGATGTGGCCGCACACACTCCATCAGAGAACCTGAACTTGGCGCTCTGACAGTTGAAACATGGCGTCTGGAATCTGTTAGTCATTTGGGGTTTCAGTTTGTGATTCAGTGGAGGGGGATGAAAAGGAGGAGGAGGGAGTTCTGAAATCCCCTCATATTTTCTTCGAGATATCATCTCTCTATGAGCTTTTATTGGCTTTTTGTGGAAGCTCATATGGTAATCCCAACCTCCTTCTGCTCCATAGCACCTCATTGGAAAAACCTTGTGTTCTTCTTTAATGGCTGGTGATTAACTAGAAACATCCTATTATTCCTTGACTTTCTGTCCTGTCAGAAAAACAGCTTCTTTATCCTCACCTGACCACCTCTTAGACCTCCTGTCTGTTACTGTTTCTTTACTAGAGGAAACAGGGAGCTGCTTTCTGAAGGTGCTGGTGTCTGGATTCATACTTAAGGTCTTTTTAAAGAGCAAAATCTAATGGAGCTGCTGAGAACTGGTAAAAGCACATGGAAGTATGTGGACTGTTGGCAGGGCATGTTTAATATAATTTGCAGAGGGTTTTGATTTCATCCCACAGGTATGTGCTCAGAACTCCAGGGATCAGAAGGACCATTTTGTGTGAAGCAGAATGAAAAGTAGAAAACCTCTCTTCCCACCTTCAGCTGCCTCCTTCCTTCCTCTCTTTTTCCAGTCACCTCTGCATTTGTTTATTTTCTTCCATAGTTTGAATTATAATCTCTGGTCATTGAAGCTGCTCTGCATTACGTGGCAGTTCAGAAAGTCTTAATGCTGTTAAGGTAATTACACAATTGATCCAGAACTGGAAGGCTGTTTCTGGAACGCTCAGTGTGATCGTCTCAGGTTCTGAGACAGTGTCAGACTTCACTTTCCATCCTGAACAAAAACAGAAGCAGAGTTGCACTTGCAGCTGTGGGTTTTGTGTTCTTTTCCAACATCTGGAAAAGTATCTTTTTTCCCCTTTGTTAAAAATGCACTCACAATAACATTTGGGATCTTTGCCCAACCAGAAAACCTTCTCGCTGCTTCGACCCATCTCAGGTCCGTTCCCTCTGTGGAGCGGATACCCAGTAGCTGAGCGTCTGATGGAGATGTCTGAAGACAGGCTGACAGAAGATGCAGGATTAAAGTGGAAGCAGCTCACACACATGGATGCAATGTCAGAAGGTGGATGAACACACTGCTGGTGTTAATGCAGAGGGATAATATAGGTTCCAAATTATGAGCAGCTCATGTGAAAATCCTCTTCCTGCTGCATTTGTTCAGCATTTGTCCTGTTTCTTCGTAAAGTAGTATTTTTGTAGTTTCATCTCGTTGCTTCCAGGTTCCCTTCCTGTTGATCTTGTCTGCCACGTTTCTTTCTTTACATGTTCTGATTTAACCCCCTGTCTGTCAGCACATGCACGTGTTTTTAAGACTCATTATTGTCCCTTTTTCACGAGGATCAGGAACTGTGGCAGCTCCTGTTTTTGAATCATGCCTTGCTTCTAGACGCCAGTCACCTCCTGGACGGCTGCCACCTCCCTCCGCTGTGGTAGAAAGAAAGATCTGAGTGATGGAGAGAAGTGTGTTTCTCATTAGCCGCTGGTTTCCTCTGGTCTGCACACAGCCTCTCTTCAGCTGGGCAGAGCCTTGCTGCACACCTCCCAGCCTCGGCTAGAAGAATGGAGGTATGAAGGGAATGATGGAGGTACAGACCTGCTAGTGTAGTTTATATTTGTGGATGCAGTGAAAAAGACGGACCCCCTTGAATTACAGTCCAAGATAAGACCTACATAAAATACTGAGGTAGTTCTACATGAAACTCTGTTTGATTTAAAGTGGTTGAAACTGTCTGAGCATTTTAAACCTTTTCACACAGTTTTGATGTTGATCAATCATATGCTGTTCTACTTTCATTTAAGGGGTTTTACCTCCACATCTGATGAACTTCCCTCAGTAAACTTAATTCTTAGTGAGCTGGACATAAATTCAAGAAATAATAATAAGAATTCCTTCAGTCTAAGAGCTCCAGAGTCTGTGTCCTCCTCAGATGCTATTTTGTCCACATTAGATGCTTTTACTCGCGTCTAGATGTTTCTGCATTCGTCTTGCTATTGCTGTCAGAAGTGACCAAAGTAAAAAGTCATCTCATCGTATTTTCTGGATGATGAGAAGTTTCTGTTTTCAAATCATACTAGTTCTATGCATGTTGGTCTTTTTCTGTCCATAACCCTTTAGTCCAGAACTCCATAGTGTCTTTTAGGGGTGGGAATCACAGGGTACCTCATGATACGATACACGATACATGGCTTACTATACGGATACTATCACAATAGAACGATACTGTGATAATCCATATATTACAAGACAATCACATAACGATACATCACCGTATCTATAACTTGGATATATTCATGCCTTGGTCCCAGTGTGTGTAGCATTTGTCGAAACCCTTTATTTTCGACCACACTGGATGGGCAGAGATCCTTGCAAATGAACCCAGCAATGGACGTTGTAATGCTGGCGGCCCTCGGGGACCAAAAAGGAAGCTTTGCTTTAAGCTTTGTATTAACGACTGCAGGCTGACTTGAAATGTTAGCCGCATCAGCTTACGATTCATATCATTCATGTGATGAAGGCCACCATATGGAGTCATTAAGTAGTGACGCTGGGGAAATGGCAGCTGGCAGGGTTTGAAGTGCCTTATTAGAGCGCCTTATTATATTATTTAAAATATGGATATTTGGTGCCAACGTATCGATACTCATATCGCATGAGAAGGGACGATGATATATTGCTGTATCGATATTTTGTCCCACCCCTAGTGCCTTTCTGTACTCGCTGTTCATCTCTGACACTTAACAAAGGATCTGCATCTTCTGGTGAACTTTCAGACATTATAGTCTTTTTTGACACTGTTCCATCTACTGCTGGAAGAGTGTTCACTGATTTTTATTTAAATTATTTTTCCACTATGCTGCTCCTCCAGGCTGTTTGAAGAGTTCAGCAGCTAATTCAGATTTTTTGGCATCATAGCGGCTTCATGTTCCACCAACAGTATGATCAACTGTCTGTGAAGATTCTCAGTCATCCAGGTCATGGTTATTGTTGTAGTTTCAGTCGTTATTTATGTTGTTTGTGTAGTTTTTAATAAATTGTTATTATTAATAAATTATTATTTATTTGCTTTAGTTTGAGCCAGAAGAAAGAATATTTAAGCCCATTATAATCAGCAGTCATGATCTCATGAGAAGTCAGTCAGTGTTCTAACATGAATGGTCTGTGTAGCATCTGCTCAGCACTCATCCACATCTGGCAAACCCAGTGCAGCTCTCCATGAGTTTTAAAGTGGGTCTGAGTGAGCAGACTTTTCCTATCATCTTGCAGAGAGAGCAGGGAGGTGGATTGTCCTTTATGATCATGTTTCCATGATAGAAACCAGCGATGTGCAGCCTGATGTTGGCAGATCTGATGTCTGAAGAGGAAACTCGAAGAGAACAGAAGGAAATTCTTCATCAGAGAGGCTCTTTGATTGTTTGGTGGCAGGTAGGCCACATGTGCTGATGTCACTTCCTACGTTGACCTTATTTGTCTGCCTACAAATAAGGAAACACGCTTTGTGTGTGTGTGTGTGTGTGTGTGTGTGTGTGTTTGTGTGTGTGTGTGTGTGTGTGTGTGTCATGTAACGGTACTTACTAGACATGTCATACATGTTGCTGCTGTAGGTGGAAAACAGCAGGAGAGAGCTGAACAGCATCTCTATGGAAACGTTCTGACAACAGGAGCTGCTCTGCACCTGCATGGCTTCAGTGTTCTTCTGCTTGATCTGTTCAAGTGCACTTCGCCTAAGCAGATTAAAGAATTTCATCAAAACCTAATTGGTAGGAGGGGTGAGGAGGAGGTGGAGGCCAGGAAATAATTTCACTATTGTGCAAAGCAAGTTGGAGAAGGAGCGGAGAAGAAACGGTGGAGGAGCCTCCAGGGGAAACCAGTCGATCTTTAGTCTGGGTGCTCTTGAAGAAACCTCTGTGGACTTTCCTGCTCCCACATCCACTGAAAGTCCTTTGTCTGAGGCCAGCTAACGTTATTTCAGCGAGGTCAATTAGTCAGCCAGCTATAGTATGAATGCTTTGTGTTGGCCTGCAGGGGCAGAGGACCTCAGAGTGGAGACAAGTGGGAGGGAGAGCCTTGCTAGAGCTCACAGTATAAGTCCTCCATTGTGCCCTTTTTCCCTTCTGGCAACAAAAGATGACGAGAAAAACAGACTATCACGACTGTTGGTTCTGAGAAAGTGTTCTAAGTTTAAAGCATTCTTAGTTCTAATACTACAAGAACCAAATTAGCATGCTAAGCTGCTATTTCTAATTAGCAGCAGTGAAATTGAGCTGCTGGCATTAGTGGTGCAGAGAAGCAGACCTACAAGGATGTTTGGTCCAGAAAGCTCTGCTGTGCTTTCTGGACCTAAGAAAGCACAGCAGAGCTGTCTTTCTATTTGATGAGTCTATCAAAAGTCTTATGATAGACTTTTATCATAAAGTGTATGGAGTTTGTGTGAGCGCAGCGACACAGGACATGAGATTATCAGTGTCTTTAACCCCAATATTAACTGAAGAGCTCTTTGCATGCAGGTCAGAGTGTCCCTCACACAGCTGCCCAGTGATGATCTGGAGGTCAGTCTTTACTGTATCTGGGTTCTTTCACATGCAGTGTGAACGCTGTCATACAGGTACAGGCCTGGACAGGTCTGCCTGCTCCTACATGCAGACCCAACAGTATTCCTCATCAGTCAGCAGGATGTGACAGGTCGAGAGACAAACACTAAATCATCCGTGTCTTTCTTTAGCCGTGCGTTCAGGCGCTGCAGAGGCAATACTTTAACAAGGTAGAATAATGTAAAACAAACAGGATGGAGTCTGACTTTGTCCAGTTTTGTTTCTGTTGTTTTTCCATCAGTTTGATTTAAACTGGTGATTGATCCTCATACTCATTCCTCACACAAGAACTCATTGTTGAAAGATGTTTAGCTTTCTCAGTATTCCACCCAAACGTTTACTGTCTCCTGCTGGGTTTCCTTCTCACTGGTTTTCTTTATGTGATGTGGAAGAACAACTCTTTCAGGCAGACATGTTTGACCAAAGCCCAGCTGAGGAATAAGAGGCCGAGTGGTAGGAATCAGTTGTTCCACAGAGTCCGAGGACACAAAAGCTGGGAGCTGCTGGGTCTTTCTCTCTAACCTAACTGGGCGCTGTTCATTAGCACTGGACTGAAAAAACACAGCGCTGGATAGAAATATATCCACAGGAAGTGGTGAGGGGCTTCTATTGTTCCTGATACATCCTGCCATCATGGCCGTCCACGGTCCACTGCTGCTGTGAGGCTTAGAGCTGACAGACTGTGACCTGTCTCCACAGTCAGCATCAAACTAACACAGAGACAGACAGTCGATTCAGCCATTCGTATCTTCTATAGATCAACACCAACCTCAGCACCTCAGACACCTGCAGACATGAAGCTCTGCTGCTCTGGTCAGTTGGTAGTCTCCTCACTGTTTGTCTTCTCTCTTGTCTACATACTTTTATTTTCTCCTTTCTTATAGAAAAATGTACAAACCGGTGTTTGACTGCTTTCAATATCTGTCCCATGAGATTATCAGCTCCATGTTGACTCCAGTTTAAGAGAGATCTTGAGCCAGACACAAACGCTGCCAGGTGTTTTGATTTTATGTTTTTCTGCAATTTCAGAGTGATGGAGAACACACATCTGTTATATAAAGCTGCTCTTTGCCCTCCTTTGACTCTCCAACATGGACACTTACTGGTCTACAGGTGCAGATAGTCTGAGAGGGAACTGTTTAGTGCGTCGTGTTGGAAGGCTCTTTAGCTGCTCTATGTTGCTTTTTCTTTGGACAAGGCATTTCCTTTGGTTGTACACACAAAGTCTGTGATGTAAAGAATTAAAAACGAGATTGAGAGAGTTCAGTCCTTCCTACCTGACCAGTCATTCTATAAATGAAGTGAACTTGAGTGCTTGATTTTCTCGTTGGAAAAGTGCAAAACCCATTAGTAAAGTTCCGTTAATTCTGCTGTATTTCTCTAAAATATAATGACACTTTGACACTAAGGCCTTTTTGTTTTGTGAATCTCCTGTGTGCTTTAGCTTCCTCATTGAAACAAAATAAAGATCCAACTCTGAAGTAGACTGTCCAGCCTACAGACATCCATCAGCTGATCAAGATTAATTTATTTAACCTGGCTCCACCTACTGTGATATAGGTGTTAAATCTGTATGTTCTCATTACTCTTAATATGATTGTTTATCTATTTATTCACTGCTGCATTGTTTTTATTTCCTCTTTTTGTAGTTTTTAAGGTCTTATGTTGATTTGTCTGTGAAGGTCCTACATAAATAAACTTTCCTTACTTTAACGGACCGTTTTCTACTTCCTCTGATCTCCACCTTCTCACTGTGCTTTGACCATGATAAAGAAGAAGAGATGTGAGATATTGCAACTGGAGAACACCACTGCCTAACAACCACACACTGAAAAAGGATTCTAAAAGACATGCAGTCGCATCTCGCAGCCTAGAATCTGCAGTTATTGGAGGCAGTCCCATAAAAATAGATGGAACAGACAGAGTGCTGAGAGAGGCAGAAAAATGGAGCTGGCACCGCACGCTCTGCTCCCGACCTTTAGTGGTTCAGTATAAATTATATCCCTTATGGGGAAAATATGTGGTGGTTGAAGTAGAGAGAGACCCCCACCCCCCAAGACCATCTTCAGACCTCCTCCATGGCTTCCTCTTGGTCTGGGTCTCTGAACTCATTCCTGTGTTTTATGAAGTTGTTTGGCTGCACCATAATCACTCAGTCTAATTAATCCGTTCATCTCCATCCATCTGTATATCAGCCCCCGCCCCCCCAAACTCACTCCTTCCCTCCCCACAGCTATTTTCTACTGTGCATGGAGACACATTTAGATTGTGGTTTCCTGGAAGTGATGCTGCAATTTGGGGGGGGATCGCAGAATCGCTGCCTCTTGTCTTGTGCTGTGTTTGTCACAGTGCTGCAACAACTGTAGCACCACCCGGCCCAGACCAGGATATATATATATATATATATATATATATATATATATATATATGCAAATATACACACACATATATTTGGATGAATGGATATAGTTCAGATGCCCCCATAGACCAGGTCCTGAGGACTGCAGCTGGACTGGACTGAGGCTGGCTATGGTCCACATACTGAAGCACTGAAACAACAAAGGTTTTCACATTTTACGTCATTACTGCTGATCATTTGTCACAGCGTTTCATAAATCCTCAGGTTCACTTATGTCCACTGAGACAATGAACGTTCATGGGGTAGAAACTCTGATGTCTGTTGCAGTGACTTTAGTTCACTTAAATCTTATTTTTACTCTCTCAAATCCTCTTTTAATGCATTTTTTGTATATTATTTAAAATATAATTTTTTAATACCCTGTATGCCTGATCTAAAACAATGAATGGTATTGCAGTACTAACTGAATTGCCTTAGTTTTGTTGTCGTTGCTCGGCCATCACAGCTGCAAACAGTTTCATGATTGTACATTCAGAGAGGATCTGATATTTGAAAATCCTTTACAGAAAACTTTTTGATTCATGAGCTCAGTTTTGGGGAGATCAACAAAAACAAAGTTGCATAATTAGTTATTTTGGTGACAGTCCAGCAGATATTTATTCTGTTTGCCAGTTTTATAAAACGTGTTTGCTGCTTCATAGCTGATGGTCAAACTCTAAAAGAGCCTCTAAGACTGTCCCTGCTCATATCCTAGTTGTGTGGAATTTATGTCCTATGGCAAGTCAAAATAAAAGCATCTATAGCTCCTATTACACCTTTATATATGCACAGAGAGGTAAAAGTCTCTTTGTGCTGAAGTTTTGATTATTTATTTTTATATCTATCGATCTATCGATCTATCGATCTATCTGTAGATATATATCTATATATCTATCTATATCATATATATATGTATATATATATATATGAGATAATAGAATCAGTGCTCAGTCCATCATTAGCAGGATCAGTCTTGTTCCAAACCAATCCACCTTTATTTGTTAAGCACTTTAAAAACACCCACAGTGGACAAAAGACAGAATAAATAAAAGCTCAAATGAGGCATAAAAATTGCGTATAAAAATACAAATATAATAAATTAGAAGGCATAAAACATAACAGTCATACAATAAAAAATAAAATAAATAAAATCAATGTCTCATCCAGTGTCAAAGGCCAAGTAAAAGAGATGGGTTTTAAGAAGAGGTTTAAAAACAGATAGATTGTTGGAAACGACCGTTTATTTCACACATACTGAAGAGAATGAAGCTCATCTCCTAATATACATATAACAGCGTGTTTGTTTCACTTCACTTAAATCCTCTTTTTGCTCTTCCCGATCCTATTTTAATGCATTTTTTTATATTTTCATTTTGCCTTGTGTTTCCTTTTATATGACTATAATATGTGACACACTTTGGTGTACTAATTAAATTGCTGTGCTTAAATATTTAAAGAAATACAGTCGGTATTGGGTTGTGTCCATCATCAGGAGAATCAGCCTTGTTGGTAAAGACTGCTTCGACAAATATACATGTAAAGAGGCTTAAACAGTGTGTTTGTGTTGGTCAGATGTGTAGAACAGCCTCAGCCTGCTACTCTTCACCACGTCACCACCAATCAGCACCTTAACACATGTGACTGTCCAGACAGGATCAGTGTGTTTGAGTGTAATGACCGACTCTAACAAACAGGTGTTTGTTAGGCGGGAGGAGGTCAGAGGTCCGAAAGCCTCAGAGAACCCTTAATGTTGAGTTTGGAGGAAAATGAAATTAGTGCGACTGACGTGGATCTCTGAAGTCAGCAAGTTCACACACGTCTACCTGGAAATCCTCCATCATCCCTGCAGATAATAAATGAAGAGCAGTTTTAATGTGTGAAACCTGTTCATGAAGGCTCTTCTAAACCTACTGGAGGTATTTAATTCACTTTAACATGTGTGGAGGTGTTCATCTTCTAAGATAGCGGTCCCCAACTGCTGGGCCATGGGTCATTTGTACCAGGCCGCACAGAAAGAATAAAAAATGTTTTATTGTTGTTTTAATGCTTTTCAAGCAAGACCATGTTCTACGGACCGGTCATCACGCTCGATGACCAGTCTGTAGAACACTGGCTTGCTTGAAACCGGTCTGTGGTGCATAAAGGTTGCAGACCGCTGGCCTAAGAGATGTATGAAAACTGTTCATGAAGGCTCTACTAGCCCTGCTGAAGGTATTTAATCCACTTCAGCGTGTGTGGAGGCATTCCATCCTCTAAGAGATGTATGAAAAGGATTAGAGGCTGCTAATCTGTGCCTGTCACCACCCTCCACCCCCACAAACATGGAGCAAAAATCATTTAAATCTCATTTGAATAATGCTCCTTTCCTGAAGGTCTTCTTTCCAGACTGTGTACCTGTTGCTGCTGGTGTCAGTGGAGCTAATAAATAGAGGGGAATTTCGCTTTTCTGTCTTTGCTTGCCTGTACGTGCTGAGTGACCACCCACATCTCAGCTCGGCTCAGCTGGAGCTTACACAGGAGCTGCAGCCACAAACAATGTGGAATCTGCAGATGTGTATACATAGCACGACTGGGATACGAGCTAGCTGGATGTGTACACAGCAGCATCTGATGAATGTCTGCTGGAGGCTTAGAGGCTACATACAGAGGCCTGAATGCTTCACCTCAAGGCTTCGAGACCTTGATGCCCTTACAGACTTGTGCTGTTGTTTACTCTGCAGGTTTCATGCTATATAAAATACATATATTTCTGCATGTCTGGTATTAGAAGAAGAAGAAACCTTTATTGTAATGAATACATTTTTACATCATTGTGAATGTCAGTGTTGTTTTCACATATCCCAGTTGGGGTCAGCGCAGGGTCAGCCATGGTACGGCGCCCATGGAACAGGGCCTTGCTCAAGGACCCAACAATGGCGGCATTGGGGTTTGATCCTCTGACCTTCTGATCGGTAGCCCAGAGACTTAACCACTGCCCCGGAAGACACTTTTTGTTGTCAAACTGACCACCACACTTCCTGGTTCTTAACTCTCAAATGTATAAATGCACTGGAGAAGAAACCCATTGTAGTTCAGGACCACATGCTGCCCCATATGGTCTCAAGTCTCCATTAAATCACAGCATAATAACCTGTAAATAACAACTCCACATGTGTCCCTTTGATTTCGTGCAAAATAATACATTATGAAAGTGTCCACATTTAATGAACTATGTTTTTACAAAACATTACGAACAAATAAATGCAATTTGAGCAACAGTTTAACAGCCTCAGTTTAACATTTACGCATGAGCTTTACAACGTACCAATCTACAAAATATCTACAAAGGCACAAAGCATTCAGTCTCAGGTATCTGCCTGTGAAGATTCTCAGTCACTCAGGTCATGGTTATCCTTGTGGTTTCAATCGTAGCATCTGCACTTGCTTGAGTTTCTCAAAGACGTTTCATCTCTCATCAAAGAGGCTTCATCAGTTCTGATTAGCTGAAACTCAAGTATCTGGAGCTGAACTATACAGTGTTTTACTAAAGCTCTTGATGTTATTTTGCATTGACATTCATTTCCACACCTGTGCAGTAATCCTGATCTCCTGAACTGACACACCAACTAAGGAAGAGAGTTTAGTTATCCCCCTGCCTTGTAAATGTGTAAAAGTTATACATAAAACATACATAAAAGCTGGGGCAGTGCATGAACAAACCAAACGCTGTAATTTATACGCTTTGCAAAGTCATTCGTGCCAGATTGAACCCTCTAGCACAGGGGTCTCAAACTCCGGTCCTCGAGGGCCACTATCCTGCATGTTTTAGATGTTTCCCTCTTCCAACACACCTGATTCAAATGATCAGCTCATCATCAAGCTCTGCAGAAGCCTGATAACGATCCTGATCATTTGAATCAGGTGTGTAGGAAGAGGGAAACATCAGAAACATGCAGGATAGTGGCCCTCGAGGACCGGAGTTTGAGACCCCTGCTCTAGCAGGTTTTGGCCCGCGGACCGTATTTTTGACAACCAGTCTTCATTTAGCTGTTGGTCTGAGGGATTCAGGTTGTTGATCACTTCCATAGCTGCTGCAGGTGTTCCTCATGGCTCCTATTAAATAGACTGATTTACAGCCTTTAGTAGTTTGTCATGGTGTTTGGGCGTTTTTTTTTTCCATATTTAGATTATATTTTTTCCATATTTTTCAGATCTGTTACAACAGCATGTCAGACTCACCTGAACGTAATCCTTCACTGCTTTCTACAGCATAAAACAGCCACAGATAATTTTGGACCTCGTTCATCTCTGCTGTTAGTATAGTGATATCTCTGTGTCATGATTATCCTTTCTGCTAACCCACCTTGATCTGGATGATAGTTATATTACTAACGAGGCTCTATCAGACCCTGCGGTGGTTTAATGTTCTGCTGTCGGTTGTTTAAGGTTGAAGGTTGTCGTTTTACAGTAACCATCAGTTCCAAGTAGACGAACATGTGATTTAGCAGTTGAGATGCTTTAATAGAATTACTTTTTGCTCTTTAATGAGGCTCATTGATTGTTATAATAGATGTTTGATTAGAATTTAAATTCAGTTCCCTCTCTTTGTGTTCGTACCGTAAACAGTGAATTGTTGAGTTAAATGTGATTCAGTAGGTGTTTTCTCTCTTGCGGTACATACTTTTTCCCTCTCAGTCTGTGAAAGAGCAGCATCACAACAGTTCTGCTCCATTAAATACTTGATAAAATAAAATAACAAACACAACGGTAACCAGGAAAACCACTTTTAGTCTCCTTAGCTGAAGCTTACTGTCTCTTCCTCCTTGTTTCCTTCGTTTGAAATGATTTTGGCTGGAAGTGTTGAGGTTTGGGATCCTTGCAGAACAAGAAAGCATTGCATGTAGTGTTTTAAAACTGAGCTCCACGCTTGTTCCTGGTGTTTCTGAATTTATAAACAGCTGTACCCTGAACCCACCAAGTGAGGTCAGCAGTAAAGGTGGACTGAGATGTTGTCTAAAGCAGCAGTCCCCAACCACTGGCCTGCAGACCGATACCGGGTCACACAGAGAGAATAAAAATGTTTTATTTTATTTCTGGCGGAGTCTGCGGGGTTATTTTGAACAGTGACTAGATCGTCTTCCCGCCACTTCAGGAACAGAAGAAGGTTCTTCGGTCTGATGAGGCTAAAATGGAGCTTTTTGTCCATCAGACTAGACGCTATGATTGTCAGACATAAAACATCATCACAAACACACCATCCCCACAGTGAAGCATGGTGGTGGCAGCATCATGATGCAGGGTTTCCCCCAGAAAACTTGCTAAGCCCGGTGGTCGAGAAGCCACCCGGCCGCCCACCGTGTTTTTATTTAAAAAAAAAAAAAAGAAAAGTTAAAAGTTGACAGAAATTTTGAAATTATGACTATTATGTGCTCTTACAAGCCATTTATTAACAATACTTAAATGAAGAGTCTTACTAAAAGGCACAATCTTGAAGTACAGTTTTATCAAACACAAAAAATACAATTAAAATAAATAATATCAATTGTTTTCACTTAAGTTACATCCTAGTGAATTTTAAAACAAGCTGTTGCTGGTCACATTTAAAAGTAAAATAAATTAACATAAATAAAAAAGTGTAAACATGGCCAAGGGGTAAAACCAGGGAACTCAGAGGCTGGACAGGTCTGCTGTGCTGTGCTACCTGTTCTACTTATTGCTGCACATGGTTCAGGTTGGATCAGTGCATCAATCCATCTGGGTTTACCATACTGGGTCTGGTAGAGCCATCCGCTAAATTCAGGGTCAGCTAACCATTTTGGATTAAATCCGCTAGTTGGATGTTTACCATCGCGGCTCGCAGAAGGCTGCTCCGACGACGTGCTAACGTCCGTGCTAACTCCACTGGCTCTGGCTCGGTCGGCTCGCCGAGGATGAACTCCCCTTGGCCTGGGGGTGAACGAGTGGGCTCATCGTCTCCTCCAGTGCTCCTCCGACTTCGGAAAAAGTTCACGTATCGACCATAAAATATCACCTTTGCGGTTTCAGCTGTATCGTGAGATGTTGTTAAAAGCTCTGTATACCGTCTTTGCTATCACTGTTTTGATACATTAAAAAAACTATTTAAAATAAATAAACAAATGATGCTTAGCCTGGCGGGGGGGCAAGGAAAGCCTGGCGGCCCGCCAGGCTTATAAAGCACTGGGGGAAACCCTGATGATGTGCCCAAGGGTACCAATGATTGTTTCTGTGACTCTGCGTCATAGACCAGTTGACCCCAACCACCGGGCCGTGGATCATTTGGTACTAGGCCACACAGAAAGAACCAGACAGTTTATTTTATTTCCTGCAGGGTGTTTTATTTTGAAAAATGACTAGATCGTCCTCCTGCCACTTCCGCCTGTGCTCGTTTCCCATACTTGACTCGTTGATCTGACTCCCTGGCAAAATGAATAAAAAACAGAATAAATGATTTAAATGACCTCTATATGCTCCAGTTATTATCTTCATCTGCCAGTCATATGGACCTTATTGGGTTCATGGAACAGTGACTGTGCACTACAGTTAAAACTCTCCTTTCACCTCCATGGCTTGCTCTCCCTCCTTCCCCTTCATTAAGACCAGATCACACATTTGCTTTTTGCTGAATAAATAAAATCCCCCGCCCACTGTCCCTCCATTCCTTTGAAATGAGAAACACACTCTGGTTGCTTTCCAGCATGACAGGCGGTTCTGTTCTGTTTAGGTGCTGTTTAATTACTCACACACACAACACACACACACACCCACAGACATATGAACTTCTTCGTGTCCCTGCTTGGACTCCGTCTCAGCTCGCATTTCATCATCACTCCACCTCTTTAATTTCATCTAATTCTTTCCATCCTTTGCTTCTCGTTTCACAGTGATTGTTAGATCATGAGGCTCCATTTCTGCTTTCCTTATTTGTGTTTATATTTGATTGTGAGTCTTTCAGCACCTTACCAGCTGAGAAAAATGACAGAAACTTGTCTGGTGAATATCTAAACGAAATGCTATCTTCGTAGTTTCAATCATAGTATCTGGACTTACTTGAGTTTATCGAAGACGTTTCACTTCACGCCCAAGACGAGACGTGAAACGTCTTCGATAAACTCAAGCAAGTCCAGATGCTATGATTGAAACTACGAGGATAAGCATGACCTGGATGACTGAGAACCTTCACGGACTATACTAAATGCCATAATTAAGAAAGCAATGGAAATGAATGTAGAAAAATAATAATAACAGAACAGTAATCTCTTTCAATAATGGGATCATCAGTTCCAGTTATTTTTAGTGAACTTTTCTGGTTCCAGCTTCTAGAATATGAGGATCTGCTGCTTTTTTTTGTCATACACCAGAACAGACTGAGATGTTTAGATTTATTTTGAGTCTAGTGAGATCGCACCTTAGTCTCTGAGCATATTTTATCTCTTATTTTTAATTGTACATAGACTAAATATTTAATTATGATTACACTCTAACATGTAATTCAAGGAATGCATCCCACCATTTATTTAGATTAAAAAGTCTAATTCACTGATTTATTTAAACCTTTTAAGTTGCAAACATTATTTTGTTGACATCAAAATGTTGGTAATGCATCAACCTAATGCTGTGTGTAATTTAAAGTAACATTAGTTGACCTTAAATTTGATTAAAGAAATGAGCTTCTTTACCGTGAGTCTCTTCCATGTGTTAACCTGATTATATGCCTTCCTTTAGCTTCATGTCGTTTGTTGGTTTAGTTTCATTAGAACTATATCGTATAATAACTATAAAAAGACTGCTGCAAACTGTGGCACTGATTTTTTTCCTGTTGAGCCCAAACATTATTCTAATGTGCACTAATCTGAGGACTTCATGCAAGCTGAGTTTCTGAACTTGATGTATATTGTTCTGATCGTAAACTCCTTTAGGCAAAATGTTGTCGGTATCGAAAATGACAATATCTGCAAGCTACAGCCTGAATTGTCCATAACCTATTATCCACAACGGTGGTTAACGCATCTTCAGTTTTTTTAGAGGCTTAACTGAAACATTCACAACCAGATAATCTGATAACTGCAGGATGATCAGGCCCTGGGTTATCACTAACCTGATATCTGCACCAGAAGCTTCAGTTCCAGCTTTCCAGCCAAAGATGCATTTAGAGGCCCTAAGACTCCAGGTCTCCTATATTTGTTGGGCTGCAGGTCAGCCATGCATTGACCCGTTTTATACAAATGCAGAGCCCTCATTTGTCTTGATTGTACTTTACTTACCTGCCAGCTTGCAATCTGTTGGCTGAATCCTACTGAGAGGACGGAGGATGACTGAGAAAAGCTCTGATATAGAAGAGAATATGTGCTCTGGTAAATCACACAGCCATTTGTATTTCTATCTAATAATCTAGGAGCTGCACGTGAAATGAATTACATGTGTGCCTCTAATGTGTGCTGCCAAGGACTGACCAAAGTCAAAGTCTTTCTGTGCTTTCTTTTCCTGCTTTTCTTTTTCCTCACTTCTTGTCTTTCCGTCTTCGTTGCTTTTTGCCGGAGCTGCCTCTGGGCCGTCTGCTGGCACCAACTGGCAGCCGTATGGCCTGAGAGGAACCAGTGGAACCAGCCTTCATCTGGTGTTGGTGCCTGACAAAGACGTGGACGGGGGTGGAATGTGGGGAGGGGAGTTTGACTGAGCGCTGCAGGGAAACCCAGAAGAGCCAGAGAACAAAGTTCCAAAAACAAAGTGCTGCTGTGTTTTCTCCTTTCAGCTCCTCTTTTCCTTCTCTGTGCTGTCTGTTGCCACATTTCTTTAAATACCAATCTTAGGTAGCACTGAGCAGCACCACAGAAAGTAAATACAGCCAAAGGATAATGAAGATCTCTCCTCAGACAGTAAAATATATGAGTTGTGTTTGGATCAGGTTTAATAAAGCAGCGTTTTATGCTTCTTGCATCACTGTAATGGTTTGTTTACCGCTGGTAGTTTATCTGGTGATTTCTGTGGAATCATTTCAAACTGCTGACTGCAGTAATCCTGGCTGAAGCTGAGCGATGGCTTGATGTTACTGGGAGGTCAGCTGTGCTGTGTGGGCAACAGGGCTGTTTGGAAAATGGATAACTTGGAATAAAAGGTTTTAGACGTGCCGAGGAAATAAAAACGCTGCTGGATCCTTTACTTCAACACACTGTCTCTGGACTGGGCCTTGAGCAGAAGTAACAGAAAGCAAGAAGAAGAAAGTAAAACATTTTTACTTATTTAATTTTATGGGGATGTTTTTGGTTGGTAATGGTGAAAAAGATCCATTTAAGCTACAATGGAGGCCTCTGAGCAGTACAAGTGTCAGAGTGTGCTTTTATCCAAGAACCAGGTTTCTGTTAAAACCAGGGAAAAGAGGAACTAAGTTATGGAACGAAAGTAGAAAAACAAACAGACAGACAGACACATACACACACACTTTCTCTGTTCCCTCCTTTTCATATTGCCAGCCTGTGTGTCCCGTCTGTCCTTTTCTCTGGAGTCACTACAGTATATTTATTTGTTTATTTAGACTTATATACTTCTATATCCTTAGACTCATTGACAGTCCATTCTCTCCTTCATCTTTCTTTGTGTTTAGCCAAATGAGACAGTCAAAGGAGCTAAACTAATGTGTGCATGTATGTTTAATGAAGTCTTGGGAAACATGGATGTTAAAAGAAGAAAACAGCTGAATGTTATGGAGCTCTGGGGTGCATTGTTTCCTTGGTTACTTTACCAGGGGGTTTGCTTTCTCTGAGCAGATTGCTATAATCGTGTCTGCTCAACAGGAGAGCTGCTGTTTTATGTGTGTGTTGTTAGATCCAGCAGCTCCCAGCTATGGAGCAGGGTACCGGGCTGCTGTTAGTGGGTGTGGACATAATACTGCATCAGTCCAACCAGCATCCTACCTATAAAACACATGGGTGGTCAGCCTGTTTACTGTGTGGGTCTGCAAGCAAAGCTCACCCATTTGGCTCAGACCAGTGACTCATTCACAACAGTTAAATCCACTTACTACCTTAATCTGAGTGTTTTCAATCATAGTCTTTGTTTCCATTTGGCCTCCAGCTCACTGCTGGTACGGAACAACTCCAAGGCCTCTGGTCCACTGAAAGCTCCCATTAAACAGTCTCATAATGTTTGTTTTGGGTGGTGGAGCCTGGCTGGATGCAGTAGAGAGTCCAGAACACTGTGTTGCTCTGTGTAGCCTGACTAGCAGAGTGACTCTGATGGTTTATCGTTCTGACACATCCAGCTGGTTCCCTACATGATGAATCCTGCTGACTGGGAACTTCCTCAGTTTTTCCTCTATCACGGTCAACAGACTTTTGCAGAAATATTTTAGGGAGACGTCGTTGTTGTGAGCATGTTAGCGTGTTAGCATGTTGTATGGCAATGTTTTATTTTCACTTTCACCTTGGTAGCAATTAATTTATGACTTATTTTTTCAGTAAACTTGAGAACACTATATATATTTTTAAATCATTTGCACTGTAAACAAAAATCTTGGATGTTCTCTGATGAGCGATATAAGAACACTGCTTTTTGCAAACCGTTTGTTGTTTTTAGGTTCTTTCTACAGCAAAACCTGTACTTTAGGTCTCTGCTCTGTTAAATTTATCAGACTAACTACCTCTACGAGTAACACTCATATGTCATGTTCACACTTTTAGATCTCTGATATTATTTACTGAAATAACAAATGAACTACTGGATATCAGAAATGGTTAAATTTGCACTTCCTAACGTAAGTTCTTACCAGATTGAATATTTTGGCAGATGGAGCTGCCTTAGCAAACACCATGTAGAGGACTGCTACATCTCCAGGTTTCATTTTCAGCTATTATGCACCAACAATATGCACTGGGCATATTCTGTGGCATGTTTGTGTTTTAAATGAAAGAGTTGATTGGGTTCCTTTCAGAGCAGCACCTCTTTTCATAGCTTCAGTTGATGATCATGTTTGTATGTCTGGACTGTTCCACTCTGCTGTTCCTCTCTGGTTACTGCATCTCTCCCTGCTGACTGAAGGGAAGTTAAATGCTACAAAAAAGAGAACTGGAACCATTTTTACTTTCGGATATTCATTTAATGATAATATCACTTTTTCCATTTGTACAAATAAGTTCACAGAATAAAAAAGCAACAAAAAGTTTCCCAAAATTAACAGGGAAAAATTAAAAATCACATTGAAAACACTTCTGGTTATCTTCAATGTATTTTACAGACAAATATTCCAGTTGCATTACTTAATTGTGGATTCTCAAGGCATGTTGTTAGTGTGGGATTGTTTAGTGTTTGCTGGAAATACTGCAAGTAACTTTCACAGATGAGTCTTTGGTGTGTTTGCCTGCAGGTGTGGTTGTTTGGGGCTTAAAGTACTCCGAGGCATGTGGGCACAGAGAGGGGGAATTGATAGGGACTTGATGTCTACAGGTCTTTGCACAAGACGAAACATGTACCTACATTATCACTGAGGTTTAGAGATCCACACACACACACACACACACACACACACACACACACACACAAAATGATACTCTAGCCTCATATTCACAGATGTGGATCTCAGCCCTCGTCTGTCTGTATGATAACCCTCCAGGTCTCACTATCATCCACACAACAGAATAAACACTGAAGTTTGCTGCATTGAGCATCTGGTCTTCCCAAAGTCTGGATGGGTCCAAGTGAGCAAAGCGCGGGCCCTCCCTGCCAAGGAGAAATTGTGCATAGCATTGCATCAAGCAGGCTATTTTTACTCAAGGAAAACACAATACACATCCACTGTTTGTTTTGCTTGTTGTCAGCCAGCCCAGCAGTAGTCTGCTGTATGTGATAACACAGATTCCCTCACAGGGAATATAAACAATAAATAAAGTCTCTAGTTGTGGTGTGGTCAGTGCTGGTTCACTGTAACTACGATAAGCTCTAAACTGGTTGAAACTCAGTGCCCTGAACACTGAACAGAGGAGTTCAGTCAGCGGTGTCCCTCTGTACCTTTCTGTAATCCTCTCTTTATGATGGCAAAGCAGGCGGAGGGTTTCAGAATAAAGAAGGGGGATTTAGTCTCAACTCTGTCCAGACTCACAGCTACTTAGACTGTCTGACACTGTGGGGGCCAAGCCCTTTGATTGACTTTACTGGTACCAAACGAGTTTTAATCTTCGAAGATTTTAATCTGCTGTTTTGTCTGTTAGTCACAGGAGAGGGGGTGGAGGATGCTGAGGTTGTTAACAGTCATTATGTAGCACAATAAAAAATAACATAAAGACACAGATATAAAAAAAATATATATATATACAAACAACGTTTTCATGCCAAATAAAGCAACACAAGCATCATCTATTTTCTCTGCACAACTTCATTTGGTTTTTTAAAGGTCATTCACAGCAAGCACTGATCCCTTTGGGTAGTCCTGGTGAGGGACGATGTTCAGCTGGGCTGTTGTAAAGGCAGCACCACCCACTTCAGTGCACACTCCTCTATGAACAGATTAAGAAGGGCATCACGTCTCTTAACGCCACGTTTCAACCAATGACAACACACCTTCAGTCCCAGCATCACAGCATAACAGCTGAATGTAAGTGAGGAAATATTACTGAAGCAGGATGCAGCATGTAGACGGAGCTGAAGTCCAAACAAATGTTTCTGAATTTGCTTAATGTCTGCTTAGACAACCAAAGGACACTGAGCTACATGTATATCCAGCTCGGTTGGCCGGTGTCCTCCACTTTCACAGCAGCAGGTTCTGCTCTTTTTATTTCACTGAAGAATTCAAAATCCTCCTTTAGAACTGAGTAATCAAAGCCACTTGTCAAAAGTAGGAGGGCTTGTGTGAAGACATATTGTTATTTGACGTACAGTGATCTTGTAGTAGCAACACCTCATATTCCAAATTGCTATTTTGAACAGCAGGTTCAGGGATCATGAGTTGGGGCTGTTTTTGAGGCAGCACCCCATTGTCCAGGCCAGGTTTAACCCCATCCAACTCTAGCTGGGAGGGCTCACACTCTAGGTCCAGGTGGCCCTTAGCCCTCTTTTTGCGAAGATAGCATACCACTCCCACCGCTACTGCTATCACCACCAGGAGGAGCAAGATAGCAATTGCGGGCACCAGCATAGTGGTTAGCTTTGGGTCCTCAAACTGTGCATCTGGACCCCTGGTGCTCTCAGGGGCTGTATGAGCCTCAGTGCAGACACTGTCTATGCCACTAGGAGCTCCTAATGGACTGGCACACACAGTGTAGGTGGAGTTGGGATTCAGGCCTCTAAGTCGGTACTCTGGGAAGGATGCTGGGAGGCTGAGCTGAATTGGCCTGCGGTCCGGTCCAGAGAGGTTGCGGTAGGTTAAACGGATTCCACGGATGTAAGGCCTCATTTCAATGTAGCGGTGGAGGTCCAGCAGGATGGAGGTTGCAGTTGCTTGATGTGAGCTGATGTCTGGTGCATCTGCAGTGACCATTGCCGTGGGGAGCTCAGCATCAGGTGGTGAAGGTGGGGGGTGGTTTTGGACTTCACAGTACATGCCAGAGGTACCATGTGGACAGGTACACTCTACCTGGCCGTGCTGGTCCAAACGGCAGGTACCCCCATTCAGACAGGTGTGAGAGGGACAGAAATGCTGCTCTTCATCTTGGTCCATGCTGCTGCTGCTGGGGGAAGCAGGGACGGGGGGTAGGGGCAGGTCTCCCTCTTGGTCAGTGGGGTTGTCACTGGCCCTAGGGACCGGAACAGCTCTGGTGGTAGATGGGAGGGTGGTGACCGGAACAGGTAAGGTGGTGGTAGTTTTGACAGTACTAGTGGTGACCGTAGTTGTGGTAGGACAGCCAAAATCCCTGTGCTCCAGTCTTTCTAACACCTTTCCAGCATTGATCGGTGGGAAATGGCAGCGGGTCTCCTCGGTTCTCTCCAAGGTAATGCTCTGGGCCCTGAGCCATCTCGGGAACCATGCTAAGTTACAGAGGCAGTTAAAGGGGTTTTCTGCCACTGTGAGCTTTCTGAGATTGGGGAGGAGCTGTGAAAACTCTTCAGGGAGGCCTTGCAGACTGAGGCTGCTTATGTCCAACTCATACAACTCCCCAAGGTTCTGCAGGTCCTGAACCTTAAGAGGACCCATTGGGTTCCCAGCCAGGCTGAGGTGAAGCAGCCCTGGGGTCTCCTTTAGCACTGAGGGGAAGGACTCAAGTTGGTTTCCTGAAATATCCAGTTCATGGAGATTCTTTAGACTGCCTATGAGCTCCTTGTTTAGGCTGGTGAGTCCCACTCCACCCAATTTGAGTGCCTCCAGGTTTGGCGTCTGGAGGTCTGAAGGACCCAAGTTGGGTAAGACATTAAAGCGAAGGTCCAGCAGCAGCAGTCGAGGCATTGAGAGAGCAGGCAGGGATGTCAGCTGGTTACCCTGCAGTTTGAGTTCCAGCAGGTGTTCCAGGCCATTAAAGGCTGCAGGGTGGATTGTCTCAATGTGATTACCGTACAAGTAAAGGCGCTCGAGCAGTGTCATACCATAGAAACATTCCTCTGAAATGTGGGTGATCTGGTTAGATGATAAGTCCAGGTTTCTCAAAGAAGTTAAAGGTTCAAATACCCTGTCAGGAAGGTGGGTCAGTTTGTTTTGACTGAGGTCCAGCATTTCCAGGTTCTGTAGACCATCAAAGTCCTCAGCTGTCAAACCTTCAATCCCATTGGCAAAGAGGTAGATGCTTTTCGTGGAAGGGTCCACTCCTCTGGGAATGTTGGAGGAGCGTCTCTGGAAACACAGGATGGTTTCTGGAGTGGAGCAGGAACAATCTTTGGGGCAGCTGCTGGAGAAGATGCCATCAGGAAGGATGAGGAAGAGCAGGAAGGGCATCAGTGAACTGAGACAGATCTTCATGGTGCTGACTCTCTCTCTTGCCATGCTCAGCCTAAAAGAAGAGACCAGATAAAGTCTTAATTACCTGCATACTCATAGAAATGCACAGTAAATGCTGACTGTAAATAGGAAACAGCAGTAGTACACATTACATTGCTGGTTCTGTAACTTATGAGGCTTGTTAACATAAGCGATGTTATCAGTTACATAACTTTAGGAGCATTCAACTGTTGCATCCAGAAATGTGAGACAGATTGACAACAATATGTAAGTTTCTTTACATAACATGTAAAATAATCCTTATAGAGAGTAATTCCTATACCAGCTTAGGTCACTTATTCATTCACAGTGTGGTTCTTTACTACGTTTCATGGAGTAAGATTACTATCAAAGGTTTAACTATGCACAGCCACTGATCAAAGGCAGTCTTTTGTCACAAGGTCTCTCAACAATAGAGCTGTAACTGTGACCTCAAGCTTCACCGTTTTCTGCCATTCTTGGAGAAAAGTTGACATAGTGGCATCCTGCCACACTTTTCTGGCTACATGAAGCCAAATTCTCCCTGCAGTGATCTCTAATAAACAGCACTGTGTGGAAATTACTTCCTTCTCCAAGTAACCCACAATTCTGTATTTAGATGCAGAAAGACTCCACAACATACACTCTGTAGTTGTTTTATGAACACAGTTAATGACTGACGTTGATTCCACCACTTACACTGCAAATTACTTGGCACTTGCCAAGATTTGAAATCTTATTTTCAGACACAATAGATAATTTGGCTCATTTTAAAAGTTAATTAATCATTTTTAGTCCTTGATTTTACAGTACAATCTTAGATTTGAGGAAAAAAAAACTTATTTCAAGATTTCTTACCAAGTAAAATTTACTTGCTGCATGGACAGATAATTTCACTGCTTTTAAGTAATTTCTTCTCAAATTCAGTGTTTTTATCTTATATTTAGGCTGCTCTTTTTTGCAGTGTATAAACACAGTCTATGTGTCTATATCAAGTAACGTGAAAATACAGAGTGACTAGTGAACCAGTGTCCAGTTCAACCCTTCCCCGTCAGCTCTCTGCAGCTGTACATAGCCATAACACAGCGTCTGTGGATGATTCCTTTTGTAGCTTCTGAACTTGGAGAAGTGCTTCACTAATAGACTGCTTCCCTTAGAGATGTAATATAAATCACACACACTGTATACATTGTTTTGCACACACTGACAGCCATCTATCCTAGTCAACAAGTGTCTCTAATACCTTAAGAAGGATGAAATATACAGAGTGATGAGCGTAGATCCTTAAATAGAAATAGTACGTGGAATGTGCTTAAATCACACCGAGTCTCAGGCTGACAAAACAAATACCCTGCTAGAGTGTCAACACGATACTTGAAAGGGCTGAGAGGAGGAAAAGAATGATGGGAAGGAGAGAGAGAGTGGAATGAGGGCAGATAAAGAAGAAACTAGTTGCAGACAAGAGTCTGTGTAGGAGTTTATCATCCTCTGCTATCTATGAGACGGGCTTGAGGCAGCATTTCTATCTGTTGACCAGCTTTTGTCCTTTTTTTACTGTTCAAGAACTCAGTAAAAACACTTCTTTGTACCTCATCTTTAACTGGAGGCAATGTGGGCTGATTTTCTCAAAAATACTCAAGGTTCCCAGATGTCCTCCAGTTACCTGTTTAATACGACAGTTTAGTGATGAGGGCGGCACATAGTTCACATCTCTAGACGCTGCGGTCTGAACATTCATGCCTCTCTGTGTTTAAGGAGCGCATAAATGCTGGAGGACTGTTAATGGTGTTGATGTCTGTTCAACACAAACACCTGAATCAGAAGCAGATATGACTTCCAGTTTAATGCAGATGGAGCTGTCTTTTCTCACTCTGCTACCATTTTACCAGAAATGTCAAATAAATACTTCTGATGTTGAATTTCTAACGTTTTCTATCTTGGAACTATAATCTTGATAAATGAATATAATTTTTCTTATGAACTAAATATACATATAAAATATAACTATTTCATATGGGCTCTGTGGACACTGGACCAGCCTGTAGCAGCTCCATTCTGTGGGATCAGGGATGATACATGTTTTAATTTTATGGTTATTTTTAATTAATTTTATGATTTATTTTGGAACACAGTAATGCAGTGTTGAGCCCTCATTCCAAATACTGACAGCTTGCACAGCGTTTACAACTGCTTAAGGAGACACTAATAAAAAGTAATTGTAGTAGTTATTTTTCATTGACTCATGCAGTAAGCTTCGCTGGCACTTGTCAAACCAGATTTGTCTGTCCTCTAACTACAGACTCGGTCACAGTAGCATCAGAGCAGATGTACTTTTAAACATTTCAGCACGTCTAAATTCATTGTCTTCCCTTTCTTTTTTAAAAAGTTCAATAAAACATTTTTTTGCACTAAAAAAGCCCACCTCCAAAGCAGAACTTGGAACGGATATCAAGGGGTATCAGTCAGCCAGAGGAAGGCCGAGTACCGTCTCATCACAGCCTTGGCATTTATTTATTTTCCTTCTCTTCCAGCATACTTTTCTTTCCGCTCCTCCTTGAAATTGCAGCCTCCTGGAAGGAGTCCCTGATCTCTTATTTTCCTTCTCCAGTGTATAAACTAAAAGCAATCATGGCATTTGCTTGAGCTCCCTCTGCCAACTCGTTCAGAAAGGGCAGACCTGTTGTTCTGTCAGTGAAATGACCCTCCTCAAATCTCAGGCTTGATGAAACAAAGCAGCAAACTAGCTGTCAGAGTCACCTGCTTAGAAACACTGCCCGGCTTTGCCAGCCATGCAGAAAAGTTTTCACCCTCGTTTCCAGCCAAGCAGAAAGGTCAGATCCACTCATTATTGCAACTGTTTATGGAAAATCCTGTCTAGAACGTAACGATAACATCTGAGGGCAACAGTTTGCTGCCAGCTACAGCTGAATGGGCAGCAAAGGAAAAGGGTCGCATTTATCCCATCACTTACAAACAGGGTCTCAGGAAAGACACTTTACCAGGTCAGCAACTACATGTACGGAGCTGTAAAGGATTTTGGGTCACGTCTCCAAAGTAAGAGCACATTATTGGCTCCTGTCTGAAGTACAAGTTTGCATTGTAGGGATCAATAAAAACGTCAGTCAGAAGTACGCAGGATGGCTAGACTTGTTTTAAACAGACAAAGGCAGGTTTCATTACAGTGCTCAGAAACAACGGAAACGTGGAAGGAAGAGGGAAGAGAGAGGAAAGTGTGGCTGCTGTGCTGCGTATGTGTACAGAAGATGGAAAAACAAAAGGATTTGTGAAGATAAACTGGAGAGAGGAAGAATCAAACAACAGCTGCAGTGTGTGCACATGCTCTTAGGTTTTCATATGGACACTGTGTGGTGCAGAGAACACACATGCACTTCATGGCAACACTTGTAGTGTAAGAGGAGCATCTCCTATGTTTGGAAAATAGCCTTGTTCCTTCTGAAGACAGAGAATCTCTGAGGTAAAGAGGAACTTTGCTGTTCTTCAGTAAATCAGAGTCCAGGGCCAGAATACACAACAAGGACAGAGCAAGCTGTACAGATAAAATGATAACATTTTTCCTCATTGTGGTGATTCTGCCGGAGCTCCTCAGGGCAGAATGTTTATCTGAGTGTGGCTCATTCTCATCTGATAACCGAGGTGAAAGGATTCAGCTCGACAGATCAGATCCTCCAGGTTTTGATGAGGGTAACTTGTGCAGATCAGTGGTGGCTTCGCTGTGGCATGAATCCAGGGCGGTTGGTGCCTCCTGCCAGTGGAGGTGGAAAGATGACAGCAGAAAGACAGTTCTGTCATCTTGCTCAGAGAGGAATGCCTCCTCCCTCCTTTCTTGAGTTGTAATTTCCTCTTCTTTCCCCGGTGCGCTCAGACATTCCTGAGACAGGCAGCAGCTGAGTTTGAAGAAGTGAGCTTGTCCCACTCTTTGACTCGGCATTTAGAGATTAACAGGAAGCCTTTCTGGCTTTACAAACAGACAACGGACTGGATGAATGTGAGCACATCGTTATATAACCAGTTTCTGTGGGTTGATTAGAATATAACGTGTTGGCTGATGAATATGTTGAATCTCTAAAGAGCCAGAAGTAGCAAAAACAGAATAGACAGAGGAGACCGTGGGGATGGTTGTGTGCAACATTAAGTGAAATATGTGGTTAAAACTAAAGAAGAGGTAGAAGGAATAAACACACACTCTCCCCCGGCTCACCTTCTATCCTGCGATTTCTTTCTTTTTCAAGACAAGGAATAAAAGAAAACAGAGGCAGGGGAACAGCAGAGACCAGAGCCGGGTTCTGTCAGCAGGGCTCCAGCTGAATAAGACCCGGCTCTGGGAGGGTGAAGTGGGCTTCAGCAATTAAATCCCGGCAAGCTGAGTGTCAAGAGTCCTTATCTTCAGAGCTGAAGCCCAACACTGAGGGGCAACGAAAGGTAGAAAGGGCTTGAGAGTGGTGGTGTGTATGTGTGTGGACGAGTCCCAGGAAGAGGAGCACTATGCCAAGGCTGGGTAAGGGGATCAGGCTGCTCATACAGACTCCCACTAAAGAGGCCCCTTCTCTTCAGGGATCTTATCTTTAAAGGGAACAATGCTTGTGGTATGCGCATTAGAGTATGAAATACACTGTTGTAGGTCTGGAGACTACTAGTGCACTGCTGAAATATTGTAAATCATATTGGTGTAAATTTACCACAGTAGTGCAGAGACATTACTTAACACTAGCTGTAAATTATAGTCAAAGCATCCAGACACACTGTGTGTCTGTCAGCATGTCAGGAGAGAAGTAAGAGTTGTGTAGCATGAGAAGATGGAGAGATGACATCAGTTGTAGTAAAGAGAGCATTAATGCAGACGGCACAGCTATGCATCTAAACATGTCAGCTATGTTAATGTCAGACTGCTGGCATGCATGTAATGCAGAGAGGTATTTGTTCATGTCAGGAGAGCATGCATCTCTAATATGGTTTTTTCTAAAGGCTTCATCAGCTCACCAACAGTTGGCATCATAACACGAACATGGATGTTCCTCTAAGTTCTAATATATATGTATATATATATATATATATATATATATATATATATATATATATTCATAACTGTAATATTTATTTATACTGACACCAGATTTGATCTCACAAAAGCCAGTGACTGTTTTCTTTTGTAATTTTGTGCTGTCTGTAAATAATGGTAAAATCTGGAACAAGACAAATAAGGGATTAGATTTCTGAGAATCAGTTGTGTTAAAGGTTAGGGAAGCCTGAAGTAACCTCGTTAAAAGAGAGTCTACGTTCTTAAATATCTTCTTCTAACCAGAAATTACACCAAGGTCAATAAAGAAGGATAAAAACAAGCTGAGACGGGGCAGAGGAGGACATGCAAATGGAAAAAGAATGATAGTTTTACAGCGTCTGTCACTGCCAATGCTCATCTGGAAGCCACAGTATCACTGCTATGCTTTGTAGTGGTGAGAAGAGGGATTAGGGGCTGCAGGAGTTTAGCAGTGTGCTGCACAAACAAAGCTTTCAGCCCAGCCACAACAGAAGACCCTGTAATTGCCACATTCATTGTACAGCTCCTATACCGGCGTTGATTGATGTCAGAGGGTTGTTGTTTTAATCAACAGGTTGCTGTCAGGCTGTTTCCTAGTAACACACGTCAGTTCAGCTTCCTCTTCTCATTCCACTGTGAGTTTGTATCTCAGTTAGCTGTAAAGTAGCTTGTTTTTGGTGTGAATGGCCTTTTTAACCTCAGGATCTATAGTTTGGACCAGATCTGCTTATAGGATAGGGTGAAGCAGCATCATTAGAGCTGCAGCTGAAGAACTTAAAGGAGAGTGAGATGTACAGAATAGTAAAACTGTGTTTATTTGTTGCACTATAGGAGGAGTACAGGTCAGCTCAGTGTCTAATATCATGAATCAGATCAGTCACTTTAATTTCTGTTGAGCACTTAAAGAACCAAAAAGAAAAATATCACCTCTAAAGAGTTGAACAGAAAGCCCAGCACTCCTTTATCTGCTATCACGTCAGATAGCATCCCTCCAAATACAACAGTCTATGAAGCAGTGGAGGTCAGAGGTCGGCTCAGATTAGTGTTTCTACCTCTGCTCAGTATTCTGTGGCCCAGACGGCACTCTGGTACACACCCAGCTCCAGTTACATACATGTACACCTGAACAGGTGCTTTCTCTGCACCTCCAGGGCAGCATGAAACCCAAAACCTACGGAGTGTGTCTGAGTAAATGATGCAACTTGTGGCAAACCTCGAGCTGCAGACGACTGTAGGAGGCCAGAGGGGAAAGGAGACAGCTAACGGTACCAGATCAGAACCAGGTCTCTGCAACAGCCTGACTGCAGTCTGGTTCTGCCTCCTCTGAGCCTGAAGCACCAAGGTCGGGCTCAATGAGTTCCAAAAGGAAATGGTCCACCATTCCTTTATTTGCTGAAGGATGTGACAGACGGTGCTGTAGATGCTAGACCTCTGACACACACCAGAGGAGACGCCAGGCTGAGGCCAGCCGTCCTCCTCACAGAGTCCACTTATGTCTGACACCCATCTTTCCTCAGAGCTGCTGCCCTGTGACCTCTGGACAGACAGTCAGGAGGTCTCATCTCTTTAGAAGCATCCAAACACATCCACAGCTCACTCACATTACACACACAAACACTGCTGACAACCAGCTTTTGATCTCTGGTGTTACACCTCCAGCTGCTGTCAGTCTCTTTCTAAGTTTATCTTTTCAGTCAGACACAACAGCAAACCACACCATGACAGAAGTCTGAGTCCAAAAGTACTACATCACCAGGAAACCGTAAAAAAGACATCCCAGTGTCCAGGCCTTGGCTTGTGCCTTCATTTCCTGTGCATGACTATCCTGCCAGAATCTAAAACTTATTGTCCTTTCTGGCCCGTTGACCCTGGGTGCAGTGTTGTCCAGAGCTCTGTGCTCCTGGTAGGAACGCCCAAAGAGCTATGGTCTCAGACTGCAGAGGGAATTCAACAAGACTCCTTGTGCAACACCTGAGAGAACCTGGCCTCAGGTGGGACAATGTTTGTACTGTGTGTGTGTTTGTGGTTTTAAGAGGCTGGATGGACCAGTTTAGGCAGTCAGCCTGGAGTAATGTGCACGCTCCTACGCTGCCGCCCCTGTGACGCTCCAACAATGCTGGCTAGTCGCCTGGCCACTATGATCTTTATCGATCTGATACCAAACCCACATCTGTTGCTCATATCCTTAATGTTCCTGCCTGATCCTCTACTGTTGTTCATTCATATCATTTATCAACAAGAATCCATCAAAGTGATCAGATATGATGAAGAGCCAGACGTCCAGCAGGAATACGACTGACTCAAACACGGGGAAACTGTCTTTCTTGAACCCGTCTTGGATGTTGACACTGTTTTACTTTTGTCCGTCTGCTGCAACAGCACTGTGTCAGAGTTCAAGCTGAATGAGAGGGTGTGTTTGAATCAGACTGTAGGACCATCCTTGTTAGACAAACAGAGTCAATGTACTCACTGAGGAAACACTGGATCATCTTCATGGATCTGAGCATCTCCTCCGGCTTCAGAGCAGCTACGTTTGCTTCGTACATTCAGCTGTGAGCATGAATACACTGTGGAGGAGCGTAATATCTACACAAATATCACTCACATATCCGTAAAACTCTTCATCTTGTCATTCCTTCACCCTTCCTCCCCTCGCTCTTTCTTTCCTCTCAGGTTTGTTCATGTAGCTGACAAGAGTATGACTGGAATCTGATGAAGGCATGTCTCCTTCACCTGCCACAACAGCCCTGCACGGCCAAATGGTAGCTATGTGGGAGTCAGAGTGTTCATTAGACCCAGGTTAGCTGGAGGCTAAAGTAATGCAAACAGAAACTCAGGGGAGAGTTGACGGTAAATAGCAGCTGGTGTACTCTGGTAAAATGCATTTCAGAGTTTCACACTTGGATACATCAACTCCTGTCTGATCACAGGATAGCTGTTTGATTTGACTGTGAGTCAGTGTATTAACACTCAGTATTAACACTCCTCATCTCAATACAGCAAGACAAAAAGCACCAAGGAACAGAAGAACAAAGACTCGTAGTTCATCTCTTTGTGTCATCTTTAGGTGGCGCTTTAAAGCAGTGGTCTGCAATCTTTTTTACACCATGGATTGGTTTCAAACAAGACCATTTTCTATGGACCAGTCATCGAGCGCAAAGGAAGTGACGTGAAGACGAGCTAGTCATTTTTCAAAATAAAATGCCCCGCGGACTTGGTTAGAAATAAAATAAAACCTTTTCTATTCTTTCTGTGCAGCCCGGTACCGGTCCAAAGCTCGGTGGTTGTGGACTGCTGCTTTAAAGGAAATGTCTTTGCAGCACCATGCCAGTAAAAAACATGAACCAAAGTTTCCATGTTAGATACAGGAAACAGTTGATCTGCTAACAAACTGATATACAAATTAGTGATTTATTGCTTATTGTTCATGATCACTCATAACTTCTCAGCTGTTGACTGTGTCGTTGATTTGTAGTTCATGTTGTTGAATGACAGATTGAGTCATTAATAATGTCATTTCCCTGCACCTTCATTTAAAGGCAGGGATCCTACCTGTTTTTCAGGCCCCCAGCCCCACACCCCCTCCTTCCTAAAGAGTTACCGTTGGTGATTTTTCTAGTTATTCTGCCCTGCGGTCTTTTTCCTTTAAGAAAACATTCAGACATGTGCCACACACACAAGATAAATGTGAACTGGAGATCACTGGTGCTGATTAAAATGTCACAAAGGAATTTATTGTGAAATTGCTGCCTGTGCTGGTTCTTTGCCAGCTCTGGGGGAGGCTGGCTGGCAAACCGGCAGCCAGGCTGCACACTTTCCCCCCAAGCGCTGACATGCCTCTCCTCATGTGCCCTGAGATCTGCTGCCTCCAACTAATGTGACCTCTTTTATCATCTCCATTGTTGCTGAGAAATTATTTCCTTAAATATATAAAATAAATATTTATAATTTAATGTAAAGGCTTATAAATAAAGGATTAGATCAGATTATTTAGTTCTGCTGTGAAGTAAATGACAGGACTCTGTGAGCCAACATCAGTCTTGGACCTCTGGTTTGATTATCACATACTTTTACTTGTGCCAACATCTGATTAAACAGGTGAGCTCTATCATCTCAGGGAGTGTAAAGGCCTCCATCAGCAACCGTCTATTAAGACATCAACATGGACCCTTAACTTTACAATTTGCCTGCAGCAGGTGTGCATCACCTGAAGACTCCTCAGGTCAACAGAGGAGCTGGTGACAGATTAGGGGAATAAACAAGTGAACCTTCAAGGCAGCAGTTCACAGTAAGAGGACTTAAATCTGCTGCATACAACAAAATAACACCGACTGTCTAAATCACTGCAGTATAAACCCTTTAATGTTAAAAGCAGAATGATCTGTTTAGGATTCATTCTGTGTGAAAGTGATGGAAACCAGTGGAGGCCTGAACTGTAGTCAGGTTTCTAAAACACAGCGGTATAAAAAGTAAAACATGTGACGCTGCTGGTATGTGCCTTTCAATAATCCAGAGAAACAGGGTCTCTGGTTTATAGCCCAGTCTGCCTTCACAGTGCAGAATGTATGTCTGGGTTTGTGTACAGAGAGCGTGAGCCGGCTCCACACCTGTTATTGTAGCCGTGGATAGTAACTGGTCCACATCAGGAGCAGCTTGTTTGCTCTCATGAACACATCCGTTCGTAGCAGTCACTATGGGAGCCGAGCGGATTCCTGAGCTGACATGCAGCCGGAGAACAGTACTTCACCTGTGTGTGATTCGGCTGCACGGTCCAGCTCCAGGACAAACACATCATGGTTTGTTTTTAGGTCCAAGTATTAACATTATTAACTGACTGCTACACCCTGATGACTTGGTGGCATTAATAAGAAAAGTACTGAACTGGAGGGTTGTGTTATGTTGTCTTTCACCTGGCTACAGGACGTCTCAGACATTTGATTTGGATTCTGAGCCTTTACTTCATACATGTATGCACACATGTCGCTGTGGCAGCAGTCTGAGTAAAACACACTCAGGATGTCAGAGTTTGCTATAATTCAAAGCAGCGTGCGCACGAGCTTTGATGTTGAAACTGGAGGATTAAGGCAGAAACAGAGTCCATGTGTGTGTTGACATTACAGCATTGTCTGCATAGCAAATAATTTACAGCGAGGAAGCGTACACACCGTGCACAGATTCCTCAGCCTGAGGAATGTAGAGCAGGAGAGCTGTGCACACTGCTGCTCTGCTCTGAGGCTTCCTGACAGGACAGGCAGCGAAGTGGATGAGCTGTGAGGCAATTAGTGAGAGCAGTGATGCGTCCAGACACCCAAGGCAACGCTCTGGTCCTGAGTTTCTGTCTTTAAGCCACACAGTCACTGTCACAGCTCATTGACAACAAGCACAACACAGAGGGTCAGGAGGGGAGACTCAGCCAACATAGGTTCTACTGCTCACGACTGTTCTGGTTTTTGATTTCAAGGAATGAACCTTTAAAAAACATTTTCTTGTTTAATTGTTGTCAGTGTGGCTGCACACTGAGAGGGTTCTCTCCCCTTTGGTCTCCTCATTTTTGTTGAACTAAAACATTTTCTGAGCTTTATTGACTGGAGCCTGACTCCAGGGATCCGCACTAAAACCTTTAACCCAATATTCTTGACTTGTTAAAGCCATAAAATGTAGCCTAACCTACAAGCAGCTGTAAGCTTCAAATGCATGGGTTTGTATGAAAGTCAGAAAAGTTTTGAACAGGTCACCAGAGTACAGTAGAGTCCTCCATCTTGCAGTGCAATCAGGAAGGAGTCTGACTGATCCCATAATCATTCAGCATCTCCTGACATACTGTCCTCAGTGCATTTATACACGTTTGTAGTGAATGTTATCGGCAGCACGATGGTGAGAGTATCACTGACTGACATGTCACCTCCTGCTACTATGTGGCTCATTTATATGTTATGGACAATAACTGACAATTAAACTATATAAAGCTTCGGACAGAATAAAAGCAGAATAACAGCAGACTTTCAAAATGTTAATGAAACAGACAGAACCAGAGGATACGGGCTCTTTATGCTGCCCAGCTCTGCTACATCTCCATACTCCAACAGCCTGACAGGCATGTTAAACTGAACTTCCTCCATTCCCTCCCCTGTCTGTAACCCTACACAGCCTCACTGTATCTATTAAATACCGTGTGGAGTTAAGAGAGCTGCTCTTGTTCTGCTGCCAGTCCAGTTAAGAGGCTCAGAGCTGTATGAAAGGACCCTATTGAGGAAGCAGGGTGTTCGGGTTAACACGGTGAGGACGGCCAGCAGCCTGTGGTTTCTGAATGCAAACATTCAAAGGGATGCATTATTACAACGTGTCTGTCACACACTAAACAGCTGTCTGGATTCGTGTTCCTGATGTTAGCAGTGTGTTTAAAAGCTCCACTCACCCAGAGAAGATGCTTCCTCCTCTACTCCAGCTCCACTGTGCTCCTTCAGCTCGTCTTCCACTGCTGGAAAACAACACAACAGTTTCACCTATTACACAAGTATGCAGCAGTATGAGTCTGATTTGCTCTTGTCTCCACTCATTTAGAATCCAGGCCCCTGCCCCCCTTGTTCCTGGCACAGTAGCCAAACAGGAAGGGTTTCTGCTGTTAATTGGTGAAGTTCTAGCTGTGTGTAGGAGCTCCGCTGAGCTCCGATGGCCGAGTGGCAGCAAAAGAGAGAAGCGACAGAAGAATGCAGGCTGACTGCCCTCCAGTCTGTCAGCTCCTCGTCGTGCTGTAACAAGACAGTGTGTGCGAGTGTATGTGTGTGTGCAGCATGCTTCCCCAACGCAGTGTTTAGTGTTTTTATAGCGCCATTTCTGAGGCGATCTACAAGATGTGATGAAACCCCACATAACGTGACCACTTGATAGAGGTTTCATTAGTGGGAGATGTTTGCCTGAAAATAGTTTCTACATTTCTCTCCAGACTTTTTCATTTTAATGTAATTGATTTAGTGTGTGGTCATAAAACTGTCTCAGAGGTAATTAGATGACTGTTAACTGAGTCCAGTGTGTTTCGTACTGAACACACTGGACTCAGTCTTCCAGGAGTTTAAATATTTCATATACCTGAGCTCTGAGTCATGCAGTTGGCAGATGCGGTAAACACAATCTATACCTGGTTGTGTAACACCTGAATATTCCATCTCTGAGCTGCTCTGTGTTGCATTCTCACATCCGGACTTTAGTGTTTGTGTCTGAAAATAACTGGACTGAACTCGGTTTGGCTCGCTGACCCGTGTTCAGGACTTGTGTGTTTATTTGTCTGCCAGTGTTTTGCACAGGACCTGTTGTTTCTGTGTGCTTAGTGTTCATGTTTTTCTGTTTACACGTTCTCTGTGGATCCGTACAGGTAAATGCAATGATGAATGCACACTAGTGGGGGAGTCCACATGTTAGTGACCCAGTCAGAGGTCACGTCTCAGAAACCCTTCACTGCTCTGTAAATATTTAGCTGTCGAAGTGGAACTCGACACTCAAAATAGATGATCGTCTGAGTGACTGCAGCACTTTTCTAAAAGACAAACTGTTGACAGCAATACTCCAGCCTTGGTTTTCTTTAATAGCTTGCCTGCCTCTTCCACATCTGTCTATGAGATGCTGGTCTTTAATTAGTGCTCTACCAAACATCAGCAGTATCTTCTGACCTTCTGGAACCTCTTATTTTCTTTCTTGTCACTATTATTGGTTTACTTTGATATTTATTCTCTCTCTGGAGGAGCTGTTTCTTTCCCTCGTTTCCTTTTTCAGAGCTCTGATATGTTTTAGCCTCTCTGTCCACTATAATTTTCTTTCTTCCTCTGTGTTCATGTGTTAAACATAAACGTCACCTCTCCTCTGGGTTTACTGCCTCTCTCCTTCCTCATGTGGTTTCATTTTCCTCTGAGCAGGACAGAGCTGAGCAGTCTGGCATTAATGCTGGAGCTGCTTTGTTGTGGCATCATGTCAAACGCTCTGTAGTCCGATGTACAGCGTGCAAATAACAGCCGGAAACAGTCCAGCTGAACCTGTTGAGGACGGGGTTAGGGCTAAGGTAACTTCATTTTACTGCAGGTGTTTGATTCTCTCTGTGACTCTGATGCTTCTCGCTGTGTGAATGTGCAGCAGTGACAAGCTGTGACTTGTGGTTTTGCTGTCACAACCACTCGCCTGCTGATTGCAGTGCTGAGTGACTGAGAGTCGGGCTGATGTGTTGTGGCCTTCACATCGACACAGGAACAGATCTGTGTCTCAGCCTTCCTCTGGCTCTCTAACAGCAGCAGATAACAGCTCTATCAGCATCCCCTCCATCTGTCACCGATATAGAAAAGAAAAAGCTTGTCCGATAAAAGGGAGCCGCTCAGAGCGTACGTGTCAGTTCGTATGTACGACGTGACTGAATGGAAGTGTGTTAATGTTTTTGTGAAGAAGGTCTCTCACACACGTTCTGTCCACATGCAGCAGAAGCTTCAGAGTTCAACTCCTGTTTGCGTAGTTTTCGTTGGTTATTAATGACTGACTCCGTCTTTTCCACTTCTGGTTTGGGTCGAACAGTCTAAGCGTGTTTGTGTGTCTGTGCATGTGCCTCTGCTCTGCTCTGGTTCAAGGCTCATTTCCTAATTACAGTGTTGGCCAGAAGTAATTACAACCTTAGATTAAGAGCCATTTCTCTTTTTCTGCAGCTCCACTGAAATGCAGCAATTTGTGGTTGCTCTCTGGGATGAGCATCCTCCTCCTCATCCTCCTCCTCACCCTCCTCCTCACCCTCCTCCTGTCTTCTCCCCCTCACTGCTTCAGTTGATTTAAGAATTTGTGGTATTTTTGGCTCTTTGCACGTTTTCCATGAGTGAGAGGATTAAAAACCAGTTTGATTGAATGTGAAGCTTCAGGCAGACCTGTGGGACCAGGCTGAGCATGTGTCTCTGGATGTGGACATGGAGGACAGCAGTTATTTGGGGTTTGTGCTCAGGCTGAGGCCCTCCGAAGCCTTGCATCGCTTCGCATGTGTGTGTATATTTATGCAGGGTTTTGAAGTGGTTCTTCTGAACGCATCATTTGGCTGCATCGGCGAGCTCTTCTTCAATTTAGCTTGGCAGGCGTACTGCTGGGGTTTGCCTCCACATACCGCTGCTTCAGCATTGATGTTGGAGGCCTTTGAAGCTGGTTTTATTTAGGACGCCTCTCACAGGAGCAGCTCTGGCTCCTAGCTGTCACCCAGAGAACACACCCTGCTGTGCAACACCTAAGGAAGGTTCACTCTCCTCATGAGTTCACTCCCTCATTCCTCACTAATTGTGATGAGACCTCTATTTCACATGGGCCTGAGTAAAACAAACACACACACATAGTCACACACTGATTCCAGCTTTCTGCCCTGTCGACTCCTCTTTCCCTGCTTGCTGTGTGAGCTCGTGTTCCTCTTCAACCTCCACCTTCCAAGACCTCCTTCTGGCCTCAGCACCTGACTTTCAACCCTGTAATCCTTCGGATGCGAAGGGTGAGATGCTGCAGACCCCTAATTGGTGTAACTCTGTGGCTATAGGACACTCTGGGAAGGTCCTCTGCTCTCAAACCACTTGGACAAAGAAAGAGTAAAGTCACAGACATCCCAGTCAGCTGTTAGACATCTGTCAGATCCTCCAGTGTCTCCAAACTGTCAGCAGATTTAGACATCAGCGCTCTTTCCCTCCCAAGCTCTTTGGCACAGATAATGAAATAATAACAGCAGGCTGACACAATGCTGCTGATGAACGCTGTGGTTTCAACATCTCAGTGGTGTGACAGCAGACCACTGCTTAATTGCTTAAATTGGGTTCTGTGACGGGCGGTTGAGTTTCCGGTCCACAAACGGGACGTTCTCGTTCTGTGGATGGGAAGCTCAACCGTCTGTAATAGAGTGTGTGTCTCACTAAATGTTCACACCAACACACACACCTGCACATCTAAGACTTCATCCCCTCAGACTCTTTAAAGCTCTTCCAGCAGTAGGAAGTGTCAACAGGTGACTTTACTAACACAACAGAGAGCTGCAGAAAGCATCAAGCTGAGCTGTCTCGTATGCTGTCTGTAGTATCCTGATAGTTGGCCCGAATGGAAACACATTACCACCATAATGTGCTGACGCGGTAGCTCCTCTGGTAGAATAATGACAGTCTGAGGAAACAGCATGGATGGAGGGTGACTGCGGGTCTGTTGGAGTAGTCTGTGTTGCTTGTTTGCCCCGAGGAAAGATTAGATGATTTGCTGTGTCTGTTGGTGGGGGCAAGTAAGAGATGCTGATCTGTCTGAGGGCTGAAGGGAAGATGGCTGGTTTATTAGCTGGGTTTGTTCTGGTGAGGGACTCCAGGTGGATCCTGAGAAGTTTCACTCGCCTGATGACGCCTTTAAACACTGCTGGGATCGAGTTTTTATTGGAAATAGTTTGATAATCAGGAAAAAACAGATGCTCCAACAGCTTGTATGTTTACTTCTGGGTCTAAAGGCATTGAGTTACTTTAGTTTATCATTTATCGGTCACTCAGGTTTAATCTTTCAGGACACTTCTCTCGTCGCTCTGCTGCTCACTGAAGGAAACTCGTATCAGTTTATATCTGCAGTAAAACGCCTTCAGCTAAAAGTCAAATTATTCAGAGTTTTATCCAAATGTGGAACTTTTACATGTTTAAATCAAAGTAAAACCTGATCACAATAATAGTCAGTTGTACAGCAGCTGATAGACATCTTTAATAATGTCTTGTGGCAGTCAGACTCAGTGAGGAGGTTTGGTTCTGTGTCCTTCAACTTTACATTCATTTAAACTCAGTCTGTGTTTCCTCAGTAGTTTCGTCTTTATGCTGAAAGCCAGGAAACAGTTGGAACTAAATAAACTTCAGCAGGTCAGGTCTGATTTAAAGAAGATCTGTTTTGGGGTTATACTCTGACTCCGGACCTCTCCTTTCTTGTGTCCTGCTGAACTCTGGTTGGGTTTCGTTCCCTACTGTGGTTCCAAAAACAGCTGTCCTCTGCGGTGAGCTCGGCTCGGTGCGGTCCAGACGCTCGGCTCGGCCCTGCGCGCTGCGCGGCGTCCTGCGGTCCGACACCAGCCGCCTCATTACCCCCGACGGCTCCTCCCGCTCCAAGCACACGCTGGAGTTTAACGCGTTTCCAAAGCTCAAGAGCTGGTTCTGTTCTGTGGAGACTTCTGTACCAGTGGACCAGTAGGAAGAGAAGCGTCCTGGAGGAAAACACTTTGTGTGTTTCACTGAGATGCACTCAGGACTGTTGTCGTTGTGTAACTTTAAAACAACACTAAACACAGAGCAGAGAGCCAACAGACAAGCTGAAAAAGAGTTTAGTACTAATACAGCCTTCAGTTAATTAGTATATTAATTTTTCCCTACAGCTCCACATGTCCCCCAAACCCCGTTAACTTATTTATGCGTTTTTACGCACGGTTCGATCCAACAGTTGAGTCCTGTTTCATTAGTCAAAGCAGGAAACTCACCCTGAACCTCGGAGCGGTGGAGTCTGAGCCGCGTCTGAGTCTTTATCCAGCAGGGAAGTCCTCCGGTGTGAGTCCAGACCTGCTACCGTCCCAGAGCTCCTCAAAAGAGTAGAGAACAAGCTGAACTTCAACGAACGAGCTTCATCTAATCCTCGGAGAGGTGCAGCAGCTCCACGTCAAGGAATGCGCTCCAGCAGACTCCCTGGACAAAAAGCGCTTTATGGGTGAGAGAGAGGAGGAGGGAGGAGCGAGCAGAGGGGAGGGGAAGAGAGGAGAGAAAAAGGAAAGAGAAAAGAGAGGACAGGAGAAGAGATGGGGAAGACAAGAAAAGAGAAGGGAGGAGAGGGGAGAATAGGAGAGGAGAGGACAGGAGAGGCAGACACATTCTACCTTCTCAGGTTCTCCTTCTCATTCCTACCTGCTGACCTGCTCTGAGCTGCTGCTGTCTTCATTTACTGGACCTGGAGTCGGGTTCTGGACTGGTGCATTTAAAGTTCAGCAGAAACAAAAGCAAGAGACTAAACTTCAGCAGAGTTAAGACAAATAACTAAATAAATAAATCATTCTCAAACTGACACGTACAGAGTTAGTACCAGCAGCTCTGCTCGGTTTAATCTCCTCGCTGTCACATTTACAGGATCTTTAAATATCTGCACCTCTATGCTTCATCCTCTGTATTATCCACTGAAACTAACTGGTGTGTAGTTTTTGCACTTTAACTTTTCATTTATGTTCAGCAGTATCATTTACTGTTTTTATAGTTCCTGATACACCCAATAATAATCTTTGAAATAATAATCGATCCCACTGTTTTCATAGATACACTTTTACATTCTATTTTTATACTACATTTTTATATTTTATGTTTTTGTACATTTCATACTGTACTGATTTATGAACACACTATTATAACAATAGCAACACACAATAATAATAACTTTATTTGTATAGCACCTTTAAGAACAGTGTTCACCAGGTGCTTTGACAATCAAAACACATAAGCATAGACATAGTCAGGCAAGACATGAGAGACGAGGCAGAGCAGTCAACAAAATAATTTTAATAACAAGTAATTAAATAATTTTACAATACGTAAAAATGATAATAATTAATTAATTAAATAATAAGCAAGATTAGGACGCATAACAAAAATAATTAGAAATTAAAAAATTAAAAAACATTTAAAATACGACATCACACTGGTTAAAAAGAGAGCTCTTATGAAATAAACAGGACGTGATACAGAATAAATTAAATAAAACACTAAAGCTCATTAACGACGACACTGACAAGATGCTGTTTAATTTTCTATTTTATTCTATTTTATTCTGTCTGTATGATAGTTGTCTCTACTCATAATCTTTAAAATAATAATCTCTCCCACCGTTTTCAGAGATACACTTTTATTTTTAAATTGTGATAATTTTTTGGCTTGTAAAAAAGTGGATTTATCAAGATACAATTTTAATCACAAATATATTTCATTTGTTCATCAGCGTGTTTTGTATTTTTAAAATCATAATTTTATTTGCAAAATTTTTTTTGTTTTCAAATCCATTCTTTTTGGTTGCATATTAAAGACACAAAATCTGCTCCATAGTCCAGATCAGTCACTAAGGAATGACCAGGACCTGTCAGTCTGATGTCACAAAACTGAGCCCTGAAGCTTCTTATCCATCAGAGTTATGATAGTCGGACCTTTACTGACCTTTGTCTGTAAGATTCTCAGTTATCCAGGTCATGGCTATCCTCGTGGTTTCAGTCATCTGGACTTTTTTGAGTTTATCGAAGACGTTTCACCGCTCGTCCAAGACAAGAAGTGAAACGTCCAGTTGCTACAATTGAAACCACGAGGACTCATTTCCACTTGTTGATGCTTATGTTTTTCTTTTTAACCCGGTTCTCCTCCTACTGTAGCATTATCATTATGCATGGAACACACAGCGCCGTCTGCAAGACATTACAGCAAATTACAGGAGTGGAGGAAAGATTTTACGCAGCTCCTCAGTGGCTGCTGGGTTTGATAAAAATAAGAGTAGAAATAGTTTATCACACATGTTCGAGGCTCACAAAGTCCGTCGCTGTCTCCAGCTCAGTTACCAGCTCTGTGTAAACCTCTGAGGTCATCCAGGTGTGTTGCCAATGAATTATTAATGTCATCTTTCAGCTGCTGTGTTGGACCAGGAAGAGGAGGAGGAGGAGGACTACTACTTTTACTACTTTTAGTTAGGTCCAAATGGAATAACAACAAATGAATATACAACACATTTGGAGTTTGATCTCAGCAGTACTTTCAATTTTTCACACATTAAGTTTGAAACTGAAGACATGTCTATTGGTCTCCAGGTCTCCAGCAAAGGTTTGAAGAAATAGTTTTTTACTATTGAGTCCAGCTTGATGCCATCTTTTTCAGTCACTTGAGATGTGAATGCAGCTTTCAGCCAGGAGAATATGTCATCAGGTGGCGTCCAACCGTCACTGGGCGTTTTGAACCTCAACCACAACACCCTCCAGTTGGCAGGTCGAAAGTGATGGCCAGTCACTGAACATCTTCTCCTGGCCCCCAGCTTAACTCTTCCCTCCTGTTCCAGACCCAGTGAGAGGCTCTCTCGGCTGTCTTCCTCTCCCTTCCTGCTATCCCCAGAGCTGTGAGCATCTTCCACACGGACTGTGCAGGGAAGCCCCTTTACCCGACCTCAACTGGGAATAGCCAGGCCTGCCACCCTTTGTCCCTGCGTTGTTGGATCAGGTCCTGGTACTTTGTGGCTTTTCTCTCTGAGGCTTCGACACAGCAGTCTTCCCAAGGGACCGTCAGTTCAATCAGGATGATTTTCTTGGCCTCCTCAGACCATAAAACTGTGTCGGGTCTCAGGGAGGTTTGGACGACCTGAGGAAAATGCAGTTTCCTTCCCAGGTCCGCCCTCATCTCCTGATGGTCTGTCTGCAGGAGGCCCTTCTTGGTCTTCTATTTTTTTTGTCATTAATTTTGTTTATTAATTTGAATTTTATAAAATCTAGACTTGTAGAATTGTTCAATTTGCACGACACCAAACAGTCACATCTATAAGTGAGTAGAGGCTTTTACCAGAATCCGATTTTAAAAGGTTTGTAGCTGTTGAATGTCTTCAGTGATATCAAGTCCTGTGTCCTTATTAAGAGATCTATCAATAGAAAGTCATGGCCGAAAATCTACATTATTACTTATTAAAGCCTTTATAGTGCACATTTCCTCACTTACAGCAGCTTCTGTAACAAAGCAGGTCGTAGTTGTAATAACTGTATAAAACCAGCTTTGTGTTGGTTGACAGGTTTTAGGGAAACTCAACTTTCTTCTTTTTTCCTTCATCATAGTTGATCAGGTTTCTATCCCATCTTCTTCTGGTTGACTGTCAGGAACAAAGAGTTGTCGTTATCATTTGTTCCTCATGTTTGTGGTGTCAGGTGGTCGTTGAGCCATTAGCTGATGGCCGTGAAAAAGATGAAGAGGTAGATTGTGACCAATCTATTATGTTACGTCCCTGTGAGCCAGGGGATGAGGGGAGTACCAAGAAATGTTAATAAACAGAAAAGAACTGATTGGATACCAAAAGGAGTTATTTACAACCAAAGAAGCAAAAACAACATCAAATTAAAGCGAGCTTCTTACAAAAAGGAAGCTGATTCAAAAACATCAAACACCACACGCTTGGCTTTAGGCAGGCCACGAGAACCCTGACACCACACAGCTGTCTCTAGCTGCTGATCTGGCCCACTGGTCCCATTGATCGGGGTTGTCTGGCTTTTAAGCTCCCCGTTAATTGTGGAGCGGCCACAGGTGGACCTGGCCACTCCTGCTGAGCCTAACCTGAAACAAGAAAACTACTCAACTTACCTACACAGAATCCTGGCACCAAGGATCGTAGCATTGGTGCTGATCCGGTTTCACTTTGTTCAGGGTTTGAAGCGTTCAGCACCACAACGGTTCCTCCTTTTATCTGGAAGCAGGAATCTTCAGCTGTTCCTTCCCTCTAACAGCTCTCTGTGTTTCCTTTTTAATTTCACGCTGAAGTGTTTCGTCTCCTTCCCCACATTAACTGAACTCTGACAGCATCACTTGCATCTTTTCTTTTGATTTCTTCACTTCACAGTCTCCCATCCAGGTACTGACCAGGTCCAACCTCACTTATCTTTCGAGATCTGATGGGATCGGGCATCCACAAGGCGGTAGACAATACAGTTCATTAAATACTGACAACTGACAGTTCATTCAACACTGACTAATCAGTCAGTGTTTAATGAATTATATAATGTCTTGAAAACTTGAATATCATCAGATTTATCTATCACAGACCATCCGTCCTTGCTTTGCTTTAATGACACATTTGTTTTGGAGGCACAGCAATGCTCGTGTTTCTGTTGTTATTGCAGAAAATGACCAGTTCCCTCCTTTCTCTCCACCTTTCTTTCCTCCTGTCTGTGGTCTTGCTCAGTTGCACTTTATGTTGGAAGCTGAATTATGTATTGAGTGCATGCTTGCTGTAATGAATGTTAATGTTGTTATGGTACATAAAGTACATTTGGTTACGTCCATACACTGTGAGATTGACCCATCAGCACAGACCACCATGAGGGAACAGATACAGTCACACAACCAACTCATAATCATGAGCGTAGATCTTTTCCCGGACATAAGCGTGTGTCTCGGTCGGAGCTGTTCGTGTCGTATTGTTCACAACATGCCTGTGGCTTTTTACTTTTAGGAGCTGCAGAGTTCAGTAGACAACAAACAAGGGAAGTGGCTCTGCAGGATAGAAGGGAGAAAACTTCACCACCCTATCACATTTCTCTTGTTCACGTCGTCAGTCGGCTTTTGAAATATTGAAGTTAGCTGGATTGTGTCTTTTACACCTCCAAAAACAGAATAAAGCAGCACATTCTGTTTGTACCTGTAATATTCATCAACACACCCTAATTCCTTCTTAGTCACAGCGCACTGCTGGGTATTAGAAGAAAACCAAAGTACTAACTAGTTGCATGAGCTGAAAGAAGAAAAGTCGTCGGCTGTTTGGAGTTTTCATAAACTTCTTATGTTTGGAGATTGAGACTATGTTGGTGTTTGTGTAGTGTCTGGATAAAGTCTTTTAATTTGTAGACCGTTCCTTTAACGTTGCCTTATTACGTGAGTGCTGTAGGAATGTACATAGTTGGTGATATTTAGCAGCATTCAGGACTATTAGCAGCTCAGAACACACAGAGAGGGAGGGGGAAGTTCTGCCTGCATGATTTATTCAGCCCCCAGCTCCTCCCTGAGCTGCAGATGCTGAAGTGAGCATGTCCTTTGTTGAGTTTGCGCATATGTGTTCATTGGTGCTCTGTGCACACGACGCCGTCTCCCTCCGTCACACATAAACGAACTCTGACGGCAGCATGTGTGGGCTTCCTTCAGGCACCAGCAGACCCTCCTCTCAGAGGCCAGAGCTGCTTTTCTTCTCAAACGTCCGTGAGAAGTGGCTCCACAGAGGAGAACCTGGGAACATGAATGCTTAACGAGTGGCTGCCATGGGAACCTGAGGGATGTGTGTGCTTAGAGCAGAAGTTTGTATGAGAACAAACAGTTAACCGTTGAATGTATCAGATAAAGTGAGCTGTTGACTCCGTCTGCTGCCCATAAAGCTGTCTTCTTTAGAGGAACCTGTAGTCACGGCTAGTGTCCTGCAATTCATCCTCAGTTAGTCAGACCCAGAGTGTTTCATCATGTTCAGAGTTCAACGTGTTTATCCAAGAGATCTTTCTCCTCTTGTCTGTGAATATCACTGACAAGGTCATGGTTGTGTTCATAGTTTCAGTCGTAGCATCTGGACTTGCTTGAGTTTCTTGATGATGTTTCGGTGAAGCGTCTTCGAGAAACTCAAGAAAAATTAATGCTACAATTCAAACTACGAGGATCTTCCTCACCGTTTGTCAGTCCGGCAAAGGGCTGCGTTAACAAACATTCTGTCCTCCATCTGCTTATTGTTTTGTTTAGGTGCTTTTTCTTTATTACTCTCATGGTTCTGGGCCTTTTTGGAGCAGGCTGAGGCTTTGTTTGAGCCACTTATGTCAACACGAAGAGGCCTCGACACAAAGACCTCAAGAATCTTAACTTTTAGTGATTGCAGGAGCTGTTTGTTTCACGCAGAGGAGGCGAGGCGGGGAACACACAGAGACCCAGAGAGGTCAGAGCAGAGTTCAGCCTGAGGTTTACTAGTCTGTTGACTCATTAAGGAGCCCAGAGCCAGACGGCACAGCTGTTGCATTCATGCTACAGAGCTGGACAAGTCATTAGAGCACGTTTCATTGTTCAAAGGATCAAGAATCCATCATGAACACAGTCCTGATTTCACTAACAGACATTATTGTTTCCCTCAACATCTGTACGATTTGTTTTTTAATTGCCATTTGGCCGTCACACTCTTTAAACTAGATGCTACAGCAACATATGCTGCTGTGTCCTGTATATGTTGGCAGTTCTGACTGGTTGTAACTGTCTTGAGTTAAACATGGAGGATTTCTGTGATGAAGAATAGACATAGAGGAGGGAGCAGGGAAATGCTGTGTAGAAAGATCTGAGAGGTTCTGTTTAGGCTTAGTTTAATGATTACCTTATAGTTAACCTTAACTATACATACTTGGAGCAATGGGCTGCCCCACTGCAGTGCCCAGGGAGCAGTCAGGGGTTAAGGGCCTTGCTCAAGGGCCCACAGTGGTGGTGACTGGGACAAGCGGTCGCTCTCACTTTCCCACCTCAACTTCTCGCCAGTCTAGGAGCTCGAACTGGCGACCCACCAGTTCACTTGTCAAACCACAAAGCCACCACTGCCACCCAAGGTTAGTTAGGTTCCTTCAGTTACTCTGGCAGCTCATCAGTAACAGACAGTGAGATTTTTGTCTTTCCTTATTTGCATTTTCTCTTTTTCACTGTTATTTTTTGGGTTTTGTTCAGTTTAGCTCCTCTGTCTTTTTTCCAGAGCTTCAGAAAGAGAATGATCACCTGTGTCTGCGGTTTCTTTCTGGAGCATATTTCAGCTTCACCTGGTTGTCTGCTCTTCACCTCCACTGTTTTGCTTTGCTCCTGCCCTCTGACAGCTAGCTGGTGACCGCAGTGGAACATTTGACGAACATACGTGTTTGTTCAGTTTGGCAACTTTAGAGCTGATAACATGTCAGAGCTGCGGTTATGGCGTCTGTCCTCTGGCTCCAAGAGTAAAAACTGGAAACTGAAAGTTAAACTAATCCTTTACAAGATACTCTGAACCTTTCCTCCTGTGTTACTTCCTCCTACCTCTCTGTCATGTTTCCACCCTGCTCTTTGGTATGTCAGGTATTGAGTAACAGCAGTGTGCCTGTGGTTCAGCTCCAGTATGTTCACTATGACCAGACTCTGTATTAGTGACAGAAACTCTACCAGAGGGATGAGTGCAGGCCACATCAGGTCAGTCGATCTCAGGGATGCTAGTTTACGTGTTGTGTCAGTATAGAGTGAAGCATCATTTACACACATTTCTCCTCTTTGCTTTATTGCTTCCATTTCTAGGTTTTTTTTATATTTGGATTTTTTTTCTAAAATATAAATCTATGTCACAAATTCTTAATAGGTCCACAGATTGGAAATAAAAATCGAGATCCTATTCTGCCTGAAATGTTCGATCCATCCCTTGAAGCCTTATCAGTTTCAGTGTGTGGTAGCAGCGTGACGTCCTGTCCAGAGGCGCCACACTGCTGAGATCAACTTGGTTAAAGGTACAAGATGTATAAAACTTAGCAGCTCTTCCCCTGAAACTGTGTGCTGCTGCCTTGATGCAGTGTTTCTGAGCTGCTGTGGCTTCATTCCTGCCCTCATGCATTTTAATATTCCTTTTCCTTCCGTGTCTCTGCATTGAGTTTTAAACACACAATCGCTGAGTAATGTGGCTCTTCACTGACCTGCCTGGTTAAATATAAGAGGTTTAATAAAAGCAAACAGATAACGAGTGTTTCTTCAGTTGCGTCACACAGCCCTGATAACAGCAAAAGATGGATGACAAGGTCTTGACATTGAGACGAGGTCAAGGAGTTGATTAAATGAACAGAAAGAACAAAGGAGAGGCTTTAGTTTCTGTTCTGACTGCTTTTAAAGCGTCCCAGCTATGATTCCTTTCCTTTGTGAGCGTTCCTCCTCTAGCTGAGGCCGTCTGAGTGTAATTCAGTGCAACATGAGCACCACTTAGCCGTAGGAGGGAAATGATTCTGCTGTGTTAACAATTTGCTCAAAGCTGCGTCATCATGCGGAGCCTGGATGTGGGCTCAGACTTTTCTGGTCAGCGCTGCTTGTTGTTGAGATGCTGGTTCTGGAGGAATGTTGACATCAGAACTTCTCACTTTAAACTGCTGAATTTATAAAGTTCATACATGATGTCTGGAATCCTCGTAGTTTCAATCATAGCATCTGGACTTGCCTGAGTTACACCTGTTGTCCTGGACAAGAGGTGTAACGTCTTTGAGCAACTCAAGCAAGTCCAGATGCTATGATTGTAACTACAAGGACACGCATGACCTGGATGACTGAGAATCTTCACAGACCTGATGCCTGGAATGTTTTGCGTTAGTGTTTGGGTGGTTTGTCCTCTACCAGATCCAGAGATGCTGTCGAGGACAGCATCTCTGGATCGTCTCTGGTCGTGTCTGTTTTTATGTCAGTAATCAGTCGGTCTAGTTGTACCAGTCGCAGCTCATCGTCCTCTTTCTCCTGCTTCAAGCTAGAACTCTCCAGATGTTGCCTGATGGAGCTCTCAAAGCATTCTTAGAAGGACGCTTGCACACTGGCTGTAGTGATTTACGATGCTAATGTGATAGCGATCTTATCTCTTCCTTCGAGTTGGTGTCTCTCCCTCCCTCAGCCTTTCACCGTCCCTCTGATAATAAATCTGCTCTGTCCGTGAGACTTTTATTGGTTTTTGCTGTACTTATTCCTGCTTTCCTCATTAAAGCGGCTGATTTAGTGTGGGTGTGTTGGCCCGACCAACAGTAAAACACAGGGCTTCATGTTCGGCTGGTCGCTCCAGGACAAAGGGGGAAAGTTGAGGCCGAGGTTCGGGGACCACAGTCCAGCTCAGGGCAGGCTGTTGAACCAACAGAATGATGTGGGACCAGGATCCTCTGGTGCCCTGTTGATATCATGTAATTACTATATTGATACTGGTATCATGTAATTACTGAGTGACTTAATCTCCCATAAAAGTCATGCCTAACCTTGTGTGCTTTAAACATCCCAGTTGTTGCTGTGAATATAATCCTTATTTGTATTTTGAAATGATTAGCTGTTTGCAGGAGTAAAATTTATGCTTTTGAGATGTCAAAAAGATCAGTGGAGGAGAAAGAGAGATAAAAAAAGAATTCGGTTTGGACACAGAGTCCCACAGAGACGAATCAGATCCAGAGACACCCAGACAGAAGCACCGATAAACTCAGTTAACGGACTGATAGAGCAGGGCCGGAGGATGAAGAGAGGTCTGCTGAACGCCTCGAGAATGTTTTTGTAGCTCCGAGTCGAGCAGGAATGAAAAAAAGAAGTTGTTTTAGGGTTTATGTTTCTCTCTTTATTTTTCTCCTTCCCTCTGTTGAGCTGACCCTCTCGCACATCAGCACACACACACTCAGGCTTGAAGGAAAAGCAAATATTAAACAGTCATGTTTTGTGTCCGTAAATTACCGACTTTTATGGTTCTAGCATTTCCAATAATTCCGTTTTGGCCGTCCATAAAGGAAAGTCTCATAAACAACAGGCCAAGTATGTTTTTAAAGGTCTGGATCATCCATTATGAGCTCTGGCACAAAGTCAACAACTGCCATCGAGACCTGAGCAGCAAATATGTTTATCAGTGAAAGTCCAGGTCCTGTTGTGGCATCTTCCAGAACCTTGGTTGGATTGTTGCTTTGACACTAAGAAGTCCATCTGACCACAGTCTGTTTAGCTGGACAGCGTTTCAGCAAGGCAGCACATCATTTATTGGCCTGTATTTTTATAGCAGACCTTAGTGTGTAGGTTAGAGCAGCAACGGTTTGGACTTGCGGCTTTTCCACAGTAGGAAAAACAGATTAGAGTAAACCTAAGACTGACATCATCTCCAATTTGTTCCCTCTTCTAAATCAAGAGCGAACATCTGATCATTAGCTCTGTCTCTGGTATGCAGAATAATCGCTGTGCAGCTCCTGATATCTGTGGCTGATTTAGAGCGCACCGTTTCACTTCTACGGTTTATGTCTGAATTTAAGGGGGTTTACTTTAGAAGGAGAGTTTTTAACAGGGACACTGATTCTGAATTATGATGCTTGTATTCCTTCCACATTGCTTGAATTCTCCTTTAGATTTACAGATGGGATTCTCCACTTATTTGAAGTTATTTTCTATATAAAGCTCCAGTCTTTGCCTTTGGAGTAGCCTGACATGTGAAAGAGGAAGACTTAATGAGACCACTAATAGATCTTTGTTAACAGACGTCTTATTACAAACTGTCCCAGGTTTAAATGAGGTTTAATGTCCTGTGAGCAGAGCCTCTCCTTTACCACAAGTATATTTCTTCAGAGCTGTCAGGCCAGAGGAGCTGCCATGCTTTGGATTTTGCTAATCAAAGTATATTTATGAAACACTATTATTGGTTAATAATCCTTCTCCTCACTGCTTCTTCAACATGTGCACCTCTGTCCATGGTTAGTTTTAAAACGTGACCATGACGTAGCAGCAGAGAGGGTCACGGTGGTCGTGACCCCTCCGCTTTCTGTCTTCCGTTCCACGTCTTCCTCGCTGCTTTCTGCCCGGCTGCTGATGGATTCCCAGGCCCCCAGCGACAGGTCATTTGATGGTTGTCTAGCCTGAGCCTTGATGCTGAACCCAGAGGTTAACGTGGAACGCATCTCTTCCGGGCTCCAGAGCCGCCGTGGCCACCATGCTTCTACATATAGACACACATCACACAGAGCAGGGATGCAAACACAGACGTACACACATGACGGTACACATGGTATTTATTACTTTTGTATTTAGTGTGTATTAGCGTTTATTAGCTCTTACACACTTTTACTTCCCCTCAGTTTGTGTTCTGCCTCCCTCATGCCCACCCAGCAGCCCACTTCCACCCTGAGGTCTGCTGCTAGTTTATGACCAGTGACCTGCTGCTGTAGAACTCAGTCTGAAGCTCATTTAAAGGTCCTGGTGGGTTTCTGACATAATCGTATTTATCTTTGATAAGTCAAACTGTCTATGTTTAATAGCTTTGTGTTAATATCTGTAGCTCTGGTTTTCTCTCTCTGAATCTCCACTTGTAAAAATAAAGATCTGGGTTTTCCTTTTTCTCGTCAGCATCATGTAAAACAGATGCCCTGTCCATCATGTGGTCAGACAGCTTTGTGTTAAGTTGTCTTGAGATGTGTTTAAGTGTCTGTTATATTGCAAGAGGCTGTTTTTCTGTCCATGTTTGAAAAGATCGGATGTTTCTGACATAGGTTTAGTCGTCTTGTTGCAGGCTCGTTGTTGGGATTAACTGAGAAATGAGCAGCCCTGATGTCGTTGTGAAGATGACATTATACTGACTGGTAATAGAGCATTATTCTATTTGCTGAGGGCAGAAGGGGGATCGCTGTGGAAGCTGCTGCATTTTTTCCATGTGGCAGCTTTGTATGTGGAGCTGGGGATGTCTGAGGGTCACCACCGACCATAGGGCTCATGAGTTTAATTAAATCCTGAGCATGCATGTGTGTATCTGTGCCACTACATGTGCTGGTGTGTGTGCACTGGCTGTCAGGGGCCTGAGGATGGGGCCCAATGAAGTGAGGAGAAAGGAGAGAGCAGGCGCTTGGCAGCCCATCTGAGAGCCTCGTCGCTGGGGCTCAGACTCAGCCACAGTTGGCCCCTCCGCTGACAATCCTGGCTTTTCTTCCCCGCTCAGGAACGCAGTGCGTCAACTCTAATTCCCTTCTAATGAACTGGCTACTGGAGGTAGCTGGGCAGGCCGACTCAGCACACTTATTAAACACACAGAGTGGAAACAAAACACTCAGTGGAAAAAGTACGCTGCTCTTTGGTACATTTCAGATCTCAGCAAGGCGGCTAAGCAGCTCAACTCAAACAGCTGCTGAGGATCCTTGAACTCATTGTGTTTTAAATACTGCATTCAGGAACATCCCACACGTAGCCTTTAAGACCCAATGAACAGCTACAGTATCCTCCTTAGTGTGCACTGTTTTTCTTATTATCACAGGAATCTGAGCCACAGAGCTGAGAAACTAAAGGGTCAACCAATCAGTTAACTGTTCTGAAGGTGTTTCTTATTTGTTCTTCTATTTCAATGAGTCTTTTGTTTTGTACGTTCTCTGATTCAAACAAAGATGGAAAAGACAAATCTGTAAATGCTTAATTAAGGAACATGTGTTTAGCTACAGATTTGGAAATTCAGCTGCAACTTTGGAAACAAACCTTACTGTTTTTGTGTTTCTGTCTAGATGGATAAAGAGTCTTCAGGGTTTCTGGAAAGTCTTTTTATGTGTTCTAAAGAATCCCAGAGATTTACCTCTTAGAAAAGCTGTTACTTGAATGAACTGATAACACACAGAGGTATAAACAGGACCAGTAGTAGCTACGATATTACGTCCAGAACCACACCAGACATGGAGCTGTATTTAGGTGGCAGAAGGTCAGAGCTGAAGCGTTGGTCTCTTCTCATTGGAGTGGAATCAGTCGGCAGTGTTATGTGAGTACAGTTGATGTATTTCAGACATGATGTAGTCCATCTGTCAGTAGATAGCAGCTGGACTAGCCTGATGCTGCTGACAAAAACATTCTGATCACAAACACATCACTTAAGTTCATCAGTGGTGATTTTGTGTTTATTTCCCTGCTTTTGGCATACTTCAGTCATCTTAGCTGAATCACGGTGAAACAGTTTGAAAGCCAAACCAACTGTTGACTATTTAGGTGATCCTTTCCGTGATTGTCCATGAGTTTCACTCAGATATCCCCTCTGGAACTGTTTTTATTAGTTACAGAACCCTGGAAACCAGGCTGGGCTTTACCACCCTGGAGACAGTTCCACGGTTCCTGTGTTGTTCATTATGAAACCTTGTTAATATCAGTGGATTTTTCTGCTCCAGTTCTCCCATTGTGGAGCTACTGGGGGCAGCATAAGACCATTAGCTGTGTCTAAGTCCTCTACACCAGAGTAATAACACTGAAACAGAAAGAGTTTGTTTGGTCACAGCAGACAATAAAGGCAGGAAGATGATCTGCTGGTCAGAGGGACCATCTTCATCAGGGACAGAGGATGGAAATATCTAGAGAATGTGTTTAAATAGTCGTATTTTAAAGTTCCAGCCAGCTGTGATTAAACTGATACCACACACATCTGCTACAGCATTTATCCTATGTGTGTGTGCGTGTGTGTGTGTGTGAGGCGTCAAGTCAGATTTTTAAAAATGAGAGGAATGTTATTAGTTGATTTACAGCTACAGTCCAACTGAAGCTCTTAGTGTCGGTCACTTCCTCTACAGCCAGACTATTGATGTGACTCCAGCTGGTCTTTCAATCTGTCCGTCCTCCACTTTGAGAGAAACAGCGATGATAGCTGTTGAGATATGAATGTCTACACAAAAATTCAAGATAGGATGAATGCTAGCAGGTAAACTGAGTCAGCCATCCAGGTAAATCAGCAGGTTGGTGTAGCCTGTGGACAGGTTAGCATGCTGTTTGAACCTGCTATCATGTTTGTAGACAACTTGCTCTGTCACATTTGTAAAAAGACACAAAGATAGTTAGTAAACAAACTACAATATTTGTCAGATAAAATGAACAGACATTAAACAGCTCATAGCTCCTCTGTCTTTATGGAGAGTTATTTTAAATTAATAAACAGCCAGATTAACTATACAAACAGGTTTTAATTATAAGATGGTCAGCAGCACCCTACACACTGCTGCAGACCTTTACTATTGTCTTCCTTCATAAGAAATCACACGTTGAGCCAAGAAGCTGAAAACCTAAAAAGCCATAAAACATGGAGAGTAAATTTAGACTCCTCACTGTCTCTGTCAACACTTCAGATATTCCAAGAAAAACCCTGCGATGAATATTTGTGTCAGCCGCAGCTGAGATAATGATTCCAGTGGGATTGAACGAGTGAACGAGAGCCTCTGGTGTCACATTCTGAACCTTCTACCATTGTAGCTGCTCTGTTTTTAAGTCCCTGAATCTCACCAGAGGTCTGAGCTGTGACTGGACGCGTTTTGTTTCTGCTAAGTTAACAGTTAAATCGTCTCAGCAGCATGCCCTCTGGTACTGACCTGGTGTGTGTGTCTCTGTGATAACACAAACATTATTTTATGAGCGCGGCTCTAGTTTCTCTGAGAGGAGCTGGACGAGTTGCAGTCGAACTGATATAGGGACTGAGTTCACAGTTCACCAGACCTCCAGAGATGATGGAGACGACAGGAGCAAGTGGCTGGTGGAGGGAAGACCAGCAGAGCACTGGGACTGTTCACTGCTGGATCATTTAATAATATGCTGGAATCTGATTGTGCTCGTTGTCAGCTTCATTTATAAACCAGACTCGCCTCAGAGGCCTGTAATGTGTACAACAAACTAAATCCTCTTCAGTGAGCCTCGGTCCAGATGAATGATGGATGTCTTCTCCCGGACAGACTGATGTACAGTAGTTCTCATACGTACATCCCAGACAGAAATGCATATATTATCGAATACTGAGACCTGGCAGACAACACGTGGCTGCAAACTTCTAATTTTAGATGAAACGTCTTCTTTGTGCACCTTAGAAGAGTAATTTAGTGATTCTGTGTAAGACTACACTCTTAAAGCAGAGGCAACCAGCTGCTCTGTTTTGGCTTCATGTTCCTCAAAGACTCTTTCTTCTGGTTACTGGCGAGCTGCTGTCTGTCATCTGGAGCTTATTATGTGTTTTTAGTAGTACGGCCGGCCAGCTGAAGGCCGTGATCTCATAGGACAGAGAAAGGTCCCTTTGACTGATACTGATCAGGTTGGAGCTAACCGTATACCTCCACAGGCTGCTTCCATCAGCTCCACCTATACTGTACATACTACACTACTGATGCTATCAGCGTGGTTGTATGTGCTCATACAGGAACAGACTGGCTGGCAGGCGTCGGCATGTATGCGTTTTTATATTTTGCAGGAACCTCCTGTACCAGAGAGTATTTCCTCCTAATGCAGCATCTCTGTACCTGAATGTGTACAGAGGATTTAACATCATCTGATTGGTTAGCGACTGGACCTTTTCGCTCGCTTGAACTCTGTCAACTCTTGGTTTAGTTATAATCATTCCCTAATTCAAACCCACTCACAGCATCCCTGCTCTTGTCTGTCATCCACATGTCCGTCTGTCTGGCCCTCCATTAGCCAGCTATTCCAGTGATTTACACTATCTCCTTCTCATAATCATATTAATATACCTGCGTTGATTCGGGCTCATACACAGTAATAAACCCATTGTATCTGCTGGTGCTGAAGGCTGCTGTCATGTGCAGAAGGTTGGCTGGGTTCAGTGTGAGGCGATGGCAGACGGGGCAGGAGGTGTGCTCTCTCTGCTTTCTGATAGTGGCAGTGTCCCTCCGACAGACTGAAGCAGCATCAGGCAGAGAGCCGGAGGAGTCTGGGAGTTGTGGAGACATTAGTGGGTGCAGAAATGAAACCTTCTCCAGGAGGTCAGCTTCGTTGTTGTTCCTGTTAGAGTGTTTATTTTAATTCCTTCCTCTGATTTGTCTTCAGTATTGTTTGACGACTAATTAGCATCTGTGTGGTTAAACTGGTTCCAGTCACACATCCAACACTGAACAGGTCTCGTGTCCGGATTAGTGTGTTGAGCTGGATTCAGTAGTACACACACACACACACACACACACACACACACACCTGTAGTCACAGTTTCTCCTGAATGAAACCTGCAATAGTTTTTCTTTTCATTCATAATCAGGGCATGTGATTGAGATCTGCATAACTGACTCCCACACTGAACCCTGAGAGCAGCAACACACTGCCATTAATGCACACATACATGTTCAGGCTGCATTATTAGCACATGTATGCATGCATGTGTGTTTTCCTGTGTGGGAAAAGGGCAGTGTGTGAGGTGGAGCATGAAAACGGCAGTGAACAGAGACCGCTATCAGTGATAAAGCTCCACTCTTATTATGAGGCTGTTTGACTGTGAGAAAAGCAGAGATAAGACCTCAGAGAGAGTGAAGGCAGTTTGGAGAAGTAAATGGGTTTGGAGGCACAAAAGGAGCTTAGGGTGCCAATAAGGTGGTGTTCAGCAGTAAGGATGGAGTGGAAGGCTGTGGGAATGGAGGTGTTTAGGGACTCCCTGTGGACCTGCTCAGACATGGGAACACAGAGCCGAGCTAACGAAGTGTGGCTGCCCGACTTCACAAGCTGGGATGGAGGGAGGGGTGGTGAGGAGGAGGTATGATGTCCAGTTTCTGATCAAAGATTGATCAATAGGGAGAAATAAAGAGGATGAACAGCAACAGGTGGAGCAGCACCTGGTAGAAACAAAGCATGAACCTGGAGAGGGACTCTGAACATAAACAGGTTTAGGAAGGTGTGATCCTCCTCATGACCTCAGATGAGACGGGAAGCTCAAAACATAGCAGCTAACAGGCTACAAGTCAGTCTCACTGCTAACTAACATTCTGCCCTACAGTCATGCATAATAGGCCCACACTTCACTCTCTGAGCAGTTTTTGTGTTTAACTAACACTCTGTGATGATTTTTATCTTTAAACATGCCATGGGGACGCTTGTTGTTGTTGTCTGTGTTTTCTGACTGGTTGAATTTAAGCAGGAAGGCTCCACTGATCTGCGTTTACTGGAAAACTGTCTGGAAATAAATTACTCTTAAAAATGTACCAACAGTGAAAATGAAACCAGGATCCTTGAATGAAGTCGCTGCTACATTCACAGACTCAGGTTTCAGCCTCTAGTCCTGAACTCCTCCAGGTTTGGTTTGTTCTTATCTGAATTGTCTGGAATACGTTCCTCTCACATGTAAACAGGATGAACCGTCGCGTGTCAACATGTGCCTTCGCTTCAGATGCTCAGACCCAGTCTGTCATTATGTTGTCATACTTGGAGCATTACATCAGCGCTCTGTCAGTTGATGTGGCGTTTCCTCAGAATAGGGTCATCATGAGCCACAGGCTGGAGCTGCTCTCCACTTCAGTCGGCCTCTCTGTGATGTGAAGTGGTTGGATCAGCCACCGCTGGTCTGGGACCAGCCTGGAAAAACAACCTACAGTCTGTCATTGATGATGAGAGGAAGGAAGAGAGATTTCATAGCAGAAAAAGAGGCAGAGAGATTTGCTGGATTTGCTTATGAAAGTATTTCCTGTTTGGTTTTGTCCAGTTTTACTTTATCTATTGAGTGAAAAGCTCCTTCAGGTTCAATGCTCTTATCCTGAGAGGAGGCAGGTGACCATGGCCTTGTTTCTGAGCTGCAGGGTTCAGTTGGTTAACTGATGAGTTAATGGACAGAAAATGATTCATCATCCATCCATCCATTATCTATACACCGCTTAATCCTCTGTAGGGTTACGGGGGGCTGGAGTCTATCCCAGCCAATTCAGCGCGAAGGCAGGGGACACCTGGACAGGTAACCAGTCTATCACAGGGCTACACATAGAGACAGACAACCAAGCACACTCTCATTCATACCTATGGACAGTTTAGGATACTCAATTAACCTCAGCATGTTTTTAGACTGTGGGAGAAGGCTGAAGAACCTGGTGAGAACCCGGCAGGGAGAACATGAGAACTCCACACAGAAAGATCCCAGGCGTCCCAACCGGGGATGTTCTAGCAGTGAGGCGACGGTGCTAACAACCGAGCCACGTGCAGCCCCAGAAAATGATTCATCATCAAAGGAAAACACTGAACATATACCCTCTTAAGTCTTCCTTGTTTCACATTAAAGTAAATCAAACATTCTTTGGTTTGTTGGACCAATCAACACAGTATCATTCGACTCTGGGAAACTCTGATTATCTGACAGTTATAGGATGATACAATAATCTATAAATCAAACAAATTATGAGCACATTAATAAACAGTGAAAACGTCTGGCTCCCTAACCCTAACCTTCCCTGGTCACCTTCAAGTCTGTTATCGTATTTTAGAAATCAGTTTTACATCTTCAATATGTTTTAATGACCCTATCGATGAACCTGTTGGTTTTGATGGTGTGAGAATCAACACTGACTGGTTTAGAGAGGCTGAGAACATCTGTGACTCCTCAGACAGTTTTAGGGTTTGAGCCTGTGATAGAGCGAGTCCTCCATCTGGTGGTGACGCAGTAAAACTTCAACCACAGAACAGCTGAGATAAACGTGTCTCTTTTCCTCTCTTCTGTGTTTTTCTGTCAGGATGACGATCCCACTGTTTGATGAAGACACTGGTCTGCTGCTTCTGGCTGGAACAGTAAGACAACCATTAATGCACTCTGTTTACTGACACTGACTGAAGAAATGATCTAAGTATACATATTCTGTCTTAGTTATATATGTTAAAGGCCTGTTGCTGTTAATAGGATGCAGGTTTCACTTCGTAGCTGATGATAATGTTTTGGAGAGGAGACAGTCATGCTGATGGATGATGGTTTGTTTCTTCTTCACAGGGAGACACTGTGATCGACTGCTTTGAAGTTTCCTCCTCTGAGCCTTTACTCTCTCAAGGTAGAGCTTGGTTTGTTACCTGAGGAGATGCTGCTACATCCTCCCTCCTTCTGTCTTTTGTAATTAATCCTCCACATTTCAAACCTATAGTTAGCCATTGTCTGACGGATAACTCCACACGAGGGGTTGCCATGGTGCCCAAGCTGGCGCTGGAAGTCCTGTCCTGTGAAGTGATGCGAGTTCTGCAGCTAACAGACAGCTGCATTGTGCCAGTCAGCTATCAGGTCCCTCGCAAGGTGTGTATCTGCACACACATGCAGTAAATAAACAACTCATGGAACCATGCGTTGCTGTTTAATGCTTGTATACTTGCTAATACTGGTTTGTCCTCCAGCACTCAGGCCAGGAGTTTCATGAAGACCTTTACCCAGACACAGCAGGAACAGCTCCATCCATGTCTGCTGAGGAGTGGTGGCAGGGAGGCAACAAGCAGGTAACACATCCACTCTGATGTAAGTTTATCCTCCGGGTGCAGACAGCTCAGACAGTTAACTCTGTTTGTGTCCAGGTGGAGAAAGTCAGCCTCCATCCAGACAAACAGCCCAAAGCAAAGACTCCACCTGCAAAACAGACAGCTGTCAAGAAGGACCTGTCCAATGAAGGGAGCAAGGAGGTGAGAGACCGTCTGTAGGTTTTAGAGTACATCTGACCTAACCCTTAGCGGTATCAGTGGGTAGTGAAGACAGCCACCTTCTGTTCTCCAGGACCATGCTCGTGGTTGCTCCACCTCCAGTAGTCCTCTCAGCACTCCCAGCAGCAGCGCCGTCCCGTCCCGCTCGCCCTCCTCCACCTCTGGACTCTCCTCAGGCTTTCTCCCCAGCCCCAGTCCCAGCCAGAGTGCCAAGGCCATCCAAAGCATGCTGGGTAAAAAAAAAACACACACCCGACACCTCCTCATGTTGATGTCATTTCATAAGAATCTCTCCTGACAGACGGAGAGTTGATGTAAGCTGATCTTTTATCCAGGCCCATCCTCCAAGTTCCGTCACATCCAGGGCTCAGTGATGCACCGCGACACTCACATCACCAACATCCGCGGCCTCAATCTGACCACTCCAGGAGAGTGTGATGGCTTCTGTGTCAATCGGCAGCGGGTGGCCGTACCCCTCGCCATCTCTGGAGGCCAGATTGCTGTATTTGAGGTAAAGCAGCAACTGGAAAATGCAGGGATGTTGACTGAGTGTCTCTTTGTCCATGTAGTTACTGTTGGAGGTGGATGACTCTGTTTGTAAGCAGTGTTATTGCTCTCCTCAGCGCTCTCACCCCGGCCGGCTGCCAGACACTGCTCTGCCCACCATCCAGAACTCTGTCAATGTGTCCGATTTCTCTTGGGACCCCTTTGACACACACAGACTGGCTGTCGGTGAGTAAATGCATGTACTGGTGATATACAGGTGATATAGAGGGTCGTCAGACTAGACTCATTATTTTTAAATGCAGGCACTTAACAAATTTATTACCTCCCTTCTTGAGTTTACAATAATGTGCAATAACTACGTATCTCTGAGCAATAACACACATCTTATTACACCCTATACTTACACTCATTTTGCATTTATGACTATACTGTTTCTACTCATATTTATATTTTTAGGTCATATTTTTCTACTTGTGTTTATATTTTTTATTATATATTAATTTATTTTCTACATATGTTTATTTTTTATTATGTATTTTGATTATTAAATTTTTTCCGCTTCTGCTTGTAGTTTAAGTCATATTTTTCTGCTTGTGTTTTTTTATTATTTATTTATTGATTTATTTTCTACTTATGTCTGTATTTTTTCATATTTTCTACTTGTGTTCTTTATTATATATTAATTTATTTTCTACTTGTGTTTATTTTTTATTATGTATTATTATTATTTTGTTTTTTCTTCTTATGTTTGTATTTTTAGTTCATATTTTTCCACTTGTCTTTATATTTTTAGGTCATATTTTTTACTTATGATTATATTTTTTTCATTTTATGTTTATTTATTTTATATTTATGTTTATCCACATATCTTTTGTACTTTTTATATTTCTAAGACTTTGAATGGGAGCAACCTTAACTGAAGCAGTTCCCCCCTCTGGGATCAATAAAGTAATTCTGATTCTGGGTGTTCATCTAACACACTGGTCTCCTCTCTGTCCTTTCCAGCCGGTGATGATGCTAAGATCCGCGTTTGGCAGGTACCAGGAGGTGGACTGAAAGAGACTCTGACTCAGCCGGAGCACATCTTACAGGGTAGGACAGACCAAGTGAACTGTAGTAGCGCAGACTGAAGCCTGAGGGTGGGTTAACTCATGCTGCCGTGGAATACTACGTACATGGTACTGCATCATGAAACAGCTCAGCCAGAGGAAACGTTAAAGTCATTGCAAACAAACCCAAGTTCATGGAAGGTAAAGGAAAAGTAGTGAGAGAACACTAAAAACCTTTAATGCAGCATGTTAGTACTAGACCTTCATCAGTAAAAGAAAAGCTTCTCCACCTCAACCCTTGAAGGGTCCAGAAGCTGACAGGGTTATTAACAGCTGCTGTAATTCCTTGCAGGCCACACAGAGAAGATTTACTCCATTAAGTTCCACCCACTAGCTAGTGGACTCCTGGTGTCCTCCTCCTATGATCTGTCGGTCCGGCTGTGGAGTCTAGAAAGTGGAGAACAGGTCAAACTTCTCACCGGACACCAGGACCAGGTGGGTGACCAGGAACCAGGCAGGAACACCAGAACTTTAAATACAAGACTCTGAAATCGACACTCAGTCTGTGTTTAAGACGGTTTCACTGAGACAAAGACAAATCATTCTATAAGTTTAGACACGCTTCCTTACCACTTATTAAAACTACACATGGGCTGATCCTTTAACCTCTGAGCTTCCTCTCTCCTCTGTGGTTCCTGTCCAGGTGTTTGGAATGGCATGGAGCCCCGATGGGAAGCTGCTGGCCACAGTCTGTAAGGACGGGAAGGTTCGCATCTACGACCCTCGCAAGTCAACTGAACCTGTGCAGGTACGATCTGATGGGATAGACTAAGCCCTGCTTCAGTGGGATGTTTGATCAGTTGAAGATGTTTTATCTGATTCTAAATTTAAGAATGTGTCTCTGGACAGTTCTATATATTTTTCCTTTATGAGTTTATGAGTTCAACATTTGTTTTATTGGAGCTGATTCATTATAGACTCTTTTTTTATTTTATTTTATGCCTTGTGAAGTTTATAGATCCACGAGTGCGTTGTTTGTCATCTTATAATAACATAAGGTTTGTCTTTTGCTTTGTGTTGTGAAGAACGTAGCACCACTCCACAGCTCTGAGCCATGAATCTGAATGAACCTGTAGAAACTTGGTTGTATTCAGATAAGATAAATTAAATTAATTAAAGCTCTAAACAGCAGTATGCTCTTAAATGCATCCACAAGGGCATACCGCCTTGTGGATGCCTGATCCTGTCAGATCTCGGAAGCTAAGTGAGGTTGGGCCAGGTCAGTACCTGGATGGGAGACTGTGAGGGAACACCAGGCAGCCTGGGTGAATGCGGAGTGAGTGGTTGGTGGTGGTCAGAGGGCCCAATGGCGCAGACTAGCAGCCTCGCCTCCATCAGTCTACCCCAGGACAGCTGTGGCTACATACGTAGCTTACCACCATTGAGTGAATGAATAATGCAATGTAAAGCATCTTTGAGTGCCTTGAAAAGCGCTATATAAAACCAATGCATTATTATTGTTATTATTATCATTAAATTAAACCTTTTACTGAACCAGACTCTAACTGGGTTGTTTGATAAAGTGCATTGCTGCTGTTTTAAAGTAAAACCTCGTATTACTGGAAACTTTATCCTTCTGTTTTCAGGAGGGTCCGGGTCCGGAGGGCCACCGGGGGGCTCGGCTGGTTTGGGTTTGTGACGGGAAGAACCTGCTGGTGTCAGGATTCGACAGGTACTGACAGGATGGAGAATCTGGAGCTGTTTTTGTTGAAGTGCTTGAAAGCAGACTTTTTTTGATGAATCCTGGCGACAGTTTGAATCGTCTCTACTGGATTGAATCCTGCCGGTCTGAAGCTGACCTGTCTGTCCTCTTCCTACAGTCGCAGTGAGAGAGTCCTGTACCTGTACTCAGCTGACTGCCTGTCCTCTGGAGCTATAAGCAGCACACCTGTGAACGTCTCACCCTCCACACTCATCCCCTACTACGACCCTGACACCAGCATCGTCATCCTCACTGGGAAGGTAAACTTGGACCACAGAACATCCTGAAGCTGTGAGAGTTTCTGCTGAGATGTAACCTGAGTGTGCTGGCTCCATTTTCAGGGTGATACCAGAGTTCACGTCTATGAGCTGATCCCTGAAGAGCCATACTTTATTGAATGCAGCAGTTTCAACTCTCCTGAGCCTCATAAGGTACCAAGCTGACTTCTTCATCCTCACATTCATTCATTCAACACATACAGAGACGCTAGCAGGCTTCAGGAACAGGATTTGAAATCTTTAAGGTACTGTGTTCTCTGCAGGGTTTGGCCTTTCTGCCCAAGACTGAGTGCAACGTTCGTGATGTGGAGATAGCTGTAGGGCTAATGCTAACCAAGACAGCCATCGAGCCAGTGGTCTTCAAAGTGCCACGAGTCAAGGTGAGCCAACTATGCCACCATGTGGACAAACAGGAGCACTGCATACCTTCCACCCTAAATAAAGGCTAAGACGTTAACTGTCTGAATCTGAATGTTGGTCTGCCCTGCATCTGCAGAAAGAGTTTTTCCAGGACGATGTGTACTCAGACACGGCGGTTTGGTGGGAGCCAGTCCTGACGGCCTCCTCCTGGCTGTCAGGCTCCAATGGCCAACACAACAAGAAGAGCCTGAAGCCAAAAGACATGACACCAGGTGCAGACACACAGCAGAGTCTGGATATGTGCATACCATGTCCTCATCTGACAGAACTGTCTCTGGAGCAGGAGTGTTGCCACCTCAGTCTTGCATGTCAGTACTGGAAATGTGCTGGCATGTTTCTGTGCTTGATGCCAGGTGTGTGTTTTTTCAGTGAGCGAGGCCCCCAAAGAGGCTCCGGTGAGGAAATATCTGCCCTCATCTGTTTACCTGGAGGAGAAGACGGATGAACAGAAGAAGGAAGAGGTGAGTTCAGATGCATCTCCACTTTCTGCCATGTAACCTGCAAATGAACAGGTGAAGGCTGATGTCTGTTAACTGTGTCCAGCTGCTGAGTGCCATGGTGGCCAAGCTGGGGAACATGGACGACCCGCTGCCACAGGAGTCCTTTGAAGGCGTCGACGAAGATGAGTGGGTGAGTTAAAGCAGGAGACGGCTGGGAGGTAAAGCTCTGTGTGTTCCTGAGTGTTGATGAGTGTTCAACTGATGACTGAAACTCTACTAATGGAGCATTTTCTTCGTTATTTACGCTACACTATACCCTCTGAACAGCTTTTGAACAGTTTTTACACATTCTTCTTCACTGTGGTTCATTTTTCAATTTAAAGTCCTGCAGCTCTATGGAACTAGAACAACACGAAGGAGGGAGAACTCAGAGATGACTTCTGCTCAGGAAAAACAAAAGTTGAATTACTTTTCTAAATTTATTTTTCCATCCATCCATCCATCTTCTTCCCCTTATCTGGGGTCGGGTCGCAGAAGCAGCAGATGAAGCAGATGAAGCAGGTCATTCCAGACATCCCTCCCCCTGCTTTCCAGCTCTTCCTGGGGGATCTCGAGGCATTCCCAGGCCAGACGCAATACATAATCCCTCTAGCAGGTTCTCGTCCTACCCCAGGGTCTCCTCCCAGGCGGACATGCTCGGAATACCTCCAAAGGAAGTCTCCCCGGAGGCATCGGGATCAGACGTCCAAATCACCTCAACTGGCCACCAGGGAGCAATGGCTCTATGGTGTAGAGCTGCTGCTCCCTGGTGTCTAAAGGAGCCAGTTGAGGTCGTTTATTTTTTTACAAATAAAACAAAATGGAATCAACAAATCCACCATTTTTTACCAACACAGAAAAACAGAGCAATTCTCCACGCTATAGATGATCTACAATTTACACTTTCAGTTTGTCTCCATACATCTCTGCTCTGTGGAGACACTGCCTGCAGTTCAACCGAGCAGCATCTGACTTCTGTTTGCAGCTGAACCACTCATGACGTCTCCATTATGCTGAAGGAGCAGATGTTTGTTGTTCTGTACAGAATCTGGTCCAAGCAGATAGTTTCTAATGAGACATTTAAGATTTTGATGCACTATCACGATTTTAGTCTTTTATTGTGTTTACAGTTTACAGATGAGTACTTCAAGGAACATCTGGCTCTGATAAATGGTGTCATTTATTTTAAAATGTCTACAAAGTTTAATGTAATCTGCAGTGTTTGATTATTGTGAGTTTTATACATATGCATTATAATTTTAAGGGTTAAGACTAGATTATGAAAACACAGTACATCAGAGTTTACTTAACAGAAGGGGCTGAGGGCATTAAGACCTAGATAAGACATGTTTATTGTCAGACTGACCAGTGTCTCTGTTATTCTTTAGGATGACTAAAGGGGACGTTCTGGTGTCGACAGCAGAGACGAGAAGACAGCCTGAGTCCTGTTGCCATTCATGTTCAACTTTGCCTCCCAGACATCAACACACATCTCAGTCCTCTGAAAACACAAAGAATAACGCACAGTATTCTAAGTCTACTTGGTGTAGGGGGGAAAACATCCTATCAACCTCCTGTAAGACCTTCTGCTTTCAGTTCTGCATGCCCAGCTAATGTTGTCTGTGAAGATTGTCAGTCATCCAGGTCATGGTTATCCTCGTAGTGTCAGTCATAGCATCTGGACTTGCTTGAGTCCAGATCGAAGATGTTTCACCTCTCTTCCAAGACGATAGGTGAAACGTCTTCAGAAAACTCAAGCAAGTCCAGATGCTATGACTGACACTACGAGGATAACCAGCTGATGTTAATATATCAGACAATGTGGAATAATCTGATTAGTTCCTGCTTTGTTTTGTTAATGCAGACACTATATTAACAAAGATCTCACCACTCAGGATTATATAACTCTATTAATCAGTGGTGAATTTATACTTCTGGTAATTCATGGTGAATAAGACAGCAGGTGATCACAGCAATAATACTTCAGCTCTCTGCCCTAGCAACCCCTCAGTGTTCAAACAAACCTACACATGACTCCACCTACAACAACTCATTTCGCCTATTAACAAATGACAACTTTAGCTCCTCTTGTCTTCTGTGCTGTGAGACCATGAGCTCCATGATAGACACTGTTGTCCTGACATACAGAAGTAACTGCCTGTGTCTGCATACCAGGACATTCTGCTGTGAGTTAGGATGAACAGAGCTGTTCTTTGTGCACATTTACCTCCACGATGGGACCACTGCTTGCATTTTGTCTCAGTCACCATGTGTCTTCAAAAGATGTACCATGAAACCAGACTTTTTGAATAAGTGAACAGTGAATTTATGCAGCTGTTAAAGAACAAACCCGTCTTCCTGTTCGTTCAGGTCAAACACACTATTACTGTAACAAACCCACACTGAGGATACGACAGGGTCACCAGGGGTCATGTTTGGACATGAACTGGATTTTCTTACGACATTAAGCTCACTTTTCTTTGCCAATATTAGACCAAGATGCCATTTTAACTGAATTATGTGTTTGCTGTATTTGTGCCAGTTAGATTTAATTACATCTTTTGTCATTCAGGAATAACCTTAGAGAAGAAACCAACTATCGATAAAAATAAAATGAGATTATGCATTGGAAGTCAAACCACCTCCTTAGAGGAGCCTCTGTAGGCAATAAGATGATCATGTCTTTCTTTTTACTTACTGGTTGAGTTTTAGTCACGACCCTCGTTGGTGTTGCGACTGTTCCGGGGATGTTTTTCACTAAATGAGCTAATTTTCTTGTCTAATTCTAACTCTAGTACGTAATCATGGTGTTAATCGGACAACGTTGCAGTATTAGTACATGTGTGGCGGCTGTTGTCGGAGTTTGTGTAACGTTATGTGCTTGTGGTTCTCAGAGGCCGTACTCTGTAGGGTTTCGATTGCCTTTCAGTGTGTTTTTATACAGTGTGTGAAGCATTGTCGTTTTGTTTTATGTCTTACCTCAGTAATGGTTTATGGATTTCTTCAATATTGTCTTGCAATAAAAATGCCTTTTGAACCAGTTTCTGCATGTCTCTGTTAGATGTACTCACCAATCAGTAAACAGCAGGAGAGTGTTCTGGACAGGCTGGTGTGAAAAGGTCATTACTGTGACCAGCTTTGTGACAAACATTCAGACTCATTTATGGTTTCCTGGTGAGTAGTAATCTGCTCAGCAATCATTTTATTATTACCGAAATACAAATATAAAAAATGTTCTTCAGCTGCAAATTGGTCTGGTGATTTTCAAACAAAATATAGTGGAAATAACACATACAGCCATGTGAAAAAATTAGGAAACCCCATGAAAACCTGTGTGCTTTTTAAACATATTTAGACATATGGATGTTTAATATCATTTTTAACAATACTGAGAAATAGAAATAACAATCAAAACTGAAGAAAATATTTTTTAAAGTTTTTTTAAATGTAATTTAAAAAAAATGCAATTTCTGATGAGGAATAAATTAGGACACCACCACATTTATTCCCACTTAAATGGCTGAAATCACACACAGCTGTATCACATCAGGTGTACATGCTTAGAACATTGTTACTCAGCGTTTTGAAGGAGGCTTTCCCTATTTAAACCTCAGGCATTTAGTTTGTTGTGCTCCTGACTGGTGAAGTGAGAGTGAACACCATGGTGAGATCAGAAGAGCTGTCTGAGGCTGTCACAAAGAAGACAGTATCAGCTTATGAGTCTGGTAAGGGATTTAAAAAGATCTCAAAACAATTTGAAATCAGCCTTTCCGCTGTCCAGAGAGTAGTCTGCAAGTGGAGGACATTCACAACAACTACCAACATGCCCAGGTCTGGCCATCCAAGCAAGTTCATCCTGAGAGCAGACTGCAAGATGCTTGAAGGAGTCTCCAAAAACCCTAAAATATCATCACAGGACCTACAGCAGGCTCCTGCTATGTGAAAGTTCATGCCTCTACAATCAGAAAGACACTACACAAGTTTAACCTTCATGGGAGGTGCAAGGAGGAAACCTTTGCTCTCGAAGAGAAACATGAAGGCCAGACTGAAGTTTGCCAGAGAGAACGTAGACAAAGACCAGAACTTCTGGAATAATGTTCTTTGGACAGATAATCTAAAACTGAAATATTTGGACACAAGAACAGAGGACATGTTTGACGTAAACCAAATGCACCATTCCAGGGGTGTCCTGATTTTTTCATGACTGTATATTAAATTTTAATTAATTGATGGAGCTTTGTTAAGACACTGTTCCTTTCTTATGTTTCAGCTGTTGTTGTTACAGTCAGTGTAATGTGCAGAATGTAACTGTTATTTTGCAATTTCCAATTTCATGTCCAATATCACATCACAATGTGTGGTATTACTTTAGTAGCTCAGTATCGCTACTCATATAATATTATAAGCTTATTTTAGCTCATTGATTTTACTTTTAGGAATGTATCATATTTATATCTTGTTGATTTTTCTACTAGACCTTTTCCTGATGTTATGACATTTAGTTTTCTGAGCAATATCAGGCAAAAGAAGTTCCTTTATCTTATCTTAAATGTGTAAAAGGTATATAGATGTACAGTATGTGCACACACATGGCTGCACTCTTGCACACAGGACATACTGTAGGCCTACTTTAGCATCAAAATCTACCTCTAATTACAATGTTGTGACTTTTTTCTGTTTAAAGATAAGATAAAGCTTTCTTAATCCCAAAAATTAATAGAAATAGAAAGGCAGTAAGTAAAAGGTAAAAAAAGCAATACAATATAAGTGGCTAAAATAAGCTAGAATAGAACAGAACGGCAATATTATATTGTAATAATATTTTCTACTGTTTATAATTATGTTCTCTTATTTAATAATCTCTTATTATGCACAGCCTACTAACAGTCATTTTACATTTCACTGCGCATACTGTATGTGACAGTTAGAACCGGGTCTCCTGCGCTCTGACTCCCCACCGCCAGGGGGCTCTATGACAAACCTACCGTTTAGACTGAGTCGTCTTTAAAGCTGTTCTCATCGATGCTTCCTTGAACTTTGACCTTTTCAATAACCTTCAGTGTACATGTGAAAACAGAAGCGGTGGACTGTTGTAGGAGGCTGAGAACAACACCACATGGTAAGAATCCATGTAGTCGCTGTGTTTTTATTTCTTAAGGCCTGTGACTCCGCGGGGAGCTGCTGTCAGCATTAGCATCAGCCGGCAAAGCTGCTGTTAGCATTAGCATTAGCCGGTAGAGCCGCTGTGTTCTGCCGCAGGTTGTTTGAGCAGCGTTACATAAGGAAGCTGCCTCATCAGGTTTAGGAAGAAGCTAATGTCGGTAAAGTTTCCAGGTGTAAAGAAGATGTTTCTGCCTTCAGCTCCTGGTTCATGATAAGCAGTTCCATTGTGTTTGAACCAACAGACTGTCCTCTCTTGAAGTTCCTGTGATGAACTCTCTCCTTCTTCCTCTGCAGGCTAAATACCTGGCTCAGATCATAGTGATGGGAGTTCAAGTGGTGGGACGTGCGTTTGCTCGCGCTTTACAACAGGAATACGCAGGTATGAGCCGCTGACAGGAGGCTTACACATATATTAGTGTTAATGTGGTTCTGATCCAGTCTGGTGGAAGCTCAGCAGCTTTACAAACAGAACCTGATCAGATCCAGTTACCAGTTGTACAGGTCGCTGGGTCACACCTGCTAAAGGTTGTGCCTGTACTGTGGAGTTAATATTATGGAACCATAATGAGCAGAGAGAGTTTTTATGGAGTCATAGGTGTGCCATAATTAAAAGGAAATAAATGTGGAAATATAAAGAGAATCAATAATAATAAAAAATAAACGAATATAGGAATAATCATTTTCCATTTTGCTTTTGTTTTTCTTGTCTTGTTTTTGTCTTCTCCCTTTGCCTGCTTGACAGTGGTAGCTCTGTATAACTACCACTGTCAAGCAGGAATCGTGTGATCAGGTATCGACTTGTCACTCTGGACAGAAAGACCCGCCCACAGCCATTTGATTGACAGTTTGATCCATCAAGTAAAAGCAAAAGGCAAAGGGAAAAGACAAAGACAAAGACAAGATGGAAAAAAAATCTTCCTACATTTGTTTATTTGGGCCTGAGCACCAACGGTGCGTTGGACCCTATTGGAATTGCTCAGATTCTTATTATTATTTTCCCGACTTTTCAGGCGCAATTTTGAGGGCCTAGACACGCTCAAAAACTCATGAAAATTTGCACACACATCAGGACTGGCGAAAAATTTGATATTTCATGGGAGCTGCACATGTGTCTGGCAAAATGGCTCGATAGCGCCACCCTGAAAATTGGGCTCTATGGGAGTTAATACGGCTAGTTTCACGTAAACCTACCAAATTTGGTACACATGTGCACCAAGACAAGACAAACAAAATTGCCTAATCAATCCATCAGCAAAAGTGTACAGGAAGTCCGCCATTTTGCTTTATATTTCTGATTTTTGCTCATATTCAAGAGCTATAACCGCACACAGGGTAACTCCAAGACAGCTGAAATTTGGTCAGTATATACAACAGGCCTTTGTGATTAAAAGTTATCAAAACACTTCGCATAAGTCTGAGGGCGTGGGTGTGGCGGCCTCCTGAACTTTGATGTTTCGCCATAAAACTTCAAGTGCTGTCTAAATACACTTTACAGGCTCCGATCTGCCTCAAACTTTACATGTTTGATCAGAGTCCTGCCCTGATCACATCTATATGGCAATATCCATCCATAGTCATAGCGCCACCTCCTGGCAACAGGAAATGACATGTTTTACATTTTAATGTACTGTGGCGAGGAAGAAGGAGACACAAGCTAGTTGCTGGTGAGCCAACTTTATTGCTCTCGAGCCACACAAAAAACTGGATGCGGAACCCGCGCTAACCATCATCATGGGGGCTAAGCCACGCTTAGGTAAAGGTAAATCAGTGTCTCAACGGGGGCCTAATTGGCCTCCCATAGCGACAGCGTCAAACCACCCTCGAGTCAGTGTGAGGAACCTGCAAAACAAGACGCTCATCAGAACAGTGGGCAGGAACAACATTGTCCATTACAGGATGAGGAACACAGTCAGAGCAAGGAGGCAGAACTGGAGGCTTGGAAGGAGGACGGCCGCGACGAGGAACCCGGCCTGGCATCACACCTTCGCCTGCCACAAAGTAGGCAGGCTTAAGCTCTCTGCGCCCGCCTACATCCAAAACAAAACCCTTGGTATCCCGTTCCAGCACACGGAACGGACCATCATAAGGGGGACGGAGGGGCGAGCAGTGGGCACCACGACACACAAAAACAAAACAGGCAGATAGGAGCGCTGTAGGCACGAAAGATCATGGGAAACAGTGATGCACAGGGCCTGTGGCCAAAGTGCCGCCAGACGAAAAGGGATCCACTGCAGAACGGAGACTCGGTGTGGCCGACTCCAGCAAAAACTCACCGGGGACGGAGGATGTGTCAAGATCCTCCTTGGGAGCCGAGCGCAGCCCGAGCAGGACCCACGACAAATGATCCACCCAACTGTCACCCACAAGCGTAGCGCGCAAAGCTGCCTTGAGCGAACGATGGAAACGTTCACACAACCCATTAGCCTGTGGGTGGTAAGCAGTAGTACGATGTACCTGCACCCCCAAGGAACGCGCCATTTCTGACCAGAGCTCTGAAATAAACTGAATAAACTGCATTACAACCTCCTCAAGCTTAAGGCCTGAACCGACGGAGCGAAGAGCAAGGATATCCGGATCACTGAGCTGCTCGGCAGCCATAGCCGAAAAATCCGTCCCGAGAAGTACGGGGCAAACAAGCACGCGTGAAAAGCAATCCGCAACAGAATTGGACTTCCTGGCAACATGACGTATGTCGGTAGTGAACTCAGAAATGGCCGCTAGGTGACGCTGCTGACGTGCCGACCAGGGTTCCATTACTTTAGACATAGCAAACGTCAGGGGCTTATGGTCCACATAAGCCGTAAAAGAACGACCCTCCAGCAAAAAATGAAAATGTCGAGTAGCCAAAAACAGGGCCAACAACTCACGGTCAAAAACACTGTACTTACGTTCGCAGTCCCGCAACTTGCGGCTAAAAAATGCAAGAGGCTGCCACGTGTCTGCTACCCGCTGCTCCACAACAGCCCCCACAATCTAAATCAGAAGCATCGGTCGTGAGGGCGATAGGAGCATCAGGGTCAGGATGGGCTAGGAGAGCCGCATTAGCTAAGGCAGACTTAGCTCTGTCAAAAGCAACAATCCGGTCCGGAGTCCAGACAACAGTGTCGCCAGCCTTCTTGGACCTCAAGGCGTCATAAAGTGGCTGCAGGAGATGGGCGGCATGGGGAATGAACCTGTTGTAGAAGTTCACCATGCCCAAAAACTCCTGCAAGGACTTGACCACAACTGGGCGGGGGAAATCCGCTACAGCCTGAACCTTGGCAGGCAATGGAACAGCGCCACGTGCCGAGATGCGATGACCTAAAAAATCGATCACCGGTAACCCAAACTGGCATTTGGCTGAGTTGACAATCAGGCCATGGGCATCCAAGCGCCGGAAAACTTCTCTGAGGTGCGCCTGGTGCTCTCCAGGGGACGAGCTGGCCATCAAGATGTCATCGAGATAGACAAACACAAACTCGAGGCTGCGCAACACCGAGTCCATCAATCTCTGAAAAGTCTGCGCTGCCCCCTTGAGGCCAAAGGGCATACGGAGGAACTCAAAAAGCCCAAAGGGGGTGATCACCGCAGTCTTAGGTACACCCTCCGCCCGCACCGGAACCTGATGATACCCGCGCACCAGGTCCACTAGAGAAAACAGAGGCACCAGACAACCGAACATGAATGTGAGGAATAGGGTCACGGTCTGGTGTCGTCGCGTTGTTCAGACGGCGGAAGTCACCGCATGGGCGCCAAGAGCCGTCTACTTTAGGCACCATGTAGAGGGGCGACGCCCAGGGGCTGTTAGAGCGTCTCACGATCCCCAGCCTCTTCATGGTAGCAAACTCCTCCTTAGCGCAAGCTAGTTTTCCCGCGTCAAGACGCCGTGCGCGCGCAAAAACCGGCGGACCACTAGTGGGGATAAAATGTTCCACCCCATGTTTAGCGACCGTGGAGGAAAAGGCAGGAGTGGTCAAGGACGGAAACTCAGCCAGCAGACACTGAAAAATATCTCCAGACGCCGAAAAATTCGCGTGCGTCACCGGCCCAACTCCCCCAGCCTCACATGGAACAGTTGCAAAAGTTACAGCATCAATAAGCCTACGGTTAGCAACATCAACTAATAAACTGTGAGCACACAAAAAATCAGCACCGATGATTGGAACAGTCACAGAGGCAACTACAAAGTCCCACTGGAACTCACGTCCATGGAAACAAACAGTTGTCCGTTTTGTGCCAAAAGTCTCAATTGGAGAACGTTAGCCGCACTTAGCAGTGGGCCACCTCCACAGTCTGACATCCCTGGCCCGAAGGGGTGCACCAAACTCTTCTGAGAGCCAGAGTCAACCAAAAATCGCTGTCCTGACAGGGAGTCAAAGAGCAGCTCACAAAGAGCAAAGAGCTCTTTGTCAAAGAGACAAAGAGCAGCTCACCTCGTTCTTCAGCGCCCACGGCTGCTACTGAGCATGGGGGAACACAGTGCTTTGCTTTGTTGCCAAACCTCTGGTGGTAGAAACACAGGTTGCTCCCACGATGTCGAGCTCTCGCGCCAACCGCAGACACCATCGCCGGGTCCTCCACCGTCCTCTGCTGGGTCTCAACTGCAGTACTCTGCACCACGAAACGTCTGGTAGCCAACAGGATCCGGTCGGCTTCTTCTGCTAAGCCACGGTAATCGCCAGCGGTCAGACGAGGAGAGTTAGCCAAAGCCGCTCGAACTTGTGGTGGGAGCTGTCGCAGGAAAATGTGCGGGAAAAGAAAACCGCCGTTATCTGAACCAAGGAGTGACAGCATATTGTCCATAAGGTCCACGGCCGTACCATTCCCTAATCCAGACAGGCTGAGGATTTTATCCGCTCTCTCGGCAGAGGAGAGACAGTACCTTCGCAGCAGAAGCTGCTTCAGAGCGGCGTACATCCCGCTCTGAGGAGGGTTACGCAGCAGCGACATGACCCTGCGAGTGGACTGCTGGTCCAGGGCCGCGACCACCAGATAGTACCGGGAGACATCCGCGTCCACACCCCATAGATGGAAAAGGGCTTCGATGTGTTGGAACCACGAAGCCGGGTCGCTGTGCCAGAATTCCGGGAGCTTCATAGCGGCCGGGGCGGCGATGAACGAAGCCAGCTGTGGGAGCTGGAGAGACGAGGAGGCCGAGTCCGCGGCCGAAGTGGAAGAGGAAACAGTCTCATCTGCTGGTTCAGTCATGCTCAAATCGGGGTCACCAATGTGGCGAGGAAGAAGGAGACACAAGCTAGTTGCTGGTGAGCCAACTTTATTGCTCTCGAGCCACACAAAAAACTGGATGCGGAACCCGCGCTAACCATCATCATGGGGGCTAAGCCACGCCCCTTAAACCACAGCATCCGATGGGTGAGAGAACCACTATAACCTGTACACCACAGTACTATTATTAGCTGGTTGACCGTATTCACCTAAAATGTGGTGACATAAGCCTTAAGACATTGATGATGATTCATGGAGAAAACTGTGACTGGTCGTCAAACGGCGTGTCTGTGGCAGGGTGGCAAACTTCGATGTCTCGCCATGACTACTAAAGTGTTTATATCTCAGCTGTACATGATCCAAACTAGCCCAAATTTCATATTCTTTTTTTTTTTTTAAAGATTTCTTTTTGGCATTTTCAGCCTTTATTGGAGAGGACAGGACAGTGTATAGAAACGGAAACAGGAGAGAGAGTGGGGAAGGACATGCGGTAAATGGCTGAGGTCGGACTCGAACCCGGCACAGCCGCTATGCCTCGGCATGCGGGTCCCGTGACATAACCACTAGGCTATTGGGGCACCCCCAAATTTCATATTCTGAACAAGAGTCCAGTTCTGAACACATCCACATTTTAAAATTTAGTCATAGTCTTAGCGTCACCTAGTGGTAACAGGAAGTTGCAGGTGGGACATTTGCCCTTACCACTGCTTCAAACTTAGTGATATAATCCTGAAATTTGGCCAGTATATACAACAGGCCTTAAAGATGAAAAGTTATCAAAATCTTCCACAAAAGTCAAAGGGTGTCTCCGCTGTGGCCCTCTGAACTTTGATTCAGATCAGCCTTAAATCTGCTGATGTCTCCTCCAGTTGCAGCAGTCTGCCTGCCCCTCCCCCAAACACACACAGAGAGATGGAGAGAGAGAGAGATGGAGAGAGAGATGAGTTTAACTGTCTATACCTTAATTACTGCATACTAACATGTATAAATATAAATCTTGCATCCAACACTGAGCTATAACAATGATTCACAGATTCATGTTTTTAATTTAAATGTGCATGGTTATTTGGCTGAGCTGTAAAACGACATGTACTTGTGACATGTACAATAACAATAAAGTTGAATCTGAACCTCACACAAACCAAAAAAAGCCTTAGGAAGATGTTGTAACTCACACATAAAGTGTCCTGTCTGCTCCCACTTTGTTGTTTCATGAAAGCTGTGGATATATTTTGTTGCATTTATGAAGTTTTACAATTACAACAGGCCCTTTGAGGACAACCATGATGCTGATGTGGCCCAGGATGAAAATGAGTTTGACACCCCTGATGTACATAGTGGCCGTGCCATGACAGAAAGTTTGTGATACAATTTTTGAAATTGGTTAGCTAAGTCTGAGCACCTTGAAATTTCTGCCACATCTCAACATGCACCACACCTGGACGCGTGCCATGTCCCGACACGCGTGGGTGTGCGAGGGCCCGTTCAACGCTGCTTGCAGCTTTAATTTTTTATTGATTCTCTTTATATTTCCACATTTATTTCCTTTAAATTACGGCACTCCTGTGATTCCATAAGCAGTATCAGCAGTAATTTTTTACATACAAAAACTGTTCTTGTCATGAGCAATATTATCTAAAATTTCATGCAAAACCTCCACTTACCACATATTTATTTATATGTATATTTACTAGTATTGTTTTACACACAGCTGTTATCATGTGCAATATTATTTATTCATATTTCTTGTTTAATATTACTCAGACAGTGCTGTTTTTGTCTCCATACCTGCTGCTGTGAAATCTTTTTGTACATATTCATCTATGTTGCATACTTGTTTACTTCTATACCTTGTGCTTCACTCACAGGTTTATTGTATGTTGTCAAAATGTTTTTTATAGATTGTTTATCTTTTCTGTATAGGGCATATTGTGTATTTTTTGCTTTTTTTATCTTTTCGCTGCTGTGACAAGTGAATTTCTCCATTGTGGGATTAATAAAGTATAATCTAATCTAGACATAGTTGTGCAGCGGATACATTTAGACATCTGAATAAAGTCAGTCCAATAGTGAAGTCAAAGTCTAACATTGTGAAACTGTCCTGAAGAATTATTTGATAATTTGGCTTCTTCTTTTTTCATGTAAAACATTTCCTGGTGACAGCCTCTTAAATATTATTGATATTTAGCTTCTCCCTTTTGTACATGATTGTTGATGTGAATACAGAAAGTGTGATGAACGTCTCAGATGACTTTACATAGATGACAGCAGCCTCAGAGATTCATCAGTAACTACGGCTAAACAGTTGGAGAATTGTTGATGTAATTTTTTTTAAGTCAGACTTTACTTCAGTAGTCAGTGTCATAGACTAAAATGTGTGATGGAGCATCACCACAGGAGACGCCATTTAAAGCCCGACGGTCACAGCAGGACGACAAGAAGCTGTCAGACCATTAACATGGGAGTTTAAACCCCGGACCAGATGATCTATTAAAGATGTAGCTGCAGGACTGGACTTGTGTTTTTTCTGAACCACGGAGTAAACAATCATTAATCAGTGCATTATTAGGTTAAATAATCACACCTGGTGTTTCCTTAATTGCAGACTTTGTGATTTGCTGATTGGATATGTCTTTGAAGATTCTCAGTCATTTAGGTCATGGTTGTCCTTCTAGTTTCAATCATATTGTATGTCAAAGACATTTCACCTCTCGTCTTGTCTTCGACAATCTCAAGCAAGTCCAGGTGCCATGATTGAACCCATGAGGATGCTGATCGGATAATTCAGATTGAGGGTTTCATATGAAGCTCATTGATTTTTCAGCTCTGTATGCAGCTATTCTGGTGTGGCAGTAGTTTAGGATGTGCATTTGTCTGTGCTGTATTTGCCACACAGCCAGTCAAGCGGCGGCGCGGGCCAGAAGCAGTGCAGGTCAGCAGTCAGCTGCAGCCTCCAGCATCACAGGGATGAGCCTGCAGGAGGCCCAGCAAATCCTCAACGTGTCCACACTCACCCCCGAGGAGATACAGAAGGTACAAACAGGCTGGAGAATCATGAAGATTCCTTACAAAATGCACTTTTCTGCTGGTTTGGTATATGCATGTTTATCTCACCTGATAGGACAGCAGTAGCAGCAAACACAAGATGTAAAAACGAACACTGCCTGGTTAGTTGATGCTCCCATATTGTGTTTTCTATTAGCATTTCTATAGTGGATGTCAAGTAGTCGCATTTGTTAAGCCTTTGCTAAAAAGAAACCATATGTCACTTTATCAGAATGCATCCTATAATCCCACAACCTGCCCTGTCTGTTGAAGTTAGTCAGCACATCAGCATTTTAGTGAAGTGAAATTCTGCAGTAATGTTTATTCTACTTGTATGAAATATTCTCTATTTACAAAGTCACAGCTAAACATGTCTGACGACTACATTGTGACCACACAGATGTTTTTGTTTTTGCTCACTACAGCTCTCCATCAGTCAGAACATTGTTTCATAGCAGCTGTAGATAAACACTCAGATTAACTCAACATTTATTAGAGAGTTGGTTTCACCATTAGCACTGTCTGAGAAAAGCAGTCAAGTGTTTTTCCCACAAGGTCTAGCTGCTAGCAGCTCTGAGTTAACAACAGAGATGTTCAAAAGTATGAAGTGATTGAATTTTATTTATTTTTGTCATTTATTTCCTGTTTTAAGCTTTATTAGAGAATGCATCAGTGTGTGTCTTTGCTGAAACGGTGATGTTAATCCAAAGCTAACAGCAACATGTTTGTCTTTGTCAGAACTACGAGCACCTTTTTAAAGTCAATGACAAGTCGGTGGGAGGTTCATTCTACCTGCAATCAAAAGTAAGTATTCTGAGTCTTCAGACATTCAAACTGGATTCAGTGACGCTTTCTAAATGTGTTTTAATCGGCATATAAAGGGCATAAAAACCAGATGTTGTACTGGGAAATCTTCAGACCAGATACAGTGGAACCTTGCATTACGAGTGTCCCAGTTAACAAGTCATATTTGTCTGGTTTTACGAGTTGAAATCCACATGATGAGCAAGGTTCATACAGTGACAGCTAGACTCGCAGACGCTGTCCCAACAAGCGTGGCCACCGCTCACTCAGTTCATGCTGATATCTGGTTGTGGAAGCATCCCTAGTGTGTTTTTTTTATTGTGCGTCCAAAAAGTTTAGATGAAGCGAAGTGATTGAAGGAGATTCTCCCTCCAGTCATTAACAATCCTCCTTCTCGTCCCCACTCCATCGTCTTCTTTAAGGTTATTAAATTAATAAAAACCAGTTTACATTATTTATTTCGCATTCTCTTTGACTGTATTATAATTTTATAATGTCATTAGTCTTGTAACTACACCTTTTCTGTTTTAAAACCCAGAAATAATTATTTCTGGGTGTTTTTTGGGACTTGGCACGGATTAGTTACATTTCAGTTAATTTTAATGGGGAAAATTGATTTGTAAAACGAGCTTGGTCATAGAACAAATTAAACTCGTAATGCAAGGTTCCACTGTAATTGTCAAATACAACATGAGACATACAGAAAATAGTGCAGCAAAGTTTGGTCTATTTCTGTCCACCCTGTAGTATGTGATGTACTGTAAAACCATAGTTCTGAGTCTGGAGATGGTGAAAATGATGACATAAGGTCATTCATAGTTATCATAGCTGAGGATTCCAGTTGTTGTTGTGCTGGTAAGCCTGTCTGTTCCAACAGACTTGCAGTTAAATTTAATTAAATTTAATTTGATTCTCCTAAACTAATGATGCTGTCATCTTATTTTCTCTAAAATGTTGGTTTTGTATTGTCGGGTAGGTTCTAGTGGTAGTCTAGGGCCTCCACAATATTTTAAAGAGCCCATATTCTGCACATTTACAGGTTTATTTTAGGTTCATTTTATTTTTGGGCTATGCTGTTAATAAAAACAGAGTCTAGGATGTAAACCTTGCACAAGCAGCTGTAGCGAGAAAATGAGCCAAATTAGACAGGTTTCATGCAAAAATACAGGAGTGAGGGAAGAAAAAGAATTTAAACCTCCAGGCAGGTAAGGAGCAGTGGTGCAGTAAGGTACAGTGGCAAGAATAAGTCTGTAAACCTTTTTGAATTTCATGGTTTTCTGCATTAATTTGTCATAAAGTGTGATCTGATCTTCATCTAAGTCAGAGGTACTGACAAATATAATGTGTCTAAAATAATAACACAAAAACATTCTGATCTTTCATGTCTTTATTGAGAACAACCATAAAAACCTCATAGTGCTCGTGGAAAAAGTTTGTGAGCCTTTGAGTTAATGACCTGAAAAAGATAATTGGAGTCATCTGTTAGCATACCTGGAGTCTTGTTAAGACAATGAGTCTGGAGGTGGACTAGAGCTACTCTGACTGATAAAAAACACTCCAACTTTCTGGGTTTGCTTCACACAAGAATGCATTCATGTGAGCCATGCCTCGCCAAAAGGAGCTTTCAGAGGATCTACAATCAAGAATTGTTGATCTACATAAAGCTGGAAAGGGTTACAAAGTGATTTCAAAGACTTTAGAAATCCACCAGTCTACAGTTAGACAAATGGAGACACTTTGGGACTGTGGCTGCTCTACCAAGAAGTGGACATCCAGTCAAAATGATCCCAAGATCAGATCCCATTTTATGACAAATTAATGGAGAAAAACATGAAATTCTAAAAGGTTCACAGACTTTTTCTTTCCACTGTAGATGCCTCCATTGGCATGGACTTTGTTATCCAACCTGAAAAGCATAATATGGGCTCTTTAAACTTGCCTGGAAATAAAAAACAAGAAGAATGCCAGTCCACTGTTCACTGTGTGGATCTGTTTAGTGCAGCGTAACGTTCATTCTCTCATTTAAACTGTGTTTTTACTCTGAGGACAAACCTGCTAACTTAGCTGTTTTGTGGCTGCAGTATTGTTGAACTGTTGTCTGATATTAAAATGTGCTCAGCTGTGAACGGTGATCCTCAGCAGCGTCTTAGTCTCTGTGTTTACTGAGTTAATGACTAGATCCTGACTAGTGACTCCACTAAATGATTCTCTTACTGATGGTCGTCCATTGCGTCCTTGTTGCCGTGTCATTTAGAAGTAGCATCCTCTTCTGTCAGTCATTGCTGTTCTCGTTTGCATCCAGGTGGTTCGGGCTAAAGAACGTCTGGACGAGGAGCTGAGTATTCAGACGCAACAGGAGAAGCAGCAGAACTCAGAAACATGAAGGATGGAACGACATCCTGTCTTCCCCCCTCCCTCTGTAAATTATAACCCCATTAAACATCTTTTCTTTAGTCCTGACTTTGACGCTTTTTATTTTGCCAATCGATGTATTTGGAAGATAGGAAACAATAGTTTCTCTCTCTCACACACACACACACACACACATACAGTGAGGAGCATAAGTATTTACACCCCCTGCGATTTTGCAAGTTCTCCCACTTAGAAAATAGGGAGAGGTCTGAAATGTTCATCATAGTCACATTTCCACTGTTAGAGATATAATCTAAAAAAAAAATCCAGAAATTACATTGTATGATTTTTTAATGATTTATTTGTATGTTACTCGGGTTCATAATTATTTGCACCCATGAGAAAATCAGTGCTAATATTTAGTGCAGAAGCCTTTGTTTGCAATTACAGAGGTCAAACGTTTCCTGTAGTTCTTCACCAGGTTTGCACATACGGCAACAGGGATTTTGGCCCACTCCTCCACACAAATCTTCTCTAGATCTGTCAGGTTTCTGGGCTGTCGCTGAGCAACACGAAGTTTCAGCTCCCTCCAAAGATTTTCTATTGGATTTAGGTCTGGAGACTGGCTAGGCCACTCCAGAACCTTGATATGCTTCTTACACAGCCACTCCTTGGTCATCCTGGCTGTGTGCTTCGGATCATTGTCAGGTTGGAAGATCCAGCCACGACTCATTTTCAATGCTCTGACTGAGGGAAGGAGGTTGTTGTTCAAAATCTGACGATACATGGCCCCATCCATCCTCTGCTTAATACAGTACAGTCGTCCTGTCCCCTTTGCCGAAAAGCACCCCCAAAGCATGATGTTTCCACCCCCATACTTCACAGTAGGGATGGTGTTCTTGGGATTGTACTCATCCTCCTTTTTCCTCCACACACGACGAGTGGAGTTTACACCAAAAAGTTCCATTTTGGTCTCATCTGACCACACGACTTTCTCCCATGACCCCTCTGGATCATTCAGATGGTCCCTGGCAAACTTTAGACGGGCCCGCACATGTGCTGACTTCGACAGGGGAACCTTCTGTGCAATGCATGATTTTAAAACCATGACGCCGTAGTGCTCTACCGACAGTAGCCTTTGAAACTGTGGTTCCAGCTCTCTTCAGGTCATTGACCAGCTCCTGCCGTGTAGTTCTGGGCTGATTCCTCACTTTTCTCATCATGAGTGATGCCCCACGAGGAGAGATCTTACATGGAGCCCCAGTCCGAGGTAGATTAGCAGTCATGTTTAGCCTTTTCCATTTTCTAACAATTGCTGCAGCAGTTGATTTATTCTCACCAAGCTGCTTCCCAATTGCCCCATAGCCTTTTCCAGCTTTGTGGAGCTCTACTATTTTGTCTCTGGTGTCTTTAGAAAGCTCTCTGGTCTTCCCCATGGTAGTAGTTGGATTGTGACTGACTATGGGGGGCACAGGTGACATTAATGAGCTCAAAGGGGTGGTGGGTGGGTGGTTAGTTGTGGGGTAAAGGTGGACTTTTTTTAAAGGTGGACTGACAGCTCTTTGAGAGTCATAATTATTGCTGATTCTCTTGGGTGCAAATAATTATGAACCCCAGTAACATACAAATAAATCATTAAAAAATCATACAATGTGATTTCCAGATTTTTTTTTTAGATTATGTCTCTAACAGTCGAAATGTGTCTATGATGAACATTTCAGACCTCTCCCTATTTTCTAAGTGGGAGAACTTGCAAAATCGCAGGGGGTGTAAATACTTATGCTCCTCACTGTATATATATTTATACACTTATTTATACATATTATTATTTTTCTATATGTACGGTCACATGACGTGTGTGATCTGACGTCATCTACACTTACCGGCCACTTCATTAGGTACATTTGTTCAACTGCTTGTTAACACAAATAGCTAATCAACCAACCACATTGCTGTCACTCAGTGCATTAAGGCATGTAGACGTGGTCAAGACAACCAGCTGAAGTTCAAACTGAGCATCAGAATGGGGGAGAAAAGGGATTTAAGGGACTTTGAACGTGGCATGGTTGTTGGTCTAAATATTGCAGAAACTGCTGATCTACTGGGATTTTCACAACCATCTCTAGGGTTTACAGAGGATGGTCTGAAGAAGACGAAACATCCAGTGAGCCATGAGACCTTTTCTGGTCTGAGGTGTCTCCATTTCAGCTGCGACATTTTCTTGAAGATGTCTTGAAAAACTTAAAGTTTAAGTTCTTAGAACTTGCTTGAGTTTCTCAAAGACGTCTTTGATAAACTCAAGCAAGTCTAGATGCTACGTTTGAAACTACAATGATCCTTCCTGCCTTGGATCAACGGTTCAGGCTGCTGCTGGTGGTGTAATGGTGTGGGGGGTGTTTTCTTGCCTCACTTTGGGCTCCTTAGTACCAACTGGTTTAAACTCCACAGCCTACCTGAGTATTGTTGCTGACCATGTCCATCCCTTTATGACCACAGTGGACCATCTTCTGATGAATACTTTACTAGCAAGGTGTACCTAATAAAGTGGCCGGTGAGTGTATATTCACAGCTTTTATTAATGTCCCAGGATTCAGCTGTACTGAGTGAAGCTGCATCTGGCTGCATGCTAATTATTAAGATGATGTGATGTTGCTAACAGGTTTGTGAACACATGTGGAACAGAAATGAAAACACGCGTATCAAATGCAGCTTTATTAAACCTCTTTTGTTTCATTGACATTATCATCAATATCGTAATAAAAATCCTCTAAAACAGGAGAACACCGCTATGTTGTACCAATTGGAGACTTTTACAACTCTAAAATTCTGCATGTTCAACCACAGAACATGATGCCAGGAAAAATAGATTTTCAAATAATCCTTTTGTTTTCATATAGTGTATAACTTCTATATTTACCTATCATAAAAAGGCACTTGGAAAAATTAAAATACTGACATAATATCTCACAAATGTGCAAAAATGTAACTTGGAACTGGCCTCGCATGGCCTTAGTCTTATCATTAACCCTTTGTGCGACACCCCTTAACGATGACACTGACCTGGCTAGCTAGCCGCTTGTGTGTCCTGGATGTCAGCTCCACTCCTATTAACATTAAGTGAGGGTTGCTTTCTAATCTCCAGGAGCCCGTACCACTTTTATAATGTTATATGAAAAAGTAAGACTTTAAAATCAGACATTTTAGCGACTGATGATGATTTTGTTTTCTTTACTATTATTCTCGGTTACCAGAACAACTGAAAAATGCTCTGCACTGAGAAAAGATGTGACAGCATCCCCAGATCTACACGCTAAGAGGGGAACAAAAGTGCAGTTTATTACAGGCTGAGCTCAAAGGGTTAATGGATCATACAGCTTATTGAATATTGAAATCTGTGGACCCTGGGAGGATCCGTGTCGTGTTTTTCAGGTTTCTGCCGTCCCTGGCTTCAACCAGCTGAGGAGAGACGGACAGGGAGGCGGAAGAGGGTTTCACTGTTGCCATGGAGACCGTGTCTAGCCTACTTAACACCTGTTTCTGATAACATCACATGCCGGAATTGTCCACTCAGAGTGAGTGATTCTTTTCAACAAACTGAACCAAGAGACGGGCCACTGTCTGAGATGATAATGACTGAATGAGGCAGAAAGGATTCTGATCATCAGGAAGCTGCAGTTGTTTTTGTTTACTGTGGATGAGGCCTGTTGGTTTGCCTGTTTCTCCATCTCTGGTAACAAAAAAAAAAAAAAGATTTGTGGCCGGGAGGTGGGGGGAGTTGAGCCTTTTGGGTTTAATCTAAAAAAAAAGAAAAAGAGCCAGAGGGCAGACAGAGTTCAGTGGCCTAGTTTTCTGCAGGCCGGTCTGCCTGTGAGCTGCTGCCACACTGGGCAGAGAGAGGCTGTTTGCTGGGTAGGTGGCCAGATGGAGAGCAGCTGCACAGTACAGCTATCCTCTGCTTCTGTTCCTCTGCTGGCATCCATCCTCTGCCCTCATCTCTCCCTGTCCATTCATTTATTCATCCAGCCAAGCCTTTCCCAGAGCTGCCCTCCATTTCACAGTTGGAAGTTACTTCTCTATGCCTGCCCTTTATTTTACTATTCAAACTAACCCCCAGATAATTTGGTGGTAGAGTACTTAATAAGAAATATTTTTCCACCAGTAGCCTCTCTTTACCTTTACTGTGATTACCATGTAGGAATGTGATGTCATTTGGTCCGCTGGATGTGCACAAAACCCGTTTCCCCCCAGGAGCAGCAGTTCCAACCATCATGACCCTTAAAAGAAGACGATATCTTCTGTTCCTCTGACCTGGAACCAGAGGATAGACTTGGTTTGGTCATTGACTGTCAACAGCCAAACTCCAACTTCTACTTTTCATATTGTTTCATTTCATGTGTTTTGCAGCTCTGAACTTTACTAATCATCTACAGTCTACTTAGGAACAGCAGTGTGTTGATCGTAGCTTATTAGCATACTAGCATTTCCTAATTAAACCCTTGAAGGCCACAAGAACGTCCCTGACAACCATCCAAAGGTTCTTGAGGCATTTCAGTTAAACTAAAAAAGTACTACAAATATTTAGGAGATCACCAAAGCACACTGTGTGTTTTCAAAGACTATTTATCCTGTTGTTGAGATATTTTCACTAATCAGTCTGTGGCTGACCAATACGTCCAAACATTGAACCACCCCTAAATGTTGATTAAAATGTGCGTTGCGGCTCCTCACACTTCTCTTGGGACCTCTTTGGTGTCCCAAACCCCAGGTTGAGAACCACTGCCCCTGAATGTCCACCTGAACCTCCTTCTCTTCATCTCTCCAACCCCTTTGAAAGACTTTCCCTCGACAGCAGAAAGCTGACTGCAGAGCAGCCATTGCAGAAACACAAGAAGCAACTTCAACATCAGGAAACAATGTCTCGTCTGAACATCATCAAAAAATAACGACAAAAATACAAAACAACAACAAGTGAAGGAATCGCTCCTCAGACGGGCGACAGAGAAACCAGATGGCCAATGGAAGCAGTGGAAAGGAGAGATGAGGGAGTGAAGGAGAGTCTGAGTATCTTGAGGGAAAGTTCCTTGTGTTGTGGACATCCTTACTGCTGCCCCACCTCTCCTCTCTGTCAGACAAACATGAAGACCCCATCAGGATGATGAAGAACCAGTATCCTGTAGAAACATGTAGTGAATATAGCTTGTGTTAAGTGCATGTTGACCGCTAATCGGGCCATGACAAGAAGTTTCCCAGAATGCTTTTTTTGTAGTTTTTTTCTCTTTTTGCCCCTTTGGACAGAATAAAATGAGGCAGTTTGCAATAGTGTGGCTTCCCAGTCAGTCCAGCTGTATGTGACTCTGAGTGCACCCCGCCCCGGGTGAACGTCCCACCTGCCCTCTCCAGGTATTTTTGGCACAGCAGGAGACTTGTTGAACAAAACTAGACTTCCACTGGACAACCACCTGTTTCTCACAGCTGGTTTTGGGTCGGGCTACTTTAAAAAGTACAACACAGCAGTGTTTGTCGCCACAGTGGCCCTTTCACACACAAACTGGCCCTGTTGATTGAATTACGGGAAAGCAGCTGGACAATCTCAAAGCTAAACAGTGCTAGTTCTGTAGAGGGCAGGCAGGATGCTGAGTCCAACCAGAGGGGGGAGTCAGACACACCAGGGCCTGAATCTCACTTGTGAAAAAGAGGAAGTGATGATCGGTCATTGCCAGGTGATGTAACACCGTTTGTCTAGGTCAGTCCTTGGTTTGCTCTGTACCCTAAGAAGCCCCTAGTCTGCTCACCTGGCACACATTCTGGTGGACTAGGCTGGTCTGAGTTGGTTTCCTTCCCCAGACTGGGACAGATTGTCAAAAGTGCTCCTTCCCAGTTTATGTTGCTGGAGAAGCAGAGAGGTTAGCAGCAGGTTTGAGGTTTAGTACTATAACCAGTTGACACTATTAAGTGCTGTGTTTAATTGAGCTGTGTGGAACAGCCTCCTGTACTAAAACAAGAGTTGGATTCACTTGCTTTGGTTTGGCAAGCTTGTCTGAATCATATTAATCACAGCAGCGTGTGAATAACAGGTCATAACTTCAAAATCATCTGAGAGTCTTCCTATTATGTGCTCATCTGCCTAACTGTGAGAGTGTCATTCAGGGTGTCTGTATCTCACTGCTAAGCTGGAGGCACACTGTCAGAGTACAGTCATATAAATACTTATGGATGATCAGGACTTCAGCAAGAGCACTGAGACGTCACGTTCTCGGTCCTCGTCCACAGAACCAGCAAACAGGAATGAATAAAGTATAAAATCAGAGTAGAAGAAGCCTGTTGTAAGGCCTGGTGATAGAAACACAGAGTTCTTGGGCCCAACAATACGAGAGGCTTGCGTTTGTGAGGTGCAGAGTTCTCAGCTATCTTGCAGGGTTTGATGAGTTTCTGTCTTTTTACAAGCTCTGCACAAGCATCGCCTGGATTTGATTGTACAAGCCAATCCCTGCCACCTTTGACCGCCTGTGCCCCCCCACCCCTCAAACACCCCCCACTCCCCCGCCACAAACACACAAACACACACACACACACACACACTCACACACACACACACACCCCATACCGACCCCCTGAGCTCTTCTGGAATGTGTGTGTGTGTGTGTATCAGTTGACCACAGCTGGCTTCAGCACCACAGTGCCTGGGGGGATGACCACCCAGGACAGGGGGTCATGAGACCCTCCTGTGGAGAGGTTCAGGACCCCCCCAGTCTCCTCATTCTCTGCCTCCTCTCCTCTGGCCTTCTTTGCCGGCTGACTCCTGTGCTCCGCCCCCAGCACCGGGAGTATGGGCAGGCCCAGGGCTGAGGAGGGGAATGCTGGGGAGAGCAGAGAGGACTTGGCCAGGCCCAGCGGGGAGCCACTAAAGGACAGGATGGACGTCCCTCCCAGGCTGGGAGGGGAGTTGGGGCAGCCCAGTGTGCTGAGGTCCAGTGGCCGCGGACTGAGGGGGGACAGGGGCAGACCCCCACCAAGGCCCTGCAGAGTGTGGCCTCCCAAGAGAGCAGCCGCTGCCCCTGGGATGATGATGTGGGCTCCACTCACATAGGACAGCTCTGAATCCTTCCCCCCTCCGCTTTGACTTCCCTTCAGCAGCGAGCCCACCCCTCCCGGGGAGCCCTGCTCCTGCGCCACAAAGTGGCCGTGGGCTTTGATGTGCTTGCGGAGAGAGCTGGGATCAGTGTAGCGCTTCAAGCAGCCTACCATCTTGCAGTAGTAGGGCTTGTCCACATAGTGAGTGCGTGTGTGTTTGAAGCGGTCGCTGGAGTTGGAGTAGCGCTTGTTGCAGCCCTCGTAAGGACAGATGTAGGGCTTTTCACCTGCAATGAAGAGAGACGGTCCAAATGTAAAATATTCATTCACAAAATCAGACAAACTTTCTTTTCAGAAATGAAATCCTTTTAACAGAAGGCTGTTCAGGTCCTGACTGCTGACCACTGACCTGTGTGTGAGCGGTTGTGTATCTTGAGGTTCTCCAGGCGTGAGAAGCTCTTGTTGCAGGTAGGGCAGCGGTGGGGTTTCTCATTAGTGTGAGTGCGGATGTGGATGAGCATTTTGTACCTGCACCAACAAAAAATAAATAAAACTTATCAGCCACCCCTTAAATGTTCTCCCTTTAGACCTCAGAGAGGGATGCTCTCACCTGGCATTAAAGCCCCTCCCTTTGCGAGCACAGCCCTCCCAGTGGCAGCAGTACCCAGAATCCTTTTCAGGTTTGACGTGGAAGTCATTGACGTGGTCCACCAAGTCTTGTAGGGAGTCAAAGAGCAGATGGCACTGAAGGAGAGAAGAGCACCTCAGATAAACTTGTCTCGGCTGCAACAGGATCATAAAAAGCATCTCGTTTTCTTCACCTTCTTCCAGCGGCAGGCCAGTTGTTCATCTGCTGAAAGGTCAGGAGAGGACCTCTTGTCGCTCGTCTGGCCAATGAACATGGAGGAAGGCAGGTGAAGTCCTGTCCCGGCTCCGATTGGCACAAAGAACTGAAAGGCCTGTGAGATGTGAGAATTCTGATAGAGATAAATGGAAGAAAAGGAGCGACGAGGTTATGAAGCTGCTGCAGACAAAAGCAGCTCATTATTATCTCATGTGTGGTGTCATGTTCACCAAAAACACAGTTTAAAATGATGAAAGTGCCTAAAACTAGTACAGAAATTAAATGATGGGTACTTTAAAAGGCCTCAAAGGTACAATAGAAATCCACAACCACTGACCATAATCATTCCTGTCTGAAAGTAGAGCTGCCTGTGACCTAGCAGCTCTCTTTCTTTTTATCATTACAAAACAGAACCATTGATTCTCATCTTCTCCTTCAAAGATCCTGTTTTCCTCTAGTAGTTCCCCGCTGTGCTTTACAAAACCTCCCTACATCCCTGAGCTCAGCATGAGAGCTGTAACACTCACTGAACCTCAGCTGGGGCTCAAACAGCTAATGCATCACACACACACACACACACACACACACACACACACACACACACACACACACACACACACACACAGTAACTGAGCTTAGGCAGAAAGCAGACAGGAGTTTTGATGAAAAGTTGAGTTTAGAGTAACGGACAATTAGATACGAGCTCTGTGACAGGACAGGAGGATCACAGGCAGCTAGAGGAAACGGCTGCAAATAGATCACAGTCCTGCATCGTTGTCGTCTTCAGCTATGTTTGAAATGTGCATGTGACAAATTTCATGAAATGAGACCGATTCCCTGAACCTATGAGAGCAGCTTTCAAAGAGCACAGCTGTTCCTCTGTTAGAACTAGGACCAGATACAGTGTCCTATCTGCAGAACGTCTACAGGGGAGAAGTAAAGAGTGTTTAGGGAATGGCTCGGGGGGTTCGGTGGGCTCTGAGGGCTCCGAGGGATGCCGGGCGGCTGAATGGCCCCAGCGAGCATGTCTCAATTCAATTGCATGGGAATTGAATTAGGCGGCGTGAGGTCTGCATGGCTGTAGCTTGTCTTAAATCCGATTACGGATACACACACACACATACACACACACACACACACACACACACATGCATACACACAGATACACACACACTTCATGCCAGCAGGGGCACTGAGTGCAAGCTACACAGAGGTATTTGTTGGGGACACAAGAGGTGTTTGATAAGAGCTGCTCCCCCTCAGAGGCCTCTCAGGGCCTGATTCCCTTCTGTGAGCGACACAGCCCCATGTTGTTCCTGATCTGCTGAGTCACTTCAGCTGAAGACTCTGACTGCTGCTCCCAAACACAGAGCTGATTCCTTCTCAAATGTGGAGGTGCACGAAGAAAAGGTGTTTCAAAACAGAAATAACAGAGCTACCTGTGGGCAGATGAAGGCTGAGGTGGAACACCTGCACTGGTTTCTAAGTGTGTGTTTGTGTGTGTTTGCGTCCCACTCACCCCTGAGGGGATGTAGTTGCCACTGGTCATTTCTGGAGAACTGGGGGTGTGGCGGGATGAGGGGGACATGCTCAGGTCGACCGCAGGTGGGGTGGGGGTGTCTGTTCGGTTATGAGGAACCACCTGCACACCTGAGAAACACACACCTGTTGCAGTGACTCACCTGTGGATCTGTTACACATTGGTATCACCGAGTTCCTCAGAACACACTTGATTCTTCCTCCAGCACCACGACAGTGTTTGTGGTGCTGGAGGAAAAACAAATACACAACAAATAATGGATGAATTGCCATAAACCTAAAAACACATTGTCTCCTTTCACTCATCACTTCACCTTCACATAGCACCACATTTTCAAATTGTCCGGTACTTTAAATGTCAGACTCAGATTACCTGCTATCATCACCCTCCCCTGTACTCTGTGGTACGCGCTGCTTTGTTGACAATCAATATACCTGCTAAACATTAGCATGCGTGTCCACCCCCACAGGACACGTTAGCATTCTGAGTTAGACAGCTGGGCCTAACTGTTCTTCCCAGTATGGAATATCTGAATGCACCAGGTGTGGATGCTTGTGTTAGTCTACTGAAGTGTGCTGGTATGAGGCAGTAAGTGGTGAATCTACTGCTGGCCTGGAGCTGATTGGCTCCTGGATCTTCTTCTTCTCCCAAACAGCCACACCAGTCTGCCCATCTGTAACTTTCACCATATGGATGGATTTGTTATTTTGGCTTCTCTAAAGCTATATTAAACTCATTAGACCTGCAGATATATAGAACATATATGTATATATAGGAAACTGGGCAGATAGGCAATGTTTTCATGTCAGAACACAGCCTATTAGAGCCGTTAAAGGTGCCTGATACTGACCTGTGTGTGGAGATGCTGGTGATGCAGGCTCTATGACCGCTGTCCCATCGTCTGCCATGTGGAGCTGGCGAGCCTGTTTAGGGTGCAGCGGGGAGAGGGGAGGAGAGCGAGCCCCTCTGTCCCTCCCATTGACCCGCCGAGGCAGCTTCAGGTCCAGAGGCTCGTCCAGGGACAGCATGATGGCAACCCGCCGGCCTCCCAACTGCACAAACAGTCACAGAGCAGCAGAGTCAGTCCAAGACGGCTTAAAGAAGACCAGCGCTGTCCAACCACACAGACTAAAAACATTCCAATGACAACAAGTGACAGAACACAGACGGCAGGTTTTCCAACATGAACTTTGTTGATGATGTCTCACATTCCACAATCCCACTGACTGAGAAACCCTCCAACAATGGCAGACTGACCACCACAGTAAACTGAAACACTGAGTAAGCCCAAGGAAAATAAACACACACATGTTGAGAGCTCAGTGACCTTCTTCTCTTCTTCCATCCTGACCTTTACTCACACACTCTTCCTGAGGAATGTCTACAATCCAATCCAGATGGCCACCCCCACCGCCAGCCCTGCTCCTTCCCACCCCTTGGCCAGACTCTGGCCCTGACACTCGGTTACATCTCCCCAGCCCAGCCCCCACAGGGTGCTTCTTCAGATACCATGGACCTTTGAGCCCTGCAGGCCTCCAGGTCCAGCTGGAGCCTCTCCTTCATCCCCCCCCGACACACTGACCTATGGACCCGGCCTGAGGCAGGACACTTCATCAGCCGTCATGGTGAGTTCCACTAGTAGTTTTCCTCAGCCACTGGACACTTAGATGAGCCCCATTGGTCAAAACAAAATGTTGATGAAAATTAGTTTAAAGCCTAATTGTCATTGATTTAACCCCTAAACAATCATCTCTGGGTACCAAATTATGCATTCATGTTTTTATCTAATTAAATAACCCCTCCCTGCCTTAAAATGGCTTCTCTGTACCTCTACACTGACGGTTCCCTGTTTAGTGTGTGGATTTATGAAGTCCTCTATCTCCACTCAGCCATCATTAAAGACACCGGTTCTCCTACAGCTCTGTTGCAACACTGTCAAACTACTGCACACTACACAGTGGCCAGTGGCATTACTGCAGTAATTCAGGTAACTGGAAGCCAGTTCTGAAGAAGACCAGTGATGCTGATATCTCAGCAGGTAGATCCTGAGGTCCATCTGAAAACCTGAAAGTCTGGATCTGGTCGCTGGAACACAGCAGCTTGATTCATGCACGATGTTTAAGATTTCAGCCGGTCTTTAAAGTTCAAGATAACATCCTCACGATAAAAACGATCTTTGAAATATAAACTTCCATTTAAGTCCAATTCTTTCAAACAGGTGAAAGAACTGGACTTAAGTGTAAGTCTTCACACTGCTGGTTTAGTCCTGCAGAATTAAAGCCAAGCTCTTTATTGGACACAGTGTGGTCGGGTTCACTGCTCCTTCTAAAAGTACAAGTAATTAATCAGACTGTAATTTCAACACATCCATCTCTCCTCCCTCTCGTTCACACATGGAAGCTGGGCTTGGTGGTGAATGGTGGGCTTTGAAAATGACTGGCCAGAAGCCACATGAGAAGCCCCTTGTGTCTGGGAGGCGTGGAGCAGGAAGGTCACCAGGTTCAGCCTCCCAACCATGATGGGATGGCCACTAGCTCACACACAGCCAGGAGAAGTAGGGGGTGGGGGCGGAGGGGGGCGTGGAGACTCAATCAGCCATAGATAAGAGGACGATAATGCACATGACGTACCGACACAAACAGAGGAACACACTGTTTGGACACGCACACAGAGCTGCATTATGGCATTATCAGCAAGATCTCCATGTCATGCATGTACAGACAATCACATAAAGAAATATGTTATGACAGATCTTTGGTTTTTATCTGATTAAAGACAAGCACATGACCCACAGCTCCCCCTTGACGGGCAGTTCACAATAACTTTACATCAACATGTCTGAACCTCAAGCACTCAGTGAATGCATTCTGCAGACTTAAGCGACAGGATTAATCCACTCCAGTCAATCACTAACAAAAACCAAATATGGCCTCAGATTAGGTTTCAGAAATGACATCAGAGTTCTTCCTGGCCAGTACGTATGAGCCCAGTGACCAGTAACTGTTTCCATAATAATAATAATAATAATAATAATAATAATAATAATAATAATAAGAAGAAGAAGAAGAAGAAGAAGAAGAAGAAGAAGAAGAAGAAGAAGAAGAATTAAAGCTGCAAGCAGCGTTGGACAGGCCCTCGTTTCTCGCTGGTCAGCAACTGATGCATGTCATCAGAACCGGGATTTGATCACGCACATGAAGTCTCAGGCCGATCGGAGCACGTACAGACTAGTTAAACTGCACTTCCTGTTTCATGGCGTGCTCGCCACTGAGACAGGAAATGGCCATATGGCTGTCATCAGGGCCTGAGCTTTATCACACATGTGAAATTTCAGGCCATTTGGAGCATGTACAAACCAGTTACACAGCACCTACTGTGTCTTTCATGGTAAATGCCAAAACGGCCAAATGCCAAAAACACCTGCAGTGCAAGGACAGCGTTCAGTGTTTCACACTGATCGCTGGGCCTTGCCTTTTCGTGCTCGGGCCCTAATGATTCACACTGATAATAATCTAACCTTTATTGACCCCGGAATTCGAACCAGCAACCCACCGGTTACAAGTTCACTTCACAAACTACTTGGCCACCACTTCCCCCTCTAGTCCTCTAACCTCTACAACTCGTCTTCTAACCTCCATAACTAGTCACCTAACTTCTAAAACTAGTCCTCTAACCTCTACAACTCGTCTTCTAACCTCCATAACTAGTCACCTAACTTCTAAAACTAGTCCTCTAACCTCTACAACTCGTCTTCTAACCTCCATAACTAGTCACCTAACTTCTAAAACTAGTCCTCTAACCTCCACGTCTAATAATCTAACCTTTATTGATCCTATTCATAGTTAACCTTAACAATAGATACTAGGAGCAGTGATGGGTTAAGGACCTTGCGCAAGGACCCACAGTGGTGGTGGCTTGGACAACTGGTCGCTCACACTGTCCCACCTAAACCTCCTGCCAGTCCAGGGACTAGAACCGGTGACTCTTTGGTTACAAGTTCACTTCACAAACCACAAGACCACCACTGTTACATAAGGACAGATGAACCTCTTCAGTGATTCTGACACCTGTCTGACATGCTGTGACAGGTTCTAGGATCAAATCTGCTGTAATACAAGACAGGAACAAATGGGCTGTTAGTATCTAGGTCAAACAGGGTTCTATCCAGTTTCATGTGTGCAAACAAACAAACTCATCTCTTTGTATTTTCAACTGTGGCTGAGCGTCTAAATCACTAAGAGGCAGGTTAGTAATGATCAAAGAGGGGTTTTCGTAGCTGATCGATGGGCTATGTTATGTGGGCATCGCTGTCATTAGCTGTGAAAACAAACATGCTTAGATCTGTCAGTCTGGAGCTGCAGTTACCACATCTCAGCCTCTCTCTCCTCTGGGCGGGTGTGACTAACTTACTGTAACTCCAACCAAACGGGCTGCCAAGATTTGTGGCTTTATTGTTTGGCCAAAGCAGCAGAAAATCGCCTGTCATCCACTTTAAACGAGTAAAAGCCCTCGCCCTGAGGCGCAGACCAGGCAGCAGCTTAACCTTCCTACAAATCCTGCCCTCATCCATTGCGGGGACAAACATTATAATCCATGCAGCAGATAGGGAACTTCTGTACCCATATTTGGGACCTTATATCATGTGATTCACTACAGGGGTCTCCACACACAAGAGCTCCTCTCAGCCAGCTGCTCCTCGTGCAAACCATTACATATACCTCCATAATAGACTGCAGCTCATCTTTTCCAATTTATAAAGTATGCCTTCTATTCTCCAGCCAGCCTTCCCCTGTATAATACACAGCATTGTCTGTATCATTCACTGAGTTTTTAACCATCTCTGCAACATTTGGTGCTAAATCTTTTTGCAAAAAGTCGCTTTGGGTCCAACTATTTATTTCCGCTGCGCTTATTGAGATTCTTTTTCTACTGTCCTGTTTAATTTGGCATATTAGAGCTGAATGAGTTAATTATTCAATTATTCGATCAGCAGAAAGTTAACCAGATAATTAGCGATTGATGTTGACTAATGCTCAGCTCTAGTAGAATATTACTGGCATTAAAATATCATAAACAGCTAAACAAGCTTTACGTTAGGGTGACCTGTATGACACCCGAGAGGTGAATAAAGTGTGGAAGTCACTCTCTGCTGCACAAATAAGGGTTTAAACATTTCATCATCTCCTCTCCTCTCTTATCTGGACAGTGAGAGAAAACAGTTCAAATAGACTTTTTAAGGGAACAAAAGCAGCATTTATAAAGTTGCGCATCTACACTGGCCATGAAATTCTTCCAGATACTTAGCAGGTCATAAAATATCTCAAATAAGTACAGCAGTCTCACGACCCACTAATGTCATTCCAGTGAAGCTGAAGTTATTATTATTTTTGGCATTTTGCCTTTATTAGAGAGAGTAGTGGAGATAGAAAGGAGGGACTGAACATCCAGCAAAGGTCCGACTAGCTGGGACTCAAACCAGGAACTCAGACTGCTGAGGTCATTTTACCTGTAACTACTGAAGATAAGATGAACTTTAGAGATCCTCACTGGGAGGTTTACACGTTACAGCAGCTTGATACAGAGGAGACATGGAAGACACAGGACAAGAATCACAAATAAGGCTAAAAAGAAAGATGTAATAAAGAAATACATGTGGATATGTGCAGGTTGCTGGTTCACTGGTTCCCAGTACAGCTGACCAGTCTCCATTTCTGGATTTCACTTCAGTCTACCCTCAGGATTATTTCTTACTGGCCGGAAGTGACTCAGAGTGTGGATGTTGGACTGGAGTTACAGGACCATGACTGTCCTCTGTCACTGAGAGGGGGATTGTGGGAAACGTGAGACAAAGAGGAAGAGTGACCGAGTGAAGGAGTGATAGAGCAGGACAGGAGGGTGTGTGTGTCCATGCCTGTGTGATATGGGAGTGTGTGTTTAAAGCTTAGTGGCAAGTGACTGTGAAGTTTGGGGAAGGGGTGTTGGCTGTCCCCCATGCAGACTTCCCTGCTCAGCCGTGGGGTCGGCTGTGTCTCTGAAAGGCAGCATTGTCCCCCCTCCGGCCCTCTCCTCCCTCTAGAGCAGAGTAAACACTGACTAGGAGGGATGAGCGAGGGGGCCGCAACGAGGATGGAGGGAAGAGGAAGAGTCTTTAAAGAGAGGGCTGTCCTCTGCAGCAACTCCTTCCCACCTGACTCCTGCCCCGCCGACCCTTTGATGAAGCAAGGGGGTGTCTGGGGGTGAAGCTGGGTTGAGGTTGGAGGGTGTGAGAAAGGTGGGAGGATTAGTTAAAGGGTGAGGTAGAGCAGGGGGGCATCAGGTCAGAGAAGGCCATGAGTTTCACCTCCCATGGATCAGTGCTGACCCTGCTGCAGCTGACTGGTCTTTATCTTGATCTGATGCTCGGAGGATCGTGCAATAAGATGATTATGTTACAGGCTCTAAATCATGTCATATTTGGTTTTCTGGGAGGGTTTCAGAGAGAGAGAGTGTGTGTGACCCCCTCTGAGCTTGGCTGTAACTTAATCTGCCTCTTGCCGTAGCCCTGGGAGGTGGTCTGTAGGAGGCAGCCATGTCCGCAGTTCTCTGCTCTCCTTTTTGTTCTCACACTCACACAAGCTCACAGAGAAACCAGAGCAGAGCCTGGTGGGAATGATGGCTTCTGACAGGTGATGGTATTAAGAGCTTTTTAAAACAAAACCACGGTGCTGCGATAGAACGTACATGCAGGAGGTAAACCCAGCAGGCCATGCTGTGATACTAATGGCAGCCTTTTATTGTCAGTGGATATTTAAAAATGAGTGAGTGGAGATGGAAAAGCATCACCACGCTGCTATGACTTACACACCAACAAGGCTTTTTATAGATAAGTAGCACAAGGCTGGCATACTTCTCCTTTTATACCTTTTATACCTACTAATCTACCTCACCTGCAATTTTGCACAATAAATGTCACTAATATGACTTTATAACTTCGCAAATCTGGAGTAATTCTAGTAACGTTCTGCTGCTCCTCTGACTTTGTCTGGTACTATTCTGTTTTGTTTTGTTACATTTTATTTTCATAGATATATATATGTCACAGCAGAAATTGCGATTCAGGACAATTGCCAATTGTTCTAGTACAGACTGCGATTGCAATCTGTACTAGTAGAAACACCGATTATCCTAGGACAGATCCCGATCGCCATCTGTCCTAGGAGAGACTCTGATCGCAATCTGTCCTAGGACAATCAGCGATTGTCCTGAATCGCAGTTTCTACTGTGATATATATACACCAAATCAGGCATAACATTCTGACCACCTGCCTAACATTGTGTTGGTCCTCCCTATGTGCTCAAAAATGCTCTGAACCATTGGGCATGGACAAGAGGACCTCTCAGGGTGTCCTAAGTAGTCTGGCATCAGGACATTGGCAGTGGATCCTTTGGGTACTCTGGATTGTGCAGTGTACCCAGAGTACCCAAAGGATCCACTGCCAACGTCCTGGTGCTCTGGGTACACTGATACCAGGATGTTGGCAGTGGATCCATTGGCTACTCTGGCTTGTGCAGTGGGGCGTCTGTCAATCAAACTTGTTCCACTGCATCCTGGTGATGCTTGATCAGAATGGGCTCTAGGAAGTTTGGAGGTCAAATCAACATGTTGGGCCATTGTCATGTTCCTCAACATGTTCCTGATTGCCATGAGGTGGAGAGCATTTTCCTGTGGGGGTAGGCCAGTGACATTTGGGACTGCCATCTGAATGAGGGAGTGTGCTTGTTCTGGGACAATGTTTATGTGGGTGTCTAAGTCTCATCAACACGGATGTTAAAATCCAAGGTTTTCCAGCAGAACACCACATAGTACCAATATAATCAGTGTTATTCACTTCAACTGTCAGTGGTCATAATGTTGGGGCTGATGGTTGCATATTTTTATATCAATATATATTAGTGTCCAGTCTGTTGTTTGTATATAAGGAGAGAAGTCACGTATAGTTTCAGTATATATTGTATAATGACAATGAAACTGATCTGACAAATTAAATAATCATGTAAAGGTGTGTTTAAACTCAGCAGACTGAGTAAACTGTTGTTTCTAGTCTCTCTTCTGTAGGATTGACCTCAGGTATTAATGACCCATAAGCTTAGTATTATCGGCCCAGAATTCCTACCAGTGTGTGATAAGTAGCCTAGCAGGAACTTTGTAATAGAGAAGATGTGTCTGCAGTAGCTTAGAAACAGGGTCTCTGTTATACAGGTTATTATTCAGCTGGAACTTGCTGCTTATGGAAGCAGTAATGCTTCATGTCCAATCCATCAATTCATTAGCTGTACCTGCTGTATCCTGCAGAGGGTCATGGGGTAGGGTGGAGCTGTGTGAGATCCTGGACAGACAATTGCAGCTGTGCACGCTCACGCCTACGCCTATGCCTACGTCTACGCCTACAGCTACTTTTGCATCACCCATTAACCCACCATGCATGACTTTGAACTGTGGGAGGAAACCAGAGGACTCACAAAATCGCAGGGAGAACATGCAAACTCCACATAGAGAAAGAAAGTCTTTATATTCAAATAACAGATTTAGAGAAAGAACCACTATAAAACCGAAGTCAGATGTCAGTCATACAGTCAGGTCCTGGAGGTAAAAGGTCTCAGTGAATATTTATGTGGAGTTCCTGCATCCTAACTGTAACTGCAGCAACATTCCAACAGGTGATCAAATAAAGACAATAACCCTCCTCATAAGGTGCATCTACTGCCACAAAAGAATCAGTCATGTCTGGACCTGCTGGTTGTTCCATCCAACAGGTGTGAAGGCCAGGGTCAGAGGTAAGGGAAGGAGGTGAGGGTGTGGCGTGACCGCTGACCCTTGACGACTGGGTTCTCCATCTATAAGAGCAAATAACGAGGTCGGCCCTGCTTCAGGATTCTGAATGATGTAAAGATTTCCTCAGCAATCAGATCTACATGGATCCTAGTCAGGTGAGATGAGTCAAAGCAGGATGTGATGCAGAGATTTTCACACCTCATCAGTAGAAAGACTGAAGTGATTCCGGGTTAATATGCAATAATAGGTGTGATTGTATTTGCAGAGAGCAGAGGCGGTCCCTCCTTCCCTCCCACTGCTGTCACTGCTGACGTTTGTTAGGGTCAGAACTACATGGACCCTCCTCTGCTGCCCCATGATGGATCACTCAACACACAAACTCACACAGCTGAGACATTTTTCTGCTGCTTGTGTCCTCCTCAGCCAGCCGCCTCCTCAGACAGGAAACCTTAGTTTCCACTCCTCCTCTTCCTCCTACTCCTAAGGGCCTTTCATTCCCTCTTTCTCTCCATCTCTGTTCTTTGCTTTTATTTTTCTCTTACATTCACCAGGCCTGCTTTCTCCTCTAGTTTGTTTTTTCTCCTCCTCCTCTCTCATCTCATCCTTCTCTAACCTTCTGCTGCAGCCCTCCCTGGTTTTACATTTGTTGCCAAATCACTTCCTGTGTTCAGACTCTTTCTCAAAAATCAAACGAGATAGTAAAGAATAAAAAATGTCTTCCCTCCCTCTCTGACCCTGCTGCACACAGGATCTTACACAGGATTATGTAATAGCAGCAAGCCTGGAGCCTCTGGGGATGGGCTGTGGAGGGAAAACAGTTTGTAGAGTCACAACAGCTGAAATGCAGAGAGAGAAGATCGACACGTGTGTCAACATGCTTCAGCACGGAGGAGAAATGAGCGAACCGCTGCCACTTCTCACTCTTTCATGGTTTTAAAATACAGAACCAGCAATGATGGACAGAGAGGTGATAAAGGAAGAGACGAAACACACAGTAGAGGAGAAAAGTAAGGGAAGAGAGAGATGGAGGGAAGGAGGTGGGAGTGCAACAGGAAGCTTCTCAGCGAGCTACCAATGGCCTCCAGCCAGAGCTTTCAGACACTGAGGAATTCCAGGCAGAAGAAGGGAGGGAGGAAGGGAAGGTGCCAGGAGGGAGGGAGGGAGGTAGGGAGGCGCAGGACCGGGAGGGCGGGTCGCATTTGTGGTTTGTTGTCAGAAGGGGGCAGCTACAAGAGAAAGGAAGAACGCACACTAACAGCCATATCTGTGTGGTTCAACATTAACATCTCTGTTCAGAACTTTCCTATCAGGTCCCTACATGGTTCACCTGAAGCCTTCTCCTGCCTTGTTTTTTTTTACTATGCTGGGCTACGATGAACATTAAGTTAGAAAACACACAAGCTGTAGCATGCAGAGTCATAATAAAGACATGTGATACCAGACAAGTAAGGCTGAACACCTTGATCATATTTGTAGCAGAAATACCAAACATTAGATTGTTCCAGACTCTCAGAAATGAAAGTCCTGATGATTTGTATCTCATTTTGGCTCTTGTTCTGACAAACTGCGAAACGTCTCTGTTATGGGCATTTTCACTGTTTTCTACAATAACTCATTCTGAGAAAATGCAGTCAGTTGATCATGAAAACACTGAATGATGAAGTCCTATATGTTACATGTCAGGTATTTATCACATTATGGAATTACGAGTTAACAAAGAAGAAGATGCATTTGAAACCGTCAAGATGTAAACGCAGCTCTACAAAGTGTACAATAAACTGAGAGGTGTTATTCAGAGACTGGATTTTAATGACATTGAGGGGAGGTAGTCTTTGTCGATGTTCTAATTTGAGTCCAGACACTCCAGCAGACATCTTCATCATCCACACAGACATGGCAACAGAACAGCAATCCCACCCTGTCTGCTGTATAGTGAGATTAGGCCACGAGTGATCTATAAAAAGCCATCTGACGGAGATTTCACATTGTGTCTGTAAGCCTCAACCAGGGATTAGTGCACGAAACAGGGACCTGACTCTACTCCTGGTGAGGTGGAGGGGGGTGAGGATGGATGAATGGTTAATGAAAGAGAAATCAATGGAATCAGAATAACAAATCAGAGTAAGAAAGGTTTATTGTTGAGAAAAGTATCTTCACCTCTATGAACCTCTGACTCACAGGATGTTTTCATGCTTCATGTGTTTTTTATAAAACCAATCGTCTGAATAATTTTGACAGAACAAATGAAAGAGGAAGCAGGTAAAGCAGAACGGAGGGGCTGCACGTTGGCAGGAGTCTCGGAAACTTCTTAGGCTCCCTGGTAGCTGCTATATGACATGAACAGTACGTGATGAAGAGGCCACATGTGGCAGCATGTATTCTGAATCACTGGTTTGTTTTTCTTCCAATCAGATGGGCTGCAGAGGTTTTCAGTCAGCTAAAGCAGTTCTAATCTATACTGTGGTGACAGGACAGCGATCAGACAGCTGATCCAGAGGACTGTGGTGAACCTTCACACAACCGTACTGTAGGCTCTGAAGACTATGAGTAATCCAACAGTAACGCCAGGCATTTTACTACAGAGCAGTTCCTAGTGCAGCAGGAACCAGTGAACGCAGTATGAGGCCTTCAGCATCCATGAGAAGAAGAGCAGAGTAGAATGGAATACAGCAGAGTATAGTAAAATAGAGTAGAGTAGAGCAGAATGGAGTAGAGTAGAGTAGAGAAGAAAAGAGCTGAGCATAGTACAGTAGAGTAGAATAGAATAGAATAGAATAGACTGATGACCTCCCAGTAACTCTATTGGGCCTCTCTAACTCCTGCTGTCCATTGAATTCATGTCTCATCTTTTCTCTCTGACTTCCATATAAAAAAGATGCCTCATCTCTATTCCTTCCTGACCTCAACTCTATTCCTTCCTGACCTCCTCTTCCTTTTCTCCAGCTCTATCCTCAACGTCTGCCATCACTCTCTCCACTCACGTCTCTATCTCTTTCTCCTCACCCCCCTTCCAGTCCATTCCTGTGGCCTCTCCCCCCACAGGCGGTGATGCAATCCTCCGACTCCTGCTTGCAATCACAGGGTCTGGAAGCTCAGCAGCCAGGCAGGGCGTCACCACACCACGCTCAGTAGGAAAGCAACAGGAGAGGGAAGGAGGGAGGTGGGGAGAGCAAAGAACAGCCAGCGAGAGACGAAAACAGTCTGTGAAGACTCACGATGGGCGATAGAGGGAAAAGTACCGTGATAAAAGTTAACAGCTCTGGTTTACAGTTGGTGCTTATTCAAAACTTAACTTTGGGTGAACATGCTTTTAGTGCCATGTGGAGAGACTATTAGAAGTTTATTCAAATGTACATCAGGAACTTTTGAATGGATCTGATCATGGGTGAAACATCCCAGCTCCTGTCGCCTCATCGGCCCACCAACCAGCTGTGTCTGTTTATTGCTGGAGAGGGTCTGTGTTTCGGAAGTGATGGATCTTTGCTACTCCCACACTAAATGCTGTCATTCCAGCTGACTCACAGCAACGTTATTCTAACAGCTAGATGGTTATATATGAAATCCAAGTAATGTCTGTGGAGGTGGCATTTTAACATTTGCTCTGGAGGTCTGTACTTTTCCAGACAAGATCGTCCGTTTCTCCAGGTCAAGCAGTGCAGATGACATATAGAGAACCGTGTGTTTACAATACAGCTCAATTCTTTTCACTGTAGAGATGCATCCATGCAAAGGGGGATCTTATCAAACAAAATGCACTCAGAGAGTATTATAGTACTTTAAGGGGCTTTAAAGGTTGAAACCTTGAAACGGTTTTGTGCGGATGTGCATGCATGTACACACACACACACACACACACCATTCGCCCCTGCTTTGCCAGTTGTGCAGAGGCAAACCTCCCTTAAAGGCAGCAGAAATGAGCACAAGGTCAGGTCTGGAATGCAAAGCACTGGCACCTGCCTAAATCTTTAAAACACCAGGTTCTCTCAGCACACACAGAAAACCTCTGATAGCCACTCCCTAAAACCCAAGGCAGGATTTAAGGAATGACTTCAGCTCAGAAAGGAACAGGAGTGTACTCCAGAAGTTGAGGACATATGAAAATCTTTTAGTTACCTTTAAACTTCTTTCAAAGCATCACTACGTTTATAAAACAGGAGCTGTCTGTTATATTTCCCAGCAGCAGCTCTCAACCACAGGGTAGGAAGGAAAGAAGAGAAGGTTCAGAAATCTCACTTTTGTTCCCCCCTCCCCTTCTCTCCCACACAGGTAGCAGGCTGTGGCTAGTTTTTCTGGATGGAAACTGTGGTACGATAAGCAGCAAACTATATTTCAGCACACACTGCTGGGTCGGTGTGGCCTACAGGTCCAATGATAGAGGTATGAGGCACACATGAACAGTACTGCCCCTATGTGCAGACACATGCACTGGCTGTGTGTTGTGGAGTTCAGACCAGTTCAGTGCTGTGGTACCACTCCAGCTTTGGGAGGGGTGCGTCTGTCTCACAGTCATTTCCTGGACGGGGATATTATGGCACCACACGCATGAGAAACAAACCCCTTTCACATTTACACGCCGACCCTAGCTGCTCTTGTTCGCTTGCAACTCAATAAGTCGAGGCTGCGTGGTGAAATCCCCAAGAAGCAGATCTTCCTATTCAATGGCCGGAGTAATATGATCCCAACAACAACTTTATGCAACACGGCCTCTGGGAGGCTGGAGGCAGGCTCTCCTTATTGCTGTCTGTCCTGTTGGAACTCTCTAGACATGATGGACTGTCACTCCTGGTCTCTGGAGCGAGCCAGGTGACACCTGCGCACCAAACAAAGGCAGATGTGCTCTGGAAAAGGGAGTCTATATGTGAGCATAAGTGTGTTTATGTACAGGGAGGAGGAGCGGGCAGCAGCTCGGCCTCCCAAACCAAAGGAGAGGAGAAGAAAACAGGAAGAGGGAGAAATACAAAACAGCAGAGAGCAATTAGCAGACCAAGTGACGTGATGTGTGTCTGGGCAAACAGCAGCTCCTGCTTCTTTAAATCTGGGTGTCGCTCTGCTATACCTCCATTTTAGCCCTCTCCACTGATCACATATACATGGACACACAAAGCTGGTGTTGTCTCCTCCTCATGAGGCTGTGCCAATTTAACGGCAGCCCTGTGTTCTGCCTCCTCCTCACTTGGAGGCCTGTTTTCTCTGAGTAACCCTCCGCCCAGCCTCTCTCCCACCACGACTGGCAGTAAGACAAGGTCAATATGACGGTCCTTTCTCTCCTCTCTTTTTCTCCCTTTGTCTCCCTCGCCCTCCTTCCTCTCTGTATTTCTGTGTTGTAGCTCAACTAAGTGACAGGCTCCACCCTGCAGCTTTCATCTTTTGTGGCTCCATGCAAAAGAGAGAAGCAGAAGCAGAGCAAGGAGACAGATGCAAAGGGACAGATGGAAGGCGACAGAGATGGCGACAGACAGAGTTGAGCATAATTCTGTAAAATGGAGCAGCACTAAACTCTCGATTTAAATTTGTTGGCACGTCCAATTCAATGCGATCTATTGGAAACAAGCCCCACAAAAATCTGGAGTTGATTCCCCATCTCATTTGGCAATACACACTGAACAGCAAGAGCTAATAAATGAGCTGAGGACAAATGCAATCATACAGTATACCGGCAGCCTGGGAGAGAATCTCAATTAGTGCTGAAGGTCATCCTCTCACATTCTCATGTCCTGAATCAATACTGACATTCAGAATCAATTGAGGAACAGCTAAGCCCACTATGAGTGACAGTGTCATTTATTGAGATCCCAGCAAACAAGGGCACGGTGTTAAGGTACGGACTGTCAATATTCAGACTGGCACTGAAAGGCAGCTTTTAGCAACCAAATTAAAACAGTGAGGTTATTTTTAATAGAAGCATCTGAGGTCAGAATAAGTCTCAAAATGCAACCTCAAAGTCAAAACATGTCCAGATTACATAAGGCTCCCTCATCAGAACAAACAACCGTGGTACATATGAATTCAATTAGTGCTGGCAACATCTCCACAATGCCACGGAGAAGGTAAACACTCACAGGCCAAACTTTTTTCTCTCGCTCTCTTTTACTGCATGTATAAGATGGAGAACATCTTATATAATGTACACGTTGCTGCTGAAGCTGGGGGCTCATGGAAAATGGGAGACGAAAATGTGAGGGAGGGACGAAGGGCAAGAGGGAACAGAAGCAGAGTTAAAAGCGAGGAGGAGAGAAACCCTGGGAGTCGGGATGGAGAAGGGAGGAGGGGGTGAAGCTGACTGACAGGATTGGATCTGCCCAGACACAGAGACAGGCCCAGGCACAGACTTGAGAGCCTTATTTGAATCTCAGAAATGCCTCACCCGTCTCTCCCTCATCCCCTTCTCTAAAAAAAACACCATCAATCCCTCTCCCCTGTCTCTCCCTCCCTCACCCATACTTACAGACAGCTCCTCCCTTTCTCTTCTTTACCAACAAGCAAACATGCACATACATACCTCCGTCACACTGAGCTGCTGGAGAGCTACTGAGGGTCTGAAAGAATCCACGCAGGGTGTAGACCGAGCAAGTAAATAATAATACAAACCAGCTGTGTCTCTGCTGAGAGCACATTACTGTACAGTTCAAGTCCCAGATATCTAAAAGGGTCAAACTAGATCGACTTTCCTCTGTAGGTTAAATATTAAGTATGATGCTGGAAACTAACCAAACACACAAACTTCTATCCTGCACCGCTTCGTGCCAGCTCCTCTACTCTGCAGTCGTTCCTTCATGTCTTAGCATTCCTCTTTTATTCTTTCTCCAACAGGGCCCTGCCCGAGACATGGTCTGCGTATTGTCTGAAGGGTTTTGCAAACTGAAATTCTCTCATGATAGAAATACTGAGCAGGGAGAGCAGCAGGCGCATTAAAGAGAATGAGAGGAGGTAGGGCGGGGTAGCTGGAGTGAAGCACTGAGTTGTCTGTGTTTATTTTGGAAATGCATGCCTGCAGACTCACAGCAGAGGAACTGACCCTTAAACTCCACCATGGAGGATCCTCACAGAAAGAACAATATCCCTGCACTCCTTTCAAATGTCCCACGCAGGTGATCTGAAAAATGGTTATATGGAATATCCCCAAGGGGCCATTTTAACCCACCCTGGGGACCCAGGAATGGTCTGCTCCAGGAGGAAACCGTGAGGCCGTGAAGTGATTAGCGGTTACAGTTTAACTGGAGAAAAATGCACGGTGCATGAGCCCCGCCAACAAGGGAGGTAAGCGGTATGCACTGGTCTCCTTCAGTTTGCAAGTTAGTGTGAGTCAAGCTTTGTATCCGCTTTGTCTGTTCTTAACATAAGGGTCCAAGAGTCTGGCCACCGCCCCACTCAGACACATCACACTGCAGCGCTCCAGAGTATGACGGTCACTCCACGGGCACATGGCAACGATTAGTGATAAGAGATTCTGTGGAAAAAACGCTTCTGGACCAGGAAAGCCGAGAGTCACTCCGTCATTTTCAACTTTAACTTAAGTTCAGCTCTTGAATCAGTTGAGTCACACTGATGTTGTCACACTTGTAGCTCCTATCATTTCCACCGCTGCAGCATTCAGCCACCTCAACTGGAAAATAACCAAGAATTTGCCAGTAACTCCAAAATAATCACAGAGTCGGCATGTAAAGCACCTGGATGAGTGTATTTTGTTTGTAATGTTGCACAAATAGATGGTGAAAGGCAGCTGAGTCATATGAGCACAAACGCTGTGACTTTTCATCAAGTGGACATCATTTTCTCTGGGATTCGAAAAAGTCTTCATTCAGAAACCAACCATGGATGTTATAAACTTTCAGGCTTCCTCCAGTTTGCTGTACCATCTGGCCACACTGTGCATCTCTGCTGACATTTTTAGCCCAAACCCTGGTAAAGAACTGAGATGTGCAATTCTAGTGAACGTGCTCGAGACATGACAGACCCCAACAGTGGCTGTATTTCTTCTCCACAGCATCCTAATGCATGCATCACAAATGCATGCATCTGCTGATTACCACTGTCAACAAGGAAGGATGAATCTGTCATGGGAACCGAAAATAAAGCAGCTCTTATCCCTGTGAAGATAAATGAAAGTGTGTATCAGGTGCCTTGTTTTCACTGCATGCTGCCTCATTCACTGACCACTGTAATCCTCCTCCCCTGCTGCTGAGTTGCCTTTCAGCTTGACCATAATCCCCGGCAGCTATGAAACCCCACTGCGATATTAATTCAAACACTCAAACAGGCTCTACCAGTACACTTTGAGCAACTTACAACGCGTTCACTTAGTGGCAGTAGCCCTCATCCTCCTCCAGAGTTTTTGTTCCTTCCAGCAGTAAATATATTTTAGTGGCCATGTGAAAAACACAACACCTCCGATTTCAGATAAGACTTTCTCTGTGGTAGCAGACTGCACCATGTCGGAATCAAACTGAACAAGTTTGTCGTTAAATCAGATGTGGTGCAGTTTTATTAGCCCGATTTAAAGCATTAAGTTCAAGTGCACTGTGGGTTCCCACCAGCCCTCCACCACACCGCTCATGGTTGCTCTCTGACGCAGGAATATGCCATTAGGGTCCACCTTTTCCACCATAAAACAGATGCTTTTCCCTCACTGGGATGATGTCACACAGTGGTGGAGTGGGGCACAATCTCATGGAAAACTGAGGAGGGGGCAACAACCAGCCACCGGTCTGTTGGAGAGCCTTCCTGGTCTGTCAAACCTGCAACTCAGCAGCTGTCCAAGTATCTACATATGGCCGAGTATGGAGTCAAGAACACATACACCCAGAAGTGCTGCCAGCACAAACACACGCACATAAATACACACATCCTGTGAGTGTGGAATGCCACCACAGAGATGCACAGCTGGAGGCCTGTGGACATCTGGCTGGAGATGAGAGCAGTGACAGAGTGCTGTGCCGGGGAGAGATGCCTCTTTCTCTCGGATGGATGTTATGGTTGACCTGCGACTGAACTGATCATCAGCTGATTGGATAAACAATGCAGAGAGCAGGCTGTGGATGTGGGGAGCACCTGTGTTCACAGTTCAGAGAGGGTTTATGGATTAAATAGCAGGGCCTGGAACAGGGAGAGATAAGAGTTAGTCAGAGTTCTCCCTGTGCAGAAAACCTGCTCCTCTTCCCCACATACTTTGAGAGAAGTCCAGTGGGCCAACAGTCAGACCTCCTCCAGCCTCACATGCATCTCTGTGACAGTCTCTCTGGTGCTTCCACACTTTACATTATTCATAAAATACCTCACAGTCACCTTGGAAATATACCGTCATCCTGCTCTGACCCAAAATACAACTGCAGCCCTCTAGAGAGCCTCCATCTGCATTATGGCCTTTTTAATGATCCGGCCTTATTCCCCTCCAGCACAGGCCTTGTTAGGTCTGCCTTGGCAGGGCTCGGCTCTCTGCCCCGGCATCTTCTGGAACAATGGACCCATGGGAGGCAGCCAATGGGGAGAAGGTCCATCTCAAACCAAGTCCCAGAGTATGCACAATTAGGCTTAGGGACAGTGGAATTGCTTAATTGGAGGAAAATAGCTCTTTATGCAGGCCTCTCTGCCTGTGCTCATCCTTGGCCCCTGTGCTACATGTTTGGCCTCAAATAACTCAGAACTGGATTAAACAATAATAATGATGAAACAGAAATACAAAGATGTCACCAGCCCCAGCCACCACTTAGCATGTAGAACACTACCAACACTTCATGAGGCAGTAATAACTCAGAATGGCTGCAGGGATCAGAACAGCAGAGGACAAACACTGAGAGCTTCCTAACACTACATCACAGCACGCACACGCACACACACACACACACACACATAAATATATATGTATATATATAATATATATATATATATATATATGTGACCAGTTAAAACATCATTACTGTACTTTATTCCGTACACATGGCTGCTCTAAGCGGCTGCAGCCTGTGGATCAGATCCTGTCTCTCAGGGTAAGGCTGGATGTGGAGGCTCAGGAGAGGCTCGGTCACCGGGCTGCAGGGTTCTGAGCACCGCTGGAGGAAAATAGGTCAGTGCCCTGTTTGAACTGAGCAGTCTGTCCGCCTGTAGAGCCACACACAGATAGACAGACAGAAAGACAGACTACAGACGGGCGGACGGACAGACAGGGTCCTACCTTCCAGAGGAAACACCGGGGATGTGGCCCAGATGTCTCCGGCTCGGTCGCGTCTCTCCCGTCCAAACTTCGCTCTCGGTCCTGGAGCTCAAACGACGTCAGTCTGTCGCTTTTCCTTCGATCAGAACCAACCGGGACCCGTCCTGATGGAGGCGCTCCGGCCCCAGAACATGGTCAAGGTTCTGCTCAGGCACTGGCTGGAGGCTGACAGCTGCTGGTTCCAGTTCCAGCCCAGTTACATGTTACAACCAAGTCTAGAGCCGAAGAGAGGAAGGAGCTCCTGGAGAGCATCAGAGGCGCACAGAGGAGTTCTGGATGGATCTAAAGCGCATCGCTTAATGGCAGCGCCGGTCCAGGGGGGGTTTCCTCTGGGTGGTCGAGTCTCCGGTGGGGGTGGGAGGGCAGCTAAGACCGGAGGGATGGCACCAAGCGGAGGCAGTGTGGCGGTGCGGGGTATGAGTGAAGATCGGCTCGCCGTGCTCCGGATGCAGGTCCAGGACTGCTCAGCTCTCCTCGGTCGCTTCTTCTCGCGTCTCTTCTGCGTTTTCTCCGCTGATCTCTCGAGGAGACGCGGATGGTTTTCTCCCCCACCACCGTCTGAAGCGCTCAGCCAGCCGCCCGGAGCCCCGCCGCCCCGTCAGGACCAGCCCAGAGTCTGCCAGCTCAGCGCATGCTTACTGCTCCGCCCCTCCACCGTGGGCAGGCCCCGGCCGTCCTCCAGACTCTGCCCCTCTCTCTCTCCGGGCTCTCGGCCTCATCTTCCTGCCGGCGGTCCTGGTGGAAGCTCTGCTCTGGTCTGAGCTAATCCAGTGAATCTCCATCTAAACACTGTGTGCTGCAATAAACATGGAAGACTGATGAAGACAGAGCAAACATGAAACCAGACTGAAGTCATTTATTTCTATCATCTATCATCTATTTCTAATGTGTCTTTCTGTAGAGAAGCAGCTCAGGTGAGCACCTGTACAGGTAACAGTATGGAAATATAGAAATACCCATAACACATGTTAGTGGATTATTTCTGTAGCGCATCATGTTGGAGGAGATGGAGATAAATTCAACAAATATAGACTGTGAGGATTAATTTTACGTTTAGTTCAGGTTCATTAAAATCATTTTTTTCAAGCAGTCATCACAGCAGTGCTTCTAAATGTAGCTCCAGAGGTTTCTTTTTTTCTCCTGCTTCATGTGACCATAAACTGAACACCTGACAATAAATAACATAAAAATAAAGAAATATTTATAAATAAATAAATAAAATTCAAAAATAGCATTTATAAATAAAGAAAAAATAAAAATAAATATTTATAAATGAATAAAGAAATAAAATAAAATAAATAAATATTTAGAATGAAAATAAAAATTAAATAAATATTTAGAAAAAAATTGAATAAATATTTATAAAGAGAGAAAGAAAATAAAAATAAATAAATATTTATGCATACCATCTGAGAGATCTTTATGTTATAGCCACTGTCAGACGAGCTAAGCTCCCAAAATCAAGGCCACGTATTATTCTTACACGTGATTCTAAACATTTCTGTGAGCAGGGTTTTCATCATGATTTATGGCACTTTGATTGGTCCAGGATCTTACTTTTTAATTATGTAGAGCTGGCTGGAAATACTTTTACGATGCTTTTAGTATTATTATAAATAAACATGTTCCTCTCCGTAAATTTAGAGTGAAGGGTAGAAACAATGCCTGGTTCTCTCCGGAGCTCTCCAGTCTCCTTAAAGCAAAAGATGATGCCTGGGTTAAGGTCAGAAACTCTAAATCCCAGGGTGGTTGGCCAATATTAAAGCAGCTCAGAAATCGCTTACTTCCCTTGTTAAAAAGGCTATTCTGATTTTTATGTTGATAAAACTACTCGTAACCTAAACAATCCACAGAAAATTTTGGAAAGTAGTCAAATCTTCATTTGGGGATGAAACCACAGATGAATTGCCTGCTTGCATAGTAAAAGATGCACATATTCTAGCTGACAAATCAGCCATTCTTAATCATTTTAATTAATTCTTTGTTTCTTCAGGATCTCTGTTTGAGTCCTTACATCCACATCAATCTAATGTGCAGGGGGTTTGTCCTCAATCACCACCTATTATTGCTATGGTTCCAGGATCTGATCTGACTCCTTTTGATGTAGCCGAGGTGCATAGGGCTTTACAGCAATTAGATTTAAGTAAATCTGCCGGACCTGACAATCGCGAGCCTTTCTTTTTGAGGTCAGCTGCGGACTTTATAGCAGAACCTCTGTGTCATATTTTCAATCTTACTCTTTTTGAAAAATGAGATTCTGAGAATATGAGATTCTGATTATGTTCTTCCCCTGCTGAAGGGTGGTGATCCCTCCCTAGTTAACAACTACAGGCCAATCTCTAAATTGTGTGTTCTCTCCAAAGTTTTAGAAAAGTTGGTTAGTGAACAACGTAAATGTTTTTTAGATGCGTATGGTCTCCTCTCACAATATCAGTCAGGTTTTGCACAGTACAATAACTGCTGCTGTTAAAGTGGTAAGCGACATCATAGAGGCACTAGACGGCCAAAAATATTGTGCAGCTCTTTTTATAGACTTGTCAAAGGCATTTGACACAGTCGACCATGTCATCCTGGCAGACAGACTCCACAAGATTGGTTTATCTAACCAGGCTGTAAAATGGTTCTCTAATTATTTATCAGATAGAAAACAGTGTGTCAGGCCACCCGGTCTTGTTCCTCTTTCCTCCCTGTTCTAAAGGGTGTGCCTCAAGGTTCCATATTAGGGCCACTGTTGTTCACAATTTATGTAAATAATATTTGTGACAATTTGTGTAATGCTGTGTCTCATTTTTATGCTGATTATACAGTAATTTATTGTTCATCTTCTTCAGCTTTAAAATCCCTTGAGTTCTTGCAGTCAGCCTTTGATACTCTACAGTCCCGTTTGACTCAACTCAAGTTAGTACTGAATGCAGATAAATCAAAGACCATGCTGCTTTTAAATGGCAAGCAGCTTCCATCTCACCTTCCCAGGTTGTTGACTGTTCATGGGGTTGAAGCTGAAATGGTCACATCTTATAAATACTTAGGCATTCTGATTGATGAGAACCTCTCCTTTAAATTGCACATCAATAAACTTTTTTCTAAGCTAAAGCTGAAATTGCGCTTCTTTTTTAGAAGTAAATCATGTTTTTCACTGCAAATCAGAAAACATCTGATCACCACAACTTTTTTACCCTTGTTGGACTATGGAGACCTGCTTTTATGAACGCTCCTGATCAGTTTTTAAAGAAATTGGACACTGTCTACCACTGTGCTTTGCATTTTATTACTGGCTGCAGCTATCATGTGCATCACTGTTCCTTATATGCAGTTGCACATCGTCCATCTTTGTGTGCTCATAGATTCTCTCACTGGCTGACTTTTATTTATAAATCTATTCTTGGACTTCTGCCTACATATTTATGTTCACACATGTGTAGAAACCTCAGCAGATCATACAGTTGCAGGTCCCAAGAGTGAGAACTGGACTTGGCAAAAAGGCTTTTAAATTTTCTTCCCAGCCTACCTGGAAAGATGTGCAGAAGACTTGAAACAGACACATCTTGAGGGAATTCAAGACAATCAATTATAAAAGACAGAGAAATAAGCTCAGCTAGATCTTGTGATTGCACTGTGTAATCACTATTGTTTTTCTGTAGTGTGAAACTGTGACCACATTTTATTTGTGTTTTGTGAGTTTGTTGTAATCTGTCTTATGCTGCCGTCTTGGCCAGGTCAGCCTTGAAAAAGAGGTTTTAAATCTGAATAAGTTTTTTTACCTGGTTAAATAAAGGATATGATGATGATGATTATAAATGAATAAAGAAAATTTAAAAATTTAAAAATATTTACAAATATAAAAAAAAAGAAAAATTATATATAAAGAAAACAAATATAAATATATGCAGAAAGAAAATAAAAAATATAAATATTATCAATAAAATAAACAAATAAACAATCTGATAGTATCATATGATCACAAGAAATCAGGCTTTTTTTGTTTTAAAAAAATAATTTTATTTACAAATTAATTGTAGGATAAAATAATTTGCAAATCCACACTTCAGTGATGAACACGTAGTTTAAATCTGCAGTTTGACTCAAACACTCTCACTTGCATCCACATATTTGGTGTTGTACTGCTGTAATTTAGTGCAGACAGTAAATGCCTGCAGCTGGAGAGAAAAACAAACCTCTTTTTTGTCACATGGAAAAGACATTTTTAATACTTTTATTTAGAATTAATCTAAAACAAATCACACACTGTAAATGAAATAATTCAGCATGTTATGTGACAGCAGTGCATGGCAGGTGAAGAACACGCTGGAGGTGATCATCAGGTTGTAGTTTTTACCATATTATTCTTTATCTCATTATAAATATGAGTCAGGAGAACACTGTTCTGCTGGTCCATGTTCAATGTCATAAAGTTTATGACTGATCCACGGTGAAGCTCTGTTATACAGGCACCCAGAGAACACAGTCAGACCTGAGGGAAGCATCAAGGATGTCTGGGAGGATTCTCAGTCATCCAGGTCATGGTTATCCTCATAGTTTCAATTGTAGCATTTGGACTTGCTTGAGTTTATCGAAGTTTATCTCGTCTTGGATGAGAGATGAAACATTTTCCGTAAACTCAAGCAAGTACAGATGACTGAAACTACAAGGATAGTCGTATTTAAACAATCAATTTTGTTTCAACCATCATGCCTAAACCGTCTCTGTGTTTTGTTCTCGTCATTAATGCCCCCTCAGCTGTCAACCTGCCACCACTAGAGGGCATAAAGTAACCTGGGAACTGTTTTAAATACCATTATTATATACTACTACGTCCTTTCTCATGGTATAAAGTATTTACAAAATGAAGATGATGCAGCCAATAAGTGTATTTTATACATAAATGTATCCTAAACCATATGTGATGCTTTACATTTACTGATCATTGACAGTTTCAAAGCCACTGAGCCCTTCACGATGGCATGTATGGTTCCAGAACTGGTTCCAGCTGCTTTTTAAAGGCTGCTGGTCAAAACCTCCATCACTACTAAGGTTATAGAACATCCAGACTCCACTTGTGTTCATGAAATTCAATTAATGATGATGATAATTAGTGTTAAATTGACATTTTTTTTAAGAATGAAGACTGAAATGAAGACGGACATTATTAGTAAACTGGTTTGTAATGGTTTATTCTGGTGCATCCTCTAGCTGGTTCTCCTGGTTCCTGACAGGGGAAAGCTGGGATCATCTCCAGACTCTCTGCCCCACGCTGAACCTTTTAAAGCGGCTGAAAACACACGTCAGACAGACAGCAGCCCTCCCCGGTGCAGTCAGCTGATCCTGTTGTTGTCTGTTGGTAGTAGGTTATATAATGGTCTTCATTAATGCTGGGAGCTATAAGGAAAGAGTTCAAACTATCCTGTTTATGTTCTGATCAACACTAAGCATCGATCAGCTGCGATCAGCTGTTATTGATCATATCAGTGTTTATATCTCCACGTGTGAAGTTTTCAGGCTTCTGCGCTAAATAGTCCTTTGTTTACACGCAGTCTGCGGAAGGAGGCTGTCGGTAGTGCAGTGTGTGACTCCGACCAGCTGTTTCCCGCCTTGAAAGCCATCTGATCAGCTGCACACACACACACACAGACACACACACGGTCATGCAGAGGGAGAAAGGGGGAGGGAGGGAGAGAGCGAAGCAGAGCGCCACACACACCGAGGGAACCCCATCAGCTGGAAGTCGAGTAACGCTACAACTCCGGTCCGCCTCAGAGCGCCTCGTTCCCGGATCGGGATCCATGTACTGTCGGAGGGTTTAGCTCCGCTCGGATCGGCGGGTTCTGCTCCTCATCCTTCCTCTGGTTTTGCCGAGACGGTCGGCTGCGTTCGGTGCTGGGGGGGGTGGGGGGGCAAGCATGGAGTACTTCATGGTTCCAGCTCAGAAGGTTCCGTCCCTGCAACACTTCAGGAAGACGGAGAAAGAAGTGATTGGAGGTCTCTGCAGGTGTGTATTTACCTGCCCCGGTCTCCAACACGCACTTCGCTTTCTGAAGCAGCCCCCCGCTGAGCTATTGTGGGACTGAGCCCGTGTCTCCGTCCAGCACCGAGGTTCTGCTGCTGCCGTCCGGACCTCAGCTCCTGTCCCTGTTTGATCCATTAGAGGAGAATTCTGGATTTGGAGGCCAACAAACAGAAACCACGTGGTTCTCCTCACCACGCTGCTGCTGGCTCCGGAGCGTCCCTCGGTTGTTTCTGCTCTAAGCCGTCTGGCTGCTGCTCCTGGGCAGCCTGGAGCAACGGAGAGGGTCGGCCGGAGCAGCGGGGCTCTGCTGGGGCTGCTAAGCCTGGCTTGGTCGCTGTGGTTCTGCTGTGGAGAACCGAGCTTGCTGTGGGCACTGCGGCCATGCTTGGTGCTACTGAGGCTTTGCGCTATTTCCTGTGGCGGCTTGTTTTGTTCACTGTTTGCTCACAAACGCTCAGAACCTCCTTATTTGAAGCGGATCTGGTTCTGTGAAGGTTCTGAGCGGCTGGTTGGCGCCATCCAACCACCTCACTGCGTCTTTTCCCCCCGCAGCTCTGCCATGCTGCTGCCGCATTGTTTAATGGCGGAGGACGGAGAGACTGCTCGGAGCGGAGGAGCAGTGCGGTTCCGCGGGGGCCGAGGGCCTTACCAGACCGGGGATGTTACTGGCTGTTCCCCGCCAGGTGTCCGGCTGAAGGGGCATTAGTGGTCTGCGGGGAGGCAGAATATTAAAAGTGTTGTATTAATAAGGGGGGGGGGTGTGTGTCGCGGAAGGCCCATCCGCAGCACAGAGGAGGGAGGCGGAGGGATCTGCTGCTGCTGGTAGTGACGTGGGCATTCTGGGAAATGTAGTCCCGTTTTTGATGAGCTTCAAAGAATCTGGACAACAAGGGAACGAACAGAGTTTGGTTTAACATTAACTCCATAATACGGCTTATAAATATAATCACTGGTGTTATTATAAGTTAGATTAACATTAGAATAACAAATATAAATAAATAAATAAATACATTTCAAAAATAAATCAATAATTGTTTCTAGGTGAAGGCTTCACCTCAACAATTTAAATGAAGGTGTAAAGAGCAGAATGGATGAATAAAGCACTGATGAGACAAAAAAGGAGACATAAGTGTCTTGTTTTGTCTGCACATTACTTTGATTATTTTCACAGTCTACCAGTATTTTGGTCTCTGAACTGTTTTCAGGTTAATCAGTGTTTCTCTCATAGTCATATATTTATGTCCTCACATGTCTTGTTTTATACACAATCCAAAGATGGTCAGTGTGCTGGAGGAAAGAGGAGAGTAAAAATGATTTAGACTTTATTCTCTTTAAAAAGGACTTGGTCTGATTAATTGATTTTCAGAGTAGTTGCTGGTTATTTTATTTGTTTACAGCTAATCAGTTAATTCATCTGAACAACCGTCCAAAACCCTAAAATATTCAGTTTACTACATCTGATGATGACAAGATGAAATACCTGTGTACACAGAATGTTTATAAACTGGCTTCATTTGTTTGTAAAGCCTGGAAGAGACGGCAGACTTTTTTATTTAAATAATGAAACTTAAAACATTGTGTATTGTGCCTACTGTCTGACAACTGGTTGGATGTTTATTTTGGTGTCTTATAAGCCCATGTTGGGCTGGGCATACTGGATGTGTGTAAGACACAATAATAATAAAATTCATTCATTCATTCATTCATTCTGAGCAGCTGGACCACTGTTGTGTTTCTAACGACAGTTTAATTTATCAGACAGTTAAAACGCTGCTGGTTTCCTTGTGCTGAGATTCTTTTTTTTAAATAACAATAATAATAATAATCCTCGTAGTTTCAGTTGTAAGCATCTGGACTTGCTTGAGTTCCTCAAACACGTCTTTGAGGAACTCAAGCAAGTCCAGATGCTACGATTGAAAGGGTAAGCATGACCTGGATGACTGAGAATCTTCACAGACAATAATAATAATACAAAATTATTATTATTATTATTATTATTGAGGTTTTAACCCTCTCCAGACTCTTCTGGTCTGTTTGTGAGAAGTTCAAGCTCAGTTGATCGTGCTGTTTTGGCAGTGGATGCTTTGTTGGATGTGGCGCTGCAGTGTTGCTGTGTGTGTGCGACTGTGGGTCTCTATGCACACACACACACTCCTTTTCTTATCTGTGTCTGCACAATTGTTCCCAGTGTTTGCACTGAGGCAGCTGAGTCAGTACAGATAAGAGCTCGGCCAGAGAGGGTCCCAGAGATACCAAGCCCGATACAGGGGATGTTGGAGGAAGTTCGCTTTTGAATTTCTTCTCAGCTGAGTTTCAGCATACGGCCTGCAGCAGCTGTCCTCTACAGTTCAAATATGGAAATATTAATGCAGTTTGCTTCTCTCATTACAAATCAGAGGCAGTAACCTCGACTTGGCTACCCTGATGAGATGATTAGCTGCTTATGAGACAGGGATCCTTCAACAGGGTGGACTCTTGTTATAGTTGGTATAATGTGTGGCCTTGATGTATTTAAGCCTGGAACATACTAAAACTTTGACACTTAAGATGTGTAACTGTTTCAGTAGGGATGGAACATGCAGGAGAGTTTCTGTGATGTTTGCTGAAGTCCTTTCTACTGTTTGGTGATATTATAAATACACATTGTAATTGATTGCAAATAATAAGACAATGCATGTTTTCTTCTTTTGCTATACATGAGGTTTAGACATGCAGACTTGGCCCCTGCAGCCTCATTGCCATGGTGGAGGATGGAGCCGACATGACTGACATTAGTAGTTTTTATCTGAGCATGACGTAGTTCCAACTAGAGCCACTACAGTTAGAGGCTTGAAGTGCTGCTGTTTAGTTTAGTAGTTACTAACGTAGCCACTGACAATTCCTCTTTAATCAGCTGCAGATGATGGTGTGCAGCGGTACTTGCATTCAGAAAGCATGTTGGCCAGAACAAGCCGATTCCCAGAACAAGTTTTCTGTGCTTATTAGTGATGACTGGCTTTAATTCTTCTGGATGGTCCGTCTCTCTCAGACTAAAGCTGTTACTCTGTTTCTTCCCCCAGTCTGGCCAACATTCCTCTGACCCCAGAAACAGCTCGGGACCAAGAGAGGAGAATTCGCAGAGAGATTGCCAACAGCAATGAGCGTCGGCGTATGCAGAGCATCAACGCTGGATTCCAGTCACTTAAAACACTTATCCCACACAGCGATGGAGAGAAGCTCAGCAAGGTGGGTCATAGACAGAGTGTCAGATGATGAGATGGATGGAACTGCAGGGGTCTGAACTCGCTTTCATAACTGTAACACTGTTCTTCAGGCTGCCATCCTGCAGCAGACAGCAGAGTACATTTTCACTTTGGAGCAGGAAAAGACGCGGTTACTGCAGCAGAACAGTCAGCTCAAACGAATCATACAGGTAAAGAGTTACCAGAACATCAACTGTCTGCAAAGGCAGTACCAGGCTAGTTCTGTACCATTATCTAAGCTAGATATCCCATTTCTGTTCTCTCTCTCTAGGAGTTGAGTGGTTCCTCCCCCAAAAGAAGGCGTGCAGAGGAGAAGGATGAGGGGATTGGCTCCCCAGACATCCTGGAGGAGGAGAAGACTGAGGACCTGAGGAGGGAGATGATCGAGCTGAGGCAGCAGCTAGACAAAGAGCGCTCAGTCAGGATGATGCTGGAAGAGCAGGTAACAAAGGAACCACAGCAGGCAGTTTCACTAGTCTGAAAGTTTGTCTTGACTGTCTGACATTTTTGTGGTCTACATGTCAGATGCGTTCCTTTGATGCGCAGTTGTACCCAGAGAAACTGAAGGCGATTGCCCAGCAGTTCCAGGAGCAGCAGGTCCAAACGCAGAGCCTGGTCCGTATGCAGCAGCAAAAACAGCTGGAGAGGGACCTCACTCCAGCCCACAGCCCACAGGTTGGACACCCAGACCACTCAGACTGATACTTATAAGACTGGTCCACTCTCCTTAATGTCACCTGACCTTTGCAGAAAATCCATCACAGAAAACATCAGACTTGCATCTTTAAGAGTCTCAAAGAAAATAAACCTTTAACATGGATACAAGCAAGGGATCAATGGAATGAGAAGGCAGAGAGCTGAATGGTTTTCATGTGGTTTAACAAACTTAATCATCAGCTGGCAAGTTTAATTTTTTTTGGCAAAACAAAACTCTTTACTTGGTTGTAATGTTGAGCCACGTAAATAGAACCGGCTTGATTTGGTTATTTGTCTTTACTCTGATGTAATTTCTCATTTTGATCCGTCCATTTTTTTAAATTCTTTGTTAGAACTACCCAGTGTTCTCTACAGATCTCTCTTTTCTAATCTTCCAACATTCAGGGAGGTCACATACAATAAGCTCTTGATTCTGACAAACAGTTTTCATCAAAGTATCTAAAAAAATGTGTTTGTTTTGGGCTCATTAGTCTAAATTCATCAGCCCTCCTCCTCCCTCATGTGTTCATTTCTATGAACTTTGACTCGATCATGCCACAGCGTTTTCTACACACACCTACACTGATCCCACAGCACACCGTAGGTTTCACAGAGACACGACAGTCCTTTCCATGTCCATCGGTGGAGCTGTCAGCAGCCTCCACAGATTTACAGAGTGTTAAATGAGCTGCATCTGTCTCTGCCCTGACGGCTATCCTATCCTGTTTCTGCAGCCTCACCCCAACTGAACATGAAGCCAAATCAATCGTGGTGTGATGTGTCCGTCCACTGCTGTTGGCAGCTGGGCCCTCGTAGTAAAGGATAATTGATAGACTCTACATTAGCCGCATGACTCCCCAAGTAGAGTCGAGTAATATTACCTCCAATCAATATCACTATGAATTGACAAATAACTCGGTAACAATAAATTGGGAAAATGATCATCAGGGTTTCATTGCCTCATGCATAGAAGACACTTTGGTTCCCTGGCATCCTAAAATCTGTGACTATCTTTAAAATCATGTTAACTTGGAAGATATTTTTAAATAAGACATTTACTTTTTTGCATTACATCACTGGCAATGAAAGAAGTGGAATTTTCACCCGAAAAGTTGAAGGTTAGGGGAACACATGATCAGGTTTTATGATGGGATGCCAGACTGATTGTTCTCAGTTGAAGAGTAAACTTTTTAAGAGAAACGGTAAAATAACAGGAGCAGTTTTTATTAAATGAAATTATTATTGCTTTTATTAGAGAGTGCAGTGAAAAGAAAAATGATTTGAACCTGTGACTCTCTGTTGACAGCTGAATTTTTATATTTCCATATACCTGGAATCAACACGTGAAACGTTTTGCCCACAGGTGTAACCAATACAAAAAACCATGGTGACTCTACGTAATATAGATGTTTTACATCAGTTCTGCGTAAACACAGCCTGGAGTTCAGCACAAAATTCACAGAATTTTTGTCACATGACTGTTCATTGCAGCCAAGTCACTAATGGCTTCACAGTTGCGTCACAGTTTTTAGGTTTTTGCGTAATCTTGTCAGTGCAAACAGTTTATTTTTTCTGATTTTTTTTAATGAGACGTGGAAGAAAGTGACTTTGGTTAAATATTTTCATCATAAGTTGTTCAAAGACCACTGCAAAGTTGTCAACCTGATTATTCTTTCTGTTTTACTTGTTCTGTCTCCGATGAATGGTGTCGTTTTGGAGACTTAATAAGTTGGCTATCTGTATTTATATGCGAGTGTGTGTGTGAGTATACTGTTTTTTCTTAATAGTGGTTTGTGCAGGTTTGTTACCATAGTGAAGAGGTGACCTGAGAATAATGTATTGTGACTGTACCTTTGTACAGGTGTTGGCCCCTACTAACCCCCCTGCACCGACACACCATGCCACAGTCATCGTCCCGGCACCTGTCCAGACCCCACTGCCCCATCATGTTACCGTGGTAACCATGGGCCCAGCATCAGTTATCAACACGGTGTCCACGTCTCGACAGAATCTGGACACCATTGTTCAAGTAAGATGCAGTCCGAAGTTACATAAATGTTTAATGTTAAGTCTGAACACTAGAGGGCACCACTGTCACTGACATCTCCTGCCTCCATGTTCCTTCAGGCGATCCAGCACATTGAGGGCACCCAAGGGAGGGGCCTTGTTGGCGAGGAGGAGCAGCGGAGAGCGGTCATCGTCTCCTCAGGGCGCGTCCTCTCTGATGCAGCCGGCTCAGACACAGCCTCAAACAGCGACGGGCCTGATGACTGTTCTTTGCCTTGAGTTCATCACACTGATGTTCTGCACACACACACACACACACACACATACACACACACACACACACACACACTTACTTACATACACGCACACACCTACACACAGAATGCCGAGCAGACCAGGCTACCGGAGGCGACACACTCACAGCACTCTGGTTCTGTGACAATAACAGGGCTGGTAGTCAGATTAAAGCACTCGTTTTTTCTTTTCAGCACACACCATGTTGATGTGATAGGCAGCCCAGATAGGTTTACACTTAGACACTCGTACATGCAGCCGCTGTCTCTGTGCTTATCACTCTCATTCACTCACACATACAAATTCATGCCTCTTCATTAATCTATAGAGAGATTATTAGAGCGACTATTTCACTTACTGATCTGTAAATGCTCTGTCATACTGGATATTAGAATGTCTGCTAAACATCTCCATTAACTACCAGGACTGTTATCTTATCGTGGCCCTGAAGCCATGTGACTGATCTGTGAAACAGGAGACAAAGTCGATGCTGTGGTGTCGCCATGCAACCCCAGACCACCATCCTTTAAAGCTGACCTATTTGAGATGTTTGGAGAGACACTGTGAGCCAACAAGACTGTCCTGAAGTTCCACCTTTTAAGCTTCAAGCTATGCGTTCTTTACTTTTGTCAGTCTTCTTTCTCATGTTTTGTTTCTCTAAGGAAAAAAAGCTCCATGTTGATGAGAATTTAAAAGCTGTTAATGTGGTTAAAGGGTGCTGCAGCACAGCTCCAGAAGGGGAAGGGCACTTCCTGGTTCACAACTCTATTATGTTGTTTGTTTGTTTGTTTGTCTGTTACCATTTTGCTGGGCTGGGTTCCCGGTAATCCCACATGTGTATTTGGCCTGTTCTAATTCCTGGTGGCCTGACAGAAAGACATCACTGCTTGCTGACACCCTCCCCTCTTAAGTATAAAAGCACCCAGCTTGTTGAATAAGCTAACCTGTGGGCCCTGTCGAGTGATTCCACTGGTGTTTGTCTTTAAGTGTTGTGAGTCTGCAGGGCTCAGTGGTGTCTTAGACTCTGGCAGTCTGACACCACTTTTGCCATGAAATTGAAAATTCACACATACAAATACAACTGACATACAATCGCTTGTTTGCTCAATCTTAAAAACTTGTCTTTTTTAGCACCGACCAGTGTAGATATTTTTTTTCTGTCAAAGCTGAGTTTGTTTAGGATGTGAGGAAAATGTCCAGTGGGATTATCTGACTGTGTAGACCACAGACTCTATGCATTTCCTGACATCGGCCATTTAGTCTAGTGTACTGTGCTTTTTACATATTCCCTCTTAGATCTTACTTTTAAATGTGTTGGAACTCTTGGTCGACAGATTGACTTTTAAAGGCAGCAGCCTGCCTTCCTAACAGCCTGTGGACAGGAAGGTACTGTGCAGCCAGCCTTAACGCTGCCCTGAGGTCTGACACGAGTACCTGAACACTTGGTCCGTTTTGTGGACGCTAAAATCCTTCTGGCTTCCATGTCGCCTTTCTAATCAGTTGGGGTGTGTTAAATTATGGACATCCAGTCATTTGGTCCAATTCACATCCATTGGTCTTGCTGTGTTTGGTTGCTGGTGTCCTGATGATCGTTTCTCGTGAGTATTTGAGCTGTGTCTGAATGCATGTAGATTGAATCTGTTTGGGCCCTTACCATTGACATTCCATAAAATCTTACTGAAGTTTTCCTCCCAGTTACTTTTCCAAGGTTAACCTGCTATGTTTAGAGGCGAGTTACATCTGGGGCTTTTGACACATCACTGCTATTTTAAATACCAACTCATCCCTTCATCAGTGCTGAGAAGGAACTCTGAACTGCTGGGCAGATAGAACTCATCATGATTTAAGTCATGGAATTTCCCTTTAAAAAATATTGATGTCAGCTGCACTGAAATGAGTGAAATTAAATCATGGGATGTTTTCCCAGTAACTCTTTTGTAGGAAGGGGATTCCTGGACGTGAAAAATCTCTGCATGTTTTGCTTTTCGAGGAGCTCTATGTTTTCCTTGGAGTATCTGCATTTGATTGGTTTTCTGCTGAAGTGTTTTACTTCTGTCTGTGTTTTACACCCTGTTCCGTGTGTTACGACACAGTTTGTGGACATATCAGATTGTTAAATGAGTGGGGTGGGCCGGGGTCAAGACTACAAAGCACTTACTGTACTATAGTGGAGTCGGCCTCCGTCTTTTGTATGAAGGGGCGTCTCCTCAGCTCAAGCTCTTGAGGTTATTAGTAAAACCACACGGCAGTCTATTCCCATGTCCCTCCATGTCCAGTCCTCCATCCTGTCCTGTCTGCCCTTCACATCTTGTTTTTGTTCTTTTGCTATGTTTTATGCTGTCTCTGTGTATCTACTGTCAGTATCTCTCGCCTCTCCTTTAGTTCTTTCTCTGTACTATGTTTTGTTAGACCTGTCAATGCATATGGTCATCAAGAAGCTATTTTTTTTAAGAGAAATGTTTTGGGGTTAAAGAGGCTTGTGCCTTTGTAAAAACAGAATAATAAAGTTTGTACTTTGTTTTTTAAACAGTGGGCCTTTTTGCATCTTTTTTGGTTCTTCACAGTGAATATTTTCCCCTAAATATCCTCAAAGTTTCAATAGTAGGATGAGAGGTGAAATGTCTTTGAGAAACTCAAGCAAGTCCAGATGCTACAATTGAAAACACAAGGATAGTCATGACCTGGATGACTGAGAGTCTTCACAGACGTCCTCTAAACTTTGTGTGTTCTGAGAGAGTGTTGGTCATCACAGTACTAATAATGACTTTACTAGCTGGATTTATGTCATTTCCAGTCGTGGTTGCAATAGAGTTGATGCACAAGTATCTATTTGTGATTGGTGGAGGGGATTGTGAAGCCCCCACCCCCACTGCTTAGCAGCTCATTGCTAAATTGAGAATGACCACGTTCTCTGACGGCTCGGCGTTGACCAGGGACAGAAGGTGGCACCTCATGAGATCCATTCCAAGCCTCTTGTTCACAGCTTCTGTGAGTGCAACCACTGCTTTTGGTGTCTAGGTGTGGCTAATAGTTTATTATTGTGTTGCTGCATTCTACTGTTACAGAATGAGTGGAGTGTATTATTCATTTAGCAGACATGAAGCTGAGTTCTCGGATAAAGACCAAGTATCACAGCCAACATTTGTAATGAAAGCTGGAGGCTGAACTCTACTGAAACACTGGTGATGTGTAGAAACTATGGACACAAACTGAAAATGACACTTAAACAGGTCTGTGAAGATTCTCGTTCATCCAGGTCATGGTTATCCTCGTAGTTTCAATCGTAGCATCTGGACTTGCTTGAGTTTCTCAAAGACTTTCACCTCTAATCCAAGACGAGAGGTGAAACATCTTCTATAAACTCAAGCAAGTTCTAAGAACTTCGACCTTTTCGAGAACTTCTTGAGTTTTTTGAAGACGTTTCACCTTCATCAGTCCTTAGAACTTGCTTGAGTTTCTTCTATAAATCCCATGAACACATTTTAGTCTCCATTAAAAATTACATGTTAGAAAACATGCAGTTAGAGTTTGAAGGCTCCATAATTTGCTGATAGCAAGATTCCACACTTCCTTTCTTTAAAAAGTGAGGGTGCTCAGTGCTGGTGAGTGTTTGTGCAACGCTGTTTTCTATTTTATTGTTGACAGCAACATCAAGGTGCAGCCAACGCTTGGAACAAGACAGTGACTGATGTCAGTGTTTGTTTTAAATAAATAATTTTGACTAGAATTCATTCAGATGCTCATAATTGAAGCTCCTCCTACCACCGGTAAGGTTCAGGAATAAAGCAGCGTTACGCTCTAGAGTAAACATGCTGTAACATTTGGACACACTTCCCAAGTCATCTGGGATGGACATGCCCGGGTAAGAAACTCCTGCCATATTTTAGGATTAATTTACAGTTGAGATGTTGATTCCTGAGGAATTGTGAGATTATGTTCACCACACTGAGTCTGCTGGAGTGTGATAAAGCAGTAATCCACCTAACGTTCAGCGGTGTGAGGGATCCCAGGCTGACTCAGGGGCCTTCATGTTCCAGACATGGCCTCCCATTCCTCCCTCTCTTTCACTCTCACATATAGTAACTCCAGGGTAAAGGTTTGATGAGACTTAAACGCTTTTCTTGGAACACATTTACTACAACCAACATGTCTGCAGAGCTGGAGCGGTGAGGCTCTACTGACCATCATTTTTCATCCAAAGCAGGTCACTGGGACGTTCTATCTTTGACTAAAGGATGCTGTTGTTCTTTTGTCTGTTTGATATTAGTTCAGAGGACAACAGTGTTCATTTTAAATCTGTTAAACTGAAGTAAAGTAGTCTGACATGTTGGACTGACTGATAGCAAGCTGATGTATGTCCTAGAGCAGCTCAACAAATTAGAATATTGTCAAAATGTTTAATATTTTCCATTCCTTATTATATGTTCTAGACTCATTACATGTAAAGTAAAAAATGTAAAGCATTTTAATACTGTAATTTTAATAATTAGGAGCTACAGTTTAAAAATAAACATTTCATTTCAAGTTTCAGTAAACCACTATTTAAACTCTTGGTTGAGTTCAGAATATCAACCAACAGACCAGAAGATGATCATCAACACCTTCAACAAGGAGCCTCAGGAGGTTATTGTTGGAAAGGCTGTTAGCAGTTGGATGGAAGCAGATTAACAGGAAATTGAGTGAAGGTAGAAGTGCAGCAGGAAAAGGTGAACAAGCAGCAGAGATGATGTAGCCTTCAAAGGATTGTAAAGAAAAGATGGTTTACGAATGCTGAAGAACTTCACAGGACTTAGGCTGGAGTCAGAACGTCTTCAGGAAAGGAGCCGCATCCATCACATTCCTGGTATCAGTCAGCAGATCTCACCTGGGCTGAGGAAAAACACAACCGGACTGTTCTCAGCGGTCCAAAGTCCTAAATTCTGCTTTTCATCTGGAGATCAAGGTCCCAGAGTCTGGAGGAAGACTGGAGGAGCTCAGAATCCAAGGAGTCTGAAGTCAAGAATGAAGGGTTCTCAGTCTGATTTCTGGTGTCACATCATCTGCTGGCATTGGTCCACTGAGTTCTATCAGGTCCAAAGTCAATGCAGCTTCTAGCAGCAGATTTTAGAGTCTTCATGCTTCATCTGCTGATAAGCTTCATGGAGACACTGGTTTCCTTTACAGCAGCAGTTGATCATAGACACAACTGCTGACAAAGAGTTTGACCATGATATTACTGTGTTTCACTGGCCTGACCTGAGCCCCAAAGATCTACACAGAATACCACAGAACCTCACAGAACCCCATATGGAGTATTGTCAAGAGGAAGATGAGAAACACTAATACAGCCGATCTTAAGGCAGCTATCAAAACTACCTGAGCTTCAATAAGACTCAGCACGTCCCCAGCCTGATCTCCTCCATGACACACTGAAACAGTAATTCATGGTATAGGAGCAATGACCAGGTACGAAATGTAAAAATGAACAGAGTTTTCAGAAGCTGGACATTTCTGTATTCTAAATCCATTTATTGACTGATCTTGGAGAATATTTTAATAATTTGAGATACTGGATTTCTGATTTCCGTGAGTCATAATCATTGAAATGAAAACAAAAAGGCCTGAATTATTTCACTTTATGTGTAATAAATACAGAATGTATGAAAGTTTACCTGTTGTAACTTTTTGCTGAAATGCATTATACAGTAACATGTGGTGGCACGAAGGTTTAGTTATTGTTAGACAGAGTTTCCAGTCTTTGGTCTAAGCTGTGCAAAAAACAAGCAAAAGAAACAGAACAAACTAAAGTTGGTGCAAATAGAGGGAAAACTGCAGCTTTACTTTTTGGTAAATTCACTTTCTTACTCAGAATTACGCAAGAAGATCGACATCGCTGCGTTACTGCGTTTAAAACATTTCTGTAAAGTCATCAATGAGGAGACCAGTGAATCTACTCTGGGTTAAGGTTTGCAGTGATGTTGAGGCCGAACTGCAGCGTCTCTAAAAAGGAGAGTCAGCTGCTCGTCCATGTAGAGTCTGTGGCAGGCTTTCACAGACCAGCTGCCCTCTCTGCCACGCCTCTCCTCTCTGTGCACTTTAACCTTCCTGCCTTGGTATATATAGTCTGAGCGACTATCACAGTTCTCCTGGCAGCCATCATGAAGGGTACAGTCTCGATCTGCTGTTTCCTCTCCCTTCTGCTTTTGCAGGCCACAGCAGGTAAGACTCGTTTTGGTTAAACCTCCTGTGGTGCACCGTTGGCATAATATATGTTCATGAACTAATGGTGAATGAAAACATGATGTGATGGAAGTCTAGGGGCTGGTTTGATGAAACAATGCTGCCACACTTGACTGCTCTGTTACCTGATTCAGAGGATGATCAGGAAGGAGCTGTCATGAGGCCTAAACGCTGTCCTGGGATGCTCTGGTTCGATTGTGGGGATGGTTTGAGTCCTCAACCAGCCAAGGATAGACAGGCAGAAATCTTACCCCAGTCTTTCTCCAAGCTGGACTATTTAAAATGTGTCCCAGTTTAAGGTTTAACAGCTGGCACTAGCTAAATCATGAGTTTAGCTGACTCCTTGTGACATTTTTACTTATAAAACCTAGAAACAAATTCCACACAATAACATCTGTCAGTTTAGATGTCAAGTGTCAGTTTACATTTTGGTGAGTTTCTGAAGGGGAGAAGTTCAGGATCACTGAAAGCTGTCGAGGCTCTACTGTGGGCTGACAGCTGTTTGAGGGCATGGCACCGGCTAATGGAAAGTCTTACTCTGACCAAGGAGAGGAGGACAGCTATATGGACAGCTCTTTATCTGCCTCTTTGGTTTATTCTTTATTTGTATCTGTTTGAAGTTAAAGAAGTGAGTTTTTGTGTGCAGCATTTTCAAACGTTAATAACCAACAGAGATCCTGACTGTATGTCAGTAAATGTATTCAGATGAAGCCATGGAAGTGAATGTCACGGTGAGCTAATCACATACAGCTACTCCCAGATTACCCGGTCTAAAAATGCATTCTGCTCTGTGGGTCTGGCGTGGAACGGTTATTGTTACCCTTGTCTGTCACCCCTGTCCGTCCTTGGGGTGGCGTTCAGCTCCACAGCCCAGACCCAGGCCTCCATATTCCAGGCTGCTGTCAGGTGTCTAAGATTGGAAGACCTCCTGAAACCCAACACTGCCCACTACAGTTCCGCCCTCCCTCCATTCGACTCCCCTTCTCTCCTGACTCCTCACCCCTCCCAACCCCACGCTTCGCTTTAGATACACTGCACAGCTGCTGTCACTCTGCACTGTCACAATCGCAATTTATTCCCAGCAGTTGGCCTTTTAGGGACATGCATTCTCCAGGCAGGAGGGGCCAGGCCGTGGCTGCAGCTCACGCTTCCAGAGACTCTTTCTGCAGGTGTCTGTTGGTATCTCTGTCTCTAAACTCACTGCACAGGCAGAATGTGAACAGACTTTTATTTCTGAAGAGCATGCAGGAGTTTTGATTGCAACACCTGCAGGATACAGATGGTTCTGAGGATCTTGAAGTGTGTAATTGTGTGCGTTATTGATTGGTTTGATCGCTGACAGGAAGTGCACTGAAGTAGCTAACTGTGCAGAGAGAACCAGACAGGGTTGCCTCCCTCTGAACGGATGTGAAATTGATTAGCTATCATTTCATTATTGGTTGCCTTGTGTTCTCTGTACAGATTTATTGGTCCAAAAAGCAGAGCCAATAACGTGTTGTGTACGAGGTTGGAGGAATGCAGCTGAAGCCTGCATTCTTGTCATGCATGTCTATTGATGACATCACTGCATTAACTGGTTGACCCAAAGATGTCATCAGTTTGACTGAAAGGAAAGACATGGTGACTTTGGACATTGTAGAGATGACACCTGTGCAGACGTTGGTCTGCAGTTGCTTTAATAGCTTCAGCTTTTCCAAACAGAGTGAGCTGAGCTTTTTGGTGCTGAGAACGGATCCACGGAGGACAAACCTGGCGTCTTGATGCTGCTCAGTTCCGACAGTGTTCAGTGTTTTTATGTGATGATAAACACAAGTTACAACAATTATAGTAGTGTGATCAGACTGCTAGTGCTGCTATATATCAACTGTATTACAAGCACATGTAGAAACATTGTTGTGCTGCTCAACACACTGAGAGTTTATGTCTGTGAAGATTCTCAGTCATCCAGGTCATGGTTGTCCCCCTAGTTTCAATCGTAGCATCTGGACTTGCTTGAGTTTTTCAAAGACGTTTCACCTCTCATCTTGGACAAGAGGTGAAACGTCTTCGACAAACTCAGGCAAGTTCTAAGAATTTAGAACTTTTTGAGTTTCTCAATTCAAGAAACTCGAGCAAGTCCAGATGCTACGACTGTAACTACGAGGATACTGATGTTTTAGCATCTTTGGGGCTTGTCAGTTCTTCATACTCATGTGTTTATATGCGGTGGTAATATTATCTATCCTCAGTGCAGTAAAAACATCTTTGGCCTCCTTGCTTTGCAGAGGGGAGCAAATGAAAGTTAAAGGAGCTCAGTCTCCACGTGATTCCCACTGATGGCATGTGGCATGTCTGGGACATCCCTATGCTGTTAGTAGTAGGAGGAACACACCAGTCATACCCAGCGGGCGACTTAACTTAACACTCCTCCTTAAGACGACGACCCCCCACCCCCAAGTCTCAAGGGCACCTGATGTCCTCTGCTGGCTTTCAAACAGGAGAGCAGGGATAGAGGCATCAGATCAACACCTCAGCGTAAAGTGCCTTTGCTGTCACGCCCATCCGCTCTGACCTCTGAGAGGATTTAGTGTGGATGTGGTTCACCTACGTCAGTGTCACTGATGTTCATGGTCTTTTAACTGTAAAACAAAATGCACTGATGTCTGAATGTAGACACTTGTCTCTCTTTTCATGTCAGCACATTCTGTCTCAAACAAACGATCTACCAGCTGTAGAGTGGAAGTAATGAAGACTGTATTTTAATTATGGGACTGAGCTGCATTTCATGTCAAGAGGACAACATAATGTAATCGTACACGTGTGTGTTTAGTGCAGTACTTTCACTTGGCTGGCCGTTATGTTACAGTCGGCTCTGTTGGATGTGGAAGTCTCCGAGTCTCCAGACCGACTAACAGTCGAAATCTCAAAATAGGCTGCAGTCGTTGGGTCCCTCATCTGTCCATCCTCTGACCCATTGTGCTTCTATTTCTGACAGTGGGGGAGTTCTAGCTTCACTCGTTGGGCCACCTGTTGCCATCTGTGGCCTCCTCTCACCACACCCTGCTCTGGCTCTGCTCACTTCCCTCACACCACTGACCCTCACCACAGCCAGCTATGGCTTTATTTACCAATCACGGACTGTGCTTTCAGTGTCTTTTCAAAGTGAGCCCAATGCTTGGTTTTTGTACTACAGCTATTTAAACCCTGTCATATTTCACCAACCGGTGGTAAAAGGTTTGTTTGGTCTCTTTAAATCTGATTGAAATCAATGCCTCTCCACTGATCCGTCCAGAAGAACGCCTTGGCCTTCAGCTAAAGTTGCCTGAATCCCCCCATGCTCAGAATAAGTCCTCTAAGTGGGAGTTCCAGGCCTGTTGCCCTCATCATGTTCACTTTAATTCAATTTATCTTCACTGTGCTGCAAGCAGAACATGATCCTGGGGTTTCACACATGTATAGATACCTTATATGTACAGTGGAAATACACATGACTGCACAAACATCCCAGTGTGCATCAGAACACACACTGGGATGTTCCCTGGTTGGATGCTTAAATTAAATAATACATCTTTTCACTTATAATAACCGGCTCTGTCATCTCCACTGGATGGGGTTTGTGTCTCTTATGTGCTGGACTCTGACTAAAACAGTTTCAAGAGAAGTCCCAAAAGTCTGAATCTGTTTGGTGAAATTTAAATATTTAAATAAGTCAAACACATTTCTGTTGTAGATGTGTGTTTTTACACTGATCCAAGCTGGCAGTTGTAGATTGACATTGCCTCTGATAACCGAACAGACTCCACAGTACATCTATAGTTGAGGCATGGCTTATTCTGGGGTGATGGTCGACTTAAATCACCAACATTCCTACAGGATGTGCCGATGCTATCAAAATGTTTCTCCAAACTGAGGGAGGGTTGTGTGACAATGGGCTCACTGAGGACACTGGGTGCTGGGCACAGATGTCCAGGGTTCCGCTCCCGTGGCGCCTGCAGGGTTAATTTTGAGCACTGATGCAAAGGTGGGCAACATTACCTCTGTGATCTTTGTGGAGCTCTGCTGCAGGGCCTCCGTCAGGGATTGACTGGATTGGAAGGTGTTAACAAGTTCACAGCAGTTAAGGCCCTCTCGAGAGGTTGGTATTAAGAGACGTGATGAGTCGAGTTACAGAAGCTGGAAGAAGCTTTGAGCGCTGCAGTGAAGAGGAGGTGGACATCTTCCTCAGAAGCCACTTGAGCCTCCAAGTGAAATCATCCTCAGTCTCCTCTAATGGTTCACTTCTCTCAGGGATCGTTCAGATGGCCTTAATTCCTTTTTTGTGACGTTTATCTGAGGCTGGATTTGACATGGAACCAGCCTGTGCAGTGTCATGTGTCTACGTTTCAAAATGGCTGCCACAGGTCACACATGAATAACATCACTTGTTGGTGTCTCTAAAGGTCATGTGAGCAAAAACAGCTTTTAAAGGCATGCCGTTATCATCTGAACTAAACCTGGTTCCATGTCTTTGATGATATATAGTATATGTTGAATCTCTGAGGTAGATAAGAGACATCAAACTTCTGCTGTTATGGGTTCACATGCAAATAGGTTAACATCCATTTATTGTGATAATCAGATGCTTTAACCTTCTAAGACTCTGTGTCCTCATGCATGGACATCTTCCCTGCACCATAACCCTAACTCTGGAAGTCTGACAAACTTGGAAAACTCTGCCTATTGTGCTAGCTAGTCCGTGACTCTCCACGAGCTGTGCGCTGAACCCGGAGGCGAGTGCAGTGCATGGCTGCAATCTGCTATTACTTATTACTATTCATGTTACTACTACTACTAATGACTATTTATTAATCAAAGACAAAGCTTATTTTTTATATTTATTAGGTCCTACTAACCCCAGATAACTAGGTTAAATCAAAAATGCAAGGCTCAGAAAAGGTCGGGTCTCAAGAGGCTATGAAGACATTATTCTACAGTATCCTAAGAATAAATAGAAAACACGTAGCTCAACATGTGTGGATTTGTTAATGAGGATTACTCAGACCCTACTTTTATTCTGGCTATTACCCTTTTGAATTCCCTTGTTCTTGCACCGTGCTGGCAGCAGCATCACACAGACTTATTTTTAGCAGGTTGACTCGGTTAGAATCAGCAGTGTCTCGTTGTTCCTTAACCAGCAGTGTGTCAGTGCTGCCACACAGCAGAGGAGCACCTTTGGTGTTAGATAAAGAACTATCAGGTCCTTTATGGGCTTTACTTTCTCATTTAACTGTGCATGTACTGAGATGTCCCATGTGGATTTCTGTGGTCTGACATACTATCAGATAAATCTGACTGACTGCAGTTGCTGTCATTTATATGCACATATTCTTTTTTCATGAATGAGAAACACTCTATTCAACTCAGCTGGTTTTAATGAATGCACATCTATTCCTCCTTAAAGACCCTTACTTCATAGACATACGTTTATTCCAGGCTTGTAAACAAACAGGCCTTCAGATGATTTTGCTTGTTATCTGATGCCCTGCTGGTTTTGGCCAAAGCAACGTGCCTCTTAGCCAGAAACACTAGAAGTCATCGGCCACGTGGCCAGTGGCTTTACTCCAGGTTACGGTGCAGGACACCACAGCAGCCCTCTGAGGGGAGTCTGCTCACATTCAGATAGAGTTTATTATTAGGGGGAGAAAACAACGTCGTCATCCCAGCATGGGGTGTTGTGATACAAAGCCTTTTGGCTGTGACGCCAAAAATGACAGCATTTGTTATTATCTTCATGGATCAGTGGAAGATTTCAGTGGGATCATGGAGCCTACTGGACATCTCTCCTGCTGATTCCTTCTGCTTCAACCAGAGCCTGCTTCTAATTTAGACATTAGCCTTGTCATAAAGAGCACCGATATTTATGTGAAAAATGCAGTGAAGCAGACAGCAGCTGCAGCAGTAGTGCTGATGGTACGGCACACCAGAGCAGAAGCATTTGGTAAAGTGACTGAAGGGACACTGTACTCTGACAGCACTGTATAAGAGGATCAAAGTGTTGTCCCTCTGGCCTGAGGTGTCTGCAGCTCTAATCTAGAAAACAATCTTTCAGCTTTCTCCTCCTCGTGTCAGTTTGTGATGAGTAGAACATAAATTCTGAGTCACTACAGCATTTTTCTAGTCAGTTGAGCTCCAGCACCCACTTTTCCTGCCTTCTGAGCACTTATTAGTTTATGAGACTGCAGCACTGAAAAGTTTTCACATTTGTTTTTAGTCCAATTTTTGTCAAGGAGTTCAGTACATATGGAGGAAGTTATCTGGGGACGTATGAAACATTTTCATCCTGTTGAAATGTTTAACTGGGCCGTGCTGACAGGAAGCACGGGGACAACATGTTTATAAAACCACATCAGTTAGATCATGACGTGTGCCTGATTTGTATTAACTGAATACAGTTAAGAACCCTACAGCTGCTACTATATCAGCTTCATTCGTTCACATCCATGCTATAAATGCCTCTAAATTCCCTAACAGCTCTATTGAGGGAGCGTCTGGTAGTTTGGAAGACCCAGAACCTCTGCAGGGCCCAGAGGTGTGAACCAGGAAGACCTAAATAAACCTGGTAGCAGAGTCTGATCCTGGGCGCACAAGGACAGACCTCACCACCAGATGAGGCTAAATATAGATGAGAAAAGACGGAGGATTGCACATCATTGTCTCAGGCATACTAGCGATGGGAACAGTCAGTCCGACTCCGAGTTCTCCTGTACTCTGTTATGAAACTGGGGAAGTCCGTCTCTCTGTCTGCCTTATCTCTGTTGTTGTTATAAAGCCCATGGTGATGCCAAACACATGTCTTTGTCTGTTTATTTTCAGCGTTTGCTTTCTAAATTAAGAGCTGATTGTACTAACAGCTGTGATCTAAGTAATCCGATATGTTCACGACTGGTGAGCAATACTTTGTCTCAGAGTCTCTCTCTCTTTCTTACACACAACTATTGTAGTAATAAAACCTGATAGAAACTCCCTTAAATGTGTTTATTCTTGTACAGAATGTTTGTTTTTTTAAAAGATAGTTGATCATTTACAAAAGGATTGGTCAGAATAGTGGTTAATATAGAAATAAGTACTGAGAGATGTGTCGTCCATCTTGCTAACCATCTGATTGGTGGTTCATCGATAAAAGATTTGGTTTAATCTCCAAAAGCTCACAAAAGTACCTTAGTTTTGTTTGCTTAAAACCAGTGTCTAAATATTTAGGGTTGCACAATATGGAATGGAAAGGGATGGATTGTCTGTAAAGATCCTCAGTCATCCAGGTCATGGTTATCCTCGTAGTTTCAATTGTAGCATCTGGACTTGCTTGAATTTCTCGAAGACCTTTCATCTCTCATCTTGGACGAGAGGTGAAATGTCTTTGACAAACTCATGCAAGTCCAGATGCTACGATTGAAACTATGAGGATAAAGGGATGGACTATTCATGCAGGGTCAGGTAAGGTTCATTCCTAAAGATGTTCAAAGCATAGAAATTCAATTTGCAGAACAAATATGAGGAAGGATGACTGAGACTTCTGTTCCAGTTCTGTGCTGTGAAGTATGACACATGTTCTCTTAATGTTGTTTTACAGAAGAAGAAGAAGATTTCACCTCCGTCCTCAGAGACAGATCTCACATTGATGAGACGCTGCGGCTGGCAACTGAGGAGAAAGCAGGAGACTATGCAGGTGAGGATCAGAGATGATCCAACACGTGTGGACAGAAGTTCATTGTGAATCTCAAACTACATGTGATACATGGCAGTTAGCTCAGTGTGTGTGTGCTAAACAGGAGCATGTGCTCTCCTAAATGTACATCTGAGGTTTCAATGTCAAAATATCAGCAACACATATACAGATGTCTTTCTTTTTTAAAAGCCCTGGATGGTTTCAAAAGGGGCTGAATGGTGGCTCAGTGGTTAGCAGCGTTACCTCACAGCTAGAAGGTCCCTGGTTCGCATCCCGGTTAGGATGCCTGGGATCTTTCTGTGTGGAGTTTGCATGTTCTCCCTGTGCAGCATGGGTTTTCTCTGGGTACTCCGGCTTCCTCCCACAGTACAGAAACATGCTGAGGTTAATTGATTATCCTAAATTGCCCGTAGGTGTGAATGAGAGTGTGCTTGGTTGTCTGTTTCTATATGTAGCCCTGCAATAGGCTGGCGACCTGTTCAGGGTGTCCTCTGCCTTCGCTCGAACCCTACAGAGGATTAAGCGGTGTATAGATGATGGATGGTTTCAAAAGACTCTACTTAGTGTGTGAAACATGACAAAGGGTCCCGAACAGATGAACTGTTATAATCTCTCTTCTTAACATCTGTACGATGCTCTCTGCCATCTCTCCTTGTCCTCCAGCGGCTCTACAGAGGTTGCGGAAGATTTACCATTCATCCATCAAGCCGATGGAGCAGGCCTACAAGTACAATGAGCTGAGGCAGCACGAGATCTCAGGTATCCCAGAGGCATCGGCTGTTCCTGCACTCTGCTTCACTTTGTTCTGTTGTGTGGGTTTTCTGTTTGCTGTAGTGACTGATGGTAGACCTGTCTGTATACATGCATCAACTTTACACCATCAACTCATACATAACAGCAGGATACAGTGATTTTTCTTGCTCCAGTGAATGGGTGACTGTCAGAGATGATCTGTATTCACAATACTTCTGTTCAGTTTCATGCTTACACTGGAATTAACTGTGTTATATTGTTTGTTAATAAAGGTCTTTTTTTCATATTACACCCACGATGCTGCTTCAGATACTTCTAGTCCTACTTTTCATTTTCCTTTCACTATTTTTTTTGCAGTGTCCCAGTTTTTTCTTTACAGTAAACTCTAAGCTGCACACTGAACTACTCAGAACAAGCTCTTCTTTCCCACATAGAAATAAAGCTCGCCCTCTTGTGGCTTTTCAGGCTTGACTCGCATGCAAACTTCTCACATTCAACCTGTATCATGTTTCTCAGCGAACATTTACTTTTTGTAGATGGGAGTAAATTCACTTATAACCCGAGCACACAGACATTCCACCCATCTGTTGACATGTTTGACACGTTGCAGGTCAAATATGGAACTAGACTCCAGCCATTCATGTACATTGTTAGTCTACCCCTCACTCCCTCACTGAGCTCTCCTCCACCTCCTGTTCCCTTCACCTCTCCTGTCCTTCACCATCCCCTCATCTAACAGCCTACCCCGGACGAACCCTGGGGGACTCAGCCACAGGTGGGTGTGGGCAGGGCTTACCTGTGCATGGCACTGCCTGAAGTGCTCAGCCCCTTTGTTTCACCCTTTACTGCTCTCTGTGGGTCCAAAATTTCACACTGCACTTTGGGTGACACCAGATTTAACATCTCCACTAGGGATGTCGTCAAAGTGGTCCATGAGCGACGAAATCTTCCGTCCACAGAGAGATTTACTCCTGATGTTAAACAGACTTTAAGGCTGAGACAGCTCATTACTCAGAGAGGCTAAATATCTCCCTGTGAAGTTAGGGTGTAAAATGTACAGTATGGAGGGGTTGCATGTGCAGTTTTGGCTGTAAAGGACACACCGGCTTGAGGACACTGGTGGGAAAGGGTGGTCAGTGTTCAGCCAGGAGGGTTTTTATTTTTCAATCATTTTAAAGGCCACTGGCATCAGCTGTGACACTGTTAGTGTCTTTGAAGCATTTTAGTTACTTTTGTGAACATGTCTTCTCTCTTTTTGTTTTTTTTTTATCAATATTTTTCACAGTCTCCTGTTAAATTCATTCAGATTTGGACCTGAAGGTTACTGCAGACTTAGTGCCCTGCCACCCCGACACCATGTCCACTCACAACACATCAGCCTGCTATGAGACGCAAAGCTTTGAGTGACGGTCCTGCTGAGGAATGGCTGAACTTATTCTCATGCTTTTAAACACCCTAACAGCTTCCACACATGTTTGTCTGCTTTATTTCTATCAGTCTCTAGAAATACTCCTCTGTGCTCTGGGTTGGGAGTGACAGTGCTACTTAAACACTCTTCAGTGTCTCTCGAACCTGAAGTTTAGTTCATCCCAAAAAAGACTTCAGGATACCCTTTGGACTGATTCATGTCTTTGTTAAGCTTTTATGTTTCAGAAAATGGAGGCAACAGTGAACAGCTGAAGTTTCACACTTCTTCTTATCAGCAACAAATAAATCTCACGAGTGTTATTTTGTTTGTCATCTAAAATTTGGGATGAACTTGAAAGGTCTTGATCTCCGTTTAGCCACCCTACTAGGATCTTCATCATCATTGTATCTGCTCACCCAACAGACGGTGAGATTACCTCCAAGCCCATGGTGCTGTTCCTGGGACCCTGGAGTGTAGGAAAGTCCTCCATGATCAATTACCTCCTGGGCTTGCAAGACAGCCCCTACCAGCTCTACACAGGTATGATTTATGTTCTTTTTAGATTAGCAATAAAGAATGTTAAACATGTCATCATAAATCTACAGGACCATTAGACAGGCAGCTGCCTTATCTGACTTTTACAGGGTTACATGCAAGACTGTGATTATGAAGCAGGCAGATGCCATCACAATGGTTCTGTTAAATTAGATCTATGACATCTTATGATGGGAAACCTCTGCTGAGTTTATTCACGTCTCCTTTTCATGTTAGTGAAGCTCTACTTAAATGTTCTTTCTTTAAAGTGTTTCCCAGTAGTAGTCCTGCTAATCCCTCTTTCTCTTTTTCCATGACTTTGTCCTGTAGGAGCTGAGCCTACTACCTCTGAGTTTACTGTTATTATGCACGGGGAGAAGATCCGCTCTGTTGAGGGTATTGTTATGGCAGCAGACAGCTCTCGTTCCTTCTCTCCCCTGGAGAAATTTGGTCAGAACTTCCTGGAAAAGCTGATCGGTATTGAGATGCCCCACAAGCTGCTGGAACGTGTGACTTTTGTGGACACACCAGGAATCATTGAGAACCGCAAGCAGCAGGAGAGAGGTAAAGTCTGCACTGGGTCAGAACTAACATACAGAGCAGTAACAGAGCAGTGAGGTGTTTGTGACCCTTATCTTGTTGTCCCTTTCAGGCTATCCTTTCAATGATGTCTGCCAGTGGTTCATTGACCGTGCAGACCTGATCTTCGTGGTGTTTGACCCCACCAAGCTGGACGTCGGTTTGGAGCTGGAGATGCTCTTCCGCCAGTTGAAGGGTCGTGAGTCGCAGATCCGCATCATCCTGAACAAGGCTGACAACCTGGCCACCCAGGACTTAATGAGAGTCTACGGAGCTCTCTTCTGGAGCTTAGCTCCCCTTATCAATGTGACCGAACCCCCCCGAGTCTATGTCAGCTCCTTCTGGCCATACGATTACGCACCTGACACCAGCCGCGAGCTTTTCAAACGAGAGGAGATTTCCCTTCTGGAAGATCTCAACCAGGTGATCGAAAACCGTATGGAGAACAAAATTGCCTTCATCCGCCAACACGGTATCCGAGTCCGCATCCACGGCTTGCTGGTAGACCGGTATGTCCAGACCTTTAAAGAGAAGATGAGCTTCTTCAGTGACCCTGAGCTCGTCTTCAAGGAGATTGTAGATGAACCAGACAAGTTCTATATTTTTAAATCCATCCTAGCCAAGACCAACGTCAGCAAATTCGACCTGCCCAACCGAGATGCTTACCGTGACTTCTTTGGCATCAACCCAATCGCCAACTTCAAGCCCCTGTCAGCTCAGTGCTCCTACATGGGAGGCTGTCTGCTGGATAAGATTGAGAGGGCAATCACCAATGAGCTGCCTGCCCTTCTTAGCAGCATTAACTCTGGCAAGCAGCCTGGCCTGTCCTCCTGCGAGGCTACCGGCTGTGGAGAGAAGCCAAAGAACCGCTACCGAAAGAACTGAGGTACACGATATAACTCGAGTGGAGGAAGTAAGGAGAAAGAGGAGAGAAGGGGTCTGGTGGAAGCCAACCCTGCTTTTGTCAGAACGTTTGCATTGATGAGGAGACGGAGGAGACAAGATTAAAGTTTGTTTTTGTCCTCAGGAGAATACAGGGAGGCACATTTAGGGACTCAGAATGATGCAGATAGTGGGAGGGAGGGTCACTGTTTGATGAGGCAGCGTAAAGGACACAGACGCTGAAAAAATGAGAACACGCCACTGATTACTGAGCTCTGTTAAAATACATGCCCTCCTCTCTCCCTTGCACACATTGGACTGTCTGGGACTCTGGGGTCGGGGGAATAATGATGTGAAAAAAACAGAAATGGAAAAGAATAAGTAAGATCAAATAAAAATTGAAAATCCTGACACTGAAACTAGTCAAATACCAGCTCCCTTGTATGTGAATAAAACAGGAGAAGTGGAAACAGAAATCTGTGTTGTAAAATTATGAGAATTGCATCGCAGCAGGTGAATTCCATGAGCTTCACAAGTATTTTTTGTGGGTGCTACACAAAATCTTGGTGTTTGGGTAATCATCCAAACCTTTGCTTTTGAACTAGATTAACATTGCATGTTAGATCTCACATCCTATTTAACACATGCATGTATTTTACTTCTAACATAAACCGTTTGTCCTCCTGTTACTGACACCTAAAGCTTTCCTGCCATACAGCAAATGAGGCCTTCCTTCTCTTAGTTTTTTATGCTCATCAGTCTTGGTTGTTGACAACCTGTGAAATAAGCAGAGGTCAGGGTTCAAGGGTCTGAGTCTTCAGAGCGGAACGGGTCTGTTCATTCTGCTTCACTTCTTAACTGTTCTTATTATTCTTGTTTGAGTCTATAAATTTGCTGATAGGTTTCCCAGCTTTCCTTTTCTAGCCGAGTGACCATAAAAAGAACCACATGAATGATATGTTAGAATTTAGCTGTCTTTATCTGTTGATTCTGCAGGTTAGAAAGATATTTATTGATTTTTTTCCGTGTAACTTGAAGTGGGCCGTATACATGCACTGAAAAATCCTGCTGCACAATCTGAGGCATCAGCGTAAGACAAACAAGGTGGAGGTCTGTGATGAAGGATCTCTTAGATTGCAAATAATTGGATGGAAGTAAAGGTGAAGCGGAGGACTCATGAGTTGACCCCTGACCTCTATGGAAAGAAGGAAACCCTAGATTCTTATTTTGCCCCTGCAGCAGTAGAGGGTGAAGCTTATAAAGCTGCCAGTTCTTGTGTAGCTCAATGAATGTCCCAGGAGTATGGCACAGTAAAATTAAAAACAGTTTGACGGTTGGAGAAATACATCTACCTGACACCATGTAACGTACTGGCCAGACCCGGGTTCTTAGAGTCTTGTCATCACTAAGAAGACTCCAGCATGACATAGTTCAGAGAAGATCACATGCCCATAGCGCACAACCCATCTGAACTACAACATATCTTTCTTTCAGTATGGTTTTGAAGAGGGTTGTGTGGTAGATGTGCTTTCAGTGGACTTTGCTACCTTCTAATGCAGCCAGGCTTCGAGCATTTATTTCAACTAACAAGCTGTTGGCTATTGCTTCATATTTACCTGTCTGACACAATTGGTAGATCTTGCCATCAAATTTTAACAACTGTTTAAATACAAACTGCCAAACCCTCAGAGAACAGGTAGGTGGCACTAACCATCTCCTGAACTAGCACTCCTCCAGTTCCCTCCATGTCCTGCTCACTAAGCAACTAAACACTGAGGCATGATACAGATGAATAAAGAAAACAAACTCTTCTTTAGAGTGCGAGAGCTCCACTGGGTGTGCTTAGTGTGTTTACACTGCAGAGCCAGAACATGCCCACTAGAGAGCGCTGTGTCAAAGAGCACAGGATCCACAAAGAAGCTCTCATCATGGCAAAAGTTGCCTGTGAAGGTTCTCAGTCATCCAGGTCAAGGTTATCCTCGTGGTTTCAATCGTAGCATCTGGACATGCTTGAGTTTCTGGAAGACGTTTTACCTCAAGTAAAACGTCACGTCCAGATTACGCCCAGATGCTACGATTGAAACCATGAGCATGGCAAAAGTTTATCATGGGGAGACAGCTTCATTATGTAATAGTGCTTCCGGTACACTTCAGTATCATTTACCTTAATTTACCTGTGAAGTAGATATTGAACGGATGTGTGTCCCATTAAATTAACTGTTGATTTACTTTTTGTTTTGTTTTGGTATAAAATTTAAATTAACCTTGGCCCAGTTTTTGGAAGCTTGATCATCAAGAATAAAGACTTCTGATGGACTAGGTGGAGAAGCTCTGTGGTTATTCTGGTGAAATGAAACCCTGTCCTCTCAGGGTTCTATCTTTTGGGTTTCAAAGCAGGATTTTATCCCGTAGCTGCAATGCACCAGCAGTTTGTCGTGACTGGAAGTGGGGAGGGGTGTGTGAGTGTGATGGAAGGAGTGTGTCTATGTGGGGGTGAAAGCAAATGATTGTTTAAAAGACAGTTAAACACAAAGGCTTTATCTAAAAACTTTTAAAATACCCCTTTACACACAGACACTACTGACTCGTCTTGAATAATTAACCTCCGTTGCAGATCAGAAATTTGCACCAGGTTTTGCGGCAGTCACAAACTCTGATCTCTGCATCAAAAACTACAGAGAACACAATACAACAAGCATGTTTAATGCCATGCAAACACGCTCTATGACAAACCTTCAGCTAAAAGTCTCATCAAAGAGGGAGTCTGGTTGTTGTTGGTTCCATGCATGCAGGTGGAGTGTAGGAGAGCAGCACAGAGCTCACTGAGATCCTTTAATACACTGTGAAGATACAGAATGAATACAGAAGATGGCTGCTTAACATTTCTCTCATGCAACTGAATAAACCATAGAGCATTAGAGCTGGAGGTTTCATTCAGGTAGACTGACACACACACACGCACACAGTTTTCCTGGTGCATGTACTTGGTATTTTCTCAGTGACTGTTTGTGGAGGAGCTTCCTGGTGGAGCAGCTCTGTGCTGCTAAGACAGAACCCCCCACCTTCCCCTTAAATACGTGCTCGCTACCTTTCAGCCTTCTTTCATTGAACGAGGTGCGTGCACGTTCCTGGACTGGGCGCTCCCCCTCAATCCCTCCCTCCTCTGCTCGGCAAACAACGTCAAGTCAACGGAAACCACTAAACCCGAAAAACAGAAATGATTTTCAAAATAAACCACATTTGAAAGTATTTTGGGTTCATGAACCTTTAGGAAGCAGAAAGCAGATATAGATATGTAGAGTATGCTTTGTGTTACATCATCCGTGTTATCACTGAGTAAGCCTCAGCATTTCATTTATTGTCATTATTTTTGCTGTGATGTTTTACGCCATTGAAGATGTTGGAGCTCTAAGCAGGCCTGAAACTGAAGACGCTCAGGTTCAATCACTCCTCCATCAACAAGTCTCAGGATATGAAAACTGATGGTGTGGTAGTCTGAAGAATGAAAAAGCCCAATGTGTCATTTCAGAACAAATAATGTCCAGTTTATTTTTAATTTAACCAGTGATAGATTCTGCCACTACACACTGCATTGTTCATACTGTAATTTAAATTATTATCTGCACATTAACATTACCTACAGCTCTGTCTATTTATATATGTGGCATCTCAAATCCTCTGCTCAAACTGTCACCTTTCTATTTACATTTATCCGTCTGTGTATCGTTATTCACCTATGTTACTGGCAGCTTGTTCTCTTTACAGACTCTATCATACTGTATACACTCACACTGTATATACTAAAAATATTACTTAAACATCTTGAAACCCATGTATCCTGCAGGCTTACATGCACTATTTATGTTCCTAATAATATTTAATAATTAGGAACCAGGTCCAGGTCGGGGGGTGGGGTGGGGGGTGGGGGGGTGTATTGTATCATGAATGTATCATGAATTGTATCATTCTGACCTTAAAAAGACATCTTAGGCTTAATGCAGTGACAACAAAGAGGCACAAGATGAGAGGACCAAAGGATTTTATTTCTTAAAGGAAAGACCGGAAGTGGTCGTTGCTGTATTCTGTTGCACTTCACTCTCTCTCTCTCTCTCTCTCTCTCTCTCTCTCTCTCTCACACACACACACACACACACACACATACACACACATACACACACACATTCTGGTCGACGACTCAGAAGATGGTGGAGCAGCAGCGTCCAGTGTTTCCTCACTTGTGGACGCTGATGTTTAGAGGCGCTCAGCGGGACGCAGCATCGGATGGTGACATCAGTGTGGAGCTGAAGGGAGTCATCTGGAGGAATGGAGGTGTTCTCTCCTTCTCATCCAGTCAAAGTGTCCTGATCCAGCTGGCTCTCGTTAGCTCCACTCTGTCGTCGTCTTCAGCGGAGACCAAACTTTAGAGGACCGGAGGACCCTCGATGTTCAGACCCTCCCCGGTCCGGACATGGAGACCGTCTGGATGCCGCCTCGGGTCGCTCTGCATGACTGGACTCTGATGCATCACTGAACCTGGGTCTGAGCACCAGCCTGAGCTCTGCAGTCCATCTGCATTTGATCGGATCTTTCTCTCATGCTTCGTCTCCTGCACGGAACCAGCTGGATTCGGAGACGCAGCAGCGGTGGAGGCTCCGGAGAGGAGCCAGGAAAGAACGGGGCTCCGTGTGGGGCCCTGCAGCGGCTCTGGATGAAGGCATGTTCCTCTTTACTGGAGACTTCAAATGAAAAGCGGAGTTCGTCGTTGAGCAGCTGCAGATGTGGAATCAGACACTGAAGTTTGGTCAGGGAGACTCGGCTCTGCTTGGCTCGGTTCAGTTCGGCAGGTGTTGCTGGTTTGTTCCCAATGGAGGAGAGGAGACCTGGACTCAGTCATGATTTTGGAGACAACTTCAGAGCTGCTGCTTTAAACGCGTGTATTCTCTTGTCTCTCCCCCACCAGCCTTTCCTCTGACTGTTCTGTGATCCTCTCAGTGATTTTGGATCAGAGCTGAGCTGGACCAGCAGACCGGAGCTTCAGTGCGTCAAACTCAGGAATGTAGAGGAATGCAGGGACTGACGTCAAGAGGAGAAATAATGAACTACTCAAAAACTTTGGATGCCCTGCTGATGTTTGAGCAGCCAGAACTCTGCAGACTGAGGACCCTCTCTTTCCTTTGTGCTGTTTCTCATTTTTAAGAACAGTCAGCTGTTGCCACACAATCTGCCTTACTCCTTCATCTTAAGTTCTCTCAGATATAAGTGTGCCTTCTGCCCGGTGTTTGATCTGGGATAGATCAGGAGACAGCATGGCGTCCCCCCAACATCAGCACCTGCTGCCCCACAACACTGAAGTGAGCTGTGACTCAAGTGGAGATGGAGGCGTCTCGGTGAGGATTGGCAGTGTTGTCAAACACAAGCATGGAGGCGGGCCGCTGGGTTCCATCGGGGGAGGTTTCATGGGGGGAGCCAAGCACTGCAAGTACAGCATTTCCTCTAGTTGTAGTTCTGGAGAGTCTGGAGCGAGGAGGCCGGCGGTCAAGAGTTTTCGTGCTCAGAAGAAGATGCCTCAACTTTTTGAGAGATCTGCAGGTCATTTCTGGGACCCAAAGTTTGATTCTCCTATCCTGGAAGAGGCCTGCAGAGAACGGTGTTTCCCTCAGACCCAGCGGCGCTTTCGCTATGTGCTCTTTTACCTGGTAGCTGCCGGTTTCCTCTGGGGATTGTACTTTGCTGCCAACCCTTCCCGATGTGATAGGGTTGCTTTTCTCCTCCCTACTGCTTCCTTCCTTCTTTTCTGTCTCCTTCTTTTCCTTCTAACTTTCACCAGGCTTTACTCCCGCTGTTACAACCAAGCATCTCTGCTGCTCATCCTTGTAACCTTCATCCTGACCCTGGCCCCCCAGATCCAAACATCAGGCTTCAGGGACCCAGAGACTCCCACACCTACCCTGGATGTGGAAGAGTTCAGTGGCATCGGGCCCACATACAACCTGTCGTATGAAAAGCTCGTGGGAGGGAACACCTGGTCCACCTGTCTGTCTCCTGTGGGCACCTTCTCCCTCTGCATCGAGGTTCTCCTGTTGCTCTATAGCGTTCTCCATGTTCGTCTCTACGCCTCTGTCATGCTTGGCTTTCTCTACTCTGTCTTTTTTGAGAGTTTGGGCTGGCTGCACTTGACCCAAGTAGGGGAGAAGTGGACCTTTGCCTCTCCAACAGACTGGGATACGCTAAGCTGGTTAGGCCCAGCCAAAGCCTTGCTCCATCTCTGTGCTCATGCTATTGGCATCCACCTGTTCATCATGTCCGAGGTGCGCTCACGCAGCACCTTCTTGAAGGTGGGACAAGCTATCATGCACGGCAAAGACCTGGAGGTGGAGAAAGCCTTGAAGGAGCGAATGATCCACTCGGTCATGCCCAGGATTGTGGCCGATGAACTGATGAAGCAGGGTGATGAGGAGATCAGTGACAGCTCTGTTAAACGTTACTCCACCAGTGGTGCAGCTGCTGCCATCTCCAGCCCTAAAAACAATAAGCGCAAGAAAACCTCCATTCCTCGAGGTCAGATCATCTTCAGACCCTTCAACATGAAGCGGATGGAGCCTGTCAGCATCTTGTTTGCGGATATTGTGGGCTTCACTAAAATGTCTGCCAACAAATCTGCTCATGCCCTCGTAGGACTTTTAAATGACTTGTTTGGACGTTTCGATAGACTTTGTGAGCTCACTGGCTGTGAAAAGATCAGCACTCTGGGAGACTGTTATTACTGTGTGGCTGGTTGTCCTGAACCCAGACCAGACCATGCATATTGCTGCGTGGAGATGGGTCTAGGCATGATTCAGGCCATCGAACAGTTCTGTCAGGAAAAGAGGGAGATGGTGAACATGAGGGTGGGCGTCCACACCGGCACTGTGCTGTGTGGCATCCTGGGAATGAAGCGCTTCAAGTTTGACGTTTGGTCCAATGACGTCAACTTGGCCAATCTAATGGAGCAGCTGGGTGTGGCCGGGAAGGTCCACCTATCACAGGCCACTGCCAACTTCCTTGACGACCGCTACCGGCATGAAGACGGACAAGTGAACGAGAGGATAGGCCAGAGTGTGGTGGCCGACCAGCTCAAAGGTAAGAAGCAGAAATGACCGAGCCAAGTAGAGATGTAGAGAGCTAATGTCACTTTTATCTGTTTATGGTAGCACACAGGGTGAAAAAGTTAGATTCTGTTTTATTCCTAAGAAGGCATTGATGTTTAGTTCCAAGGTCAGCAGCAGTTGTTACAAATTGCCTTATATTGGCTTCAAGTGAGACGTTTGGCTGTAGTTATTTTATCATGAACCCACTGAAGTTTATGTCCTGTCATACTTCACTGCCATCTGAGGAAATGTCTATTCATGGCAGCACATCACCTCTTCACCCTCCAGGTTTGTCAAAGCATTTACATGAGTCAAGGTCGAGCCAAGGGTTAAGCATCATGTATCCTACCTGCTGACAGCTGGCAGGGCTTTGAGTTTCAGTGCCCTCTGTGGCGTTGGTACCATGTGGCTGCACAACAGACAGACGCCATCTTGTTGCCCATCCTCCCCCCTCACTCTGCCCCTCTTTGTTCAGTTGCCTTCCAGACGTCCTCAATGTGTCCCATTCTCTTAACCTCGCTCTGAACCTCAGGGATTGCTTTACAACTTAATGCAAGTGCCGCCTCCTCTAATAGAGATTTGTCTGCAGCTTCATATTCACCTCTCTGTCTTGTCTTTCCTCTGTCTCTAGAAGAGGTTGACTGCAGCTTTTATTTAATACATTTATGCAAATGGCTGTAGTGGGACTAAATCTTAATGGCTCTTTTTATCATTTAAGGCTGGCTGATCCATTATCACCCATTGTAAGTGAAGTGACAGCGTCTGACTAAGGTATTGCTTCTGCTCTTTTGAATTAGCATTTCAGGTTTATTTTCGTTTCACTGTGCTGCCCTGAAGGCTGCACATCCCATTTGTTCAATGCATTTTAGACAGGGATTAGTATGAACTGGCAACTCACACACATTAGCAATTCAAGTGTACACATCAATAATTTGGGTGCATAAATAATCAGTTTCTTCATATACCCAGAGGATTCCTCACAATTGGAGTAATTTTCACTGTAAGCAAGTGCTGCTACCAGAGAAGCAACAAGGAGTGAAATGAGCTTTTGTTTGGCAGCCAGCAGGAGTGATTTATGGGCCTTTATTTCCCCCTCATCTCTCAGATTAATGAGCGACTACCACTCTTGCTCCTTCTTTTATTGTGAGGATAAACGTGTTGCCCAGAGTGTGATCACCCTTCTCCTCCTTCTCGGTCTTCTTCTTCTTCTTGTCTCCATTATGTATTCAGTCCCCCTCCTAAGATTTATCCTCTCCCTGCAGATTGGCTGTGCCAGGGAGAGAGCTGGCTGTCAGGAGAGAGTTGTTCTCCAGTGCTGTAAAATTCCCTCCACTGTCTGGCTCAGTCAGTGTAAATCACTTGGGTAACATTGCAGTCAGGCATAGATCCTGGTTGCTCTGGTCCCTGTTGCCTGACTCAGACGTAAATTGCTCCAACCTCGACACCGATCTCTGTGCAGCTGTGTTCCATGTATTTTTGATGTCCTTTTTGAGCTACTGTGGTATTTTAGTTTCTCCCAAATAGTTTTGACTCCCATGTGTTTCTACAGGGACACCATCACTGCTAGCTGAGGCCGGAGGCTGATTGTTTTGTCTCATCCATAGGTGTTCAGAGGTTCATACTTCCTTATTTACAGCTTCCTTCAGTCAGTTTGAGGTATTTGTGGCTGACTGAAGTTCACATGGAGGGCAGCCATATGTGGTCAGCCGGGTGTTACAGCTGCATCCTGTTGCTTCCTCAGCTCTGGCTTGAGACCTGTGTTTTTACCAACAGATGTAAATGTTGTGGCTCAGTTTTACATCCCATTGATAAAACAGAAGAGGTTGCAGTTAGCTATCTGACAACCTGGAAGTCATTTTTCTGATTGTTTAGATTGTATGAGAGTTCAGTGAAAAGAGCCCAAGACGATCTTTAGATGCTTGTTTTGATTGAACAACCGTCCAAAATGTAGAGGAATAATGTTAACAGGAGGAAAAACAGAGAAAAGAAGAAAACAACATGCAAACAATCCGATTCATTCATTGTTGATCAGTTCGTCCAGCGGTCATTTAGCGCGATGACCAGTCTGTATAAAATTGTCTTGCTTGAAAACGGTCCATGTTGGAAAAAAGGTTGTAGATTTTCTTTTAATTTAACAACTTTTTTTAATCTAAAAAAATGTCCTAAATGAATAAAACTACTTTGTATTGCTAAATGTATATTTACTTTTTCGAGTCTCTCTTCTTTTTCAAAGAAGCTCTCCAGAGATGTTTGTTTTTTATTCATTTTGCCAGGGGGTCAGGTCGACGAGTCAAGTATGGGAAATGAGAAAAGATGGAAGTGGTGGGAAGACGATCTAGTCATTTTTCAAAATAAAACACCCCGCGGACCCCTGCGGAAATAAAATACAGGAGGTCGTCGCTTTACGACGGTCTCGTGTTATGACGTTTCATGGTTACGAACGGCTCCCATAAATTACTTAAAAAACCTAGTTTTGACATTAGCGGCTTGGTCGTAAATAATACTATACTCTCATGAGAAGTAGTTGCTCGTGTGCAGCGGTGAACACAGTCATGGGAGGAACACTGAGTCAGACGGCATAACAAAAAAAGAAAAGCGTCACTGAGTTTGTATAATTTAGGTATAAAATCTGACTTACACTGAAAATCGACTTACAATGCGTCGTAGGAACGGATATCGTTCATAAACCATGGAAAACTTGTAAAATGTTTTTATTCTTTCTGTAAGGTCCAGTACTAAATGACCCATGGCCTGGTGGTTGGGGAACGCTGAGTTAGTCAGCAGGAATACTAAAACACAGGTGGTTTCATGCCATATCATATTGTAGTGAAACTAACAGCCCCAAACTTAAATATATTCAGTTTCATTGATGTAAAGCAGAGACAAGCAGAACTTCATCACTTTGGAGAAGCTGGAACTGGAAAACATGACTTAAATGATTAATTAATGACTTAAATGATTAATTAATGACAAGGTGAATTCAGCTAGAGTTTCTGGTATTTAATTGTTGAATCAATTAATTGAGAAGCATGTGATCTGAGATGAAAGGAATGGTTAGTGTAAACCCTCTCTGAACACACAACACAGTTTGCATAAAGTGAAGTAGCACGATGCCCACGAGGCTCTTTGTTTGTCTCTGTGATGGGCTGCACATGAATCTAGACCTGGTTGTTCTTTACAGTTTCCTTACTGGAGATGGGAGCTATATTTGGCTCCATCTCCCTGGAAAGTACCTGTCAATGCCTTCCCTTTGTGCTTAATGCAGAACGGTGGCACCTGCAGAAGATTATCCCTTTGGAGAAGACTGTCAGTGTGGCCTTAGTATTTTTCTGCTGATGACAAAAGCACAGTGTAGATCCAAACACTGCTCCTCTCTCTTTCAGGAAGCCATTGTTTCCACAGAAAACCACACAGAGACTTGGCTGTTGTTAGCTGAGGATTCTGTGTGCTGCAGTAATAATGAAATAAATCCACTCATTGCTAGCTCTCGCCTTAATCTCTCACTACAATAGTATTAGAGATGAACGACAGCTGTTACAAGTCATACGCACGCCACTTTAGTGGCTTAGAGGAATCAGCTATAGTGGATGTTTTTATAAAGGACAGTGTGAAAACACTGAAAGGTGCTGCTTCTGACAAACCTGCTGACAACTGTCATCTGAATTTCCAGGTCCTCATTTTTCTGGAGCTTCATAGGGAGGTTTAACTCTTTTCTGCAACAGCTTCGCTGTGTCCAGGCTTTCATACAGACACGTTGTCCAATGACCTGCATTCAAGACACATCTGTATTTAAAAGTGATCAAACCTATGTTGTCATCATTCAGTAACACTGTGTTATTTCTGCACATATCACTGCTCAACCGAGAACCGAACTGATCAGAAAATGACTGTGAAGCAGCTGTGGAGTTATTTGTGGTAGAGGGTTGATCCATACATGACTCAATGCTCTGAAGAGGGAGTTTTAGTCTAACTGTGAATATAGTGGAGCATTTAGCAGCTGGTATAAATGTAAATATTCACCTTTTCGTCAGTTTCCTGCAAACTAAAGTCCAAATAAATAGTAATTTTGATGTGTAAACGGCTGTAGTCTTAAAAGGAGAGTAGAGGCGATGATATGCCCATGTTGTGTTAGTAACTGGTTTCTGCACAGAACATCATTTGGTTTCAAAGACTCTTTCTGAACGTGTTCTCTTGTGTCTGATGTCTGTTTCCCTGCTGCTGTAACTCCAGCAGAATGAGCCAAAAAGCAGTTCAGACAATGGCAGTGTGAGGGTAGTGAACACTGGCTGTGGACTGTGTCTGTATGTGTGCTATTTATTGTAGTATATTTCTACTTTATATTTTCCACTTTTTAATATTTTTTTTTATTTTACTGCATTCATCAAGCACTGTGCACTGAAATTGAGTTTTATGTTTATACAATGACAATAAAGAATTGGAATCTGGAAAAGAGAAATGGTCTAAAGCAGCGGCCCCAAACCAACAGGCTGGAGACCGGGCCGTGGGTCATTTGGTACCGGGCCGCACAGAAAGAATAAAAACGTTTTATTTCCGGTGGAGTCTGCAGGGTGTTTTATTTTGAAAAATGACTAGACTGTCTTCCCACCATTTCTGGGACAGAAGAAGGTTCTTTGGTCTGATGAGACCAAAATGGAGCTTTTTGTCCATCAGACCATGATTATCAGACATAAAACATCATCACAAACACACCATCCCCACAGTGAAGCAGGGTGGTGTCAGCATCATGATGTGGCCAAGGGTACCAATGATTGTTTGCATGACTCTGTGTCATAGACCAGTGGTCCCCAACCACCGGGCTATGGGTCATCATCAAAGGATAAAAGTGTTTTATTTTATTTCCGACTGAGTCCGCAGGGTGTTTTATTTTGAAAAACGACTAGATCGTCTTCCCATCACTTCCGTCTGTGCTTGTTTCTCGCACTTGACTCGTCGACCTGACCCCCTGGCAAAATGAATAAAAAACAAACATCTCTGGAGAGCTTCTTTAAAAAGAAGGAGAGACTTGAAAAAGTAAATACACATTGAGAAATACAAAGTCGTATTATTCAACACTTTTTTAGATTAAGAAAGCATTAATTTAAAAGACAGTTGCAACTTTTTTTACACCATGGACTGGTTTCAAGCAAGACAGTTCTCTAGAAAGAAAATTGTCTTCCTTAAAACCTATCCATGACTGCTGGTCTAAATCAACAGCTCCACTGTCATTCATTGCCATCTTTTTTTATAACTGCGCTGCGTCTTTCCACTAATATTCATAATGTACAGGGGTCTCACTAAGCATGTTCTCAGATTGAGTTTGAAATTGTGAGCATGACCTTTTCTCGGCCATACTGCCGGCCAGCCTCATACAGTATTACCTTTTTCACCCTGCTCTCTTGTCTTTGCCCTGCAGGAGATTTCTAATTAAACACGATTGGGTAATCTCCTTGGCTAAAGTGATTAATGTTCTCCGTGATCATATCTTCTCACTCTGGCCTGGTGTTATCCTGACCCCTGAAAACATCGGCCGCCTGCCAGCCGGGCTTTTTTAAAAAAAATCACAGCCAATGATATTGATTGAGTATAATGAGGCTGTCATGGCTGTGTTTTATTTATGATAAGGCAACAAAGGGAGACGACAACAGCAGAGGGTTTCATGTCATGTGGATATCAAAGAAAGCCGACAGAGGCCAGCGGATGAGCTGGCTGTAACTAGGTGATGTGTGTTCTGGACGATGATATAAATTTGTCCCAATTTCTTGTTCTTTTTCTTCCATCATGAAGCCGTCAGAACAATAATTGATTAGTTCCAATGTGACTGATCTGAACACAGAGCAGAACTTGGTTGTCCTGATGATGGATGTTCTGAGGCCCTGTGCTCCGGCTCTATTACTGCATGCCCCACAGCAGGTATTACTTATCCAGAGAGCCATTTGTGCTTTTGAGAGACTCACGTGCACACATTCACTTTCACACATCCCTGCCTCTGCTGTGTGAATGCTGTTCCAAAGGGATATGCTGTCAGTCAGCAGAGTGTACGGCCTGAAGCTCAGTAGAAAATGACTCACAATGGCTGCTACCTGCGACCTTGACCGCAATAAATGAGACTGGTTTTGAGGTGACGCTTTAAGGAGGTGGAGGGAAATGAAGGCTCTGGTCCAGTTCTTCTGGGCCTGGTTCTGGTCCATCTGTGTTACCTCACTACACCTGGCCCTGTGTGTGTGTGTGTGTGTTCTGTCTACACGCTCCTCTACTTGACTAAAAGTTGAATGGTCTGGCTTTTTCACCCTAATATATACACAGCTGTCTTCTCCCCTGCCAGAAGTCAAATACCTGGCATAATTTTTGTCTAGACTCTTGAGCTCAGATCAGTATGCGTGCACAGCATCCAGCCCTACTGTAGAAAGACGATGCGTCGATATTGGAGTGGACTGAGTGGAGTGGCTTACTTCTGGGAGGGGTTTGGACTCAGAGCAGGGGCATGGTGAAAGTGGTCAAAATGTTTTATAAAGTGAGCAATACTTATATAACTGGCTTCATATTAGAAGGTATAATATGTTCAGTAGTGACCGTTTTGTCCTGTGAGGAGGATGTGACTGCACAGAACCCAGCTGTACTCTCAGCTGCTGCATTGTGTGACTGTGACCAATCCCTGCCTGGAACACCTTGGCTCTGCATGGTAGATTACAGCTCTGCCTAGAGAGTAATGGCATAATACATCACACTGCATTGTACAGTATCGCACTGTACTGTGTATTATAGTTCAGCATGGCAAGGCACTGTAGCCCGCAGCAACGCAATCTCACCATTTATCATTGCCTTACCATACCAAACAAGTCTGCAGAGCCTCAGTGGCCCTCGTCATGCTCTGCAAACACGGGGCCACTATGGCAAGGTTACTGGAGGTCTATGATGTTGTGATTTGCTGAATCTTATATCACCTCTTATGTCATTTAAGTTATCTGCTGTGTCACACTGTTTATCAGCAAGATCGCAAAAAGCCTGTACTTATTCAGGGGAATTGTGCATCAAGGGTATTGCTTGCTGCTTTGTCCCAGCAAGCAGTAAAGGATACTACGAAGATGTAATGAGTTTCTGGAAAATATATTGTTGCAAAGAGCTGCAAATGTTCTTACCTGGACAGTGCAATGAGGTTTCTATTACACTGGTACTTGTGGAGATTTAGTTCTGAACATCCACTGAATCCAGACAGTGTAAGAGAACCTCCCAGATCTCCCAGACCTCCCAGTGCCCTTAAAGGGGGCAGCTGTCCTGAAGCGTCCTGCCTCTATCTGTTCTGACAGACAGGTCTTGGAGTGAGGTGGCCCAGAGAACCTGATAGCAGCAGCACAGCTGTCCGTCCGATAAGAAGCCACACTTGTGAGCAGCTGACGTGGCTCAGCCTGTAAAACACACAGCACATGTAGTGTGGAGAAGAACATGTTACAAAACATGTTATCTAGCACAGTGGTCCGCAACCTTTTTTTGCACCATGGACCGATTTCAAGCAAGACAATTTTCTACGGATCGGCTGTCAATTGTCCGTAGCTTAATGTGTATTTACTTTTTCAAGTCTCTCCCTCTTTTCAAAGAAGCTCTCCAGAGACGTTTTTTTTTTATTCATTTTGCCAGGGGGTCAGATCAACGACTCAAGTGTGGGAAACAAGCACAGACAGAAGTGACGGGAAGATAATCTAGTCGTTTTTCAAAATAAAACACCCTGCGGACTCCGCTGTAAATAATTTTTTTTTCTTTCTGTGTGGCCTGGTACCAAACAACCCGTGGCCTGGTGGTTTGGGATCGCTGATCTATGACATAGAGTCATAGAAAGAATCATTGGTACCCTTGGCCACATCATGATGCTGACACCACCCTGCTTCACTGTGGGGATGGTGTGTTTGTGAAGATGTGTTATGTCTGACAATCGTAGTCTGATGGATAATAAGCTCCATTTTGGTCTCATCAGACCCAATAATCTTTTTCTGTCCCAGAAATGGTGGGAAGACGATCTAGTAATTTTTCAAAATAAAACACCCTACAGACTCCACCGGAAATATAATAGAACGTTTTTATTCTTTCTGTGCATCCCTGTACCAAATGACCCAAGGCCCGGTGGTTGGGGACCGCTGATCTAGCACACACGGTTTAACATTTTAATTGAACCCACACAAAACAGAACCAGCCGTGGTGCCTGCAAAGACTACTGTGCAGGAGATTCTTGGTGGTTGTAGGATGGGGGTTGTCTCTGTCTTCTGCTGCTTACAGAACAAAATCAGCAGCTCTGTAAGATGGTTTCATTTAATAATGTCATCTGTGTAACTCTGTAGTGATGATGGTTTAATACTGTAGCAAAATAAAGCACACACTTTTTTGTGTAAGTGTGTCAGTTAAAGTTATTAACCAGTTAGTTGATTCAAATGAAACCACACCACTGACACTTCTGATCATTTATTCATGATTTTAGTCAGCTGGCAAAACCTGTTGGTCTAGAAATATCACTGTGAACTCTGGAAAATGTGATTCTCCTACATTTCATGGTGTAAACGACGACTTGAAAGGTTAAGGTTGTAGTTTTCCAGCTATGACTTTGTGTCTTTGTTTTAAGTAGAAATATAAAATGGAGGCCTGTAACTGGGTTTTTATCATGTTTGAACATAGATGTCATCCATTCACACTGGAGGGCAAAGGGAAGACTGATGTGCTCTGGGTCCATGTTTTAGCCGCTCCATTAGCTCCCATTAAACTGCTGGATTAATGCAGGTGAGCTAATGTAGTGGGGCCCTGCATTGATCTGTTGTTGGATGTGGTCACTGACAGATATTGGCATAATTAGCCTATAAGTCAAAGAGGCTGTGAACAATGGAGTGTGGAGGGAGTGTCCATCTGCAGGATAGTAAACATAGCTGGTGTCTTCCTTGGAGTATTGCGTTTTCAATATTTACTCCTTCAGAGTAGAGGCATGCAGATGTGTTTACTAGTACAGTTTGACTCTTTTCACTACCTTATAGGGGACAAACCAGAGCTACAGTAGAATTACGGCATCTTGAGATACATTCATATAATATCAACACTCGTCAACACAGCCAGAGAGTTCTGCTGCTTTCCAGGAGGAAGCAGAGAAGCAGTCGATCTGCTGTCACAGAACAGATTGGCTTGGCAGCCAGCCAGCCTGTTCTGTGGTAGGAGTTTTCACATATGCAAATGTACTGAGAAGATCAGCTTAAATGTCCTCTCACAGACATAACTTTCCCTAACCCTAAAACCAAATAGTGAAGGAAAGAAAGGAGGCCATGAATCAATATTAGTGCTGTCAAAAATATTGTGTTATTAACGTGTTAACGCAAATCAATTTTTACAGCGTCAAGTTTTTTTATCGCAAGATTAACGCTCTTTTTGACCTAGTGAACTTGTAGTTTTTTCAAAAGCTGTGGCCACGGCTTACGTTAGAAAAACTACAGGATCCGGCTGTAGACCGGCAACAAAACAATAAGCACACCCCACGTATGTTTGGTCTTCCCTGCTCACCAGCTGCGATACAGTAGGCTACTGTTTTGTGTGGATGGAGAGCACCAGACGACAAAATGGTTGCGAAATAGAAGAGCAGCATAGCCTGGTGCTAGTATGTTCAAAGGAAACTTAAGAAAGGGAAAGTATAAACCATGGTTTAACTGCACTGTAGGCTGAGTCCTTGTTCACAATGATGTGCACTTTGTAATTTTATTTTGTGTCGTCGTGTTTCCCTTGGAAAGGCTGTTGAAGGGGCTGTTTTGGTGACTAAGTATTTATTTTCTCATCCGGTTATTGATAGCGTTACATTGTGTGAGATTTTGCTTCAAATGTGAATGACTGCTCAAAGTGAGAATGTTAGTGTGAAATATAACTACATATTGTTGTTTCAATAAAAACATTTCCACAAAGCAAACCTATCCACTTTTCCATGTTGATAAGAGTATTAAAATGATAATTCAAGGGACATTTAGAATAGATAAAAATGTGATTAATTTGTGATTAATTGCGAGTTAACTATGACATTCATGCGATTAATCGCGATGAAATATTTTAATCGGTTGACAGCACTAATATATAAATAAATATATGTAAATAAATACAGACGGAGACAGAAGATGGATCGTTGCCTCTAAAGGTTTTTCCTGTTCAGGGCTTTTGTGCATCTTCACCACACAGTCATAACACCAGCATCGGCACAACTCACTGGTGAGGACGTTTCCCATCTGCACGCATGCACACACACGCATACACACACGTATACACACACACATACACACACACACACACACACACGCACACACACACACACACACACACACACACACACACTTATTTCAGCTCTGCACCCAGGGCTTGCAAAGGCTAATTGCCATGGCAACAGGCTATTGAATGGGGTGAGGGTCAGCTGGTTCTTTTCAGATGGAAGGACTGGTGCTCTGAGGAGAGAAAGGGGCTAAATTGACTTTATTCTGAATCTGTGGCTTTCACGTCGTTGGAAAAGCCAAAGGAAAGCCTGTGTTGGTGTGAGCCCAGCAAAAATAAGCCAAGCACGTGCAACGGCTTTTTGCTGCTGCAGCTCTGAAGTCACCTACATTCCAAGTCTCAAAGGTTTGTAAACCTTGAAAAAGAAAAGTAAAAGCATGTCAGCTTCCAGAGCTTTCTCACGACTTCTTCTTCTGGACCTCTACTGTTACAGTGTGAGTTGTGAGCTGAGCGTGAGGCTGAGCAGGTTCTCCTCATGGCGGCGCAACGCTCCGGTGATGAATTGCTATCACGAGTCATTGATGCATCCTAAGCTTTTTCTTTTGTGATCAAGGGAACAGAAAATGCCAGCATTCCTCTTAACAGATGCACACTAGCCTTTACTGACACTGACAGCTGGTGCTCACTCTTAAGGTGACACGGAGTAACCTCACCACATCACCACCACCACTCAGTCCTAAACACTTACTTTTGCACTTTCTATTTGAGTGTGCTGAATGCAAACACCCACACATGCAGCCACACCCTGTCCATGTTAGCGGGCTGTAGTGACTCGTTAGTGTGCACAGCAGGAGTGTGTGTGTGATAAATGGCTGCGTGAATTATGAATGAGGGAAGATGACGGGGAGCCAGCGCCGGCTGAATCCTGCTACTGCACTGAACATGCACCGATTGACTGCGCGCGTGTGTGTGTGTGTGTGTGTGTGTGTGTGTGTGTGTGTGTGTGTGTGTGTGTGTGTGTGTGTGTGTGTGTGTGTGTAGCATACGGTAAAAGTGTGTTTTCCTCCATGAATACTTTGGTGCATATTTGTCTGTTATAAGCGCTTGACTGTGAAGTATTTTCTTATAGTAGTTCAGGCTGTGAACTAATATATGTTTAATCCCTCTCCTCTGGGAGGATGAGGAAGTGTTTTCTCTCACCCTTCTTGTTGCTCTTAAAGACATTCATGTAATTTTCTTCATCTCCCTGTATTTACTTCCTTATCTGTACACATTTTCTGTAGTATACAGTAGTAGTTGTGTATCTTTAGTAGAGGTGGGAATCAAAGGGTACCTCATGATACAATACGATACGCGATACATGGCTCGTGATATCAATACTATCACGATACAGCGATACTGCAATAATCGATATATTGCAAGACAGTCACAGCACGATACATCATGATGCCTTCATTGTCGTTGCAAGTGGGTTTGCATGTTCATGTCCTGTGTACTTTACTCTTGCGAGGCAGTTCTTGCATATGGCGTAGTCTTTGTCCAGCTTGCTTGTTCCCTCAGTGTTGCTAAAGCTGAAATGGATCCACACTTTGGGCTTAAATGTGGATGGGGCGTCTCTTACAGTAGTGTTGCTGTCCTCCATTATACCTGTACAAACTCTTCTTGGGCCGATTCATTTCAGGTGTCCCTCATTCATGTGATAAACACCACTGTCACAGTCATTAAGTAGTGACGCTGGGGAAATGCCAGCTGGCAGGGGTATCTGGCAGGGTTTAGAGCGCCTTATTAGAGCCCCTTATTATTTTAATTAAAGTATCAATGTTGGGCACCAGCTTATCGATACTCATATCGCATGTGGAAGGATGATGATATATCTGTATTAATGTTTTGTCCCACCCCTAATCTTTACCAATCCTTTTTATTCCTGTGTTTGTTATCATTTTTAATGCTGTGTAATTCTACATGAGTCAAAAAATAATACATTTTTTTCCAAATGTTTCAGTGCTTCCTGACGTCTCCATCTGCCAGTGGCTCTCAGCCCCGAGCTCATTTATTCCTGATAAAGACATAAATATTCATATAACATTTTAAGAATGTTTATGGGTGTTTCTGGACAACGATGGAGGCTCTGGTTTTAGTCTCTTTGTGGGATTTGTTAGTAATAACACCACCAGCCTTATGTGTAACGAAGACATGCAGCCCTGGTTCTGTATGAAGCTGGTGTGTCTGGTTTCTCCCTGATGTGAGCTGAGCTCCCGGCCTCAGGCTCAGCTCCTTCCAATGCTTTTAACTCAATTCAGTTGAACTTAAGTGAAGCCCAGGCCTCCTGTGTCCGTCTAGCTGTCAGCTGCTCCTCCATCCACATACTTTATAACTCCAGGAATCCCCCATGCTGTCATTCCTACAGGCCAGCGCTGACCTACTGCATGTGTGTGTGTGTGTGTGTGTGTGTGTGTGTTTGTGTGCTAAGTACCTGATATATTCCCAGCAGAGGTCAGTCCCCATCCTTTTATTACATTGGATTTGTTCTGCCTCCGTGTTTGTTTTCCCTGCCCTCCATCTTGTCGCCGTCTCCTTCTCTAGCCGTTGACTCAGAGTGCTGCCTCTGCTGTTTTTAAAGGCACCTTCATCAACAATAACATTACAGCACTGTTTGTCTTAGCAGGACCCATATCAGATAGTTTCTGGTGCTCCTTACTGAGCCGTGAAATTTAATGAACCTGACAATCCTGCTTTTTAAGAGGCTGCAGGTTACAGTGCAAACAACAGTGTATACATAGAACTCAGGCCGAATGTGAATTAGGGTTTTTTAAGGTAAAAGCTGAGGTTGTAGTTAGTGTCCTCATTTGGTCCTGCTCTAACACTTGCCTGCTCTGGAGAAAGATTCCTCAGGGAGCGGCGCAGTGTTCAGCCGGAGATCAAGCACATTTTTTATCATCCGCCCCATGGTGAAGGTGTCCTTGTGGTTTCAATCGTAACATCTGGACTTGCTTGAATTTCTTATTCGAGAAATTCAAGCAAGTCCAGATGTTACGATTAAAACCACGAGGACAACCATGAGCTGGATGACTGAGAATTTTCACAGATACGGTGAGGATGCCATGACTGAAAACGGCGAGTGAGCAGAGTTTGCGGCATCGAGCAGGAGACGGGGCCAGGAGAGGGAGGCGCTGGTTGTTTTGATCATTTAGCAGAGCCACAAATGTGGTCGCTGTTTAATCAATAGGGGAGCGCTGCTCATAGTCATGGCTCAATAGGATCTCTGGTTGACAAATTGAATTTCAGTTATAAGCAGGACTGTCACAGGAAAAACTCTTGACAGTTAATTAATCAGAGACGTGTTCCTGGTCACAGCCATTTGTTTTTTTATGTTTTATGATAGCAGAGAGGGAGAAATAGACTGCAGACTCATTTTATATATTGTCATGGAGCACCGTTAGCTCAAAGTGCATTTAATAATCATAACATTATCACACCACATTCCCAAACCAAGGTTCAAAGAGCTTTATGATTTTTTTAAAATTACGAACTTGTTGAAAAGATATAGAACATATTTAAAGATATTAGTCTGCTCAAACATATAGGTAGAGATTGAGAATAACACTAACAAGATAAAAATGCACTTAGAAAAGAAATAAAGCCTTCTCATGAAAGTAAATCTCTAAAAGACTCCTCTGAAGGGTGTCGGAGGTGGAGCCTATTCCAGCCGAGTCAGGATGAAGGCAGGGCACACCTGGACAGGTAACCAGACAACCAAGCTCACTCTCATTACAAGCTACAGACAGATTAGAACCACCAGTTAACTTCAGCATGTCTTTGAACTGTGGAAGGAAGCCGGAGAACCTGGTGAGAACCCAGCAGGGAGAACATGAGAACTTCACACAGAAAGATCCCAGGACCAGGCCAGAACTAGGCTGGGACGTGAACCGGTATCTTCTAGCTGTGAGACGGTGCAGCCTGAGACTCAATAGGTTTAAGAAAAAAAACTTTTCACACGCATATATATATATATATATATATACATATATGTATGTGTATATATATATATATATGTATGTGTATATATATATATATATACATACATATATATTTAAAAACTCATTGTATCATCTGTAAAAATCTGTAAAAATGCATTGGAACACAACAAAAAAACTGTTTGCATTGAGTACAAGACATAGTTCTGGTCAGAGCCAGCTGGCCCATTAGGCAATATGGGCAAATGCTAAGGGTGCGGTGGCCTCCAGGGGACGGCACAAAATTGGGAAAAAATTCACCTTCAGTATAATTCTATTAAAACTAGTTATTACTGTCAACTCTTAAGATGGAAAAGCTCACATTGATCAGAATGTAAAGCAATGCCCAATTAATATCACTACAAAACAATGCTATTCCATTTCTTTTGTAAGCCTATGTAAATCGCTGGTGGAGGAGAGCACCATATAAAGTCTCACCTAGGACACCACATTGAGTAGGGCCAGCTCTGGATCTGGTGGTAGATGTTTTCATGCTACAGTCATGGCAACTCTTAAAATGTCTTTTGACCTCCTTATTTAAACAAGTGAATGGCGGATAGATTGAAGATAATTCCACTTTTATTTTAAAGCAAAGCAAAATTAAAAGTGATTCAAGAAAGTCCTTGCAGCAGATTGAGCTGCGTTCAATGGCAAATTTATTCTCTTGTTTCTGTGATAGAAGAAAGTTTAGCGCTGGCTGAAGAGACCTGTGCATGTGGATGTCTCTGCAGTGTAGACTGAAGTGCTGAATGGCAATAGAGCCGTATGGTCGTCATTATGTGAGAGAGGAAAGGAAGATGAAGGGATTTCACATTCAGAGGACTGTGTGCTGGTGAAAGGTGAGGGAAGACGGTGGACAAAAAAAAGAATCTTAGCCTTTGGGATGATGTCAGCTGGAAGAAGAGCCCTGATGAGGCGAACGGATCTGGGCTTGGACACAAAAGAACACGGAGGATGGTTGGATTCAGGACAGAGAGAAAGCAGGCAAGCGAAAGACAGACAGAGAGCTACAGCGAGATTGATAAAGCAGCGAGAATATACAGGCCAGTGAGCAGGGGAGAAGGGGTGTCTGAAGTTTTGGAGGGATGTCAGCTGTATCTGTTGTTCTGCCAGCAGAGCATGGCAGCTTGGGACTGAGAGATCGGAGGCTCAGAATACAAAGAGAGGACATGTGAGAGAGACACAGCCAAGCGAGAGTTAAAGATTTTGGAGGGATGTCAAGTGTTTCTATTGTTGTTTGGACTGAGCCGTGTAAACCAGGAAGAAAGACCAAGTATGGAAATGTAGTTTTAAAGCCACCTCAGTTCACAGCAGTGAGGAACAAAAGCAGGGGAAGGATATTCTGTTGATTAGAACGGAAAGAAAGACCTCTGCTTGACTTGTTGTGCTGGGACAGCGTGTTTGTAAGCAGAGAGGTGCTCTGACGTCATTCACACTGTAGAGGCATGTTTTTGTCCTGAACCTGGAAAGCTAATGCTGAGAAAGCCCAGGTGCTCTGCAAGACCTGCTGTTTCCTTTTATGAACTCAGGCTTATCCTCGTAGTTTCAGTCGTAGCATCTGGACTTGCTTGAGTTTATCGAAGACGTTTCACCTCTCGTCCTTGTCTTGGACAGAGGTGAAATGTCTTGGATAAACTCAAGCAAGTCCAGATGATTGAAACCACGAGGATAACCATGACCTGCTGTTTCCTTTTATGAACTCAGGCTTATGTAACGTGTGCTGAGAGGTCACTATGGGCTATCTGGGGTGTCTGAGAAGAACTCTGTTGATTCAGCTGTGCTTCACTGAGTTTGACGTGTACACATTAGGCTTGGCTTCAGCTGTGTTCAGTCCACATTACTGTGCCAAATGCCAGTGTTTGGTGATACTGGAAAGTGTGCAGTTATTTGACGTCTTTGGTCTCAACACGTCCCCTCAGAAACAAATCATCATCTGTTACAAATAACCACCAGGAAACAGACAAATGAGTACAATTATTCAGCAATTTACAGGAAACAATCATAAATCTACATTCACTGGCCACTTCATTAGGTACACCTCTGCAATTGCTTCGTAGCACAAATAGCTAATCAGCCAATCACATGGCCGCAACTCATTGCAATTAGGCATGTAGATGTGGTCAAGACAACTTGCTGAAGTTCAAACCGAGCATCAGAATGGGGGGAGAAATGTGGTTTAAGGGACTTTGAACATGGCATGGTTGTTGGTCTGAGTATTTCACAAACTGCTGATCTACTGGGATTTTCACCACAACCATCTCTAGGGTTTACAGAGGATGGTCCAAGAAGAGGAAACATAAAGTGAGCCATGAGATGTTGCCTGGTCTGATGAGTCTCCATTCAGCTGCCACATTCAGATGGTAGGGTCAGGATTTCGAGTAAACAACATGAAAGCATGGATCCTTCCTGCCTTGTATCAGTGGTTCAGGCTGCTGCTGGTGGTGTAATGGTGTGGGGGGTATTTTGTTGGCTCACATTGGGCCCCTTAGTACCAACTGAGCATGGTTTAAACGCCACAGCCTACTTGATATTAACATGGCACGAAGAATTAAGGCAAATTAGGTTCTTAAGGCAAAAGGGGGTCCAACCTTTTACTAGCGAGGTGTACCTAATAAAGTGGCTGGTGAGTGTATACGACCTTACCGTATTTTATGAGCCCTAGCTTTGGTTCCTGGTCAACTGGATTAGAAACTCCTGCTCTACTGAACTAGAGGAACTAATGGACGTTAGCAGTCACTTGAAAACAAAGTAGGAACACTGTAAAATGGCTACTAAAGGGGTTTGATTCAAAACCCCATTATGATAGCAGTCATGATGGACCAGATCCATCATTTTTAGACCAGAAGGGCTCCTGCTTCTTTATTCTTTTACATTGCTGCTGTTGTTAGCTGCTACTATAATGCAAAGCTAGAGTAATTTTGTTTTTCTGTAGTACAAAATTAGCAGGAGGTTGTTTCTTTTGCTGCGTTGAAGAAAAATTATTTTATTTTTGCTCTTAACGAGCATGTGTGAAGATCCTCAGTCATCCAGGTCATGGTTATCCTTGTAGATTCAATCGTAGAATCGTAGCATCTGGACTTGTTTGAGTTTCTTGAATGAGAAACAAACAAGTCCAGATGCTACGATTGAAACCACAAGGACAAATGGAGCACTGCATTAAAACATTCTCCCCCTATATATTATTCAAACAGCCCTCTGTGCTCCAACACCTCTGCTTTCTCTGACAGGGGAGAAATAAATATAAATAAAGATAAATAATTGTCCTTTAGTGCCCCAGAAGTCACCTGGGCTGGGTGTCCAGTGTCTCATCCTCCTCCCCCAGCTCTCACCAGGCTCTGCTCAGAAGACATGGACAAGCTTCTCCAACTCTGACAGAGATGACAGTGTGATTCCCTCAGAGATTTCTTATGAAACATGCACGTGTGTCATTTATGTTTTCTGACTGACTGAATGGGATCAGTCAGAGTCGTCCTCCAGTACAAACCACGCCTGTCCCTTCCAAAACCTCTTCTTCTGTGCACCACACTGCAGTAATAAAGTCCTCCTAAACAGCCTGTCATACTGGATAGGTTTCCTCCTGTTCCTCTTCCCCTCGTCGGGGACAGGATGTGCAGTCTATCCCTGCACAGAGACACAGTGGACAGAAAGGGAGGGGGCTTCTTGCTGGCGGTGCCAAATGGCAGTGAAAGCTGCTCAGCCAAGCAGTGCTAGTTTCTCTGCGCCACCTGTTCCACCGGCCTCCTGCTCTGATACCTGGCCCTGGAAAGCAAACCTGTCATCATAGGAAGGTCACGTGATGTGTTTGTGTGTGTGTGTGTGTATGTCTTTGTTGATCCAAGCATATCTGCCAACCCTCCTTCCCTCTTTGCTGCCCTCTGATGCTTCTAATAAAGCTCCCTGGGACAGCAGTGTTGGCTTCTCAGTCCCGCTTTAGTCGCAATTGACGTTGAAATAAAGGGTGTTGCTTTGTGACAAACATCCAGGAAGTTTAGTATTTATGGATAGTGCACCTGTTGCATTCATGTTGCTGGTGTCTTTCTCTTCTTTTATGTCATCCCAGTGGTAAAATAAGATTTTTCTGTAGTCTTATCTTTTTAGTTGTATCTAGGGCAGCTTAAGGGCGAGTAGCAGCAAGACGTTCTTTTGCAGGTTGTCTGCATTCCACTCCGTTGTCTCTGTCTTTGCTCAGGGCCAGTTGAGGCTTATATTAAATGACCACTGCATTGTGTGTGTATGTGTGCGTGTGTGTGTGTGTGTGTGTGTGTGTGTGTGTGTGTCTGTGTGTCTGTGTGTCTGTGTGGCATCATGCAGAGAGGGTTCAGGGGCAGCTATTGTCCCACGAGAGCTCGGACATGCAGGGAGGAGTGGAGGTGATGGTGTTATTTGTTTGCAAAGTGTCTTCTCATCTCGCTCTCCTCTGTCCTGAACAAAGGGGCTTGGAGAGCGAGATAATGTGACTGGGCTCTCATGGGGAAAGGTTATCTACTGTTCCCTGTCAGCTGATAGCACAAGACAGGACACTTCAAGCCCCATAACGCCCAGAGGCTGCCACTAATGATGCTCTTCAATTAGCCCAAGGTCATCTGGGATGGAGATGGACCAACACACAGATGTACCTGCTTTAGAGGCTATCAAACAGCTGTGCACAGATGGATGGCCAAATACACACTCGCTCAGCAGGAGAGAAACAAGAGACATCAGTTGAAACCCACAGCGTGAAGTTTCCTGACCTTTTCTCTGCCATGAGGCCTTTAGAGCCGCTATATTCTGATGCTACTGGTCAGACCAGTTTATCAGAACTACTATCCTCACAGTCATGTCAGCTGCAACAAGCGGAGATTGTAAAGATGAGAGATTGTCCTTGAAGACCAAAAACAGGCACACAAACAGACATCTGCATAAACTCTCCTGTGACCCCTCAAGCAAACAGAGATAGCACACTGTCTAACCCTTGCAGTCACTTTATGTCATCCCTCTCTGACTCTGACTCCCTGAAACAAGCAGTCTGCCTCCAAGATAGGATCCATCTAACATCCACAGTAACCTGAGAAGATGGACATGGATTCCTGACTCGTGTTTTTCCTTCAAAAGAGAAACACTGAAATGAAGCCAACAACACATTTATTTTTATATAAGACTCGGTAAAGTGATAGACGTTGGCATCTTATTTATTATTGTCTTGGTCAATATTCCATCAGATGTTCTCCCTGCCTTTTACCTTTTCTTCCTAGTAATGTGTCACATGTAATACTTCATTATCGTTAATAAGCTTTCATGGTATTGGGGAATAGAGGTTGAATGGTCCAGTGGTGGTGGTCCATCTTATACAGTTTAATTATTACTCAGCAGGCCCCATTGCTTTTACAACAGGATTTGCATTAATCGTGACTCTAAATAATTTAATAAATAATGAAATCTGACTCACACACTTCAGTATTTTTGCATGCTTCACCTTGAAAAGGATGTGACTTTTTCTGACTGTAGTAGAAATCTCAATGAAGAGGCGGCCACACCTCATCTTTCTACCTGCCTTCTTTGAGAAGATGAGGCTGACATCTTTCTGCTGCCGTACACGCATCATTCCACATCCTCTTCCACAAGTTGAGAGAACACTGTGTGTGTTGAGGACAAAACAGAAGAAACCCAGAGGGAGGGACAAAAGAACCCTGTTGACCCATGGTAGATGTGTGTCGTAGTGGGAAGCAGGAAGGATTTGATCAGCAGATTAATGGAATCAGTCAATATCGAAAGTTTGTCTTTGACACAGTCACACATTCAGTCAGAAGCTCTCCTCAGTTTCTCCTGCCTTCTCTCGTCTGCTGTGCCATTTTGCATCACTGGTGCGGGGAATTAGTTGGATGTTCCTGCTGTATACTGCCTTTATTTCCCATCCCTGAATCTCATCCACCTGGCCATGGACCCAGCTACAGTGAAGCTGCCCGTCTCCACCTCCACTCGCTGTGCTGTCCGTGTCTGACGGGGGGTGTAGGTAGTTAGAGGGGGAGTTCTTGTGTTTGCCTTCGTCTCTTAATGTGCATGCTGCTTTTTTATTCTTGTCTGATTCTGGACATGCTAAATGCCAGGATTTGTCCCATAAAGTTTGGTTGTGTATGTGTGCATATTTGTAAATGAGAGCGTGTACCACTGTGTCATATGTGTGGTCTGTGTGTGTCAGAGAGTGGAGGCTTGGGGTGGCTCAGCAGAAGCAGTGGCAGGCCTGTCTGAAGTACTTAGAGCACACAATGCTCAGAGCCGGAGGCTGTAGCTTCACTGACAGCTGAATTGTGTGGTTAAGCACCCAGTCACAGGTACTTACCTGTGCTGCTGACAAACACACCTGTTACTATGGCTGTGACTTGTCACAACACAGTGATGCAGGCAGAGAGAAAACACTGAAGAGGAGTCCAGTCACACTTGGTCCTCCTGTTCTCTTTGAGGTGAACCAGAAGCTCATATTTAAGGCTTCCAAACACTACTGACCATCTGTCACTATGTCTACGTATCCATCATAGAAACAGTGTTAACAGCAAAAACCCAAGTGACCCATATGTCTGCACTAAAGCCCAGTAGGAGCATTCTTGAAAACACAGCAGAACTCTTACTGAGACTTTAAAATTCACCATCCTGAACATTTCTATGTGTCTTCCATCTGAGCTAAGCAGCTAAAATCATGCTATAATCTTTGAACTAAAACACCACATCTCCACATTACCGGGTTTGTCTTTGGTGAACTGCTAAATTCAGAAGGCCTGAATTTGGGGGAAGGTGTTGAAAACACACACAGACCTGGTAGGAGTGATGGAAATGCTAACATGTTGATAGAAGTGGGAGGACGCAGGTGTTCAAATATTTGTCTGGGGCTGTTATGTCTGAAAGAGTTTCATGGTAATCACACATGAATACATGAGCCTCACATGCTCCTGCATTACACATATATGAAAGATTAATTTTTTCATAATGGAAAAAGTCAGGCTCAGGGAGGATGAATGGGAGGAATGTAGCACTGACTATATAGAAACTCCTCCTCAGGCTATGGAGGAACAGACGAATGGGTGTGATGAAGAGAGATGACTTGTGTTGTACATATCAAGGTGTTGGTTACTTTAGCAGAGTGTGTTTGACTGTAAATCACAGAGACCATACAGAAACATGCACAAAGGCTCAACACATGTTTATGTTCATGTGTATGGAAATGAGAACGACTCACGAGTGTGACCTTTGCTTTTCCAAGTGGGAGAGATTGATATTCAGTGTTTCTCCCTCTCAGAAACCTGCTTATATAATTCACTGAGGGAATTCACTCTGGGTGCAGCCTCTGCTGAATCCTGCAACAAACCCACAACCGCCTTCATCCACACAGGGATGACTAAAGCCAACTTATTCCTGCTCCAGTTCCATCTGTAAATAAGAATCGCCCTGTCAGTGACATCCTCCCTGTTTCTTTATCTGTTTCTGTGTCTCTCTCCAGGTCTGAGGACCTACCTGATCTCTGGCAGGAAGATTGAGCCTCACTCTCAATGTACCTGCTCCCAGCTGGGGCTGGCCGGGCCTGAACATGCAGATCCAGCGCCCAGAGTGCACACGCCTGACGGAGGACCCTCGGCCTGCCCCCTTCCTCCAGATAGAGCCAAGGTGAGTGGTAGCTATCTCAGTGAAAGTCAGCTCTGTTGAAGAAGTCAGTGTATTTCTGGGATCATTTATCATGGCACATCTGAGTTGCCTGAGGATGAACAAAGCTCCATGTTCTACCGCAGCCTCTTTGATGTTCGTCTTTGCTCTTCTCTGTGCATGTGGGTGTTTCAGCTTCAATAAATATTTTCATTTTGTGCATGCGAGGCTATGCACAAAATGAAATGCATCCACGTTTCTGTTTTATAACCTCATGTAACCTTCAGCATCTTTGTTAATTTTCCTCTTCACCTTTGGAGCGTCTGTATGTGTGCTCTTCCAGATATGTTTCTATCTGAGGAGCACTTAAGTCCTAATTAAATCTTTAACAATGCAAATCTGAGAACAGAACAGGGAGACCTTTTTAATTAGGCTGCTATCCCAGCAGATGGTCAACATAATGACTGACCTTTAGTGCAAATCAACCCAACATGTCAGTCCATGCTTTCAAGAAGGCTTTGGTCTGCTATTTCTAGAATACTTTGGAGGGGGAATGTTTAAAATGATAGTTGCCATTTGTTGTCAATGATCAGTATGCCTAGAGTCCTCCTCCCCAGAAGCGCTGCTGTGTCTGACACAATCGCTTTCCTAATGCTGTCTGCCCAGAAAGATGTTCTGACCCTAGAAATCTCTCTATGTGGCTCAGTGACGCCATGTTCTTCCTCTAGTTAGAGAAAATCAAGTTTACTCCAAAGGGTCAGCGGGTTCATTCTTCAGTAGACAGACGGGGATGGTGAGGTGTTCTTGGTTTTTTATTTGTCATTCTAGGCTTTTCCTTTGTGTTGTGTACCTTACCGTTAGTGATTGCACTGTGCACACATCAATAGAGCCCTGAGAAAGAAGACATACCTAAAAAAAGTCCCAGCAGGTGATGGACTCAAGAAAACCCTACAACACATTATTCCTTTTTAATTACCTTAACCTTAAACCTGGAACAACTCGCATAAATGAATGTGTCTTTCCGCACACATCACAGCCCATGAGCCATGTACCGATCCTTCAGCTCTCTGTTAAGACAGGTGAAGAGGGAAGATGTAGAAGCTAGAAGGAAAAAAAGGAGAGGCAGGAGGAAGTGGATGATGGGAGGCAGAGGAATCAGTGGGAGTCGTCGGAATGGTAATGAGTTAACTCAAGCAGAGACACTGGAGGTACTGCTCAAGCATTTATGCCTGCAACTGATGACTTTTCATCTTCTCTCACATAGATTCAGATATGGTTCACACTGAAGTAGAAGGCATCTTTTAAAGGCTGAATGACATTTGACTGTGTGGAAGGATGTATATTGTATTTGTCTGTGTCGTGGGCAGTCATCCAGCTATCGCACAGATACATACTAAGATGAGCACGAAGACTCTGATCTGGTCCAGACCTCCTACAGGCCTCCTGCTCACTCTTTGTAAACCTTTATGTTTGTCAGCCTGCTGCTCTCGTTAACAGCTAACATATTAGTCTTATAAGGTTTTGTAAGATGACAGACTTGTCATAGCACTCCTAGTTTAAGTGTCTTGTCTTTTCTGCTGCTGCGATCACATGTTTTTGTCCTGCATGTGTTTGTGTCATAGATCTGTTGTTATTTCATCATCCACCATCTCTGCTGTCTTTGGCCTCTTTCTACTCATATGTTTTCCTTGATCTGTATCTGCCAGTGTATTAATTCTCTTTCTTGTTTTCTGCTGCATCTCCCTGTGTACTGTCTGCCTCCCATCTCTACCTCCCTGCAGTCCCCCTGCCTATCTTGCAGCGTGGCCTTGATAGCAGGGGAGGATCGGGTTCTGGAAGAAGGAATGGTGCACAATGGCTGCCATGACGACCACAAGACTAACAGCAGCAAGGTTAGCCTGTTGTCACCACCTGAACCGAACACAGGAGACATTAAACTTTCTATCTGCTATGCTGAATGTCTAACTTTTACGTTTGAAGAGAGTTAATAACCCCATCCAGTATGTTTTATGTCATTATATTTCTATATTTACACAGGCCCTGCAGCAAAATGAAGGTCTCAAAAATAGTTCAAAGAAGTAGAGCTCCATGAGTCCCAGATAAAGTGTGCCTCTGACACATTCAACCAATGGGTGTGACTGAAGCACAGTCTTTCATATTTTTTATGTAGACTGCTTTATATTATTGCCGACCTATTTCTAAAGCAAAGATCCATTATCTCACCTTCTATTTTGGAAATTCAGAACATCCCTCCCCTCTCTTCACCTCAGGACTCCTCAACTCTGAAGTGTTCCCCAGCGGTTTCTGCAGGACGCAGCCCCAAAGCTCTGAACGGCCTCCTGAGTCCTCGGCTGGAGGCCTTGACCAACAGCCAAACGTCGCTGTGTGAGATGCTGCAGGAGAAGGAGAAGAAGACGTGGAGTGGAGGAGCCATGGGCATGGACCACTCAGCACTCATCCCTCTGCGATCCAAGAACTTCAGGGAGAGAAGTGATGCTCATTTTGTGGATGTTATTAAGGAGGACAGGTACTTCATATTTACCGGTTTTTAATCACTGTGAGGTCAGACTCAGTTGTTAATGGGGAATTGTAATTAGACTGAAGTCCCTAGTGCACATTATCTCTTGTGCTTTTTGTGTTTGTGACAGTCTCATGAAGGACTATTTCTACAAACCTCCCATAAACAAGCTGAGCCTCACCTTCCTGGAAAAGAGCCTGGAGTCTGCCTACCGGATAAGCTATCAGGAGGAGGTGTGTGAGCTGTGTTTGTGTGTGACGTAATGATGCCCATATGCCTGCTTGTGTAATGAGTGTGAATGCATTTGTGTGTGTCTGTGTATTTGTTTGGTTGGTGAGGTCGACGTCGTTACCTTTGGTCTGACTGTGACCTGAGTTTTTTACCTGTCAGTGTCTCTTCAGGACTCCACACATCCTGATCCTGCTGCCTTCATATATGAGCTTGTACATTTGCTTGTGTTTGTGTGTCTGTCTTTCTAGTTGTGTGTGTTTCCCTGTTAGTCTGAGTCTTGTCTGGGAAGTCTGTTAGCACTACGTTATGACCAGACCGGTCAAGACTGCGGCAAAGAGAAATCACTGCAGGACCTCAACAGAAGTTTTGTATTAGGTTGTGATGTCCTCTGCTGGTGTAACCTCATAAGTACATTTTTAATTTTCTGACTGCCACTGGCGCTGGCATCTTAACCACAGGTGAGCCTTTAGGTTGTTAGATTACTATTTATGGTTTGGATTAGTTACCTCCTGAATGAGAGGCTTTTTAACGGTTCATTCATCAGCTGCTCATTCTCTTCATTCTGTTCTCTTTCTTTTCCCTCGTAGGTGGAGACCCAGGCAGCGGTGCAGACGTTCGCCAGCCCAACATTCAGCTCTTTCTTGGACATGCTGTTGTGCTGTTCTGTATTTCTGGCTCTCTCACTGGCTTGTTTCCTCCAGCCGCTTGTTACCCGACAGAATTTGTCCACACCGGCACTCATTCTGACGGCTGTAGTTGCACTGCTGGAGGCTCTGGCTCTGCTTCTCGCTATACGGTGAGATTCTGAACACAATAATGGTGTTAACTATCAGGTGAGGTCCAGTCAGTGAGACAATGTCAGAGGACAGACTGCTTCAAGAGAAGTTAACAAATGAATTATTGTTTTTGCCGAGTTGTCTGTGAAGATTTTCAGTCATCCAGTTCATGGTTGTCCTCCTCGTTTCAATCGTAGCATCTGGACTTGCTTGAGTTTCACCTCTCACCTTGGATGAGAGGAGCAGGATTGAAGCTAAGAGGACACCTTCACCATGGGGCTAATGATAAAAAACATGCTTGATCTCCGGCGGAACACTTTGCTGCTCCCTGAGAACTCTTTATCCAGAGCTGATTGGGAGTTCCAGTATTCAAAGCCACTGTGCATCTCCCTTTGTCGGCCGACTGGATGGTGATGTTGCGGTCTCTCTGAAGTGATGCCACGCCTGTCTTTCTTGAATGGTGAGCTCTGAAGGTGGTGCTTTCACATTTGTAAGAGCAGCTGACACCTTCAGCCGACGCTGTTCTGCCTCTGACGCAGACAAGTTGTTGCTCCTGATGGCAGATCCTGTGGCTGTGATGAAGTCTGTTGCCTAATTGAAGTCAAAGACTTCCTGTCTCATCATTCACATCAGCCTGTCTAGGGACAACAGATGAAAATTAGCCTATGGCTATAATCTGACATAGTTACATATGTTATATGTTCATTAATATGTACTGTCCCTATATAAACAAACAAACAAACAAATGAATGAATAAATAAATGAATAAATAAATAAATAAGAAAAGATTGGGGAAATTTTAAGGAGCAGAACTCTTTAAAAACTCTTTAAAAGGAGTGTAATGCAGGAATGAAGAAGAGAAGAGCAGGAGGAACTGGAGGTTTGATTTTTAGAACCCTGAAACAGAGGCCAGAGAAGCTGAATGCGTAAGGACTAGTTGTGTCAAACTAGTTTACATGATAATCACATGGGCATGTGCTTTCTAACTGAAACACTGCGTGGGCGGCGTGCCTACTTCTCTTACTTCAAAGGTACTCTGGCAGAGAGAAGGATGAGCAGAGGGAGAAGCAGGAGAGACGATGTTGGACCAGTTACTTATTTTACTGCTACTACCTCAGGCAGAGCGTATTAGAAACTATAAAAGCACTCAGAGAGCTCAGACCTCCTCCAAGCAGCTCATTTCACCCTATATTGGGATTTACATCCAGAAATAATCGTCCCAAGATTGTTTTATCTACATTATTAGACTCCTTGATTCAGAAAACAAACCCTTAGCATCTGGATTCACATTGATATCATCATTAGTTCAATAGTTATTCACCAGAATCTCTTTCTGGGTAATGGTGGTTTCTTCTGGATCAGCTCCATAGCTGTTGATTCTACAACAGATCTGTTGGCATCCTCCTGATTCAGCAGAGTCTCAGCTACATGTTGGTGTTGGCTGCATGTCTGGATCTTCATCTGTTACCTTACAGTGATGACCATTCCACAGGCCCTCTAGTTTTTCCTGTTCTGGATCCTAGTGTCCGCAATTTTACCCGGATCCGGATCAAATTTTGATGTGTTGTATAAATTACTGGGAACTTGTCCTGTATTTTTTGCCAAGCAGCCTGGACATTTGTTGTGGAGTTCCATGCACATATACATGCGCATTGCCCTATACCCCAATGCTAAAGAATCCTGCAAATAATTCCTGGATCCAGACGGTGATCCGGATCACCACCAAAATCTAATCATCTGTTCCTTGTCCCATTATCCACCTTTCCTGAACATTTCATTAAAATGTTCAGGAAAGGTGTTGAGAACTTCTCACGTTAAGTTGGTAACAGACAGACAAATGCGGCAAAAACATAGCCTCCTTTCTCCAGTCGGAGGCGGAGATAATAATATAATAAATAAATAATAGATAACATAAATAGATATCACATTATTATCACCAGTATGTTAAGTGCAAAATATATATTTTGAACCACAGCAGATGCCCTGGTTTTAGATGATCGATAGATTAAAGGTCTTGTTTGGTGACTATTTACGAGAGAAGCTGTAAGAGTAGAAAAGAAGGTGCTTCTCCACAGTTCTATGTGGAGAGTTTATAACATTCCTAATACTTGACATTAATCTGTAGAAGTCACATCCTCTTGGTTTTCCTCTCCAGCATGGCCTTCTATCTGGACAGTGTGCTGAGCTGCACTCGGGTGCTGATGAGAGCTATCTCAGGCTGGATAGCACGCCACTTCATCGGAGCGGTCCTGGTGTCGCTACCGGCCGTGGCAGTCTTCTCTCACGTCACCTGTAGCATGCACCTCTCCATTCAGGTGAACTCATGTTTGTCTGTGTTTGATAAAGATCACACAGGTGTTAAATATGAATTTTGTGGTTTGGTTGGGTTCTACCGTCTCTGACTTACAGTACCGGTGCCTTTCAGCTGTACAGTCTGATAAACTATCTTGCAGTAAGTATAATTTTTTGACTAATATTGCTCTCTGTCCCATATTTTCCCAGTTTACCATGTTCATCTGCTGTGCTGTCATCATAGCTATCATACAGTATTGTAACTTCTGCCAGCTCAGCTACTGGATGCGCTCAACATTGGCCACACTGGTGGGACTGGCGCTGCTGGCTGTGCTCTTCAGCTCCCCCTGCAGGTATGACATCCCTGGTTACTGAGGAAATATCACTGAAAGGAAGAACGTTTTTTAAAGTTGTGTGTTTTTTATTGTGTATTGACTGATATTGTTGTGACATTGTGATGACACCGTTTTCTTTATGGACTTTGTGGGATTTCTTGATGTATATATTTGATGTATTATTTGTGTTCTCTCTTTTTCATTTTCTTCCAGTGTTGCTAAGAGTCTGTTTTTCTGGTAAGTATAATTAGTGTTAACATTGTTAATGCCATTATTTTAACCTGCTCACAGTTGACATTAAAACAGGACAGCAGAACGTATTAGAAAGACAAAGGGCTTTTACATATTGTGCCTTTATGACATAACAGTAGTACTGAAAAGACTCCACACAGGACTTCAGCCAGACTAGAAGGGTTGGCCTCCCAGCTTTCTGTCAGGTGATTTACTTATTTTAAAAAGATGTTTGCTGTTGTGATGAACAGTATTATTTTTAATAGGGTGCGTGCAGTACATGCCATCTGCTTCTGTAGCAGCAGTTAGTTACTTCTATCTACAGAAGCTGCAAGTTTTGTTTGTATCTTCAGTTTGTCTATTTCCCTAGCTTTTTTTCACCTTTTCTCCTTCTCTCACTGTCAACCAGGCCTGATGGTCAGAACAACAACAGCAGCAACAGCTCCATTGTCATGTATGACAACCCAGTAGATGCTGACCCACAACCCCAACCACAGGAGCTTCTAGGCCCTGAGGCCTGTGTGGCGTTTTTCCTGCTCCTTCTCCTGGTCTGGTTCCTTAACCGTGAATTTGAGGTCAGTCACCGTCTACATTACCATGGCAACGTGGAAGCTGATCAACACCGCATCAAGATTCAGAACATGAGGGATCAGGCCGACTGGCTGCTTCGCAATATCATTCCCATCCATGTGGCTGAACAGCTGAAGGTCACCCAGAGCTACTCTAAGAACCACGACAACGTGGGTGTAATATTTGCTAGCATCGTCAACTTCAGTGAGTTTTATGAAGAAAGCTATGAGGGAGGTAAGGAGTGCTATCGTGTCCTCAATGAGCTGATTGGTGACTTCGATGAGCTCTTACGGAAGCCTGCCTTCTCAAACATTGAAAAGATCAAGACCATCGGTGCCACCTACATGGCGGCAGCAGGACTCAATGCTCAGCAGTGTGCTGATGCAGCACATCCTCACGCCCACCTCCGGGCTCTTTTTGAATTTGCCCTTGAAATGATGCGTGTGGTGGATGACTTCAACAAGAACATGCTCGGCTTTGGCTTCAAGCTTCGTATTGGATTCAATCATGGGCCTCTAACAGCAGGGGTGATTGGCACCACTAAGCTTCTCTATGATATCTGGGGTGACACTGTCAACATTGCCAGTCGCATGGATACAACAGGTGTGGAGTGCCGCGTTCAGGTTAGCGAAGAGAGCTACTGTGTGCTCAGTGGCATGGATTATGAGTTTGATTATCGTGGCACAGTTAATGTCAAAGGCAAAGGCCAGATGAAGACCTTCCTTTACCCTAAAAGCAGTGACAGTGGCCCCGTGCCTCAGTATCAGCTCTCTGTCTCACCAGAGATCCGAGCACAAGTGGATGGTAGCATTGGGCGCTCACCCACTGATGAAATTGCCAGCATGGTGCCCGCAACAAGCACGACTGCAAGCAGTACCAGTACCATGTTACCCAGTGCCAGCACCGGTTCATCTACTACAACAGGGATAAGCCATGTGAAAGAGGCAGATGGCCATGAAAGACGTCCTGCCACAGAAACCTCTGTTGCCAGGAGGTCTGTGTCTCACAGTGGCCTCTCATCTATACCTGCAACCAGTGTGGAAGGACCTCCTCCTCCTTCAAATAACAAAGAGCTCATCATCGCATCTGCAGTCCAGCAAGACACACCCCAAAACTCTACAAGGTCTCTGAAAGACACAAAGAAGGACAAATATGAGGATGACTATGGTAGTAATGTTGGAGAGTTAACCCGACTTTAAGAGTTTGCTACAATGGCGCTTTTAATATCAGCCTTCAACCCTTTAAGCTCTCGTTCCTGCCAGCTGGCATTTGTAAAACGGCTGTACAGTGGTCCTACTACAAGTATAGACAGAATATGTGGAGGAACCCACATCCCTCTCCTCATTAGCCAGGAAGCAGGTTGTTTTTAGTGTAAATATGATTGGCTGATTTTATCAAAGGTGCTGGGTGGACCACAAAGAGGCTCAGAGACAGGAATGCACAGGAAATGGGAAGACGTGATCGCTGACCCTGAACCTTCTTTTGCCTGCTCCAGATCCCATTGGCTGCCATTAACTTACTTGATTATCTTTACACCTTTAATCTTGATAATTTCCTTCATATATCTTTTAAGTGCCTTTAGAATAGAATAATATGTAGACTAAGCCTTTTTGAGTAAGGGAAAAACAACATAAAGGGAAAACTGTACATTAGTAAACTTTTTGGAAGAAAAACATTGTTTTTGTTACCAGTTTACTTTTTAAACTATGTTTTGCTATGATACTTTTGCCTTTTATCAGAGAGGAAAGCAACAGCGTAAGAAGCATCTCAGTATGTGTCAAGAGAAGGGAAATGAAAAAGATGTTGCTACAAGATATGTAAAAATCTGCACTAGTGTGCTGCAGAGCCTGTGTCCATGTTGTTCCTGAAAACCAGAAGACTGCTTCTGGACGGCTCAGCAGGGACTAATCAGTACAGGCTGAAGGCAGAGGAGGATGAGCTGTGTGAGTGTGTTTGCATGCATGCATTGTGTGCGTCTTTCTAGTGACATAATGCAGGGTTTAATCAGGAGAGTTGCCTATAAGTTACTCAGATGAAATGGGGAAACTGCAGGATTATAAACACTTAAGGAACGGTGTTGGACAATAAAGTTTTGTGCTGATGTGGCAGCTTTTCCTTTGTATCGCCTCCACATTGAGGCATGATGGTCTCAGCTACGTTTAATCAGCATGCTTGCAGCATTGTAGGCTAATGCAGCTAGTGTTTGCGCCCTTCACTCATGATCAAGACTCTTGGGGGAACTCAAGCTGTGCTAGTGTTGATGAGTACTTCAGTGGATCCTACAAACCTCTGGTGAACCTGTAGAGTGTCTCCAACCATGGCTTTAGATGGATTAGAGAATGCAGCTGCCTGGGTTTGCTATGGATTACACTATGTGTTAGCTGATAGTGCTTTTAAGACATGGATAATCGAAGTGGAATGTCACTAATAAAATCTAAATGTGTTTAATTATGTTTATTGTACACAAAACTTGAGCTGTTTATTAGAGGCACCCCTCTCTACTTTCTATCATTTGAAGAACAATACTGGATGCAAACAGCTGGACGCTTTTGCTGCTTCATACTTTCAATGGCATGAAACTTGATGTATTAGCACTGTAAATGCAAAAACAGTGCACCACGTGGATTTCATATCCCTGGGTGTTTTTGATTTAGCTTTTATTTCATTCTACACTGTTAGATTTACTGTACATCTTTCTTGCTGTTACATCTCCAAGGATTGTGTGCTCAAAGGCAAAAAAGTTTACCATGAAACCCACTTAGTTGTGTTATTTATCACATTCAAATATCCTGAACAACACAGCCTCATATTTCCTAACAAGGTGTTGTAAATAACAAAGCAGGCATGACAAATATTGACGAAATTCAGATAACCAGTTTGCCTTCGGTTATCGTTCAGTATTTTATTTTCCCTGCAGCATTTGACATTACCCTAATAGTTAATTAGTCTGTTTTCTGTGTGGTGGTCAGGGTAGCTTGTGCCTTTGTACTTTTCATTTTTGCTCCTATCAGTTTTAAGTTGCTTTCATTCCTTAAGAAAATTAACATTTCTCAACAGCATGTGCTCTGAGAAGGTCTGTGCTTGAATTACATTTTATTTTTGGTAAAGTTTTCAAAGATCACCAGATTTGAGCAGTGCCTTTTGTACATGTATAGAATTAAATGTAAGCAAACCAGTCATTTGACATAAAAACATATAAGCAAACCAGACATTTGACATGAATTCCTTTTGGCCTTCAGCTTTATGCTGTATTCATTTGTCAGATGGAGTCGAGTTTAAATGCAATAACTATGGTTTGACAGGTTCATTTGCTTATGAGCACACAACCCTTGTACTGCTTAGAATAATTGTTACTATCAAGGTTAAGTGCTTAATTATTGAAGGTCGGGACTTTTGAGTGTCAGGTTAAACATATAAGCGACATTTCTTTTTGTTTTCTGTGGTTATTTTGATAATAATGTGTTTTTTCTGAGGTCTGAGCAGTGAGACAGATTTGATTGCCACTCCCTCCCGTGTTTCACTGCTAACATAAGCGTATCTGTTGACTTGGTTGGATTTATTGAGATGTAAGCGGCATTCTGTACCAGCAGAGCGGCACACTGGGTAAATTTTGATGCCAAAGAGTGTCATTGCCATCTGTTGGATTTATTTATTTTCTTTTTATGCTGTGTTAACTTAATTTGCAGGTCATTAAAGGTCATTTATATACTCACTGTTAAAACACAGTTGCACAAGGCTCTCACTTTTTTGTACAGTATGCCTTTGTATTGTATAGTATTTGAGCATTTTCTATTATTTATATAAGCGCATGAGTATTAAATAGTCTAAAGAACTGAGTAACATTAATCTTGCCAGAGTAATATTTGTGTGTTCTGTTTGCCTGCATGTGTGTTAATAATGTATGAGTGTTTGTAAAACTGTGTGGTTGTGTATAATGTGGAAGGGATGCTCAGATCTTAGCAGGAATGTAATCTGGACATTTCAGTCCGACTTTTATCACTGCAGGAAGTGTGATGCGCTCAGACAGAAAGGGTCCAATCAGCAGAGATTTCCCTTTTTCACATTCAAAGTAGCCAAATAAAATGGGAGAGACACAGCAAGCTATCTGCTGGTGGGCAGAACTGGAGTAGCCCACTGCTGCTCCTGCCAAGTTTTCATGAACTGTTGCTTTCTTTGGATATGTTTTTGTGTATAGCACGCTAACAAGTGAAGTGAAAGTTAAAATCGAATAAAGTCAGTTGCTGGGAAATGTTGTCCATCTGAATTTATAGCCTGTGCACTGCATTGGGTTGTGAGTTTACCAGTGATGGATTGCAACTATGGAAGTACATTTACTCAAGTATTGTGAATAAGTAGCTGCGAGGTACTTGCACTTTACTTCAGTATTTTGTTTTTAAATTACTCTATATTTACACTTCATTCCATTTTAGAGGGACATATTGTACTTTCTACTCCACTTGGAGACTTTTTAAATGGTCTGTTTCAGCATTTTTATTTATTCTGCTACCCAACAAGACATTAAACCAACTGCAACCTTAAATGCAGCATCATAACCCATTAATATGATGTTTTACTGCATAAATAGCACCTTTAATATATTTCTCCTATAATGGGGCAGGTTGTGTAGCTTAAATGAGTTATGTAATAGGACATTTACTTTTCACTGAATATTTCTACACTGCAGTCAAACTATTTTTAAAAACTTCTTTACTAGGGTCTGAATACTTCTTGCACAGTGTTATTTACTTGTTCTCATACAGGGTAACAACAGAAAATAAAATTAATGTTTGTGCATTTGATTGATTGTACATGTTTAATCAATAATGAGATGAATATTTGAGTATGTTTGCAATAACTGAACGGGTCTCCTACCCTAAAAAAGGTATTTTAATTTTTCAACAACTGGGGCTGGTACAAAATCTGGTATGAATTACTTTTAACCTTTTATTGTTCAAACATGTATAGTTTTTAAAAATATCTGTACAGCATAAATTAAAATATGTATGTATATGGATTTTATTTCTGATTTTTAATGATGGAGATAATTTGAACTGCACTAGATCACGTTTTACAACATATTTGTATGTTTTTTAAAGACAGATTAATAGCTTATATAAATTACATGCAAATTATTTGTTGTTTAAAATTTAAAGAATCATAAATTTACAATACTGAAAATGAGTCCAAGCACCTCAAGATTTCTTGGAATAAATGTGCTTATGAGCTTTGCAGTTCTGGTAATATGTATTAAAGTAATAAAGGGACTGTGAGTGTGTCAAGTCTGAAGCAGGCAGAATCTCTCATTTCTGGTGTTATTCCACCCCTAGAGGCGGCCTGACGTACGTCCCCATGACGCACGCTGGGACTCAGGTTTACGTCAGGACGTCACAGCACGTCGCCTTCCCCCTCCCCCTCATCCCCCCACAGTCTAGCTGGGAAGAAAAAAAAAGTTTTTTTTTGTATCGGAGGAATCAACAGCCGCCATCTTGACGCGGCTCAGAATCGGGATTTCGGGGGGAGCATTAATTTTAAAAACCGACCGGAGCTACCCAGACCGGGATCAAACGGCTTTTTTCGTGCAGAAGATCGAAGCATTAGTGGTTCCGACCGGGAATAATGCGAACATGTGAGGGTTCTGTGGGTTTTTATCGTCTCGAAAGCCCACTGTATATTTGATTTCCCTTTTAGAGAGCGCCGCTTCTCGCCGTATCTCCGTCCCGAGACGCTGAATTTACCGGGAGACAGCGACGAGAAAAATAATCCGCCTCATAGGAAATATTTTTTGAATTTTGATCTTTTTATTTAAGCCAGAAACAGATTTTATGGCTGCTCGTTACGACTGCGAAAAAGATGATTCTGTACAGACGTGAAACCGGCGATCTGCGGAGAAAGGGATTTGCTTACGCTTTGTGTAATATTTTATGATTGATTTTTATTTATTTTTCTCGAACTGAAATAATTTTGGGGCGTAATTATTGAGGATAATTATGTGGGTGTTGGGTGTTGGATTATCATGGGGTGATCTTCGGCGGCGGAGCGTGGCGCTGTTGCCTTTCTTTTGAAGCCTTTTTCTCCAGGCAGCTTTTCGCCAGTCAAGAAGAAAAACCCAGTGAAATAGCTTCTTTAGGCTAACAGTAGTAGAAGTTCTCGGTCATTGCGAGCCACACGATCGGACTCATCCTGCTCGTATTTCCTGCATCACCGTTCATCCAGCAGACTTGCCGACCAGGATGGCTGACAATCTGCTGGACGTCGGACCCCCCACTGCAAAGCGACCCAAGCTCAACTCCCCCCTCTCAGGATCAGATGGCCCAGGTAAGCACCAGACACGAGCACTTCACTGACACGGAGGACACGGACACTAACGTATGTGTATCCGAAAACTGCACTGGTGCTCAGTAAGGCTGCATGCATCCAGCTACAGAGAAGGAACCCCCGGTCAGACCCCAAGTTACTTTAGGTTTGTGTGATTTAACAGCAAACACTACAAACACTCTGAGGAAGAGGTAGCTCCCAACTTTGCGGCGTTTCATGGGTATAGTTGAGTTTTTAAATCAAAATGTGATGAGATGCATGTGAATATAAAGTTGAAGGATGTCTGTAGGGGTCTAATCTCTCAGCACCGGTACTTTGATATACACGGCTTTAGAAAAATATGGTGATCCCCTTTGATTCCTTCAGAGGAAGTCTCTCTAAGATGCTGCCTCTCTATCTGTGGAGCTGGCTTGGAATTAGTCCTTTTCATGCAGATTCCTGACAGCAGCAGCATTGAATCTTTGTTGTTTGAGTAAATGAAAGTCAGTCTGCCACTGGAGGATCAACCCTTTTTATGCAGCCAAATGCTTGAATTGAAAGCGAGTAAATCGGGGGACTGCATTTGTTTTGTACCTGCATCAAACTTTTCTGTTGGCCATTTATTTGGTAGCTAATGGATGACACACCTTCCAAGGTGGTAAAAGCTGCTGGCTTGTAAGGCTCAGTATTAGAAAGCAGCTGAAGGGTCTGCCTCCTCACCAGTCCAACCTGCTGAGCAACTTTGCTCACTTACTTGGAAGAATTGGAGTGTCTATGAGAAAGATGCATTATTTAATGAGATATTAGCTGATAGATGACACATTAAATTAGCAACTGATGGCATGCCACCGTCTTACATGGTAGTTGTGAGCTCAGTCTGTGTTCATCACACTCTAACCTTTCATGGACTCCCATTGTTGTTGTCATCCACTGATTTGTTTTAATGATTGACTGAGAAATATAGCGTTTTATTGGATTGTTTGTTCGACATGATGAGTTTATGTTATTTATATTGGATTTATTCTTCAGATTACATTCTTATAGACGCTAGAAAATCTATTATAAAACAAATTACAGTGGTCATTATTCAATAAAGTTTTAAAAAAAAATCTTTTTCTTTTTCTTTTGAAAGCCACCTCCCTGTATGTGTATCAGGTTTATTTAGGAAAGTTTCAATCTGCTGTATAAGCACTTTTCAATCATACAAATAAGCAGATAGTTTTTATTTTAAATTATCGTGTTGTGTTCAGCTGTGAATGAAAGAGGAGTCAATACTTCATTAGTTTCCTACAGTGACATTTCAGATCATTGAAAATGAGTTGTGAGCAAAAAGATTGTACTATAATATACTTTTAAAGATGTGTTAAGTTTGACAGACACCAGGAGCTTTGAGTTCACCCTTTAAATTGGAACACAAAATAAATACAGTATGTACTCAATAATGACTACTTGTAGCACCGTCGTTGCATATTTGATCTTGCTCTGAAATTTCTTGATGACTTCTGTAAACTTGAACTGAACTTTTTGGACCTGTTCATCTGATCAAGACCTATTAAGTCGTGTATGAAGTCATTTTTACGTGAACAGTGACTCACAGATCGTTGAAAAGTGGATTAAACGATCAATCACATAGATCCTACCTGAGAATGAAGATTTCAGTACTAGCTCAGGTAAAATCACAGGCCTGAAAACATCTCAGTTCACTTTTACTGCAGAGTACACTTCTGAAGGTAACATTTTTTTCAGCTAAAAAATCCAAAACACAATTCTATAAAAACTGTTGGGCCCCACTTCCTCTACACTTAAAAGCCATTAGTAAAATGCTCCAGTCCAGAGCCTCCTGATCACATCCCAGCTGTGTATGTGCATATACAATGTACTTTTTATGTACTGAGCATAGCCTTCATGGTACCGTTGCTAAAAGCAAGCAATGTGAAAGCATGCACCGTCTAATTTCAGTAAAGGAAGATTTGGGAGTGCACAGTGGCAGCGACCTCCGAACTCTCATCTTATACAGGGCACATACAAACCAGTGTTGCTCATAATTTAAATTGGAAGCATGTGTCTGCCATTAGCAAACAGCTGATAGATATGAATTTTTTCGGTCTGTCTGGTCTTTCATTGAATGCTGCGTTATCTAGCCGGCTGGTCAGTCTTCAGCAATGGTAACTCATCCTCGTTGAGAGGTGACAGGAACTTTCACTGGGCAATAAAGGAGGTCGATGCAGGGTCTCCTCCCCCACTGCTTCCAGAAGCCCTTTCTGTCTCACTCAGCTTTCACACTAGCACATGCATTCAGTATGCCATTGGAGTGCATCTTGTAGACTTGCTTTCTTTGAAGTCCTCGAGGTATACTCAAGGTAGTAAGACAGTCAATAATATAGCGTGTTAAACATAAATTTCCACAAAAAATGAATGCAGGTGGTTTGCTGTCAGAGATTTCACTCCAGGTAGTTATAGGTAAGTCATTTTTCCGTAGACCTGTGATATAAAGGCACACTTTATCCCCACCTTAATGCTACAGATGTTCAAATCAGAATTTTACATCGGAAACTCTGCATTGAAATTCAGAGAATTCTGACTGCATCAGTTCAGATACAGTTTTCAAAATGAATTAGGTGAATACAATAAAATCGAATGGTATATGAATTTCAGCAGCAGGTATTTAATAATGATTTGATTTCAGAACTCAGCAGCGGCTGAGATTCAAATCATTATGGCAGTTATTAACTCAATGTACCCTAATGGCTTTGGCTTCCTGAGTCCCATCTGTTATTGATATTAATTTTTATTATTGGTAGTAGGATAGATTAGCGAAGGCATCTCCTTTTGTCACACCCAGCCTGCGGCACACCGAGCTGACGCTCACAGGCGCAGATTAGTGGTCTTTGATGTTTATGTTAATGTGTGACAGGTTTTATGATGCTGTAGTCTCGTGTCAGTGTGTGTTTGTGCCTGTGGCCCCAGGCCGGTGTCAGGCTTGTTTTCATTTGTATGGATGAGTGGGCGTGTCAGCACCACAGGCGAGAAGCCGCCGCTCTCCAGCCCTACTGCTCACCTAGCAGGCTTTCCTCTTCCTCTGTCTGCCATGTATGTATGAGTACTATCCCCTGGGTGAGCATTCTTTAGCAGCATCAATAATAGTAGACATTAAAAACAGCCAAGTGTTAAAATATTGGCTTCCACCAGCCTGGTGAAACGTTTGAGGACTATACTCTGCATCTGTTGCCTAATGTCTCCGCTGAGGTGGAACTGATTGAGATGAGGAGAAGGGCTGGTGGCACTGGAAGCCAACAAACCGTCTTTTTTCTCCTTCTGCTCTTCAACTTTGTACTTGACAGGACTTTGAGTAGTTTTCTTCATTCACATGTTGAGTTGGTCTGCCCAAAAGGAAATAGAACAAACTGTTTTTGGCTTCAGAGATTCTTCAGACCAATTTTTTTGTTGTCCACTTCTCTGAACTGTTGTGGTTTTCATCATTACTGTGCAGCCCATATACACATTTTTAACTTCAGAAAAACACAAAAATTTAAACAGAAAGACATCATCACAGTAAACACGTATTACCACAGATGCACAAGAAAATGCATTTATCGTGTTTGCAGGGTTTCCACCAGAAAACTTGCTAAGCCCGGTGGTAGAGAAGCCCACCGGTCGCCCACTGTGTTTTTGTTAAAAAAAAAAAAACTAAAAGTTTACAAGAATTTTATAATTATGACTATTATGTGTTATTATAAGCCATTTATTAACAATACTTAAACATAGAGTCTTACAAAAAGGCACAATCTTGAAATATGGTTTTAACAAACACAAAAAATACAATTAAAATAAATAATATCAATTGTTTTCACTTAAGTTACATCCTAGTGAATTTTAAAACAAGCTGTTGCTGGTCACATTTAAAAGTAAAATAAATTAACATAATTAAAAAAGTGTAAACATGGCCAAGGGGTAAAACCAGGGAACTCAGAGGCTGAACAGGTCTGCTGTGCTGTGTGACCTCTTCTACTTTTGCTGTACATGGTTCAGGTTGGATCAGTGCATCAATCCATCTGGGTTTACCATACTCAGTCTGGTAGAGCCATTCGCTAAATTTAGGGTCAGAAAACCATTTTGGATTAAATCCGCTAGTTGGATGTTTACCATCGCGGCTCGCAGAAGGCTGCTCCAATGACGTGCTAACATCCGTGCTAACTCGTACTGGCTCTGCCTCATCATCGAGCCACGGCTCGGTCTGGATGAACTCCCCTTGGCCTGGGGGTGAACGAGCGGGCTCATCGTCTCCTCCAGTGCTCCTCCGACTTCGGAAAAAGTTCACGTATAGACCGTAAAATGTCACCATTGCGCTTTTAACTGTATCACGAGATATGTTTAAAAGGTGTTTACCGTCTTTGCTATCACTGTTTGGCAGTTGTATTTACATTTAAAGTAAAATATTTTTCTATAAATGAGAAAAATTAAGTGACAAAGTGGTACACAACTATGGATCTGTTTCCTGTCTTCTTTAGCACGTTGCCAGCATGCCTGCTGCTAATATTGCTTTGCAGTCTATTAGGCTTTCAAAATCCAATCCATGTCCAAATCACTAATGTTGTAGTCTTGCATAGCCAAACGTGGAAAACCATCCGCCTGCACCTCATTCCCCTGCAAAATAGTGACAGGGAAATTGTTTTGGTGGAACATTGAGCACCAATGAGAACCAAGCAGACCTGCCCTATTACAAGATCCAAATGTTTGACGAAGCTTGAAATTTTTAGTGGTTGTTGGTTGTTGTTGCTGTTTTAAAATCCCATACATAGCCAGTGGATGGGAGGAGAAAGGCAGGCTTATACCCAAATTCTACATGCGGTGAATCAGACTACTGATCTTGAGTGAGTGCATTTAACTTAAATTTGCTTGTGTGTGTCCGTGTCTGACTCTCTTTACTGTCGCTCAGTTTGACTTTTTCAACGATATGTGTTTTGCTTCCTTATTTTGCCCACATGTCAGCTTTATAACCTTGTTGTTGTAGCCTGATAAGATGATTTGGCAGATGAGAGTTGACCAGGTTCAATAAAAATCCTCAATCCACACTCCCCTCATGAAACAACAAATAGCAAAATGTCATCTTCCTTCTCATTATGTCGGTTGACATGCAAGCAGACATTGCTTTACAGCCATCATTTAGTAGGGAGGGGACAACACAGTTTTATTGTTCTAAAACACATTATTTATAATGATGATAATTTTGTTCTCTTTGAATGGTGTTTCTGTTGTTAGACAGTAATCATAAATATAAAGATCTGATTCCAGCTCAGAACTACTAAGTGTTAATCAAGCAGTAATTCCTGTCCAGGTGCATTCACACCCCATTTGACACTCCTGCAAGACCTGAAAATGTGATTGACTGTACACAATGAGTGACCACATAGGATGGAGGGACTGCTGCTTCATGTGTCTGCTACAAAGCGGCGCATCTGTAAAATGATACTTGACCTGTAATTCCATGGTTTTGGAAAAATGTTGTTTATCATGATGCCATAAAAATATGGTGTCAGTATTTTCTGATTTGTTCATTTAAAAACAGCAGCAACAACAATTTTGTGTTCTTGAAAAGCCCAGTGTAGGATGCATGTGAATGAGCTGAATTAACCTTGTGCATTGAGCCAGCATTTCCCGTTTCTCTGTTAAAACTCTTACAGGTGGTGTATGGTCACAAACACTAAACCAGACGTTTTTCTTATCACAGTAATTGTTTATAGAAGAACACAGCATACGTAAAGGAAAGGCAGGTGATTGCGTTTTACAAACCTAATCTGGTCTCAGTAATTATTTAACTGTTACTTAAGTCTGGGCACAAGTCAAGCAGCTAGCCATCATTCAGGTAAAGAGTCTCAAAATGCACTGATACGGCCTAAAATATTAATTTATTTTGCCCATAATTTAGGCCCTTACTTTTGGTGTTTTTGCCATACTGGCTGCAGAACATCTTTGCAGTCCTCAGGTTTGTGGTTAAAGACGATAACCACAGCATGGGGTCTTGATAGTGGTGATATAAGTAGTCTATATGCCTTTTCTGTGTTTTTTAATGTACTTGCATTGCTCAGCTGGACGAACACTTACCTACGTTCCCTGTATATGCAGCCTTGGTTCCTATAAGTCTGATATCCCTTTAGCATTGCTGTGATTTGCGCCCTCTTGAAACAGACAGAGGGGACCTTATACTTTTTCCATTTCCATCCCTTCTCTTTCTGACTCTGTAAGACAACAACAGTGTGATGCACAGCCTGTTATTATCTTCCAGCCTGAAGAGTCTAATTCAAGATTTTAATGTATCTGCTGAAAAGCTTTGGGTGAATTAGAGCCACTAGCAGCAATATCCTCTACAGGTGAGAATAGTGTGAGTCAAATGTTGGGATTCTCTGATTAGTAGATGCTTCTATCGTCATTATTTGGGCGTATTATTGGATGCTCCTGGGTATGTTCATCATATCCTTGTTATATAATTGGCAAATTCAAACCATACTTTTAGCCTTTTGAATATAATCACCATATTGAAGACCCTTTTTCTTCTCCAGCTAGCATTTCGGCTCAACCGCATCTTCATAAATTTGCGTGGTCTCAGTCGCAGCCTCAGGGAAGGTGCAGGTGCTTGCTCTCCCCTGTGCGCCATCCATGTCTCATGCTGTACTGAGACTTGTTGCTTTAACCTAAAGCACAGTTCAGATATTTCATCCAAAGCCTGTGGCTGCAATATTTAAGGTCTTGTTAATTGCAGATACATCTAACTGAGAAACAGGTTGGATCTCTCTCCAGCCTCAATAACCCTGTGGGCCCACACACTGAGCTGGGCTTGTGTAGGGGTGTGGCTGGTGTGGTGGTAAAATGTTTATTGGCTGACATACACAAGCATACTTGCACCCTCACGTGAAGGATGTCAGCATAGACACGTGATTTGGACTGTAACCTTCATTAATGTTCTCTTAATGGTATCTGTGTGTTGAGTCTACATGTTTACTTTTTCTGTACAGCCACAAGAGTCCTCTTTTCTCTTGTCCTCAGTACTATTGTAGATTTACAGAAGGGACTGAGTGGCTTTATTTTTTATTTCTAGAAGTAAGTTTACCATGTGTGAAAGTGCACATTACACCTGTTCAGTCTGATAGTCTGAATAGACAAAGGTAAGCAAATATGACATTTTAAAAAGATATTGCAGGCTGATGACATGCACACTGGAAAGTCACACTGCTAGGTTCTGTGGATGGGTTTATTTTTAAATGTTTCAAAGGAACAACTACCACAGATTTACTGCTATTCCTATCCTATTGATGCTTTTCAAATGTGCCTCCACGTACATGTGAGTGTGCACTGCAGACTGAGTAGTTAGTATCAGTTGATTTGTGAATTCACTACCATAGTGGATAGGCCTACTGCCAAACCTAGATAGGGCTCGGAGATAAAGCTTGATATTGTGAGTAATGTTTGTATTTAATGTTTATAATAAGTGACATTCCATTTGAACAGTTGGACTCAAGACTCTATCCTTTCAGTGGACCTTTTTTTTTTATCAGCTGTGAAATCAGTTAAAAGAAACTTTTTGTTGCTATTACCAGATAGATACAGGATTTTTGAGATTGATACGGTATTGATATTTGAGAATTTACAAAAATCTAGCAATGATATATTTTTTCTGTGCAGCCTATAACATAAATATAGGTTTTGGTTACAGCCAACAAATGATCTGGGCACGTTAAAACATTTAAAAGTATATTTGCCACTTACTTGTACTTATTGATTGATATGTACACCAGTGCTGCTATATCTGCAGTTGACTAACATCTTGATAAATTGGCCCTGTCTGTGAGGCCCAGAGAAACTCTTGTTTATACATTGAGCCGTTATATTAAAATATATGCTTCCATGTTGTCTCTACCTTTTCTGATAATCAGACTGGTTTAGTTTGGATGTAATAGCTAGTTGTGACAGATGGTTTGATATACCACTAAACTGTTGGTTTGTTTAGCACTTAAGGATTTCACACCTTTTCTGTTTAGTTTGAACAGAGTTTTGTACGTTCGCCTGTTGTGTTGTTGTGTTTTTTTGTGGTGTGAAAGCAAAGCAGATCAACAACATGATTTTGTGATAGAAGATATTTGACTACAATTAAATTCTTTCACTGATCACAGAACCATCAAGATTCCATCAATCTCAGCTGCCTCATCTTTGAACAGGCAGCTGAGGTTTCACCTGAAGTCCTACTTTAAATTATTTTCCGAGTTGATTCATATCTCTTAAAATGGAGAGGAAGTGCTGCACAATGAAGCTGCGTCTCTGTTTTTGGTGGTTAGTGGTTTGTTCTAGTTTGTTATTGGAATGTGTCAGTGATGATGGCTAATTCTCATTTTCCTTTTCTGTCTTTTTTTTTTTTTTTAGATCTGGTGTCGCTGTTTGACCTGGAGAATGACCTTCCGGATGAGCTCATCCCCAATGGAGACTTGGCAATGGGAATGTCTTCTAATGGTGGAGGAGGTCCTGGTCTCAACTCAATTGTTCCTGATGCAGCCGCCAAACATAAGCAGCTTTCTGAGCTACTGCGACCAGGAAGCTCCTCCATCTTAGGAGGGGGTCTCAACTCTGCCAGTCCCCAACAGGGAGGCATGGTGGGAAATCAGCTAGGTGCTGTGCTGGGTAAAAGCCCATTAGGGCAGGGCTCACCCAATCACCAGTCTCCCCAGGGCCAGAAAGGAGGTGCTTCAGCTGGACAAGGCAATGGCAGCACAGGCATGGGCTTCAACCAAGCCATGTTGAACAGTGGGCAGGGTCATGGTGTCATGGGCCAGGCAGGACAGGTGATGAATGGGGCTATGGGGCCAGCAGGCCGTGGGAGACCGGGGCCTGGCATGCAGTACCAGGGTCCAGGCATGCAAGGGACACAAGTGGGTACTGGACCTGGTGTTGGAGGCAGTGTGCTGGCAGAGACACTTACTCAAGGAGGGCCCCAGTTGGGCGCACACAACACGTTGAATGCTCAGCAAGCTGGAAACATGAATAAGGTGAGTTTCAACATTTTGCTTAATTAGTCCAACAAGTAACCAGTTGTATGTAATATATTTTATTAATCTGTCGAGCACATAATATACTAACTACTGTACACCACAGCCCAGCACAGTGTGGTTACAGCTGCACATACACTAAATTTTCACATGTCAGTTTTGTCCAATATTCACAGTGCATTTATAATATGTAAAGATAGCGTTAGAACTGGCAGCAGATATAATCTCTACACCACTGTTTTATCTCATTTGTCTGCAGCAGTTCTTCACATATAAACATATTCTTGCATTTGTTGCCAGTGCTTGACGTTCTGTAGGAGAGTTTGTTATCTCTGTTTCATTGACACCAAAACAATATTGTGGGGTGAGTTTAGAAAGTGGATTGCACTGTATTAAAGGTCTGTGATTGGAAATAAATCTGATTCCAGCAGTGCAATAGACTATTGTTGACAAGTAGTAAACTATTTTTGATTTCACAGTTTCTTATGCCATTACATCATTTCTATTAAGCATAACTATCACCAAGGCCTAATACTAACTTGCCATCAGTTTTCTCCCACTCGCCATGTATTGATCTTCTTTTCTGGGCCTGCTGGAGGAAGCAGGCAATCAGCTGGAGGGTTGTGTGGAGCAAACTTGGCCCAACAGAGTGTTTCATAGCAGGTCAATGCTGATGTGGTTATTGCTGCATTTCTACGCCTCACTAATCTGAGAAGGAGTACAAACAATACAAATGTGACGAGCTGAAGTTGTTTCATGGTGCTGACACACAGTGAAGCTGTAAATGAAGAATAATCTCCATGATTTGCAGCTGGTTGTATTTTTGTGTGAATATACTGTACTTACTTTCAGAGACTTTGAAGTGCACAATGTAAGAAAATGTGTCTCTCTTTGTCTGAGAGTCTCAGGGCTTTGTGGTTTGACAGGAAACCAAGGTTGAACCAGCAGGCTAGTTCTCACTCAGATTATTTCAACAGACGTCACCACATGAAACAAGCCCCTCCTTCCCTCATTTCCCATGAAGACACCTTGGGGCCGCTTAAGTTATGGTTAAAACAATCAATACTTTGTGTGCGACTATTAGTTAATTTAGTTAATTTAATTAGTTGTGTCATATTGGATATAATAGTAAAACAAATGCGTTTACATCACATTAAAATACTGTAATTATGCTTGAGAAGAGGAGATGGGGAAAGCAGATGACCCAAATTTGAACCAGCTTGTGAGTAGTATGTAAAGTATGTATTAGCCTGTCTTTGGAAGATAAACGCCAGAATCTGGCTCACGTCATATTTACCAGGCATAGCTGCCATCACTGAAACAGGTGTATGAGTGTAGGAGAGAGATGCGTTGACTTTAATGTTCAGAGCAGGATGATTATAACTGGCTTCAGCATCATTTTGAAAGAAGTCACCTATGTTAATGTACAAATGGTACCACATATTTACGAGTTTGGCAATGCTTGACGATAAAGAAATCTTGTTGTGTTCCAATGTTTTGATTCTTTTCGCTACCAGCCCTTCCTTCGTGTAGAAGTTTTCAACATGAGCACTCTGTACGTGTGATAGTAGAATGAAAGTGGGATTGTTTGAACAAGCAAAAGAGGTAGTTAGAAAATTTGCAGATAACTTGCTGAGATTGCCTGAACATCTACCTCATCTGCTTTTTCAGGCCACAGCTTCTCATTTCTAGCTGTGTGAGTTGTTGTCGTTCCATGTTTTGTTTGGGCCCATTTTGCAAAGATATGTACAAGATTTTCAAGATAATTGTTGTGGCTTGGTTCAAGAACTCTTCAGGTGAGAAAATCATTACAATATTTTTAAATAGCCAGCAGTGTGTTATAAACACATTCAAATGGTACTTTTCAGACTTGATTGATGTTTTTAACCTGAAACACTACAGTGAAATGACATTAAAAAAATAACGCAGCACCAATTGCATGTCCTTTTTACTTTATTTGCCATAATATGGGGGTCTGCAACCTTTTTTGCATCACAGACCAGTTTCAAGCAAGACAACGTTCTCCGGATGTCCGGCTAGGCTAACATTTTCTCTCTGCTTCCATCCTTTATGCTAAGCTAGGCTAACAGTTTCCCTCTGCTTCTACTCTTTGTGCTAAGCTAGGCTAAAAGTTTCCCTTTGCTTCCAATCTTTGAGCTAAGCTAGGCTAACAGTTTCCCTCCAGTCTGTGGTGCAAAAAAGGTTGCAACTATTTTTAAATTTAATATTTTTAATTTTAAAAAGTGTCCTAATTGAATAAAATTACTTTTTATTGCTAAATGTGTATTTACCTTTTCGAGTCTCTCCCCCTTTTTAAAGAAGCTCTCCACAGACGTTTGTTTTTATCAATTTTTCCAGGGGTCAGATTGACGAGTCAAGTGCGGGAAACACCCCGTGGACTCTGCCGGAAATAAAATAAAACGTATTTATTCTTTCTGTGCGGTCCGGTACCAGTCCAAGGCCCGGTGGTTGGGGACCACTGTCATGATACGTATGAGAATGAGCTAAGTGAAACTAAGAAATCACTTTAGAAGAATTGCGCCATTTTCAAATTAAGACATTACTTTCTCATCCATTGTAAAAGATCACTGTGCATGCCGGGAGGAGGGGCAGGAGTGACGTCCTCCTGCCTGGTGACACTCCTCTGTAATAAGTGCAGATCAGCGGGTGGGAGAGGAGGCTGAATGTGTGAATGGGAGGGAGGCAGCAGGCATGCATCTGTGTGTTTCTGTGCAGCGGAGGGGGAGGGGCAGGCAGCAGCGCAGTGCTCTGCTCAGCTGTTGTGCAAGCTGGTCTTTCTCTGTGTGTGTCACGTCCCGTTTTTCTCTGCTGGGCAGGGCTTACTCTGGCTGCGAAGCGAAGCAGGCCACTTCTTCGGCCACCACAGAGCAAGTCAGGCAAAGGTAGCAGAAGGATTCCAGCTGGGAGCATCAGAAATTGGAATGAAAGGCCCAACAAGAAAGCAAACCATTTTTCTTTCTAGAATAATCATTAAAATATTTTTTTTGCATTTTTGTAATTATTTCTTTGGATGAAAGAAAAATAATGAAAATACCTATTTTGACATGAGTGTTAAGTGGAGTTTCCTTGCAGAGAAACAAAGAGAAGAGTGAGATGAACTGTGTGTACAGAATGTGTTGTTTGCCACTGCTGGTAACACAAAGTTTGCAACAGCCTAAATAAATTTTATGGATGAAACTGCACAACAGCATGTGGCACAGCTTTGCCTGAAAAGCAGCTCCGCTTGCCACGAGCTTTTGGTGTCAGGAGAGTGCTGCCGAGTGAGAGGGCTGACCTGTGAGCCCATGGCCGATTAACCTTTTCGGGGTTGGAGAATAATTTGCTGTTGGGTTTCTGTTGCCTCATGCAACTATATGGAACAGGTTAACGTCTGTGCATTCTCAGAGTTGGGAACTGTTCCATGTGTGTGAACATGAAGCCTCAGTACAGAGGTAAAATGTGATCTACAGTCCCTGACAAAAGTCTTGTCACTTATCCAAGTTGTAGGAACAACAAATAACTGCATGACTTGTAGTTGATCAATTGAAGTCAAAAATGGCTTGTATGAAAGGCAAAGCCGTCTAGATTATGCTTATTACACCAAAATAAGATTTTGTATCATTCACTGAGTTTTGTCATTTAATTAGGACAGAAAGGTCAGATTTTGCTTGGACAAAAGTCTTGTCGCATACAAATATAATGTAGAAATTATACATATATTTTATTTTGAATACACAAATATGCTACAATAACATCAGAACATAAAGTCATGGTGCCTTGCAAAAAAGCATTAATATCGTGTATGACTCCCATGTGCTTGGAGGACTGCATCCATTCGTTTCGGCAATGACTCAAATAACTTATTGATGAAGTCATCTGGAATGGCAAAGAAAGCAGTCTTGCAGGACTCCCAGAGTTCATCAGGATTCTTTGGTTTCATTTTCCAAGCCTCCTCCTTCATCTTACCCCAGACATGCTCTATAATGTTCATGTCTGGTGACTGGGCTGGCCAATCCTGGAGCACCTTGACCTTCTTTGCTTTCAGGAACTTTGATGTGGAGGCTGAAGTATGGGAAGGTGCGCCATCCTGCTGCAGAATTTGCCCTCTCTTGTAGTTTGGAATGTAATGGGCAGCAAGAATTTCTTGATACTTCAGGCTGTTGATGTTGCCATCCACTCTGCAGATCTCTCGCACACCCCCATACTGGATGTAACCCCAAACCATGATTTTTCCTCCACCAAACTTGACGGTTTTCTGGGTGAATCTTGGGTCCATGCGGGTTCCAACAGGTCTTCTGCAGCATTTGCGTCGACTGGCATGTAGTTCAATGGATGATTCATCAGAAAAATCAACCTTCTGCCACTTTTCCACCGTCCATCCTTTCTGCAAGCTGTGGGCCTTGTCAAATGCAACACGATTTTTTTGTTGTCTTCTGTTTAATGCTGGTTTCTGAGCACTAATTTGGCCATGGAGACCACTGCGTGAGAGAATTCGACAAACCGTCCTTGTAGATACAGGGGTTTCTGGCAACCAGTTCACATGTAGCTCTGCTGCAGTTGAAAATGGGCTGGCCCTGGACTGTCGAAGCAACAAGCGGTCCTCTCGAACAGTTGTCTTACGGGGTCTGCCTGACCTGGGCTTGTCGTGAAAGTCACCAGTTTCTTCAAATCTTTTTCTTATCCTCTCCACTTGACGTTTGGATACATTAAAGATGTCTGCCACCTCAGCAACAGACATGGTCTTCAGGTTCTTGATGATCAGCACTTTGGTCTCTGGTTGAATCTTTGGCATGTTGTCAGATGTCAGGTTGCACTTCACATGAAGGTTTAGTGTGTTGGGGTTCTTTTTATACACACCTGGGAAGGTGTTAATTACAGTATTTGCCACAGGTGAAGCTTTAATCTGTGATTGGTTGAATCATTTGAAGACAGGACAAGACTTTTGTCCTTGCAAAAACAGATGTTATGGGCTTTACCCAGCTGTGAACATCAGGACACTTTTTGACGGTTTCATTTTGCACCCAGTTATTAATGTGAAAGCCCTTTACATTAAAATGAAGTATTTATTGTAACAATTGATTGATTGGAAACAAAGTTGTATGACATTTTAAGTTTCTATGTTCTTATGTGACAAGACTTTTGTCAGGGACTGTACAGTGATGGTATGGTGAATGATATGCAGATCTTCTGTTCTGACCACCCTGTGTCCTGTTTGCCAACTATAGATGACCATGTCAGGAGCTCCATTTGGCCAGCAGTATGGTCAGGCTGGGGTGCAGCAGATGGGGGCACCGGGGGTCAATACCCAGCAACTCCAGAACAAAACAGCCCTTTCTAACAACCTGCCCCAGTTCCCCGCTGAGATGAAGGGAGCTGGAAGTGTGCCAAACATGGTAAGTGTCAATCCAGTTTTTAAAAAACTAACATGAGTCCCATGTGTCCCAGCCTCTTTTTTAAAGGTTAGTTAGGGGAACGCTTAGTACTTATGGGTGGCTTTCCACTGTAGCTCCTGAAATATATGAGTAAATATAAAAAGGCATCCTTGATTCCCCCAAAATTTCTTATGTGTCCAAAACTAACCATTTCAGTCTAAATAGGTAGTTGTAGTTTTATTTGTTCATGGAACAAAATGCCAGTAATAGCTGCTTTAGATTTGAGGGGATATGCTGATATAGGACAGTTCTACAGCTTTTTTTTCATGAAGCAGCATGAAAAAAGGAAATTATGATCACATGTTGTAGGGGGCATATCAAGACAAAATTTAGTTTTACAGCAGTTTCTGCTTGTGCTAGAATCTGATTAACATCCTAAAATAAGATCCAGAATTTGCTCTTTGCTGTTTGATGACAGTATCTAATTGTTGACATGGTACGTGTCAGCATTTCAGCGATGTAATGTGAGAAGGTACAGAGGCCTAGTGTGCACATGTCCATGTCCTAGTGGAATTAAAGACATTAACGAACTGCCACCAATACATTTCCCATCCATTGTAATTACTTAAAAGTCAATGGTTGCCGTCAGCAGGCTTGTGCTGTTGTCTTTTTAATGGCGTAATGTCCAAAGGATTTAGCCTTTTCAATGATACATATTGGATCTTTCCATAACCAAATCTTTGCAAGCAACAATTAGCATCCTGACAGAGTTTAAAAACACTGAAATTATGTGGACAGACAAATAAGGAGAGAGGACATACTGTAATATGTGTATATGGTTTTCTTGTAGGACAGTTTTTTTTATTAACATGGATTGTCTGATTATGTCCATGTAAATGTAGTCAGTCACCTCTTCATGCAACTGCAAAGCATCTGATGAAACAAATTAAAGTAATCGAATACTAAAATAATATTTAGTAGCAATTGGTGAGTTTAAGTTTACTGATTACAAGGTTCACGCTGGCCTAAACTGGACACAGCTTACATACATTGTCTACAGCTTGACTGATATGATATTGCTACAGTCATACATGTGCATTTCTTTCTTGCTTTGACAAACAAAACCAAAAATGAAAATTAGACAGTGGGCAGCATGTTTGTTAACTGCTCTCCACTCTGTTGGAATTAATGCTACCTGCTGAGTAGAGTGACATTCTTAGTGCTAGACAAATCTCTTTGACTTTTTAGAGGCTGAAAATGTCAGTTCCTACTTTTTTAAAGAATTATTCTATTTATGTATATTAATATTATAGATTTCCATTGTTTACCAATTCCATATACATCAGTTTATTCTCTAAATCATTATATGTATTGGTCTCTATTCACTTCAACCCTTGGGTCTGAAATAAGTAACGTGTGATATTCTACTCCATGCGTAACCTGTGTTTGTTCTGGTTCTTTATTCCAGTCCCAGATGCAGCAGCAGGTAGCTTCGATGGGCATGGTCCCTGGGACTGGTGGTGTATCAGCAGGCCCAACAGCTGACCCCGAGAAGCGAAAACTCATTCAGCAGCAGCTGGTCCTGCTGCTCCACGCACATAAGTGCCAGCGGCGGGAGCAGGCCAACGGGGAAGTAAGGGCCTGCACTCTGCCTCACTGCCGCACCATGAAGAACGTACTCAACCACATGACCCACTGCCAGGCCGGCAAGTCCTGCCAGGGTGAGTGAAAGGGATTCTAAACAAAAGACCTAGCTTGTATCTGGATTTCAAACTTTTTTTTTTGACAAATCACCTGAAAATTTACCTGCTCACACACCACGAGGAATTACATGGATATTTGAATGTGCTAACTGAACATTTCAACTTATCCAACCTTTGATGTGATGATGTTAGGATTTAATTTTTTGTCTGTCAATCATTGTTAAATATCTGATACAAATCTGAAGTAAATTAGCAGGGTACAATTTTTAACAGATTGTGCTTTATATGTTCTGATCAACCGTGATTACAGCTTGTGATGTGTACACAGTGCAGTTTGGCTTTACATGCTGCCTGGAAAACACAGTATTGATAATGTGTTGCAGGTTTCATCTAAACAACAATAAGCACCTGTTGCCTTAAGCCCCTCATGTAACCCCTTGCCAGCATTGTCCTAAGCAAAATTGTTTATTGATCTGTAGGGCTGATGCCAATGCTGAATATTGGTAATCAAGACAGACCACTAACCGATATTTATTAGGCTTCTCCATTAATAAGGATTACTATAAGAGAATATGTATGATAGAAATAAAAGTGATGGTGTCAGTGTTGCAGGATGCTGAGACACTCCTCTGTTTACTGAGAGATTGATAAGCATTTGTCTCCTTTTCTCCTGCAGTTCCATCTGCTGCTCTTCTCTTGCTTTATTATTCTTTACCTGTTATATCACTTGTTCTGCCCACTAAGGGCTATATCTTAAAGCGTTATTGTTTCCTCACACTGTTTCTAAGTGATATGTGGCTGTATGAACTTAAAAACTAACCATTACCATAGCCTTAGCTACTGTGAAAGCAGTTTCTGATTTTTGACAATGGATTGTGTTTCTTGTCCAGTTTTTGCAATTTGAGTCTGTGTTAGAGAGACGTGTCTGTCAGTTAAAACAGATTGGTAAGGTTAATGTTATTTAAAAGAAATATTATGGATCTCCAGATAGCTTTAGCTATAGGCCTGACAATTAGCCCCTTAATGATAGCCTTAACCTGGTATCATCAGCAAAATAAGTTCCACTTGCACTGATACCAACAAGTAAATTATTCGGTCATTCTCAATGTAACAGGGAAGCCAGGAATGCTTGTGGAAGATTGCGGTATTTATTACAACTTCAGCAACATATGCTACCTCATGTTCCAAATACAGCATCACTCACTCACCAGCGCTGCTCCGTCTGTCCCTGTGTGTACACGGTAGCTCTCAGTGTTGATTGGCTGTCACTTGTGACATATAACCAATCAAATAGAGCTGTGGGCGGGACATTGCTGAGACCGCAGAGTGACTACAGACAGAGGAAGCATCAGAGCCAAATAGCGCATTTAATTTATTGACAATGCATTAATAAAAATTATGATGCCAATAATCAGAAAAATGCCAACTAACAGCCTCAATAATTGATCAGGCCGATGATTTGTCTATCAGTAATGATTTGTATGTGTCTGACGACTAATTAAAGAAGCTACATGAAGTTCCTTAAGTTACACTGAACAGACACATTACGTTATTGAAGACAGACTACAAGATAAGTTATTATGGATCAACAACACTGATTATCAGAAGATCACACATATATATTTAATGATCAGCCACTGTTTGAAAATATGATGCTGATGACTGCTTTGGAGTCACTTAGGTTTCATTGTTTTGTATAGTGTAAAGTAGTAAGTGTTTTATTGTTCAAATAGAGCCACTCTTCCCCTTGATTGACTGAGAATTTAATCTTTCAAAAACCACTGTCATGATGGGTGCACTACATTTCTTTTTCTACCCTGGTGACAGCTGTGGGTATTGAGGAGGTCACCCAAGGGTTTCAGAACTTTGATCTGTGTTATTCATACTCTATGAACACGTAAAATAAATGCAGCGTGGAATTTATTGTTTTACTATATGCCCTGTAATTGCTTTTACATAGCTGTTTGCATAGTGTATTTTATGGTCCAAATTTGTCGTCACTGAGTCAGCACGCGTTTTACTGGCCTTCAACACGGTGTATGACTTGTGTTCTGTCATAGCCTTTCAGTCTTTGTTAGATGCTAATATTGTACAATGTCACATACTGCTAAATGAATTGCATCAACACCTCGCTTAGTGTTTCTCTTTACTATTTATTTTTCTGCAGTGGCTCACTGTGCATCATCCAGACAGATCATCTCCCACTGGAAGAACTGTACACGGCATGACTGTCCAGTCTGCCTTCCTTTGAAGAATGCAAGTGACAAGAGAAATCAGCAGCGTGAGTAAATCCAGTAACTCCTCTCCTCTCACCTTACTCATTTTTAGATCCCTAAAAAAGTAGGTGTAAGTTACCTTAAAGGTCAATGATGTGGAATTTTAATTGGATATATAAATGTCTGCATGGTTGTGGTCATTAGAAACTAAAATAAAACCTTGTAAATTGTTCCACAAGTTAGTTGTCACTTAGCAGCAAGCCTGAACCAAGTATGTGTTGTATGAAGTGGTGCCACCTGCAGGTTGTGTTTCCCTGCTACATTTCTGTGCTGGCCTGCTGGCTGTGAGAGCTCGAAGAGCAGAGGATTCCTCTGGAAAGGCAGGGCCTGTAATGTGACACCCAGGGGAGGAGCTCAGGGCCTCTGCTATCTGTAGGGGCAGGATCTTGGGACAGCATGCTCTCTAATTGGTTAAAAGGCCATATGACAGATTTAAATCCCCCACAGAGGCAGCGTGCTCCCTGTCAGCTATCAACACAGCAGGGGTTAGGGTTAGGGTAGGCTTTTTCTTTACACAGAAAGTATAGTTGTAAAAAAATTTTTTTTAAAATATATTTTTAGACTGACACATGTATTGATGGTAATTATTTATGTTTAATGATTGAAAGACACAAATATTTTGATGTTTAGTTGTTAGAAAGAATACAGAAGCAGCAGTTACCCCTTAGCTGTAGCAAGGGGTTAATTAAATGTTTTACTTAATGTTACAACACTGCTTATTTATGTCCTCGTCTTTTCCATCCAGCTATACTAAGTTCCCCTGGGGCTGGCTTGCAGAATGCCATCAATACAGTCGGTCCTGGCCAGCCCAGTGCCACAGCTATCAACAGTGCTGCCACACACATCGACCCCAGCTCCATGCAGAGGGCCTATGCAGCCCTGGGCCTGCCATATGGGAAACAGTCCACTGCTCAGGTCCAGGGGCAGGGTCCAGCTCAGCAAAACCCCCAGGGCCCCCAGCACCAGCAGCTGCGAAATATGAACCAACTAGGTATGGAATAAAAAGGACTTCACTGTCATTTTAGAAGTTAGTGTGGCCAGTACAATGCTACAATGATATATTTTTGTAAATGATGACATTTGTTTATCAGGCACTAATCAGATGAACCAGATGGCAGGAGGCATGGGTACCCCTTCCTCAGACCAGACTGGCATGCACTCCGACTCCTCTCTACCCTCCACACTCAACAAGTGAGCCCTCTGGTCGTTGGTACATCACTTGAAGCCAGACTTTTGCTGACAGGGCATCCATTATTTCACTGCAGTTTCCAATAAAGTTATGCCTCTGCATTTAGTGATAGTCAGGGATGAATTCATGCTCTCAGTCTGGCCTATGTCACTCAGGAAAAGTGCATCTGGAGAACAGACTTCTTTTTATAATGCACATTACAAATTCTGTTTATATTGTGTCTGTCCTGCAGTCAGCTGATGCCAGATGGGTCAGTAGTGGCAGGCATGGGAAACCTGCCTGCTGCCACCCCCCTCTCTGCTACAGGGGTAAGGAAGGCCTGGCATGAACACGTCACTCAGGACCTGCGCACCCATCTGGTGCACAAACTGTAAGTCCAACGATGAGGCAGATTTATTTGTGGATACTGAAGTTTTGTGATGGTACACCAGGTGATTGTTGATCTTTTTCTCTCTGTCATCAGAGTACAAGCCATATTCCCCACCCCAGACCCTGCAGCACTCAAAGACCGGCGAATGGAGAACTTGGTGGCGTATGCACGCAAGGTTGAGGGTGACATGTATGAGTCAGCTAACAGTAGGGTAAGTTAATATTCACTTCTGTCTTTATTTTCACATCATTCCAAGCATAGACACTCTTTTCAGATGATTCTGAACCCAATGCCCGCCCAAAGTGACAGAAGAGCACAGAATTTAAACCTGCACCAGAGATTGAGCCACATTGAATATTATTTTTAAAATGCCTTGTCCTGCTTTTTGCCATGTTTCATCCTCTTTCTAGGATGAGTACTACCACTTTCTTGCAGAAAAAATTTACAAGATCCAGAAGGAGCTGGAGGAGAAACGACGCTCACGGCTCCAGAAACAGCCTGGCATGGTTGGTGCAGCTGGGCCTCAGCAGCCTGTTATGGCTCAGCCCAACACCATGGGCCCAGGACAGGCAGTTCGACCTCCCAGTTAGTAACTTCACTCCCTAAACTCTGGTTGACAGTTCTCAGTTATAGAAAGTACTCATATGATATAACTATCCAGATATTTTCCCAAAATATTTCTGCAACTTTCAAAAGAAAACATTATCATCCTTTCCTCTCTCAGATGGACCTGCACCTATGCCCAGCATGCCAAATCAGCTAATGAACCGTATGCCAGTTCCCCAAGGTATGTGTTCTCTCTTTACTTTATTGGCAAAAGTTTTCCATGGAAAAGCAATTTGTGTTTCTCTTCTGGCTGACGTACATTAAAACCGTGCAGTCACTTCTAGGTAAACTTTTAAATGTCTATCAGAAAATTATTGAACATTTCAAATGTGAAGTGAGCTTTTTATACATACTTGACTGGGATCACTGGGAACTGTGGTGTTTAGGTACTGTTGTTTAGTAACTATGCCAGCCCAGTAGGACGTGGAATATTAAATTACAGTAACTCCCAATTATATTAAACAGGTATGTAACTGTGTGTATCTCTGTTCCCACAGGAATCAGTCAGTTTAACCCAATAGCAATGCAGAATGCACAGATGTCTCAGGCACCCATGGGAGCAAGGGCTCCTTCCCCCATGAACCATCCACAGCAGATGACCATGAGCTCCGTGCCAGCTGTAAGATTTTCTCCTCTTGTCTCACAGTTTGTTTGTTTTCTTGCCTTTTTTTTCCAACGGTTGTCTCTCTGAGCCCATTGGTTTCCATCTTAAATTTAGTTGTTTCCACAGTTGTTCAGTTTCTTGCTCAGTATTTCTCATTCATTGGTTCTGTTTTTCCTGTCCTCTTGACTGTGAATTACACAACTGTCTTTGACTGATCATTCATTTATTACTCAGTGACCATTTTGACACTAAAGCATCAATATCAAGTAAGCTTCCTGTGGTTGACACAGGTCCTTTTCCATTTATGAACTGCCTCGCTGGCAGTGAAACTAAAGCCTGGCTTACTGCCATTTAGTCTTCCGTCCTGGCTGTAGATTGTCGCCATGTCTTGCTTTGATACAGCAAAGTTTAATTATTATTTCTCCTTTTAGGAGATTATTGTTATAGTAGCTTGCACATATGCTGCATTCCATTTACATACAAATAATTTTCACTGGCAGGCACACACTTCTAGGTTCCCATTGTTGTAATGATTTGTCTGCTTCTTCTTCTGTCCAGATGGGTATGTCCCCATCAAGGATGCCTCAGTCTCAAGGAATGATGAGTAATCATGCTAATAACATGGTATCTCAGCCAGCCAACCAAGGCCAATTCCTGCCCCAGGGCCAGTTTTCTGTAGCTGCAGGTGGAGCAATGAATGTGAATATAGGCTTGGGACAGGCCATATCACAGGCTCCTGTCACACAGGTGAGGGGTCTTGTCCTGTTTTGAGACAAATGCTGAAATCTTATATGCTCTGAGTGTTTTTTTGTGCAACTAGCACATTTCAGTGTTACTGTTGCCTTTTGTGTGCCAGTATGTGCCTGCTCTATAAATCTTGTGTATTGGTATCCTAATAGTGCATTCCTCTTTGTTCTAGCAGTCGCAAAACTCTAACCTCCCTCTGAATGCACTGGGCTCCCTTGGCTCCCAGCTGCCCTGCGGCCCTCCAGCTCAGCCTGCCCTGGGTTCCACCCCTCCACCCAGTGCTTCTGCCAGCCTGCAGCCTCAGCAGCAGCAGCAGCAGCTGCAGCAGCAGCATCATCATGCTCCCACACAGGCCCAGGGGCCACCTCAACCTTCCACTCCCGCATCCACGGGTGGGCCCTCCTCCACCCCAACCCACATACCTAGTAGTCTCCCTGGTCCCCCCTCAATCATAGGCACACCACCTGACTCCTCCCAGCCGCTTACGCCCCTGCAGCCCCAGCCTGAACCCCCCAGCCAGATGCAGCAACCCACCTCAGTGCAGGCACAGCACCCCAGCACACCGGTGAGATATAGGGTCTTACTCTTGATTTGCCTGTGCCTTTGTCAGTTTCCATTAAAGCTCCAGACTGGTCGTTTTTTTAAAGTCTATTATAGGGAAATGATTTGTTAATATTTGTTCAGAGAGGACAGTCAGTTCTTTATTTGCTTATACACTGGTATGACTTTTTAATTATAAAAAAGATCAGCATTGTGATCAGATTATCTTTGTCATTCCTTTAAGTTGTCCCAGGCAGCAGCAAGTATAGATAACAGAGTGCCTACCCCAGGCTCTGTGGCTGAGCTGAGCTCCCAGCAGGCCCTGCCTGACGTGAGCAGCACTGAAGCCAAACCTGAAGTAAAAGATGAAGAAGAGGACAGCAACTCTGGGAAAAAACACAATGATGTAAAAATGGAGGTTTGTATATTATTTTATACGGTAATTTCGTGATCACTTGAGCACACATTTATGTCTATTTAATTCCCAGATTATTGCAAAATTTGTTGACCAAAACCAACCAGGTGTTTTCACACTTGATTTCAAAAATAGCAAATCTTCCTTGTGTTTTGTCACCTAATGTAACATGTTGTACTTTCAGGTGTATTAAAAGATTTTCTGACTCATCCATGTCGGATAGCTTGTTAACAGTGCTTGTGTTCATATAGCAGGATGATGAAACCAAACCCCCACTTGTAAAGAAGGAGGAGTCGGATGCAGCAGAACCAAAGCAGGAACCAATGGAAACTGAGGAGAAGAAGCCAGTAGTGAAGGCAGAACCCAAAGACGAGGAGGAAAGTGGGGCCAACAGCACATCAGCCAGTTCCACCACTCAGAACCGCAAAAAAAGTAAGAACGCTGATCTCATTTGTATGTTTTATACAGTCATTTGAAAAAATAGAGTTTTTCGACATATTTGAACAAGCAAACAGATCCACATTGATACAGAGCCTACAGATAAAGGTTGTGAAAATTAATAGTATTTTAACAATAATATCGCCAAACGTAATGTTCTTTGATGGAAAAACTGTCCATCCTATGTCACTGAAACTAGTGTTGCCCCCCTTCAGCAGGAAAAACTTCTTTTATGTGTTTAGCATAGTTACCCACCAATCTCTGACATGGGCTTGCCTACATTTTCGACCACTCTTCTGTGCGTAGTACAGAAGAGTTTTAGATGTTGTTGTACTGTCTTTCCTCCATAACATTTAAAAGTATATTTAAATCAGAGCTTTGTTCATTGGCAAACTGTAGTTTTGCTGTAATAATCTTTTAGGACTTTCATGCCTCCCATGAAAATCAAACGTGTGCAGTCTCTGTCTGATTGTAGACACATGTCCTTTGACACCAAGACTTGCAAGAGTTACCTGCAGATCCTGTGATAAAGTAAAATTTGTGGGTGTTTAGAGATTTTTTAAAAACATCAAAGAGTCAGCTCCTGGACTGCATTTGTTGGGGTGGCCAGTCCTGGGAAATTTAAAAAACTACACCACTTATGGATTGTTTTTCTTATAGTAGAATGGTTGGTTTAAAATAATATGTAGATCTCTTCAAATCCCTTACCAGACTCATGGGCATCCAAAGCCTTTTTCTGAAGGCCTTAGGTGTAGGCGCACGCTACAGGAGTGTTAAAATCATTGGGAGAAATTTGACAGATATTCTTCTTTCTAACTTCAGACATGCACACACTACAAGATTGGAAGATAATGGTACATCACACACTATAGAACATGAAGATTATTGTGCCAGAGGAAGCAATCGGGGAGCATTGCACCATCTCACATGACCTCACGGGAAGACAGGTGTAAATCTAGTGAAGACCTTGGTGCAACAACTTGCTGTAATATTAATAGTTCCTTGCAGGGAGAAAAAAACCCAAAACAAAGCTAAATGATAGATTTAAGACTGGATGTATAAACCCCTCGCATTAGCTAATATCTGGGCTGGACATCAACTCTGACCTGGGCCCGTATTCACAAAGCGTCTTAGAATTTTCTAAGAGAGCTCTTAACTTAGCCTAAAAATTCCTAGCAAGGAATCTTAGCTTAAGAGTGATTCAGGAAGTTTCTGAGAGCAACTCTGAGCAAGGAGGGTCCACAAACTTTTATCTTAGTGAGGAGGTGTGGTTGACCCCGTTGCTAGGTGTGACGCAGTCTTCTAAAGGCTGTGATTGGTTGGTACAAAAAGGGGGAAGGACAAAAAAAAAATGTGCTCCGCACTCCTCCTAATGAATGGACAGTAAAATCAACCGATCATATAACGTGGACTGTATTTAGAAATCTGTAATCGTGACATTAATTTTATGTCATGATGATGAAACTCGGCAAAATTAAATTAGTTGTGACACAGCTTCAAATGTTTGAACGTACCTCATTAAAATGCTGATTATATTGATTTGCTTATTGTTATATTTACTGTCCATGCTGGTCATTTTACTACATGTGTTTGATATTCATGGTGGACACAGACTCAGCTGTCAGCAGGTCCTGTGGTTGCTGTGAGAAGCGCTGGTACGTGCTGTAATCCCAAGCGAGAGGAGATTGAAATTAATAAATTGCGCAACGATACGAGGCTGTGAAAGACCGTACTGGTCTGACTGGTCTCTCTGCTGACAGAGGGTTGTGACAGACTCAAGTCATCACTGCTACACTGGTGCATTTTACCTGTGGTCAGGTATCACAATGCTACGATGACTTTCATCTCAGGTGTTATTGCGTTACTGCGCTGAGTGGGACAGTAAACTCATCCCTGATGAGGCCAACCACAAACATTATTTCTGCACCATCGAGCCGATAGCATGATATTAAATCGCTGTCATTTAACGTCTTTTAACGTACGGAGAATATCTCTCCTTCCTCTCGGTTTTTCTGCCATCTTCTCTGTTTAAGACACTCTTAGGCTTCTTAAAAGTCCTCCTCCCTACTCCTAACAGTTTCTCACCTTAGGAGCTCTCTTAAGGCCTAAGACGCTTTGTGAATAACTTTTATCTTACCAAGGGAACATTCTTAGAAAAATCTTAGAATTCGAGAAATTCTAAGATTTTTCTAAGAATGACGTCACTAAGAGCTACTTTTAGCCTTATGCTTTGTGAATACGGGCCCTGAAGTCTGCTCTGAATTTGGGGAGCAGTGAAATGAGGGTAAATTGGCCCCAAAGTCCTGTAGTGTGAGCCCAGTCTTAGAGAACCTTTTAGATATTGACTTTACGACACCACACAGCTCACTGGCACCAATCTGGAACCCCTGATTTTAATTTTATGGGTCAAAGTATCTGTGTGTTCATCCATCCATCCATCCATCCATCCATCCATCCATCCATTATCTATACACCACTTAATCCCATGTAGAAAGGTCAAGCCTATCCCAGCCAACTTGGGTGAAGGCAGGGGACATCCGGGACAGGTCGCCAGTCCATCACAGGGCTACACGAAGAGACAGATGACCAAGCACACTCTCATTCATACTAACGGACAATTTAGAATAGTCAGTTAACCTCAGCATTTTTTTGAAATGTGGGAGGAAGCTGGGGTAGCCGGACAAAACCCAGGCTGCACAGGGAGAACATGCAAACTCTACACAGAAAGATCCCAGGCATCCTAACTGGGATGCGAACTGGGGATTTTCTAGCTGTGAGGGGACAGTGCTAACAACCGAGCCACCATGCAGCCCTGTGTGTGACAAAATATGTTGAAAATTATAAATGTGTCACAAAATATTTTCAGACATGGGTTTGCTGTTTGTCTTTTGGTTTTCTATAACATTGTTGTCTTCCAGTTTTCAAGCCAGAGGAATTGAGACAAGCCCTAATGCCGACACTTGAGGCCCTCTACAGGCAAGACCCAGAGTCTCTCCCCTTCAGACAACCTGTAGACCCCATGCTGCTGGGTATACCTGTGAGTATCCACACTTATGAATACGAATATAGTACATGTACTCAAATATATACAAAGACTCCAAAAAACACTGTTCAGGGTCACTTGTTCATTCCTGAAAATTGCAATTGCCTGCTTTTGCTCCTGCAGGACTATTTTGACATAGTGAAGAATCCTATTGACTTATCCACCATCAAACGCAAGCTGGATACGGGTCAGTACCAGGAACCATGGCAGTATGTGGACGACGTGTGGCTCATGTTCAACAATGCCTGGCTGTACAACCGTAAAACGTCCCGTGTCTACAAGTACTGCACCAAGCTGGCAGAGGTGTTTGAAACAGAAATTGATCCTGTCATGCAGAGTCTGGGCTACTGCTGTGGTAGAAAGGTGAGACAATACAGGATGGGAGGTGAACACAAACTGAGTTGAGGACATAACTGAACAGTGTAGACATACAGGACTGTAACCTATGAGCAAGGTTTTTTGTTTTTTTTACATGTGTACCCTTACGACTGCTGATATCTTTAAATGTGCCATCCAGTTGTCAGTGACAGGATCTGAATGTTTCTCTGGTTTTTCCACAGTATGAGTTCTCACCCCAGACACTATGTTGCTATGGCAAACAGTTGTGTACCATCTCCAGGGATGGCACCTACTACAGCTACCAGAACAGGTAAAAGTGCATGCTGACTATGCTGAGGGGTTGAGACAGGTGAAGAGGTTGTGGAGGAGTTATAGGGAGTGGGTGTGCAGTTGCATTGTCAAAGCAGTCCACGAAGCTCCAAAGACTTGACTCACGTGAGCTATCCTTTATAGGAGTATTGTAGACAGCACTGGCTGAGAGTCATATTAGGAGATCCAGCAGAACTTGCCTGATTAGTCCCTGTGGTTTCATACATTTGGTTTTTCCAGAAGAACCAGTACCAAAGCACCCCCTTCTGTGTAAAATCTGCTACTGCATCTCCATATCATTCCAATGTAACACCATTCAGTTATTGCAAATGATCAGTTCTAAACCCTGAGGTTTACTAACTTAGAATTCAAGACTTCCTGCAATGAAATCAGTGTTCATGAGAATTTAGTAAATGCATTATTTTGTCCAAAGGCATGTCAGCAATCTTGATCACTTACCGGCTTAAATGCCTCTGGCTGTATCTATATAAAAGGTGTAGTGTGAACAGTAAGGACAGCAACAGTAGTTGTACCATCTGTGTCTATGCAAGTTAGTTTATCTGTGTTTTGTAAGAGCTTAAAGCCCAACATGCAACAGTGAAAATAGACTTGAAGTGTAAAAATATGCTTAGGTTGCAGTAATGGGCAGATAAAAGTATTAGGACTGAAATTAGCTTGATTACAGTTTTTCTTAAAATACGCACACATTTGTTTTTGCACAGTTACTCTTTCTGTCTCATCATCCATTCACCAGCTCTTAATGCATGCTGCTTATGTCATAAATGATTGTAGTGGAAGTGTGTTTCTGTTGTTTTCATATTCCAGCATGCAGTTAGACGGTGTTGTCAAACAATCATTTGTTGTAGACAATCATTGACTGTCATTAACAGATCATTTTAGCACATTTCCCCTCATTTCTTTTCTGGATCATGACCATTTCAACTGTGACTAACCTGTACCTCTGCCTGTGTGTGTGTCCTTCCGCCTGTCCTCTGTCCATGCTCCGTCCTCGGTTGTTGCTGTGCGCTCCATTCACTCTGCATGCTGCCACCTGTACGCCGGTTTACCTGTGCTGCTACTGTGTGTGCTGGCTGCAGTTCACCCAAATATGGCCTTATTGCCGACAGGTATCACTTCTGTGAGAAGTGCTTCAACGAGATCCAGGGCAACAGTGTGACCCTGGGGGACGACCCAGCTCAGCCACAGACGTAAGTTACAGGCCTGGGTTTCTGAACACTACCTGGTGATCACCTTGGAGACTGTCAGGCCGTTTTCTGTCTGGACCTCATTCTGTGGATGTAATTACATTCACGTGAAGCATCATGAACTTGCTTGTCTCTTTATGTCTTTTTTGCACAGCATGATTTCAAAAGACCAGTTTGAAAAGAAGAAAAATGACATGTTGGACTCTGAACCGTGAGTACTATTGGGAAAATAGCTTCAGTTTGACTTTTGCTTGTGTGATGGCAGCGATGGTTCTTTACTGCCTTTTGTAGAAAACAGAAAAAGCAATCGTCTCTTCTTTCAGGTTTGTTGAATGTAAAGACTGTGGACGAAAGATGCATCAGATCTGTGTGCTGCACTACGACGTCATTTGGCCATCAGGGTAAGTTGAGCTGTGAGAAGTGTCCCGTCATTTTAAGTGTATACGGTACATGACTAATCTTAAGAGCTCTTACAAAGAGGAACCTGTAGACTTCAAGGTTAACATAGGTTGGCACCTAACAGTTTGATCTGTTCTGTTCCAGCTTTATCTGTGACAACTGTTTGAAGAAATCTGGCAAAACAAGAAAGGAAAACAAATTTTCAGCCAGAAGTATGTAACCATAAACCCCAGTAACGTTTTATTTATTGTTTTATCTGGTCATGTAAAAGTCTGCATGCTCAAAACTGATCTTAAATGTGTTTGTAAAGGGTTGCAGTCTACAAGGTTGGGGACATACATTGAGGAGAGAGTGAATAAGTACTTGAAAAGGCAGAACCACCTAGATGCTGGTGAGGTGTTTGTGCGAGTGGTAGCCAGCTCTGACAAAACTGTGGACGTGAAGCCTGGCATGAAGTCTAGGTAAGATCCTTACTGTCTTATATAGTGTTGTTTTTAAGTCTCGACTGGCAGGAACATTTGATGGCTTTGAACAACATAGGAGCTTCATTCACGTGGCTGCGCTCTTATTTAAACCCAACTATGCTGCTTATCACTTCAGAAACTTTCTCTCATGTTATCCTCGTAGTTTCAATCATAGCATCTGGACTTGCTTGAGTTTATGAATTCCTTTGATTATCAATTTTACAAAAACTTAAAAAATTGGCTCAACATGTACAACATGTTTCAAAGTACCATCAGCTGTAAATAAATACTGGACTAAGTGGTGGCTCTACTTACTGTATACTGTTTATGAGGCATGCTGCATTGATTTTATTGATCAAGTTGTTGATTAAATATGGAGTTTAATCGTCTAAGTTGAAAATCTTTTTACATATTCTGGCTCTGATAAATGATGCAATATTCGCTTTTCTTTTGGTTGTATTTTTTTTTAGATAACATGTCTTTCAAACCTGCCAGTGGGTTTGTAATTATGCTCTTCTGTCTCCACAGGTTTGTAGATTCAGGCGAGATGGTGGAGAGCTTCCCTTACAGAACCAAAGCACTTTTTGCATTCGAGGAAATAGATGGAGTGGATGTTTGTTTCTTTGGCATGCATGTCCAGGAGTACGGCTCAGAGTGCCCCTTCCCCAATACCAGGTAAAACCGCCTAAACAATTGCGACCGCTCAGTTTATGTAGTTATTTTTGTGCAATTCACTCTTCAATATAAATTTTCTTTGTTTTTCCAGACGGGTTTACATATCATACCTTGACAGTATTCACTTCTTCAGACCACGTATGCTAAGGACTGCAGTGTACCATGAGATCTTAATAGGCTACCTGGAGTATGTGAAGAAACTTGGGTGAGTAACTTTGCAGAATGTGGTGTTCTAGTGTGTATTAAGACATGTCTAATTCTTACAAGTGCTAAGTGTCTCATAATTAATTTCCTGACCAGGTATGTGATGGGTCACATCTGGGCTTGCCCACCCAGTGAAGGAGATGACTACATTTTTCACTGCCACCCTCCCGACCAGAAGATCCCCAAGCCCAAGAGGCTCCAAGAGTGGTACAGAAAGATGTTGGACAAGGCTTTTGCTGAGAGGATCATACATGATTACAAGGTCAGAATGTTACCTCAGTATCACGTCTTTGTGACCATCATAGGATGTTGTGTTTCTCAAGATCTGCTCAGTTATAACCAACATTTTAAGCCTGAGTGTTGGTGACATTCGGATAGCATGCAATTCTGCTGAACTGGTGTGTGATTTAGTTTTAGAATTAAAATTATGAGTTATGATGCTCCCCAGGGGGCTGATATACAGATCTTCCACTGGTTGTCAGGTTAGTTTGGAATGACATTATGCATAATGGTGTTTTGTCGTGTTAAGTTGAAGGATTTTGTTAAACTGAAAACAAGAAATCTGTAAGATGGACTTAAACATTTAACCATGTATGGTTAAACTAGTTATGAAATTTTATGATAGTTATCCCCATAATAAAGTTTGTAGGCATTAAACTTAGAGTACACCTAAATTCAAATTGCAAATTGTTGTTGTTAGAAACGTGGTCACTCTATAATCTAATAGGAGCCCTGTGTTTCTGTATTCAGGACATTTTCAAACAGGCAACAGAAGACAGGCTGACCAGTGCCTATGAGCTACCATACTTTGAGGGTGACTTTTGGCCTAATGTACTGGAGGAGAGCATCAAGGAGCTGGAGCAGGAGGAGGAGGAAAGGAAGAAGGAGGAGAACACAACCTCCTCTGAAACAACAGAGGTGAGTTACATGCATATGTAGGTTGATCCTTGTTATGCCAGAATCAGCAGCCTAGTGTTGAGGCCTTTGTCTCACCCTAGATTTTGTCATCCTCAGGTACTCATTGTATAAGGGTTTCAGCAGCTGCTCTGGCACTGTATTACTACTCAGCTTAACTGCATAATCTCATATTGCCTGTTGTGCAATATCTACTACTCTGACTGTTCACATCTGTCTATTAAAAGGGAGCCCAGGCTGACAGCAAGAATGCCAAAAAGAAGAACAACAAGAAAACCAACAAAAACAAGAGCAGCGTCAGTCGGGCCAATAAGAAAAAGCCTGGGATGCCAAATGTCGCCAATGATCTGTCCCAGAAGCTCTACGCCACTATGGAGAAACATAAGGAGGTGGGAAACCCTGCTAACTATGACAGATTTTTACACGCCAGTCATCCAAACCTTTCGTTTATTTTAAAATGTTTTATATTTTCATACCAAGCTGGCAGGTTGACATGGGTGTAACAATAATTACAGAATAGGCTCTTTCTCTTGAGGGGACGTGGCTGACTGTACGTCTTATAGACACACAAGCACACAGCAACATGCATCAGCTTTGGATAGCTGTGAAGATACTTATTTCCATGTGGACATTATTTCCCACTTGAGCATGACTGAGATTTGGTCATTTGTTATTGCACACTTTGACAAAGCTAACAGACGATTCCCCTCCTTTCTGCTCCAGGTATTTTTTGTCATCCATCTCCATGCTGGGCCAGTCATTAACACGTTGCCACCCATCATGGATCCTGACCCTCTGCTGACCTGTGACCTGATGGATGGGCGTGATGCCTTCCTGACTTTGGCCAGGGACAAGCACTGGGAGTTCAGCTCACTGAGAAGATGCAAATGGAGCACAATGTGCATGTTAGTGGAACTACACAACCAGGGCCAGGACCGCTTTGTGTACACTTGCAATGAGTGTAAGCACCATGTAGAGACACGCTGGCACTGTACCGTTTGTGAGGTAAGACACCGAAAATGCATGTTTTGGAATCTTCATCTGTATCAGTTTTGAATTAACATTGAGTTTAATTTTGACATGACTTTAATGTGGTCTTCATTACCTCTCTAGGACTATGACCTATGCATTAACTGCTACAACACTAAAGGCCATGAGCACCAGATGGTGAAGTGGGGTCTGGGTATAGACGATGACAGCAACAGTCAGGGTGGAGAGGCCTCCAAGAGCCCTCAGGAGAGTCGACGCCTCAGCATCCAGCGCTGCATCCAGTCCCTGGTCCACGCCTGCCAGTGCCGCAATGCCAACTGCTCTCTGCCTTCATGTCAGAAGATGAAGAGGGTGGTTCAGCACACCAAGGGCTGCAAGCGCAAGACCAATGGTGGCTGTCCTGTGTGCAAGCAGCTAATTGCTCTGTGTTGTTATCATGCCAAGCACTGTCAGGAGAACAAGTGTCCCGTTCCATTCTGTCTCAACATCAAGCACAAACTTCGTCAGCAGCAGCTGCAGCACAGGCTCCAGCAGGCTCAAATGATGCGCCGCAGAATGGCCACCATGGCTGGGAGGGGTATGCCCCTGCCATCTCCACCTACCTCAGCTGCCCCTGACACCCCAAATTCTGTGCAGCAGCCTAATACACCCCAGACTCCTCAACCCATGCCCAACCAGCCCCACCAACAGCAACCACCAAATCCTGCCAGTATGGCCCAAGGCTTCCCCAACAATGGCCGCAGCAGTCAGCCCCCAACACCAGTGCCACAGGGTAAACCAGGGCCTCAGTCATCTCCTCTCCATCAACAGCAGTCACCTATGCCTAACATGCCACACCAACAGCAGCCCCAGCCTCCACAGCAGCAGCAGCAGCAGCAACAGCAGCCACTGCTGGCAGCCCTGAAGGTGGCCAGGCAGATTGAGATGGTAGCCAAGGCAAAGCAGCAGCAGCAGCAGCAACAACAGCAGCAGCAGCAGCAGAATTACGCCATGAATGGAATGCCCATGAACCACCCACGCATGATGGGGCAGATGCAGGGGCAGATGCAGATGATGCAGGGGCCACGGGGCCCCCAGGTGATGCCGGCTATGCAGCAAGGCCAGTGGGGTCCGGGGATGCAGAATCCCCAGGGTCATCAGCCACAGGTTCCTCCTCAACAAGGCCCCATAGCCCCACAGCAGGCTCAGGGAACCCCAATGCCCCAGCAGAGCCAGCTCATGCAGAGGCCTATGATGCCTCAGCCGCAGGGTCTCCAAATGCCCGGGGTCATGCCTTCCCAGGGGCCCTCACAGCAGGGCATGACACCACAGCAGCAAAACATGCCCCGGGGGATGCCTGGTAACATTGCTCCGAGCGCCTTGCAGGAATTACTGCGCACCCTGAAATCTCCCACGTCCCCACAGCAACAACAGCAGGTCCTGAGCATCCTCAAGTCTAACCCCCAGCTCATGGCTGCGTTCATTAAACAGAGGACAGCCAAATATCAGGCCAACCAGCCGCAGCAACAGCAGCAGGCTCAGCAGCAGAACCCTCAAGCCATGCTGGGGTCCCAGGCAGGAATGCAGGCCATGGCAGCCATGGCAAACCAGGTGCAAAGGCCGGGGATGGCACCTCAACAGCAGCCTCCTCAGCAGACGGGGCCCCAGGGCATGGCACCCATGGGCCCCCAAGGCCAGATGATGAATGCTGCTCAAAATGGCAATCCCCAGCTGTACCGTAGACAGCAGCTGCTCAGGATGCAGCAGATGCAGCAGCAGCAGCAGCAGCAGCAGCAGGGAGGCTTGCCGCAGGGCCATGGTCAGTTCCCCCAGCAGCAGCCGGGGCCAGCAAGCTACTCTCAGCTCCGTATGCAGCAGCAAATGGCTATGCAAGGAGGCGGGGGGCCCATTGGACAACTCCCACCCACATCCCAAATGGGCATGAGCATGGATGGGAACCTCCTCCAGCAGCGCATGCTTCAGCAGCAACAGCAGCAGATGATGAAGCAGCAGATGGGCTCTCCAGCACAGGCTAACTCGATGAGTCCACAGTCTCACATGCTCCAAGGCCAAGCCCAAGGAGGCGCTCACTTACCTGGCCAGACAATGGCAAACACTTTGGGAAACCAAGTTCGCTCGCCAGCCCCAGTGCAATCACCCCGCCCACCTTCGCAGCAGGCCCCTCATTCCAGTCCCTCCCCTCGGGTACAACCCCAGCCATCACCTCAGCATGGTGCCCTCCACTCTAGCTCTCCCCACCCCAGCCTTGGAGGTCCCATGTCTGGCTCCATGGACCAGGGACACATGGGAACACCGGAGCAGAGTGCCATGCTTCCGCAACTTAACACACCAAACCGAGGGGGGTTGAATAATGACATGGGGATGGTTGGTGACACGACGGGAGACACGCTAGAGAAGTTTGTTGAAGGATTGTAGCATTTTGAGACCGAAAAAAGGCCTTGTTCTGTTTTCAGCTGAGAATTTTTTGTACTTGGGATGTAAAAAGCTAAAAGAAAAACAAATGAGTCTTACAAGGCCTATGGACTGTGAACTTTCCTGAAACCAAGGACTACTTTTTCTTACCACACAGAGTGATTTAATAATTGCCGTTGAAAAGAAGACAACAAAGACACAAAGAATATATTTTTGGTTCGGACCAGCCTTGCAAGCACTCGTTCTGGTCTTTGTGTTGTTTTAATTTGTTTTTCATTCGTTATGCTCTGATATTGACTTTTTAAGAAAAACTTCTCAAAACAAAAAATAGTTCATTTTATTATTCTTTTTTGTTTTGTACCTTTGCAAATTAATATTGTATTTGTGTTGAGAAGACTGTAAAGTTATTTGTCTGGGAATTTGTTGCCAGGTTTCACCTCTTGCTCAGTTTCTCTGTTCCTGGCTAATTTATTCTAATATGCCATTTTTCAAAAGGACTGCCTTTAGGAAAGCCTTAATTTCTTTCCTGTTTGCAGAGTCTAAAGGAGATTAACGTATTTGTATAGATCTAGGAACTATTGCACACACCCAAACACAACATGCAGGTTTAAGACATGCCTGCATTGAAGCTTGTTAATGTTCACAGGTGCCGGAATGTTCTTTTTGATGGCCTGGACCCAGTGTTTGTCTTGCAGATGTTTAAAATTGCTTTGTCTCTCCTTCAGTCTAAAGAACTTCTCATTATGTCCTGAACCTCTTTTGCCTGTGGTGGGAAATTGACTTGTTTGACTGCTGATTTGTGTTCAGAGAGAGTTTGTTGCATCATGTTCTCTCGCATTAAACTTGAATTGATGATAAACTGTTCTCTAATGTAAATCATGCAGCTAGACAGTACTGTAAATATGCAGAAGATAAGAATGAAATCACTGTACAAACTGGTTCAAATGGCTCATTTCGTACTTATATACCATATTGTTAAATAAACCTGTGTGCCACAGACTCTGCGTCTAATTCTTCTGTTTTACATTGTGGTCAGCAGAAGGGCGGCAGTCAGTGATTGTTCTGAGTGTGAATTCTTTATCTGTTATTTTCTCAGTGAGATTTTTACATGAAATCTAGAAAACGGGAAAGATTGATTTTGTCTACCCAGCGGTTTAAAAAGCAAACCGATTCAGTTTACTATAATGTAAGATGAGGAAAAGCACTCAGACTCACGCATTTTTGAAGGTGGAACCATCAGCTTTTTTCATATTTCGTAGAAAGGTGACAGAGAGGATTAAGAGATACTCTGAGTAGTAGTTCTTTAACTATGGCCAGCACAAGCATGACAGACTTTTTTATTTACATTGTTTTCAACATTGAGGTTTGGTGTTTCAGATGACCACAGTTTGACCTTGAAGTGCAAATTTAAAAACTGCAAATAATCAAATTTAAATAATAAGTGGACCTGTAAATAATCAGTATATACACGTGAGACTGGTAGTGTTTTCATACATATCAACATAATGAAAGCTGGCACTTTGTTTTGAAAATGAATTATAATAATTTTAACTTCTCTTCAGGCATACGATGGACGCCCGTTTGACGTCATTTTAATGCGCCGTGCAGGGTCCTGTGCGCACTGTTGTTCGGCGCGTGTGTCCCTCGGTCAGTCGACCTGTCATTACTTTCCCCTCCGATGTGCCACCATGTCCCGGTGTCTGGCTCTGGCTCGGTTCGCTCTCACTTCTGCTCGGGGGACTAACTGTCGGCTCGTGCCATGTGCGCGAGGAGTGTGCAGCCGAACTGACTCGCGTTCCCTGTGTGGAGGTAGGCGATGTTTGTTAGCCTAGTTAGCCTAGCCGGCTAGGTAACAGACACAAAATCATATGTAAACTTTGCTAAAGCTAACTCCTACTGTTAGGAAACCACAGGTCAAAGTAGTTAAAGCTGTTCTTAGTTAGAAAAACGACACAGCAGCTTCAGATGCATTTAAGTCCATTAGTAAATTACACAACTTGAGTGGTTAGATCAGACTGAGCGGTGTTAGAATGTGGACACACTGGAGACTTAGCCAGACCCAGAAGTCTTTACATATACATACATAGATACGTAATACAGAACTGGAGACTCTGTGTAAACACTTCCTAAATGCTCAGCTCATGATCCACATCAACAGTGCCTTGGGATTAGTCTCATCTATATGATGTACATAGCAGTAATCATATGTAAAGATGTGCCTTTGAAATACTTGTTATTATAAATTTTATTTAATAGTAATTTGGGTGACCAATCTTTTTATAGGTGTGTACATATACACCGAATTTGACTCTAGTGAGGGGAAAAGTTCAACTCCCACATCTCAATACCCCAATGCAATAACTTATAATTACTACACCAGATCTGCTGTCTGTGTGCCTGTCTATAGCTTGATAGTAACGTATTTAACAGCTTACAGTAAAACTGTTACATGTGTTTTCATTTCTGCTTGCCTATATGTTGCCATGTTTTGTTGGTTACATTAATGATAGCTAAGGATCCTGAAGCATCCGTGGGTGCCGCAGTATTAGGTTATCATGTATAATCTACAGAACTATTACTACACAAACTCGGCTTTAAAGAGGCGAGTCAGTGGGTGACCCATATATTGCAGGTTTTAATAAGAAGGAACATAGTTAAGTAAAAATGCCTTAAAACATACATTGTAGTCTTTCATAGCTTTTTCATTCACACTGTGGAAATAATAAAGATGTATATCCTCGTGGTGTCAATCGTAGCATCTGGACTTGCTTGAGTTTCTCAAAGACGCTTTACCTCTCATCTTGGACAAGAGGTGAAACGTCTTCAAAAAAATTCAAGCAAGTACAGATGCCATGATTGACACCACGAGGATAACCATGACTTAGGTGACTGAAAATCTTCACAGACAGCTAAGATAATTGGCCATATATGTGTTATTTTTATCACAGGATTATGTAGAATGTTTATCCTTCCTGCTCCGATCAGGGATTTGTATTATTGATCATATATTTTGGGGGTAAAGACCACACTGTTTCCTGTCATTGTCTAATCAACATTTTGGAGATGGTTACTGGAGAGGCATTTTAAAGGTCAGGCTGTCATCACTATACGTTTACTTTAGGAGACTTACTGGTGGCTGTAATCATTTTTTAAATTCATTACTGGCCTTAAAGAGACCCTTTTCTAACATGAGCCCAGTATCTGTTTGGTGTAAAATGCACTCTGAAGTAGAGCTTTATAATTGTTAATCGGATGTTCCAATTTCTGACTGAAACAAGTCAAATCTGAGTCAGCTCAGTAAGAAAAATGAATATATACTAGACATGCTAAAAAAACACAATAACTTTAGGAAATAATTAGTATTTTGTTGCAGAAAAGTTTAATTTGAATCTGTCTCTTTTCATGCATTGTTTATTGTCTGCGTGGTTTAGAGCATGCATGCTGTTAATCGTGACCCTTTACGATGTTCTCTTAAGGGTTATGTTCTCTGATGAAGGTCTTGTTCTCCTGTTCAGCTAAAAATGTCTGTACTTCCAGTGTGGTCCTGTAGAGTGTAATACTGGTCCTGTAAACCACCTGAAAAGACAGTATGTCAGTGGCATCGCATGAAACAACTTCTCCATCTCACTCTTTCTGTCGTCAGAACTGCAGGTCGGACAGCTGCAGAGGTGGAGCAGTCGGCCCAGGGTGTGGAGCTCTCAGTGGTCCTGCCTCGGCCTCAGCCAGCAGTCTTACTACAGCACCCAGGAGGCTGAGAAAGAGCCTGAAGAGGAGCCTCTTCACACCATCATCAGTGACACAGAATCTGTACAAGGTGCAGAGACAGCTGCAGACGTGATGCTCTTTGAATATTCAGGCATTGCTGTCAGATTTATACTAATCTAAATGCTGCTCTTCTTCTGATCTTTCCAGGAAGTTCCTCCAAACATGAATTTCAGGCTGAAACAAAAAAGCTGCTGGACATTGTTGCCAGATCTCTGTACTCTGAGAAAGAGGTAAGAGCTCATGTGAAATAGGGACACATGCTGCCAGATGTAACTGTTAGGTCTTCTCTGTGACTGATTCCTCAGTTGTTCCTCATCCTAACAGGTTTTCATAAGAGAGCTGATCTCTAACGGCAGCGACGCTCTGGAAAAACTGCGTCACAAACTGATCACAGCAGGTGGTGAAACGGCTCCGATGGAGATCCACCTGCAGAGTGACGCTGCGAAGGGCACCTTTACTATCCAGGTTCACCTACTGTCTGTCTGTCTGTCTGTTTGTTTGTCTGTCCATCCGTCCGTCTGGACTGCAGGTGCAAGAACAGAATGTAATGTAACTGTTGTCAAGGATTCTGCTGTGCCTGTGTCCTCCTCTGTCAGTTGATGCCGGTAATTGATCCAGGGTCTGGGTACCACGGTCGTGGTGCCGTCAGAGTATCGGACTTTTGGCCAACCAATCACAGAGCCGGATTTGTTCCAATTTCTTAATGTCCCGCCTTCATGGAATCGCGCCGCGGTTCAAATTCGCCATAGACAGTGTGAGCATTACAGTAGTGTCTTTCGCTTATTTTAAGGAAATAACTGTGGAAAACTAAAGCTTCTGACACACAACACTTTACTGTTGTGTTTTCAAGCCACAGTGGTGAATTAATAGTGTAACGATTCCAACCAACATTACTAAATGAATATTAATAGATAGATAGATAGATAGATAGATAGATGGATAGATGGATAGATAGATAGAACTTTATTGATCCTTTCAGGCAATGCCCTCCAGGAAATTTAGATTTAACAAGCACACAGTACAGTACAATATTAAAAAAAGAGATGAAAGACAGAATATTACATAAGAATTATAAAAAATATAAAGAGAATTTAAAGAAAAAAAAACAAAAAAAAACCAACACACGCCACACCACCGGAGTATTAGAAACAATTATGATAAATTATTAAGAGTATTGACTTGAGGTTGATAAAGGCTGTGTAAGTTATTCCTCCCCACGCTCTGTCCTTCTGCTGTCCCCCCTTCCCCCCAGTAAGGAGTTATACAGTTTAATGACAGTTTTATGAATGTAATAGCATATAATGTATTATATACACTGTTCTTCACAGTGTTGTTTAAACCAGTGTGTACTTGCACACACACACACACACACACACACACACACACACACACACACACTTTATCCAGTTAATAAGCTGAGGGTTACTTATTCATTTATATAGATACATTTTTAATATTCTTATGTTTTTCTATATGTTTACTTAAGTATACTGTCTGCACCGAGGGTCTGAAGAGTGCAGTAATTTCAACCTGTTTTATGTCATGTGCACATTTCAGTACTGACAATGAAAGACTGATAAATTAAATCTCTTTAATTCAGTGTCTAATAACATGTTAATGCACATTACTACTACACAGAGTACATGTATCCTATTACACACAGAGTAAAAGTATCTTACTACACAGAGTACATGTATCCTATTACACACAGAGTAAAAGTATCTTACTACACAGAGTACATGTATCCTACTATTACACACACAGAGTACATGTATCCTACTACTACACACACAGAGTACATGTATCTTACTACTACACACACAGTACATGTATTCTACTACATACACAGTACATGTATCTTACTACACACAGAGAACATGTATCCAACTACACACAGAGTACAAGTATCCTACTACACACAGAGTACATGTACCTTACTACACACACTGTACACAGAGTACGTGTATCATTTTATACATGTACATGAGTACATGTTAGTATTCTAACGGATGAATACAGTTTGTGTGTACATTTATACTCTGTATGTAACAGTATAGTGTTGTGCATATTTGTACTCTTCATGTCTCAGTACTGTCAACAGTATTATGTCCACTGTACTCATTACTGTCCACATGTTTACTGTACTTTCACCGTTTCGTTTCGTTCATGTGTGTATTCGGCGTTTTAGCCACGCTACTGCTGTGTTATGAACTCTTGCCGTCGACGGGGTGCGAACCTGCACCTGACCGCTTCGGCGCTCCTCCTCCTCTCCCCCCTCCGTCCCCACCGAGAAGATTGTGCACCATCCTTTGCACTGAGTTTACCATGATGTTCTCATGACTGTCCCAACATTACACGGAGTAACCTAGGCAGCTATATTCAAAAAATGTAGCACATGCATCCTTTCTCAATATTTGGGAAATTTGGAGATGGAACACACACGGTAAAACAGTGAAGCAAGTAATTGATTGATTTTAATGTTGCGTACAATAGAAGTGGCCTGAATTCTGTGTTAAGGTGAAAGAGACCAAACTGTACCACAGTATCAGTGCTTGTTTTATTCCGCTGGCCTGTTGAAAATGTAGTTGTGACTGGTTTCTCTGTACAGGACACTGGAGTTGGTATGAGCCAGGAGGAGCTGGTGGCCAATTTGGGTACTATCGCCCGCTCTGGTTCCAAGGTAAGTGCTGCTTGTGCCTTTACTTGCCCTCTCATATTATTTATTTGGTTCGTTTAGCCTGTCTGTATATTCAGCTTTTAAAGTCTGTTGTGTATCTCATTTGTTCAACTACACATGTTTATATGATGTACATGTCAGGTAGCACGGACCAGCTTTACACATGCTTTTGAGACCACTGGTAGATGTGCATCTGCAACGACTCCATCAACCTTTAATTGGAGAAAGAAGAAAACATTTTATGGAGAAAAACAGCAGAACGAGCGGGTTTAATGTCGAGGCTCATCAGAGGGTCTGCAGCTAAAATCGAGAGCAGAAATGGTAGCTATTCCAGGAAAGGAGCAAAACCAGACAAGGTGTGTCCAGTCTGGAGCACACCAGGGGCAAACTAACACTCAGGTGGTTGTGCACCAGGAGTTGGTCGTGCACACTGGGACTCTCGGGGCAGAGTTCTCCTGTATCATCCTGAGGGACAACATTCAGAGCAAACCACCTCAAGTGTGGCATGATGATGTCAGCTCTACTCACAGATGTACGTTGCTTTGGATAGAAGTGTCTGCGAAATGAAACTGTAGTAATTGTGAGCTCTTAATGCACTGTGCGCTCGGTCACGGCACATCAGGCTTTCTGTGCTCTACTCAACAGATTTAGCTCCCTGTGACTTCTTCTCTCTCTCCAAAATGAATTCAAGTTGAAAAGTTGCCATTTTGACACAGTTCAAGAGATTCAACACTCACTGCAGATGGTGCTTTATAAAAACAATGTTTGTAACAGGTCTTATGACAGCTGCTGCTCGCCAGCTTCGTGCACAGTCTTGAAAATTTTTGATCAACCCTCTTTTCTTGCTCGTCTCTCTCCATGTCCCCTGAATTGCAGGCATTCTTGGATGCATTGCAGAGCCAGGCCGAGGCCAGCAGCACCATCATTGGTCAGTTTGGAGTTGGATTCTACTCTGCCTTCATGGTGGCTGATCGTGTCGAAGTGTACTCCCGCTCCGCTGAGCCTGGTGCACCTGGGTACAGGTGGTCCTCAGACGGGTGAGAGCTGTGACACTAAGTATTTAAACATGAAGAGGTGGACAAGATAAACAGAGCTGCATTCAGACACAACCTAAAGTGCGATACTCGACTGTTTTGTCTTTGACTCCCTCAGCTCTGGAGTTTTTGAGATCTCTGAAGCCAGTGGCGTTCAGCAGGGGACAAAGATTGTGCTACACCTCAAAGAAGACTGCAAGGAGTTCTCCTCTGAGGACAGAGTTAAAGGTGTGTTGGATCATTGGTGACTGCACTGAGGAAACGCATAGACCCATCATTATCATTGTATCATTATTATCATTCCACGTGATGACTAACTGTTCTTTCTGTTTCAGAGGTTGTGACAAAATACAGCAACTTCGTGAGCTTTCCTATCTTCCTGAATGGACGGAGGCTCAACACTCTACAGGTGGGCTGATCTGATTCTGTTGGTCTCACTAAACAGGAAACACTTTGATGGTTCAGCAAAGTTAGTCATGTCTGAGACCTAGAACTCATATAGTGTATGCTATAGGGTTAGGGTTGTGATTTCTAGGTTTATCGGACCATATAACACAACAAATACACAATGCACTGCCACATAATAAATGCAAGAACAGAAGCAAACATTTAAAATAAATTTCAACTAAGGTGGATGTTCTAAAGCAGCAGTCTGCAGCCTCTTTTGCACCATGGACCGGTTTCAAGCAAGACAATTTTCTAGGGACCGGTCATTGCGCTTGATGAGTTAAAGGACAGTACAGAAATAAAATAAAACGTTTTCATTCTTTCTGTGCGGCCAGGTACCGGTCCAAGGCCTGATGGTTGGAGACAGCTGCTGTAACGTCCACCTGCACATTGTAATCTGTGAGATCTTTTCCTTTTAACACTTGTCACTGGACCTCTGTGTGCTTCCAGGCCTTGTGGATGATGGAGCCAAAGGAAATCAGTGACTGGCAGCATGAGGAGTTCTACCGCTACGTTGCTCAGGCCTATGACAAGCCGCGCTACACCCTGCACTACCGCGCCGACGCCCCGCTCAACATCCGGAGCATCTTTTACGTCCCTGATGCGGTGAGGAGGGTTTTTGTGCCTATCATCCTCAGTGGTGATGGTGTGAAACCAAAGTCCTTAACATCTTCATTTGGGAATCAAACCAGCAGATGTCCAGTCCCAAATATGACTCACTGTTAATGAATGCTTGTTAATGAGGGATTTTTTCTTAAGACTTCTTTTTAGTGGTAGTTGGTATCATTGAGTTGGGTTCGATCAGATTCACATGTGATGAAAGAATTTATTCGTCAACAGAAGCCAAGCATGTTTGACGTGAGCAGGGAGATGGGCTCCAGTGTGGCCCTGTACAGCAGGAAGGTCCTGATCCAGACCAAAGCCACCGACATCCTGCCTAAGTGGCTGCGCTTCCTTCGAGGTCAGCTTCAGCGTGCTTCCACCTGCTTGGTTTTACTCTGTTCTACATGCATGACTTTAGGGAAGCAGAATAAATGTTGATTTTTTCTTTTCTTGATGCTTTCTGAACAAAACATCATGTGTCTGTGTGAAGGTGTGGTGGACAGTGAGGACATCCCACTTAATCTGAGCAGAGAGCTGCTGCAGGAGAGCGCCCTCATCAGGTACAAACCAGTATACAGGATCTGTTGTCTTAAACTGTATTGTTAAAATCTTTATTTTTAAACTGATCACCATTAGAGGGGACAGGTCTTAGTCATGTTTAATGTTCTCAGCTTCCTAAATGCATCTGTACACGTCTGAACCAGAATCTTAACCAAAATGTGCGAGTGGATAATTCCAAGTGTCAACAAGCGAGGCCTGCAGAGTCAGTCGTTGTTTGCAGTCACATGGAAAAAGAATTTAACACATAATCACCTAAAATTGGATCTTTGGTGAGGTAACATAGACGTCTGACTTCAAAACTGTATATAAATGAACTGACATATAGCAGAGCCTCATAAATTCATACTTCATTTGTCAGTTCTGTAATTGTACTTCAATCAAGATGTGCTGATAATTTCAATTCAATTTTTTTTATATAGCGCATATTTAAAACATAAGTCGTTACATAGTGCTAAACATTGTAACAAGAACAGAAAACAGGAAACAGAAAACCCAACAATCCAAAAATGCTTTTGGATTCCCTATGAGCAGCAGTTGGCGACAGTGGGAAGGAACCAAAAACCCCCTATGGTAGGGAAGGGGGGGAAAAACCCTCCAACAGAACCAGGCTCAGGGAGGGAGGACATCTGCCTCGACCGGTTGGGTTGGAAGTAGGGAAAAGGAGGGAGTGGGGAAGAGGAAGGGAGGGAGGGAGGGATAGCAGGAGAGGTTGGGGTGGGGATGGGAGGACAGCAGGTGGTGAGGCCAGCGGCTGCAGATCAGGGATGTGGAGCTGCAGATCCAGACACATCCATGGAGAGAACAAGCAGGACACAGAACCTCCCCTCTCTCATCTGCATATTTTTCACATTATGACTATTTTTATTACTTCTTCAGTAATGTTCTAACACTAAGAGCCCCGTCTAACACTAGCTCTTAGTGTTAGACGTGGAGTCCTGACTGTGATCGTAGTTGCTGTCATTTATCTGTCCATCTTCAGGAAGCTCCGTGACGTTCTGCAGCAGAGGGTGATCCGCTTCCTGCTGGACCAGAGCAAGAAGGAGCCGGAGAAGTACAACAAGTTCTTTGAAGACTACGGCCTCTTCATGAGGGAAGGTATCGTCACCACCCAGGAACAAGACGTCAAGGTGAACACACTTTGGTTTTAAAGCTCAGAGCTGTTCACCAGTAGTTTACTTGAGAAGAGACCAGAGTTTAGAGCAGCAGAAACTCGTTGTCTCTGAGCAGCCGTCTCTCTTCGCGCTGCCTCTCTGCAGGAGGACATCGCCAAGCTGTTGAGGTTTGAGTCGTCTGCTCTGCCGGCGGGCCAGCTGACTAATCTGATGGAGTACGGCTCCCGCATGAAGGCCGGCACACGCAACATCCACTACCTGTGCGCTCCCAACCGCCACCTAGCAGAGCACTCGCCCTACTATGAGGCCATGAAGCAGAAAGACATGGAGGTAACACTCTGACATGATCAAATCTGTCATGTAGGCCAGTAACCACAGAACCAGAGGATAAAACCACCAGGGGGATCCAGTATCTAGCGTTTGTTTGATTATCAGTATCATCATTATCTGACTCCTGATAACATTAATAAATCTGAATGTTTGCTCCTCTGACTACAGATGGAAAGAGGAGGCTGCATCAGAGCCGACCACAGCACTGTCTAACATCAGCTTATCATCACTGAGGGATAAATGTTTAGTAGTTCTCTTCCAATTAAACATAAATAAAATGTAAATAGGTAAAAGCATTTGAACAAATGTTTGTGTTATTTTCATTTTTACTGTAAAATATATCCAAATATCTGTCACTGGTCCTGTTGATTACTAATACTCAATAACTTTCTCAACCCTGAAACGACCATTTTGGTCAGTACTGTACAGAACAAGTGAGAAGTTAAAGATGTACAACCCTACCACACAATGAAATATTCTGAATGCACAGTTTTTTCTGTGGGTGAAATAAGGACTTTGGTTTGCGTTACTGTTTATTAATCTTAAAGGGCTTTGTCTCTGATGAACTCTAACCAGTATCCATGAGAATCCAGTGGAAACGTCGTGTTTGTGTGTGCAGGTGCTGTTCTGCTACGAGCAGTTTGACGAGCTAACACTGCTCCACCTCAGAGAGTTCGACAAGAAGAAGCTGATCTCAGTGGAGACTGACATCGTGGTGGATCACTACAAAGAGGAGAAGTTCGAGGACAGCAAACCAGGTCCGCCTCTTCCTCTTACCTCCTGTCAGTTCCTGCCCAGCTCCTTTTGCTGCCTCAGGTGTGATCTTGTCTGTTGTCCTCTGCAGCGTCGGAGCGTCTGACGCAGGAGCAGGCTGATGACCTGATATCCTGGATGAAGAACAGCCTGGGTCCCCGGGTCACCAACATAAAGGTGATAAAACACCGCTGGATTGAATGGGATTTGTCTGTGGGTGGATGGACTCAACTCGTGTGTAAACCAAAGACTCTAGAGATCTGAGGGCTGAACCATAAAGTCGGTCTGACATCCAGGCTGTCTTTGTTTCAGTCGACCAAACGGTAAAAAGAGCTGCTGCTGTAAATGAGGCTGATAGAAAACTGTTAATCAGGTGGTAATATATATGTATTTTACTGAATAATGCAGCTGATTATTGATAACTTACAGCTGCACATTAGAAGCTTAAAACTTCATATATTTTGTTTTGAAATGCATTTTGGTCAGACACTGTCCCTTATTGCGGGAAGTAACTCTAATATTTGGACAAATCAAAGTGAAATTAACGTTGTTGATTGAATATTTATGTATTCTCCGTAATAAACACCAATAGATAATCAATGTTCTAATCAGTGATCGATCAGCTGCAGTATCAGCAAAGTAAACGGACCAAACATAAAAACATACTTATGTGATTTCTGCATCAGCAGCTGAATACATGTAGGTTTCCATGGAAATGCGATGCATCCAGTGTGTGATGCTGTAACTGATTCATTCAGTGGTTTTAGTAATGTCCAGATCAACAAGTTTACAGATAAAGCATTTTCCCTCAGCTGAGAATCTGAATCCCTCAGAGAATCATCAGGAAACACTTTGGTTAAAGGGAGATGCTTTCTACAGAACCTGGACCAGGTTAGCTCCACAGCATCATTTACCATGGAGATCAAGCTCTGTAACATCAGTTACCATGGAGATCAAGCTCTGCCGCATCAGTTACCATGGAGATCTAGCTGTGCAGCATCAGGTACCATGGTGATATGGCAAGTTAACAAAGATGACACTGAAAACTCTGACTAAGCTCAACACACCTGCTGACACTAATCTCACTTTGTAGTCTTCTGGAATATTTATTGCATTTATAGTTCTGTTTGCTGACCTTCCTCCCTCTTTTAGCCTTGTGACATCCTCAGCGTTCCTCATGTGGCTTGAAAGACATCCTTAAAATGTTACAAACGTGTTGGATCATATGTGTTCCCTCTCACTCTCAGCTCACTCCTCGCCTGGACACCCACCCAGCCATGATCACAGTGCTGGAAATGGGGGCCGCTCGCCACTTCCTCCGAACCCAGCAGCTGGCCCGCACCGCCGAGGAGAGAGCCCAGATACTGCAGCCTACGCTGGAGATCAACGCAGGGTGAGAGATGGGGAACAGACTTTACTGGACGAAATACACGAGAAGTTCTTCTTAAAAAACAAAACAAAACATGGGTTTGTGTTTTTACCATCTCATAGACATGATCTGATCAAGAAGATGCACCAACTGAAGGACACCAACTCTGAACTGGCTGGATTGTTGCTGGAACAGGTAGTTTGGGGGGGGCGGCACGGTTTATCTGATAAACAGAAGGCTTTCTGATCTGTGCTGAATTTATTTGCTGTTCCTGTTTTCTGTTAATACGAACTCCAAACTTCATGAAACAGTCAGAGACTGTAAAGGACAGGAACTCTGTGTGTGTCATACCGCCTTTTTATTTAACAGGGTATTTATCTGTGAATTGATTTGCTAATAGGTTCTTTATTTGTATGTTACAGATCTATGATAATGCCATGATTGCTGCAGGCTTAAACGACGACCCCCGACCGATGATTTCCCGCCTCAATGATCTCCTGACTAAAGCTCTGGAGAAGCACTGAGAGTTGCCTGCAAACGGACTCATGAAGCCACAGAGCTGCAGTTTAGGGTCTTTGTTTATCAGAAGCCATAAAAACACCTCTTTCCCCAACGGAGCACACGGAGCCCTATTCCATCAGGAGTTTCAGTCCATAGTAACGTCATGTAGAGGACTGGTCGTGAAGGTCGTTGTTGCACCTGTTACGTTCACATTCCGATCATGCTTAGACATCATGGCAAGACCTGTTGCTCCCAAAATAACCAGTCATGCTCAGTGACGTCCTGAAAACATTGGCTGCATCAACGTTTTCAGGATTGATCTTCACAAATCTTTCTTGCTCCCACTGAAACAGGTAACCGTAGATGGAGTCCAGTGCACTGGAGATTTGAAGCTTCAGAGATGGTTTGTGCTTCAGTTAGAAATGGAAAACACCCCCAGTGCTAAATAGAGCAATCAATGTTACCGCTTTATTTTTATGAAGTGCCCTCCCTAATTTTTCATCTTTGTTATATTATTTAATATTTTATGTTCACTTTTGTGGTTTATTGGGAGCCAATAACCTGAAATGTGGTAATACTCACTGTCTTCACCCAGGATTTAAAGGAATGTAATGTGAAACTGTTTCAAGTTCTGCCTAAACAATTGTGGAGCTGTTGATGATGCTTGATATTAAAAAAATAAGATTCATCCCAGTGTTAAAAAAGAAGAGGTAAATCCAGAACTTCTTGAAAATACAATTTACTGCATTTGAAAGTAACATCTCTGCTGTGAGAGTCAAAATATAATCGAAACCTCAGCTTCAAGACGTCGTCAGTCTGTGTGCCGTCTGTCTGTAAATGTTCCGAGACAGACGGCAGTTAGACGGAAACAGTTCAAGTGATTCTAAGTAGTCTCTGCCAGCGTCCCAGCACTGTCAGTTCATCTGAATCACATCAGGGCACTTTGACCTGTCCAGGCTTCCTCCTCCTGCTTCAGGTCTCACCTCCTAAGTGTCCCACAGCTTCAATACCCAGATGAGTATCAGGAAAGCTTGTCTATGTTGGCCAAGAAGCGCTGGGCCCACCACTCATCCAGATCAATGGGCACAAAGGCTGAGAGACGTGGAGAGAGGAAAATAAGAGTCACCATCGTGAGAGAAATGAAAAGTCTGCAGCCATGACTTTAGTGTGTGAGGATGTAAAAGTGATAACACCCTAGAAAATTGGTAATGAAATATGTGGAGTAAATTAAGAGTTTGTATGCTTGTCATACTATAAAATACAGTATATTTTAAAAACCAATCAGGAACTGGAGATCATTATTAAATATTCACTTTTCTGTTTGTATTTATTTAAAAACATTAATTTCCTTCGTTGTTTCTCTATAAACTCAGGTCAGTTTAATTTTTACAGCTCAGACCGGAAGTCTTATATTATTGCTTCTACCTTGACTTGACCAGTGTCTTTACGATGACGAGCTTTGCTGCCCTCCAGTGGCCCAGCGAGGAACTGCAACAGTGCGTTCAAATCCAGTACAACACTCGTCATTAATCGTCAGTATAGATCTTTATTAAATTTAACGTTCTAAACTCGTTATTAGCTAAAATGCTACCATCAACATTTTTCTTGATCAGCTTTGTTGAATTTTGTAAATTAAAATCTGTTTTAGTAAAAGTTTTCAGCTGCTGTTCCTGCTGGAGACATTCATGCTAACATCAAGACAGGCATTAGCATGCTAAGACTTTCCATCGTTTTAAAAAAATGATTTAAAAACAGGTACAACGAGAACAAACAGAGGGAAATCATTTTATTCCTAGTTGTTACTTAAAGGTCCCATATTATGCTCCCTTTCAGCAGGTTCACGTATGTAGATCATTTGGCAGCTTGTTTTCTGTCTATTCAGGATACCGTAGTGAGCACGCACGCGCAGTAGAGGATCATCGTTTTGTAAGCGTTCCTACATCGACGCTCTGCTGTATGAGTTCCACCATTGAATAAACCTCAAGTCAATGTTGATCCTGTTCAAGAGTATATTTGTCATAACCATCTACAACGTAGGTCTCAGAGGTCCCAGAACAGTCAATTCCAATTCCAAGTTTGTTCGTGGACTTCAGCCAGCCTGTATCTCCCTCTTGTGAGCTCCACTGAGAATACCGTTTCTGTGTCTGTGATAATGAGCTGTGCCTGTCCACGCCTCCTCCACACTCCTCTCTGGAAGACGGTGTCCGGTTCCATGCGCTAATGTTTATACAGAGCACGACTCTGATTTTTGTCTGCATCTTCCAAACGCTACCAGCCACAGCTTCATTTGCTCTTCGAACTTAAAGTTAGAGACTATATACAGCACCACATTATTATTATTTTTGGATAAGAGTTAGTTCATTCTGATATTCGTCTTTGATGTGCTGGCTGTCATAAATTAATACAGCCTACTGTGCAGGTTATAACAGGTCCATCCTGTAGGTGTTTTACACTCGGATCTAACTGATGCACTTCAGAGAGAAGCCTGTGCAGACCTGTAACATTTGATGCTTAGTGGGGAGCATCGTCTTTGCCTTTGTTATATGGTTAATTCTGTGACTTATTTAATTCCTCAACTGTAGTTTTTTATCTCAAAATCTTACAAATGCTGACTTAAGGCTTGAACACATGAGCAGGAGAAGGAAAAACAGCTGTACTCACTGTCCATGTGTGGGCTGGGACTGGTTTCTTTGTAGTGAACCACTCTCTGGGCCACTGCTGGCCCCTGGCCGGGCCCCTGCTCTTGCTGTAGCGCCTCCTGCCAGGCTGAAAACATAGCAGCTTGGTCAGTACAGCCACTGTGAGCACCACGGTGTCCTTATCTGTACCAGTGAGGCCTGCACCCCACAGTCACACCCACAGTGTCAAACAAGTGAAGTCCACAAGGGCAGCTGCTTCAAAGGCCACTCCTGCATGCAAACGTCTGTATTTCAAATAATGCAGCATGTGGTCACGTGTGGAGTCTGAGAACTGTGACTGAGTTTCTCTCTGGTCGCTGCCTCCAGGTCACAGCTTTCAGAAACTCTAGTGTGGTCCTATCAGGAGCTGAGGTGTTTCAGAGCACAGCGCCCTTCAGAGACAAGGTTACTCAAGTTGTTTATGAGCTGCTGGGGCTGAGCTCTGACACCAACAACTAACAGGACACAAAAAGTAAGAGGAGCTGAGCCAATCCGAGTCTCCTGGAGACTGAATGGGCCTGTTAAAATCTGGGTCAGTGTGTAACCCAACAAAACCTCACTCTGTCAGAACCCAGTAGTTCTCCTTAAAGTGGACATCGAGGCTCTTTCCCACCGAGCGACTGCTGGGTTTGAGTCAAAGCCCAAAAAAACCGCAGACTGGTTCAGCAGTGAGCCGGTGTGGGTCAGGAGGAGCATGTATGTGGGTGTGAGAGCATTTCTGTGTTCTACCATGGCTATCAGTGTCGGAGCAGCTGTGTGGGTGAGGCCTGAACGGGGGAGGAAGGGGGAGGCTGGTTAGCAGCTCTTATAATCTCTGATAGCAAAACAATACCATTCACAGAGCAGCCAAACAGACACAGTGAGCCAATGAAGGGTTGTCTGGGCTCATCTCATGTTTCCATCACATCTCGGATCCTCTTTCTCACCCTCATAGACAAAGGTGACGTTCTCCTCATGTGCAACGCTCAAACCCTCGTCAGGCTGCTGGTCTGCAGGCAGAGCTGGGGCTGGCTGGTGGTACTTCTTCCCATTCAGACGGTTGAAAACTATCTTGGGTGCAGGAAGGCTGAAGGGTGCAAAGAGGAAGAAAACATGTCGTCATGTCAGTCAATCATTCTGAGGATTTCTGAAAAAAAAACAACAACTTTGATTTCTCTGCAGGAAGTTTTCAAAACTTCTCCTGAATTCAAGCAAGGTCGGTGGAGCAGGAGTCAGAGATTACAACAGCTGAGTTAAGGACCATGTGCTGCCTGCCTTCAGCCAAGGTCACACACACACACACACACACACACACACACACACACACACACACACACACACACACACACACACACACACACAGGGCCTGTCTGGCTGCTTCAAAGTCATGAAACCAGCCCAGCAGGAACACTGAGGATGAGGAAGCCACAGATGAGGCTGAGGCGTCCAGCTGATCACCTGTCCAACACCTGGTCTGCTCTCAGAACATCAGAGGAACTTCAGTGACACATGAAGTAGGCTGCTCACTCACTCAGGCATGCTCCAGGACGTCTGCTTGTGCTTAAAGTCGTTGACTTTGTTGTCCAGTGGTTGTGTGGGCCCTAAGAGACAAGCAGCATTAGTTCTCCAGCAGGACGGAAGCCTGAAGGAGGCAGATGAAGGAGGTTCGCGCTGGTTTCCAGTCTCACCTGTGCGTCGCTGCGTGACCAGTTTGCTGGGACCTCTGGTGATGGTGTACATCATGAGCAGCCAAATCAGCTGAGACTCAGTGGTGAGAAGGAGATGCTCGTCCGGACACGTGAACAAACTCACTCAGTTTCTCCACGGAGCCCACATGAGTGGAGCGCTCATGGAACGGAGCCGTGCGCTGCGTAAAACCAGCCGCCGGAGCGCATCTCAGCCAGAGTCCCTCCTCCTTCTTCCAGCCACCGTCCACGTCCGTCCACGTCCGAGTCAGTGTGGGAGCCGGAGAGCCTCGTCCTGCCACAATGTCACCAAACACGGCTGTCGCTCACGAGACCCGGGACGCTCCGTGGAACGCCTCGACGTGCCAACACGCCTCCTCCGGCGCTTTAAAGACACAGCGTCCCGGATCTGCAGCTCCAGAGGCGAAGCACGAGCTCCTTTCTAGGTTTTAATTCCAACTCCAGACATGCAGGAAGTAATGAAACCACACACAGAAGAAGACTCAAGAAGCGAATTTATTACTTTAGGAAAGCTCCATCAGCTCCGCAGGCTTTACATCCTGAAGGTCAGTTTCGGCCAAACAGTGACCAACAACCACTCATCATCCCTCAGTGGAGTCCCAGAAGCAGAACCTTCCTGCAGAAACAGTTTGAATTTGGAAGATGGAGTGTTTTCATTCAGGCTTCATTAGTCTGAAGGCTTCAAAACTGTTCAGATTAAACAAGGAGAATTCCCCAAAGCAGCATCTGGATCAGAGGGAACCTGGCTAAAGCATTAAAAGTGACTGAGTCTTCATTTTTGTGTCCTGGTTAACCATGTTAACACAAAAACAACCAGTAAAAGGAAAGGAATCTTCATGTCAGGTCCTAGAATGTACAAGATGACAGTCTACAGTTTACTACGATGACAGCAGCTGTTTAATACGATGGAGCACTGGTGCGTCTTTGAAGCAGGAAGGTAGAAAAGACCTGTTAGGTAATCCCCAGGTGAGCTGGAGGTGAATGTGTGTATAGAAAGGAGCTACCTGTATGCCAGCTACAGGTAACATGATGGTAAACTACTGTTTTTATTCAGCTTGGGTTGTTTGATCACCAGAGTCAGTTGGCACCAAACTCCTGGCTTCACTCCACCTCAGTGTTAACTTCACCTACGTGTTTAATGGTTAGTAAAAGGGAAAGAAGCTGAAAGGGAAATGCAGTTTCACGTCTGTCGTCTAACCAAAGAGCCTCCTGTGACAAACCTTTGAGCATTTATTCCACATCCCTGATATCAGACATTACTGTCCTCCACTAGTTCGGTCTTCGTCCGCACTAGTTGGACATTTGGTCTCACTAGTTATGCACTTTGTCGGACATAACTAGTGTTATGTCCGACAAAGTGCTAGGAACAAAAACTGACTAGTCACTCTTTTTCAGCAACATGTTAACTAGTCAAACATGAATTCACCTCACTAGTTGACTGGTGACCTATGGTTTTCTGCACTAGTTAACTAGTGAAGGACAAAATGCTAACTAGGTAACTAGTCTAAGCCTCCTGTAGCCGTACTAGTTAACTAGTGAGGCTCAAACAGATTTACTAGTTAACTAGTGATGCCCCAAATATCCACTAGTTACACTAGTGAGACATTTTTGACTTAACTAGTTCAACTAGTGAGGTCCAAAATGTTTACTAGTCGAACTAGTGAAAGCCAACATTCTTACTAGTTTACTGGTTCTACAAAAAAACTCATGAGGAGGTGGGAAGAAGTGTGCATCAAGCATTCCCATTGGCTCTACAGTTCAAATACACCAGTCAGGAGGCAGATTTTGTCATTATCCCACCCACTTCATTCGATGCTTTCCACTAGTTAACATGTTGTTGTTTGGAATTGCACCTAGTTAACTAGAGGCAGTATGTTATGGTTTACATGTTAACTAGTTATAGCCTATTGTGACTTTAGCAGTTAACAAGTGAGGCTTACAATGTTTTCTAGTTAACTAGTAAGAGCCAAGATATCTGTTAGTTGCACTAGTTGGGCTCATTTTGACCTCACTGGTTCATCAGTTAAACACATGTTCTCCTACTAGTAAACTAGTTGGGTCCAGAGTGAGTCACTAGTTAACTAGAGACATTGTTGTTCATTCCACTAGTTATTTAGTGGAAGGCATTTTTCTCACTAGTCAGGCTCAGTACTGAACTTGTACAGACCTTGACTGAACATGTTTGACAAAGTTTTGCACATAACTAGTTAACTAGCAAAGTGTTGTAACTGCCAAACTTGTTAACTAGTCAGTTTTTATAATTTGACTAGTTAACATGTTTGACTAATTAGCATGTTGCTCAAAAAGAGTGACTAGTCACAGTTTTTTGTGCAACTAGAATGACAAAGTGCATAACCAGTGGGACCCAAAGTCCAACTAGACGGACGAAGACCGAACTAGTGGCAGACAGTAATGTCTGATATCAGGGGTGTGGAATAAACGCTCACAGGGCTGGTCGTACCCTCCAGCCTCTGGTCAGTTCATTCAGGAGCATGTTTAAGAGATCTGGATCCTCCTGAATTCAGAAGTGAGGGTCACAGTCCTCCAGCAGGCTGTCGGTGATGTAGCCAATCCTCAGCTGGTTCTGGTAGAAGTCCTTCTCCACGGCGGTGTTCACGGTCCAGCCCACCACCTCCACGCCTCGCTGGGCCCAGAACTCTACGTAGTCCCTGAACAAGAGGAAGGTCCGGTCAGTGAACGAGTCTGACCCTCAGACCTGATATCAATATGTGCAGCATTTTAACGTCAAGTGTTTCATATTTTCATTTGTCAGGTTTAATATTTCAGGTTAATGAACAACACTTTCACTTTTTAAGGTGCAATATTTCACCTCATTATTTCATCATCATGTGTGGTGTTACTGATCACGTCAGCATCATTTCCAGCATCACTCTATTCTAGCTACTGATTTTATTTCACTCTTACATCAGACTCATGTCTTCTCTGATTTTTATTCACTGTATTTCATCGTTTGGGTTTTCTGAGCTATATCTGGCACAGGAATTTCCTTTGGGATTAATCAGATTTCATCTTATTGATACCATTTTTATTAAACTCATATCTAGTCCAGAATCTACTTATCAAATTATCTGTTTCATCATTTGCACAATAAACACATACCAGCTTTGCACCCATGTATATTTATCTGTTTACCACTGGTAAACACTTGTATATATAGTTTTTATTGCTGTAAGTTCACTTAGCTTTCTTTATTTTTCTTATTTTTATATATTTATTATTATTTTTGGACTTCCAACCAGGACTCGAGTGCCAATTTTGTGCCATCTCATATGTACATGTGTGCTGGTTTGACAATAAAGAACCTTGAGTCCTTGAATCCTTGAATCTTGAAACGGCTGAAACCTAAAATATCCTAAAAAAGTCGAACCACTTTTTGCTCACTAGACCTGATGAGGAAGCGAGCATCACCACGCATGAAATGAAACGTATCATTCACTTCTGATGAAGGCCCTGAAGGAGCCTCATCAGAACCATGAAACTGAAAAGACGCTGATAACAGATGAATCAAAGTTTAACAGCCGAGATGAGGCCTGTCATGTCCTGCTCTCTGCTACACAGCTCTGCATCCTGTAGCTCCCTCTAGAAGATCATTCCACCCACTGTGAGATGCAGTCTTTCTGCACAAGAATAGCAGAGATTCCACAGAGCTTCCACAGGATGTGATGGTGGGCCCAGTCCAACAAGACGTCCAGGATGCCGGTCCACAGCTGGCCCCACGTCGACAGGGTCCGAGGAGTGCCGTCGCCAAACCGGCTGAGTCTCCAAGGCCGGTGGGTGAGCGCCGTGACCACGGAGGGGTCGGTCTGACGCATCTGTGGACCGAGAGAGGTCAAGGTCAGTCTTCATTAAACACATATCCTCCAAGTTTCAATCGTAGCATCTGGACTTGCTTGAGCTTATCAAAGACGTTTCACCTCTCATCTTAGATCTTGGAAGACGTTTAACTTCTCGTCCAAGATCAGAGGTGAAACGTCTTAAACTCAAGCAAGTCCAGATGCTACGATTGAAACTATAGGACAACCATGTCCTGGATGACTGAGAACCTTCACAGACATGACAAATGAGATCACTTCATAGAGTTTGTATCATTTGCAGCAGCTTTCAAAACATGATGATTTGCGTTTCACACTTTTCATTACCTTGTAAATGACTTTTGGCTCAAAGGAGGAGACGATGCTGGAGTTGTACAGGCCTGGGAACTTCTTATACATCTCATGAAGCACTGATGCAGCCTGGAAAGGTTTTAGATCGTCAATAAACGCCAGGAGAGATGATCAGCAGGACACTGTGGATCTGACAGGTTAGAGTAGTTTGTGCTTCATCATGGGGTAAGAGGAAAAAGAGAATGTGAGTTGCTTAAAGGTTAACAGTCTTTGTGATCACTGTCAAGTAGCTTTTTAGACATCTTTTCCATGTAAACTAAGGTTCCCTCTGAGTATTTTTTCTCTGATATAAATCAGTTTTGGGTCTCTTCTCATTACTTATGATCGTTGCTTCTAATTACATGGTGTTTTCAAATCACTGCAGCGTTGTTCCAGATAGAATACACCCATGTATGTTAGATTTGAACATATGAACACCTTATCGGGTTGACCTTTGACGTCAAAGAAGATGGTCAGCTGGTGTCTGATGCATTCCTCCACCGCCTCCTGCAGAGTCGGAACCTTCTCTCCGTTAAACTTGTCCCTGGAGATGAAAGAAACCACAGCAAAGGACATTTCTGGTGGACGCATTTCACACATCCAGGGTTATCAGTCCTTCTTGTAATCCTCGTGGTTTCAACTGTAGCACCTGGACTTGCTCGAGTTTCGATAAACTCATCGAAGACGTTTCACCTCTCATCCAAGATCAGAGGTGAAACGTCTTCGAGAAACTCAAGCAAGTCCAGATGCTACGATTAAAACTGTGAGGACAACCATGACCTGGATGACTTCACAGACTTCCTTTCTGTCACCACCCAGGGACACAGAAAGTTTCTTAAACTAGGCATGCATGAAGCTAAGGGACATAATAAAGTTGACTGAAAGCCAGAATCTTTAAATGAAGGATGTTTGAAAACAACATTTCTACAGTCTAACTTTTTGGTGACTTGAAATGAGCAGAGTTAAGCTCCTCCTATTCATTGCTGTGTTTCGTATGTAAGCATGAGACGATCTTAGACGGGCAGAGATTACTGTTTGAACTACAGCCTACCTCAGTCTGTGGCGGGCGGCAGCATCCAGCCTCCTGAGCTGGACAAAGGGAAGTTTGCTAACTGGTCCAGAGCCGTTGGTGGTGCGATCCACCGTCTCATCGTGCATCAGTACCGGGACTCCATCCGCCGTGAAACTCAGGTCCAGCTCCACCCCGGCTGCTCCGTTTCTACTGGCCTAGAGCAGAAACACCCAGTGTGATCCAGGGTCTGGAACATCGACAGTCTACTGTTCAGGAACAGACCTGCTGCATAGTCTTCATATTGATCTGACTGGAAAATTTAAGTGTTCAGGGTCATAAGGATCATAGCAGCAAAGATCTCAACATCAGCATGATTACATTAGATTCTGTGCTCCTATAAGAAGTGTTCACCCCTTTGGAAGCTTGACCCTTTAATTGCTTTTTGACATTGAATTATGGCCAATATAATTTGGCTTTTTTGGACAAAAAAAATCACGAAGAAGACTATTTCCTGTCAAAGTGCAAATAAATTTCTACACAGTTATGGAAATTAATTACAATAGAAAAGGTAAAATAATTGATTCCATCAGTATTCACCCCTTCAGGACAGTATTTAGTTGCAGTTATACCTCGTTCTTCTTGATAAAACTATTCAAGTTGCACAAGGATTATAAGGGAACAGCCCTCTTCAAGTCCAGCTAGAAATCCTCAGTCGGAGTCGGAGGTCTCAGCTCTCTCCAAAGAAACTTCAGAGTCTCCACATGTCTTCTGGTGACTCCAGTCCAGATTTAGATGTTTCAGATGAGTCTCTCTCATCTGAAGCTTGTAACTCCTTCAGGGGAGCTGTAGGTGTCTTGGTGACCTCCCTCACTAGTCTCCCTCTCCTTTTAAAGACGACCTGCTCTATGCAGATGTGCCACATTCCTTCCATTTCCTAATGATGGATTTATTTCACAGGGTACATGATGAGTCACTTTAAAGGTGGGTGATTCTTTTGCAATCATTACCTATTTTACATGTTATAATCTTACCTAACTGACGTTTTTAGAAATCTGTTTTCACATGTAGGAGTCTTTTAGTGGGTAAATTCCTGTCAGTGTATTATTCATGACTCAGTGCTGTGGGGGTGAATATTTTCTACAACATTCAGTATCTGCACATGAGAGGAAAATATAATCCATCGGATCAGAAGGACAGAGGAGAGGTTCAGGTTTGGTAACTGCAGTGTTCAGGAGGAGACAGCTGACTCAGCGCCTTCAGTACACAGAGGATGAGGTTATGCAAGTACTTCATCATGAAGATGGCTTCAGGTTCTTTCAAGGGTACATTAGAGCACAACTAGAAGATAAAGCACTGAAACATTACTAACTGATCAGAAATATCTAGTATACAGGAATATAATGTATAAGAATACCTGCTTCATTACAGAACAACAGGTCTGGGCTAATCAATGATTTAAAGGTCCTCATGAGGACGTTTGGACAGGAGGACAGGCCCTGGCTGCTGATCTGCTGTCTGTGCTGCTTTAGCTCTTCTCATATATTCACGTGTCATCTGTCAGTCTCACCTCTCTGATCGCTGCCAGCGTGTTCTCCGGAGCATCGTGGCTCCCTCCGCGATGCGCCACCACCGAGACGCCGCTTGGAGGAGCCCTGGGCCGCAGGACTCGGCCGGCCTGGTCCGCCGGCACCGGAGGGAACCGGAACATCACCATGAAGACGTAGAGGAACGCGGTGAGGAGGGAGGCCCCCGTGGCGCTCCTCGTCACCAGGATCACCGCCAGAAACACCGCCGAGAAACACATCAGTTCATCCCCGACCTGCAGCATGGCGGCGGGAGGACGACACGGTCACAGTCCGAGAGGAACGAGGATGGAGCCGCTGCTCAGACCGATGGAGGCTGTCAGCATCCAGCAGGCTACATGATGGAGGGTCAGAGAGCTGATCACACACAGACGACCGAGAACCAGCAGCTTCACTCCGGAATGGAGGAGAGGAGGAAGAGGAGGAGAAGAGGAGGAGAGGATGGATGAGGGGAGGAGGAGAGGATGAGGAGAGGGTGGATGAGAGGAGAAGGAGCGTACATGCTACTGTAAATGTTAAGCTGGAAAAATTAAAGAATATTTAGGAAGATCTGTTCAGAACACTGAAAATAATAATAAATCAAAGATAGCATGTAGATATGGTCTGATGACATATTTGAAACGGTCAGATTTATTAGCACGTTATTTACATTCACACATCTCATTACATTCATTTTGACAAAAAATAAAAATAGAAATGAAAATCATGGGAGCAACTTCTCTCAGCTTCTGGTGTTTGAGTTCAGGGATCTTATGGGGGGAAAACCTAAAAATGTAAACCCAACAGTTAAAACTAAGTTTCCAATAAAACCAAACATCAAAACCAAAGAGAACAAGAAAAGGAAGGAGAACAGAGAAACTGCTGAGAATATTAGAGGCCATTTTTAAAAGATCAACTATAAAATGAACATTTAGCTGTCTGCTAAACCACATCAGGCTCACTTTAAGGCGAATCACTCTGCATAGAGATCACTGTAAACCTGAGTTCTTCCAGTCAGCCATCAGTCTCAGTGTCTGATGATCAGAGTCAGCCTGTGGGCGGTGAGCTGGTGTGCTGGAGCAGCAGGTCGCAGTAGACAGGACTCCGCTGTTTGTCCCTCACAGCCTCCACCTCCTTCTGCAGGAGCGCCGGGTGGACCGAGCTTCCTTTCTTCAGGACTTCTGGACGACACAAAACCAAACCGGAAGACACAGCAGCAGACAGACGTCAGCACGACATGAAAATCAAATAAAGAAGAAAGACCCACAGGACACTCAACAGCAAAAATAAACCCCCTCCATGAGCAACAGGGCTTAAAACAGTAAATGTAGTATTATTATGCATTATATTAGCGTGTCTGTGAAGATTCTCAGTCATCCAGGTCATGGTTATCCTCGTAGTTTGAAACCATGAGGCATTATAATAGCCTGTTTCAGTACTAAAGTATTATTGTGCAGGGGAGATAAAAAGTATGCACATCTTTAAAGACCCTCTCTGGTGGAAACCAAGTTAACACGTCTATATGGAGTCTTTCTAACATCATGGCTGAGCATTTCCTCCCTGAAACTGCAGCTTACCGATGAAAAACAGATTCAGACACGTTTAATGAACCAATCCTGTCATCCTACAGCTTCCCACATCCTATTCTTCTTCAGAGGTACCATTTCAAATGTCTATGGCTGATTTACTGCTGGCAGTAAACTGTGTAACGCAGAGCAGTGTTTTAGCTGTCGGCGAGCTGGTGTGCTCGAGCTGTATGGTGGAAAGAAAGTAACAGTGCAGTGTCATATCTAAACCAGAGATTATTTTAATGGAAAAACACCTTCTGAATACACAGAGGTGAGTTCTTAGGGGTTCAGTTAAAGACCAGAGATTGACTTTATCATAAGAGCTAAAAGTACCAATATGCCAACAGCTGAACCTGACTTAACCACATAACAGTCTCTCCCTGGTGAGTGGGTCAGTACATCCACCATCATCTATACACTGCTTAATCCTCTGCAGGGTCACGGGGGACTGGATTCTATCCCAGCTGACTCAGGCGAAGGCGGGGGACACCTGGACAGGTTACCAGTCTATCACAGGGCTACACAGAGAGACAGACAACCAAGCACACTCTCATTCACACCTACGGACAATTTAGAATAATCAATTAACCTCAGCATGTTTTTGGACTGTGGGAAGAAGCTGGAGAACCCGGTTAAACCGGGGATCTTCAAGCTGTGAGGTGGGAACTGAGCCATCGTGCAGGACGTCCAAGACAAAAGGTGAAACGTCTTCGAGAAACTCAAGCAACTGTGAGGTTTTTCTTGTCAGTTCCATTTAACTGCCTGGATCATTTTGATATATTTTAACAGCCACCTCCTGCTTTGTGGCAGCAATTACCTTCTGTTATATCCTCAGTCTTAAGGGACTGATCTGATAATGTCTTACCAAAGTTAAAAAGCAGCCGTCACACCAGCAGATGGCAGTGATGGACTGTAGGATATTTACTCTGCAGCTCAAACATGTGCAGGTTCCTTGTCCTTCCACTGGGCGGCGGTCATCCATTGTTCAAATGTCTCATCTCCTACTGTTCCCATATTATCTGCTGGTTTTCAGAGGTGTATTAAATTACTCCAGTCGCTGTTAATGTGCAAATGCTTCAGAGACGATGCTGCTCCAGCGCTGCTCCAGTGGTGACATGCCATCACTCCGGATGAATTAGCTCATGTAAACTCATCATCTGATACCCGCCTTTGTTCTTCAAGGAGATCGAGGGGATTTTTAGCTTTTGTGTATACTGTACTCATCTGGGACGGATGAAGGGAGGTGGGACTCTGAATTAAAAGAGAACAATGATGGCCTGTGAGAAGTGAGTTATACCCGTGCCAACAGGGAGACTGGGAGGGATGAGAGGGAAGGCATGGCCGTGTTGTCCATCATTCTGTCAGGACATGCTGCAGACATCAATGTGTTTGAAATACAAGAAGCATAAGAATGGGATCAACTATTAAAGGAACGAGCAGAAAGAGACGGAGAGGAAGAAAGAGAAAAAGAAAGCTTCAAACAGAGCCATGCATGAGAGGGAAGAATGCTTCCAGATTTGGGGCACCAGCGGTTATGGGTGCTGTTAGATACAGACGATCACTCAGCAGGACGTGAAGCCATCTCATTTCACAGAGAGACTCCACACCATCTAAGAATCCACCATGCTTCCAGAGGATCACAGTTGGAGCTGTATGGGGCAGATGTGCTGGCACACCTCTAAGGATGATGATGCTCCTCACTCACTAAAATCAATTACTCTGCCTCATCAGTGTCAGTTTTGATTGTTGAAACAACTGAATTAGATAAGTAACTAGGCTTAGTGCTATCCAATTATTTGTTACTGTCCAAAAATCCCATGAAAAGAAATTATTATTCTTATTTCCTCTTACATCTAGGACTCCCAGTCCAAAGCCCAGTGGCTCCACCTTAAAAATACTTTCATTTTTGAAAAACAAGTAAACAATCAGATTTTTAAAAAACGGCTGGGTACAGTTGACGTTAACAAAAGACGTGCATTTGTTGAGGCTATTTTCAGCTGTGCCTTTTGGTACTCTGGTGAGTATTTCTGGTGTACGTGGGATTAGCTCAAAATAAACTGGAGGGCTCATGGTCATGGTCATGGAGAATGAAGGAACATGTCACCCAGTGCAACGTCACGGCTCATTTATGGATTTTTAATAGTTTTTAATAGACATCAGTGGAGCTCTTTGGCCTGCAGGAATAAGACATACCAGGCCTGGACTACATCGATAATAACTGCTGGTAGAAGGTTGGACTCTTCATGGGATGTGCTGACAGTAAGACAAAAAATAGAACCTCCCCTGACTTATCCTTTAAATAGTCAGAGTTTGGCTGACTATTTAAAGCCCACCATCCAGTGTCCAGGATGGGTTGAGTTGGACTCTAATCATGGGATGTGCTGACAGTAAGACAAAAAATAGAACCTCCCCTGACTTATCCTTTAAATAGTCAGAGTTTGGCTGACTATTTAAAGCCCACCATCCAGTGTCCAGGATGGGTTGAGACAATAAGAAACTCTCAGTGATTCCTTTCATGTTTAAACTGAGTATTATAAAAAAAAATTAAAAAAAAGAATACCTAATAAACATGTAGGAAACACACAGAAACCACGTATCTGGCCATCCATTATGTTCATTTACACGTCCTGGTTCTGTGTTCTGCCGTCAAGGTTTCCAGACACGTGATAACCAACAATAAAAATACTCACAGCGTGCCATGCTTCATGGTATGGAATCTATTGCTGCATCTGCCGAGTGTGAGAATGTGCTCTCTGTTTTTTTCTCTCTTCATCCCTCTGAAGATGAGCGATCCTGCAGCGAGGCCTCTCATCACTGGCTAAAGCATCAGCACTCACCTGCATCCTGTCACAAGTAATGACAGCTAACATCCATGCGAGTGGGAGAGAGTGAAAGTCCAGAGGAGCTTGTCTCGGTGACGTCATTCAGGAGAAGCCACTCAGACTTTCCACCGATGCATCAATAAAACACGGCCGTGAAGCTGCAGGCCGTCACAGAAAACGGAGAGCATGAGAAGAGGAAGACAGACTGACAGATGAAAGACAGAGGGATTTAGCAGGACGGGCAGGACCAGGGTCCTCATATGGTTGTCATTAGGTGGGGTGGTTGTCAACAGAGATCCTGAGAGGCAATGATTCACCACACACAGTCCAGTCTACACCTGGTGTCTGAGGATGGAGTTATACAGATAAGAGGGCTCACATATTAACCTATGGAACTGCTCTTTCAGGTGGGTGCTTATCCTCGTAGTTTCAATTGTAGCATGTGGACTTGCTTGAGCTTGTCGAAGACGTTTCCCTTCTCATCCAAGATGAAGCTCAAGCAAGTCCAGATGCTATGATTGAAACTACGAGGATAACCATGACCTGGATGACTGAGAATCTTCACAGACACGTAGGTGCTTTTCCATTTCTGGATCTTGTGTTTCCCTCCTGAAGCCCACCACCATCCCAGCCCTCAGTAGACCTGAAGCGCTTTGGCAGGGGGAAATCGTTCATGCTGCCCTTGGTGATAAATTGCGTGGAAAAAAGGAATATGGGGAGCTTTTGAAATAAGGGAGAGGAGGGTCTGTTGGCAGCATGCCAGTGGAATAATCTTTGCTAGAGGACACTCCAGATTCCTCTCATCTCAGACACAGCAGGCTGATCTGCTGAGCGTCACACCTCAGCTCTGCTTTCACCATCATAACTATCAGCAAACTACAGTCCTCAGAATATCACTCGTGAGGCCCATCTCACATCATTTGAATCACATAGAGCAGTCTGCCACCGTTATAATCAGAAGGTGGTATCAAAGACTGCCAACTACAAAAAAGTTATGGTTATGTGAGGACTCTGAAAGAACTACGGTACGTTCCAGATGGACTAAATATTTAAAGTGTAATATTGTTTTCCACGTTTCTGAAACCCAGACAAATTATTCATTCTTGCACCCACCTTGAACAAAGCATGAAAAAGACGTGGACATCCTCCTGCTCAGCTCCCACCACCTATCAACTCTCTATCCTCACCATTGAAACTGTACAAACACACCACACACAGTCTCACCAAGCACTTGGTCCTGCACTGAGCTGTCGGGGTCGTCCAGGTGCAGGAGGAGTTGCTGAAAGAGGAGCTGCAGGTGAGGAGTGCAGAGCTCCAGGTTGTAGTCTTTGGTCAGGCTGGACAGCCAAAGCCCCAGGGCCTGCAGAGCCACGCCACGCACCTCCTCGCTGCTGTCGTCCAGACGCTTCAGCAGCCCTGTGGAGGAAAACATCATTCAAAGCATCAGAGGGCAAAGATTTTTCAGTGGATCTGCTGTTCCTGGATTACATCAGGTACACAAACTGGTGTGCAATTACACAAAACTAATTGCAAAGCCTGAAACATTTAAATGGTGGCAATTATTTGCAAATGAGTATCTGTCACTTACCAGGGTAAATCTTGTTGAGAGCGTCATGGTGCAAACTGGTTCCTGTAAGTCTGAGTATGGCAGAAAGAGAGCGGCAAGCCAACAGTCGACTCATCTCCGAGTCCTCGTCCAGGGCCGACAGCACCGGGGGACTCAGCTTCTCCTCCAGACAGAGCAGCTGCACACAGAAAACCCTTTAATATCAAAGTCTGTCTGCATAGTTAATACTGTTCAAACCCACTAAGTGGCTTTGTCTGTAGTTGACAAATAACACATTAAAAATATGTAAAGATTTAAATTCTTTCATTTAGAGGTTATGAACTTGCTGCTGCTTACAAACACCTCAGTCAGCGTCACCTGCTTTTGTTAAGCTTTTATTTGCTCAAATTATTTAAGTGAAGTATCACCCCAAGTATGACAGAGAGGTTTGGATCAGTTTGTACAGTCACACAGACATGAAGCCCAACTTCAGCAGTCCAGTGAGGACTAATGTTTTCATCTCACCAATAGATGAGAAACCAAGGTAATGGACAAACAAGGTGAAGCTAGCACGCTGAGCCAAGGGCCGAGAGGCGATGGCTAAACCCTCTGTCACGCTGTCTGTTTGCTATCGAAACCGTGCAAGAGAAACAATAAAAGCAGGAGCGAGGGGAGAGGGAGGGAAGGAGACAAAAAGAGGAGGAACATTTGGCAGAGCAGTGATCCGGCATTACATCAGTGTCAATCTGAGGGTGCCAAGTGTAACTGGAGCTGCTAATTGTTTTCACAGGGAGCAGTGAGGAAACAATGTCCGTCTAAATGAAAGGCTGTTTGACGTGCCTGTGGAAACACACACATGACTTTCTGTTGTTACATCTGTCAGGACATGTTGTTTACTTCACCTCAACTCATCTTGAAACCAAACTTTCAAAGTAATGTGGTCTTTTTCAGTCATGTTTTTCCAGGTTTTCTATTCTTGTGAAGACGTTTGGGTGACATTAGATAGAAGAAGTTTGATCACATGAGTTTCTCGAAGACGTCTCACCTCTCATCCTTGGATGAGAGTCCAGATGCTACAATTGAAACTACGAGGACAACCATGACCTGGATGACTGAGAATCTTCACAGACAAGTCTGATCACACACACCTACACCCACACACCCACACCCATGCTCACATTGCCCCCCAGATGTTTGTACAGCCTTGTACTTAAAGATGTGTGAATAGAAGAGGTGCCTGAGCCAGTTTCAGCTGGTCACTCTGCACACGCAAGGGCAAACACAGCCAGATGTGCGTGTGTGAGCACACATACTGTAACTCAGCACATGCTCTGACAGGCAGGTGCAAGGGCATGTTCCGGTGATAGTTCCTACATATAACAAGGGCCCAGAACACTGGAAGCATTGTTCCTCAGGGACAAAGGTATGTGAACTCAGCTGCCCTGGCGTACACCTGCTACCTGCTGCAGCCAACTCATCCAGCCAAGGAGAGAAAGATGGCGGACAATTTATTTTCCTAAAAGGCCAAGTGGGACCGTCTATTTTGATGTGAAATGGACAAAACAGAGAATTTCAAGTAAATGTCAACCCCTGATGGATTACAAGAATGCACTACCACATCTTTCCTTTACAGCTGAGTCAATAAAAAAGTGTTCCTGCAGATTGGAGATTAAAAGGACAAGCTGCTGGAGAGGGCTCACATCCGGCGTTTGCTTCCAGGGCTTTTGGGTCCCTTTGCAAAGGTAGCAATAAAAACAATCCTGTGTGTTATGTGTGCATCTGTGCTGGCAGATAGATTAGCAGATGTCATCTCTGCAGTGCTGGCCTGTGCATGTACCTGTCCAGGTGAGATGGCCTCTCCATGCAGCAAGGCCAACACACAGCTGAGGACGGAGGTGCGGACGGCGGCAGCAGTGCGGCCTGCGTGCCACACCAGGTTAGGAAGCAACATGTCACACAGAAACTTCTCTGACTCATCATGGAAACACCTGAAATGATGCACAGAATGAAAATGAGACAGAGTAAGACATGTTTCCTGCTTTCTGTTTTGCTGTTCACATATTTTGTGAATGTAACAGAATGGCTGCTTCACACTGGCTGTATAGTCATACAGTTATTTTCCCACACTGTTCATAAGGCAGGAGGGTGGGTGCAGCGGAGGAAGCAGAAGGCAACGACTACAACATCTGGGTGTCCTCCTTCCTCCTCTCCTCTCTTTTCCACACCAGCTTAGACCATCTGACATCCACAAACTACCAGAGTCTGCACTTAACTTAACTTCACTGCAGACCAGCTCCGAGATGCCTCGAGCCTCTGGTCATACAGCAGCTGTCTCAATAAACTTGTCGTTCACTGTATTTGATCAAGTATGCTGTGATGTTCCAGTGCCAGTAGGGGGAGACTGTGTGCCACTAATGCAGCCAGTGACTTCATCTTGACAGGCGTTGACAGCTCATCATGAGAGATGCCAGAGGATGGAAAGACATATTTCCATATTACAGGGATGATGGAAAGAAGAGCAGGACTTTACCTTTTACTTGTATGTTCATGCACACAAATACACAAACCCAGTGCCAGGGAATTCTGACTATACACCTCATGGGTCTCTGCACACTGGAGCTGTTTGTGCTCACAAAGCACAGAGAATAAAACTCTCTCAGAAAACAACACAGCCAACAGATTTCAGCTTATTGTGACGTTGTTGTACAAATTTCTGTTGTTCAAATGAGTGAGGCTCAGCAAGCTGTCAGGAAAACTAAGACTTAGTTTGACACATATAAAGGATTTGCACAACACACTAAACTCTGACGTATCCCGATGGGTTAATCTTTTTTTTCTTTAAACTAATTTAAGAAAGCCCTGACACCAGTCTTGTTTGAGGAACACATTCTCAGATCTGCTTGCTTTTGTCATGCTTCATGTTACAAACTTATCTTTACTCAATAATAATGAGATCGTTCTTGACATGAGGGAAAACCACGTCTGGAATAAGAGGAACGTCTGACCTCCACAGCATTACTGTTCTCGTTGAACATCTTGAAACTTGAAATCAGGACTACAGACGTGTCTTTTACAGTTCATACTTGCATGAAAGCACATCTCCCTTGCAAGTGGCACAAAAAGTATTAACTTCCATTCCTTACACTTCACCTTCTACTTAGATTTCACATCCAGCCTTTTAATCACAGCACACAAATCCACATGAAACAAGAACATTATCAGTGAGTGTGGATGAAAGGCTCTTACATGAACACTAACTTTCCCTCTCTGCTTGTTCTATGGTGGAGCTGTCATTATGTCATTTTGGTTGCAGAACAAAGACAAGAGGTTTTCTCTATGACTATCATTGTCCTCCTGATGACATATAGCGTGTGTGTGGCCTGCAGTCTGCTGAGCAAAGATCATGTCATAAATCACGACTGGAAGGATGAGAGGAGTATGAATGGAGATATTATGGTAGACCGCACAGCCCCACATCGTGTGATTTAAGCATTTGTTTGAAACCTTTTGAAGGTATAACATGACTTCTGTAATTACCGCAAGTACAGCTGAGGAATGAGAGGACCAGTTAGCAGTGCAGGTGGCCACGTTTGGAGTTTGGAAGAGACAGAGACGTCTTTTGTCTAATACAAACATTTATGGACAAAAAACATTGATGAAAGCAGAATTTCCAAACTTCCACATTTTTGGCAAAGGTGGCAGAAAATTCTGGCTTAAGATCCTTTCCTGTTTATGTGACACATTTCACTCACAGGGATATTACTTTGTCTTGGATATGCACTGTTACTAATTAAAGCTCTTTCAGTGTGTTCCTGACAGAGACTACCAGTTTGTTCCTGCTATTAACAAATGGAAATACCTACTGACCCATACAGAGTTTTGGCTGCAGCATTAGGGTTACAAACTGCACAGATGTCCCCATGGCAACACCACAGACGGAGTTTGTCTTTCTGATCGACAGGAGCAGCTGCTGAGATCGCTGGGGACCCAGAGAGGGCCTCAGGTTTAATGCATTCCCTCAGATTGGGGCTCTGAGCCCAGGCTGGAGGCTGCACAGCTGAGGGCTCAGTGGGGACCCTGCAGGGCGGGTGCTGGCAGTGGGAGCTGCTCACTGAGCGTCAGTCATCCCTGCTATCCCACCGAGTCAGTCAATAACCATCCAAATTACTGATGAGAAATTCTCACACAGCATGTGCCATCTTCTTCTTCAAGCAAGCTGGGAAGTTATTAACTAATCCGAGTTAGTCCATCTGATACTCCCTAAGAGATCATTGGAACTCTGATGGGACTCCTTACAAACCGTGACTTATCATATCTGCAGTACCACTGATGGAATCACTTGTGGACATAACTCTGATCATTAAAGTCCCAAAGAAGATAATAAAATTATAATAACCGAGTGACCTGAAAGACAGTTTGTAGGTTTCAGTGTGTGCACGTCTAATTATGGTCATGATGGTAATGATGGTGCAAATTTGTAAGCAGATGTGGGGCAAAACCTAAAAATGTGCAGTGCTGATAGAGATAACTATGAAAACCAGACAAACCCAATGAAGTACCTGAAGCTGAAGCTCAGTGTAACATCCTGCAGTGATGAATGGGTGGAAAACTAAAACACAACTCAGCTTCAGTACTGTGTGTTTTTTTGTTCAGCTTAATAAAATGTACACAATCGCTTCCTTGCTGGTATGTGCACATGGATGTCTCTCACCCTTGGGAATCCAATGTGTTGCTTGCATCCAGTAGCAATTTGGCGAGCATTGTGAAGATGCTCATTCTCATCTCTGGGTCTCTGTTTGGTTGGAGGCAGCTACAGAGAAGAGGCATCAGCTGGCTCACAAACTCCCCAATCACTGGACCTATGACACACACACACAAACACAAACACAAACACAAACACACACACACACACACACACACACACACACACACACACACACACACACACACACACACACACACACACACACACACACACACACACACACACACACACACACACACACACACACAGAGCAAAGCACAGATAAAGGACATTAGAATTTTAAACTACTTTTATTGGACAGGATAAATGTGGAGAGAAAGAAGAACTGAAAATGCTGCATTTATCTAACTACTAGGCCACTGGACACTCTGTCTGCACACAACTTGATGAGGCTGTTACTGAAATTAATGTAGCTTTGGATCTTGCACCGCCTTATTTGTTATTGCACAGTACACCTGTACACCATGCAGTCTGCAAAGAGCACAGAAACTATCACACCAATGTGTGACAATAATTCCAAGGTCAGGAAGTTACAGTTAGATTCATAGACAATATGGTCGAAGTGCCACCTTGAAAACAGGACCCTTAATGTCACTTCTGGAAGAGTTGAACCAGGATTCTTTTTTTGAAATCTTCCTAACCAAGGCAGTCAGATATTTCAAATTCATTCTGTCTTTCTAACTAATCAATACTACCTGTCCTTAAAAACAATAGAGTGTTAACAGAGATAGGTCACTTGCTTTGTACATTTTCTCATTTTTTCTTTGCTAAGACCAAAATCTTCACACTTTAAAGGGCTTTTTGTTCAGCGCTCACCAGAGTGCTTGTGCTGTTAAGACCTCCATGGCCTGGTGAGACAGTGACACACAGTACAGAGGAAATGAGATGTAAAAAGATCTTTGTGTGACAGAGTTTCTATTCAAATGACTTTTACAGGAAAATGAGAAAGTCACAGTGCAAATATTCCCTGTTACACCCATGCCCACCAACAGTCTGCTGCATGTTTACAGAGTTATATATAGGGATCTGTGTGTGAGTAACAAGTGGACTGAACTCTACAGACATGAGAAGAGACAGGAAATCCTGCGACTGCTTGGGGATGTCAACCAACGTCATAAAAACAGTAATGCAGATATAAAAAGATGTGTCATTTAATCAGAGGTGTTTATTAAACGTCTGCAGGTAGTCGTACTAGTAGTAGTAGCTTACAGAGAGAGTCAGCATGTATTTTATCCTCGAGGAAGGCACCAGAACCTACTGCAGAGAAAGAGAGAGGGATAGCACCTGTGCAAAACTACCTACAATTAGACAATCCGACACCAGACAAAGAACAAAAGACTTGAGAGGGAAATAATTATTTCTGTCTCCGGTAAAGAGCAGATGAGCAGAACGACTAACTAATCCTCAGATGCCATCAATTGTCTCAAATCAAACACAGTGGCCACACGCTGTCTGTTCTGCTGCCTGTAGGAAAGTCCTTGGGTTGTGTTAAAAGGCCAAAGATCCTGTCTGCAAGAATGAAACATAGGGACACACACACACACACACACACACACACACACACACACACACACACACACACACACACACACACACACACACACACACACACACACACACACACACACACACACAGCGCTTCAAAGTGGCCTTGATCCAGGAGAAGGTCAAGAGCAGGGAGCTTTGCTGCTGTTTGATGTAGTGACCTGCAAAGGGATCACTGAGTGGACTGAATGGAGAGAGAGACAGAGAGAGAGACAGAGAGAGAGACAGAGAGAGAGACAGAGAGAGAGAGAGACAGAGAGAGAGAGAGAGAGAGAGAGAGAGAGGGAGGATTAGAATGCTACCCAGCTGCCCAGTCAAATTAGAAAGAGAAGGAGGGAAAAGGAGTTGGAGATGAAAGTGTGGGACATGGAGGTGGTGATGATGGAGGATTATACAGCATAGGGGGACGCAAAGTGGAGTCTCAGAACCAAACCAAGGGTCACAGCATTTTAACCCTATGCGCCACACACACACACAAACACACACGTGTGGACTAACTGCTTTAGACAAGCCTAAGACACATGGCTTGACTGACAAACGGAAGAAGAGACAGGGATTTACAAAAGTCAGCGCGCCAACTGGTGCTAATGAAAGCCCTGATATTTTCTGTGTGTGTTTGACCATGAGCCTCTCTGTTTGGGGAACAGCAAGGTCCCCTACAGCAGTGGTCTGCAACCGTTTTGCACCACAGACTGTTTAAAGCAAGACAGTTTTCTACAGACCGGTCATTGATGACCGGTCCATTGAAACGGGGCCTCTCAAGAAGCATCTGCACATGATGCTGCCGCTACCATGCTTCACATCATGATGCTGCTGCCACTACCATGCTTCAATTCATTGGACCAGTCATTGAGCGCAATGACCGGTCTGTAAAAAATTGTCTTGCTTGAAGCTGGTCCGTGGTGCAAAACAGGTTGCAGACCGCTAAATTAAAGGACAGTATGGACTTTTTCAAATCTCTTCCTCTTTTCAAAGAAGCTCTCTAGAGACATCTGTTTTGTATTAATAATGCCAGGGGGTCAGATTGACAAGTCAAGTGCGGGCACAGACGGAAGTGGCGGGAAGACGATCTAGTCAATTTTCAAAATAAAACACCGGAACATGCCGGAAATAAAATAAAATGTTTTTATTCTTTCTGTGCAACCCAGTACAAATGACCCACAGCCCGATACCGGTCCGAGGCCTCGTGGTCAGGGACCGGTGCTCTACAGTGTCTGAAGGCCTCTGAGGCCTGTAAGTGATGATTACTGGTCTTGCACAATGACACTGCACACACTGCTTTGGGGGCTGACAGGTAATAAATCATATAACTTTATCTTATAAATTTGGGAATTTGATGGCAACTCTGACCAGCACAAACCAGCAATTCTGCAGTTTACGTCAGGAGCATTGCTGGACTATGAAAACAAAAACAGAAGCTATGCTAACACATGTACCAGGTGGGCTGTATTCAGCTGCTCTTAGCTACTTTTTTGAGAGCGGGGAAAGACAATCATAAGGCCAGACTCATTAAAAAGACTTAACTGAAGTATCTGTATCATTTGTGCCAGAGAGAATCAGTGCTGCTGATTTTGTCTGTAATATATTGTTTCTCACAAACCACTACATGAAGTAATTTTAAATACATACAACTTTACATGGATTACAGTCTCATCCACCTGCTGGGGAGAAATGGAGCCAGAGAGCATGTTCAGATGAGTGACTGATTTTATTAACTGGCAAACTGATTTCTCAAAACCTTACTTTGTTTTCTTTAAGATCTATACATGCAAACTTCAGCACCTGCGTTATAATTTGCAATGTCTTGTGCAAATACAGGTTTCAGGTCTCACCTGATTGAATAACTATGATATGCAGTTGGAGTCTCTGTGGGGAGTAGCTGGACCAGGTGTTGACGGAGGTGGACAGCCAATCCAGCAGCTGGCCCATATGCTGTCTATAGAGCTCCATCACTGAGCCCAGGCCCTGCACCTTACACAAGAGTTGTACCGTCTCCAAGGCCTGAGGGGGAGAATGATGGGTGGAACAAAACTGATGTCAACACATTCTGAAGCTGCAAAGTTTACTTGATATCATAAAGAATGTAGTGGAAAAAAGGAGACAGAGAACATTAGGTAGGAGAAACAATAAATAAAGGTGTGAAAAGCTGATAACAGAACAGAATATTCCAATTAACAGCCGCCGTTGTTTTCCTATCATCGCAGGAATTCTTCAAGTCCTGCTCACACGGGAGGAACAAAAGCATCATGTGAAACCATGGGAAGAACAACACCGTAGTCATGACGAGGTCTCACACATAAAACCACTCAGACACAAAAACTACACAGGAAGTCACAAACCGTCTGAAATACACATACACACATTCACATACATACACACACACACACACACACAACAATAAAGCTGAGCTGAGAGGAAAAAAGCAGGAATGAGCGATAGGATAGTAAATAATTAGCTGACTTCTTAGGGCAGGGGAACTGACCTCCAGGGCCCTTCATAGTTCCCTTCATAGTCCCTTAGGGATGGACAGGGACAGAGACATTGTCTGAGTCACAGATCGGCCCTTCAGAAGAGGACTAGACAACCCTGAGCTGTCTATTGATGGGAAAGACATTCCCCCTTTTCTGGGAAAACAAGTTCCTCTTTTCCTCTGGGTCCGGGAATGCCCAAGGCCATTCTCACCCTCCCTCTCTTACTTAATCCATCCCTTCCCATCTCTTCTCTAATACTGCTCCCTGTGTGAACATATACACCAGTGCAGACAGACATAAACACACAGTCACACTGGTGGCCCGTGTGGTGTCTAGTAAGAATCTGTGCCAAACCCTTCCCGCTCCTCGCTCTGTCATTAGCGTACTACGGCGACGAGAAGCTCGATGACATGTTGACCTCAGTTACCATTGGCTTCACTTGTCACTGTTCCTGTTTGTCGCCTGCACAAGACCAGAGCTCATTACCTGCAAGTGAGCTGGCTTTAGTGACCTCAGGAGGCTTTGTGGAACAAAGTGGTGCTGGACTGAAACACAACTCATCCCTCCCCATCTGTTTTCGTCTCTATTTCTTTCTGTCTCTCTCTTTCTCCACCGTTCACCCTCCTCCTTCCACCCAAGACAGGATTTAAAGTTTTACTCCAAAGGTGCAATTTCAGCTCCCCTGGCTAAGTGGGTAATTATACTGTTGGCCATGCCCACTTTGAACCAGTGCAAATGCTTACATTCCGTGAATATCTCTCTTGCATCATAAAACACGATTGCCTTTCTAGTAAAAAACGATGTAAAAAGAAAAATGAAGAGAAAATAAAAGGCCATTTCAGAGCAGAGTTAAGTATCACAGAGGAAAATGTGGAACGCAGTGATGGCAGAGCAGCAGAGCAGCAGAAAGAACACATCTGGATCTGTATCTTCACACTGTTGAGGTTTCTCACCTTCTCGCTGAGCTGCGGCTCCGTGGAGAGGCTCTGGACAGTGATCAGCACCTGTAGCAGCTGCAGACTGACTGAGCTAAAGTTTGACTCACACTGATGCAGCAGCATTTCCACGCATGCCAACAACTGCTCCAAGTACACGACCTGGGAAAGAGGGAGTGAGGAGGAATTATTAAAACATGGTCTTGAATGGATTTTTGCTTATGTGAGATCGAGTAAGAATGATTCTGCTTGAATTTTATTTCAGTCCGCCCTGCCCCTCTCCACTTTCTCTGTCACAGCACACCATCTCCTTAGTCTAAATTCTAGAAGGTCATGCTGCTTTTGAACAGTCACTAAAACAACTAAATACTCATTTGTCTTATTTCACACAAACAGCAGCTGAATGGTGAAGACTGAGTCACTGAGAGAAACGTTTTTTTCATCTCTAAGCAGGAGTGTGTGTGATTGTTGTCACTTGTCAGCTAGCCTTGTGGTGAGCTCATGTTTAGACAAAGACCTGCAGCTCAGGCTAATTTCCATGCCATCACTGGGATCATGGCCTCTCTTCCTGTTTTCACGCCGCCTGTCATTACGGCTTCACTGGTGGGGTGGGGGTGGGGGGTGTGGGTTTAGTGTGTGTGAGAGTGTTTTTCTGTGTTGAGGGCTGAGAGGTAAAGTGCTGTCAAGGTGTTTTTTCTGGTCTGGCGATGAGCAGCTGGGTCGTGATGAGGAACAAATACTTAATTCAGCTTCATCCCTCCTCACATGAACGTAACACACAAAGCTACTTTCTCGCCCTGACTGGGCGATACCAGGGCTCAGTCACTAGGGGGCGCACTGCCGTTTCCCAAATCTGAGCTGCTGTTGTGCAGCACAGCTTGGTATTCATCTGGAAGGAAAACAAGTGTTCAGCCGAGTCAAGATGCTCACAGCATTAAGACCAAGGAGCTGAGGAAGAGGGGGCTATGGTGCTCCCAGTCTGCACAAGCAAATGTATTTATTTTGCAGTAGAGTCTTGAGCACACAATGGAAAAAGCTTGGATGTATATTGATTTCAGAGTGTTGGTAAATTGAGTCAACAGATTATCTTGAGGCAGTGAGGGTACACTAAACCTCCATGCAGCACTGAGCTCTTCAGGTGACTAGACCTGACCAGCACGTGAACTAACTGCCCTGGTGTTTGAATGGCTCATCACTGATTGGGGACATCCCTGCCTGTGACCACTGACTGGCGCATAAACACAGCAGGAGCACTGGGGAAGCAGTAGTGGAAATAACGTGACAAACACACACATTAGTGAACACACACACAGACATGCATATTATACATACGCAGAAAACAACCATTAGGGCTGGTCGAGAGTGAGAAAGAGGGAGAGCGGAAAAAGTGGTGCGGTGTAATGACTAGGTGGACACCTGGAGTCAGGCAGATACACCTGGTTTCATTGGCCTGGGCACGCTCCAGGGCCCTCATTACACAGAGTGTGTGTGTGTCCACTGCTGGATGCATCAATTACACCTACACAGCTCTTCTTTAGGCAGCCATACCAGGCGATGGATTCCTATCCAGTGGGAGCCCACCCCCCACAGCTACTGATGTTGCTATGGCAACAGGAAACCAAACAGGGAGTGGATGTGATGCCGACCCCTTGCAGCCAGGTAGAGCCTGCTCTCCTGCCTCTTTTCTGATCATCCATCGCTCAGTAGAGCAGTGAGCAGTATTCAGCAGTCATTCAGGACAAAGAGTGGCCATGCAGGCACGCTGGAAGGTGTGCTGATGCATGGTAGTATGTTAGCACGTTCAGGAGAATACTTGATATGTGACACTGAGAAATTTCTCAGTGCACAAAACCTTTTTTCTGCAACCACTTCCTGCTGATCTGTTCCTCTGTACTACTGTGGCACTGTTCAGAGAGTTCCACCAGAACAGGATATTCACTGTTGATAAGCCTGGTAGTAAATACGCCTGCTAATTCACAGAGCCTCCTCTCTCTCACTGTGTTCACTCTGGCTCTGCAGATACAGAGATGCTTCTGCCACTGCAGCAACATGAAAGACAGTCACACTCTGCTGCATAAGGTGTATGTGTGTGTGCGTGTGTGTGTGTGTGTGTGTGTGTGTGTGTGTGTGTGTGTGTGTGTGTGATGGTCGGTGTTTGTTAAGTCTCTGCGGACTACCACTTTAAAAAGAAACCCATGTGTGATTCATAAGCAGACACCCCATATAAATCACACATGCTACCTCAGAACATGGTGGTTTCTTTTACCACAGGCTCGCTTTTCATTTTCTCTCAATTTCTTTACATCGCCTTCAATTTAGGGTCAGTCTTTGTATTTTTTGCTGAGCATCTGTCGTGTGTTTTTGTAAGCTGTCCTTTTCCCCTACTGAAATAAAGAAAAGAAAACAGAGTTGAAAGAGTTTGAGAGGTTGCACAGAAGCATCATATATCAGCTTTAACATCTTCAGCTCCCTGCCTCTGTTTACTTTGAAGCTTATTTATATTTCATTTCTTAGCAGGCTTCATTTTGTCCAAGTCAAACTTCACCTTCTCTCAACTCTTTCTGAAGTTGGATACAAACACAGAGAGTTTTCATACGTTCTTAAAATGTCTAGTTGCATTAAAGGTAAAATCACATAAAACAGTGAGTCAGCTATTTGTGTGCTAAGGTAAATAAACCATTATCAAATACCAGCTGCTCAGTCAAATATGAACAATATAAAGATACTCTGGGTCGTACAGAAAAAGACGGCATGCTGGACGCCTGTGCTCCAGTCCCAGCACAGTGATCTAGCCCTTCTTCCTGCTCTGAATTCTGCTGCCGGCTGTCAAAGAATATTGCAGGTGCTTTGTCTGGTCGAGCTCTTGAATTACAATGGTGTTTGCTTTGCCCCAAAAACAGAGAGAGAGAAAGGATGACAGGAGAAGATAGATGGAGAAACAGACAGAGAGGAAGCAGAGGTCTGCTTGCATCTGTGTGACAGCATGTGACTGTCCCGTCCGGTTAATTCTCTCCCCGGTTGACCCCGCTGGATCGGACGAAGGAGGACATAAAGAGGTCAGCTTTCCTCTCCATTTATCACCGGCCTTGACCGGGCAAGCTTTGAAATTTCAGGGATTCTTTTAATGGCATGGCTGAACCAGAGTCCGTGTTAAGACCTTACTGATGGCTGTAAAAGAAAACAAAGCCTGTGTGCTGCCTTGTCTGCTCCGGGGGTCGGAGCAGCCACGCAGGGGTCACGTGAAATTAGTGAATCTTTGGTATTATTATTTCAGGGAGGAAATTCTTGCAGGCCACAGTGAGAGGGGGATGGGGTCATGAGTATAGGTGGTGCAGCAGGATCAGAAAATAGCTCTCTGGCAGACAACTTATTTAGATTCTGAGAGGGAAACATATTTGGTGAAAGCAGCATGGAGGAGGCTGCTCTAGCCTTGGTGGGATTTTTCCACTGGCAGAAAGTTATTTACAGAGAAACTCCAGAGGCATTTTTAATCATTTCTTCTGCTGTGTAAATAAAAAAAGCGATGTGCAACATGGTAGGAGCATATTTCAAAGTCACATGTGAGCGGAGACGATTCGATCAAAGACTTGAAATGTTAGATTTTAAAAACACCATGTGGCCTGACTGTCCCTTCAGCAGGGTTGGCATTTTGGAGAATTACTCAACAGCGAACCCACTGAACCCACCGTGTACAGTAGAGCTATTGAAAACTCTCCAAGACTCTTCAGCTAAAGCCCTTTGAAGAGATGTGGCACCTTATCGCGAAACCTATTTCCATAAGGGACAAATTAGGCAAGAAATATACAGTATGACAGCTGAACCGTTGCCGCCAAAAATAAGAGTGCTAAGGTACATGGAGAAGAAGAAACTGGCCTTCTAAGATCCTGCCAAGATCACCTAACAAGACTTGAAAGCAAACAGCTGATCCACACAGATGTGGGGGGGCAAACAAGACATGGCACCCAATGAGGGCAGAGAAAAGCTGGCAATCTGTCAGCATAACACATCTGAGTTTACTGATTTACTACATTAAATAAGTCACAGTAAAGCCCATAGGTGCTGTCACTCCACTGAAGCTACGCAGGTCACAACAGCAGGACGTGTTTATAGTGGGTGGGACTGAGGTAGGTGGCATTACTGGAAGAACAGTCATTCTCAGGTAAATATGTGAGTTAAAAACAGGTTAACCACAACTAAACCCAAGCTTCCCTCTGCTGACCTGCTGATATTCCTGGCAGACGCTGGGCTGGACAAGAGTGTTGGCGATCTGCTGGAGATGTGGTTTCAGGAGCGGTCCGGAGCAGCCTCCTAGCACCGCAGCTAGAACCATGAGGGGGGCCCAGGGGTGGGAGGAGGAGGAGGACGGGGTGGTCACGTGGTCCAGCAGCAGCTTCAGGAAGACGGTCGGAGGGACAAAGGTCCCTAGCAGTTTAGCAGCTGCCAGGCACTGGTGGTTGATACAGAGAGGAAGGGAGTGAAGAAACAGAGACATGAGGATGGAGGCACAGGAAGGCCTTTCTCAATTTGTCGCACATCAAAGATCTGTACAATCCTCAGATGTAAACAGGTGCATCCCAAGTCCTTGAGCTCTGCTTGGCCTAGTCTAAATTGAGGACAGTGGATAAACTGACTTGGAACTAAAACTGCTGACTCAACAGATGTACATAGAAATCATTTCGTTCAGAAAAAATTAAAAAGCTCTACACTACTGAGTCTGTGCAGAGGTCCAGAACTACCACATGCCACATCTGATTCAGTGTAATCGTAACACTCCTGTAGCTCTCTGGAACTCACATTGCTGACCACGTCTCTCTCTGTGTCAGTGCAGGCCCGGTAGAGGGTGGCCAGGAGAGGCTGCAGGTGCTGGGTGCTGTGGTCCTCGGCATGGAGCAGCAGCACAGAGAGCAGCTGAGAGGTCCTGACCCGGGTCGGCACCAGCCAGTCGGTCACATCATGGGTGATGGCTGGAACCAGCCTCCCCAGGTTTCTCACCACCAGTTCTCTGCAGCCAAGCCCTGGACGCTCCACTGGAGGAGGGAATAAACATCATCTCTTCTTCTGTTAGGTAACATCTTGTAATGTAAAATTATTTTGTTTTTATTTTACTTTTTGAAGAACTCACTTCCACACAGTCTGCCTCGTCTGCTTAACCTTCAGTTTATGATTTACTTTGTTGTCTAGATTTACTGAGTATCTCCACGAGGGTAAGTTGTGTTCCTTCATTAAAGGTGTCTACATGGTCATGTAAATACGGTTAGTGAACTGTATATTTTTGAACAGTGCAACTCAAAGTTCAACGTATTTTTTGGCAGTACTGCATTGTCTATGTGTAGTCTATGTATCTCGCATAAGAACAGTGAAATTCTGCAATCTATAAACTGTCTAAAGAATAAATACCACTGATTGACATATTTCCAAACGTCAGGTGACTGGGTTCCAGCTCATCATGTTTTCTACAACTTCTTATAACTAAGATTTCCTCAAGTGAAACACATTCTTAAATAGGCGTCTGCATTTTAATTCTTAATTTCTTTCCCCCTTTTCTTCTACCCCAGCACCTTATTCTCCTTCTCCTATAGGCATGCTAATGAGAAAGGAGGAGAGGACTAAAGGAAGACAGAGATAAATCAGAGAAACACACCAGGACAAGACCAAACAAGACCCTTTCTGGTCGTCTCTCACCATCTGACAGTGACCTCTTCACACTGGGAGGCCTGACAGATTTATGATGGCAAGAAAGAAAAAGACAAAGCGGGAGAGAGAGATAGAGAGACTACTTCCTGTCCTGTCCTGTCCTGTCCCCAGGCACAGACAGCATTCATCTGCATTGTCACATGTGTAGTTGTTGGACATGTATAGGAGCTTTACTGAAAATGCAGAGCCTAAGAACTGTACTACACACACACACACACACACACACACACACACACACACACACACACACACTTACCCCAGCCCTATAGGCAAACTATGGTGACCATGTTCAGGTTCACACTCATTCCTGGCCCTGAGGCGGACACTTATCTTTCCAAGCCAAAGCCTGCCCTGACAACAGAGCTGTCATAGGCAGCATCATTTTTTACTGTATGTTATAACTACAGACAGCTATAATAAAGAGATAAGATTGAATGCGGTGAGGTGTAGTTATTACATTTAGCGTTGCACTGACGTGCAGTTTAGGAAACATGCAGCCAACTTTTAGAGTTTTGAGTTTAGCCAAGGAGGAAAACTCAGAACAGTCTAATCCACCAGCCTCTCCACCTACATAGAGCAAGGTTTGATGTTTGATGTCACTCAGAGTCTATAGGATAAGGATAAATAAGTTTTACCCAGTCATAAATATATCTATAGATTATAAATACGAACTTTTAAAATACCATGAATATAGCAGTGTAAAAAGTGGGCCTCTCCTGATGGCTACAGCTCGTCATCATTCCCTGTACTCAGTCTGGAGTCCTTCCATTAATCTAAAACATGACCCACCTGTTTGCCAGCCTTAATAAAAAACAGATGAGTTGCCAGTGACTGACCTCCTGGTGGGTAGTGTGGAGGCGGGGTGAGAAGGAAGTCCATCTTGTCCTTGATGTCGTCCTCATTCTCCTTCTCCCACTGTGAGCCTACCTGCCTCCATAAATCAGCTGCTAGAAGTCTGCAGGAGGGAAACACGACATATCACAGTATCGTCATTAGTCCTGTCACTGCTGTCATTATTACGCACTGTAGATATTTACGGTATGTTTCCTTCAGCATTAAAATTAGCTTATATAAGGCATAACTGTATTACTTATCAACCTTATTTCTGGGATCTCATCGTTGATGCTGCTCAGCAGGAGTGGGACAAGTTTGTGGAAATAAGAGTACCGGTCTCTCATGTGCAACAGCCAATCCCCAACAACTGCAGTCACAGCTTTCCTCACCTGGTCCAAAAGAAAGCATGAGAAAAAGCAAAATTTAGCAAATGTTGGTAGTTAGGTATTAATTTCTCAACACAGAGACAATTGATTTTTAGGCTCTGGAGGTGAATAGCTTATAAGAAGCACATGAAAGGCCTAAAAGTGGATGATTTACAAAAGCAGAACCTGTGGTGAGTCGTCAAACAGCCTCTGTGTCAGGTGAGAGAGCACGTCATCCACATTTTTGCCACTGCCATGTTGAATGACGGCACCGGTGGCTTCAATGACAGACACTCGAACCCGGGAGTGCTGATGAGCAATCGTCAGCATAAGAGGCTTCACAAGACTCTCAGCCTGCAAGTGGAAGTGCTCTGAAGAGAAAGAAATTAAACAAAGTTACTGAAAGCTGGGTCAGCAGTACAATGAGATAACACAATTCTGTAAAATGAGATTAAAAGGTTAAAGGAGTTTGGTTTGCACATTATTATTATTATAGATCTTGAAATGTCTTTTTGTGGTTTCAAAAGCTAAATTACAGTTGTGCACTGTGGAAAGAGTGTTCTTCCACAACATCACTACCCAAACCACAGATGCATCCCAAATCTGACAGTTCATGTTGACTAAACTGAACTGCAGGTGCTGAGTGGAGTTTTTGGTCAGGCCACCTCAGTCCCTGCATCATATGTGAGTGAAACAGAATTCACAGTTTTAAATACTGAGGGCCAGACCCTGCAGGTTTATTTATGATGTAAATTTACCTCAGATATGTAAATATTAAAGGATCAACACCCCACAAAACATACAACTTTAGCTGACTACAGTAAATAACCTGCAGTATAATTATGAAGATCATCCATCCATCCATTATCTATACACCGCTTAATCCTCTGTAGGGTCGCAGGGGGACTGGAGCCTATCCCAGTCGACTCAGGGTGAAGGCAGGGGACACCCTGAACAGGTCACCAGTCTATCACAGGGCTACATATAGAGACAAACAATCACACTCTCATTCACACCTACGGACAATTTAGAATAATCAATTAACCTCAGCATGTTTTTGGACTGTGGGAGGAAGCCGGAGTACCTGGTGAGAACCCACGCATGCACAGGGAGAACATGCAAACTCCACACAGAAAGATCCCAGGCGTCCTAACCGGGACGCGAACCGGGGATTTTCTAGCTGTGAGGCAACGATGCTGACCACCGGGCGACTGTGCAGCCCTATTATGAAGATCAAGTTGACAAATTTGGAATCAAAGTGACGACTCGACAATGATTTACTCACAAGACCCAACAAATCCGAGGAGTACCTGGATCATGTATGAGCAAAACTGTGACAGCAGAGAAAAACAAATCCCTTTAAACAGGAAACAGAACAAGGCTCAGTGACCACCTGAAATGCCCTGTAGAGGTCAAGGAGACACGAGGGCAGCCAAATGATCAATGCGTGGCTTGATTATTTGATTACAGAAAACAAAAGAAGTTATTTGTACAGATTATTGCAGTATCAACTGTGGAATAATCCTGCAAAGTCCCCTTCTATCTACCTATCCATCCATCCATCTATCTATCTATCTATTGAGGATAATTATTAATTTAAACTTTAGTTCCATGAATGATTGATAATTCAAGTGTTTCAGTATCAAACAGAGTGTGACCACTACTTTGTTTAATGCAGAGCAAGAAAGAGATCTTTTGTGTCGCAAACATGTCTGCGTGCTCTGAAACCATGGTAACAGACTGTCAACAGCAGAAACTCTCTCACCAACCTGGCACACTTTTGGCAAACTCCATAGTGCATCTGCAACTTTGTCTTCTAACGTCTGGGAATGGGTCGACGATGCCTCTCTGCAGGAGGTGGATCATCTCATTCAGGAAAGGAGCTAAGTGCTTCCCGCATACCTCCACGGTCAGAGTCAGCATCTCCATGGCCGACAGCCGGAGCTCCTCCGCCGGCTCCAGGATTTCCTTCTCCCCGAACCGCTGAGCCAGGCAGGGCATGAGGTAGGGCAGCGACTCCTCCGGACGGGGGACGCGTAGGATAAACTCTGTTATCATCGCTATCGTGGTTTCTCTGCATCTTTCCATCGGGTCTGACAGACACTTGAGGAGAGGCTTGAGGAGGGCGGAGAATACCTCCTGCAGGACGCCGCCGGACAGTCCTCTCTCCAGCGTCTCCTTCCGAATTAGCTCCAGGGCTCTCTTTCGAGTCGCCTTGTTGTCTTCGTTCAGGCAGTTCAAATGTCGAGCGACTCCTCTCAGAACTTCAGAGGCAGCATGCTCATCTCCTGCCGCCATCGCCGCCATCTTGACTGTCGTTATGGCAACCGCCAGCTGCGCGACAAACAAACGGCTGCTTTACGGCAGCGTCGGATTCAAAACCTCAACCTTTATTGGTCTTAAAAACATAAATCTCCCTCCTGCTCCAAGTTGTCTTTAAATGTACGGATCTGATATATTTATAAAACTTACAATGTCATAATTTTAAAAACAGACAATTATAAAAGTCGAAACACGTTAAATTTCCTTATTAGAATGAAAACTACAAAAAATATAAATGTAGTTTAAATCGGTCATCTGAAGGTGCTCCTCATACATATATACTTTTAGGGTTACAATAGCAATTTCTCATCATTATTGAAATAATAATAATAATAATAATAAAAAATTCATCTTTATAGCGCTTTTTTGGACACTCAAAGACACTTTACACAACCAATAAAAAGAGTAAAAGCAGGTATAAAATGATTATATTACACTTATAATCCTCTGATGTTGCCTGTAATCACTGATTAAACATTGGATTAATTAAAACTCAATTCTAAAATCTAGTTCTGTGAAATTAAAGGATTAATACTTTTAATCATTTCCTTTGGTGTTGTGGCTAAATGCAGACATTATCAAATAGATTACCATACAGTAAAAATCACAGAAACATGGCAGCTTGTCTCGGGATACAACTTACTTGATCTGTTTGGTAAAATATAATGTAGACATCATGTGTACTACAGAATCTCATGACAGCTTATGACTCAATCCAAAAACACTGAGCTGTTTGAGTGATGTTACAGTTTTATTTGAAAGTATGACTCACTCATGTGACTCAGAAAAATGTAAATATCTAGAGGAATGCCCCAATGATTCAAGATTCAAGATTTCCGATTTAAACTCTGGATATCTTGCCTATGGCTGAACTTTTTACCCTCAAGTACCCTGCAGTGTCTCTTCTCCTTGACTAGTCTGACTGGTGGTCTGGTCCTAATACCCAGCTGGTGACACTGACACATGAACCTGCTGCTGTTCAATCTGTGATGAAGGATTCAGATGTTAAACTGAGGTAAAGTAAAATGCTTGTGCGGCTTACAGTGTCCTGTATCTTTTTGTCAGAAAGTCTCATTCTTATACATACCCTTTACCTCTCAAATATCTAACAGAAGCAGAATGTCATATCCATCTTATTTAAATGCTTTGTAATACGTTGCATGATGAACTTAACGAAGACCATAAGCCAAAATGTGCTGGTCTCACGATAAAGTTCTTCTTAGTTCTACTAGGTGTTGATTTAGATTTGGCCTCTTCAGACTTTTTCCCTTTTCCATGGACCTTGGAGACTGCCTATATACAACAACAACAGCATGATGAAGAAATAATTTCACTTATAGTGTTTGGTTTTTCTGTGCCACCCCAAGACTTTCTGTGGCCCCATCTTGCCCTCACTATGGAAAACTTCTGGAGGGAGCCCCAGCATCAAGATACTAACAACGCTTCTGGTTACAAGAAAAATTTCACCATGTCATATGTGTATAAATCCATATGTAAATTCACCATGTCACATCTGTCCATATCATACATGAATTCACCATGTCACACCTGTCCATATGTAAATTCCTCATGCCGTGTACATTGCCGTATTGCCCTATTATATTTAGATTTTTACTACATTTTTCTTGTTCTTCCAGCCTCACCTGTATCCAGCTGCTGTAACATGTACATTTCCCTGGTGAGGGATCAATGAAGTTGATGTTCTCTTAATAAGAAGACTGAGAATAAGACTAAGACTAGGAATAGCCCCAGCTCTTCTGGGGCTCCATGTTGCCTTTAAGGGTTTTCTTTTTTTACCTGTAATGTTCTGCTGCTGCTGCTGGCCTCCAGAGAGCTGACAGATTGACGTCATCGCTCCTGACGCAGAGCCAGCAGATCAGCAGCAGCAGCATCCAGCTAACCTCCGGATCTCCTCCATCTCCCAGCAGCAGCGAGCCGTCTTCTCACTGAGCATCCTCCACACAGCCACGGTAGGAACACCGGCCGGAGCTCTGCTGCTTTTCACAGGGTCGCCTTCAGACCAGGCCCTGGATGAGTTTCTGATCCGGTCCAGTCGCAGTGGTTTGGTTGTCATTGCAAGGTTAGCAGAGCTAGCTGTGTTAGCTGTCTAGTGAATGCAGCTGAACAGGTGCTCAGCTTCATCACAAGCTCCACAGTTTACGGAGGGGACCGCGGACACTGTAGTCGGTAGACCAGGTCAGCCTCCCAGTCATACCTGCTGAGGGTTTATCAAGCAGTAATGTCGTGATTTCCTTAAAGGAAGTGAGACAGGGTGGTGAGCAGCTAGCTAGCTACATCTGCTCAGCTTCCTGGGTTGCCATGAGACATACTGCAGTGTTTATGGCATGTCTGTAACCGTAGCTGTTCACTGCTGTATGATTTGTTTTGCCTGCTGAAGTGTTGACTTCCACTAATTCACCTTCATCCACAAGACCAGAGCTCTTGTTTTATGTTTACCTTCAGTTTAACAATAACTATCTTCTGTAGGGTTCTTTAGTCACATCCCCATAAACAGAGGTTTCCAGATTTGCTCTAATGACATGTAAACCAAATATGATCAGCTGGTTAAATCCTCTGTCTTATGGTTGGAACTTTTATGTTGTCAGTACATGTCTGCATGTAAAGAACATGTATAGGAAACATCCTCGAGAAAATCACTGGATTCGGTGACACCATTGTGATAATGTCCCTTAACTTGTGATGAAAAACATCACAAGTTAAGGGACAGTGGTGCCATAAAACCAATACTAATTTTGATACTGATATTATTAAATGACCAGATATACAATTTAAACAAGTATAACCAGTACAGCAGCATGTTACCAGGGATTGTCATATTGCTAAACTCTACCGACAAGCCATCATTAATAAAGGTAGCACACACCTGCAACCACACAGGAGACAGAAGCTACTCTTGAAATATGAAGTTACCTCCTCCCTATGATCCACTCCTCACCAATTCTCTCCCGTTTTTCTTGTTATCTTTCTGTATGCGCTCCCTATGTTGTTCCTCCTTTCACCCTCGTGTGTCCTGCCACACTGTTCTGATTCCCTCCCCTCCTCTCATGGTCCACCCTGTTTTCTCCCACTGCCACAGAGATAAAAGATAAGATGGCCACCTCCTCCTCCACTCTGGAAGAAGACGAGAGTTTGAAGGGCTGTGAGATTTTTGTGCAGAAGCACAACATCCAGCAGATCCTCAAAGAGTGCATTGTGAACCTCTGCATCGCTAAGCCTGAGCGTCCTATGAAGTTCCTGCGGGAGCATTTTGAAAAGCTGGAGAAGGTTGGTGATAACAACAGCTTCTGTGCTTGTGTGACTTCACTCTGTCAGTTCTCTGTTTGGTCTCTGTTCCTAATGTCGACTGATTTTGTGTGTGCTGAGCTTCAAGGTGTTTAATGTGAATATGATGTGTGCCAGTTACTGAGCAGTGTTTCATGTCAGATTCCTCTGATGCTAATGTTTTGAGATCATGTATGATCATATGCTCTATGTGAGTGAAGTGGTCTGTAGGAACTGAAAATGGTTATCACACGATCGGTTATAAGGAACACTTCTCATTCAGTGTGCCGGTAGAGAAACAACACTGCATGGTACATAAACAGTGTTTTTGTTTGTTTCATTTCATCGGATCAGGTGAGGTTTGTAATACGGTATGAGCAAAGAACATACCGTAGTATTAAAAACAGTATTAAAAACAGACTGTACTATTACAATAGAGCTTTCATTTTCCATCCTATAATAGGAGAATCCATTAGGGAATGTGAGAGAGGAGCTCCCATAAAAGGCCAGTGTCCTGAAGCAGACAGACAGACAGCAGGGTTTTTGTACCTACCTCTCTGGCTGTCAGTCTGTCCATTTGTGAAGAGAGACACAGAAGAGACCTGCTAGGAGATAACAACACAGAGGAGAGTTGGGTTTTATAAATACCATAACAGCTTAAAAACAGGGGCAACCTTTGCAGCACATTCCCTGTGGTCCACAAACAACGTGACTCTTCAGTGTGTCTGTGTCTCTTCAGCTGATGTGTTGGCTCCACTACAGGAGTGGGTCTTTCTGTATTTATGAGGCTCCTTCTGGATTAAATATAGAAGAGTTTACTTAGAGACACTGTGGATTAAAATTAAAATAAGACAGATACAACTGTGGTTCTCAACCTTGCATTATGTATATACAGGTAGTTAATATGTGAGTCTCCACATAAAGCCTCATTCTAGTTACCTCTGCCAAGGAGGTTATGGTTTTGCCAGCGTTTATCTGTTTGTTTGTTTGTCTGTCTGTTACCAACTTTATGCAAAAAGTTCTGAACGGATTTCAATTAAATGTCCAGGAAAGGTGGATGATGGGACAAAGAACAGATGATTAGATTTTGGTGGTGATCCGGATCACCGTCTGGATCCAGGAATCTTTGGCAAGATTCTTTAGCATTGGGTGATAGGGCAATGCGCATGTATATGTGCATGGAATTCCACAACAAATGTCCAGGCTGCTTGGCAAAAAATACAGGACAAGTTCCCAGTAATTTATACAACACATCAAAATTTGATCCGGATCTGGGTAAAATTCCAGATACTACGATCCAGATCAGGAAAAACTAGAGGTCCTGTGGAATGGTCATCACTGTAAGGTAACAGATGAAGATCCAGACATGCAGCCAACACCAACATGTAGCTGAGACTCTGCTGAATCAGGAGGATGCCAACAGATCTGTTGTAGAATCAACAGCTATGGAGCTGATCCAGAAGAAACCACCATTACCCAGAAAGAGATTCTGGTGAATAACTATTGAACTAATAATGATATCAATGTGAATCCAGATGCTAAGGGTTTGTTTTCTGAATCAAGGAGTCTAATAATGTAGATAAAACAATCCTGGGACGATTATTTCTGGGTGTAAATCCCAACATGGGGTGAAAGAAGCTGCTTGGAGGAGGTCTGAGCTCTCTGAGTGCTTTTCTAGTTACCCTAAATGAACACTCTTTTCCAGGCTTTGATCTTGCAGAGACACTGTTGGGCAGTTTGCTCATGAGTGGATCATAAGATTGACTTTCTTGAACAACGGCTGTACTCTTACACAAATAGGTCATCAAGGTGTATGAGCTGTAGCTCTAGGCAGTTGATGGTGGCCTGATGGTGGAGTCTAGCCTTGGAAAAAGATCTTCAACAAAGAAAGCGATTGTGAAGAGAGATCAGATGTAGCAGGGACGAAGTTTACCATCCCAGTGACTGGAGGAGGCTCTTCTTGTTTGCTGCGGTGGTGTGAGTGTGTGTTATGTGTGTGCTAGCATGTGAGAGTCATCTGATTTGAGGCAAGTGCTGTTTTATTCTTTTTAAAAAAAATCTGTGTTTATGTAGCTTATTTTATCCAGACAGTGCAATCAAAATGTCTGTGCAGAAGTTTTAGGAAAGAAGGTACAAAAAAGTCAAGGTCAGCTGTTCTTTTGGCGCTTGCATATCCTTCAGGTGTTTGTGTTTGCATCAGTCGGCCTTCAGGATCAGGAGCACACGTCCTCCCAGAGTTATGTGGTCAAGCAGCAGACCTCGCGTCAAAATGAGCCCAGCGTTGGTTAGTGGAGCTGCTGCTGCTTTTAATGGAGACTGTAATGCTGCATTGTCAGAGAGGCAGCATGAATACTAATCAATGTGACAGAGCTCAGCAGAAACAAGCTGTAAAGCATGTGTGTCCAATAACAGTAACAAATGAGCCCCAAGGATTAAAACCCTTCATGTTAAGGAAATGCATAGTGTTGTGTAAAGAATGGAGCCACATTTTACATTAATGTTTATGTGCTCATCATTTACACCATTTACAAGGGAGTGAGCTGCTGTGCTAGTGTGGCTACAGAAAAAGAAATATGAAAGAAAATATATTGGAGGTTTTATTCCATCATCTAAATAATCAGCACAGAGGCTATAGTTAGTACATATTAGTCTCTTTGTCCTGGTGCCCAGAAGTACCAGTGCAACCTGTATAAGTGGCTGAGCATCCTCATGGTTTCAATCATCACAAGTCCAGATGTTATGATTGAAACCACAAGGACAACCATGATCAGGATGACAGAGAATCTTCACAGACATGTGGCTGAGCAGGATAAGAGTAGATTGTTACTGGTAGAATACAGTACTGCATGTAACTTACTTCACTCTCTGTAGTCCATGTAGATCACAACCTTTGCAATAAGGTAATGTGTTTAAGCTCACTCCCTCTGCTGCAGGAGGAAGATGCACTATTGTCAGTGCTGCTGGATGCATGCTTAGTCAACCTGCATCCACCTTTGGACTCTGATCATAGTCTCCAAGGGTGGATGTTTGTCTCTCCTCAGTCCCCCACTGTGCAGGCTAAGTGTCTGCTGCAGCAAACTTTAGGCGTTGTTGTTTAAAAAAGCTGATTCCATACATGATTGCAAGGGAAAAAAACCTTTGCACATTATTTCTCTTTACAGGACAGGAAATATTATTTTGACTGTTCAGAGGAAATTGGGTTCGGAAAAAAGTGCCAGAATATGAAGAGCATGCATATGGAAGACACATCCTACACTATTACCTGGTGCAGTGTTTTGCTTTTCGCGAGGCCTTCATCTGGCACTGGGAATATAAATGTGTGCACAGTAATAACATGTTATCATTGATTCTTGTGTCCCTTTGTGCAGCATCTTTGAAGGTAATAGGGATATAATGCAGGGCCTGAACTCTTCTGTTATTGAATGGTGTCAGTGAAATTAGGTGGTTGGAATAACAACACTGCAGACTTCCAGCCCTCCGTTGTCCTCAGTTGCCCAACACTGTTCCCATTAGTGTGTCCAGATCAGTGCTGATGTTGTGAGGTAGGTCATTTGTGGCGCTGAAACGGGCCATATATGCTTCGGTGTTGTCCCAGTTATTTAAGAGGCTTATTGTCCCACTGTGCAGGGGAACTCTGAGGACAATATTTCACTGTCGGTTTAATCTGAATGTAGATGAAACACTAATGCTGTTTTCTAGCTCATGTTCTGAAATTCTTTCCTCACGGTTTGTTGCTCAGAATATTTGTTTTGATGTCTCAAAAAACTTCCAACAGAGGAAGACTTTATTAATGCAATAGAAAGCAGAATTTTGAATATTAAGTGGAACCCAGGGTGTCAGGTGTTCTCTTTGGTTGTGGCAGTCTGTTAACGCTGGAAGCTCTTCCTCTCACCTTTGTCATGGTGTTCTCCTGGATTTCTTCCTCCATGTTTCTGTGCTTCTCTTTCTTCTCTCACTGCCATGTTCGTCAGCACTCATCGCCCACTAGAGGCAGTAACCAAGGCAACAGTAGTGGATAGATAGACTGTAGTCTATCCTGTGTTCAATGGAGCCCTTTATTCACAAAGTTTGTTCCCCCTGTCCTCTAATGTGTTCAGGTTTTTCTGTGTGCCAGTTAGATCACCAGGGTGTTCTTTGTCCCTTTTGCCAGACCTAACCTCATTTCATATCAGGATCCGTTTCATACAGCGCTTCAATCTTATCTGGTAAATCTCTAATCTCTGCTCACACACTTTTGTCCTTTGATGCTATGTTTTCTCTTGTCTTCCTCTTCATACATATGTCCTTTTATTCCTTTCTTCCTTTCTTTTTCTGTCTTTCTTCCTTCCTCCCTCCCTCCCTCCCTCCCTTCCTTCCTTCCTTCCTTCCTTCCTTCCTTCCTTCCTTCCTTCCTTCCTTCCTTCCTTCCTTCCTTCCTTCCTTCCTTCCTCCCTCCCTCCCTCCCTCCCTCCCTCCCTTCTTTCCTCCCTTCCTTCCTTCCTTCTTTCTTTCCTCCCTCCCTCCCTCCGTCCCTCCCTCGCTGTCTGTCTTTCTTTCTTTCTTTCTTTCTTTCTTTCTTTCTGACACACTAAGTCATCCGTCTATCTCGTTGGTGTCTAACTTGTGGTTTGATATAATGACTTGTCTCTCGTCCTTGGCTAATGCTGTGAATGTAAAACTATCCTCCGCCTCGCTGTCTATCATCCTGCCTATTTATGCATGCTAATGATGCCTTTGATCTCTACAATCGTAGCTTCAGACATGGGTTCTCTCTATCAGCTCAGTTGGTAATTGCAGAGAAGTGAACAATAATTATTGGCACACTAGTGTGTAAAAAGACTAAACATGTCTGTGTTGCAATAGCTGAGTGTTCTGAGTATTCTGATGGAACTAGCTGTAACAGATGTATCCTGTGTGCTGCCGTGTTTTTCTCTGTTATCTCCTCTTAAGTTGAAGGAAAGCTTATTTCTTGTTAATTACTCTTTGGCATTAGGGCTATGAAAGCAGTGAACAGAGAATCAGCTTTTAACACACAGGGGCTGTTGATGTGGCTCCTTGTGCCACAGTCATGTGCATAGCAAGTGAACACTCCTGCAGACGTCTATTTGAGATGGTCAAATGACCTAGAAATGGTGACTGCATCAACAACAGTCTGCATTGTTACAGGTCTGTACAACAGGCAGTGTCAGCTAAGAGTGACAGGACTGACTGTGAGTGTGAATATGAACATTTATTGCAGGGAAAGTGGCAGCAGCTGGCACCACAGATGTTTTCTTGAATCGGGCATATTCATCTTCACAGGGTTTTCTGGTATTTTGTAACTGCTTTGTCTATGTATTCCCTGCATGTCTGTACTCTGCCTTCTTTGTCTCACTATTACTCACCATCAGAACAGATCTGATGATGTGTCGGATGCCTCTCTCTCCTCCTTAAGTACGAATCAACACGTATATCTTTACATAACATACAGCAGCATCTGCTCAACATGCGTTGTAGCACCATGTTCAGGGGAGCACATGCGTCAGCACTGTTCTGTGATCTTAACCCTTCTGATCATTTCCATTTGTCTTTCTTTGATCCATTTCTTCTCAAGGCCCCGGGGGACTGTTTAAAGCCTTCATTAGCATTCTGCTGAAGGTTGAAAATACCAAAGACTGCTGACGTTGAAATCTTTGTTATTCTGATCAGATTTAGCATTTCAGTGTTTTAAGTGTCACAAACAGCCTTCTTTTAATCCCACTGTGGTGGAAAACGACCTTGACAGATCATCTCCACTCCACCACTTCATGTAGATATGTTTTTATTGGAGGAAACTGCCTCGCTGTTTGCTCAACAGTTCCTGCTTCTTGTGTGCTTATCTGTTGTGTATGGGTCTTGATGTCTTGTTACGATTAGCATCACAGCAGAAGGCCTGCTGTGTTCTTTACACTCACATGGCTGTCATAAGTTTGTGTCTCTTGCTTCACTTCTGGCTTTTAATAGCTTCTCACTTACCCATATTGACCCCCCTCATCTGTTCGTTCGACTGTCTTTCCTCAGTCTCCATTTCATTGTCAATGCAATTTTACTTTCAGAATCAGAATCAGAATCAGAATCATGTTTATTGCCAAGTAATTTTTACATTACAAGGAATTTGTCTTGGTCTGTTGGTGCAAACGATTAAGATAGTAAGAAATAAAATAACATTAAAAATATAAAAGAAGAAGTAGAATAGAATAAAATATATACAGATAAGTACACTAGCATATGTGCAAAATGTCAGGTGGATAGTGCGAGACAGTGCAAAAAAAAACAGATGTGCATTCATGTCCATGACAAGTGTCTCTGGGGTGGGGGGTGGGGGTGTCAGTGGGGTCAGGGACCTTGTTGATGAGCCTCTGGCTGCAGATGGAAAGAAACTGTTTTTGTGGCGTGAGGTTTTAGTCCTGATGGACCGCATCCTCCTGCCAGAGGGCAGTGATTGAAAAAGTCTGTGTCCAGGGTGGGAGGGGTCAGCTACAATCCTCCTCGCTCGCCTCAGAGTCCTGGAGGTGTACATGTCCAGGAGGGATGGGAGACTGCAGCCAATCACCTCCTCTGCTGAGCAAATGATATGTTGCAGCCTGCCCTTGTCCTTGGCAGCGGCAGCAGCGTACCAGATGGTGATGGAGGAGGTGAGGATGGACTCTATGATGGAGGTGTAGAAGTGCACCATCATAGTCTTTGGCAGGTTGAACTTCCTCAGCTGCCGCAGATAGTACATCCTCTGCTGTGCCTTCCTGGTGATGGAGCTGATGTTCAGCTCCCACTTGAGGTCCTGGGAGATGACAGTTCCCAGGAAACGGAAGGAGTCCACAGTGTCCACCTGGGTGTTAAACAGGGTGACGGGGACGGGTGGGGCTACGTTCTTCCTGAAGTCCACCACCGTCTCCACTGTCTTTAGAGCATTAAGCTCCAAGCTCTTCTGGCTGCATCAGGTCACCAGATGGTCAATCTCCCACCTGTAGGCAGACTCGTCACCACCAGAGATGAGTCCGATGAGGGTGGTGTCATCTGCAAATTTTAGGAGCTTGACCGACTGATGACTGGAGGTGTAGCTGTTGGTGTACTTTCTACATCCAAATAGGAAAACGAACACATTCTGACTGCCTTCAGGATAAAGTTAAGCAAGATTTAATTGAATTAGGCTTTAAGTGAAGTTAATTTAAACACAGGACACTTGGGCTCAAAAAGAAAGGATTCATGCTCAATGAAGGACCTAGGATCCCTAATCTGTCTTTATACCTGCCAGTGAGCAGTGATTCCTAACACATCTCTGAGGGTCATCAGGTGGAAACCTCCCTTCAATCGTGTTTCTCCTATTTAGTCCCACGACACCTCCAGGAGGCTAGGAGGTGAACTCTGGCATCCCAGAGTCACCCCCCACATCCCAGTTCACACTGCTCCTACACAATCCAACCAGCACTGCCACGTTCAACTGACCCAGGCCTGGTTAGGAGATGCTCCAGATTGTGACCAGTGCCAATGCTACCATTTAGCTAGCTGCTAATTGCTAATGCTAACTCCTAATTCAAACATTCAGCAGCAGACGGCAACATCCACCCTACAGGAAGGAGAGCTACCACAGGTCATTCCTCCAACTGCAATAAAACTCTGCAAGATCAATATCACTGACTGAGGTTAACAAAACTAGGTACATCCAGTTAGTCATCAGTCATCACCATAACTCATTTCCACTGGTTTTTATATTTATTTATATTCTGTCTTTTGTGTAGGTCATGGTTATCCTCATAGTTCCAATCGTAGCACCTGGACTTGCTTGAGTTTCTTGAAGACGTTTCACCTCGTCTTAGATGAGTCCAGATGCTATGATCAAAAGTACAAGGCTAAGAAAGGTTCTTTTAAAATGGAATTGGGGTTATTATTATTTTTAAAACCTAATTAGTGTTGAAAAGATAAGCTTCTATAAAAAACAACAGACAGAAACATTTGGATCTGTGTTTGTGTGTCTACATCTCTATGAAGGATTGAAAGATTTTACGTTCCAGTTCACCTCAGTGTCGTGAAGCGTGAAACGCATGTAAGTCTCGCTGCATCAGCTTTTTTGTTTGTGAAGGCTCCATCATGTTGCATTATGGGAGAGTTCCTCACTGTCTGTCTTTCTGTCTGTCTGTCACTGCAGCAGTCAATCAGCCTCCGTCTCCCCCTCACTTGTAAGATGAGAAGCCTTAGCCATTCAGCTGTCACCAAGACCTATCATAACAAATCTAGCCGTCCCTTCAAAGGCCTCTGATTGACTGTTCTTCAGCAGGGTTCGGCTGTTTGTTGAGTCTTCTGAGGGCATTTAGAGGAGAGTCGTGTGTAACTTTGGATTATCTCCCATATCTTCTACTTCATGCTGTTCCTTGTACTCTGCTTTTGCTCAATCAGTTTATGCATTCAGCAGTTCTATTACATTCACTCCAGCATCACAGACAACACGTGAGATGCACAGTGACCTTCAAAGTTTAGTGTAATCAGTGTCTCTAGCCTCTCATGGCCACCATGCTGGGTAGTCTGTCAAATCAGCCTGGGTTGTGCGCAGTGACCCACACCTAAACCTCCTCCAGCGCTCCCCTGGGCCCCTGCAGGTACATCAGACCCTCGGCCGTCGTCTCCATGGTGGTCCTGCTTTGTCCTCTCTCATCTGCCTGTTGCATGCCTCTACCTTCCTTTACCAAGCTGTGCTTCATGTGAGAGGAGGAAAAGCAACTTCATCTTTGTTTTTATGAGCGGCTGCATAAAAGAACAATTATTTGCAGTATTGATTAATTTGCATGTTATTTTCCTGATTAACTGGTTTTGTTTGCATGTGACAGGTGAGACAGTCAATCAGCAAAATTGATGCACTTCAATTTTCTTTTAGGTGACTTGACAGATCACCAGGGTTATAGCTCTGAGGAATTTGGATTTAGGTTGCAGGGTACAGTCTTGGTGATTGGAAATCCCAATAACTAGGATAGCGGTCTTTCAACTATTCCTAGGGTGAGAAAGAAGACAATAGGGCAGTGCCAACACTCTTTACAGAAATTAGACAGGCTGGTTCTATGGAAGTTTTTAAAGCCATGCTAAAGACCCATTTGTTCTCTGTTGCACTTTGAATCTTTTAGCTGCGTTCTTACATCCTAGTTTTTTATGTGTGTGCTGTATTTAACAGTTTTTATTGTCTTTTTACTCTTTAACTGCTTGAACTGTTTCTCTTTTACCAGTTTTTGCTGTTATGCATTTTTATTTTTCAACTAACATGTGTACAGCACTTTGATGAAAAGCGCTTTATACATAAATTATTACTATTATTAACTAGAAGCTGGGTTAAGGTGTGGATGCCAAATTTAAAAAGGTGTGTGCTAACTGTTTGGCTGCCTGGTGTCTGTTATTACAGCAACATTTTCCTCTTTGAAGGTAAAGATTAGAATAAATAATATATATATATCTAGTAGAGACTTGCTAGTTAAACAGTGAGACAACCTTGTGTGTGTTGTGATGATAGATAGAGTGAACATCATTTCACAGCGCACCACACACTCACAGACCTAATACAGAGGAGAGGTTTCTGTCCATTGTGGTGCTGTAATGGTGTGGAACAGAGTGATGAGTAGACTGTTAGCTGCACTGGTGGATCAGCTCTGCATGCTTCATTACCTGTGTGTGTGTGTGTGTGTGTGCAGCACCTTGTTGTTTTTGGTTCATGCTTTCAGCCCTAGCAGTGGAGAGGGAAACTGTCCATGTCGCTGGACGGAGGCTACTTAAGGTAACCGCTTATGGATGTCTCCTTTTCTGTCGCTAATATCAGTAATTAACTTCATGGAAGAATGGATGTTTGGAGGTGTTTGTGCTCCGAACCCACTGATCCTGTTTTGATGAGTTGAATGCTTCTGTGCTCGCCATTCTGGGTGGTTGGGCAGATTAGTATTGGCTAGTCACAGCTCTTAGGATGAGAGTTAGTCATAACTTTTGTTAATGTTGTTTGGTACAAATTGGTTCAGGGAATGAACAAAACATGACTCATCATCCATAAATGAGTTTCAGTTAGATCTGATGATGGTTTTAATGACGGTGACTTCACATTGAGCGAGTGTGTGGGATAGGGATTTGTGTCATCTTTTGTGTGCGTCTTGATTCTTTAATCTCTGACCCACTGTCGCTCTTCCGCTAATGGAAAGCCCACTTTTTAAAGAGCTCCTGTGTCGTGCTCACAGTTGGGTCCTGTGTCTCCTCTGTCCTCTCTTTCTGGCACACCGCCGCTGATGATGACGCAGGGAGAGCAGAGGAGAGCAGCAGGGAGAGAGTCTGATTGAGGACAACATCCCTATCTCTTACTAACTAATTACATGTTAGTATTAACATGTTGATAAATGAACTGCAGGGTTTTAAAAGAGGAATGGTTTGCTTTTTAAAAAACTGAAGAATGGACTGCAGATCTGTTTTGTTTAGCCTAACCCTGGTTAGAATAGATGTTGCCTGAAGGTCATGTGTTGCTAAAGAAAAGCTTAAGCAAAAAATGGTTTGTCTGTGCTGCTGGTAAAGACCCACTACAGCCTCATGTGTTGACACTTATGAGACAATAAAAGTCTGGTGTTGTTGTTTTTTTGTGTGTGTCCTCTGTTTGGAAACTCGGCCACAACAATATGAAGGCTTGTTGGAGCTAAACACAAAGTCCTCTGACCTGAGAGGAAAGCGTGTGGGCGGGCCGGCTGCATGTACAGAACAGTGTCTGGCACACGTAGCATATGGGGTGATGATGTCTGCCTGTGGGAATGTTTGGATCCATTCACTGGTCCAGACATGCCATTCGGTTAGAACACAAGTCCATAATGAGGACAGTGACGTTCTCGTCACTTTAGATGTGTGAGTGAGAGAGAGACGATCTGTCGAACTGGTTGGCATGGATGTAGGTGTGTCTTCCTGCTCAGACTAACCACCAACTTTTCAGGATGCTCACAGCACCCAGTTGTCATAGTGACGGAGAGTAGCGAGGAGCCGCTCATTGCACCACCTGACTGAGAGAGAGAGAGCTCAGGAAGCAGAGACACAGAGTTGCGCAGGAGCGATGGAGAGGCAGGCTTTCTGCTGTGATCAGTGTTTTCATCAGTAGACCTCTTCTTTAGCTGCTGTGTTGTGGGGATTGCAGACGTTTCACCACACCGGTTCGGATGCTCCGCTCACAGACGCTCAGCAGCTGCTGTGCTAGAAGGGCGAGATGCTGAAGCCTGGTGACATGTGTGTCAAGTGTGTATGAGATGGGGGTCCATGTGTGTCGATCCCCATGCACACTTTGACACACACACTTTGACTTGATGCCTGCTACCTCTGACAGGCTGAGGGACACAGCAGGCCTGGCCAGGGGCCCTCCATGCCATGGTAAATACCTGATATCCGTCTGTATGTTCTCATAGAGGCTGGAGCGAGTTGGATACGATGCTGTTCAAGTTTTGTTGCAAGGTAAAGCTGCTTGGCATCACCTAGTTTGAGTGAGTGTGTGTGAACTTGGGTGACTGTCAGTGAGTCCCAGACAGCAGCATGTTAACGCCATTTGCTAGTTTCTGACTTGCAGTTTGCATGTGTGTGTGTGAGTGTTTGTTTTGGCGCTTTATTCCAGGTGATACCTGATGGCAGACTGTCATTAAGCTGAGTGTGTGTGAGCTCTCGTCTCCCCCTGCAGTCTGCCTGTGCATGTGATTGTGAGATTGTGTGTGCCAGTATGTGTGTGCATTGAACTGATGCCGCTCTCTGGTTCTGCTTCTCCTCCTGCTGGCTGCGTTCCCTCAGGCAGTGACTCTGCGTAAGCAAGTGTTTATGTGAGCCCTGGAGTGTGTTTGGCTGCGCCTCTAGCTCGGAGATCTGCATCATCACATTGTTCTACACAGGCAGTGAGCAAAGCATCGCAGTAACCTTCGGATGTAATGAGCAGGAGAGAAGCAAAGTCAGGCAGAAGGGAGCGAAATCAAGGGATCAGGTGACAAAAAGATTATTAGCAGAAAGGATAGCAGCTCAAAGAATGAGTCAAAGTGCAGCTCTTGAACGCCCTGTAGCCAGCCAGTTAATTGAAGCAGGGATGTGTTACTGTTTTCATCCCATTTACATTATGCTGGTGGGATTACTGCAGCAGCCAAGTGGTGAAATGTGAATTTGAAAGTTGTGTTTATCTCCGTCTCCTCTCTCTCGTTGGTTCTGTCCGTCTCAGGTTATCTCAGGTTCTGGTTCTCTCTGTCCCCAGAAGCAAAGTGAACTTTTGCTCTCTGCTCAGTCATTACTCTGCTTCTTACTCCCAGCTGCTCCAGGTTTGCAGGGAGAACGTTGCCTAGAAAATGATGCTTTAATTACACACACACAAACTGTCAAGGTGGTGTGAATCTGATGCGGTCCCAGTGGTGGCCTGAAGCCAGATTCAAGAAGTTAGTCTCCTTAATTGATTGATCCTACATTGATCTTTAACCACTTAAATATTACAGAGCAAAACCAGCAAAATCAAAATAGATGTTACTTGAATTATAAACTAATTAGTATATAATGATATTCGTGCATTTAAATGATCATAATTGCCATCAAAAGCCGGAACCTTGACTTGTTTTAGTTTCTATTTTCATTGGATGTAACTCTTGTTATCTTGAGTCATAATTAGGTTAATTAAATGTCAGACGACCATAAAAAACAGTTCAATAATGCAGCTCACAGACCGCAACAGTGCAAGTTGACGTCTTCCTTTGTTCATGTAGCAGTCCAGAGCTCACTTCAGCATCACAGAGAACAAAGAACAGAGATCATTTTCATAATTAGGAAGATGGAATCCTAAAAAAAGTCAAAATCTAAATGATTAGTAATAATAAAAATTGTTACATGTATATTATCTGTCAATTAACAAAACTCCAGAATGAACACAATAAGAGGATATTATTCCTCTTCTTCTTCTTCCTCCTCCTACTTCTACTTCTTCTTCTTCTTCTTATTATTATTATTATGAACAACAACAATAATTCATCAGTTAATCGTGCAAGCTAACGTAAATGTTGTGGGTTTAAATTTTATTTTTTGTTTGTTGTTTTCCACAGTAAATTTCTTTTTATTTGTTTCTGTCTGTGTGAGATTACCACTTAACTTGTCTTTCTGAGACATGTTTGTTTATTTCTTAAATATTGTTATTGCACCAAGACACGTGTTAATGAATAATCCTGCTGTCGACTCAGTCCCTACTGTGGTATTGGACACATCAATGCACATGGCACAACATGATGCCAGTAGATACACTCAGATGCACACCAGACAGTATCGGTAGAAATCTTCATGGTTTCAATCGTAGCATCTGGACTTGCTGGAGTTTTTCGAAGACGTTTCACCTCTCATCTTGGACAAGACGTTTCATCTTGGATGAGAGGTGAAACGTCTTCGAGAAACTCCAGCAAGTCCAGATGCTACGATTGAAACTACGAGGATAACCATGAGCTGGATGACTGAGAACCTTCACAGGCATATCTGTAGAAATACACAAAGCAGTGAACTGTTATCCAGTTGTCCTTTTCCAGAGCACTCTTACATGTTCACAAGCTTTCAGTGGTTTTGTTGTATACTGATGCTAATGTGTTAATCAAGTTTGCAATCAATAATTCATCACCTACAGAATGTTCAGCAGCTGAAACAACAGCCAGCCAGCCGGAGGCATCCTGTGTCCATGTTGTTCATTATCTGAGACGAGCATACTACCAGGTTGAGTCTGCATGTTCAGGCCTGCGAAGATTAATATTTGATGCCTTTCACATCACACCATGGCCAGCCAGATGTCCGGACGGTGTACACTCAGTACTTGGACATGTCCATTGTACTTTATCTGAGGTTTATTTCATTATTCTACCTGTCTAAAAATCCAGGTGATGCATTGTCTTAAAGAGTTTGTGAAGATTCTCAGTCATCCAAGTCATGGTTATCCTCCTAGTTTCAATCGTAGCATCTGGACTTGCTGGAGTTTTTCGAAGGTGAAACGTCTTTGAAAACTCAAGCAAGTCCAGAGATGCTACAATTGAAACTAGGAGGATTGTGGTAAAGAGCATGCTTGGAGAGATTTGTCAGCTAATCTTCACGTTCCCATTTTTTATGTAAAAGGATAAGACATTCTGTCAAATGATCTCGCCAAATTTATTACACATTTAAGGAAGTTGTCAACTGTCTGCTTGTTTAGACTCTTCTTCCCTCTCTCTCTGCATGTCCTTCAAACAATCTCGTCTCTCTCTCTTTGATTTTACAGGAAGAATGCAAGCAGATCATGGCACGCCAGAAATCTAACAGCCAGTCGGATTCACATGACGATGAGGTTTCCCCACCACCACCCAACCCTGTTGTCAAGGCCCGCCGCCGCCGGGGAGGGGTCAGCGCCGAGGTCTACACTGAGGAGGATGCTGTCAGCTACGTACGCAAGGTCAGCCTTGGGGGATGGATGCATGCATAAACATCTATTCACAAATACACACATCCAATACGCACATTTCTGTTCATGCAAGCTCAACATTATGTTTGCACACAGATGCATACATATTGTAAACATCCAGACAGGTTAACTCCAACCTGTTTGGTGCTTACACTGTCCAGAAACCAAGTGTTGGAATTACAGGGGCCTCATCCAGCGCTAGAACCATGAAAGTACAGTCTAGTATAATCGATAACATCAAGCAGTCACTGAGGTTTTGAGTTGTTTATTTGCTGGACAGTTATTCTGTGAACACCCACTAAGAGCATAAATGCAAATAGAACAACATGATATAAACAAGATGACAGCACTTAATGACACATCACTGAGTTTATTTACAACAACATAAACTGTTTTCTGAGTCATCTCCTGAACCGGTGTTCTGCACAGATGCTGAGATTCTACCTGTGATAGGTTCTACTGATTGTTTACGTCTTCATCAGTAAATTTAAACATGTGCTGAACAAAGTCACTGTTAGTATCTGTACAGTTATTGTTGACCTAACTGATCTAAGCATGCACAGATGACTTATTTAGCCCACATCTGAGGGTACCGTCAATGAGGTTTTGCTGGAAAGACTGTGGAATCTTATTTCTAGTAGTCACTTGGTGTCTGCTTCAGTTCTATTCAAACTTAGAGTTAAATTATTTTAAAAGCGCAGATGTCTGGAAGCCTGGAAGTACATGTAAAAGTCTGATTGGAAACCCCGTTGTGTATCTTCATGGACAAGAGATTTCTCCAGGCCCTACTCAAATTATGAAAATGTTTCTTGTATTCACGCTATCTTAAACATCACATTATAGCAGGTAACACTGAACACAAAATCTCAGTAATTTAGGACGCCAGCTTTTCTTTCATTTACACCTGGATTTACTTTGCGTGGCTGCTCTGTAAGACACTGTGGTTGACAGATGAGATGAAATATTCATGTTTTTTCTTTGTGGACAACAAGACTGTTAGAGTTATCAGTCCTCTCATAAACTGCCATGTGTCCATTCCATAATTTATTGACGCTAAAGAAAAGGATTCTCTTGTGCCAGAAACTGTAACTCGCCTTTACACACACACGCGCATACACAGACACACACACACACACGCGTACACCAATAGGTGTATCATTACTATGCTTGTTCATTTGTAATTAACTTGACATGGCATTAATTGCTGGGTAATGACAAAACGGCATGAACCCCCGTCACCACGCTGTAATTGCATGGCCACTGAAGCATGCAGTGTGTGTGTGTGTCTGTGTGTGTCTGTGTGTGTGTGTGTGTGTCAGGTGTGAGCACACACCCACATGCATTTGTGTTTAATGCTCTGAGGTCTCTGCCAGACACTGCAGCTATGTGCCATTGGAAGAAGGCCTGTCTCCATCTCCAGCCTAATTTTCTTCTCTGTCCTTCACTATCTCACTGACTGAGTCACTGACAGACATATGGAGCGATCCACAGCCACGTCAGCAGCATCCGAAAAAGAAAATCACTTTTTTTTCTAACACAACGGACCCATCAGTCTGGTCAGAGAAAAGACAATGAAAACTTAAATCCCATGAAAACATGAACATGAAAGCACATAACCGCTTCAGTATGTGAGAGGATTTCTTCTTACCACTGTTGGACAACACGCACACACACACACACACACCGCTCTGACGTCTTCCTACACGATCACTTCCATTAGTGACTCCACTGTGAAAACCAGCAGCTGATTTGACAGAACACAATCAATCTGCTAACCCTGCTCATCTGATTAAAATGTCCTGTGAAGTGCGGTGAGTGTGTCAGGCCCGTCAGTCAGAACAAGCTGCTTATACGACCGCTTACATCATGCTGTATTAAATGCCGTTGATTTTGATATTAAAAAAATGATTTTGCAGAAGCTGTGAATGACACCTCGTCATAAAATTACTACAGAACCATATCTTCACGTCTGTCTTTAACCCAAAGGGCCAGCTATCGTATCATTAAGCTGACCAGTAAAAAATGAGTCCGTCTGAATTATAACTTGTGCAAAAACCTTTTGCGAGCTGGTAACAAGCTGAGCGCCCTGACATCTAATCATTTCCTAGGTGATGGAGATGGAGCTTGTGGAAGATGAGTATAAAATCCGGGCTGAATCAGTCAGTTTTTATTTCTGCCCACTAAGTAGCCGGGCCTGAGTTCTGCCAACAGATAAAATGTTTTATATGTGATGTGGTTGTGTGTATTAGTGTGCATGTTGTGCACAGCTCAGTGTGGTTGTCTTCATGTGGAGACATCTGTTGCTTTAACGTAATTACAGCCTACCCCCTCCTCTCTCATATATACATGTTCCACTGCTATTCAGCCAGTGAAGGAGAAGAAGGTTGTATGAACCTGTCTCACTGCAGTGAGACGGGTTCATACAACCTTCTTCTCCTTCACTCTTTCTCATGCTTTCTTCCTTTCTTACTCCACAGTGATAAAAGCATAATGTCTCTTTATAAACACAGTCTTCTGTGTTCAGCTGCTTTGTTGTGGCCTCAGACTTTGCCATTGCCTTTCCGTGAACACACACCACAGAGTCTGGGACATGAAAATGCATGTTTTATGAATGAGTTCAGAGCTCTTGTGAATTTTTAAGGTCTGTTTGACATTTTGAGTGTAATCCTTGAACAGCTGGGCTTTCCCAAAAATACACAGACACACGTGTGGGACGTTTCTTTCGGAGTTTGCCAATGCGCTGCTCTTTAATTACTCAATTTAGTCTTCTTTTGAAGTCAGTCCGATCATGTGTTTGTGCTGGTTTGTTTTATGTGTCCACCTGCATAGTGTTGCCACAGTCCACTGCACTGTAACGGCTCTTACTTCTTTGTCTACACAGGTGATTCCAAAAGACTACAAGACCATGACTGCTTTGGCCAAGGCCATCTCCAAGAATGTGCTATTTGCCCACCTGGATGACAATGAGAGAAGGTACAGAACCAGAGTGACATCTTTAATAGGTTTGCACAGCGTCCACTGTGATGCCAGTAACCAGAATGTGTGTTTGGACTGTGAGTGCATGTTTGTAAGCTGATAAAATCATGAACAGGCCATTGTTCCAGCTGAGTGTATTGCCCCTGTGGCCACTGAGTGCCAGTGTTGTCCTCATCTCTAGTCTGCAGAGACATGGACATGGGGGTGCAGCAGTGGGTGGGTAAGGGGCAACTGGATGTGTCTGGGTATGTTGTATTGCACTGTGTTGTTGGTTGTTATGGTAACTTGTGTGTATGTCAGTATCGTATTGCATATTCAGACATGGGCGGTGGTGCACAGATACACAGCTTGGAAATCTACAATTCTCCATACTTGTGTCTAAGAGAGAGAAAGATGCCAGTTTCCCTCTTTCCCTCCCTTTTTCTTGCCATCTGCTCTTATTCATGTTCTGTTCAGCCGTGTTCTCACCATCCTTCCATCTGCCCCAGATCTCCAGTGATGGCCCAGTCTGGCTCTGACAGGAGATGGGGTGTTGTGGGAAAGGCTCTCAGGTGGCTGGTTGGTCCCGCCTGCCAGCCGGAATAGTGTTTCATTGGCGGGGAGAATCCATTATGCCCCATGGAGAGGAAAACACCGGAGCTTTCCTGTTGGCTAAAGTCTCCACAGACCAAACCCGAAACACACTTTTTCCACTCTTTCGTCAGTTGACAATTTACCGTGGTCCCTTTGGCACAGGCACGCAGGCCTCTGATTGCACGTCACTGCCTCTGAAGTAGCCTCGAGCTGGGTGCGACATGTGATCAGTCCGGACAGTTTGAAAAACCACGTTCTTGGGTGGCTAATGTGGCAGATTTGAGTTACAACAGAAAAATACCTGTCAGGAGACCATAAACCATCAGGTCTTAATGAACTGTTGGCTCGCCAAGCTGTGTAATGCCGTCGTCATCAGTCCGTGAAACCATGCATGATGTAGAATTTACTTGACTGGCTGTCATGTTTGTTGTCCCACTACACACAGCATCAACCATTAATGCTGTGCACACAGGATTTTATTGTTGTGGGATTTGTGTGTGAACATGCAGCTAGCAGTGCAGAAGGTTCTTAGCTGGTGGATTGAACAGGGACACAGCAGTTAGTTGGCTTTGCCTTCCTCTGACTCGTACAGTGTCCCTCCCTCTCTTCTGCTCTCCAGCTGATGATGCTGGACGGCTGGTTGGCTGACTGGTTGCTCGATCGCATTGCGGTTGTGTTGCGGTTGTTGCGCCTGGAGCCCCCACAGACAGAAGTGTGTGGATGTATGCCCAATGTGGTCTTCCAGCATTAATGACAAGCTGCACAAAACAACCAGAAGGCCTCTGCACATGGCTCGGTTGCTTTAGATTACACTGCGTGTTCCCACTGGTAAGACTTGGCATAAACTTTTGCCTGAAAAGCTGCATCTGTGATTTTTGCTCATATTGGACAGTATTGGATATCTACAGTATGATGGTTTATCCTTTAAAGCAGCAGTCTGCAACCTTTTTTGCACCACGGACCGGTTTCAAACAAGACAATTTTCTACGGACCAGTCATTGAGCGCAATGACTGGTCCGTAGAAAATTGTCTTGCTTGAAACTGGGGCCTGCCAAGAAGCGTTCCGGTTGATGATGCTGCCACCACCATGCTTCACATCATGATGCTGCCACCACCATGCTTCAGTTCATCAGACCGGTCATCGCACTCGATGACTAGTCTGTAGAAAATTGTCTTGCTTGAAATCGGTCTGTGGTGCAAAAAAAGGTTGCGACTTTTTAAAATTTAAGGTTTTTTTATTTAAAAAAGTGTCCTAAATGAATAAAATTGCTTTTTATCACTGAATGTGTATTTACTTTTTCAAGTGTCTCCCTCTTTTCACAGAAGCTCTCCACAGACGTTTGTTTTTTATTAATTTTGGGTAGAAACGAGTACAGGCAAAAGTGGCGGGAGACAATCTAGCCATTTTTCAAAATAAAACACTCAGCGGACCCTGCCGGAAATAAAGTAAAAGGGTTTTTATTCTTTCTGTGCGGCCTGGTACCAAATGACCCACAGCCCAGTGGTTTGGCACCGCTGGTCTATGACATAGAGTCATAGAAACAATCATTGGTACCCTTGGCCACATCATGATGCTGCCACCACCACGCTTCACTGTGGGGACGGTGTGTTTGTGAAGATGTTTTATGTCTGATAATCATAGCGTCTAGTCTGATGGACAAAAAGCTCCATTTTGGTCTCATCAGACCAAATATCCTTCTGTCCCAGAAGTGATGGGAAGACGATCTAGTCATTTTTCAAAATAAAACACCCTGCAGACCCCACTGAAAATACAATAAAACATTTTTTTTCTTTCTGTGCGGCCCAGTACCGGTATAAGGCTCGGTGGTTGGGGACTGCTGCTTTATACTACAGCAACACAACGAAAAATCAAGACAAACTCTGCTTGAGAGTGAAGAATATTTTTTGTCTGTTGATTCCTTCTGTTGTTGGCACTGATGAAGTCATGGTATAAAGTATGTCAATTTTCTCTGGATCTGCCAGAACTCCGTTGGACTGAGACACACTGTGTAAAAAAAACAACAAAGCTGTCAAAACTTAAAATATCAAGGCAACATGATGCGAGAGATCTTTAAGTTTTCTCAACTTTTGACAACTAAAGCTGACTTTACTAAGTTTGATAAGTTTGGACAAAAGTTCTGTCAACTAGGATTTTCTTGTGCACCCAACTAAATGTTGGGTCTAAATGTTGTTCCTTTGTCCAGTCCACCTCCTGCCTGTTTAATTGCCAGAAATGTCCGACCACCCACATGTGGCCCAGCCAGCTAAGTGAGGAACGTTAATGAGCATTCGTGCATAGACGTTACAGTCTTCTACGGGGTTTCCATCCAGGGAAATGCAACTCAAGTAATTTCACCAAATAAACTTTTGTTATCGTCTTATCAGAACTGTAGCAGAGGCAACAATAGTGAGAAGTTTGCTGTGCTGACTCGTTATTGTTAGTTGCAAGTGGCAGTGCTTAATTTATGAGTGATGCTAGCTCAAAACACTAATGAGAACAACAAATGCCTAATTATTGTTTTTACAGTGCAGATTAGTCTGACTACACGGCCCCCTCCCTGCCTCTCACTCTCTTTCTTGAATCTGTCCGTTTATGTCATCAGATGTTCTTGTACTTAAGATCTTGTTGGGTGAGAAAGAATTAGTGAAAGTTGACAACGGCTCCGGATGCAGGCCTTTATTTGACATGACAGTACAGAAACTGTTTGATCATCAGTGGGATGGAGTTAATGTCGTCACGCAGATGAAAAAAGTTGTTTCCTTGTTTGAGGTGAGTGTGTGTGTCTGATAGCTGTGTGTGTGTCAAGGAAACATCTTGTGTTATTAGTCACTCAGCAGTTATGTCAGCTGAACGCTACACGATTTGTTCAGCTATTAGCACTATATTATGCTATCATCCCTTTCAGTAATGAGTGTGATTGAGAACAGTGAAGCCTTCTCTGTTTCCTGCTCTCTCTCCACTGCTCTCTTTTTCCTCTCATCACTTTTTTCTTCATCTTATCCTCTGTTGTCTCTTCTTCATAATCTGTCTCATCTTCTTGACTTACTTATCTAACTTTCTAGGAATCCAGGGAGACCATACTGGCCCCGCAAGCAGTTCACTTTTCTTGCTCTCAGTAGCAGACACTAGTGGACAGAGCTGCTTTTTCTCTTGCTTTTTACTTTTATAGTTCTCTTGTTTCCTTTTAAAATGATTATAGCTCTGCAGCAGTTGAATTTTGTGCCTTATTCGTGCATGTCTTTTTAGTTTTTCTGTCACAGCACAATCCAATCCCACATTCTAATCATTAACAATCAAAATGTATGTGCACATTTTAATAGGTGTATAATTTACAGTTACAGTACAGTTAGTATCCGTATATTATACTCATTCTTGATTTTCTCTAAGGTGATCCGTATTTATGATTTAGATTTAGATTAGATGAGGGTCCAATAATCCCAGTGTTTAAGCCGCTCTGCCAACACCTGCATATGAACATCATGCAGGACAAGTCATTCCAGGATGTTTTCAGCGTTGAAACTAGCCCATTGACTGTGTGTATAATTACAGGAATGAGAAGAAAAATGGTCCGAGAGGGCATCTTAGGACAAGCAGAGTCATTATTTAAATGCTTTATAAACCTGTTTTGTGAATGTCTGCTTCATCAGCTTTCACTGCAGGCTGTTAAGACTTTTGTGTGTTTGTGTCTGTCTGTAGGACATTTAGAGAGTCAAAAGTTGACTTGGCATAAACTTTTTCTGAGAAGCTACATCTGTGATTTTTGCTCGTGTTGGACAGTATTGAAAATCTAAAGTATGATGGTTTATCCTTTATACCAATGGTCTGCAACCTTTTTTGCACCACGGACCGGTTTCAAACAAGACAATTTGCTACGAACCAGTCCTTGTGCTTACCGGTCTGTAGAAAATTGTCTTGCTTGAAACTGGTCCGTGGTGCAAAAAAGGTTGCACTTTTTTTCATTTAAAAAAGTGTCCTAAATGAACAAAATTACTTTTTATTGCTAAATGTGTATTTACCTTTAAAAGTCTCTCCCTCTTTTTGAAGAAGCTCTCCAGAGACGTCTGTTTTTTTTTATTAGATAAGACTCGAGTGCGGGAAACGAGCACAGACAGAAGTGGTAGGAAGGCCATCTAGTCGTTTTTCAAAATAAAGCACCCTGCAGGCTTCGCCGGAAATAAAATAAAACATTTTTATTCTTTCTGTGCGTACCAAATCACTGTGTTTCTGTCGGTTTGGTGTTCTGGAGCGTTTAGAGAGAACGACGAGAGCAAACTGAACATTCAGATTGTATCCTTTGACTCTGCTGAAGTGTGGTGCTACCTGAGCACTAGTTTTATGATGCTCCTGGTCTTTACTCTATGTTGGCCATCCTGAAACTTAGCTGTCCTCAAGGTAATGAGGTCATCAGGCAATAATAATTTACTGTTTATGCTAGATTAGTGTTAGGTCACAAGTGTACCTAAAATCTTAATTGTAAAGTTCATGAACTGTAGTTTTGATCAAGAATAAAATTCATGAAGATGATCAGAAAAGACATTTCAGGCACACAAATACAGCCGTCACAACAGAGGATGAAAGAAATTGCATTATCATGAGAAACACACACACACACATATGCATGCACACATAAGTAAATTCTCAAGTATGCATGTCAGAATGTTTTCCCAGTGTGTCTGCTCCAGCTGGGAGCGTGGAGTCTTTGATTAACACACCATTCCATATGTCAAACTTTATGGCCTCAGAGTTTTTGAGCTCCACCAGCCATGTGTGTGTGGTGTGTATGCATGTGTGTATGTGTGTGTGTGGTGTGTGGTGTATAGTCCATCTCTCCTCAGCTGTCTGGAAATGAAATCTTAACACATTTTGCCATCTGACAGATTTCAACAAAACAGTTTTTTGTTATTAGAGGTGATTAAAGTAGAGTTGAGTGCATTCTCTTCTTGTATTTACAGCATTTGAAACATGTATTATTTAGATGTATCCATCAGAAGAGATTTATAAAATATATAAAATGCACATCAATTTCACAGAATTTTAGTGTTTGGTATGGCGGCATGTACTGAAGCTGCACCAGCTACCATGCCACACACATTTATACAATCCTGATAATGAAATAAGAATAAATTGTTTTCCACTAAGACGCAAATCAGAGGCTGGAGTGTGTCTAAAGAAATCCGTGCAGGATAGACAAAACACCCCCAGACGTGAATGATCCCACCACCATGTTTCAATGCTGCAGTGTCATTCTCTCCTATGGGCCTCCACCTTTGATCCATCAGTAAATAAGACTTCTTCTAGTCATCCACTGAGCTGGTTCGTCTTAGCTTGCCACAGCTGTTTGGTCCTGTTTCCACTCCTTGTTCTGCTACTCTACTTGTTGCATTTACTTAAGCCCCTGATGACTAGATAAAATATACTCGTGTGCACTTTAATAGAAGGGATGCAAGTCAAAGTTGAGTAGTACAGAGCAAAATCTTTAACTTTTCTTCTTCGTTGTACATGTCTTATTGTCTGTGTTTTTACATGTTTCTAAATGATCAGACTCTCCGATTATTTTCAGGTTAACTTAAAAAGACGACAGATTTTTTGACGTGGTCTCAGATTTTGCAATGCACCAAAGCTAGGAATATTAAGTTCTGCAGAAAAACAGACGAGGATTTGATAGAAATAAAACTTCTAAGAGCGTGAACAAACACTAGACCTCAGACACATTGTTTTATCTGCTCATCTCTTTGACCTTGGCTGGTCTCTGTTGTAATGAACCTCTGTCACGGTGCCACGGGTCACAGGGTGGCCTCCTCTGTTTGCTGGCCATTAGCTGCCATAATGACCTCATTATGATACAACCGTATAAACAGACACAAGATAAGCCAGGAGCAGGTGTTTGATTTCACATTGTGTCGAGCCCAAGTCAGTCTGCAGTAACTGTACAGCAGCTATCACATCGAGTGAAGCTGGTATCTCATGTTAGCATCTGGATGTTTGATTATTGTGATTTTTAGATTTAAGATCAGATTAAAGTTTTAAACTAGGAAACTGATAAGAGAATCAGCTCGTATCAGTTTTGCATCCATTTGGATCTGGTCTCAGTCACTGCTCAAGACTACATCCTCATTGTTGTATATGCTCATGTCGCCTGTTTATCTAGGCTCAGCCTCATCTTCCTGCCACCTCCCACCATTAAACACCCATTGAGAGTTGGTGTTTTAATATGTTCGCCTGTTTAAACACACATTCTTTCGGTTGCTACTGTTCTTATCTGACTTCCTACTGAAGTGATATGAAATGAGACTTCTGATAGCAGCAAGCTGAGTGGTAATGTTTTTCTGCACACCTGCCTACGTGACCTTGATGATCCGCCTCTGTTCTGTGTATGAACAACAACGGAGAGAAACCAGTCTCCAAGAGGCCTCTGGGAAATCTTTCAGGAGTGCTTTTATTTTCCCCTTGACACAATCAAAACACACAAATAGAGACACATGTAGTCTCATCAAGCTCTCCGTTTCTGCCCGCCTGCATTACTCTAATGCCCTCATACCACAGACCTCTCTCTTGGGGACAGTATGCACACTAGAAGTCCCACTCTCGGCAAATCCACATAAATAGTCTGGCATGCACAAGGAAACCCTGTTTATCCAATTTCTTGAGCGGACTTGGCAGAGTTTGCAGTCTTCTAAAATACCATTTCCATCTGTTAACAGGAGTTGTTAAATCTTTTCAGGTCAGGACCTAAATGTAAATCAGACAACAGCCGTGATTTATCAAGAGAGGAAAACCAGTTTTGCAGTGTTCCATTAGAAGCATGACAACAATTAAGTATTTGCAGTTTTGAAGCAGAGGGTACAATGGGGGAAAGGGCCTGTAAAGAGGTGGTGGTTACCTCATCCTGCCTGCTTTAATCCTCTAATTAACAAGCAGAGTAATGAGTTGATGAAGTGACTGATTAGTCCACCTCTGACCCTGAAACCCTGACCTCTGCACCTTCCCCACCAGGCCCTGCCGATGGACAGGGGACATCTTCAGTGTACTGGCACTCATTGTGTGTGTGTGTGTGTGTGTGTGTGTTTGTGCTTTAAGAGGTGGAAAGCAATAATAAATAAATTACTGAGACAGAAAACTTCTACAAACAAACAACAGCAAAGGAAAAAACCCTAAAACTGCTCGACAGAAATCCGTCTTCTCTTGTGTTGCAGCGGAAGTTTATTTAAGGGACAAAACAACAGAGAGGAAGCGATAGAATAGCGGACTGTCTGCCGTATCAGATGAACACAGCCGTCATTATCATATCCGATAGCTCAGGAGAAATGACATGAAACTTGAGCTCAGCACTACAGTGACTGAGTCGACGTCTGACTCACAGACAGGCTGTTTCTAGAACAACAAATGTGCATTGGTTAAAACGCACCAGAACACAGCTGCAATCTACCTACAACCCCATCTGTTCACTGAGTCTGCTGTTACCATGGAGCAGTCCTTGGGGGGGTGGGCTGGGGTGGTGGGAGGGGGCTTTGCCACACACAGATAAAACAGGTATTAACTGTCATTGGACTCATTGCTGTTTGTAGAGAGGCGTGATTGTATTTGCACTGCGTGAGAAATGGTATAAACAAGCAAGTACATACATTTAAAATGACTGTGTGCATATGGGAATGCACACTGGCGTTAGTGGCCCCCAGCAGACTGGCCTTCCTGGTACACAAGGTGGTAAACAGGACGTAGAGACACTGAATGAATGAATGAGTGGAAGGTGCTGGTGAGTCGTGTTTCACCCAAATGTCTTTTTGTGGTGTTGTTAGGATGACAATTGAAGTATCCTGTAGTCTGTAGTGTGTGTATGTGTGTGTTGGCTTTATGGTCATTTGTGTGTCTTTTCCCATCATTGTGAGAGGACCTGTTTCTCTGTGTGTTCAGGTGGAAGCATAGTGACGATGTTTAACTTCGTCTATGATCTGTATTTTATGGTGGCCTATGCAACAACTGCACCATGAACAGAGTAGCAGCTTTGTGTTTGTGTGTTGTCCGGCCTGTTTGTTTGAGTGTGTGTTTGTGTTTCCTGTCGTAGCGATCCCCTCTCTGAACCACTGTGTGTTCTCATCCCTGTTTTTCCTGAGAGCCTGGTGGTCCCCTTTTTCCCATTTTTACAATTCACTACTTTCTCTCCCTCTCGCAGCCTCATTCACGTCTACATCCACGCACACATCCAGGCCCTCCCCCACATTCATGTGAAGTCGTGTCTCTCCGTCCCCTGCATGGCTTTGTGCTGCTGCCACAATGCCAGGGGCCAGGCGATGAGGTCACTCACCACAGGAGAGCTGCAGGCCTGACTGAACCTCGACCATCCCCACCATCCTCCCCCAGCATGCTGCGTCTTTGCTTCAGCTCAGACAGCTTCACCTTTACGCCCATGCAAACCACAGGGCACACACACACAAACATATCATTTGTAGGAAGCTCGTATCAGCCAGGCTTAATGTTTGCATGCTAGTTCAGGAAAACACACTCAAACACACACGTCAGCAAGTGCACACATGCATGCACAAACACAGTTGCACACACACTCAGCTGCACAGATAGCTGGAAACTTTTGTCCTCTCTCATACCCTCTGCTGTGTATCAACCTGTCCCCTGCTGCCTCTTCCGCCCCCTGTCATCGTTCTCCATCCTTCACTCTATCCATTTCTTCATCAGATTCTTCAGAAAGCAGTGAGAAGTGTTGTAGTGTTGGTGTCTGGAGTCCTTTTAGAGCTCCCTCCAAAGTGTACCCCGGAGTACAGGACTGATTTCCAACTAGCTATGATTCATCCCTGCCCTTTCAGCTGCTTATACCACCAATGTAAGAGTGTGTGTTCGTGTCCATGTAGATACATTTCCATGTACATGTGATTAAAAAACTCCTGTGTGAATTTATGTTTTTACACATACATGAATGTACAGCACACATTCATGTTTGTCTCGCAGTAAACTGGGAAAGTAAGAGAAGCTGGCCTCGGTTTTAGATCTCAACGTCACAGATCGAATGTCCTCAGTGGAAGAAGTAGTGAATCATCTTAGTCTCACCTCAGTCCTTCCAAACAAAACAAACGTCAGAAATAATCTAGCTGTTGTAAGGAGTGGAAGTCATTTGGACGCAGCAAAAGAGAGGGCGTGTTTTAAGCTGTTAAGCACCAGCATCTGGGTTATGGTTATCCTCGTAGATTCAGTCATATCTGGACTTGCTTGAGTTTCTTGAAGATGTTTCACGTCTCGCCCAAGACGAGAGGTGAAACATCTTCAAAAAACTCAAGCAAGTGCAGATGTTAAGATTGAAATCATGAGAATGTGTGTGTTTCATGGTCAGGAGTGTCTCAGGTCATCTGCAATCATGGACAGTGTCACGTTTTACTTCATGTGAATGAATATGTAGGCTAAATGTGTGCAGTGCGACAGTAACTTCCTACCAAGTGTTTGCCCCTGCCGTGAGGACATGATGTTCCTGCAACCCTCCAGTGCCTTTATAGCTCATCCAACGCACACACTGACCACCACCACACATTGGCCGGGGACAGAGCAGCCTAGCGCCTTGCAGAATAGGCTGGCCTGGCCCATGGCCTCCTATTGTATACATCCCGTCTGCTTTGTCTACACTATTGCGATAGGTTCCAGTGCACAGTCACAGACAACAGTCTTGTTATAGTGTGTTAATTCTCCCATGACCTCCTTGTTGGTGTCACTCTGTTCGAGTTTCATTTAGATTATAGGCACTCGGCCCATTTCCATGCTTGATAAGCGTCAGTATGGTTCATCTCATAGTCTGTGTTGCTGATTTTAGGCCAATACAGAGGGACTAGTTTCCTTTAAAACTTGCAAAACTAAAGCTGTTATCTAGTTATCCACAATGCATAGAGTGACTTAGCTTTTGAGATGGTTGCTGTGCACAATGATTTGGATTCAAATTGCTGTTTTGGTTCACATCTCTGTAGAAAGTTAAATTGTGGAAAAGAATCTATTGATCTGAATTTGCAGGGAGATCTGCTGCATGATGTCAGTGAACAACTAGCAAGACTCTGTGACACATAACAAACAAAGAAACAAAGATGAAGGAGGGAGAATACATCCTTGACTGACGGGTTTCCCTTAAACTAAATTCAAAGACACAGGGGACACTCCATAGATGATGAAAATAGTTAAAGGAAATAAGAAAATTATCAACTAAAATCCTGTTCCACATCTCTGATCTTATCGTCTCTTTTGGTGTCCTTAGTAAGATGAGAACATCAAGGTTAAAAGAGCATTCTAAGAGTGTGTGCTTCTCTTTTCATTTATCTGTTTTGTTGAAAGCCAGAATAAGAAGTTTTGTTTTTTGTGGCAAACAAAAGTCTAATCAGTAAGGAAGCAGGATAAACTTAGTAAAACCTGCTGAGGTAAGAAACCTTTAAATAAAGTGTTAGACTTCTGTAATTTTGTTTAATTCCTCATCGGAATATCAATTGAGGTGATCAAGTAGTTTCAGTATCCATGATAGGAGCCTTATGTAGTGCACACCATAACCATTTGTCAGTAGGGGTGGAAATCACAGGGTACCTCACGATACAATACGATACGTAATACATGGCTCACAATACCAATACTATCACGATACTGAGATAATCAATATATTACAAGACAATCACATAACGCAGGCTGACTGGAAACGGTCGCTGCATCAGCCACTTTCTCAGCAAGGAGTTCAGGATGGTGGTGTTGCAGGTGGGTCTGCATGTTGGTGGTGTTGCCTGTCTACTTTACTTTGGACTTAAACGTGGATGGGGCGTCTCTTACGGTATCGTTGCTGTCCTCCATTATATCTGTACAGACTCTTCTTGGGCCGATTCATTTCCGCTCCAGTCTCCCTCATTCATGTGATAAACACCACTGTGTGGAGTCATTAAGTAGTGATGCTGGGGAAATGGCAGCTGGCATGGTTTAGAGCGCCTTATTATATTAATTAAAGTATGGATATTTGGTGCCAGCGTATCAATACTCATACCGTACGAGGAGAGACGATGATATATAGCTGTATCGATATTTTGTCCCACCCCTGTTCATCAGTCCATCCATTATCTATGCCCACTTTGTCTTGTTGGACGTCGTGAGCAGCTGGAGTTTATCACAGCCAAGGCTGGGCAAAAAAAGGCCAAACTCCACACAGAAGGGTCTGAGCCCTGAACTTTTTGCTAACCACTGCACCAATGTGCCGCCAGCACCATAACCACAAAGCTCCTAAAGATACAAGAAGAATAGAGAAGCATCATTTTTATGGAAATTATCTCCATAAAAACCATGATTGAAATTCACAATTTAAGGCCTTGTAGTTCTCATCGTGTCCAGTGAGTCCAATGAAATGAAATCAGGTATCCAGTTAGCAAGTTGCTAACATTAGCGCATTCCATGGGTGTTAGCTGATTGCTCAACACTGTTCAGGTCTGCAGCCAGTGTGAAGGATGGAGCTGTCTTCTTCCAGCAGGGAAAGGCCTTACGTCAGTCAGATGTCAGCTCTTGAATGTCAGTTATTTTACCCAGTGCACCATTACCTCACTGCCCCGAGTGCCGTTTGAGGAGGTTTATACGCACACACAGACACACACACATGTGTGTGTGTCTGTGTGTGTGTGTATAATGAGCAATTATAAATAACCAAAACAGCAATTTGAATACACGGCACATTATACATGCAGTTGAGTGTGCATGCATAATGTGCCGTGTTGTGTAAACACCTCTCAGGTTCAAACCCCAACAAATTTGTGTCCTCATCTGCTTCTCAAATGCTTATCTTGCTTCAGTTCTTGTCTTGTGCAAGGTGGGAATGAAGTATGAAGAGGGGAGGAAAAGACATGCCCGCGGGACGGCGGCAGCATGTCCTGTGATGTTCGGCAATGTGTCTGGATAAGTGTATTTGTGTGTGTGTGAGAGAGAGAGAATGGGAGATAGGCACAGCTCTCAGCACCTGTACATAATGTTTGGAGTTATTTTATTGATGTAAAGTATATTATATATATTTATATTACATATAAGATGTCACCCCCTCCGTCTCCCTCATTCTATTGACACGTCCCCTGTAGACACATCACAGAGGTAGAGGCTCAGTCCTGTCAACACCTGATTCAGTCGGACCCTTTTCTCTCTAAGTGGAGGAAGAGCTCGATTTTTCCTGCCCTGAGGCAAAGAACATGGGGGGTGGGGGGTGGGGTAGAATGGGGCTGGGTGTGGGGGTACAAAAGTGTGAAAATCCATGAGTACTGAAGATGTGATTTAGGCTGACGGCATGATAAAAACAAGTTAAAATAAGAAAGGAAAAGTTTTAGTGAGGTTAAGAAACAGCAGCAAAACCTCTGTGCTGAGAAGAGAATGAGAAGGAAGGGAGAGGCGGCAGGGTCGGACATGTTTGTGATGTTTTCAGACTGACATCATGGCTGCATCAGCAGGTGGTGTGTGTTGGATCATCAGGTAGGCCTGGAAAACAGCCCTGTCACACTTAAAACACACAACAGTCTGTTAAAAGAAGAGCAGGGAGCCAGGAGGCAAAATGATTCAACTCTTACCCATATTAATAAAACAGGGTTTGGAGCACCTTATTATATTAATTTAAGTATGGATATTTGGTGCCAGCGTATCGATACTAATATCATACAAGGAGGGACGACGATATATCGCTGTATCGATATTTTGTCCCACCCCTACTGAGCTGTGGACTAATAACTGCATCATCTCAACACGATGCTCGTTCCAATGAAACGTGTCTCTTTCTGCTGAATTTCTCTCTCCAAGCCAGAGACGACAGAGTGTGAGGAAATCACTGGTGCTACTATCTGTACTGGGCCTGGTGAGGGGGAGATAAAGCCAGGTTGGCCTCTCATGAATTGGCATTGACAGGCCGGCAGGGTCCACGGTGCCAGAGCCACTGCAGTGGTAGCTAAGGCTGATGATGTTACTACCTGAATACCACTGATTCAAATCGGCTTAGTCGGTGTTGGTTAGTCTGTCCTCTAGACTGGCTATTGTCCCTGTATCGCGCTGGTTGTTTGAATCATTGGTGGCGTTTTGTTTTTTAATTATATATCAGTAACTCTATTAGATGTACAATCAGCTGGTGTTTACTAGCAGCAGCCCTCCTCGTAATGTGGTCTCCTGGATTTACGTGTTCCTTTGCTCATCTCACACCTCAGTTACTGCCGACAGCTTCCTGACAGAACTTGGGGGAGTGATATCTGACAGGGATTTAAAGGTTTTACAGCTTGCTCCTCCAACATTTAACTGGTTGACTCGTACCACTTCCTCAGCTGTGACCTTTGATTATGATGTTCAGACTGAAGAAACTGCAGCTGTTCAGAATATGCCACCAGAATTAGGTTTTAAAATAAGTCTGAGCTGAGAAATGGACCTTGCAGTAGCTTCATTTGATACCAACAGCAGCTACTGCAGGTTAAATAGGTGTGAATAACACATGAGAGGTCATGTAGGCAGTTTGTCACATCACCAGTTAAATACTCCACACAGTTCCTTGTTGGTGAGGTAGATTTTTATAGAGTTGAATCAGAAAAACTTGCATCTCTCCGCTTTGTGAATATAAAGTAATATAGATGTCAAGTTTGTTTTTCATCTGTGATGCCGGGAAAAGCTGTCGTGTTTGCAAAGATTCTCAGTCATCCAGGTCATGGTTGTCCTCGTAGTTTCAATCGTAGCATCTGGACTTGCTTGAGTTTGTCAAAGACGTTTCATCTCTCGCCCAAGATGACAGGTGAAACATCTTCAAGAAACTCAAACAAGTTCTAGGAACTTAGAACTTTAAGAGTACTTTTACAAATGTCTTCGAGATACTCAAGTGTGTCATGTGTTAAGTCCCTGACATGCTGTAGGGACAAGCAGTTACCTTACAACAGCACTAGAGCACCTGGAACTGGATTAAGAAAACCTCAGTAATACTGACTTGGTCTTTCTCTCGGACACGATCTGCTTCTCCTCAGGTGGTCTGATCGTTGCGCTTCGTGTAAATGATGGTTTCCTTCAGCAGGTTTGAGCAGAAGTCGACGGGTCATACAGATCACCTGTGTAAACGCCGCGGCCCTCAGGTGCTTTGGTCCTGAAGTGCACATATACCAAGACACACGTCTGCACTTTGAGGCAACAGGATGCATCCACGTTTACACCCCTTATAAATCTCCAGAGCCAGGTGTGTGGTTTTAACACGGTGCACTCCCTGCCCTCCGTCGGTTTCAAATACAACATTTAACCACACAGTAACTGAACTTCTGGAGAAGTCCACATATGTGAATGTTAACCCATATTACATCTTTGAAACTAAAATACCCTGAGAGGTCATTACTGTTAAATTCTACCTGAAGGGCTTTAAGAAGTCCTCAGCGTTCAACAGATCGTGGCAAAGTGAAAGAGTGCCGAGTATATTTTGGACTTTATGATGTTCGTCGGACTACATACAAAGAAAAGGCGAAGTTTTTCCTTCTCCTTGCCCGGCCTTCACGTCTTCTCTCTAATTGTCATCGCCTACAGCAAACATCCAGAACACTCAGTGCACATCAGCCAAACAGTAGAACCTTGCAGAAATAGTATGGTACTGATCCAAATTAACAGATTAATGCAAACAGACACTATTAAATGGGAATATCTGTTAATAGGAGTTATTTGTTGAATATGTGTGTCTGCAGTATAGTTCATAAAACATGCTCTGTATCAGTAAACTATAAAGTCTAAAAGCAATAGAATAGAGTAGCACAGAATAGAGGATTTACAATGTCAATTTCTCTGTATATCCAGGACAAACAGAGGAACCGAAAGGGTTCTGCTAAAATCAGCACTAGAGCAGTTGTGTTTCGATGCATCTCACCCAGCTGCACTGTAGTTCTGAAATAGACTACGGTTATGATTTAGCGGTTGAAAAAAGGATCTTTGTGGTTCGGGTTAACCAAGTAAGACACAACACAAAGTCCTGGGGGTTTGCTTCAGAGTCTGGAGGCTGATGTGAGGAAATGGACAGCAGCTGGCATGACCTGGACCTTTTTTAAAAAAAAGAAAAATTGTGCTGGGGTTCCAGTGTGAAGAAGGCCAGAAGCTTTTATGTCATAAATATCTTTCCTGAATGCTTCGCTGCTTTATAATTATTCCTCCTCTTTCACTCGCTGCCTCGTATTGCCTGTTCTGTTCATCTAGGTCTTAGTCATTCTGGGCACCTCAATCGAAGGCAACTGGACTCTGTAATATGTAATATGTACTAACAGACGTCTTTACAGACATATTACGGAGTCCAGTTGCCTTCGATTGAAATGCCCAGGATTTTAATTTTACAGTAAGTATGCAGCGTAAATTCTCTGTAAACATCTCCATCTCACAGCCTCCTGGTTGGTGTGTCTGCCTTAGTGGCTGTAAGATGTGTAAAAATCATCATGTAAACCAGGGGAACGTTTTCCTTGCCCTTCACAGCTGTTTTACATCAGGTCACCCTCTCTCTGTTTGTTAGCCCACGACACTTCCATGTTCTATGAACTGAGTTTACATTTGGTGTTGTGTCTTAAGGCCTCTACTTATATCATGGAATTATTCTGACTTGCAAAACAAAGACTATTGTTCTGATTTGCCAGAATCAACACTCTGAATTACTATCAACTGTGGCAATGAAAATTAGTCCTTCAAGCACTCATGACATAAACACTGTACCAGCCAAACCAGTGGCACGTCACTGCCAAGCTGAGACACGGCTTGGAGAGCTGGGAAGCTCCCGTATGCGGTGCAGTTGTTGATTATTTTGGATGTTGCAAAATCTCTTGTGCCCAGACACAGCGAGCATTCTGGATGGTCTCCCTATGAAGGACTTGCGCAACTCAGCATTCTGCGGCCCATTAAGAAGCACAAAGACGTGGCGGCACACACTGCTGTTAAAGAGCCCTTTGGTGTTAATGGCATAATGGCAGCGCTCTGTGTTGATGTTGTAATGTAAAAGATAAGATGTCTGCTGCTGAACAAATAAACAGCTGTTCTGTAGGAGAGATTAAGAAGGAGCGAAGAAGTAAGTGAGAGAGGAAGGGCCGTCATCACCAACCTGGAAGAACAACAAGCAAACCAGCTCCAACAAGCAGGCCTGATTTTATTTCATTAGTGACTGAGATCCCTCAAGCTAACCACTGTTTAATGGGTGTGTGAGAACAATAACGGGCTGTTGCTGCACAGTTGTGGGCACGTGTCGAAGATAGTGATGGAGCACATAAACTTCTCCTTTCATTCACATAAATGCACACACACGCATGGATACACACATTTCCTGCCTTGTACAAACTTCAGTCCGTGGTGTTTCATGAAAGGCACAACAAGGTGGGATGCAGAGTGTTGCATAAATGCATGTCTTCTCTATGATGTTATCCATTTTAATGTTTATTCCACCCGAGTCTACATCATTTTCAACATTGACTTTTAAACTGCTGCACTATGAAAGCCAGCTCTGGTTACTACAGACATGTAATCTATATACTACACATTTTTTTGCACTACAGTCAAAGACATAACAGCAGTGGGGCGTCTGTGATCCCACCTCTAAAAATCTCAAATCAAAATGATGTGACCAATCATCATATGAAAGTAGTTAAAGCTGGGTATGGATTAGTTTTCTGCTTTTTAGTCTGTGTTCTAGCATGAAAGCCTTGCAGTGACGTATCTCCACGTGTCTGGGCCACGATAGAAGCCTTGTCTGGCTCCTGAGGGTGGAGGTGAACTTCTAAGCCCCCACAGTCTGTAGGGTCTCTAACTGCTTCTCTTTCTATCTGTCTCTGTCAGAACAGCACATCCATTGTTAGTGGGGATGCCTTGGCTTTTCATAGGGTCAGAGGGGCTACAGGTAGCGGAAAGGACAAGATTAATCACTTTATCTGGGTGATAGACCGGGAAATGGGCGAAATAGGTGGGGCAGTCAGAGAAGTAGAGGGAAGAAAGGGGTAATTGAGAGGGAAGAGGAAGAGAAAAAGTGATGGAGAATAGACAGACAGGGAGGAAGTTGGGGATAAAGAAAGGGAAAGAGAGACAGGGAGACACAAGGGGCAGTAATTACCTGTGTAAGTATCTTTGTGGGGCTCACTGATGCATTCACTGAATGGATGGAGGGAGGTGGGGCATGAAAAGAGAGAAGCGGTCAAGTGTAATTACCTGAACCTACCTACCTCTCTTTGATCATCTTGCTATGACTATGCAGCCTGGTCTTTTCCTACTTTGCTGTGTGATGTGTCATCATCATCATCATCATCACTGCCGCCGAAGGGCACATACCACAGTACGGTCTATGAAACCACACTAAGGAGCTCATCACTCGTGTCTTCTGCTCATTTATGTGCAAATCACAAAAAGATTTTCACTTCTAAGTATTGATTGTCCCATGTTGGTTTAATTTTCTCAGTCTACGCTGCTGCACCTTGTGTTTTCTAGGGCCATTATTTTCATAAACCACACATTATCAGCTATACGTGACCTGAAACCAACTGCTCCACAGCTTCCTGAACAAACAGAGACCATGCCAAGCGCAGGTGGTCACAGATGTGAGGAGCGTCAAGGGCACTTCTGCAGATGTTGCTCTGACTAATTGGCATCAAAGCGTTTGGGTTTGCGTGTTGTACGGCATAAAGAGTGCAAGTTTTCATCCAGAATGCCTGTGCATAAATATGTTGTGAGACACGCGAGTGTGTTGGCATGCATAGCACCACGTCATTATGTAGGACAAGGCCTGTGAACCTTTTAGCTCGTGCTAGCTTGCGCACACTTCAAAGAGTGTTTTTCGTCCGTGTGTGCGTGTTTTAAAGATGCCTGAGTCAGTGGCCAGCTGCACTGACAGGGCCTATCTGTGGGTGTAGTTGGCCCAAATCCACCTTCTTAAGTCTGCTTTTTATTCAGTGTCACATAAACAAATACCAGCAGGGTCCGTTCATTTCCAAACCACTCAATAACATCCTCAGATCTCTCGCTAGCATCTGTTGACCTACGTTTTTTTTGTTTGTTTGTTTTGCTGGAGAGGTTCATGAACAGCAACACTTTTCTGTCCGTACTGTGCTGCAGGTTGGGTTTGGCCGTCTAAGCCTTTTCATTTCTAAGTGCTGCACCGTGTAGTGGGCCGTAACTTATTTAACACCCACACATTATTTTGTGTGAACCTGTGTGTTTTCATAGGCAGTGTGTGCTCAGATGCAGACACACTGACTCAAGCACACACAGTTGGTAACACACACACACACACACACACACACACACACACACACACACACACACACACACACACACTATGTGCCCAGACCTGCCCCACATTCACTGAGCAGGTCTTGTATGTCTTTGATATGCCTGACCCTCTTTTATTGTTTTTTCTATATTTCTCTATAAGACGGGAGGTATGCAGCTGATTAGATAGATAAATATACCCTGAAGGTGTGAGATGGGCAGAGAGGAGGAGAGGAAAGACACTTAGTCTTTTCTTGTCCCAACACATCCCAGTAGCGGGACTCTAATCTTCTGAGGCTTCATGCATTTAAACAGCCCGATTAACAGCAGCCTAACAGTCGCTTTCCCTGCTGGACTCAAACAGAAATTTAATGCTTGGCCACAGCCACCATTTAGTTTGTTTTCTCAGCGCCTCTAAAGGAAGACACACACACAGATACCGGCTTTGATCGTGGACTGAAACAACAGTCATGTTCAAGCTGATGTGAAGATCCAGGAAAAGTGGCTGGTTCTAATATTTTCATAAGTTTGGCTTCGCATTTACCAAAATATACACAAGGTTCAGTGAAAACAGCAGCAGAAGCAGAGCCACAGTGATGCTGATGTCAGAAAAGGATAGCAACAAAAATACTGTGTGGTGTTTGTTGGACTAAACTGTGTATATTCCTGTTCATGTGTTCTTTGTGATAGTTCTAACTAGGGGTGGAAATCACGGGGTACCTCACGATACGATATGATACGATACACAATACATGGCTCACGATACTGTGATAATCGATATAATGCAAGACAATCACATAACGATACATCACCATATCTATAACTTGGATATATTCATACCTTGGTTCCAGTGTGTAGCATTTTTCCAAACCCTTCATTTTGGACCACACTGGATGGGCAGAGATCTTTGCAGATGAACCCAGTGATGGACGTTGTAATGCTGGCGGCCCTCGTGGACCAGAAAGGAAACTTTGCTTTAAACTTTGTATTAACGGCTGCAGGCTGACTGGAAATTTTCAGTCGCTTTCTCAGCAAGGAGTTCAGGATGGTGGTGTTGCAAGTGGGTTTGCATGGTGGTGGTGTTTCCTGTCTACTTTACTTTTGCGAGGCAGTTCTTGCATATGGCATAGTCTTTGTCCAGCTTGCTTGTTCCCTCAATGTTGCTAAAGCTGAAATGGGTCCACACTCTGGACTTAAACGTGGATGGGGCGTCTCTTACAGTAGCGTTGCTGTCCTCCATTATACCTGTACTAACTGTTGTTGGGCCGATTCATTTCCACTCCAGTCTCCCTCATTCATGTGATAAACGCCACCGTGTGGAGTCATTAAGTAGTGATGCAATATTTTGTCCCAGCCCTACTTCTAACTGGGATTGTGTGTGTTTGATTGGATGCTGGATAATGAAAAAAAAAAAGTTTTGTACACATTCAAGTGGATATGTTTTCTGTCTCTTTGGAGTGGACACAGTGATGATGGCTGCAGTCTTCTCCTGTTTTTTGCCTATTCTGCATATTTGTGTATGATTAAATGAACAGTTTAGAAAAATGGAGGGATAATGTTCCTTAATGTGGCTGATAACTGTGTCCTGTTTCTTCCCTCCTCCCTTCTTTCTTCCTCTTTTCTTCTCCAGTGACATATTCGATGCCATGTTCCCGGTAACCCACATTGCAGGGGAAACAGTCATCCAGCAAGGTTTGTATTAGTATTTTATGTAAATGAATCCATCAAGTAGAGGAAATTACAGGCGTGTTTATATACTTAAATGTAGGAGCAATAACTTAATCTACCGAACAAATACAAGCCTGAGATCTTGCTTTATTATAACCAATAAATCAATGAATATATAAAACCCAAGTAGTTTCAATCGTAGCATCTGGACTTGCTTGAATTTCTCAAAGACGTTTCACCTCTAATCCAAGAGGCTTCATCAGTTCTTGAACCTTCACAGTGCAAGAACTGATAAAGCCTCTTGGACAACAGGTGAAATGTCTTCAAGAAGTTTTCAAAAAGTTCTAAGCTCTTGAACTTGCTTGAGAACTGATGAAGCCTCTTGGATGAGAGGTCAGATGTCTTTGAGAAACTCAAGCAAGTGCAGATGCTATGATTCAAACTATGAGGTTAACCATGACCTGGACAACTGAGAATCTTCACAGACATGTAAAGTCCAAGGTGCCAAAAGTTTTTTCTCCTGTTCAATAACAAAACTAAAGACTGATATTGACTAAGACATTGAAAACATGAAATTGAATCCTAAAAGGAAAAGGAAGCAATCCACCTTCAGTGGCTGTATCTCAAAGAATACATCTACTGACTGCCACCAATAGTCATGTGTTTTTGTCCCACCACTCCCATGTTACCTCCTGTTCCTTCAGTGTGCACCAGATGTCAGATCCTTCTCCTCCGCCTAACTGCAGCCGTCCAAACCTCCTCTCCAGACATCTCTGGACTGTGAAGGAACACAGGCCAGCAGGGCCAGGCTGTGTTTTTCCAGAGCTCCCCCACACAAACTCCTGTCAGACACAGACACATGAAATCACATATTTAAAAGACTGAAAACACATGTTCTCACAGACGAATTCCCACTCTCAGATAATGCCATAATAATAACAATAATAATCTATACTTTGTTGATCCCCTTGGGGAAATTCCTTCTCTCCTTCTCTGTATTTGACCTATCCTATTCATAGTTAACCTTAACTATACATACTATAGTAACCCAGGGAGCAGTCAGGGGTTAAGGGCCCCTTGCTCAGGGGCCCAACAGTGGCTGCAGTAGGGGTTCGATCCTCTGACCTTCTGATCAGTAGCCAGGGGCTTTACCTGTTGCGCCACAACTGCCCCTATGTTCACACCTTCACAGAATCACATAGTTTACGGTGGCAGAGTGTGCCATACAAACACATCAGGTGAAGGGAATCTGTCGCTGCCTGGACACACACACACTCAGTCTCTCCTAACTCCTCTTCAAACAGCATCCAGGAGTATATCAGTCCTAATTTGGTGATAAGAAGTCCAGCTAACTCTGCAGGGCCCCCAGTCCCAGACAGCCCATTGTTATATACACTATGGAGTGTGGTATATACTACATGCGGCACTGATGTCATCACTAACGTCTGGACTACTGTACAGCTTCAAGAAGCCAACCTTGCTACCGGCTACTCACACAGTATTTAGACACAGCTAGGAGTTATCGACCACAAGACTGGAGCGGTATTTAAACAAAAGGGGGGATTTCCTCTATTATAACTTGCAGAGTGGAGCGTGGAGGTGTTTTAATTGTGTTCTGTTGTTAATTTCATTTGATGTTTCTGACGTGGATCCAGTTTTACTGTTACAGGCAACTGGCTCTTTGGTAACAGGAAGAAGTTTTGTTATTCGACATTGGAAAATTTCAAAAATATTCTAACATCAAATTAGTTTATTAATAATAATAATAATAACTTTTTTATATAGGACCTACAACAACAGATCATCATGGTTTCAGTTGTAGCATCTGGACTTGCTTGAGTTCATCGAAGACGTTTCACCTCTCGTGTTGGACGAGAGGTGAAACGTCTTCGATGCCTAACCATGACCTGGATGACTGAGATTCTTCACAGACATCTTCAACAACAGAATTTACAAAGTGCTTTACAGACAGGCCAAGACAGAAAAGAAGAATACTCAGGAACAACAGAAGGCCATTAAACATGGTAAAAGATTTTCAAAATGAATCAATACGCCGACACCAGATAAAAAAAGAAAAGTGCCATATTCAAGTCAGGAAAAAGAACAGATGAAACCATAAAGACAAGGCTAGAAGTAATAAATATGTATTATATTGTAAATAAATAACAAGTAAAGAGAATAAAATGAACAAATAGAATTAGATGACATGTTTACTGTGATACTGGGTAGAAACCACCTTAGAGGCTGAGGATGTATCCTAAGCACAGAACCTTAACAGTGACAGTTAGCCTGTGTTGAAACAAGGCCACACAGGGTACTGCAGCATGCACGAGTATGCGTGTGCACGCTCTGGTCAAATATTTGCCAGCACTCTGAGGCACAGAAGGACTGGAGGGACGCAAAACAAAGGCCTGGGCACCAAAGTGATAAAAGACAGGAAGAGCAGAAGAAAAGAAAGACGTAGTGAGAGGGAAGTGACAGAGCGGTGGATGAGATGAAAGAGAGGGAGGCAGAGAGCAGGAGGCCAGGTTGCAGCAGGTTATGCTTATACATGCATACATACGTGTGTGTGTGTGTGTGTGTGTGTGTGCGTGTGTGTGTGTGTGTGCGTGTGTGTGTGTGTGTGTGTGTCTGGGGTCTACACCTTCAGAAAGACAAGCCGCATTTTGCGGTGACAAATAGAGCTCTATGATTAACGAGCCCTCTCCACTCAGTATTAATTAGCCGTGTGAACTCCTGTGAACTTTACTCACAGGCTGCCCTCAGCCTTTCAACTCCTCAGGTGAACATACACAACCAAATGCACGAACACACACACTGTCACACACCCTATGAGATGCATACTTGTGTCACCTGTACTCGTATCATTACCCTCTTGTACTTATGAGTGGAGATGCTTTTATATCTCGTTGGAGGTTATAGCTGCAGGGGGACACTGACAGTGCTCATGCATGTGGCTGTCAGTCCGTTTTAATGATTTCCCCTGAGCCCTATGTAATGGATAGCATAATTAAAGGAACGCTTGCCATTTTTCAGCCTTATCTCCAGACTAGATGCTTTTATCATGCATCAACCAACCAGATCCCAAGAGTTGCTTCGAGGGTTATAGTTCACTTTGAAAGCCCAGCAGAGACACAATAGGGATCCAGTAAGCAGACAGTTTGAGGTCTGAGCCTTGCAAATATATCATGATGATACTTAAAACAGAATAAATGAAGTTCTGTAGCTCTGTGCTGTATTATGGATCTCCTGGTCTTTCCATCATACTGAGGTGTAGTAGTTCTGCAAACTGAGGCTCTTCTGTTTCAGAGTTTCCACTATTAAGCCACGCAGTAATGAATCCAGTTGTTGCTGCAACTTTGTGTTGGTGGGAGCCCTATTTCACAAGGATATTGGCAGGCCCACGGAAATATGCGTTCTGGAGGAGGCAGTGGCAGTTTAGACATTGGGTGTGCCCTGAAGCTTAAAGGCTCAAAGGAAAATAATTTCAAGACAAGAAACTAAATGGTTTCTGTTTAATTATGCTATAAACAGCAGAACCAATGAATTGCTGGTGCACATATCATGCAAAGATATGCAGCGAGGCACCAACAAAGGCAGGGAAGAAGAAGACTGTCTGCTAGCAAACATGGACGTAAACAGCGCTGGATTAAAATCTCCAAAAGTTGATGTTACTAGTGTTTTTAAGTAGCAACATGTTTGTAGGAGCTCAAGGATATATACAGTGGATCGATGAATATAAACTTAACTTTACGGGGTGTCCTTTACAGTTTAAACATCCACCTTCAAGACAGGAAGTGAAAGGAAAAGGAAAAGTGAGCTTTCCAGCTGATTCTGTAGTTTTTCTGCTTCTCACTAACTCCTGTGCTTCTCTTCCTCTCTTCTCTCCAGGTGATGAAGGAGACAACTTCTATGTGATCGACCAAGGTGAAGTGGACGTAAGTTGTTGCCACAGAGACACAAGCTCATACACAACCCCTAATTTCTTAGAGTAAATTGTCTAACTATAATTAAATGGATCAAAGCCACATACTCCTAAAGTAAAGGACTTCAGTATGCAGCATGTCTATAAGACGGATGGTGAGTCAGTGGAAAACCCAGCCTCCTCCACTAACAAAGGGCAGGTTGTAGGTCTGCTCCCATGTTTTCTTCTCTTCAAAGTTCAGTTCCACTCCGATGACAATCTGAACACGGCACTATGGAGTCGAACATGCTGTGAAGGCACCCGAGCTGAGAACATCTTTTGTCTTTGCAAGCCTAACACAGAGCGATAGAGTTAAGTGGAGAGATAAAACAGGAGCTGATGGAAAGTTAAACAGGAAGTGACCTTATCAGCTTACAGCGGGGAGACGCTGGGTAAGAGGAGAAAAGCATGTTGGCGAGCTTGGCTGAGCCTGCCGATATTGTTGACCTGCCTAAGTAGAAAAAAGTGGCAAAGAAATAGTGATGCACTGATAGAATGACAGCGAACTCTTGTTGCGCTGACATGCTTTGTGTCTTTTTAAATGTGATAACCTCTGAAAGAGGAATGAGTCATGATTGTTTTCTACTGAAGGGGAGTTACGTTCATATTCAGGTCTATTTTTAGGTCAGATACAGTAAAAGAATACTTGCAAACTTTGTTATTGCTGTGGAAATTTAATAGGCTGAGTACTTTTTAGCTTGTCGTCATCAAGCGTGACGAAGACCATGTAAAGTCAGATGCTGATTTGGCCTCATGAAACTTTGCCTGTTCACTTGAATAAAGTTTTACAGATACGCATCCACACCTGTTACATCTGTGGCCAGAGGCATCATGTTTTTGGGTTATGGAATTTTAAAATCTGTCATAAATGTTCCCTTGGGATTGAGGATTAACTTAAATAAATTTCGGTGGTCAGAAGTGGAAAAGGTCTCTCTGATCTTGTGTCCGTCTCATTATTGTAAACAAGAAGAATCAAAACACTTGGCACAAAAACCCACTTTGACTCAAGAATTTCATTCTCATTGTCAAAGGCCACTGTGATCTCACAAGATATTTTTGCAATAATTCAAGAATTAATCTGACAATTATGACACACATTGACACAAACGTTTTATAGCAGTGGTCTGCAACCTTTTTGGTACCACAGACCAGTTTCAAGCAAGACAGTTTTCTATGGACCGGTCATCGCACTTAATGACTAGTCCATAGAAAACTGTCTTGCTTGAAACCGGGGCCTGCCAAGAAGCATCCCCACATGATGCTGCCACCACCATCCTTCACATTATGATGCTGCCACCACCATGCATCACATCATGATGCTGCCACCACCATGCTTCAATTCATCGTGCTCGATGACCAGTCCGTAGAAAATTCTCTTGCTTGAAACCAGTCCAGGGTGCAAAAAAAAGTTGCAACTTTTTTCAATTTAACGTTTTTTTAATTTTAAAAAGTGTTGTAAATGAATAAAATTACTTTAATTGCTAAATGTGTATTTACCTTTTCCAGTCTTTCCCTCTTTTCAAAGAAGCTCTCCAGAGACCTTTGTTTTTTGTTTATTTTGCCAGGAGGTCAGATCGATGAGTCAAGTGCGGGAAACGAGCACAGACAGAAGTGGTGGGAAGTCATTTTTCAAAATAAAACGTTTTTATTCTGCCTGCGCGGCCCAGTACCTAATCACGCACGACCTGGTACCAGTCCATGGCCCGGTGGTTGGGGATCCCTGTTTTATAGGATGAAATGATGAAGTGAGGATTTTTCTATCTGAAAAGGTCTGCAGCTTGACCAGGAGGCACCAAGGCAATAATATTAGTTTCTCTTTGCCTCTCGTATCCCTTATGTACGACATAGTTTTGTGGAACATCTGATATTCAGTATAGGAATAACATTAGTCTCATAATAGCGACTTTTTCTTGGAAAAGATTGTTTTTATTTTTTGCAGCGGTCTCTAACCTGTGTAACCGTTACGCAGACCTGAATGTTGCTTGCAGTAGGAGCATGTCCAAGATTGATATTTTAAATTTACGCTGTCTTTCTTAATATTTCCATAACGCTGCTCTAGGCAGGACTTGCTCAGTCCTGCAGGTGCAGCATCACTTTCTGTCTTTATTCCTCCAGTGTGTTAAACTGGAGGTGGTGTGTTCAGCAGTCCTCCTAGTTTCAATCGTAGCATCTGGACTTGCTTGAGTTTCTTGAAAACGAGAAACTCAAGCAAGTCCAGATGCTACGAATGAAACTACGAGGATAACTATGACCTGGATGACTGAGAATCCTCACAGATGTGTTCACCAGTGAATCAGCTCCCACAGCCAGAACCCTGTCATCCTGCACCCAAATTGTGGGAAGACTCCTATCCCCGACCTCACCCCTGCCCGAACACCATGCTCATCTGTGTCTCCTTGGCCTCACCCCGCCATCCACCCCTCTGTCTCTGCAGACAGCTGCTGCCTCCCAGCCGCAGCCCAGGCGCTAAACTACTTCAAGATCAGTGCCGAGGTTATTAAAGTGTGGAGATGTCTCTCATTAGATAGGGATGTAAATCTGCCAGCATCCCATAAACTGCCTGAAAGCTGACAACTACTGCCACTAATGTAAACACCCCTCCATGTCTGCTCTCGAATCTGCTCACTCGCATGCATTAGCCTGTACTTAAATACAAAAAAGAAACTGAAGCTTTCATTCCAGTTCATTGATCTTATTGGACAAAAAATATTGAAAGTCTTGTCTGTGAAGATTCTCAGTCATCCAGGTCATGGTTGGCAGTTTCAAATGTAGCAACTGGACTTGCTTGAGTTTCTCGAAGACCTTTAAACCATCTTCTAGAAATTCAAGCAAGTCCAGATGCTGGGATTAAAACTACGAGGATTTTGAAAGTCTTAAAATCACAAATATCTAGCAATATGTGAGCAAAAGTCTTAAGCTCCCTGCCAGATAAGCAACGAAGAGACAGGTCCTCCCTCTCTCACATTGAGACCACAAAGAAACAAACTCTGAGTAACCACAAACACAAATACGCTGCCTGCTCATCCACTTTCCAGCACCATGCATTCGTTGCTTTTTAATTAACACCAGTCACACGCGGTCTGCATAGATGTTTACATATTGAAATGTCGTGACAGCTGCAAGAATATTCTAGTTTTTTTCTATATTATAATAACTCTCAGGGCTGCATGGTGGCTCAGTTGTTAGCACTGTCGCCTCACAGCTAGAAGATCCCTGGTTTGCGACACCTGGGATCTTTCTGTGTGGAGTTTGCATGTTCTCCCTGTGCAGCGTGGGTTTTCACCAAGTTCTCCAACTTCTTCCCACTGTCCAGAGACATGCTGAGGTTAATTGATGATTCTAAATTGTCCATAGGTGAGAATGTGAGTGTGCTTGGTTGTCTGTCTCTATGTGTAACTCTGTAATAGACTGGCGACCTGTCCAGGTGAACCCTGAGTCGGCTGGGATAGACTCCAGCCCCCTCGCAACCCTACAGAGGATTAAGCGGTGTATAGATAATGCAAGGATGGATGGATAATAACTCTCACTCCTGAGGTTCTGCCTTTTTCTGTAGGTGTTCACCCCAGATTTACTTTTGCTCAGGTTTTAGCACTTGAAATGGCTCTACCTGTCCAGTAGCTGTATGGAAGTGATTGTGAAACCTTGTGGGATCACATAACAAGGCCCACAGGTCTGAAGGTACCTGAGGACTGGACTGGGAATCTGTAAAAAAAACTACCTGTATGCTCTGATGTAACAGCCTTCATATGATTGTTCTTCTTGGCTTGACGTAACTGTAGCCGGCACTCTGCCTCTCTTTGAAGCCAGCCCAGTTTATGGTGAAGGATGAGTCCACTGTGCTTGCAACAATTCTGGCAATTCAGCCACCGGAGGGATAAACCCTCTCTCCCTCCTTCCCTCTCTCGCCCTCTTTTCTCTCTGTGTTATTAAGTCAACAAGATAGTGGATAGTGTGTCGACAGGTGAAACCGTAACGGCCCCAGAGACGGCCTCAATGAGTCTAACTGAGGTTGTATTGTCTACAGAACTATAGTGGCTGGCCTAAATAGAGCTGTGCATGTGTGTGCATGTAAGTGACCGAGTACGTGAGAGTGTGTGTGTGTTTTAGATGTGAGAATAGACCCGCAAAGTCTGCCACAGCCACCTGACGACCATCACTCCCAAATCACAGGAAAGACAAGACAAGACAAAGGAAATAAAAGGGATTGATGGAGAGATAGCAGGGATAGAGGGGCTTTTAGAGGGTCTCATCTGAGGGCTTAGTGGAGATCAAATACTTAGGGACAAACCTAGTGAGCATATCAAACAGGCTGGAAACTGAGGAGTAAGGAGGAGGAGGAGAGGGGGAGGACCAGGACTGGACAAGGTGTCTCATAACGGTAGAGAAGCTTTACAGGCCACCCAGCAGTTGTTGTATTCTCCATTTAAGACCCTCTCCTTTGCTCTGTGTCTTGTTCCATCTGCAGGTCTATGTGAATGGTGAGTGGGTGACCAGTATCGGGGAAGGAGGTAGTTTTGGAGAGCTGGCCCTGATCTATGGGACTCCGAGAGCCGCCACCGTCAAGGCAAAGACTGATCTCAAACTGTGGGGCATCGACCGAGACAGCTACCGGCGCATCCTCATGGTATGAACTTCAACACACTGACTCAAATGACCTTGGCAGTATAAGTAGAGATGCTCTGCACATGCTGCAGCTCAGACAAATCACTCTGTAGCCACCTGATTGGGTAGCAAGAAGGTTTAAGACACAACTTCTTCAGTTTCCAAAGTCCACGGAGAAGAGAAATTAGCATTAAAAGCAACTTTATTGTGAGACCAGCACATTTTGGCTTCATTAAGTTCATCATGCAACACATTCCAAAGCATTTAAATAAGATGGATATAACACTTTGTTGCAGGGAATGGATGAGTGAAAAAGATTACAGGATGCAGAAAACTAACTGCATTATGTGTACTTAACACCTGCCTTCTTCGTGAGAAATCTGAGGAAAATTAATAGTGTCAGTGTCGCCACCAGCAGGCAAAGAAAGTAGCTACAACTTTAGGAAGTATGCCCCCTACAGGGAATGAGAGTTACAGCAGCTGTTTTTATTTTTCTATCTGAAAATGGAACAACTTGTGCTTGTGTGTATGTATGTATATGTGTTAATATCTTTGCATTGCATAACCAAAGGGACATATCATACTTCAACATCAGACAAGTAAGCACAAGTGTTAAATGTCTGTAAGAGTTGTCACTCGTTTTATACTTGCAGTATCGAAATCTATTTTCTTATAATATTTCTTTCGTCCACTGCATCACACTCTACTGCTTATGTCCTGAGGATAGAACAGTCTGGTTACGATCACACTGTTTACTCTTCCCATGATTCAGCAGAAACTATGCTCTGTTTTTCAAAGCACTTGCATTTTGCATGATAAAATGGAAAATATGAAACCTGAAGCAGACACACCGGTATCAGCCACACTATGACACAATGCAGAAATTCGAGTTATGTACGTACATGCAGTAAAAATGACCTGCAGTAGACTCTTCATCAGTCATGGTCCTTCTCTTGCAATATTTTCTGCCACTCAACCACTTAAGACTCCTTAAACACTTGAAACAGTCTCTTTCATTTTTATACTCCAAATACACTCACTTGCATTCACACACTGACACACACACACACACACACACAAACACACACACACAAACACACACACACACACACACACACACACACACACACACACACACACACACACACACACACACACACACACACACACACACACACACACACACAGGAGTTTATCCTCCCTTTTTAATGCCTCTCCAGTTTTCTTTCTACATGAAGAAAGGCAAAAAAGTAGAAGGGGAGTGCAGCAGGGAGGCCTGTAGAGGACAGGAAGGGTCGGTTCTAATGCCTGTACATGCACTTTCTGCTCCAGGAGCTTATCCAACAGGAATGTCTGAATGTTTAAACTGGAAACACAAGGTGCTCTGCCCGAGCTGTCATACTCGCTCATTTTGGGTGCTGTTAGAAATACTAATTATTGTGTGTGGGATTCCTTTTCCAGCTAAATACTTCCTTAAACGTCCCCAACACCTTATTCCAAATACATTAGATAGACTCTAATTAACCTTTCAGACTCCTGTGTGCATCTAAGCCTTGACCAGCACCAGCAGCAAACATTATGTTCAAATCAAGCCAGCAGAGATGGAAAGCGTCTTTCAGCTCAGTGTAAAGTTGGCACTGGCCTGCCCAGCACTCATGTCACCTCTTAAGCACATAGTTAAACTGAGGGCACGGTTTGCCCTGGTAACCTTTCTTTGAGAGGATTCTCTCTCTCTGCAGCTTTCATTCCTCCGTTCCTTCCAGCAGCAGCAGCAGCAGGAGGGAAGACGGGGTGAAACAGAATTCAGTTATGTGAACCTGTAGTTAATTATTGCTGTCAATGATTTGTAAAGCTGTTTTTACAAAGTGTGGTATTCTGGCAGTGTTTTAAGCCAGCACAATGAGCATTCTGTGTGTGTGTACATATGTGTGGTGTGTTTCCCAGTAAGAACTATGTTGATCGCCTGTGTCTGCAGCTGGTTAGTCAGCAGCTCTGAAGGTGTGCTGCCGCTGCCATCATTGTTTTCCCATCTGTCCTCTGCTGGGTCTCGAAACTGCAAAATGATTAAGTGTGATTTAAACTGTTTCACATTTGCAGACTCTAATTAACTCCTGTTTCAAGAAGCTGACATGTTGAGCAACTCTATCAACCTTTTCTTGTTGCATAAAAGTTACTTTTGATGCACATTGAGTGTCAATCTAAAAACTCACTGCAGTTGATTTGAGTGAAGTTCACGACTCATCGTGCCAGTTTGGTGTAATGTAAAACTATACGCCTTGACCCTTTAATCATTTCAGTTATTTAAACACACAAAAGGGTTTCTGGTTTAAGCCATTTCTTACTATATCTAAATAAATGGATGACTCTTGACAAGGTATTTGGGTTGTTGAAACTAATTTCCTAGATAAAGTGATTAATCAGTTCATCAATACATTTTTCACAAGTTAGTTAATAATGTAAATGGATAATTCCTGCTTGTGTACCATTGAAGAGTTAACCTGTAGAGTATTCTCCCTTCACTGTGACACATTCACATTGCATTATCAGAGTCATCAAAACTGGTCATGAAGCAGTTTCAGCCCATGAGTGTGTTGATGACACTCTTGATGTACAGCATGGATCATGTCAGTGATCTTATCATAGAAACCAAGGCGCCCCTTCACACTCCACCACATCCACCAGCCTCCTTATCCAGGGTAAACAGTAATACCATTCAGCGTCTCTCTCCATTTTGTTGTCCCCAGTCATACAATACCCACCTTGTTGTGTCGTCTTGGTATTTAAACAGCACAGCTACAGACAAAGCCATTAACAAACTGACAGACCACTGTCAACAAACAGAACGGAAGATGAGAGGAAGCAAGAAGACGTGATACCAGGAGATGAGGAGGGATGTGGGGAGGGTGTGCATGTGTCACGTTGGACAGAGATAAAGGTGATGGAGATGGGCTGTGAGGTACAGTGGGTTTAGTCTGGCTTTGCTCCACACCTCAAGTGTTTGATGATCCTACCTCAAAGACAGCCACAGACACAGAGGCTGGTTCATCTTTAACCACAGGAGGAGCGAACACATCAGGGCCAACAGAAGAGTTTTCTACATGAATCATGAGCTCAGGCCCTCCCAAGTAGACAGAGCAAAGAGAAGAAAGATGTTCATCAACAAAACAAGTGATCATTTGAAATTTTAGAATCAGAAATTCATTCCTCTCAGCCTCAATGAACCCTTAGATTGCTAACAATATTCTGGCCCACCTACTGCAGCCACTAAATCAGTCCTACTGTATAATGTAGTGTTATGTACGCATGGTAAGCCTTTAAGCTCAGCGAGGCTGGCCAAGGAGCTCTATGGGGAAGCTATTAAACCAGGAGACCAGTACAATGCTTTTTTGGACAGTGAAGTGTGTGTGTGTGTGTGTGTGTGTTAGAGTATACACTTGTGAGTGTTTATGTTTGCTTCCTTAATGAGAAAGTTTTGTCTCTGCAGAGACAGCAGCGAAACATAAGTGGCAGAACTAAAAACAGACTTCATGCTCTGCCTGCACACACACACACACACACACACACACACATACACACACACACACACACACACACACACACACACTCGAATCATTTATCCAAGAGGGAGGCAATGTGGGCTAGAATTCCTTTAATCAAGTTGTTTACGATTTAGAGCTTGACGTTGAATCGCTTGGGAGCGTTTTCTCCCCTTTTAAGACAAAATGTGAAATTATATGAAATTAGAGGCAGCAGCGAGACTTGGGCACTTATGCACTAAAGACACCCCAAGCTTCAATATATCATTTCCATATGCAAAGGCAGACACAGGGCGGACAAGATCATCTCTCCTCACTCTCTTTTTCTCCCATTATGTTCCTGCTGCCTCTGAGTGGTTCTGTGCAGCTAGAGAAGGGGTCCTCTGGGTCTAGACTTGTCAGGAAGCACCTGATTTTCATGGCAGAGAGGGGAAAGTCCCCTGCCTGGTGGGTGGGGTGGGCCACACACACAGACACATACGTGCCATAAACATTACCCCACACCCCATGCACACCTCCAAAGGCATGACCCCATGAACTTCGATCTATTAATCACAGATCATCTTGTAGTTTCACTTTACAACACTGTAGTCTGGCAGCGCCCATATTCTACATGTTGAAATAATTAAATAGATGAAAAAAATCTATGAATGCACTATGAATTTATGGATGGATCGTTGTGTTTTAGAGATATTCTTAACTGGATCTCTGTGACAACAAACAAGTGCAGATTTTGTGCAAGGCTCTTTCCAAAATCTGCACGCCAGTGTCGTAATTATTGAAATCTCTTTCTATTGGAATGACTAAAAGATGGTATGAGAGAAACGTGTTGGTTGGTGAGAAGAGAGACAAATGTTCTCTGCATGACTCAATAAATCAAGTCTATTTCTTCAAACAAGACATTCTATATAATAGCAATGATCACAGTATTTTGCAGAATAATCACAATTAATGTAACAGCATAGAAGAACTTGTAAATGTGCTTCCTGTCTCTGTTTAACAGGGTAGCACACTGAGGAAGAGGAAGATGTATGAAGAGTTCCTGAGCAAGGTCTCCATCCTTGGTAAGTCTTTGTATGTGCAGCAGAGTGTAACATATGGTATAGTGCAGATGCAGGTACTTGTCTTTGTTTTACTGTTTGCTTCTGCATTTACGAACATGCTGAAGCATGAGTGTGTTTGCACGTGTATACCATGTTATACATTCATTTTAAACAGGTCAAAGAGTCCAGAGTGCAGGCAGTTAAATCAACGTATACTGTAGATTAACCCGCATAAATACAGGCGCACGTTGTCACACAGCAGCCATAGCTGAGTGAGGTCTGTGTGTACAGTCCTAATCTTCTCACACTGTTCACACTAAAGCCAGTCACACTCTGCAATGTCTCTGTGTGGACAATTAAAGAATAAGGAGCTAAGCTAAGCCTCTCTTTCCCACTGGAATTTGGATAACACCAGCCTGCACAGGCCATTGGGTTTGGAGGGATGGCGAATGAGATTCATTCAGACTTTCAGAATGAGTTACAATTGGAACTGACATCTCATCCCTTTCCACTTGATCGTGTGTGTGTGTGGTGTATAGAGCGAGGCCATGCCCCCTGTACATAGTTATTAGCTGGCTGAGTAAACATATACACTTGATTTAGGTCTTAAGAGAACGTCTCTGCGAGGTCCACTCTCTTTTCATTCGCCTCCTTTCTTCAGTGGCTCCATTTTGACAGCCTTGTTGAGGCCTGTATTCAAACACCCGCCTCCCTCTCCAGAGTGCTTCTCCTCCCTTCATTCCTCTTTCTGTCACTTTGCTTCTGTGCTCTGCCTCTTTGAATCGGAGGAGGGGCAGGAGGCAGGAGTGTTTCTGTTTGTCTTTGATTTTTGAGATAGCCACGAAATTGGGTACAAGCCCTTGATGTCATGGAGAATGGGGAGAAAAAACAAATGCTGTTTGTCTCTCTCGCTCACACACACACACACACACACACACACACACACACACACACACACACAGGCTTCAGCATCTCAATGGCTGATTCCCTGAGTGTTTACCATGTATGTGTGTAACAAGGTGATCCAAGTGGCTGCAGGCTCTGCGAAGCGCGAAATGTAGGTTCTTCAGTCAGCACATTTGTGTATCATGTTACCTGCCGGTCTGTTAAGGATCACCTCTGTAGGACCTGCAGCCCGACTGAAGACATCCATCTGGGTACGGCAGACATCACGGCCCCACCGGAGGGGATACTGGACACCTCCAGATCACCAGACCTACCTTAGTTAATCCTAAGTACATACACATTCATACACACACACAAACAGACACACTGGGATCGGTTACTGAGCACATCAGGAGACAATGGCTTCGGTCAAAAAAAATTTTGCTGTGGTTTTACACCTCTAACTCACATCTTAGTCGATTCACAGCAATGAATCACGTCTTCATCTAGACACAGCTAAAGACGAGGAGTGTTTTCACTGCAGATAAGTCATATTACGCACACAATAGACTGATAAGATTAGGGAACAGTAATCCATGTGAGTGTGAAATTTAGTGAGTCATCCATGTAGAGATATGTGGTTATCAGTGGGTCCTCTTTCTTTAAATATCCATTCATCCGAGTTGCTCAAAACTCCTTTGGTCTAAACAGTGTTCCCAGTGAGATCTATGACCGTCTGTGTTTTTGGTTTCGCTGAGAATACCAACAGCTTCCAGAAATATCTCAGGCTAACCACGCCACTGTTCCTGTGGCTGGGTAGTCAGAAAGACTATCTAACTGGCTCTGAAGATCAACAAGAAGTCAAAAAAGACTATCCCATGTTTTAGCAGAACTTACTCCCAAATGCTGATCTCTGCATTTGTCTCTGGGGGAGTTTAAACCTGAAAACAGTCCCCTCAGCAGGCACCAGGCAGTCTTATCTGCAGTCGTTTATATTGAATAAAGGGTTCTTGTTTTTCTGGGGTATAAAGCTTTTCACTTTTCTGTTTCCTGAGATGACCTGAGACCCGAGCGAGCATCAAAGAGGACAGATATCTGTTATAACAATCCAGCGTCGGCAGTACTGAGATGTAGAGATGAATTTTAAGGTGTTGTAGCTCCGTCTGAGATGTAATGGTTCCCGATGAATGACTGGATTAGACCTGAGACAGAAGAGAGAACCTATGAGACCATGAGACACCAACTAGTTCCTACTTGTTCATATGCTATTGCAATGATCAGTTCTTAGTGGTTGATATTTGTTCTCCATCCACATCCTCATATTTTCAATCACAGCACCTGGACTTGCTTGAGTTTCTCGAAGATGTTTTACCTCTTGTCTTGGATGAGAGGTGAAACATCTTCAAGAAACTCAAGGAAGTCCAGATGCTACGATTGATACTACAAAGATAACCATGACCTGGATGACTGAGAATCTTCACAGACATGTCTTCTCCATCCACAGAGTCTTTGGATAAGTGGGAGCGTCTGACCGTGGCTGATGCTCTGGAGCCCGTTCAGTTTGAGGATGGAGAGAAGATCGTGGTGCAAGGAGAACCTGGCGATGACTTCTTCATTATTACAGAGGTATGGTCCACGTGATGTCTTCTGGTACCAGCACCACCTGCTGGATGTTCACCAAGTTCCAAAACTAGGCTGGACGTAAAATGGGCTTTAAGTGCTACAGAGAAATGATACCTGTTCACCCACCTGGACGTCTTCTCCTGGTCAGAGGAAGTGTCCCTAAACATATCCATGATTATAGTTCTGCACAGTGAGATTTTTAGAAGGAGGGTTTCCCATCCATTAGGGATTTATAAACAGTCTATAGCCTCACTCCCTGCCTGGCGTTTGCATACAAAAATATGCATATACCTACAGTAAAGTTCAATCATTTGCTTGTATTACAATCGGAATAATTTAATTCTGGTTTACAGTGGTCCCTCGTCTATCGTGTTAATTAGGGTCCAGAACCCCCCATGATAGGTGAAAAGCCGCGACGTAGCGACTTCATATTTATTTTATTATTTATATATATTTTAAGGCTTTATAAACCCTCCCTACACACTTATAAACCTTCCCAATGCTCTTAAACACATTGTACACTCTTAAACCTATATAATTTTAACAACATATACAACTCTATGCGGGTACTCACCAGTGAATAGACTACAACTTGAATGATGAAGATGATGATTAATTCGATTCACCGGTCAATCTACATTCCTACCCTCTAATATGGTCATGAACTTTGGGTCATGACCGAAAGAACGAGATCCTGAATACAAGCGGTCGAAATGAGTTTCCTCCGCAGGGTGGCTGGGCGCACCCTCAGAGATCGGGTGAGGAGCTCAGTCACCAGGGAGGAGCTCAGAATAGAGCCACTACTTCTTCACGTCGAGAGAACTCAGCTAAGGTGGCTTGGACATCTGTTCCTGGGGAGGTGTTCTGGGCATGTCCTGCTGGGAAGAGGCTTCGGGGTAGACCTAGGACACGCTGGAGGAACTATGTCTCTCGGCTGGCCTGGGAATGTCTCGGGGTCCCACTGAAAGAGCTGGAGGAGGTGTCTGAGGCGAGGGAAGTCTGGGCATCTCTGCTTAGACTGCTGCCTCTGCCACCCAGTCCCGGATAAGCGGTAGAAGATGGATGGATGGATGATGAATTAGCTGTGCACTACTGATGACGATGAAGTTGATGACGATGAGATGAATGTACTGCACGGCCAAGAAGAGCATTACAGCTCTTCTGTAGGCACCACTTCTTCAGGCGCTTCATCAGGTGGTGCAATATCTTTGCCCTTGTCCATTACTTCTGTTTTCACTAAAGGCGTACGTGTAACTGGTGTCTTCTTCCGAGTGAGGAACATAGTTATGGGGAGTTGCTGGCGCTGCTTTTTCTTCTGAGCGAGAAGGTTTTTATAAACCGACATGCCCCCCTCGACTTTATTTGATAACTGCAATGAATGAAGCATCTAGGAGTCCAATTCTTGAGCCACTCGCTGAAGTTAGGTATACAATTGTATACAATTTAAAAATCCGCGATACAGTGAGGCCGTCAAAAGTGAACTACAACATTGTGAGGGATGACTGTATTCCCCTCATCAGTCATTTTTGATCTGTCCATTGGTAAATTGAAGTTTGTGATTGTATTAAGTGTTACCATGTTGCAACAGTCTATGCTCGGTGTAGCTGTGGCTAGCTGCTGTTTCAGACACTATTCATAACGTTGGGATTTCACCCTTTTTCTACCCGATGCGACTCCTACTGAAGTGAAGGACACATGACTCTTCGTGTGTATGAGAGAATCAGAGTCCTTTTATTTAGCAGAAGAAGTAGTAGAAGCTTGTGTAGTAGCTTCCCTGTACTGTCACATTACCTGTAAGTTGAATGTGTTGACATACGGGGGCCTGATGGTGTGTCACCAGGTGGGCCCTCTGCCTGATGTACTTGTCATCGAGCAGAGATGTTGGTGGGCTCTCTGCTGACATCGGAACTGATCTCCGTTTATTGCCACCAGCAGACAGACTCCCCGGCGGTTTGATTCCGATGCAGAGGATAGCCCCCCTCACACTGCAGGCTTTGTCCAACGTGGGCCCCTGGCACGGCTTCATGAAGGGCCCCCTGCCTGTCATCCTAACACACTTTTGATTAACTCCATACTTACACAGCTTTCACCAGGGTCAAGTCAAGAAGGCTTCGTCTGGAGGGGGTCGAGGAACAATCTGCTGCCTTTGCTTTCTCCTCTCTTCTCTTACTTACCTGTAGGTTAGTCTGTCTGCCTCATGCTGTCACTCCTTCATCCTGTCCAGCTCATTCTATGTTCATCAGCAGTCCTTGTGAGCAGTGCACTGGTTGAGTGTGACTAAACCAAAGGTGGATGTTATCAAAGATGCTGAGTGATGTCTCGGCCCTTATCCCTATTCTGGCCTTACTCTCCAGCACAACCAACCATTCTTCCACTCTCTCTCTCGTAGATATGCTAGTCTTTTCTCGAAGTCCTGGACAGTGACACATTTTCTGTTAAGTTCGGACTGTCAACTCCAACAGAATGAGGCTTTGCTGCATCCATGTTGTGTTAACAGGGTAGCGGGCCATTTAAATCCTTCTTAGTGTGTGGTTCACTTGATAAAAGTCAAACAAAACTGAACACGGCAGCAGTACAGCCCTGGAAGAGAAAAACCAGGAATGATATGTTGGCAGGAAACGTGTAATATGAATGACTGCAAGTTAAATCTACAGTGCAGCAGTTATTCCTAAAACATTGTATGGGAATAAATTTAGCACAGAAACAAGATGGTAGCATCATCATCGTCATCATCACTGTGAGTATTTAGAATCAAATGAGATGTGTTTATTTCTTCTACGCTTTACACATGAAAGATAAAAAAAAACTAAATAACAGTCCTGGTATGAAGCTGAAGGTCAGTACTTTAACCACAGATAATTGTTTCATTTTAAACCTAATATGCTGAAGTACAAAGTCAGCTGTGTCCCCGTCCAAATATTCATAAACTGCATTGTATAACATGTACCTCACATTAGCTCAAGTTTGAAGTCTCCAATTAAAGCTGCAGAAATCCCTTAAGAGCCAGTTTGACTGTGCAGAAAATGGAAAAGGACAAATATTGTAGTTAGCAGTGCATGACTCATCAGTCTGAGACTTGGTCCACCCCAGAGAGGAGACAAAACATAGCAAAGTATGCAGAGGAATCTGGGGGATTACAGGATGGAGATGGAAGAGGGAAGAGGAGGGAGACTAGGATCCAGTGTAGGCAGCCAGAACATTCCTGTCAGTTGTCTACATCTATGTGAGTGTTTCCCTCTGTGAGTCTCATCATCGTCTCAGACAGACTTGGTGAATCCACACTGCTCACTTTTTTCTTGAACTAAATTTCCTTTTTCTGCACTATGCATTCCCTCCTTTTATACATAGCAGCTGCTCCCTCTTTACTAACACCATCCAACAGCGAGTTTAGTTTTCCTTTAACCCCTCTTCCCAGTCTCCTATTTTCCCTTTCCCTCTAAGCTCTCCCTCCGTTCGTACCTCCCTCGCTGTCTTTCCTCTCCCCATCCAACGCAGTAGAGCCTGACTTTCCCAGAGCAGGGTGGACTGTGGTGGAATGTGTGCTGCTGACTTTCACACGGGGTCAGGAGACCCAGCCTCCCAGGAGGGAGCCGAGCAAGAGAAGGATGAGTCAAAGAGGGCAGAGACGTATGGGTGGAGAGGAGGCTGATTCAAAAAGGACCACAAGTAAAGAGGGAGAGCAGGACTTACAGTGAAATCAGCCTTGATTTAGTTTCCTCTGTGATTAATCCTGTATATCATGCTTAGATGTCAGAGCTTTGTTTAGTCGGTTGCTCCCATTCCTCTTCTGTCTCCTCTCACTTTCTTGTGTTGTTCCTGCGGTTTTGGTGCATCAGCCAAAGACCAACCCCACAATCACTAATTACAAGCTGCTTATGGGGGAGATTAACAAATGGAGGTGCGGAGACGTCACTTTCTTCGCCTGCCGGGAGGAATGGGGCCCTAATGAAAAGTGACATGTTTACATTTTTTTCTCACACTGTACAAACACGCCTTTACAGGCTCCGGGGCCCGCGAACACTCCGCCTCACCTTCCCTCGCATCCGCCGTCCTGCTTTCTCCTCCCTGCTCTCCCTTCTTATACTCACCCAACACTCTTTATTCCTGCATGTTATGCATTCAAGCTGTCTCACCTGTGCCTTGAAATTATTAAGAGGCCAGGGAGGTGATGAAAACTTGTTCAGATACATGGTGTGGTGGTGTCCAGTAAGTTCAAGTCATTACAGTTCATACCTTTTTCACTGATACATAGAAGACCACACCCAGTATGATAGTATAGTGCATTTACCAGAATAATAATTAAAACCAAACGCAGCAGCTCGGCTTCTCACCGGTTTTAACAGACAACATCACATCATGCCTGTCTTGGCTCCACTGGCTCCCGTCCGTTTTAGAACTAAGATTTCTTGATCACTTGCACAACTCGCCACAGTCTCGTCCCAAGTTACATCAGTGATCTGCTTACCCCAAACGAGCCTGCTCAGATCCTCAGGTGGATCCTTTCTGGTCGTTCCAAAGTCGAAGCTTAAATCTAAGGGTGACAGAGCTTTCTCTGCCAGGGCCCCTCGACTTTGGAGATAAGTCTCACAGAGTCACTAACTTCTTTTAAATCACTTCTTGAAACCCACTTTTATAGACTTGCTTTTACTTGAAGTTTACTTTTATAAAGTTTTAGTGTTCTATTGATATATTTATTTTTTCTGTATTGTAATGTCCTGGTTATTTTATATGTTCTCTCCTTTTGGCTGCCTCGGCCTGGTGTGTTGTCATCGTTCATTAGTTTTAGTGTTTTCTTTATTTTATTCTGTATCATGCCCTATTTTATTTATGTATGCTCTCTTTTTAACCAGTGTGATGTTGTTTTTAAAAATGTTTAATGTTTTAGCTGGATAATTTAATGATTTCACTCTCAAAATCCAAGTTGTGCATCTCAGACTGCTGCCTGTTTGCCACTGGATGAACATTTAGTGAAGGCAGGTGGTGGATACTGATGCTCATCCTCTCTGCTAATGCATTCACTCCTTATTATTCCTTTGACCTCACACAGAAGTAATCACGCTGAAGGGGTCTCTATGGTCCCTGTGGGTCGCCCAGAACAGAATCTACTCAGTGGATTCTCTACTATATATCTTGTGGTATTTGTAGCCTACATGTGTTCGCCAAAATGCAATCAGGCTAACGGAGCTTAACGCTGCTTTTATAGACTGGAGATCGATGCTGTTAATGAATTAAACTGTGTTAAATGTGAGTGAAGGAAGGTGAAGACATTTTGTTGTCCTGAGAGGAACACTGCTGGTGCTGGGTGGCCTCGTGAGTGGGCTTTTCAGGATATCGCCTTTCTCCATCTCTGCCTGTTGTTCCAGTGGTTGTCATTTCCTATGATGCTACAGCCTGAGCTGGCTCACTGTGCTCTATGTGTGGTTTGTGTGTTTAAGTATGCATGCTTAATAAACGGTGTGAATGTGTGTATAAGTATCTGCCAGTAGTGCTCATACTCTGCTACTTGTTGGCATTCGTTTTCATTCATTCATGTTCTCTGTTTGTTTTATTGCCCTGCGGTCTTTTGTTGTTGCCAGTTCTCTGTATGCTGTGTTGGCCAGGGGAGGCTCTCTGGTGTTTATAGAAGACATATCTGTGGAGCAGAGTGCTACCCCTGGGCTGGTACAGTACGAGATGCTTATCTGGACCACACTGGATGAGGTCTGTTCACCAGTGAACTGCTGTACTCTTGGCACTGCGCTGTCTCACTGTCTTTGTTTGGACATGAATGGAGCAGAGAGGAATCAGCTGGTTGTAAACACTGATGCCTCATTCTGTCTCCATTCACATCTCTCTGGAGTTTTTTTGCACTCAAACCACATTGCCAGAAATTTGACAGTTCCATTGCTGCCGTAAGGTTTAATAATTAGTCAGCAGTCGATAGATGAAAACATCAGACGCATGGGGTGGGCATTTATCACCGGCAGCTGTTTATCTTGTTGCTCTGGACACATTATTGTAGGATATTATCAGAAAATTAGGTTAAAATGCCCACTACATTCATATAAAAACCTGACCTGTTTTCATTTTATATGTTAAGAGCAGCTGACAGCAGAGAGCAGACGTGAAATGAGGGAAGAGAGAGTTTGGGTATGCTGAGGAGCATTATTTATGTATAGACCTTTACCAAGCAGGGTCGCAAAGTGCTTAGCAAAACAAAACAACTGAATGAATAAACAGAACAAAAGCTAGGTAAAACACAAACTAACACAGTTAAGAGCATAAAGACCTTTGACGGGAACACAAACAGAGCAAGTCGTTTGATAGAAGTGAATTTTTCTCAGTGATCAGTCGATAATGTTCCTCCTCCTCGGGCGGATGAAGGCTGTATATGCTGCAGTCTCTGAACCCTCTTCTTCTTTACACTGTGTGCAAATTGCGGTTTAAACGTTGTACAGTTTAGTGTACAGTTAAAAGCCAACTTGGTCAGCATAGCAGCATTTTAGTCAACCACAAACTGTGAAACACCATCCTTTCCTCTGCTGCGGCTGCATGCTCAGAAGGAGTTAAGCAGCAGATACTGGAAGTGATTTCACCTGCTGAGGACCGTTCAGATAACTGTCGCGGATGATCAGTTCAGATTCTGGAGCTGGTGCCTCTTTAAATACATCAAATGATTTAGGCCATCCAACTCAGTGTCTGCGGAGCTTTGCAAATCACGCTAAAACTCGCCAAAAGTAAACAGTAACACTCATCATTTATCTGCTCTAAAGCTGTGCAAATGTTCCTAGTATATATCGATTAAAAGTTCAACTGTAAGTACACTACAGCAGCAGGAAGGAAAACACATCAGTACAAACGTTATGTATTGGACAGAAGTGTGCCTCAATTCAGCCAGAGCAGAATGTGCATTGTTGTTTTTTCCTCCAGTGTTTATATTTTTAAATGTCTGCGGATTCTAATTTGGTAGAAGGTTCAAAACAATAGTGTTTAATGGAAAGGGAGAGCGCAGAGCAGCACATGGGAATATCCTTTTTTTGGTGCATTATATTTTTGTCTGTGTGTTTTTATGTGTGGTATGCTCACACGTGTCTGAACTGTGACAGGGCTTTCCACAGTTAGAAGTGAGGAGAAAGCCTTGAAGACGTCTTAAATCTTGCCGGGCCTGGTTGGGCTCCTGGAAGTTGTAAGAGCAGAGAGAGTTTTCTAAAAGTGGCAGGAGCGCTGGGAGCAGCATTTTGTTTCCTAAGAGGACTACTTTGAAGGGACCAGTAGACAAATTGTACAGTTTCTGCCTTTTATAGACACTGTTCTGGAATTTCTTGATTGCATCTCTTCATAAAATCTGGATTTTTAGATCAGCACCATCATTTTTTTACAACACCATCTGGCACAAATTTGGAGAGAGGAAATAAAACAAGTACATTCATAAATGAAACATCACCAGTCCTGCTGCTGACCATGTGTGGAGTCTAGCTTTTTATTATTGTTATTATAGTATGCAGGCTGCACGGTGGCCTCAGTTTGTTGGCCTCACAGCTAGAAGATCCCTGGTTCGCGTTCCGGTTAGGATGCCTGGGATCTTTCTGTGTGGAGTTCTCATGTTCTCCATGCTGGGTTCTCACCAGGTTCTCCGGCTTCCTCTCACAGTCCAAAAACATGCTGAGGTTAACTGGTGATTCTAAATTGTCGGTAGGTGTGAATGAGAGTGTGCTTGGTTGTCTGTTTCCATGTGGACCTGTGATGGACTGGTGACCTGTCCAGGTGTCCCCTGCCTTCGCCCTGAGTTGGCTGGGATAGAATCCAGCCCCACCACCACAACCCTACAGAGGATTAAGTATTAAGTGTATAGATAATGGATGGATTATTCACCTCCAGTATCACTGCTGTATTTTAAGAGGTGAGGAGACCCCGACTCCAAAGCTGAATCTACCATCATGTTGTTGTGGTAATAGCATCCTCACATAGTGTTCTCAACTTGAACAGTATCCGTCACTTCTCCACAGCTCATTTCTAGCACATACATCCCTTTCTCTGAAGCACAGTCTCACCTTTGTGTGCTTTCAGTGAGTAGCTGGTGGTTTTGGGGTTCTCATTAAGACTCATTATATTCATATTTGGCTTTATTAGCCTGGTCAGCACAAGGAGGAGAGAAAAGGATTAGAGGCAGGGAGGGAGAGCTGGAGCGGTCAGGCCTGTTATATGAAGGTGGGAAGTTCCCCTGGTGATTTTTTACCTGCTGCCAGTTACAGCAGCTCTTCTGTTTCCTGTTTTTTCTTACAATGTTTAGCGCTTTGTGACGACTTGTGTTGTAAATATGCGCTATATAAATAAAACTGAATTGAATTGAATTGAAATTCAGTGCATGTCGATGTGCAGACGCATTGAAGATTCCACCTCGGTCTATACTTTTGTGTTCCAAACAGCAGACATGGCATCAACCACAACTTTAAAAACTTGTTCGGTGGCTCTAGTGGAAAGATAAATATTCAGACATTCACACCCTCAAAGTCTGCCACAGCTGCAAGATATGACAGACTGAACTGTTGTCACCTGTTAGGCACAGGGAATGGAAATCACATTTCCTGTCTTATTCTTGTTCGATGACTCACAGACAGCAACCGATGCTCGGTCCAGAGTCTAGTCAGTCTCTCCAGCAGATATCAGCTGTTGGACTTTCTCACTGTGTGTGTGCATGGGAATTTGCATGTGCATTTTCTTAATGCACAAATTTACTCATCTCTCATCTGTGTCTGTGGTGTAGACTGTCTGTGTTGTAGATTCTCTGTGTTGTGTTTGCAGATGCTCAGCAGAGTATCCTCAATTAGCAACGTCCTCTTCGAGCACATTTGGTCTGTGTACACAAGAGTGTGTTGGCTTTCCAGGGTCATGCAGGGACTCTACACTGGAGCACTCTCACTCTTGGACAATACAGTTGTTTCCATTTAATGGGTGAATGCTGATGAAGGGGATTATGGGATGGAGACACTGAGGCATTAGTCCAGCCTCTAAAGGACTTAGATGTTTGTATTTATTACACTCTGGAGGAAATAAAGCAGAACCAATCAGTTTCTGTGTCACACACCCTGCTGGAGTACATGAGTGTGTGTTGTTGTGTCTTTCTGCTCGTGTGCAGAACAACAGGTGTCCGTCCCACAGAGAAGCAGACTAAATCCTGTGCACCTGTGTTCTTATGAAGCAAAGGAATTTCTCCTCAGCTTAATCCTCCTGATGATTTCAGGCTCTTACTGCATAACCCCCCTTCCATCTTCCCTTCCTCTTTTTATTCCTCTCCTTCTTGTCCTGTCCTTTATTTCCTCCAACTCTTCTTTTGTTTCTCTTCCATGTCCAGGGTATTGCCTCTGTTCTGCAGCGCAGGTCTGACAATGAGGAGTATGTGGAGGTCGGACGCCTTGGACCCTCCGACTACTTTGGTGAGTGTTCTTGGTGCCATTTTTACCTTCCCAGCTTTGCACCACATACACAAAGACTGGCTCATAATATACCAAATATTCAGCATTAGAAATATGATGGAAACACTTAAAGAGTAGCTCCTTTCTTTTCATGTCAACGTTGGTCTCACAGCTGAGTCATTTTGCAGTAGCATACTGGAAACAGACGATTTTAAGAAGATGCTGCAAATATTACAACTGTGAGAGGTTGTATGTTTAATTATTGCTTATTCAATGATCACAAACAATCTATTCAATTAATTAAAACAATTGGTCTGATTAATCACCTAATTATAGCTCTAAATGTAAAAATCTTAAATGTAATGCTCGTCCAAATATGTCTGTAAATATTCTCAGTTATCCAGGTCATGGTTATTGTCGTGGTTTCAGTCGTAGCATCTGGACTTGCTTGAGTTTGTTGAAGACGTTTCACCTCTTGTCTTGAACGTCTTGGACAAGAGGTGAAAGCAAGTTCTAAGAACTTAGAGCTTTTCAAGAACTTTCCGAGTTTTTCGAAGACGTTTCTTGAACAAGACGTGAAACGTCTTGGAAAAACTCAATCAAGTCCAGATGCTACCATTAAAGCCACAAGGATCATCCAAATATGTGACATTTCTCATTATTGTTATTTACTGACATCCCATCATCCTCCTGTCTTCCAGGTGAGATCGCCCTTCTGCTGAACCGTCCCAGGGCAGCCACCGTAGTCGCCCGCGGACCCCTCAAGTGCGTGAAGCTGGATCGGCCTCGTTTTGAGCGTGTGCTGGGGCCGTGCTCAGAGATCCTGAAAAGGAACATCCAGAGATACAACAGCTTCATCTCCCTCACCGTGTGACAGGTCGGCCCGCCCGGGCTCCACCAGCAGAGGTGTACAACATCAGCATCAGAGTTTTGATCGGTGGGTGGGAAGGAGTGAGGATGCAGGGTGAAGGACATGGGTTCTACATCCACAGTGACACGGCGCTCATTGCCTGCCTTTTTCCATTTTTGCGCGTTACTTTCTTTTGACCTTGTGCACTTTGACTTGATCTGTGCTGTCACGTAGCTTTATGTCAAAAACAACATGCAGGGGTGTAAAAATCTGAGCGAGGACGGAGATCATTTGACTCATTAGATGATGTAAACGAGTCGTGGATATGGTGTGCCATAATGCATGCTTCGAAACTGACAAAGAAGGATGTTTGCACTTTCATTAATTTATGAAGGGTATGGATAAATTCAGGAAATAAGATGGAAGTAAAGTCATGTTTACGTGCAGCGGGACAAAGTAAGTGCACATCTTTTTGCTCGCTGGCTGTGGTTTTTTTTTTTGTTGTCACTTCCGTGGTACCGTTTCTAGGTCACAACTCCAACCTCTGTTCCCTAAAACGTAGCTTTAGAGGTATGAAGAAAAATCAGTTCTTGGCTGTTCATCCATTCACAGTGCTTCTTATGTGTGCTTTTACTACTGATATGAGTTGGGGGATGTTGGAGGCAGCTGTATGTTGAGGTAAACGCTAACTAAAAGACCAAAACCAGCAACAGATTGTTCCTGCTAAAAGCTATGCTGGGTTTCTTCATTAAGCATGTGTTTATTCAGAAGCAGCTCCAAAGACTCATCATAGCAGGCACTTCTACAGCCTCAGGTCAGGAACACTAGCATACATCTTGTTGCTTTGCTTCTTTGCCTTTTCACCGTATACACTGATATTCACCATATCAAAGTATGTATGTGAAAAGTTAGCATTACCACATCCTTGGTATCAGGTATGTTTTACCGGTGACTGTCTGTACCACATGGTTTTCACCTTTTCTCCTGCTGTCAGTCAGTTTTGTTCATCCTGAAGTAGAGCTTGAACTATAACATTAATTGCCAACTATTTGGATATTTGATTTATTGGTTTGAGTATCCTCCTAGTTTCAATCGTAGCATCTGGACTTGCTTGAGTTTCTCGAGATGTTTCACCTCTTGTCCAAGAGGCTTCATCAGTTCTAAGAACTGATGAAAAGGTGAAACATCTTCGAAAAACTCCAAAAGTTCGAAGTTCTTAGAATTTGCCTGAGTTTCTTGAAGATTTTTCACCTCTCATCTTGGACGAGACGTGAAACGTCTTCAAGAAACTCACGCAAATCCAGATGCTACGATTGAAAGTACAAGGATAACCATGACCTGGAAGACTGACAATCTTCACAGACGCTGGTTTGAGTAATTTCTGTTGGAAAAAAGTCTGAATTCTCTGATTGCAGCTTATTAAATGTGAATATTTTTTTGTTTCTTTGCTCCTCATTGACAGTAAACTGTCATTTGAAGACTTTGGGCTTTGGGTAACACTTACAGCTCGAGCATTAATCAAAAAAGTAATTGGCAAATAAATTGACAGTTTAAAATATTCATTAGTTGCAACCCTGTTCTAAGGAAAGTCTGCAGTTTTCTTGTCCTCAGATGAGCTGAGAAGTCGCTGTGGTGAATTGATTTCCATTTACAGCAGCAGTATCTAGAATGAGCCTTGGATGGCATTAATGAATCAGTGAGCACCGAGCACAGCTGCTCCACCTTGCTCTTTCACTTCTCACTATGGGGTATCATGGTGTCACATCTTTGTTGTATTTCCTCTTCTTGTGCATCAGACAAACACTCACACATGTACAGATCAGACTACAGAGATGGTTGTTAGCCTGTGGAGCTGTTTCTAAATATGTTATCAGAGGCGTGGCTTAGTCCTGGGTTTTAGCCTTTTTGACAGTACTGAATTCTAGGACATGAGCCAAGTGAGATAAAACTTACTAGTAGGATCGATCCATTGCTGCGTTTGGTCTTTTCATGAGATTTGTTGGCAATAAGAAAAAATGTAGAAAAGTTATCCTTTCAGATTTTACTGTTATGTAGCGTGTGCCAGCCTAGAAAACGTCTTTATCTAATATTTCCTGTGACGGCTCAGTCTGATCTGTGAGCTGTGGATTTCCAAAGGTAGTCTAATCACTCCACTCTGCATTCAGAGTCTGAAACACACTGACATGAAACACACAACCATACTGTATATGCTTACACTGTCTCAGGACTAAACAAACCTTCAGCACACACACACACACGTCTTACCTGATGCTGTTTTAAGCTGACTGTGTTTCATGTATATTGCTAGATGGAAGCTTTTTCACCACCTTAGAGTTTGTAACATTGGGTCAATACAGCAGTTTGATTCAGCTGTTTTTAAGACATGAATTCTAAGAGTAAAAATAAAAAAGTAGAGACTTGTATTGCTTTCCTTTGATTTAGTGCATTCCGTCAAAGTTGCACAACTGACCCAGCGACTGATGTTGTATACCAGGACCTTGTAAAATCTGTATTCTCTCTCTCTCTGTATCTTTTTCTTTCAACTATCAAACCATCTTGAGCAAATAAAGATAAGCTTCTGAACTCCTTTTGATTTGAGTCGTTACGTTCTCTTGATCAGCCCCTCCTGGTCCCAGTGTGAGGGTGACTCTTTCACATTCTTTCTCCTTCATTTATCCCAAATCCTGGCATCCTCTCCTCCTCCTCTCCTGACTGGACTTAGTTCACTCTCAGCTCATGCCCTTCTGCTGCTCACCTACACCTCCATATGAATGCTGTATTTCTATTTAATTTCCTTTTTATTTCTCTGAAGCATCAACTTTACCATCCGTCCCAGTCTCCCTCTTCTCTGTTCTCCATCCTTCTCACATTAAGTCAAGTGTCAGTCACCCGTTGGACTCCTCCCAGCCAGTTTACACCACAGTGGACTAAAGCCTGTGCAGCTCTGACACATTCCTCTTCATCTTAATGCCCACTAAATCAACTGAGGAATGTGCCCCCAACTCGCTGACATTGAGTTTAATACCCCCAATTTCCCACACATACAAACACACCCATGCAGCCTCGTCAATCTGACAACATGCTAACACATGAAACAGGTCTGGAGTGTGCAGCTCTGTGAAACAAGGCCTGTTTTTATGATAATTTATTTCCAGCACAAACATATTTTCTCATAGCAGTTACCATAAATTAAGTACCATAGCCTTTATTACAGTTTCAGAGTCTGTCAAGTCTGTGCAGGCTGTCAGTTGTCCAGGTCATGGTGATCCTAGGAGCTTCAGTAGAAATCAGCTGGACTTCTCTTTTACATTCTTGAAGACGTTTTAACTCCCATCCATGCAGCTTCTTTACTACTTTACTACTTGCTCTTTAAAAACTTGTCAGGCTTCCTGAATAAGGATGCAGCTGATGTGTGAGCTGCACATTGAACTGAACATACAACCCAAGAAAGAGCAGATAATTGAAGACACTAAAGAAATGAATGCACATGAACGATCGAAGGAGCTTCACTAGATACCAGCTGGACTTCTCTGGTAGGTCCAACCATCCAGCTGATTTCTGCCGAAGCGCCTACTGTTACCATGACCTGGATGACTGAGACTCTACGTAGACGTCCACGGATGAAGTCTCCACTGAAGTTGGTGAGGGAAAAAGTTATTTCAAAAGTCAAACAGAAACTTTTTAACTAGATTTTTTAGCCCAACGAAGACCGAAAGCAGCTCAGCTTCCATAACAGCAGATCCATCTCCATGACAACGAAGCAAAACCATTTAATAGAGTTTAAATGGTTCGTCAAACAAAATCCACTGTGTTCGTCTGTCTCAAACAACCAATGTTAGTTAGATGGGTAAACTTAAATGAACAAAAAAAAGTGTGTGTGTGACTGTGTGACTGTGGGACTGTGTGTGTGTGTGTGTGTGACTGTGTGACTGTGGCATCCTGGGTGGGCTGGTTGAGGACAGAACTTGGCACTGTCACATGAGCAGTAAGATGCAGCCTTGACACCATGGCACTATGCCAGTGTGAGAAAAGAGTGCAAACAAATGTGCACTTTCACACACTCTTTTACCAACCTTTAATTTAGGTCAGTCACTTCTATATTTGGGCCCTTTAGGCTTTCTTTGTCCTATAATCCACCATGCAGCTGCTGTGGTCCTAAGACATTCCACCAATCAGTGAACATGAGTCCAGGTGAGTGTGTGTCCATTGGCAGGTAAGGTGAAGCCCAGCAACACAGCATCTGGTGTTGAAGCTGAAGCTCAGATGAGAAGCAGTTTTATTTCCAGTATACACATGTTAAATACTTTGCCCCCAAAGATCATTGTCACTGTTCCTGCTCAGTTAAAAGGCCAGTCAATCGGGTCACTAACAACACTGAACAGATCCAAAGCTGTGATTAAGAAAGGAAGCTTCTTGAACAGTGTCTCTGGTCTTTGGGTTTGAGTTGTACAGTTTGGCCCTGTGAGTCTGTTTCTAGTTGCTGACATATGTTTTTACCATGCTTTGTGTTTTCTGTCGTGTTGCAGCTTTAGCTTCATTTGTGCCTCTTTTCTCTCTCTTTCACTGCAAACCAGAGGTGGTCCATGGCAGCAGGAAACGGCAGCAGTAGGGACTTGACCACAACAGCACCACTATTACTTCTACTCCTTCCATCCCTTTTTAACTGCCTGAGCTACCTGCTGTGACCCAGCTACTCCCACAGTGTGGTGCAGAACTCTTGTGATGTCTGAACTAACAAGAGACTGGGAGTAGATGGTAGAGACAGAGGATGAAGACATACATGAGCATAAATGTTACAGTTTATCCCTCCATGGAAACATTTTGCCTTCTACAGGATGGCCTCTTAAGCGCATCCCTCCAAATTCCTAGTTTTATGTGACAATTGCCAAAACATTTACAAGATAAGATGGCTGGGAAGAATTTGGTATGTGCGTGTTTGCATGTGTATTTGTTGTAGTCCATAACTAGCCACAGCAACCCATGGTCTCAGGAGAGTCCATTTTATTTGGTGCTGCATATTTAGATCTGGCACAGAGAGTGTAGCCGCTGGGTGTCCCCCCCCTCATGCTCTCCCATTTGTTTCCTGCCCTCTCCTCATGCTCTCTTGTTCCCATAGACGCCATTGCTGCTCCACTCGATCCCCCTTGACTGGGGAAATTCAGGCTAATTAAAATGCCTGCCAACCTCCATTGAGTCTCCCTGCTTTCTCTTTCCTCCGTGATCCCCACACCCCGGTGAAAAAAAAATCACCCCCCAACCGCCGTCACTAATGACCAGAGCCTTTGATATGCAGCTGTCTAGATATGTGGCGACCCGACTGCTACAGAGCAAGGTTCAGCCTGGTCGGGTTGAAGCTCTCAGTCCAGAGGCGTCTCATCTCTGCCTGGTCTCCACCTCTACTGCCCTGAGTCTCAGCTCTAATCGGGACCCTCTCGGGTCAGAGGTCACCACCCAGCCTGGTCACAGGTGGCTGAGCAATGGTGAAGCTGATGGGATTGAAAGGTTAGGGATGAGAGGAGGTGTCGAGCAGAGGTCAGGAGAAGACGGAGAGTCAAAAACTGGGTCAGGAGATCATCACAAGGTCTGACCCAGGTAACAGCATACTGATGATGGAACAGCTTGGTGGCACCATGGTGATGCTACAGTAAAACTAAAAGTTCAAACTCTGCGTTGAACTCCTGCTAGCTAGTCAGGATTGTCATGGGCAATTTTTCTAAAAGTATAAAAATGAACCAGAGATATGGTCTTTTTCATGTCACACATTCTTCATCCATGTCGCTACATCACACCCAGTGCAACTCTGCTGTTTGGTCTGAGGTTTGCCATGTCATCGTACTTCAGTTAATGCAGAAGTCTACTGTACACGCTTCTTTTCATGTAAGATTCTTCGGGTCCATGGAAACAGACTCAAGTGAGATAAATTAAAGAAACTTGTCAGACTTTCTGGTGTTTTTCCAGCAGCCATGACAGGTTTTATACAACTTCTTGCATATGTAGCTGTTCGTTTTTCTAGCAAATTTCTAGCAGAGCTAACAGTTATGAGTCTAAAGTAAGAAATGACTGTCTTTGTAATGATGTCCTCATCCAGCTGTTTTCTCTAAATGTGATTCCAGTAGGAGACAGAGGCACAATAAAAGAAAAGAGAGAGCAAAGAAAGAAAGAAATGAAGGCGGGGATGAGATACCATCTGTTTGTTTTTCTGCTTTTCTTTCCCAAGCTTGTTATCGTTCCTCATTTCCTGCTGGACGACAAGTAAATAATTCACATGTATACATGTACAACACTGAGCCCAGGCCTTCCCGGCTCGCCTCAGTCTTGGCCTCAGTTTCAAAGCTATTCCCAGCAAACGGAACCTCGTGTGACTCGCCTCCAAACGACGTGTAGAAAAAACAAACAAAAGACTGAAATGTTTTCCCGAGGAAAAAAAAAGCAAGTCAGTAGCATTTTTCTGATCGAGATATTCCATCATGCACATGACTCTGCAATCTGCAGCCCACATTGATCCCAACCAGCACAATCCTTCTCTTCACTGCAGTTCTGACTTCCCTCCCTAGGGAGGCAGCTCAGCAATCGTCTCAATTGTTCCTTTTTCCAGCGTCTCCTACTCTCAGAGGAATCGTTAGGGGTTTGAGTGCAGATCATAAAAGTAGTCGAACACTCTTCTAATCACATTAGCGAGATGAAGGAATGCAATGAGCAGAAAGTCCCCATCGGACTGTTTAGAAAATTGTGTCAAAAGCCCTCAGAGGCAATGTTAATAGAACTTTGGCTCTGAGACATTTTAGATGATGATTTGCTCCAGACGCTTGAGATTCCTGCACTTAAAGCAGCTCATGTTTCTAAATCGACTGTCAGCTTTTGCAATGTGATGCTCCCAGTTGGACTAGACGCTGTATATCGGCACTGTTTGATGTCTAAAAAAAATTTGGCATCCTCTCCAGGAATTAACTAATGTTGGAGTCTCTTAACTGTGAGAGCTTCACTTCGTCTACATCCCAGAAAGTTTGCTTCATCCCTCACAACAGAACCTCTGGCTGCAGGTGAGCAAAGTCACAACACAAAGGCTGTCAGTCTCTCTTGATTGTAACGCTCCCCTAAACATCCACAACTGTACAGCCAGATTCCCTTCTACGTCCCAGCTCTACCCTGATCAGCCCCAGGGCTGAGAGGCAGAGTGAGGGTGGCCCGGCTCTCCCCAGAACCCTGCAGGACCCAGCTCAGGGGTGACCCAGCTTTCCCTAAACCCTGCAGGAATGTGTGGATTTGACTTAAAGCTGTAACCAGAGAGCACTCTCTCCTATCTTTAAGCTCATAATGGAGCCACTTCCTGTTGATAATCAGTTTGTTGTGATCTCTGTCTCCTTCAGGATTTTGACACTTCATCTTGAGTTCTAGGAGAGAAGAAAGAGGAGGCAAAGGAAGGAGAGGCGTTATTATGGTTCTGGTCTGGGTACCATAATGACAGTATGGGCTGTCATCAAAGGCCTGGGGACCAAAAATATGTTATTTTTCTTATTCGACTTCTAGATCCTGCAGTAAACCACAAAGTACACACATATGCACACGCTTGTTCCTGCATGCAAACAACACCCACTGTGTCATTCTTTAATACAGGCCGACTATCTAATAAACGCAGGAATGCCAGCAGAAGTGTCGGGGGTGGGGGGCTAACTCTGTCCTGTCTTCTCATTTTTTCCTTCTCTTTCTCCCACTTGCTGACATGCATCCCAGTGTTGGACTGGAGCTGCTACTGCTTTTACAGCCTCTAATAATAACAACAACAATAAAAGAGCCAAAGACCTGCTGTAATTATTTTTTAAAAGCAGCTACAGAGCTGCTTCCAGAGCAGCTAACTGGGAGCTCTTTGGGGCAGGGGGCTTACATTAACCACTGTTAATCATTACCACGATGCGTGCGAAACAGCTTCACAGTACGGCCTATAAACCGGGTCGGGCTTCTCTCCTGGAGGTAAACCGCTTTCATGGCTCACTTAGGTGTGGTTGCTATAGGAATTGCACTGTGTTGAGGAAAATTCAGAGCACTGCGGCCCTGTGGCTGATGAGCCTGCTAAAGCAACAAGTTGCCAAATCAGGAGCACAAAAGTGGATTCTCTAACTGGTCTGAATCCTCCTTTAATCCGGGGTTTTTCCTTTGTAAGAATATTTTTCTTCAAATCCTCACCGCCCCTCTTTGTTCTAACACCCTCTCTCCTCCTGCTCCCATCCAAGTCTTCTTCTTTCCTCTTCATCTCTAGCTGATGTCACTCAAGTCAAGCAAACAAATCTCTCCCTAATCCCATACATCACCACCATCATCACAACCACCACTAGTGCCCTCATCTCCAGGTCCCTGCTCCATGAGTGCGACTGCCTATGGGCTCGTGAAGTGAAAGCCTCATCTGACACACCAATTGGAGTAATTATTGGCTTATAGTCTCCTAATACATCTCTGAGGACAGCTTTGTGTGTCCCCTCCAAGAGCTGAGCTTGTCTGTCATGTAGCAACATAAAGGTGACTTGTCATTGGCTTTATGATTCAACCATTAGCTTATAATGTGTTTTATACTACATTTTAGAAAAGACTTTCCCACAAAACACAAATCTACTTTTTCACTCTCCATATCAGTTCCTTCATATTTGTTTGGATGACTTTTCTGTGCAAGTTAAAACTGTTTCTTTTGACTTGCCACTGGCATATTACCCTGAAAATTCTCATGTGTTTATTATGAGTATGTCCCTGTATATGTTTCATTCTTTAATGTCCTTATTTCAGGGCCAAATTCATGTAAGCCAATACCAGGCTGCGATTTTCCCATTGGCACCAGCAGAGAGTTTACATTTGTGCCACTATGTGCTCTACACATGGACCTGGAGTTTTCCTCCATCCCTTGGGGATTGCAGTGAGACAGGGCAACTCTGTCTCCCACCGTCCTCTCCACATCGTCCGGTCCCACCTTTGATGTTCCCCAGCCAAGAGCCTGATTTGTGGGTTAGCCACGTCCTCCCCTTCCACTCTCCAAGCTCACACAACATGGGGACACAGTGGGAGTTCCCAGAGTTTTGGGGGAGTCGGAGGGGAGGAGGCAGGGGGGGAGATTGGGTCAGACCACCACAGAGCTGGGGAGACCCCTGTCTTCCTCCTCGCCGTTTCCCACCGCTCCCAACACGGCACACACATGTTGAAAAGGTCAGGTCTTGATAGACAACAGAGCACCAGCAATTACGCTGCTATTTCTTAGTGCCTGGAAGTCCCCTGTTCCCTGTGTGAGTGTGTGTGTGCAGAAAGAGAGAGTGTTTTTTTTTCATTCATAGAGAATAAAGAGGCAGTGTTTTAAGGGGAAAATGAGCTGGGACAGGGGGAACGCAGAACTGCATGTAGGTACTTGTGCCCACATTGCTTCATGTCTGTCTGTCTGTCTGTCCATTTGAGGAAATTGGCGAATGTGCATGAGCGAGTGCAGGTGTGTAAGTGTGTTCAGGTCTCTGAATATACAGTGTATTGGTGTATAAGTGTTTGAGAGAATTCGTACCTGAGCTACACATCTGTTTCTGCCTCTACATGGGATTTTCTTTCCTTATATGTGGACCTGAGTCTTGTCTGATGCTTCCTCTGTACTGCTGCGGTCGGGAGTCCATCTCTGACCACAAACAGACAGCACACACTCTGGTTTCTTCCAGGGTGTTCCCAGTACTTTCTCTCCTCCGTGTCATTTCTCTTTCACACTGAGCACCTATTTCTAGCCCTTTGAGGATGACTTTCATCGAGGAGAGCAGAGTGAAAAAGTCAAGGCAGAGTTATGACAAGAGTAGACCGCAGTTTGACAGATCTGGAGATCACACAGAGAGGATGCCATGCTCCCTTAACAGCCGAACTGTGCTGCTGTAATGTTGATGCATTGCAGCTGGAGGCCTGCCCTGCATACTTTGTACCACCAGCTTTGTGCATTTATGTGTGCATGTGGTGTAATTTCTGATGCCAGAGGTGGACTCGACTGTAGCGTGCAGTTGTGACTTATGAAAGAGCGGCTGGATATTGTGCCCCCCAAATGCCTGCACACCTATAGGGCCTTAAAGGGAAAGGGGACCGGTGGGGTGCTGGGAGGCCCCACAGAGCACTTCATTCAGGATGCTATGCATGTTAGAGAGATGAAGTCTTGTAAATGGCTGCTAGTAATCATCCCTATAAAAGAGCAGCTGCGTCTAGAACTAGCTGTAAGTAAGGCGGCTGTACTTTGCCTCCCTCCAATGCTTCACATTCAGCTGAGCATGCGGTAGGAGTGTGTGTTGGAGTCCTCTCAGTGTAAATTTGTGCACTGTGCCGCTGCTTGTTTATGTGAGCAGAGGTTGCCCTGGATATGCACTCTGCTCTGGATAATTTCCAAGTCCAATCTATATTGCTACCAGCCTCTGGAATGTACCTTTGCTCCTGGGAAATTTCACCTGAACTACTCGGCCCTGTGAGTGTGTGCGCACATGAGTAACCCAACCATAAACGTTACCGCTGTTTCTAATGGGTGTATTACAAGAGCTTGTGTCAAATAACACACAGCTCAACACTAAAAACATCAAGACACAGCCCACTAATGGCATCAGCTTTGTCATCACAGACACTGATGAGCTTCGGTTAGTGAAGTCTAATTCTAGCCCGAGGAGGAGGGAGGAGATCACTCTTTACTCTACAAAGGGCCTGCTCCTTGTGTCCGTGACTCATGCGTGCTCTTGATATGGTTGGGTGGCACTGAGGGAACCACCACGCTAAGATCTGTGTTTGTTTCTCTGTCGCAAGTCAATCCACTCTGTAATCCGCTCGGTCTTTGGCATTATAAGGCGTCATAGTGTGGGGAAACCCAGTGGAGAGCATGTAATGGCCTCCACTGGAAGGAAAATATATCTATTGTAGACTGTCTCAAACATGCAGCTATCAGTGTGTTGGGTTTCTATTGTCGACTCTGCTATCTTTTTATGGTTCACCAGCGCATTGAAGTGTGAGATTCTTTGCTTTCGTTGCAGGTTCACAGTTCAGCCGCACTAGGATCAAGTTGAGATTCAGTTACGGATGATAATGTGTGGATTTTGACACTGACAGTGCTGAGACACAGGGCCAGTAACTGCTTTTAAAGAAATGCACTGATGTTTTTCAGATTTCCCCTGTTTGTTCAATTATAGATAATAAGTAGCAAAAGCAAAGAAAAAAGGATTCATTTCCACATTAACTAAGATAAAACAGGCCCAGACTGTAAATAATGTCCATATGAAAATGACATTGTTTTCATTGCATTTACAGCTTTTCTCCATTGGTTTGTTTCATTTCTGGAAACTGAAATTATATTATTATTCTCACAATAACATGGACAAACTTCCAAACAACCTGGCAATTGTTCACAACAGAATTTAATTTCTCCTTCATTTCATCAAATTGCAAATGTCTTAGTTCATGTCTCAGTGTCTCAGTACATCTTTGCAAATGATTCAGTACAGGTAGCCTGCATTTAGCACAATTTCCAAGTGAATAGATCTTGTAGATCTAAACTGATTGTTGACTCAGTCTAATGGTTGTTCTCTCCAAAACATGTCAGCATCTTTTCATTGTATAAGTCATCACATGCACAATAGTCTGTTCAGCTGTCAAAATTAGTCAAGAACATACTGTGTTGTGTGGGACAATGTGAATTCCCACCGTGGCCTGCTCATCTGGTTCACTACTCATCCAAGGATGGTCATGGTGTTCCTACTGCCTTACTCTCCTTTCCTCAGTCCTACTGAGGAGTTTTTCTCCGCTTGGAGGTGGAGAGTGTATCCAGAATCAGAGGTCCCTGCTCGTTGCAATGGACACTGCATATGACATTACAGGGGATCAGTGTAGGGGATAATTCTTCCCTCGTTGCATCGCAAGGGAGAATATACGCTGTGATGCGGATGAAAATCTGTGGCCAGACAGACAGCAGTGTGAGGATGGCCAGGAGGGGGAGGATGAGGTCAGCCACCGGTGAAGAAGTGTTAGTTGTGAAGCTCCAGCTTTATTTACAGCACGGTAGGCTACGTATAATGTTCCTTGTTTTGTGTTTATGTGTTTATATTACAGTGTGTTATGCTGTATACATTTTCTTTTTGCTCTGATGTTTGGAAGTTACTTTATGTATGTGAATAAAAAGTTATCATTTCCATGGCAGTATGAGTGCAATGTGTGATGTCAAACCCTGGAGGCTACTCTTACCATGGAATCCTATTTTTTTTCCAATTTTATACACAGTTGTATTCTGTTAGCTAGAAAAAAGCTAGTACAGTAACCACTGTCAATGAAGGAGTGGGCTCAGACATGAGGGATATTTTAGTGGTCATTTGCAATAGTGACAAAACATCTACACATGCTGACTTGCAGTGATTACACAATACCAAAGGGATGATGCATTTTGGGGGATCTGACTGACATACAAGAATATATTTTAGTTTTAAAGCATGATTGAACAGTTGTGGGAGAGATATGAGCTTCTGCAAGTGAGCTATGGTGTTGTGCTGAACTGTAAGACTGTTCTGCCAAATGATCTTAGGGTTTTCAGAATGTAATTTCTGTTTCAAGAAATGAGCCAAACCAATGGAGAAAAACTGTAAGTCAGCAATAACAATCACAATTTTACTGATATTTGCCATTATTTGAAAAAAACAAGACGTTTATTAAAGACCGAAAAATGTTCAACCAACAGATTCATTAACACATTTTCTACCAAACTAAACTAAACTAAACTAAACTAAACTAAACTAAACTAGTAAAATCACTAAAAAAAGATTCATTTACATGTTAACTGCAATACAACAGGCCAAAACTGTAAATTATGTCATTTTTAACAAAAAACCAGTATTGAACAATGGGAATTCATTCTTTCACAGTGTTTTACAGCGAAATTACACCGTTTTATTCTGCATTTAAGACAACAGTAAAAATAATTATTTTACTGATATTTGCCAGGGGGCTGCACGGTGGTGCGGTGGTTAGCAGCGTTGCCTCACAGCTAGAAGATCCCTGGTTCGCATCCCGGTTAGGACGCCTGGGATCTTTCTGTGTGGAGTTTGCATGTTCTCCCTGTGCATGCGTGGGTTCTCGCCGGGTACTCCGGCTTCCTCCCACAGTCCAAAAACATGCTGAGGTTAACTGATTATTCTAAATTCTCCGTAAGTGTGAATGAGAGTGTGCTTGTTTGTCTCTATATGTAGCCCTGTGATAGGCTGGTGACCTGTTCAGGGTGTCCCCTTCGCCCGAGTCGGCTGGGATAGACTCCAGCCCCCCCGCGACCCTACAGAGGAATAAGCGGTGTATAGATAATGGATGGATGGATGGATATTTGCCATTACTTGGATGAAAAATGATTCATATTAAGAACTGAAATTGACAGACAGACAGACAGACAGATAGATAAATAGATAAATAGATAGATAGATAGATAGATAGGTAGGTAGGTAGGTAGGTAGGTAGATTTCCACGATAAAGTATCTTTTCTCTGTCTTGTTTTCTTCTCCCTGAATCTTCATATTTATTGTTTTATTCTGACTATGAGTCAGGTCTGACCCTACACTCAGTTATAGTTTAGAATCGTTTACCTTCCTGTCCCAGCTTGAAAAATAAAAATAAAACGATAAGGTCAAGACTAGATGGACGAACACTCCTTCCTGCCGTGGAAACAGATGACTCAAACAGACACTTCATCCAGACAGAGAGGCACACTTCAATTCCCTGATGGCCGTGCAACTCATATCCACCACATTCCTTAAAGATCCCCCCCCCCCACCCCCACCCCCACCCCCACCACCACCACCCTCACTTTTTCCTTTGCTTCTCTCACTGAGAACTATGTGAGGCCCGGAGGCAAAGCAGGAGTCATCACCTCACTCCGAGCGTCCTCTTGGCAGCGTCTTTATGGCCAGGTTTACTGTGCAGCAGCATCTATAAAATAATTTAATGGGGTTAATGTTGTTAGGTACACAGGCCTCAGTTGCCAGTAAACATGTTGCCTAACAGCTCATGCAGAAAAGAAGGAGAAAGACAAGAGAGAGAATGATTTCTGGCCTCACTGTTTTCACTTTCTCAAGTCCAGTGATTCTTCTTTTCTCTTGTCTCTTTTAAGAGATTTCATGCACCACCTTCTCCATCCATCTGACTCATGTTCAAGGTTGCTTTCCTCTATGTTCATCCTGCTCAAAGCACAAAGGGGGCATTAGAAGACTGCAGTGTTTCATCCTCACCTGTTGGTGTTTCCTCTTACTCACTTCTTCATGTCGACTCTGCTCTCCCACCTCTTCCTCTGACTCCCTCCTTCCCAATGGAAAGGAGGGAGTCAGAGGAGGAGGTGAGAGAGCAGGACTCCATCATGAGTCATGTTTAGAGTGAGAGTGTCCATCCGGGCAGGGAGGCTGACCTGTGATGTAACCATGACAACAACAGGGGTCATGAAGAAGCAGCCCTGGTCTGAGTCACCTCTCTGCAGCATCACTTACTTGATTGAACAGAATCTGAACAAAGAGACTCAGTAACATAGATGACTTCAGCATAAGGAAATGTTTTATAAAAATTATTGGATTCATTTTACAGTGCTGGTGCCATCCTAATATGAACTTCATGGGCCTATTAAAATAGTTGCATTAATTGCTCCACCATCTGCTCCACCAGCACCCTCGGGCTGCCCTGATCCAGCTCACTGGACGAGCTGGAGGCAGACCACCTGGTTAGCTGACCTATGGCTGCCTGCTGATTGTCACCTCTGGCTGATAATGTGTCTGTCTGGGTCTCTGCTCCTGGAGGTATGTCTCCTTTATCGGGCCCTTCGGCTTTTCTCCCAGACCTCCCAGCACAGCACCAGGAAACCTGCAGCCTCCTCACAACAAGTCAGAGCCGGTCTGTGGTGAACCTGCAGTTAAGTAGTTACTTCCTGTCCTAATATTCTGCCCACACACACGGATGTTGAATGATCTGGGCACTAACTCCTCAGAATTAGATTTCTGTGCTGCTGAATGTTGGGACATCATCCATCAGTGTGTCCCACTGCGTCATGACGTCATGAGTCACATCACTTCCACGATAGAGATCAATATCCTTTAACACTTCATTCTCGTTTGTCCAAATTCAATCAGAAGCACAGAGCATCCTGGGCGATTAGAAATTTGCTTCATAACCTCTTCATCAGCATCCCCATCCTTCCTGTCTCTCCATAGCTGCGCATCCTTTCTAATCACTGATAATCAATATCGATTGCAGCTCCAATCTTTGACTGGGCGCGCGCGCGCACACACGCGGAGGGGGGTGGGGACGTGCTCCTGAGTCTTCAGTCCTCCCAGCAGCCAACCAGCTCCTCTCGCTCCACACATGCACCATCACCAAAACGCGAGGGGAGGCGCAACGGGCTCGGAGCTGCTGGAGTCTATATCCAGCGGCTCAGAGGCGCTCCGACTGCATTCACTCCAGAGTCCCGCTCAGCTGAGGACCTGCTGCAGGACAGGCTCTGGACAGACACGGACAACTTTCTCAGGGCATCTGCTCTCCTGGATTATATTCCCTGTTAGAAGAAGAGTCGTGTGTAACATTCTCCAGAGAGGAGCTGTGTTTGTCTGAACTCTCATAAACTGGGCTCAACTTTGAAGTGTGTTTTTAGAAGGTGAAGGACAAGTGCAATGCTCTCCTGGGATTGTCTCCTTTGAGGTACTATGAGCTGCAGCACGGAGCTCATTCAGGAGGACTCAGTCCGATGTGAATAACCAGAACCAGCGTCCAGCCTTCCCAGCCTTCAGCAGCGCGGCGTCCCGACAGAGCCGCTCGGACCGTCCGCTTTCTCTCCCCGAGGGGATGGTTGTGGATCCTCTGGGGCCAGGAGCGAATCTGGGGCTCCTACTCAGCAGCACCTTTCTCGTGTCTGGGGTTAATTCTGAATTAAAGGGAAATGAGAGCCACACTCTGCTCCTTCCTGCTGTGGACGACGTACCTGCTGCTGGTCGCTGCTGAGGTAAAGTTACCGGACGGAGAGCCGCGGCTCGGTCCTGGCCCCGTGGGGCACAGAGTCTGGCCTCATTTTAATTCCAGTGAGGGAGCAAAGGTACTGCAGGACACGGCAACCTGATGGCCAGAGCCAGACAACACACAGCTGTGGCCTTAAAGCCTGGAAGAGACCAGGAGAGAAAATGATCATCGTTTAAAGTGTAATAAAGTAAAGCTCCAGGGCTGCGCTCCGTGGAGATGAGCCACGCGCTCTGAGAACAAACACGCAGTTATTTTTGGCTTTTGTGCCAAATGTGTTGGTAGCCGGAGCCAGCTGGGCAGACGTCCTGGCCGGGCTGAGCGCGTTCATGGGAGGCTGGTATAAATAGTTGTGAGCTGCCCGCAGGTGCAGAAGAGCCGAGTCCTCCCGGTCACCGAAGTAAAGGTCGCTTCTCTGCAGAAGCCTGACGCACCGTCAGGCTTCTGCAGAGAAGACCTTTACTACGGCTGGCTTCCTGAGCACGGACTTAATACAGATTAATATAGTCTGTGCATACTGGGACTCATCCTGATCATCCTCCAGTTTGCTCACAAGTTAATGGAAATCCTTGCCAGAGTAATAATTTACATGGAGCTGGTTCTTATTCCAGAGTTATCTGTGCGCCAAATGAACCAGGAGATCAAAGTCAGATTTATTAGATAGATTGTCCTCCACGTTGCTCCACTGATCAGCTGCATCATTTCTGATGGGAGGTCGGTGGATGGGGCTGAAGCAGATCTCTCACGGAGCTGTACAGTCTCTGATGTTCCCTATATTCACGCAGACCTCTGAGCAGACCTCCCTCACCTTCATCTCCTGTCTCGTTTCTCTGCCCCCCAAAGGAAGTGGAGTTTCCCCAGGAGCTGATAGACCGACTGTCCCGCAGTGAGATCCACAGCATCAGCGACCTCCAGCGGCTCCTGGAGATTGACTCCGTAGGTAAATTCTGCCTCTTGATACTTTTATTAATAGTTTGTTGTGTGATGTTGCTCGGTTGTGAGATGCTGCTGCTGTTGCTGTGGCAACGTGGAGTAAAGGGCAGAACTAAAATAAAGCTGCAGTGATGGGATCAGGAGTAGGACTTTATTTATTCACCTTTAAAGATAGCCTGGAGCCTTTATAGAACATGGAGGCTTGTCTTGTGTTTCTGCTTTCATGAAGCAACACGTGATGGCTTAATGATCAAGCTAAATTAAGTCTGTACAGATCATACTATCTGGAATAATCAGGACTGCTGCAAACTCCCCTGTGGCCCTTTAAACTACGCTAGTTGGAAAGCCAAGAGAGTTCTGTGTAAATTTAAAATGAATCAGAGATGCTCCTGATGATAACCTGCAATCATTCATGGACCTACTGGTGACTGGCAGCTATCTAACGGAACAGGATGTGTAGCCTTTGCAGAATTAGTGAATTTAGTAAACAAACCCACCCACGCTCTGCTGATTATATTCAGCAGAGAATCAGAAATCAGGGAAGACGTTCTGACTTGTGCCCAGTGCAGTCCTGACATGCATGATAGAACAGGAAGCATGGCAGGTGCATTCACTGCACACATGTGATGAAGGTGGACTTTCACTGACATTTGTGCATATTCATCAACGACTTCATTGCAGCAGACTGTAAACAGAGACGGCAGGCCCAGCGTGCTTCTTCTGCTTCAGATGCTGGTAGACCGATCTGCCTTGGATGGTCTCAGATTAAGTTACAACAGTGCACCAGAGGAAGCTGTTTGCCTTCACATGAGCCTCTATTTACACAGGCTCTGGCAGTAGATCAAATTCAGGGCTCTCCCATAAAGATTTGTTGATGGAAATAGCTAATTACTAAATTTGCTTTAACTGTCCCAAATGGTGTGGGCTAACTCACCGGTCATAGCTCATTAGCAACCTCAGACCTTGTATTCAGTAGAGCACTGAGGCTGGTGTCCCTCTCAGCTATTCTTCTATGTCAGCATGTGTTTGTTGTTCTGAAGGATGTGTCTAATAGCTCCACATCATTAGTGTGTTTAATTTATTAATTCACAATCTAACCTGCCTGCACTCCATAACAATGATCAGCCCGCTCCATGCTGAACCCAGAATAGATCACCAGAGCGCCTCTAGCATGAGAAGAGGTGTTTAGAATTGAATTAACGTGCCTCTCTTCAAACAGAGTAATGTTTTGCAGGGTAACAGTAGTAGGCTGATTATTATTACGAGGACATAAATCCGTCTGAGGGCCAGCTCGGTGGCCCTGGCTAGCCCATTAAAAGACCTTTGCCGCCAGTCAGAGGGGTATTTTCAGAGCTTTTGTTGCAGATGTCTGGCACAATAAGGCTGCCAGTATAGACCGAACTGTACGTGGCATATCCACAAAGAAGGTTAAGCAACACATTTGAAAAGGACTGAATAGTCAGCGATTTAGTTTCATCATTTTATTGTGCCAGACACAGTTAATTTATCAGGATGTTCTGGTTCTTGGTGGTGGATATCCGTGGTCTTTATACTTCAGCCTGTAAGGATGGATGTGGCAGCATGACTGGTATGTGTTTCCTTTAGTGCTACTTTGCTCAGTGCCGGTTGTTTTTGTGAGGACGGTGTGTTCGGCTCTGACTGACAGACAAGATGACCCTGTTGAAGTCTGCAGATGGCTGTCTGGCCCCTGAGGTGCTCCTCTCCTCTCCAGCCCCAACTCCCTCCTCAGGTGGCCTCTTGCCTGCCTGCTCTTATCTCTTTCAGTGAAGGACTTTGACAGAAAAGGGAACCTGACTCTTGACATGGGGCAGAGGTGGAGGAGGGAGCAAGAGGAATCTGGAGGTTGTGTTCCTGCCTCACTCTGAGTTTAGTTTCTGACAAGCTGGCAGTGTGCTTAAATCGGGCAGCACTACCTATGAAGCTGCAACATCTGAAAAACAAAGTGATTGTGCTTCCTGCCTGCTTTCACACCCGCAGGGAGGACCTGTTGCTCATATGACCCCAGTAATTCTTTGTCAACTCAACCATGTAGCTGTGGACAATAACAAACAAGGAAGAGTGACAGAGAGGAAGAATTATGGAGTCACTTATTACAGCAAGTCAACAACATGTTGGCTGTTTGCACAAGCAGAGGGAGAAAGAAAGAGAGGAGGAGTAAAGGGAGGGAGTCAAGGTCCTCAGCTAATGGTGGGAGTAATTTGCCAGTCATGAAGGCCTGATTCATGGAGAGAGACTGTCTCTTTTCTCTTGTCTCAGTTTGTCAACACTCCAGGCATGTTATTGCTTCTTAGTCACCTGGAACCAGCAGAGGAGTAAACCCCTCACTCCTCTCTGCTACCTTTCTATTCAACACCCTCATTTCACTGCTTCTTCCTGCCTGATCATCTCTTTTGTGCTGTTTCTCTGAGCGTAAAGGGAAAAAACAGCAGAAAGGTCCTTTTATTGGTCGCACCAGTCTATAAAAGGCTTCTTTATGTCCTACCTTCCTTTGTCCTGCCAGATTTGATAAAAACTGTCTGCAGGTGGTCACCAGTGTGACACCTTCCCTCCATCCTGCCTCCCCCAGACAGGAGGAGGTAAAGAGAGGGATCGCTCGAGCCAAGTAAGAGAAAGCTCAGTGGGAATCAATGACCCATAGTGTTAAAAGGTTATTAGGCAGGAAAATCATCCAGATATCACATTGAGTCCACTTGACAGCGCTGCAGACAGAGTAGGTCTGTGTTTCACTGTATGTGCCATGGTAAGGGTGTGCTCCCGATGTACAGCATGTGTTTCTGTAAGTGTGGTTATACTCGCCTGAAAGCTCAGCGCTTTGCTTAACTCCTCAGCTGTAGTCAACACTTCCCCTCTGTGAACCTTTGGTTAAGGGTCACTGGCTACATGACTGACTGCACGACGAGCTGCAAGGAAATTTCCTTAGGTCTCACTGAAAGAGCTACACTGGACTGACACCTGACAGACCTGTGAAAAGGAGGCATCAAAAAGCAAATAAACAACCAATCCCAGAGGTAGAAGCATGTATAGGTAGAGGAAATCCTTTCAGAGGACTCTGGTCAGAGCACAAAGAAGCTGGACGAGTGGAATGTGTTTGCCTATGGCTAAGCTTTGTTGCACTGGTGTACATTAGGTTTTAGCATGCTATGGAGGATAATAAGAAGAGTTTGCATAATTGTGTGAGTGTGTGTTTATGTTAAGTGTACAGGTGAAGGAGTCTGTTAGCCAGGTGGGGTGGATGTAAGACCCACCCACTTAGCAAACACTCTCAGACTCTGCTCTTTGGGAAAGGGCAGTATCCTGTGGACCAGCTTTATCATTTTATTGCTGCTCTGGCACTTTTCTGTAATCCACCTTATATTCTGGGTGGGGACCAAAACAAGCAGCTTTATCAGATGACCGTGACTGTGAAAGAGCTGAAGTGGCTATATTGGACCAGAACTGGAGAGCTGTAAGAAGGTTGCCTTGCGGCATAACAAAACATGTACTTTTCCAAGCTACTGAATGATTGAAAAAGCAAACATTTTCAGGTAAATGAGAGACACAAAACCACTAATTAGGGACAGGAATAATGGCAGCTAAGCACCACCTGTCAAATGACCACTTTAGTCCCCTGTATGTCTGAAAGCTGGGTGTTTTTGAAGGAGCATGCTGACTCACCTGAGTCTACTTACTTTATTCTTGCCGGGAAAGTTCAGCCAAATGAGTGAGTCAGTCTGACACACAAAGCTTGCAATTACACAGAGGTCTGTGTAGGACTGTGCCTCCTGGTACTCTGGACCTCAGTTTGTGACATCATCAGCAGTCGCCAGCCATGCCGGCATGTTGAAGGGAGCTCTAAGCCCTTCAGGGAATCAAAGAATCAAACATACAGCACTAGAAACCAGTCGGAAGTTATCATCTCGTTATGGTTGTGTGACTAACCGCCACATAGTTTGTTGTGGAAGGGGTATATCAAACACCATGCAAGCGTCTGGCGAGGCCTACTGAGCCACCCATCACATCATTCAGCAGTGTTCAAGCTGCAGCGGTGGTTGCAGACTGCAGTGGTTGCTTTATTGGTTGGATAAGCTTTTAGTGTGCATTTATGTTGCTGAGTGACATTAGTAATATGGCAGCCTTCTGTTTTCACAAGGTACAGGAAATGATGTCTTCGAGGAGGCAAAGTACCACAAGTACCACAACCACCACAAGAACTACTCTCGTCATCACGGTTACTACAGTGACCTGAAGAGTTCCCAGTTACACAGCCGGCGCAAGAGGAGCATTGGTAAGGCTGCAGAAAAACAATATGCTCTAGTGTGTTGCTCATGATTACGTTTGACACTATATATACATCACAACTTGGCATACAATATTACACTGTCAAAATGCCCTAAAAATAACCTGTATCTTGAATATCACCCCTGACATATGAGTTCCCAGGACATGAAACGGATCACTTTACACTCATTTAAAACAAAGTTAATAGTTAGTGGCTTTTATACTGCTTTTTTGTGGATAAAAGGAACCCTAATGAAGACATCTACCCAATATTTATGGCAATCAAAGAATCATGAGAAACGAGACTGGTGCATGAGCTCAACGAAGACGTCTGACACGAAGCCTTTTAATTGGCTAGAGGCTTGCAGATCTAAGACACACGCGTCAGGAGAGAAATATATCCTTGAGCGTGGAAATTCCAGGCATTCACAGTTCAAGTTGCAGCTCGCCTGGGCTCTCAGTCAGATTTCTTCATAAAACGCCACGCGGTACGATATCTGATCAAGGCGTGGAGAATACCATATAGTGTGTGATGTGTGTGTGTTAAAGCTGGCTGCATGTTCTCTCCCAGCAGCCTTTAGAGCAACACAGGGTGAAGTCATTGGTCGTATTTCATCGATGAGCTCTGTATCAGAAGTTTATGGTAGCATGATACCATTTTGGTAGCTGTCTAGAAAAGCTCTCGTGTTCTGTACATGACACATCATCTTTACGACATAATAGTATCTCTGTCAAATCTTTACATTTGATTGCCTGTCATAATGTTAAATCTCAAGTGAATGATCGCAGCCTTCCACTTTACACTCATAGCCTGTGAGGTCAAAGGCTAGTATTTGATTCCCCACCGGTGGACTCAGGGGTTTTTTGACCCAGTCACGGTGCATTAATCCCCGTGAGGGCTCTGAACAAAGGAACACTCTTTTTACGTACCACCGGTTCCTAAGCTCCTTAGCTGATATAAGATCAGCTTTTTGGATAGCTTGTCTTCTTAACAGCCTTAAAAGAGGTTGGGTGTGATCTGAGGTAGGACCAACAGCTCCCAGTGAGTCATCAAATAATGAGCAGCGAAAGAATGCATGAAGCAGCTGTGAGGGAAGAGGACGGATTACAACAGCACATCAGCACACACTTGTAATCGGAAAATTTGTCTCCGAATGCATTTACATGTCCCTCTGCCTGTCTGTGTTCCAGTGGAGGAGGCTGTCCCGGCGGTGTGTAAGACACGGACGGTGATCTATGAGATTCCCAGGAGCCAGGTGGATCCCACGTCTGCCAACTTCCTGATATGGCCGCCCTGTGTGGAGGTGAAGCGCTGCACAGGCTGCTGCAACACCAGCAACATGCGCTGCCACCCGTCCCGCAAGCACCACCGCACCGTTAAGGTAAGACACACAGCTGCAGGACACGCTGTCTGCAAGTAACTGACTGGCTCGAAAGCATTCACACACACTCACTGCAAATAATAACTGCATTGCAAGGAGGACTGCACTATATCGCCCATATAAATACAGCATACCAGTGAACACACCCTACTTTTCAGATAAGTAAACACATGGAGGCGACGTCGGACTAGTATGCCTTCCTACATTCTATGTCTTACTTCCTCTCTGCTCTACAATCCCTCCTACCATGGTAGCCCTCTCCTCTGAGCCTCCTTGGCCACTACCCAAATATTGGCCACCTAACCTCCACTGCCCCCCATCCTCTCCTCTTTCCTTCCATTTCAGCCGATCACCACCCTCTCCCTGCATCACTCTATCCCATGTTTGGCAAGAGGCCAGGGTGGCTATGCCAGGACAGCAGGAGGGAGGACGAGGAGGAGAGAGAGGACAGGCAGAGAGGGTTGTTTGCACTTTCTGCCAGGACATCTGTTGAATGATTGGCCCAAGAGGGATGCTCCTGCCAGATATAAGACAGAAAGAAAGCAAGAGAAAGTGTGTGTGGGAAAGAGGGGGAAAACAGTCTCCTGTATCTTGAGAATATCTGAGTGTCAACGACTACTCCTTCGCTCTCCGTTTGTTTGGCCTTCTCTGGAAGTAAGGCGCTCAGAGGAGACAAGGTGACAAAGAGACTGAGAGAGGGATTGCAGGGGTTTGCACTGTTCTCAGAGGCTCTTTGGCATCGCTTCCTTGAAAACATGTCCCTCTGTTAAGGATCAGAGGAGACTTGGTGGCTGGAGCTGAGATGTATTTGTGATGTATTTACACTACAGCCTGTTAGCCAGCACACGGCTTTGTTTGGAGGTATGGAAGTTATGTGGTCTGTTCTGTAAGAGGAGGAGACAAGCAGGGCATAAACAGGATAGCCTGTGTTTCTCATCCAGTCTGTTCTCTCCTCTGTAATCAGTGTGATCTTGGCCGTCCATGGGTGCGGGGACGTTGCTTTCTCTCCTGCTCCTCATGCACGACTTTAAACATGCCGCCTTGATAAAGCAGTGGAGTAATAAAGCAAATACCAGTCCTGTGTGCTGCTGCCTTCTTCCCCCTGGCACCTGGCACAGCTCTTGGAGATTTCAGTATGGATAGGAGGACATGCTCTGCTTTTAGTCATAGAGTAGAAACAATAAGGCTGCACTGACAAGACGCCCATTGTAGGGCACAAGCAACTGCAGCCAGGGCAGGGTTTATGGTCAGAAATGCTGAGTCATAGCGTGGTAAGGGAATCGAGCTCTGATATACAGCTCAACCCTGTGTGTCTGTCTGTCTGTCTGCATGCAAGCTCATCTGTTTCTTTGTCCAGCAGACAGTCTGTGTCTGTCATCCTCAATGGCAGCTCTGTCTGTGATCACAGCGATGCCGAGGGACAGAGGGACACTGACAGCGGCATACAAGACAGTATAAGGCTTGATTCCTGGAATGTTGTGATCCGTGCAGCTCTGTCCGTGTCCCTGTCATGACATGGAGTACAAAGTGAGCACACAGTCTTGAGGGGGGCTTCAAGTGTAGTGGCAAGCTTCCACAGGGTTCCAGCAAACAGGGCTGTGGAGAGGTCATCGGTTAGGGCTCCCTCCGGTCAACAGACATTCACCACGTTTTGTGTGAGAAACACTGTCTCCTGCAAAGTTTTTCTTCTGTCTGTCTGAATAGGGGTTCAGTTAAAGCTAAAAATGTTGTCCGTCTCTGGGCCTGACTTGTTTTTCTTCTGCAGGCCAAAGATTGGGGAAAGAACACATTTACTGTGCACTATGCATTTGTCCAGTTTATTTATTTATTCCCCCTCTTCTCTCTCCCTCTTCCCCTTTCTTCATGCTATGGACCCAAAAAAAGAGAACGGGTCTGTGCAGGTCCTGTACTGTACAAGCCTGTCCTGTTCGGTGGTGGGGTAATAAAAAGGAAACTTTAAATAGGACCAGCCTGAGGGAGAAGGGCAGATCCTAAAACCACCTACTTTCATTTCCTTGCTTTATCTTTTGCCCTCCTCTCATTCTTTTACACTTTTCTTTTTTGCACTTTGGCCTGTCACTGTGATAAGTCTATCTCTGGAACTTTATTTGTGTGTGTACAGGTTGCATTTACATAGTTGTTTTTGTGTTGTCTGAGTGCCCTGCTGAGGAAAGGACACAGTAAAAGAAAAAGGTATAAAGATAAGCGACCTGCCAGCCGTTGAGAGATGGCTCAGAGTTCATAAAAGAGACTAAGTGAGAAAGGCAGAGATGGAAAGACAAACAGAACGAGAGAGACGGAGAGGGGCAAACAGAATTCTTAATGAGCAAATGCTTTTATGTCTTCGGCCTCTATCATCCCTGCATTCCTTTAACTCCTCCTTCGCCCCCACCTCCTTCTGCACTTTCGGTGACACCATATTCACTCCCTCTATCCCAGCATCTTGGCCCTCCCATTTCTTTTCCACTGAAGATTATTTCTCCACACTTGTCTCGTTTTTTTGAGATTTTTTTGAAAACATCTTGGTGATTTAGCCTCTGTTTCAGCATCACAGTATTCTTAGAGTTGTTATAATCTAGATATGGCATATATGTCAGAATGAATATATCGCTGGCATGTGCAAAGCATGAGACAAATTCCACTTCTCGCCTTTGGTAAATGTTCAGCCTCTTGTCTTTTTCACCTCCTTCTCCTGTATTTCCTCACTTCTTCCTCCTCATCTCTCCGTCTGCTGCAGCTGTGTCCAGTCTGATGGTTTTCTCAGGGCTTTTGGCTCTCAGGTTCGCTGGACGAACTCACTCGTAAAACAACAGGTGATTTTGAGCAGACAGGGCTGAGGAAACAAGCTCGTGATCTCAGCACACATTTTGCATTCCTTAGGCATTTGTGCTTGTGTACGAGTTTGTGTGTGAGAATCTAATTGCCTCTCTGTGTGTTATTATTATGGGGCAGAGTAAACAGACGAAGAATGGATCTGTCGCTCATACTCTCACTCAGTAACTCTCAAGGCTTCTGCTGTACGTCTGCTTTAGAAGCTGTGATATTTGGTCTTACATTTTTCAAACAAGCAAATCAGAGGTAGCAGCTTTTAATGCACACACACCCGGAAATCCATTTTTTGTGGTCTTCGGCTGCAAAAACTTAGCTGACAGTAAATTAATCTTTTCTTGTGTCAGTTTTAGAAAATGAACAGAGAAAAAGGGATGACACATAAATGAGCTGCCAGCTGTGGCTTTAAGTCGCACAAAATAAAAAGAAAAATGCCTAAATTTCAGTGTTTGTGCTGTAAACTGAGTTTTAGTAATCTCATGGAGGGGATGGAGGTGGGGCACAACTGTAAAAACAGAAGCAAAACATGAGAAGTTTGTCGTTCCATTGCCTTCACGTTGACCTTTAGTCCAATCAATTTGCAAGCATTGTGCACAAGAATTCTGCAGGGGTCAAAAAGAGTCATCGGTGCACATCTGTATAAACCCAAGAAGAACATGTGTGTTGCTTCTCTGCTACGTAAACTCGCCGACCGCAGGAAGAGCAGGGACCAGGCCGTTTGTGTGAAGCGGCCACAGGAGGAGGACGGGCCGCAGAGTAATGAAGTGTTGATGGCTCCTGCATCAAAGCAGAGGCTGACAGAGGCCAGGCGGATGCAGCCACAGTGCTGAGTGTGGGGGTCCACATCTCCCTGCACTGGCCCTCGCCCCGACCCCGACACACACTCATACACACACACACACACACACACACTGACAGTTACCTCAGCGATTGTGGGTCACATGGGGTGTCGGGGGGAAGCAGTAGCTTTAGAACTGCAGTTGTGCGGGACCCTGACTTACGGGGTGTTTCATAAATACGCGACAGTGTGACGGTGATACAGTGAGAATGATTTATGATCATCTGAGGAGGTGGGTTGGGGGCCAAATGGTACCGAGGGGCCTCCCTGTTTGAAGTGCCTTGCAGCTGTGAATTATTTTCCCTTTGATTCACTCAGCTCATTGACTCGATGAAGAAGGGTGAGGGAGTTTGTGTGTGTATACATGTGTAGCGTGCATGGCGGGGGTCATAGACCATGGGAGTGTCCTGGCCATGCCAGAAGACTTTGGCTACTGCTGCACCGGCTGGAATGCATCCGCTCAAAAAGTAGCAGCGTATTTTAATCATTTCTGTATTTTCCTACACTCCTCCTCTCCGTCCTCCCTTTTGCTCTTTCCCACTGACTTCTCCCCCTCCACATCTCAGCTCCACACAGACCCCTTCGGTCTTGGAGTCTGATTGTCTGTTATGTGAAATAGCTGTTCACTCCCTCCTTGTACTTTGTCTGTTTCCTGAAACAGAGCCATCTCCCACTCTAATTTTACCCCTCTGTCAAATCTCTGCCATCTCCTTTATCTTTTTTGCTCTCTCATTGATCTCTTATTTACTTTGTCCTCTTTTAAGTTCTCGGCATGTATTTTTCTCAGTTCTGTTGTTCTGTAAAGACTCGCAGAATCCAACAGAAAGATCATAGACATCTTCAGATTCTTTTTTATTTGATATTGTGTAATGGTTCTACAGGAGAAGGAAACACAGCACAAGATGTGATCAGAGAGGGATAGATGTTCACATCTGGAGGTACATTAATGTGGGTGTGAGGGAGGTAATAAATGCCCTCCTTGCTTCCTTTCTTCTCAGCACACGTGAAGCTTCTCCTCCTCGTCAGTTTTAGCATCTCTTCTCTCAGGCCAGTGTCTCCTCATTTCCCTCCTGACAGATGGATTGCCACCCCACCCTGCCTCCATTCTCCAAACACACACATTTTTGTTTATTTTTGCTTGATTCTGCTGCTGCTCCAGTTCACCATGGCCCGCGGTGCACATCCACTTCCCCGCTGTGTTTTCCTTGGAAGGCCAGGGTAAAACTTTCCCCTCCATCGTGCTCTCATCAGTGCTTTGTGCTCAGGGAATTCCCAATTAACCCGACTGGGACAATCGGCCTCAGCAGGAGGGCTGCGGAGACACTGGGGACAAACCAAGGGGGTGCACTTCCCAGAGCCCCCAGCCTCACCCCAACCTCATGGATCGGATATCATTCCACAGCCGCTCGGCGGGGACTCGTTCTCAGGGCCTCGGCTTTCTAGGGAGTTTAGAGCAGTTTGATTTATACAAAGAGAGTGTGGGGCCCCTTGTCGTAGCATGGGGGTCTCTTTCTAATGTATGTTTTATGTGGGAAGTCATTGACTCTGTGCCAGATATGAAGCCAGTGATCTGTGTGTAGAGGTTAAGATGTGACTAAAAATTGACAAATATTGAGCTAAAGTGGAAAAATGGTTATAAGAGCAGCATCAACCCTTTACTACAACACAAGAAACAGGAAACAAAGCAGGAATTGTAAGTGTTGGAAAAACTTTGAAACAAGCTATGTCTGTGAAGATTCTCAGTCATCCGGAGTTTCAATCATAGCATCTGGACTTGCTTGAGTTTCTCGAAATCATTTTCACCTGTCATCCAAGATGAGAGGTGAAACTCAAGCAAGTCCAGATGCTATGATTGAAACTACGAGGATAAACAAGCTGTAGCCCAGAAACACACATCTAGAAACACATATGCAAATGTACGTACCTCCTGCAGGGAGCTTTTTTTAAACCTGCTGTGTGAGGAGCAACAAGATGAGAAGACATCCTACCGCTGGGCCTCTCATCCAAGGGGCCCATTGCATCATCCTTCTGTCAATGGCTGTTTGTTTGGTGAGCGGAGTTTGGGTTTGTGTGTGTTAGTCATTAGGTTGGCATTAGAAGTAAGTGTCAGACATGGCTGACTCTGCTGGCTTCCTGCTTGCTACTTCTAAAGCCCCCTCAGTGCAGACGTTCCCGTAACCAACGGCAGCAGAGTCGTCCACAGAGATAGCTGCATCTTTCCTCTCTCTTTGTCTCTGTGTTTCAGATAATTTGATTAAATATTAGCAGTGGTTTTCTGGGAATCTCATGTGATTCGGTGAGGTACATAACAATAAGCCTTTGATAACTCCTCTACCTATCCAGTCGATGTTAGTGTAATAAATTTCCCCAGCGGGTAACCCAGAAACTAAATGTTAATAGGTAACACATGAATGTCATTGCACGCAAGTCATGATCACGGTCGGTCACTCCTCCCCCTTCCTTAAATAACCCCCTCTGTTTGCACACAACCACACACACACACACACACACAACCACACACACGCACACACACAACCACACACACACACACACGCACACACCTTTGTGTTTCCTAATGAGAGTGATGGTACACCTTCCTGCTCTTAGTTCTTGCCTGCTCTGGCCTTTCACCTGGTACCAGCAAATACACCACCACTAACCCAGACACTATTGTCCTGTGTTTGCTCACCACATACCTCCTCTGCTTGCTTACCCTGTTTTCACTCCCTCTCTTTTTTCTCTTCATCCATAGTAAAAAACTGGGGCGAAGGAGTGGCTGCTGAAACTGCTGGTCCCTTACTTTTTTCTGGCTCAGTTTCAGCCTCGCCAAACGACCCTCCAGCCTCACAGAGCTTTTCTATCTGTTTGAATGTCAACATTATACCTTGTTTTATCAGACTAGGACTGGTATGTTCGTTTGTCTGCATGACTAACTCACCACCGAGAGCCAGCCCTGGCGGGTCGCCATCATAGGATAGAGGAAGAAAGCCTCTCATCAGTTTCGTCCCTGCGTATGCGTGTGTTAGCCTCATGTTGACTCCAGAATTGTGTTGCTCATAACACCAGAGAGCGCTGAGAGATTGTCGGCCAATATCCTCTCTCGTGCAGTAACCAGGATAGGTAAAGCAGGGGATATTGTTTCCATGTGGCCCCCAGGCCCTCAGTGGTGGACGAGGAGGTTACCTGCCCTTGGCACTCAGATCAGAGAGGGAAAAGCATGTGGCCACCTCCCCTGAGTTACACAACAAGATCATCATAACCTCCAAGCAACCTTTCCTCTTCAGCTTTCATCTAAGCTTTAATCAACACAGCATATTCATAACCCTCAGGGGATTGGTCGTTTTTGTTGCTGGCTGTTGGGTGGGAAGCAGAAGTCTGATCCCTAAACTGGGAGGGTGCTACCAGCTGAGCTTAGACCAAGTAAACTGTATTTCTTGCATGCATGCTAAGCAGCACTTTCTCTAACCCATGAAGAAATGTGGTATCAAACCGACATGTTGGGACAAGGTGAGGCGTTTAGGTGTGTGTCTGTCTGGATGTGGATGCTCCAGGCCTGGAGCAGGGGGGATCTCCCAGCTTCTCTTCTCCTGCCAGGGTAAACCTTCCCTGGGCCTCGGGGCGTACAATGCTCCCCCCTGCCTTCCGTCTCTCCTCAGCCATTGTTTGTGCTTGCTTGGACTTTCAGTTACACACCTGATCAAGAGCACACAACAAGTGGAACCCAATGAATCAGCCTCAGAGGAATGCTGCCGTCACCCTCAAACACAGCACTGAGTTTTTTATGAATCGGTTTATGGATGTGTCATCAGTTACGCAGCTACGCCTCTTGACGTTAGCAGATGGGCAAAGAGTGTGTACATTCATCGACAAACAGGAAAGAGTAATGTTGGTGCTGGAACTGGGTCTGTGGCTAACCTTTGCATTCTTCCTCCCTGCAGGTAGCCAAGGTGGAGTACGTGAGGAGGAGACCCAAGCTGAAAGAGGTCTTTGTGCGGTTAGAAGACCACCTGGAGTGTGTGTGCACATCGCAGCATCATGTGGTAGAGCACTCCGATGCAGAAACAGGTAAATGCGACCCAAAAAATCATTTTGAAGTTGAGTTTGATGGCTGAATCCTTCCGTCATCCCTCCATCATGCATCAAACCTTCTGCTCACCTGCCTTCCTCATGTCTGTTTGATGGTTGCTTCCTCTGTCTGGCTCCTTGGCTTTGCACCAGATGACCTTTTTCTATGACTGCTCCCAAACAGACAAACATACCGCTGATGTGGCCTGCAATTGTAAAACTGTAAAGCTTGTGTGTTTTTACTTTGTTAGATGTCGACGTGTGTGTGCATCTGTCTGTGTGTGTGTCAAAGTGTTTCCGAAGTTGTGTGTTAAGGGAGGGTGTCCAAAGGCTGTTAGGTATGACAGCAGGTAAATCCGCCAGTGCCTTGATCTGAAGCCTTTCTCTCCCTGGGAGCAGATAAGTGCTGTAATGTGTGCTGATAAGGCATCTGAAGTATTTATAGCGTGTTATATCTTTGCACTCTCTGCTTCTGTCCCGGGGCTGTTGTGCCTCTTTCTGTATCATAAACCCTGCTTCTTGCTTTTAACCCTCCTTCCTATCCACCCTCCCTGACTTTGTGTTTTCAGGCCACCGTAGGGCTAAAGGTAAAAAAAGGAAACCTAAAAAGCTAAGGCCCAGCAAGGATTTATTGGTGACATAATAAAGTTGCGCTCATTACCCAAAGTCCACTGAAGAGCTGTGAAGGGAACAGGTAGGACTCGAGCACTGTAGCCTTCTCTCACCTTTTGGCACTGCACTGGCCCAATCAGGGTGCAAAGAGGGCCCGCCAGTCACTGTCACCAATCACATCACAATATCAGTGTGAGAAGAGGGAGGGCTAAAGAGTACCAGCTCTATGACCCAATGTTGCATGTTGAGTTTGTGGCCTGCTGAGCATGCACACTGTATATACCTGCTTGCATGTGGTTGAGTGCACTACTTTTCTTTAGTTTACTGTAAAACTGCTCCAATTGTTTACTTCTTAAAAAGCACCAGTCTGTCCTCATTTGTTTCTGCCCTCCTTCACCCTATCATCACCCTCTGAAAGACAGAAAGGGATTTATTGGTCTTCTTTAAAAAGAAGTAAGAAAAACCATTTGTCCTCTCCTTTGCTTTGGGCACACACATGATAACACACACATGCAGTGGTTTGACTGGACAGAATAACGTGCAGTCTGATCTCTGTCTGTATAATCTGGAGGAACGTGATTCAGAACACCATGGGTCTTGTGTGTGTTTGCTTGAAATGCATGACCAAATTGATGAAAATGGGCTCTGAATACTTTTTTAAGATGAAGTGCATGTGTTGTAAACTCGCAATACTAATCTCAGCTTTGTGTTTCTGTCCTGCAGTGGATGTGAGGTGAGACCAGTCAGAACAAGGGACTTCAGCGTGGGAAGGACCTGAATCTAGAGGATGCCTCCAACAGGACGCCTGCTCCGTCCGCTTCCCCGCTGTTATGCAACCTTCGTTTAAAAAAACAACAACTAACTTTTCTGTAAAGTTGAGTGACTGAAAAATAGACAACAGATGAAATCAATAAGATGCCAAAGGTGCTTTTTTAAAACTAGACGATGACCGGTGACGATGGTATTCCACAGACAACTGAGCTGTGCCGCTGATTAAGAGGAAAAGAGGAGATGCTGTGGAGCTCGACAGGGCGGAGAGGCCGAAGGGAGTCGATGATGAAAGGGATTTGTGTTGAACATTTTGACTGACTTTGTTTGAATAAGACACGCAGCAGAGACGACTATTGGGTCGTGCTTTCACAGGAATCCGAGTCAACAGGAGTGCCCTGCCCCGTTTAAACGTCTCATGGACACACAGGAAGACAGAAAAAACAGTGGAAAGGAAAAAAAACAAGACAGATGGAGAGCATTTTATTTTTTCAAAAGACTCTCTACGGAGCTTCAGACTTTTTAAGTCACTGGACGATCGCTCTGAGTAAAGAGTTAACCTTCTTTGGTTGGTCTGTGACTTTGCTCGCCTATTCTGTGCAGTGAAATCTGAAAAGGAAGACGTGCCGCTACTTACAAACTATTTATATGTGTGGACGTTTGCTTTCTGCCTCCTCCGATACAAATGTAAATGTGTTTTTATTGATTTTGCAGACAGCTCTGCGTGGTCCGGTTCTTTGCAGCCGTCAGCATCACAATCTCAGTGTCATTTTTTCTAGTTGTTGTTTTTCCTGTCAGCCATGTTTCTTATTATATTACAGCATATCTGATTGATGTCAAGTCTTGTGTATGGTTTGGATATATGTGTGCGAGGAGGAGATGTGAGAGTGAGTACAGGGAGATGCTATATTTTTGTTATGAAATATATTATGCATACTTATATTCAAGCAGGAATTATGTTTGTTTCTTTTGTTGTGGTTGGACGTCTGTATTTAATCCATTGGAGTGGCTCGGACATGTGGCAACCTCATAGTGTAGCTTATGGTGCAAACATCAGAGTGTGTGCATCCGAGTCACATGACCACACGTTAGAGCAGATATAGTGCAAAGACGGATGAGTGAGGTGGGAAATTGCCTCACTCAGTCATCTCTGCACACTATAGCTGCTGTAATGCAGCGTCTCTGCGACGTGAGGCTATTTTTCTTCAGTATCGCTCCGGCGTTGATAAGGAAGGTGCCCCACCCAGTCTGCTTCACGAGGGCAGAGTCCACCTGAAAGTCTGAAAGAGAGAGGAGAGAAAACTGACAGGTGGATGAATGGGTCCCTTGTTTCTTTGGGCTTTACTCCTCTGCTGACAGGAGATCACTCCACCTGCTGTGGTTACACTTTATGCAGCCTGGAGCCATCAGGACAGATAATGATCAGAGCTCTGAGGTGTGAACTCGGGCACAGCTACTTCCCTACCAGTCCATGTGATGAATGTGCAACCAGGGCGATGTGGTGTGAAAACAACAACCCTCCTCCACCCTGTGTTAAAATAAGGATGTTGCAAACAGACAAAGGTGAAAGAGTGTAAAAGTGAATCAAGTGAAAGTCACATGGGAAAACACAGCCCACCTGTGAATTACACACTGACTGGTGCTATATGATATTCCACCATTGTTCATCTATACTCACATCAATGTAAGGTAGTGTTCTCAGTTAATCAGGGACCACGTGTGGAGCTGTGTGATTAGAAAACAGAGCGCATTGGGCTTTAAGCCTCTATCGTTTTTCTTTTGAGCTTCCATTGGATAAAGACGGCAACAATCATAATTTATATATTTATGTTTTCAACAATAAACATATTTCTGCTTATGAAATTGTCCACTGTGCCATAAACTGATCCTTGTGTTTCAAGGATGATGTTTTAGGAGATACAGCACTAAACATAGACAGTTCTAAAAAGAGGGAAAAGAAAGAAAACACACTATCTTGGATGGCAGTGATGGCCTAGTGGTTTGTGAAGCAAACTTGTAACTGGTGGGTCGCCAGCTCAAGTCCCTGGACTGGCGAGAGGTTGAGGTGGGAAAGTGAAAGCAACTGCTTGTCCCAGTCACCACCACTGTGGGCCCTTGAGCAAGGCCCTTAACCCCTGACTGCTCCTAGTATGTATAGTTAAGGTTAACTATGAATAGGATGGGTCAAATGCAGAGAAGGAATTTCGCCAGGAGGATCAATAAAGCTTAGATTATTATTACTATCTGTGCTGTTCCTAGTAAGCTCTACTTAACTAACGATCTAATATGCAATGTGAGATCAAAAGAGTGGAGTCTACATGTGTTGGTGTTGTCACAGCAGGCGTGACAGAAGCTGGATGTGAGGGTGGTGGTGTACACAGGAAATGTGAGCTTTTCCAGGCTTGCGGGCGGAGCAGGAGCTGGGCTTTATTCCAGAATCCACCAGCAGCAGACGGTAGGTTCTGGGGGCTTTATTACTTTTCCCCGAGCAGCTCACTCTAATCCCAGGGCTAAGGGACATGAAAGTCCCTCTCCTTTGCACTTCCCAGCCATACACCCTACTTATTACCTCAGGAGGGAGCCAGATAAAGAAAGGCAAAACATGAAAGAGAAAAGGGATCAGAGAGACAGCAGCTCAGCTAGCCAGTGGAACAGGGGATCAACTCAATAAAGTAAAGATAAAACAAAGGGTCGAGGCTTGATTGATTTTATTGTTTTTATCTGACATGCACAGCTTTATTCATAATAATGGGGGGAGGGCTGAGGTGAGGATTTAGAATAGCGTGTGCAGTGTGCTCACCATGCAGGAAAAAAAAGAAATGTCATGGCCGGGAGAGGAGGAGGAGTGGGAATACCCCGGGATGGAGACAGAGGGAAAAATGAAGAAAAGAGGGAATGAAGTGGACTCAGGATGTGGGTAATCGGCACTACAGCAAGATGGGGCAGACAGGGCAGCCCTTAAGTGGAAGCGCTGTTATACACAATGCCAGAGGGGCATCAGGGGGCAGATAAGGTGTGAAAAGGGCTGCTGAATGGGCTTTGTGTGTGTGTGTGTGTGTGTGTGTGTGTGCGTGCGTGCGTGTGCGTATGTGTGCAGTTGAACAATACGTTGGAGGTCTCCTGGTGTGAAACATGGACCACTGGAATTTTGGGCTCTTGCAGGGAGCAAACTGTGATTTGACAACACACAATGCACAGGGTCAGAGTTCAGGGTTCACGGATCAGGAGGGGATGCTGGCTGCTGCTGGTGCAGATTGTAAAACTTCATCTCCCTCAGTTTGCTGACTGTAAATAAGTTCTGCTGCTTTTGGTAACTTTGATGTTTTAAATCACAAGGAACACAACTCACAGATTCTGATCTAACAGACAGAACAGCCTCCTTAGAAGTAGCTTTGACTGTTTCCTTCTCAGATTGCAGATCTTTTAACTTTTGGTTCATTAATTTCGGTCCCCCCTCCTCCCATCCTCCCCTTTCCTTATTTCCTCCATGTCGTCCTGTTATGTTTCTCCTCTCTGACCCAACCTGTGGCCCCTGGGTTTTGAGGAAAGGCAGAGGTGGCCTTTGAAGATGGCGACAGCCAAGTTTGTCCGGGGCCACAGCCATGAATGCACGTCTTTGTTGTCCGCAGCTCTCTCACGTCTTCATATCCTACCCCTGCTACACTCCTTATCCTCCCACTGCCCCCCACAAACTCACAGGGACACACTCATGCCCTTGCCGGGGCCCCCTTTGCACAAATGACCCTGCTAATTATGTATTTAAGGTATTTGGCTCCTGTGAAAACAGCTTTGGGTTAGCGGTGGGGGCGGCTGGAGAGGGGAGGCTGTGTAGGGACGTGGTGTGGTCCATGGTCTCATGGCTATCATTACTGCCCAGCGTTGAATGTAAACACTGGATTAGGGCAGCGAGGGCTGATTCAGGAGAGGGCAGGTTGAGGTGGTGGTGGTCGACTGTGCTTCTGAGTTCTGGTCTCTGGTTTCACCCCTGGGTGGCAGCCCTTCAGAAACCTTTCTCTCACACAGATAATGGCCTATTAGCACCACAGGAAAAACAGCAAAGCCTATAAATACTCACTGACCTTCTCTTCTGCTGACACTATTTGTCTGTTTCTTCTGGGATCAGCTTAGAAACAGACAAATAGTGTCAATAAACATCTTTGCTTGTAAAAAACCAGCTGAACATGATGGGATGTAATGCAACGTTTGCCTCTGCCAATGCTTTATGGGACACATTGTCTTCACATGGCTTTGTGAAATGCAATGTGACACCAGACTGACCAGCGATGCAAAAGAATGAAGGCAATGCAATTCATCTGGAGGCACCAAAATAATTTTCTTCACCATCAGACCTTCCTCACACCTACTCACCATCTGTCCTTCCTCCAACCTTCTTATCTTCTCTCTTTGTCACAGTCCTGTCACCTGTCACATGTCTGGGCCACAGTGAGGCATGGATCATCGTGTCGTGAGGAGCCCCAGAAGGACAGATCTGAAACTGGATCTCCCTGGAGAGGGGGCTGACTGATGCTGCTGATAAACTGGAGGTGCACTGTAGCCTGTAGCCCCAGTGGGAACCCAATGACACTGGACTCCTGTCACAGTCACACTAACACCCTAAACTCACAGTAACCTTATCAAGGATATTCAGCTTTGAACCCTGCCAACGACACATAATCACATTCTCCCATGAGACCAACCTCAATCATCTAATCTACTGAACCCAGAGCACACAGGGTTTGCTGGTAGGGTGATTGAATTAGTTTTCACTTCCTCCTACTCCTCAAATCCATCTTTATCTCTTTTAATTGACTGTGCCAGTTTATGTGTGGAGGTTGAAAGAAAACATGGAAATCCTCACAGACAGATCCGACTTGCCTTTTCTCAGAGCACTATCGCACTGAGGCAAACCTCTGTCAGGTCCTGTTAAATGGAGGGGGGGAGGAAGCCGGACAGGCCGGGAGTGAAGGAGGGCGTGGCAGAGGAACTACTCAGTGCGTGGAGGTCTCTGGAGGCAGATAAGTCAGCTTCTAATGGGAGCCGGGGTTTGTATGTGTTGTAATTACAAAGGGAGATACACTGAGTCACTGCCTCTGCTGTTAGTGTGTGTGCTTGTGAGAGAGGTTGAGTGTGCACGCTGCATGCACGTTTTCCGATGGGAAGCCAGTTTCCCTTTGCACATCAAATAAATCAGAAGTCTACAATTAGAAAGAAGGAGTGAGCAGTGTTTGGTTTGTGGGAAGAGAGGAAGAAAGCTTGGAATATGTCACAGTTATTGAGGAGTGCGGACTTTGTGCGTGTGTGTGTGTGTGAGTGTGTGTGTGTGTGCGTGTGTGTGTGTGTGTGCATGCACTTCTGTGAGCTGTACAATTATATGTGTGAGGTCGGGAGTAGCCGGCCCAGCCAACATTCTTGGGCCGGCAGTATTATTAACTGTGGTGTAGCCATTATCAGTGTTTACTTTGATCCAACCACCATGAGAGGAGTAATGGACTCAGATGAACCCGGCCTCCTGCTCTTTTTCCTCTCAGAGATTCTTGTCTTTATTGAGACGATGATGTTCTTTGCCTCATTATTCTCAAGTGGACAGAACAGAGAGCTCCATCAGGATGTGGATTAACATGAGTATCCATCACTACGTCTGCCTTTTGATTAAAGCTGTTGAGTTGAGTCTGAAGTTGGGGTTTTAGCACTCCACGTCCCATATTTCAGCAGTGTGATAAGACCACCTAGTTTTACAGCCTTATTATAACACACACACACACACACACACACACACTGCTCTCTTATCTTTAAAGGAACACTATTGTCAATAGACTGGGCACACACACACACACACACACACACAAAGACTTTGTTATCCTGACAGAAGGGAGAAAACAGTATGAGCTCCAGTAATGTAGGACTCTGGACCTTGGTGTGTGTGTTGGAGTGTGTGTGTGTGTGTGTGTGTGTCTGTGTGTGTGTTTACACAGTTTACTCTCAGATTGTGAGAAAGCCGAAGCTGCAGCCGCCCTCCTACCTGTCTGATTGTCTGATGGGGGTGTGATGAGAGCATCGCTACAGACTGCACACTGTTCACAGGCTGGCAGGTGGCTGATGCACCTGGTGCTGGAGTGCAGATGAACACACACTTACACATAGACACACATACATTTACCAGAACAGATGCACCTGGAGCTGGAGTGCAGATGAACATGCACACACACATTTACCAGAACAGATTAATAGTGCATATATGCTGCAGCTACTGTTAAACTGGTGTCATGGATGTCTTAATGTTTTGACTCGTTGCTGCAGTTGTAGCTCATAATGGAAACATCAGCGCTATGTTCATCAGCTGGCTGTATCTTTGTTTTGTTTGTCTGTTATCGATATTGATCTCCACTCTTAACCTTAATGCATCCAAAGCAGCACAAATGGAGTGCAGCTATTATTACAAGTACTGCTGCTAGTATGGTGGTAATGTTCTGCAAAATCTTTCTCTTTTTAGAATTAATTTGTTCTCCTGCTATTTAAGACACTGACTGTACGACCAGGCAAGACAAGTTGTTTCTGCAGTCAGAGGAATAAAACATATTTTAAGGAGTTTTATGGAAAACTGCAACTTTAGAAAATAAGTAATGTTTTTTTTAAGCAATTTAACTTTTAGATTTAAATGATATCCATCCGTCCATCATCTATACACCCTTAATCCTCTGTAGGGTCACTGGGGAGCCTATCTCAGTCGACTCAGGGCGAAGGTAGGGGACACCGACCTTTTAACCAGTCCATCACAGGGCTACCAAGCATACACACATTCACACCTACAGACAATTTAGAACGACCAATTAACCTCAGCATGTTTTTGGACTGGGGCTGCACGGTGGCTCGGTTGTTAGTGCCGTCGCCTCACAGCTAGAAGATGCCCAGTTTACGTCCCGGTTAGGATGCCTGGGATCTTTCTGTGTGGAGTTTGCATGTTCTCCCTGCGCATGTGTGGGTTTTCACTGAACCTGCCTTCACCATAGACTCCAGCCCCCCTGCGACCCTACAGAGGACTAAGCAGTGCATAGAGGATGGATGGATGGATGTTTTTGGACTGTGGGAGAAAGCCAGAGAACTTGGTGAAAACCCAGCATGGAGAACATGAAAACTCCACACAGAAAGATCCCAGGCGTCCTAACTGGGACATGAACCAGGGATCTTCTACTTGTGAGATGACTGGCGGTGCTAACAACTAGCCCCTTTAAATGATATCGTATTACAAAATATTACAGAACAATTTGCTGTAGCTTTCAATGTTTCCTGCAGTGACTAAAGGTTCCTTTCCATCAAGTAAAGTAAAAGTGGCCTACACTCAGTGCTCATTAGTAAATACATTTTAAAAAATTGTGTTGCATACTTTACTGTGTTTGGTCTGACAAAGATTAGCATCTGTGAACACCACAGATTCCCTCCATTCTCCTGGAGAGAATTGGTCAGATATCCCTAGAAAAAAGGAAGAAACTATTTTAAAAACTTTTTGGGGTGTTCAGGAAGGCTGCTGAGCTACTGTATTAGTGAATTAACCTCCTGACAACCTCGACATCTCTCTCGTGAAAGGCCTCTCTGCACCTCTGTCTGCTGGCTGTGGACGCTGAATCCACTTAAAGGCTGCTTTGTCTTTCTGGGTTCTGTGAGGGTGTTTTCTGAAGAAACCCCCTGCATGACCTTCTTTGATGCGAGGTGAGGCTGGGAGACAGGAGTCTGAGTGGAAGCCGGCTTGACGGAGGGTCACGACAGTCGGGGAGGAAGGAGTGAGCGATGGAGGGATGGCAGGGGAGAGGAAACGCTGTGAAGGGACCTCTGACAGCGTGTTAGCATTGCCAGCTCTCAGACTTCACAGCACCCCATTTGTTTTCTTTGTCATGTCATTTCTTTCTCTATAAACCGCCTCATCTACACTCTCTTCCACTGATGTTTCTTGTTTCTCAGAGTTTCTCTGTTTACGTCCGATTCTAACTTAGTTATTCTTCCACTGTTGCACTCCAACTCTGTCTTTCTCTCATCCGCTAATTTTTTCCTCCTGAGTAGAAAGAAAACTGCTTTCGTAGTATTGGGACATTTCCTGATCAGTTGGTCTGCTTTCATCTGCACTCACTTCTCCACTTTTGTCTGTGTTCGTCAGATGATGTCATTGCAGATAGCAGGCCCAGTTCCCACTAACCCCAGTGCTTTATATTCAGTGGTTTTAGTCTGACCCAAATATCTGTGACGTGACTTTCACCAAAGCTAATAACAGTAACAGCAAAACTGTTACCAGTGCTGCTGGAAGCTGCCTGGCAAAGTTATTGTGGAAGGATGAGAAACAGGCCCAGCCGTGGTCAGGAAACTCAGTGAACTGCATGCCAGTTTGCAGCATTTTAGAGTTTAATTCAGGTTCAGTCCTACCCCCGTCTCCCTCACACACACTCCTCTGTCTCTCCCCCTCTCTCTTTAATTTGCTTTCCATGAGCTAAGCAGCATGCGAACACCTGCTATTTTAAATGACATATTCATTGTCGTGCAGAGTTGGAGGTGTAAATCATTGTGGGCCACTGTGAAAGGCTACACTCGAACATAAATGACTGACATCTCTGACCCGCTAACGGAGAAAGGCAGGCAAAACAGAACATGTGCTCAGCGTCCAGGAATTCTTGTTTCAACCCCCCCTTTCTTATTTAAGCTCTACCCGACAGCACACACAACACACATCTATCATACAGTGCAGATTGCTGCAGCACACAGTTGTCTTTGCTGCTGTGAGATGTGTTAAATGGGATCAATGCAAAGCAGGTTTGGCACAAAAAAGTTTGCAGCATCCAGTCAGTGCTGCATTGCCGCATAATTAGCACAATGCTTTCATGCATGAAGGTTTTGCAGGTATCGTGGATGAGGTTCACCACCTTTGTTTAACATGTCAGTATGCTAACATTTTTCGTTTCCAATACTCATTATTGGCAGTTGTGTGGTGTGGTAAGCCATTTTCAGTTTAAAGTGTTTGGAGAAGCACCATATTGTTGAGGGCACTAACTTATAATCCCAATAAACCAAAAATAAAAGAAACAATGGTTTAATTTTACTGCGGTTCACTCCGTCTTTTGATCATGTTACAGTCTGAAAGTGGGAAAAGGGAACTTTTACCCAAGGGAAACACAAATTTTATTTATTTATTAGTGAGATGATGGCATCAAATGCAAACTTAGACAGTGATCATTTGTGTACAGTTCATGCTGAGGGGTACATGAAAGGGTGTTCGAAATTTTATGGCAATCCATTCTATACTTGTTGGGACATTTCTCCTTAAAACCACAAATGTAAACCTGCTCATGTGATCATCAGATTCACGCTGGTTGATCCTGTCAGTGGCCTGTAAATGTCAGTTCATCCAGTGGTTGTTGAGAGACTTCAGTGACAATGTCTTTCTTTCAGCTGTTAGTATTACTAAAAACTTGAATGTGCCATGATCCTATCAGACTTCAGTAATAATGGAATGAACTCAGAATAAAGTACATATTGTGGTGGCAAAAATGAGAAATGTCTGTCATTCACAGAAATACAGAGTAGTGTTTCAGAATATATTTGTTTCATTTTGAATGTAAAATTAAAGTAAAGCCAGTTTGCAAAAGTTAATAAATTTCTACTTCAAATTAAACTTAATATGAGTTATTTTAGAATAGATCAAAATAAAAAGCTTACATTAAAACACAGCTAAATCCAAACTTTTAAACTTCTTTTCTGTCAGTTTAGGATTCTTGTTGAGAAAATGGTAAAAATCTTACATTATTCCTCTGCTTTTATATCGAACAGTTCTCCTCTATTCTGCTTTCCCCTCCCCATTTTCCCTCTCCTAATAGGCAGAGATCCAGGAAGAGGAAGTAAGTGTATTTAAGGTGGGGGAGTGGCCTGCTAGAATCTCTCTGTGGGACCATGTGGCCACCTCAGGTGAGTTTGTGTTGTAAGGTATAGGTTTGCCTTGTTTATTCTCCTGTTTTGTTTGCCTTCTTGCTTCATCACTTAGCACTTAACAGTTGTGTGTGGCATCTAGGCCTATGGTAGCATTGTAGCATTTAACAATAGCTAAAGCTGTAGTAGTGTGGTAGTACCTTAGCAGTAGTATTAGTAGTTGTGAAGTATTTTAGCAGTTAGTGATTAGCTTTAGCATGTTTCATTTGCATTAGCTAAATGGCAGCATCGGCACTGGTCACTACCTGGAGCATCTCCTAAACAGTCCTGGGTCAGTTGCACGTGGCAGTGCTGGTTGGATTGTGTAGGAGCAGTGTGAACTGGCACTAGGGGGGTGACTCTGGGATGCCAGAGTTCACCTCCTAGCCTCCTGGAGGTGTCGTGGGACTAAGTAGGAGAAACAGCGTTGAAGGGAGGTTTCCACCTGATGACCCCCAGAGATGTGTTAGGAATCACTGCTCACTGGTAGGTATAGAGACAGATTAGGGATCCTAGGTCCTTCATGGAGGATGGATCCTTTCTTTTTGAGCCCAAGTGTTTAAATTACTTGTACACACACATACACATGCACACAGCTAGACAAATTACAGGTTATCCTCTTTGACCTGTTCTATAAAAATGCATAGTTAAGGTATTCAACTGACCTTTTCTCCAAACATTCCTTAAATTTCCTTTCGGCTGGCCACTGAAGCTGATCTACATCTAAGTTTAAGTTTAGACTACAGCAGTAAGTGTTCTGCAGATGCAGATAGACCACTAGAGGTAGATAAGTGAGTCTGTGTGTGTCAGGACGTGAACATTGTATGATGTTATGAACACATGCTGAGCTGTGGGGGTCTTCAGTGGGCTCTTTAAAGAGCTCAGTAATCCCGGGCTGTGCAGCGGGGGGCTGAGGCGATAAGTCTGGGATGAGCTCTGTGACCCAAGCCTCCTTTTATCTCACTGATGATGCTTTGTCATGACCTCTATTGTTACACTACTTCTCTACGTCGTCTCCTGAGCCTGCAGGGTTAATGCATTTCTTTCAGGTGGAGCTTAATTGTAAATTCACATTCAGTGTTGGGCAGGAACTCATTTCTCTCACATGCTGCAGTAAAGGCATCACTCTTGGTGTAATCTTGACTGTTACATCAAGCACATAATAAATACAACATAAAACCTGTTACAGGACACTTCAAAACATTTGTGTAACTTTCTTTTGTGTGAAATTACCAAGATGCTAGAATAAAAGTGCTTCCAGCCCTTTGTTTTCACAGGGAAGAGGACCAGAGTTTTTTGGTCTCAGAAGTGAGTTTGGCTAACGTGAGACAGGGAAGGTCCAGTCGCTGCTCTTTAGTTAAAACTAAATGGTGAGAGTAGCTACTTCCTGCATTACATTCACAGGTTGTTGGTGTGAAGAAATTACCTCAGCGGGGGATGTGACTTCTGTCTCTCTCCTCCATAATTAATTTGCTTTTATTTTGTCACTGACCTGCACCATGGATGTATTACCTCTTAGTACCCCTTTTTCACTGAGCTGGTTCCAGTGCTAGTTCGGAGCCAGAGCCTGACTTAGCACCAGTTCTTTGTGTTTCCACCACCTAAGCACCGACTCCAGGTTCTACAAACTGGAGCTCAGCAAGCACCAACTCTTTGCTGGTCCAGAGCTAAGCACCGAGTACGTCAGGGGCTGGGGGCGGGGTTATGGTGACCAACCATCAACGGTGGAAAGGGACACACAAGCACTAATTAGTGTCCTTGTTCTCCAGGACGTCCCTGGTCCCATCACACATGTATTGGAATGACTCCTGGGACACACGGAAGTTTACCACAAACTGTTGACCTGAAATCCGCTACAGTTGTGTCCCACCAGTAGCGTGATCACGGATGTGTCCAGGCAACAGGAGGACCTCCGCCTCACAATCAGCCTTAAGACCATCTATAGAGATAAACATAGATATTATCTTCAGCTTACTGCATTTGTTTAACTGCTATGTAATGGATGCTAGCGTAGTCATTTTACAATGACATATAACGGCGTGGCTCCAACTTGGCTCCTTGCCGATGGAAAAGCAAACAGGTTCTTAGGAAGATAAGATTTGAATTAACTAAGCACCAAACTAGCACCAGCACTGAACTAGCACCTGATTCTTCTTGGTGGAAAAGGTGTTTGGGTTGTGTCTTGCTACATGGCTTTCTTTGACAGACATTGTGCTCTCTGATCAGTAAAGCTATCATCATGTCTTTCAGTTAGCAGCTTTCTGATCAGGGCTCTGTGCGTCAACAACTGCAGATTTTAGATTCTTTCCATACTAAGCAGCATTCCACATAGCCAACTGTTTACATGTGTAAAGGGCCAGTTATACCAGCAGGTAGAGTCCCTTGGAGCCCACTTTTAAAACCAGTGATGCTCATTAAATGCATTACAGCTGGCTTGTTCACTGTCTTAGCGCTGATGAACAACAGTCAGAACTTCTAATAAATAAGCTTCTCTACAAATGTTTTCTAGCTAATATTTTTTTGTGTCTGCATAGGAAAATATTTCTTTCCCACCATTTCATAAGACTAAGTCAGAGCTGCAGTAAGAGTTTATCTTGTAATAGCACAAGAGCAAGAATTAAGAGTGATTGTGGTGAAAGAAAAGCCTCAAGCTGATAATGTCATTCGGGTGTTTTTTGTTCCTCCTGATCGAACCGCTTCATTCTCTCCTTTTATGACCAGGCCTCTAATGAGATCACTCTCAGTGCACAAAGAGTAAAAGCAGTGGCGTAGTTTCTCTGCACAGCAGTGGCAACTTTAACTGTTTAAAGTGCCGTTAAAACCAGATTGTGCCGTTGCTCAGCCCGACTCCTGAATCCCATTAAAAACACCCCACAGAAATGGAGCAGTCATTAGCAAGTGAATCGACTTTAGTAATTAACTCTCTCTCCTCCTGCCAGCTGCTCTGTTTATCATTCTCCTCAAAGAGTCCCTCAGGGCCCGAAGTGGCGAGACGTGAGTTCCTCCCTGACGTAATGTTTTGGTTTACCTGAAGTCCCACGGGCAGGAAGTGAGAAAGAGCGTTTAGATGATGTGTGATAGGAAAGCAGCAAGTTGGAGTAAAATAAACCAGAAGTTTGAGTAGATAGCTTCCCTAAAGCCCAAACAGGCCCAACAAAGGACTTCATTATGTCCTTTGAGTAAATAAAGGATAGCAGCACAAGTTCCCAGTTTAGGATTACTTTACTGTGTTTCACCTGCAGCAGCTCAAATGTATGTTAATGATATGTTATGATATTTACTAACCTTTAAAGAGTTTATCCCTCTTATTCTGTCCTTGAAATGATGTTCAAACTAGTTTCTGTCAAAGATGGGTGGAAAACCTCTTTTGGTCCAGGTCCTCCATGTCTTATTCCTCCTCTCGTTCTCAAAGTTCCCGGTTTTAATGGGGCTGTAACTAAATAATACTCCCTCTTAATGCTCCAGTTTTCCGTTCCCCACCACCGGTATCAAAGAGCTGGCCTGATTCTGTCGGTTCTGTCAGTGCTTCAAAGGCTGTGTTTCAGAGTTGGGTTCTATGACGTCCAGTGGCAGCGTTTCAAATCACCTCTGGTGCAGTAGATATAAAGATAGCATTCATCTATTGACTGTTTTATGTTCCCACTGTGGCACAGATAACTACCTTACTGTCCCAGGACAACAGGGGCCTGTGTAGACCTTTGTTGCTCTTATGCCAGTGGCACAAGTGTGCATTTCAGCACTAGGTTCATTGGAGACATTGAATGCTACAGGGCTCGTGTGCATATGAGAGTCAGAGAACAACAATGATAGTATGTTTGTGCTCGGGAAACCAATATGGCCGCAGGAAAATGGTAAAGTGTTGAATAATTTGGTGATATTACAGGCATTTGTTTTACAGCGGACTAGGACAATGGCTCTTTTTTAGTAACAGCTTGGTGCTGAGCCTTTTAATGTAAATATGTGGCGACATGTATGGAGAGAGGAGAGCGGGATGAGGTGAGGTTCAGTTTGTGAATGTCAGAGAAAAGAGAGAAAGAACAGAGAGATTAGTGTAGAGATACTGTACAGCCAACTGGCATGTGGCATGTGATGTATTCAAATAATCAGATCAATCAGGACATTTCTAAAGGCAGAGGATGCTTTACCTGTTTCTTTTACACATCAGTAGCTGGAAGGAAAGTGATCTTTCTGCATGTATGTGCTGTAAGGTGTTCATGAATGTATTTCTGTATGTGAAGGTTCAGTGGAAAGCTGTCCTCCTCTTATTGGGTGAGCTGTTGTAGAGTTGATGGAGAAGCGAGATAGGCAAGCAAACACCGGGCATGCCCAGACCGCTCCCCCTTCTCCCCCTTCTCCCCATTCTCCCCCTTCTCCTTTTTTCTCCATGTAGATCTCCACCTTGCGATAACACATCGAGATGTGAAATCAAATCCCTGAATTACTGGCAGCAACAGCAACATTCTGTTCCTTCTTCCCTTCTTCTGTCTCTTTTCATCTTCTGCTCCCAGACTGAGAACAAATGGCCTCATCAGGCTCTGGTGAGGTCTGGTAGTGGGTGCCAGGCGTAGGAATGGGTGGCATCTTCCTCCTGAACAGCTGTGTCTCAGTGCGGTTGTTACTACAAGGTGGCATTGCGTGGTTTGAATTTTAGAGAAGTCACGTAAGTCCTCTGGTTAACCTCAGAGCTTCTGCACGATCAAGTCGCTGCCCTGATCACTTCATGCTGGACTCGTTAAAAAAACTTGCGTCAGGTTACATCTGTGACCCAATAAATTCTGTTTAATCAGCTTTTTCAGTGCCACTTCAGAATGTCAGTGACAATCATCTAACATCATAAATAAAGCAAACATTTGTCATCCAATATCTGCTCCTAAAGACAGATAACTGTTATGGTGAAAGAGTTGGGAGGATTAAGGAGGTAACAGATGGGGTCTTGAAGGAGAGAAGGTCAACAATTTTGGGTGCTGAGGCATACTAGAGTCTGATAATGTTGTTGAACACCTGTCTGTGTGGCAGGTCACAGCACTGCTGAGTTCTAACTTGTAAAATAAGGCCTCTCTGACTTGTCACTAGCAGCACAAGACACCACAGCCTACTTCCTGTCTTCATTCAGTCTTTCTTTCTTATTCGTACACTAGTATTTCTGTTTTTCTCATTTTCTCTGAAGGTGTTACGCAGATCAACAGATGCATTTAGGAGGGGGAGCTCTGAATTGAAGCTTTCTCTTTAGGAAAAAAAAGCTCTTGACAACGAGACCAAAAACAAAACAGAGAGGCCGACGCCAGATAGGAGGATGTAAGGTTTTTATTTCGATTCCAGAGTGTGACACCAGAAGCAGCCGTCCACTGGCCCTCTGGAGGTACAGAGGTGCCATTGTGTGAGTTTTCTTGGTGCTGAGGCCCTGCATGCAGCCGGCGCTGCCTTTGTGTTGCCATATGAAATAAATCTCACTGTGACTAGCCAGAGCCCAGGAATCCACTGCTGCTGTGAAATCTCAAGCACCGGAAACGACACCACCTCCAGGGCCGGGCCTTCTCCGTCTGCTGTCTGTCATAACCGGATCATCTCTAATGTCTCAGTTATGGGCATTAACTTCCCTGTTCTCCGTAGTGAAGCTATTGTCAGGAGTTACAGGGTGTCTCCACTGTGTCAGCACTGTGATTCATATCTTGTCACACTGGAATCCACAGATGACTCTGCTTTGTGGTCAGTTCTCATTGAGCTTTTCACCGAGCTGGCAGAATGACCGCATGTCTTCAGTGTGTCTCTCAGCTCCCCCGGGGCTTAATGACTTATAGCTGAAGTGTTTTCTTTCTATTGATTGAAAATCCAAAATCAGCAACTTTACTTGAATCTAAAAATTTCCCGGGGAATGAGGTCACAGCCTTTTGTTGTGGTGTCAGCTCTGTGATTGGGCTGGGCTGGTTCACTCCATATTCACCAACAATCCCAGTGTCACCTCATTGACCTCTCCCCCTCACCCCTGTGAAATAGCAGGTCACTGTGCGACGGACAGCAGCTCATGTTGCTACAAACAAGGCTACTGCGGCTACATACAACTCACTAGCATGCATACAGATCCACAGCTGTGCAGACACATGGGGCTTCAACACTGACATGCATACACAGAATCACTCCACAATACCTGACATACCTGCTTAATCGCCTCTACGCTCTGCTGTGGCATTGCAGCGTTTTTCTTTGAGACGTGAGAAGGAGCTGTTGAAAGCTCCTCTGGCATGTTATTTTATAAGGTCATTTGCTCAGATTCCATTCCTGAGCAGTTCATTTTTATGTCTTTGATATCCAGGTGATGCCCACTCAGAATAGGTGCCAGTTGTCCTGGTGTGTTCTGGTGTAGAAACCAAACTTCATGTGACAGGAAAGAGGCAGACTTAATAGAAGAGAAATGGGAAGTAAGTGAACTGTTGTGTTTGGACGTCATGGCAGCGGGTCAACGGGTCGCACTGAGAACGGGAGTTTCATGCTGATGAAATCTGAAATAACTTCTCCATCCTCTGCTTGCCTACTTCCTCTGCCTCTTTGTCCTCTGAGGGGGTCACAGTATTATCTACCTTTAGTCTTTTTCCATTCTGCCATATTGTTTCTTTGGAGTTGCATTGTTTCTATGTCAGCCTGCTGCCTCATAGACCTGTCAGGAGGTTCTTTCTCTTTTCCCTCTTACTCGTAAACAGAGCAGAGAGAAGAAATGACGTTAGACAAGCGTCTCCGTGGATGATTCTCCTTCTTGCTTTCAGTCGTCCCTCCCCCCCTTTTCCTGCTGCTTTTGGCTGCTCTCCAACAAATTTTAACACCCATCATGGTATTCTGGGCATCGTCCAACAGATGCCCTTGAGGAGGACATTCCTGTCCGGCACAATTCCTCTTTTCACGCTATTTATACTCAAATATCTGAGCCCTCTACTGATAGCAGAGCAGCCTGCAACCAGACCTTTGAAAGAAAACGCTCATCTAACATTATGGCACTGTAAAAACTCGGTAATAATAAAAACTGTCTGCACATTGTAGCATAGACACACAATGCTAGTATTTGTAATTATCAGACCAGGCTTCATTTAGTTTTGGCTTCTTTTCTTTTGAGGAAATTACAAGAAAGAGATTCTTTGGCATGTTTATAAGTTCCCTCTTCGTTTGTCCTACAGAAGTGGAATGAACCATTCCTGGGTGATAGTGACAGAATGTACCATTATTGCAAAGTGAAAAGGAAAGTCAAGTGAGGGTTTTCTAAGAAGTTTTTCTAAGAAGTCCTAATGGAAAAATAAAACGCCCACTGAAGGCACAGCAGACCCCCAACTGGCCGCCGGTCACTTTGCGGCTCTCCTACTTTGATCACAGCGGGTGGAAAGAGGCGCTGGAGCTATATTTTTACTATCTCCTCTGTGCTTTCTGCCTCATTTCAGCATATTCAGGCAAATATCACATGAGGTGTGTACCTGAGCTTCATCAAACTATACTAGTCCACTAAATATCATTCACAGCACATGGGAGGATCAAGAGAGTGTTTTCTTCTTGGTGCTACTTTTAGCAGGCTCATAGGTGTATATTAGTTCATCAGCTGACTCTTGGAAAAACATAGACTTGGTTGACTTGTATGTTTGTCTTTGGTTTGAGCATGCTTATTTTGCAGTCCATACCTCATGATCGGGTTTAAAAGCGACTTCTTCACATGTATAAAATTAACATCTGTGGAGTGCAGAACGCCACCACTGCTACATATCAACAGGATCAAGGCAACAGGGAGCTGCACGTATGAGCGCCACCCTTAGAAACACTTAATACTGTCATCAGAGCTGATGTGAGGGTTGGACGGGCTCACTGTGACTCTGTGGAAGTGGGATGAGAGGTGCTAATGGACAGAGGGAGTGGTGTTGAGAGGTTGTTTGAGGACTGGGACCAGAAGGCTCAGCACATGTTGGGGAAACAGAAACCTTAAAGAAGCAAATATGCCTCCTGTGTACGTCTGTCCACAAAGTATTTATACTTTTACACAATAATAAATTAGACCAGCATCACCAACAGTCCTATCTTAACGGCTGGTAGACTTTATTTACATTACAACACAGTGATCCTAAAGGTGCTGTATCCTGTATATTTTTGAGCATTTTGAGCAAGTACACTTTCTTGGCGGGGAAAAGCTTGCATGATTTGAATCATGTCTTTAAACTGTCAACAATGCATCATAATCATCAAGAGAGAATACTACTTTTTAAACAGGAATCCCACAAGGATTGGTACTGAGACTGAAAATCTTTTGTCTTTGCATATACAACCTTCCTAAAACATGTCAAGCAGCCGGTCTTCGACTGTACGTGGATGACACAGTCCTATTTGCTCATGGAGTTGCAGATCAGTCGTCAGAACACCTGGAAACCATAGATTGTTGGCCCCAAATGTCGGATTTACCCTGAATATAAGAAAAACATGTGTTGTCTCTCTGGAAGATGAAGTGTAATATTATATCCTATTCTGAAATGGTAGAATATAAATCTGTACACATGTAGACTAATCACAGACTGCAGAACATTTGATAAACATATACGCACTAAATGATCTGTTCATACCTCAGCTACTGTCTTACCTCATAGTTGCAGTGAGTTTATCAGTGATTAAACTGCTATAGAGATTATACAACCCTGTAAGAAATGTACTGGACACAGGGCCGACAAGATCACATCATTCAGAGAAACCTGGATTTTCTAAGATTTGACAGCGATGTTCACTTTCAAATGCCAGTATTAACCACAAGTATTTACAGGATCAGGCTCATCAAGCTCATCAGCTGGGAAAATGACTGCAGATAGCTAACTTATGAAATATGCAGACATCAATTTCAAGCCCTTTAAATATTAAAATGGAGGACTTTGAAGGTGTAAATGTGTGCATGAGGTCAGCAGCATAGTAGTAGTAGTAGTAGTTTACCTCTGTCAGTTACATGGGCTTATAAACTGTTTATAAAGATGGCCAAACCTCTGACGTCACCCGTACGCTATCGGAACACCGGTTTGTAACTCAGTGTGGTGGCTTCTCCTAACTACCAGTAATCCAAAAAAGAGGTGCCGCACAAGCAGAGACAGGATAAGCAAACGCCTCTGGACTACGGACTGGGCTGTAAAAGTACCAGAACTGGAAACGAATTGGAAAAGAAATGTTGTCACTGCTGGCATTAGGCTCCATCGTCCGAACACCAAAACTGTCTGGACAAAGTCTGGTGCTTATCTGTGTGGAAGAGGATGAGATATTTTCCTGGATAAGAGGAAGCTTTGAGCTGCTGGTGGTGATACAAGATCACACAGTTCATTCTATGGACACCCTGCTCCTTATATACAAAATGACATAACAGGACAGGACACATGTGAATGGATCGCTCACCATTAGACCTCACTGACCAGAAAACATGGCCCTCTTTGTGAAATTTCACGGCAGTTCAATCAATAAATAAATAAATAATTTGGGAGGCTGTGGCTCAGGTGGTAGAGTGGGTTGTCCACTGATCACAAGGTTGACCGTTCGATCCCCGGCCCCTCTGCATGCCGAAGTGTCCTGGGGCAAGGTAGAAGGTAGAAAGGAGTTATATAAGTATAGACCATTTACCAATAGTGGAGACATTTAACAAGTAAAACACTGACCAGCACGGTCTGATTACAAATTCAGTCACAGTATCCTCTCCAGCATCAGTGACATGCTTAAGGACCTACATGGCTCTGTACTGCTGGGCTAAGCAAGAAAATGTGCTTCTTTTGAAACTGCCTGAGACATTTTCCTGTGAATTCAAAACCAACAGTGTTTTCTCTTTTGTGATTAAGCACAAAAGCATGGAGTGATGGAGTGAAAAAGACGTCAACGGACCATCTGATGGCTGCTCTCAGAGGTAGATTTTAGATGGAGCACCTGCTGAGACTGGAGACATTTATTGACCTTATTCCAATTTGCTAAGGCTTCTTATTCCACAGTAGTTGTCCTTCTCCTAAACCGTTCATCGCAGAGCCTTGAGCTTCGGCCCAGGCCAGATTTTCTTTTAGTTTATACAGCAAGCAGGAGAGACGAAGGCTTTTGGGTTTATCCAAAGCAGCAGTTTAAGTACGGGACCACAGGCGTAAAGCTGTCAACATGTGGACACGGTCATGGAACACAGCCTCGACTGTCCCCACAGCAACTTTATAGGAATGTTTAACGCCCCCTCCACCTAAACGTATCTGTCCTCTGTATGGTATTTTCCCCTTGCCAGGCTGCTTAATATGCAGGCTGTGATTTCACCCTGCATTCCACCAGATGGATCTGCACTCAGGATCTCTCCAGAACAAAGCAGCTAAGACTTGTTGGGAAATATCCCCTCTTTCATCTCAACACTTGCCCACCTATGTGTAGTGTTTTAGGCTGTTGCTGCTCATATCGGTTTACCCACTGAGGCATATTTGTACCGCTGATACGAGCCACTTAAATTGTCTGTGTGTGACTGAGACAAAGTGAGAGGCACTTGTGTGACAGTATGTCTCTGTGTGAAATTTTTCCACCTCTTTGAGGCCTACAAGATGGGACGGGCAGCCTGTCGTCGTGACAATGAAGAGTCTCTGATGTGTGATTAAAGAAGCAAGGAATATCTTTATGTAATAGGCTCCAGCGTTTGACAGACCGCATCCCACAATGAACCACCTGTGAGAAGAAATGACAGTTTTAAAACATTATTATCATCTCGCCTGTGCTGTTTGATCCTCTGTTGGAGCTGCACTGTGTCTCCTTCAGACAAATGATTCTGTCGGCTTTGCAGGATTAGTAAGGTGAGAGATCAGGGACGGGTGTGCACAGAGAGAGATGCCTAGGTTGGTTTGGTTGGAGAGGATGGACAAGAGCAGGAGAGAAGGTTTATTATAATCTGTGCTTTACGAATGATCACTCAGTGATGGATAAGAAATACAAGAGGGCTGCTTTACACTGTGCAGCATAAAGAAACAATCATAGCCCTGCAGTCTAGTAGCACAGCAAAAGTCATTGATAGCATCAGAGGCGGCTTTTCTGAAATGCCAGCATCCTCCCAGCCTAGGCCTAAGCCTCTCTATCAACATGGACATCAGCCAGAATCCAGCTATGCAGCCGCGCCAATTCTGTTTTACTTTGTTCTGCTGTTACTTTCTCTGTCCCGTATTTATTTTCCTACTTGATACTCTCACTTTAAAGTGGAGTGACACACAAGCTGAGTTTTCCAGAACAGGTTTCCTGTGTTTGGAAGAGGGGGGAAGGGATGTAAAAACAGAGAAAGGGGTGAGGAGGTCACACGGAAAGAGGGGAAAACAGGTTGGAAAGTGTGGAGGTTAATTGAGAGGTAAGTCTGAGCATAGATGTCTCCACTGTGGCTTTTAAAGTTCAGCTTGCTGCAGGCCCAGGGCTTCTCAGGGGACAGGATTGGGATAAAATAAACTAATTGTTATTTATAATTTAATTAAGCTAAACCTTTCTAAAAGTAGAAGTAGTGGAGATCAGGGAGTAACAGTGTAGTGACTGGGTGAGGCATAAGATGAGCCCAAAATCATGACAGCTCAACCAGAAAGTCGCTCGCTATCACTTATTCCAAAGACGACACAAACAAGATAGCACCTGGTTTATCTTCTGAACACGACCACAACAGAGACGTCGTCGGGCAACACCATATCTGAGAGATGGCAGCAGACTCAAAGACATTATCTGCCCTAGATGAATGCTATCCCACTTGACAGGGAGATTACAGCACCCTGACTTACAGGAGGTGTCAACGTGTTGCAGCTCATTTAGGAAGGAGCACAAAGGGCGTCTTTTTCTCCAGCAAAGTGGGAGAGATTGGCAGGATGATGCTGTCCAGTATCAGCAGCAGTAAGCATGAGAGACAATTCAGTTAGTTCTGCTGCATGGAAAGAGGAGTTGATTGACCTTATAATGCAATAAAATATAAGAAGGATGGATCAACAAAGCTGCTGACTTTTATCTGAAGGCTCACTGCTCAGCGCCCCGTTACTTAACAACCATCAGTAGGATTTTTGGCTGATCTAAACCAAGATGTTCGTCTCTTTTTCAGGACCAAGACAAGTCGTATTATAATCCTTCAGCAGCTGAGCCACAGAGTCCCTCGTTTTATGTCCAGCTTCTTTCCCCTCTGTAACTCCCACTACCCTTAAGTTCTGTCTCTTGGAGTGGCCCTCAAGGTCCAGACATTTTTCGGATAAGGTCTCAACTTCTCCTAACAGTTTACTGACCTTGTCTTCTAGTTGCTGTATAGTATTCGATGTACCTTTAGCCGCCTTGGCTAGGTCCTTCAGAGTTTCCTCATCTGAGTTTACCTGAACTTTCAGCGTTGTAATAGCTGTGTTCTTCTCAGCTCTCAATGTCCCAATCTTCCCCCTCAGTATCACCTAGACTTCAGAAATCTTTTCTTCAATCTTTTTACAGATATCCGACTTAAAAAGGGTCAGCTCCGAATGCAACAACGATATTGTACCAAGCACTTCAATGATGTCGTCTTCTGAGCTGCCTCTCTGGCATGGCTGTCTGAGTCAGTGCTCAGGTCGTCACTTGGGCCTACTCCGTCTGTGTTCAACTTCCATTTAAGTTTTTCTGCATTTTCTCACCGGTTTCCACTTTTTTTTATCGTTCGTAATAGCTTTTTATCTTTCCGGTGGCAGAAATTTTACGTCACTTTTAAATTGAAATTGGCAGAGCTACAAGGGAGGGTGTCCTACTCACTCATTGCTCGACAGCGCCCCCCTTCACCAACTAAGATTCTCCGGTCGTATTATGACCAAACTCTCCCTAGCCTCAGGTAGTTATTCTTGTGCCTAAACTTATTAAAAACCTAAAAGATGGATATTGTTGTTGAGTTTGGAGGATTTAAAGGTTGTTCCAAATGTGAGCTTATTGGTTCAGGAATGTCAAATGTTATAGCGAAATACTGGAGAACTAAATCTGGGCAATTCAGTCGAAAGCAACTGGACTCAGTAACACGACTATGAAGACATCTCGCCTTTCATCCTCGGATGAGATAATGACTATGACCTGGATGAATGAGAACATTCACAGACACTTAAGAACTTAAGTTTAAAGACTCCCGTCATTGAAAATCACCTTGTTTTGTTTTACCATTTCTATTTCTGAGTAATGTAAAGTTTATTTATTGATACTGATATCTGAATGGTATTTAGAAACGTTTGTCCTCTACTGGTGTAGAACTTTCCATTAGGAAGCTCCTGAATAACGTTGTGGTGTACATCATTTTTTACCTGTACTGACGTAGTTGACGTTGCTGATTATGATTTGGGGGTGTGACTTTAAGTTGTTTACGTTAAGCACACTCGAGACCGGTACACTTGTCAGTGAGTTCTGGATTCTAGTGTTGATGTATGTCAATTTGTGACTGTCAGCAGGATAATTACTTAATATCACCGTTTGGTGCTTGTGTTTTTCAGGTTTACAACCTACACTACAACTACTTACCATTAATCCTGACTCAAACGGGAGTTTAAGTTTGAATGACTGAAAAGTTAACCGGAGCTAACAAGTAGCCTACTGTATGCCTTTAGTAATGTGCAGTTTCGGAATAAAATGTGTTGAGTTGAGCTGGCCGTACTGGTCTTAAAACCCTTCCAGAAGGGAGCCCATTAAGCTACGATAGATAGTTTTAAAGGAAATTCTGGACAACTGGACTGGATCAGTCGACAACAGAGAGAAAATGCAAGCATTAGAGGAGAAAGGAAAGCTGAGATGAAACGTAGCCTGGCAGTGTTTATGTCCTATATTTCTGTTTAGCTCCGTGGTTTAGCAGCGATGTGTGGAACCAAGTCTGTGTGACAACCAAAGGAATGAAGTCAAACCAGAGCTGCACTAAAAAATCCCAGCTGCAGATTTGTTGTATAAAAAAGGCATCACCTGATCCGTCTCCGGTCAGAATCACACTGGTGATGATTTGCATGGTTGGATGTTTTTCTCATTTATATTCGACAAACTTCCAGCCTCCTCTCACTCTCCACCCGCTGATCCAAATTATGCAGACAGTGTTTCCTCTGAGGAACAAGTTCATGTCTGTCTGTCTGTGTCTTATTTGGATCAAACACTCTGATTTTGCATCATGGAGATGCTTTTCTTGTACCCTCATGCCACAAGAGGATGCAACTGAGGATAAAGTATAAACTATAAACATATTTGTGGTAATGTGAACAAATGGCTTCAGATGTCACTGGTGTCATCATGGGAAAGTGATGTCTTTGTGTCCTTTATTTATGTCTGGGAGAGAGGCTTAATAATCGTCTGGCTTTTTGTTGGTATGAAACTATTCCATTCGTCTTCTAATGTCAAAACACAGAGGAGGTATAACATTACCGTCTACAACATCCGCAAGCAGAACAAGCTCCCCTCCTCCTGCCACTGCCTCCTCCCACACTCTCCCCTTTTATCACTTTACCAGCTACATTACATGATCTTCTCTCCCTCGTTTGCTCTTTGTTGCTTGGCCTTCTGCTGCTCCTATGCAGCCTGCCTCCATTCATTCCCATGTGTTGTGATTATTGAAAGTACTCCCAGTCAGGAACTACTGTTACATAACAAAACCCTCATAAACATAATACGTCCACCACACTGCAGCTGTTGTTCTCCAACTAAGTGTTACTTCTTTGCCTTTTCTTGAGAGATGTGTGCAGCATTCAGGATTTTCTTCTTGTTCTTCCGGCTCCTGTCCACCTTTACATTTTGTAGGACATGACTCCAGTTTGAGAAGCAAGGAAGTGGAAAAAGCTGAGGTCTACAGTGAAGCAACCTGCTGACCTGCTTTGAGGAACACTGCAACACGCAGGAGGAAAACAGACACACAAAGGAATGTCATTACTGTGCAGAAACTTGCTCATGCATCCTAATCTGCTCCAAGAAATTAGACAACACCTCGCCATACACAAACACTGTACAGATGGGCCTGCACACACACCGACTATCAGACAGGGTTGACGAGTACACTTCGATAAATTATTCATTGAAATGTCTGGGAGGAAATATTAATTGTGTCTGAACCCCTGATGGAGTTCAGATGGCGGACCTGTGGAAACATGTCATTGGTTCAACCATCTGTGAATTGCCTGCCGAGGGCTGGGCTAATAGAAGAAAGGTGTTGCCCCCTGTGTCCTGACGTGTTTGTTCAGATGATCATAAAAACCTCTAATTGCTGTCAAGACATAATAAGCAGAAAAGTGAGTTTTGTGACTGTCATGACTCACTCTAAATGTGTGGGTATTAGAAAAGGGAAATCCTACGATAAACTAAAAGCTTACACAACCATGCTTTGATGGATAGCCTTGGCAGAACGTCTTCCGTGCGTTCCCATTCTGGATGCAGCCAGCCGTGAGCCTGCTGTGGATGTGCTGCAGTGTGACATGGCTTTAACAGGTCCCAGAGCACTCTCCAGTGTAATCACAACACACAGACACATAAAACAAACACATACCTGCTTAGGCAGACTCAGGACACCACTGGAGACTTGTTCAGTTTCAAAATGCTGCGTGCACTGTGGATTATAGTTTGGAGTTTCAGCTGGCAGTTCTTGGATAAACGAGATGAGGCCAAAGGTGTAACTGCCATATTTCTTTTCACCAAAAAGATGGCAGAGGCATGATGTTAGTGCGTGTGATGAAGCGGCAGTGAGCTGTGACAGACGCAGAAAGACAAGCTGAAAAAAGGAACGCGATAGCCGTGATAACGTCCACATCAGAGACAAGATCCATAAGTGATCAACAAACAGGGAAACGAATGAAGACAGAATCAGAGTCTGAGAGAAGAGACAGCAAAACAAACTCAATGAAACAATGCAACTCTGAGGACCGGCCGAAAGCGTCTTCCACTGTTTTCAGCGTTGCAGTGTGTTTTAGTTTATAGTCAGTGTGTCTCAGTGTTCATCGTGTCCCGCTGCCTCGGCCAGTGTGTTTTGAGTAAGGCTTGTTTACAGCCATGCAGATAACATCAGCAAAACACATCCCTGGGCTCACGCTACAACCTCCGGCCACTTTTCAACTCACGGCTGCCGTCTACCTCCCTCCCTCTCTCTCGGTCATCACAAAAGTGCTGCTGTAGACGTTACATCAGTCTTTTATAAATGAATGTAGGTAGTGCATCATTCTTCAGAAATGAGATCAAAGTTGTTTTTATGATAACAGAGGCTAAAAGGCAGCTTTGTCCGGGTGTATGTGGAAAGACTCCTTGATACTTGATTCTACAGATGAAGATTTTGCACAAACAATAGACTCATAAAATCGAATGCATTGTTATAAATGACATTATATTGATCAGTTAAAATGATCTTCACCTTAACCAGCTACAGCAGTAAAATGAGTGCTTCTGTTCACTTACATTTTGCACTTTTAAGGACATTTAAATGAACAACTTTTTGTTTATCACAGTATGAATTCATTCACTTCATTCTGCCTTCTTATTTTTTGCATGAACAAATTTAAATGCAGGACTTTTGGTTATTTCTTCTATTTCACTATAAATTATATACTGCAAATGATACTGTAGAAACTAATAAACACACTTCTGTTCATTTCACATGCACAAACCTCAATGTGAAAATAATGAAATACTCTGACCTGTCGGCCTTTGAGTCAGTCATGACTGAATGTTTAGATTATATTTACAATAATAAGAGGTATATATTTTAGAATAGGTCCAACACTGGACTTGTGCTATAAGCAGGCCCTCGTTTAGAGTCATTTTTCTTTTCATGTTTAAATTTAAACCATTGTTTTCCTCCAGATCAGGACAGATTGATGTTCTCATTAATCTTGAATAGACCCTGGGGTTTCCTAATGTTCTGCTGCCATGGGTCCTACATGCTTCACTTTTTTCCCCTCTCTCATCTTGTCTCCACTCGCTTTTCATCCAGGTATGACATCTTTGTTCCGCACACGCAGGCTTTATATCTGTCTGCACGCTGTCTGCAGGCTGAGGATGACTCGGGGAACTACCCCTTCACACTTTTATTACCTGCACAGTTTTCATGTGTGCTGGCTGTTGCTTCAGAGCTGGAGATGAAAGAGACCCAGAGAAGCACTAGGTGTGTGGGATCAGCATGCAGCTTAAGTGTGTGTTTTTCATTTGACTTGGATCAGATCCAGGTCTGTCTTCTGTCATCGTATTCCTCTCTGTTCTTGAGGTGATGTGTTATTCAGCCCCATCCTTCTTTGCTAACTTTTCAACCAGTTTTCATTTTCAGACTCCCTCTTCTGTTCTGCATCAGTTCCTTGTTTCTGTCTTCCCACCTTGAACTCAGCACACAGTATCACTTCTCTCCGTCTCCCCTCTGCCTTTGTTTTCATCCATCTACATTTTCCTCCTTTCCTCTGTGTCTTTATGAGCTGTAATGGTTATCTGTTGGTGGGGCTGAGCCTTAGGTCTGGGCAGACCTGAGGTGGTAAAGCCTGTTATTCTTTCCTCCCCTCTGTCTGGCATGTGTGGAGAATGGAGGGAGATTTGGAGCCTGTACTGCTGTAATTTCAGCCCTTCCATCTGAGTCAGCCGGTAGGAGTGGGAAGGTGAGGCCGGCTCTGTGATAAGGGGAGGGACGGGCGTGAGAAGGGGCATTTACCTCTCTTTGTTCTACCAACAGACCACACCGCTAAGACCTAACTTCACAACTACAGAAGTGTTGATGTGCACAAGTTATTATACAGTACAAGCAAACTTGAAATGTTCTGCAGCTGCTCAGTAGTGTCTCTGATTCGAACACCAAGAACCTGCAGAAATCTTATTAAGGCTTTGTTTCTGCTCTCTGGTCCAGCATCTTTTATTTGTCTGACTCTGTCATGTTGCTTTGAAAGTGCTGTAGATTAATTGGGAAATGATTTGTGCTACAATTCAGGCTTTTCAAAAGAAAAGTGACACAATGGGGAAAAATGTGGCAAGATATCAAAGACACAGCTTATAGACAGTAAAATTCATGCAGCATAAAGAGGCCTCACTGACCAACAGCAGTAGTCATTTAGGAGGAACATGGCGGGGCGATCAGCTAACTGGATGTAACAGTAACAGAAAAAGAGCCTCCTACCTTCTGGAGGCTGCAGACTCCATAAAATCCAAGTCCAAGCACTTTTTGTTCAACATCACTGTGTTTTTGTGCTTTTCTAATCTGCTGGATGACACAGAAGTGCTGAGACTGGACGATCAGTTTCTGTAAAATCTCTTTCAGATTTGAAAGAAGACGTCATGCCCTTCCAAACAATGTCTTTACCAATATATTGAAGCTTAAATGGGGATGAGAGCAGATTACATCATCATGTAAGAATCCAGTCACCCCACTGAAACAAATGAAAATGAAAAGTATGAAAAACAGTTTTGGACAAATACAGTCTACAGAAAGAACATCTTGATGTTTCTTTTAACACTGCATGTGAGCTTCTTAGTGAGAGGAGAGTAACTGTGGTATAAATGAATAACTACTGGATCTGTGGTTGCTCAGCTGCCTACAATCCATCTGCTAATACTGCAGCATGCATGTTTAAAACGTGATTCATCACTTCTCTCTTCATCTGTTTTCTGCTATAAACTCGTAATCCAAATCTAGTTCAACTTCCTGCTTCACTTTGGAGACGTTAACCTAATGAATGCACTGCTCATGTTGTGTGTGACACCAGGAGTGTGTTTTGTGTGCAAATGTGTGCAAAACACACTCCACGCTTCTTGTTTCTTGTCCTGAATGTGAGAGAAAACTGTTGTTGGATCAAACAGAAGAGAGATTCTGCTGAGAGAGGCCCAGACCCAGGCACAGGTGTGTGTACTCTGAGGAGCGGGGCTGTGTGTGACGGGCGGGAGGGTTAGCTGTTGGACGGTTGCCAGGTTCACCCGCAAACCCCCAACCTGGGCCCGAGACTCCTCCAGTCAGCGGTGTGGTTTGCATGCTGCAGACAGAGAGGATGCATGTTGCAGAGCAGAAGAACCTACTGCAGAGATGAACACAAGCACATCCACGCATGTGGTCATCAGAGATAACTGGTAGATGTAAAGTGGGGAGTCAGGAAATGACACCTTTGTGTTGCTGAAAGGATCTCAGCTTCAGTGGTCATATTATAGTTTATATTGTCCTCTAAATGGTAGAGAAACCACTCTGGAGTGTCCCAGCTGTGTTCATTTCTCTCTCTGCTCTCATCATCTTTCTACTGTTATTCTTCTTATTCTCTCTTTTCACTCTGGCTCGTCTGTATGGGATCAGCAGCTGTCCTGGGACTTCTCTCTGTCATGGTTGTGGTGCCTTATTCCAGATGTTTTGGATCTTTGTCCGCCAGGAGTCTATATTTTGGTCTATAGTCTTGCCTCTTGTAGTTCTATTTATTTATTGCCACCTGTAAGTTGCTCAACGTCTTCCGGGACACTATTCTTCATATATATTTATAATTAATCTCTGTTGCACATCGGTCCATTCTGAACAATGGTTTGCTGTCTTGCTCTGAGTTTTTTTCACAGATTAATAAATTTGCGATTTCTGGCCACAAAAGACTTGATTTGGTTCTTAAATCACAGCTTCATTGCTTTATGTATTAATGAATATATACCTGTAGAGTGTAGATGCAGTACTCATTAAAACAGGCTGGATAACAACTGAATAGAATTTCTCGTGGCTGTGAAAAGACTTGCGAGCTGAAAAGGGACACAGCATCTGTGGGACCTGGAATGTGTGTTTGGCACAGTGCCTGAATTCAGGAAAACATCAAATAGCTGCTTCAAGGTGATCAGCCGTTCCATCTTCTCATCACACGAGCCGAGCTGTCGAGGATCCTCATCGCTGGGAAATGAAACAAACGATGAGAAACACCTAGCAGCCATTTTAAGCCCTGCCTCAACAAGTAGAGCTCTGCTCCCCGCAACACCTAACTGATCCCTCCTCCGTTTACTTTTCCAGTTTTAAAAAAGTAGTACAACGTTACATAGGCACACCGAGGGGTACTGTAAGGCAATACCAAGCTGGGTTTTCCCCTTTTCACAAGTGCTGCAGTGGAACATTAAAAAAAGCCAGACAACACACCCTTGGCATAAGAAATGTGTTTAAAAAGAGCAACTGAAAGGTGCATTGTGTACGGTATTCTTCAGGGAGTTCAGTCTAATAATCACTGGGCTGGGTGGGTTTATTTTCTAAATAAGACATCAAGGGGCCGTGTATTAATCATGGCCCATGTAACCCTGTCACACGTCCCCCCAGTGGAAAAACATCATCGTGGTCAGAGAGCGTTCTACTTACCACGTCCGGCTCTCATGTCTCAGGACCCCAGGCTCGCCCCCCTGATGTATATGCAGCCGTGTACACGTACACGCAGGAACACATAAACACATGCTTATGCACTGAATGTGTTCTCGGGCAGCAGTACACACAGGTAGTGCTGTTCTGAGAGTGTTGCCTAATGGCTGGATATGTGCTGCTGTGAAAGGAGCTTTGTGAGAATCCTCCTTTGCTCTCACGGTGCTTCCTCTTCGTCATCATCATCTCTCTGTAAGGGGGGACTTTCTATGTCCCATTGTGGAACCACTGTGTCCTATCAGTGTCAGGGTTCTGCTAAGGAAGTCAGAAACAGCTGTACTTCTCAGAATTTCAGCAAAGGAACAAAGCAATAACTGATTTTTGTCTGTGACATGGCATCAGGCTGAATCGAAGCCTCTTGATATTGTTTATTGTTCAGCCATGACGTTTCCTCTGTGCTGCAGCCAAACATCTCAGTTTGGCCGAGGCCTGGTTTGCCACAGGCTCCACTGCTGGACAAGAGGCCTGCAATTATAGCTCACTTCAAAGATGCCAGTCAGTCAAAGACAGCATTCATGCATTTATTTTGGCAAACTCCATCCACTCCCCCTTCCTTGCCTCCTCACCTTTCCACCTCCCACCCCCTTGCCCTTCTTCCTCCTTTCCCACCAACCCTCAAGCTTGTTTAGATGAGCGATTAAGTAGAGAAACAAGTGCAAATGGAGTTTGGTTTGGCACACGTCGCTATTGACACACAGTTTACTGAAATATCTCTCTGCGTCGTTTTCCCCTCACCTAAATTTGGCCGTGGTGGATGTCGGCAAAGATGAGGGGAGGAGTGGGTCTCATGTGCTCAAACAGGGAGACTTCAGTCCTGGGCATGGAGATCATCCTCTGCCCCCTTCTCACCCCACCTCCTCCAGCTGATCCAGAAATAAAACCCAAAGAGAGGGGGCAGGAGGACATGTTCCACCTCAGGCCATCTGCTCAGCGCAAGCTATTAGATGTTCAATTAGCATGGTAAACTGATAGTTTGCCATGTCAACAGAGCAGCGTATCACGAAGCATCGAGTTCTGCTCCCTTATATTTGAAACCCCCCCTTCAAACCACAAAGTAGGCCAATTTTAACTGTCAATGACAAATTTAGAGGAGTGTTTATTCTCGGGCTATTTCATATTCTGCCAAGGTTTGTTTGATCATGAGAATGCTGTGTGTGTTACAGACTAATAATACAACTTCCTAAAACTTGTTATTGCATGGGAGCTTTAAAGTGGCCTGGCCAGAACTTTGCATGTGGAGGAACAGCTGGCATATTATACATTTCACTTTATTGAGAGGGCATCAGCTAGCATATAAGTGATCGTATTTCAGAAAATTCCAGTTATCTACCATCTGCTGGGCGACATACAGACTTGTAAACTTTGATCCGGAGACGCGTGTGTTGTGTGAGGGAATGTGTTAATTTGCTCATCTGTCTGTTTTTGCGTTTGCGTTTGGGTATTGCAGAGCACTGAGTGGTATGTGCAGGAGTGTCTGTAAATGTTTGTTGTTAAAGCAAACCAGACACCTCAGCCCCACTGGGCCGGAGCTCCACCATCACACCCCCTGGAATCTGAAACCCGAAGCTGGAAGTTGGGCAGCCAGAGTGATTAGGGGACCCACCACGCTGGCGGTGTTACAGTTTGGCTCAGGTGTCCCATTCGTCACACCACAGACCGACCCCACCCCACACCGCCCTGGACCAACACCCTGGTCACAGAACTGTCTCTGGGGTGGAGTCAGGTGGCCCCTGTATGGCTCCCAAGAGTCCAACTTATCCATCCGTCTGCAGAGGCTCCTTCGACTCGTTAAAAAGCACAGACCCGTGGTGCTAAATCATGAGGCTGTCACACACATCACACACACCTGGTGGGACTTGTATCCCTGCAGAACAGTAACTGTCACATACTGGATCTTGTGTGGACACTGAGAAGTGGAATGAACATTTTAGGCCTGCGAACAGAGAAAGATCAAATCAGATCTACCGCCGAATGCCAAACACACACACACACACACACACACACACACACACACACACACACACACACACACACACACACACACACACACACACACACACACACACACACACACACTCCATCTTGGTCTGACAGCAAAGGTAGTTATGGCTGCAAACCACAGTCAGTGGCTCCACATAAAGGCAGCTTTGTTAAAATGCACTGTGCTCCAAATACCATCCAGCTCACCCACAAAACCGTAGAGAGAGAAGGCATGGTGAGGAGGGACGGGACCTAAGTGTGATCACAGCTGTTAACTGTAAAGGTGGGACCTCGCTGCCGCCTACCTGGAAGGAAGTTTAAACAGAAGGAAGTGAATCCAAAGCACTGTGCATTTGCATTTACACATATTGTGATACACTAAGAAGCACACAAACTCAAACAAAGCTACCTCATTCTCATCAGAGTGTGTGACCATGAAGTTCTCTTTAGTTATCCATTTCCCAGGGCCATACCTGACAACCTGCAGAAATGAGTGCTTTGGCAGCTCAGTTAGAATCTTGTCATTATGCAGGGATCAGGATGGAAAGGCTCTGCTCTTTAAAGGTGGCTGTCCTACAAACAACAGTAAATAGCTGTTATTTGGGATTCCATACAGATTGTGAGACAATGGTCCCCTGATCAAACACATGTACAAGTCTGCCATCACACCGTTCTGTCAAGGACACCTCCTTGTGGTTTTATGATTGATTTAGTCAGTTTAAGCAGAATTAACAAGAACAACAACAACACTTTTCTGTTAAACTCTTCTGGGTCAACAAGTAAACGAATGACTTTGCCTCCATGACAGGCGGCCTCTGACCCCCTAACACTCGGCTGTCATGGCCGTGCCTCGAAGCGGCTTTGTTAATAGTTCTCTCTGCTGGTATGCAGAGAGGATCCAGCCAACACAGCGTGAAAAAAGCTGCATTAGGCCTTGCAAACACCAAGGTGGTCCTGAAAAAGATGAGGAAAGGGGGAGACGGAGAACACAGGAGTACATGGGAGGACAGGAGTTATGTGGGAGGGGGACTGTTAGGTTGTCTGTGTCAACAATAAGGAAATAATTGGCCTCTGTAGCCTGTGGGCCTCGTTGTGGAAGCCCAGGGGCCTTCTAGGGTTGGGTGGGGCATGGCCCTGGCATTACATACAATTAGGGCAACAAGGGGGTCAAATGGGGAGGCAGGGGAGGTCCCAGGCCTGCCATTCATGAAAGGGATGTCTTTGTGCCCCGGGCTAAGCCAAGGCAAGGCCTGGGTCACAGGGAAAGGCCCTGAACTAGGACTGTGTCTGGAGAAGAAAGCTTCATGCTGATCTGAGCCCAGGCTGATGCTTCATATTACAGGGGAGCAGTTGGAGGTGTGTAGGTTAACGGTGGACTGAGGATATTAACAGGTGGGAGTCAGTAATTGTTTGGACAGAACTTAGTAGAAGCTTCTTGTTTCTTTTCTTCATCTATCGGCTCTTCTAACCTTCCACCTTCCTTCAGCCTCAGTTAATCACAGACATACATGTGAAGCCCACTAAATCCTAGTCAACAGGTTTTCATGTCTGTGGTCTGGCTCTGGACAGTGTCATTAGCCAGACTGCAGGGTGGCAGCACACTAGCCCCTCTCTGACTTGACCCCCTCCTTGACCTCTGGCTAATGTGATAAACATTCCCAATCAATGGAGGAAACAGGGTGGAAGTGGCTGGGGATGTGAACGTGACCTCCTGGTTGGCTTCAAACGGCCACAGATTCTGTTTACACCTAATCCTCACCTGATTCTTCTGATTAGCTCCGCTCAGCCAGAGATGGAGGGAGGTCGGCTGGTTCAAACCTGAGAACGCTGCTGAATGTGTTCATCTTATTAAATCTGATGAGAGACGATTTTTATCATCAGCTTTTTTTTTTCACCTCATTCACTGCCAGGGAGAGTTCACGTCTCTTTACTATTTATAAATGTGCACAATCATAAATAAGTCTTTGAATATTGAACCTTACCAGACTGCTCTCTGTTTTAAGATTATAGATAACTGCAAAAACAATAATGTGTTTTTTTACTGATATTTGACTATTACAAAAAGCTCTAAAACTCCACATTTGTCAAAACAAACAAGGATCATATGCAGTGTTCATATATTTAGTCTTTCTTTAGGCACTTTATTGCAGACTGAACACAACAGTTAGCTAGCTGGTGCTGAAACACTTTGAAAATTAATATGTGTAACGGCCTTAACTTAAGTTTTCTTTTTTGTTTTGTCAAATTACAGAAACTTTATTCTATTCTATTTAGAATGTAGCCATATACTGATATTTTAATAGAAAACAGTGAGCAAAAAATATTTAATAGCCAATTTTGTTGCTCAGTAAATGATTCGTATATAGTAATCGCTCATGCTTAGACTTGGTCAGGTTGTGTAAAATAAAGTATGTATGTTATATAATACCACCGTGACTGCATTGACAGACCTGAAGTCTCTTATGTGTGTGTCAGAGCACACAGAAACACACTCTGCAGGAAAAATTAGTAAATATCTGCAAACAGTATTTATCCTGCGGCTCATTTCCCTCAGCAGGAGGTCGGAGGGGGCTCTGCTTTCCACATGGATCGCTTCATGTAACAGGAGAAAGAAGAAGATGGTTAAAAATCTGCCCTCACAGTCCATGTTACATGTTCTGTTCGCCTTGTTGATTCCAGAACAATCTGACGTCACAACAGACAGTAAAGCGTGAGCTCTCTACTTTCTGATTTTCTCACCAGTCCCTCTGCTCTCACTGGAGCAGTTGTTCTTTGGGAGTTTAACAGCCTGTTTTGGTCTAAGAAGTTGGTCCCACATGTAACTCTATCTCTGACAGTTCATGCTGCTTTGCCTTACTTCTGCACCAGACTCACTTCGTCTTATCACCGAGCTGTCCTGCAGCTGATAGACACTCATACCGCCATGGCGCATGCGGCCCTGCAGGAATTCACGGCTGGATGTAACAAAATATATGTCAGAGCTCTCCTTTTACGAAGGCCTTTCGCTGCTTCCTCTTACACTTCAGAACATGATCAAACAAGACGGGACAGGAAAGTGAGATAGTTTTAGGTAGATGCAAGTTGGGGCCAGTTAAAGTGTGTCTCTGGGGATGAAAAGGGGACTGGGGACTGTATCTGTATCTCCTATCCCCCCGCCAGCCCCTGGGGAGCAGGCAGGGCTGCTGCTGAGACCTAGTAGGGCTCAGGTTTTGTCAACGGGCATCAATCTCTCTTGTCTGTCAGCCCTATAATTCTCAACCCCTGACCCTGCCCCACCCTCTAATGGCCTGGGTTACAAGGCCTCCTGGATGGGGATTGGTTGTCAGAGAGGTCCAGCTGAGAGACAGTGGAGACAGTAATCTGGCCTGCGATGCCACTGTGTCTCAAGAGCTCATGTTGCTGAGGCCTGAACTTAACAAATCCAAATTCATGCAGTCCTCTTCTCACCACTATCTCCAGTGTCATACCTTATTGCTGCTCTTTTACCCCTTCACTGATAATAACACGTCCTCTTCTGGTATCTCCTATCTCACGGTCACATCAGTCCATTTCCTCTTCCTCTCTCTTCAAGGTACAAAGTGTCTTCATCCATCTCTCTTGTAACAGCTGAACAGTCTGTCAGTGAGTAACTGAAGTGAGGGATGGTGTTGCGCTGAACAAAGAGTGTTGCTTGATCTCTACACATCCACCAAGTCTGGTCTGAGAGCTCAGACTCTGTGATCCTGGAGTCGAGGCTGTAATGTGAGTGTGTGTGGAATAAGACATGGTGAGACCAACTGTAGAAGACATGACAAACCACTTGGTCTTCTCATTGCATCTCCCTGGACTATTAATCCTTGCGGGGCCGTGCTCGGCTGATGTCCTTTCTCAAAGCCTCTCTGTCACCTAACAGTTGGGGTCAATAACTCACAGAGCGTCCCTCATTCCCTGCACCGCTGCATTCATCTTTTTCTTTCAGTCAGTACATTTTGGGGTGTTTGCATGGAGACAGTTGCATTTTTGTATGGAGGGCAAACAGAAGGCAGGCAGGGGTGACTGGGGTGAGAGGAGGGAGGCGCTGAGGCTCTCCAGCTGTAGTGCTCCTCAAGCTTCTCCGCTTTATCTTTGTCACTCTCTGCCTTCCCTCTCCCCATCTCCCTCCATCACTCACTGTCCTGTGTCCATCAGCGTCCTGCAGCTCTCTGATTAAAGAGAATATCTCTTTAATGCCTCCTTCAACCAGCGACCCTCTTCTCATACTGTCTTCCCCTCTTACTCTATCTTCTTCTGTCCTCTCTTTCATGCCTCCTCCCCTCCCGTGTGAGGCGGCCTGGCTCACTTCCATCAGCTTGTCTTTGGAATCTGCAAACTGAGCCTCGGTATGCACTCGGCATGCTCAAACTAAATGCCTTTCCATTTTCCTTTATTTCTGTTCTCCCTTTATCCTTCCTTGGATTTGAGAGCTCTTGTCCTGAACATTGCTTTCCCACGAATCAGGTGGCAAGCTACAGTGATCATGTGAGTCATGGCTGGTTTGAGTGTTTAGTTCACTGGCAATGAAAAAAGGAAAAGAAACAGACTGAGCAGCATTTCCATTTTGCTTTAATCTACAGTTTCTCTGTTCTTCAGTGAAATTTCAACCGGAATCACCAGCCAGTTCTTGTTTGCCATTAAGACGAGGACAATACACCTGGTTAACCCAAGCCTTTGTCCCTGCTGGCCAGTGATCAGTGAGATGCAGCTGACATTTTAGCACTTAATGAAAGACTCAAATCAAAGGCAGAGTGAACCTGTATGATGGTGCTTTTCACTCACAAACAGCTCTCTGAAGCAGGAGGCCCTACCCTTATGCAGGGACCCTCAACCATCATCACATCATCAGTGCAGCTTTGATGCTCCATTCAGCTGATGGCCCATTGTCACAGCTCGCTATTCAGCGGCACCTGGGCAGGGCAGCACAGCTAAACCTTTCTGCTGTGTTATCAAAACAGATGCATGACCTTATCCTGAGGGCTGAGACTAGTTGATTGTGGAAAAGAGAGCAGCTCAGTGCACAAAGAAACCCTCTTTCTCAACACGATGGGCACAAGGGCCAAATCCTGGGACTCTTGTCAGTAGTGCAATTTTGCAATACTTCTTGAATGTTCAAGCTTTCAAATCACTAGGACAACTTTTTCTAAACCTCATCTAAACCACACTGTAACCTCTGTCATCACTTTTTAATCCGTCAGCCTGATAGCAATGCAACAACCGACATAGAGTCATTTCATGGGGAGATAGAGATGGGAAATGCTGACCTTATAATACTGTAGTGGTGGAGCACTTAACAGCTGAGCGGGGCGGCCGTGGGCAGCAGCGGGTAAGACAAGCTGGCACCATCACCTCGAGCGCAGCCAGACCCGGTCTTGTCTGCTGTGTGAATGTATCCTCAGACGCCAGCCAGCATGTCCCCTGAGTGCCTCCTCACCTCTGTGGCTGTGGTTTGGGGAGGGGTTGTTGGGGACAGAGTCCTCCTTCATCACCTCAATGCGGGGATGGGACCAGCGCCCAGAATGGCCGGGCCCAGCCAAGTCCATCCCTAGCGGAGCCACAGCGCTGGGCACAGCAGCCTCTCCGTGAGCTGAACCTGCAAACATATCAAGATATATGAACATATGAACTTCTGGACAGCATAGACACACACAAGCGCCTGTGCATGTACGTGCATGCACATCATACAGCAATGTCCTGAATTAGCTTTGCCCTGGAAAATTGCTGTTTGGAAATGATAACAACAATAATGGAGGCTTTGCTGTTTGCCCTCATGTTGGTCTTTCTGAAAATAGCGTACGAGCATGAGAGGTGGAGAGGAGTGGAGACAAGCTGGTGTCTTTGATGCACCGTTGTTCCGCTGGCCGCCCTCTCTTCTCTGTGCAGTCCTGAGGTTTGGCCTCGGCTCCACGACCCTCTTCACACTCCCCTGGTCCAACTCTGCCACCGCAGGTGAGCTTCTTTAGCACGTGTCAATATTAGCTTAGGATTATTTCTAGAAGTCCAGAAGGATAAAATCCCTTTAGAGATTACAGAGCTGACACAAAATAATGACGAAGAATCTGAGGAACTGTGGAGGAACCATTAATGAATATTTATTATTTGCATAACAAACACAGATGATTTAACTCAGGCATACTGTGGGCAGCTAAATTTGGGTGAAGCCACATGGTGTCCTGGGTAACCTCAGCTCAGAATAGCCTGCGATGAAGACAGGAGTCACAGTGGTGTGTTAGACTCCTCTGCTTACACATGAGGATGGGAGAAAACCGAGTCCTTCCACTGAGGGATGATCCCTGATGAAAGGCTTCACGTCTGGATCAGCAGCAGCAGCAGCTAAATGAACTCTGGTATCCCTCCTCTGGAAGCAAATGAACTGGGAAGCCTGGGTGCTGGCGACGTGGACAGGTCATTCTCACATACATTAAAGCAGATTTTTACCCATTCTCTATTTACAACGAGAAACAAAGATGTAAGCATAAGCTGCGTTTAGGGTGAGCTGTTCTCTGACCAGTTCCCAGGTGGGCCTCGTAGTCGCAATTGTACAAAACTCAAGCAAGTCTTTGAAACATCTTCGAGGAGCTCAAGCAAGTCCAGATGCTACGATTGAGACTACGAGAATCTTCACAGACATGTTCCCAGGTGGGATGTCCTCCACAGCTTGAAGCAAAAGGTTCTGATTGCTTGGTAGCAGTCAGCCATTAGTCACACACTCCTTAAATACGGCTGTGTGTTATAGCCATGTCGTCTTTGGAGATATGACCCATACCATCTTATTTTTCCTGGGCGGTGAGGCTGCTCACTCCTTCCTCAGGCAGTCTGTGTTGGATTAGGTTAGACTGGGACCTACCAAAGTAATTGAGGTTGAAATAAGTTCTCTTAGCCACAGAACTACATCAGCTCAAAGATATGTGATCCTCTTAGAGTGTGTAGTCGCTGTAGTTTCAGAAGAAATGCTTTTTACCTGCAGTGAGGGGGATTTCCCTTCAGCTTAGGGTGTTGTGTGTTCAGACTCTACACAGATTACCTTCGGGTATTCTGAATGTATACTCAAAGGTGTTCGTTTTCCATTTATTCTTTACTTTTTGATAACCATTTCCACTGTTTACCCATGACTGGAAGCTATCAGTCTGAACTATTTATTCACTCCTTTTAGCCGGCTATCTAAACACCAATGTTCATATTTATCTGCCATACATCATCTGCTCGAAATATTGATCTATCATGTGTAATCCTTTGGTTGTAATAACTTTTAAAGTGGTGTTCAGTTTGCTTGTCGACTATTTTTCCATTTGTAGAGAGGTAGTTGTCATTCTTCTGTTTGTCTGGTGTTAATATTGGCCTTAAGAAATTAATTCACCTCACATTTTCAGTGTTTTAAATTAGCCCATGTGTACCACACACACTCAGTCCTCCTGTTTGTCTTGGGATTTTAAAACACAGATTATTGGTTGATGCTTTGAAGTCCTGGCTGGGGAAATCCAAGAGCTGAAATAGCTTGTGAGGTGTTCTGTTTGTCAAGCTAATAATGAATGAAGCAATCCAAATAAGCGTTTCTGGGTAAGGCATTACAGGTGAAAATCTGTCACTCCAGGGCTGTGTTAGTTCAAAAGTTCAGTTCCTACCTGACAGTTGAACTGGGTGACCCGCAGAGCCAAAGTATTGTGTGGTAATTCGACAACACGCGCTGTATTATCATCATCGTTGGTCTGTTCCGATCAGCAGTGTGAGTTGTGTAACCTTTGCACTTGCACTTTTGTCTGTTCCACAGAGTGTATAAAATGACGACATGCGGTTCGCAGCACATTTATCTTTGAGTAAATTAATAATTGAAGTGATTATTATGTCTGACAACGAGAGAGGAGCTACCTGGAGAAGCTTTTTTATGCAGAGTGTGTGAACTGTGATCGCCTCACTCTAGTTTTACTCTCCTCGTCTGCTGTTCGAGACAAGAGTGGAAAGTCCATAAGCATAAGCTGGAAACTACAACCACAACCAGCCAATGCACAGGACACTTATTCATAGACTTACACACACACACACACACACACACACACACACACACACACACACGGGGTGGGGAACAAGAGCAGCAGTAGTGGCAGTAGCAGTAAATTGGTACAGGCATCCGTCAAAAGCCCCATGAGTCACCCACTGGAAAACGTACTGCTCTCCAAAGCCAGAGTAGATATCCATCAAAAGTGATTGCGGCCTGTGTGAGCTCCTGCAAAAACACAGTCAGATACATACACACAATTATGTCCACAATCCCACGAGCACATGCTTAATGCACACGTAGCAGCACATACTACACACACACACACGCACACACAACAGAGACTTCTGTGGTGTTGATGGTGAGGCGGTGGAGGGTTAACGAGGCCTTCAGGAGGCTTTTATATTCAACCAACTTTACTTCTGAGGTCACCTGACAATATAAACACTGGCTCATGAGCCAACCTCAAATAAATCTCCTGTTCTTTGATACCTGAGAAGCCGGGCGCTGCCACCTGTAGAGACTGGGTGTGGAGCAGACTAACACAAATAGATACAATTGATCCAGGAGATTATTGCTGATGTAATCCGCCACACAAAAGAGTCAGAGATCTTTCTAACCAGCTCCTGCCAAATCAGTTGGATGCATGCAGGATATTCAAGCCAGGCAATTAGGCCTGTTCCAGGTCTGTTGGACACGAGAGTCGGTAGAGTTTGACACCAGCTGATTTCTTCACTCCTTGCCTGCTCAGCTTTTGGTTGATGTGTGTTGCACACATTTGCATTTGCACACAAGGAGAGACACATGTAGAGTGGTTCATCGTAGGATCGTTGTAACTGCTACTGAAACTGCAGTCCTTATTTTTTGGGAGGATTTTTTCCCTCCTCAAATAAATCATGCTTCTGCTGATCCTGCCACCCAGCCTGCTGCGTGGAAGCTCTGCCCCTCCAGCCAGCGTCTGTAGCTTTGATATACAGAGTCATCAAGTTCTGAATGTGTAACAAAACTTCCCCCAGTGCTCCGGGGAAAGATATTTATCAAGAAAGGTTTCACTCATTGCTCTGCATTTCATGGTATCTTTTATGAATTAGAAATCACAAATGAAACTCAGAAGACAGAGATTATACAGAAATGCACTACAGAGTCAAACTGATGTCAGCATGTCGTCTCTCCTGGTTCCATTTGCTTTTTAGTTTTTACCACTGCTCACCCTACATAGGGCCCAACTGCTCCGTAGAGCTCTGAGTGGCCAGGCTGAGCAGCGCTGCATAGATTCCTGAGACGTCAGACATTCTGGTGTTGGTGGGGCCGGCGGCTGCAGCCTTTGCCTCAAACATGACCTCCTCAAGGTCTGCAGGTCAGATCCCGTGATAATCCTGTCTCATAGCTGCATGTGCATACGTTTGTCCTCTCCAGCTTTAACCAGAGAGGTTAAAGCATGTCAGGGCCCCTGTGTCTGTTATGGATGACTGTCTACTGTGCTCATAGTTAACACTAATGTTTTGTAGGTTTCGGCCACAATGGTAGGACTGTATTCACATTCAGATGACTTCCAGTCTCAGTTTCATTCTGCATCTCTGTGCATGCATTTACAATCAGATCTTAAAGTGTTTGCCTATGTGCACAGGGAAGAGAGTGTAATTTGTCCCACACCTGCAGGAGATCTGCAAAGAGCATCCCCATCCTGTGGCGAGGCAAGAACAGAGGGAGCAAAGAGATGAAAGCAAGAACAGAGGGTCTCACTCCACCCCCAGACATTGTTATTGCAAGCTTTTCTCATCATATTGAGGAAGAGGGAACAATGCACAACACACATGCTCACTTGGAGCGCTCGCTTAGACCAGCACAGTCAGCTCTTTCAGCAAACAGAAGAAAGAGAAAAATCAAAGAGCCGAGAGGCGAAGAGAGGGAGGGACGGGTTGAAAGATATAGACAGCAGGGGAGATAAAGTACCTTATCCACAGAGGCTTTACTCTTCACTCCTCCTCTGCTTCTTCACCAGTGAGATGCAAAACATGCATCAACACGATACGACCTAGAGGCGACTTTTCTGTACTCTCTTTAGCTTTTCAACTGTTTTTTTCCTCTTACATTTGCCAGCTATGCTTCACAGAGCCTGAGAGAAATAAGACGGAACAAGGAATGAGAAAACTGATTAGCTGATTGTCAAAAAAAGGAAATCTTCTTCACTGCTGAAGAAAAATAAACAGACGGAAGAGATTGTTGGTCATTTTTCATCATACTGACTTTTCTCATTTGCTTAGAGTAATAATATGACACACACACACCCATTGCCCTTTCTCCAGTTGTTGGGAAGGAATGTCTCTCCTGTACACCTAATGGCAGTGGGGATGAATGATCAGGTGGCAAAGAGACGAGAGTCATGACAGAGTTTGCAGTCTATGTGAACATGAACACATGCATGTGCAGTAAGCATGCTGCATACATGTGTGTACTGATGGCATTTGTGTGTGCCGCCTGTTTGCACATGCAAATTCCTTGTACATACATGTGTGTTAGTGTGACTTTACAGCAATGGAGACACCAGGACACTTGGCACCACACTGACGTGACCCAACACTTGACCCTGCAGGACGCCAGTGACAGTCTGACATGAAAGATGAAGCACAGAAGAGAATATCAACAGGCAGAGGGAAGAGTACACCCGACTTCAGCTTACTGCTGCAGCAGCTTCCCATAAAACTCAGAAAAGAAGTTTTTACTCTGATTAAACAAACTGCACCAGCTTCCCACTACAGCATGCTTTTGCACAGAAAATCATTCTGAGGTTTACGCTGTAGAGGTGTTTCTTCTTCACAAAACTGACCTCTTTGAACCTTGACAACTTTCATAGACAGGAGGGAAAACAGCTAAAGATAACTTCAGGGACTTGTGTAACAAACTACAAGAAGAAACATGATATCTGTGTGCATTTCCCTCTTGGGAATGGTCCAATGTTGAGGCATTTTGATGCTTCTGCTCCAACTGCAATACGCTTCTGTGTACATAGTGATTCTTCACTGGCAGGCGCTTCCTTTCTTTTGCGTCTTCCTCTCTTTCTTCTCACTTTTTTTTCCTCAAAGAAATATTTGTTGGCAGGGTAGAATTAGAGCTTGAATAAACTTCAATAGGCTTGGGATTTTGGAATGAAGCCAGTGGGCTCATCTAGCTTTGGCATTTAACCCCCTCTACAGGAGAGCAAGAGAGCCAGCTTTCATTCAGATGTTATCTGCCCAACAGGCACATGATGATGTTACAAGAGCTACAGCACTCTTGTGGTTCACCAGGAAACTACCAGCCCACATAATCGTTTTTTCTTTACTTTTAATACACGGAAAATTTCCCTCTTTTGCTGGCATCATACGAGATGTGCACCTCTTAAGACTGTGTGGTGATGGCAATGGGCAGGGCTGGGTGTACTGAATAAATACTGTACTTTGATGCGTTCCCTGCTGTGTCTACCCCCCTCCTTCATTCATCTACAATTGCTCCATTCAGCCCTGTTATTTCTGATCTTTTGGGCGGTGAAGTCAGGTCAAATAGCCAATTTAATGCACCATTAGCTGAAGGATTGGTAGTTAGAGAGTAAAGCTGTATGACTCAGGTGCATCCTACCTACAAACACACACCTGATGAGAGCTCATGCTTTGGCTGGTGTCGTGGGGGGGGGGGGTCTTTTGGACACCAAGAGTTTTGCTTCAGGTCGTCACAACAGACCGACTCTGGCTGGTGATATTTATTGCACATCAATCCCTCCATCTCATATGTTTCCTGCCAAACTATCTTAGAGACAAAGACGCCTGAGAAACCGCCGGCCAACTGTGAAAGACAGGATCCTTGGGAAAATCAGGGAGTTGGTGTAGTGCAGAATAAGTGTGAAATACATGGCCACAAAACAAGATTTATAGGGCTGGTTTGGTGAATTGATGGCCTACAGTTTCCCATCTCAGTGCACATGGGAACATTCAGCGTAGTAAATAAAAGAAGAGAAGAATCTTGGCGTTTCTACCTGCCAAACAGTTTGACATGGTGCAGGTCAGTGTTCCTGTGTGGCATGCTCACCTGTCTCCTTGCATGTTAACCAGCATCCATCCAGGTTTAAACACAGCAGTCAGAAAGCTCACCCACACAATAACAGGCAGGGCGGCCTGCACTGGTACAGCAAATATTGATACTGTCCTTGTGGGTGTTCTGGTGTGTTTTCAGGATGTTGATGGTGAGAAAGGGAAGGACACAGATTCGGGTGCAACTGTTGAGGTGTCTGAAACCCTTTCACCGTGCCATCCCCTCCTCTGACCGGATCATGTTTGGTTTTCCAGTCAGCTCCACATGCACCTCCCGACTTCCCCAGACTCCCTGCAGCAAAGGGGAAGCGTGGAATCAGTAAGCGGCTCTTCCTAGAGGTAGCCCTGTGTTTGTGGAGGGGAGAGAATCCGGTCAGGCCTCCACTAACACTGCTGCTCTATGGTCAGACAGTCAGAGAGGAGCTCCCACAGTCACATATAGCTTTTACGTGTTTACACTGGGCAGATAGAAATCATTTGGCTGTTACCAAAGACTGCATAGATAGAAAGATGTGTGCAGTCTGGTTCACCGTGGGGATTATTTTCTGTATCAGTTCTGCTGTTCTTTTCCCAATGGCTTGGTTTAAAAAATGCAATTTCCCAAAAATCAAGGTGTCTATTATTTTGTCCGACCTACTGTCCAAAAGATATTCAACTTACAATTATAGAAGGCCAGGGAAACTTCAAGGGTTCATAAAATGATTGTCAATTAACTCTTCATCTCGGGGTTGAAGTTCTTCCATCTCACAATAGAGATGTGTGCTTGAGATCAATAAGCACATGTGCATCATGGCAGGAGAAACAGGGTTGATATTTGCTGTCTGTAAATTCCTTTCCTTTACAGACGACTGTAATGACAGCGACACACTTCCTCACAGACGGAAACTCGGTAAACACATTTAGTCCTATTCTTAGTCATTGAAACAGAATCACTAGGGGACGGTGTTTTATGGGTGGTTATCTTGCGCCATCTGTAGGTCAAATGTCTCCATCCTGAGACTGCAACTGTCCTAAACATGTCACTGTCTTTTCTTACAGCTTCCTGAGATAATCCCTGAAATATAACAGATTATTTTACTATTATGCAATTTAGCAAAGTGTACAGACACAGCTAAACAGCACATGTGTATGAGCGGCTGTATGTCCTGCATGCATCTGTCTGTCTTTCCATTTGTCTTTCAATACTGTGCATAAAAGAGAGACAGCATTCACTCCGGGTCTTCATGCCACCCTCAATACTTCACGGCAAGATGTAATTTTTCCTAAAACATTTACTGGGCAGATTGGAAAGTTTTAAATAGAGAGAACACAAACACAGTCTTGCCAATAAAACAAGGATTTCTCTGAGAACACTGAAGCCAACACTTTGTCTTCTGTGTGCTCCGTTCAGCAGTAAAGTTCCAGATGCCTGCGTTTATGTTTTCCCACTCTGAATAATTCTGGATTTGTTTTCTGTGTTAATGACAGGAGGGAGGGAATGACAAGAGAGAGGGAGGAGAAAAGGTCAGGCCATGAATAGGCTTCTTAAATATTTCTGCTTAGTTACTTTGCTAATATTAAAACGTGCTCTCTTGCCATCAGAGAATGTTTTTACTATGGTGGATTTGCTTCTTTTAATAGCCGTTAATAATGTGTCAGCGGCCCATGAGGAAAATCAGGATCTCTCTCTCTCTCTGTACGGCCATTCTCTCTCTATCCATGTGCCAAAGGAGAGGCTTAATAAAACCATCACTCATGAGGAGTCATTGAAGAGGCCGGCAGCTTGACAAGTGCAGGGAAGCTTTTCATTGGAAGGAGGAGGGTCTGGTGGAGGAGCTGCAGCGTCAGGACCGAACTTCAGAGACCTCAGAGGGGCTCCGGGCAAAACTCACTGCACCCTTATTATAGGACCGAAAACCACTAACTTTTCAGTCAACTGCAACAAAAGTGAAAGCAACTTTTAGGCATGCAAACAATGGCAATGCTGGTCAGACATCACGCATCATTAGACTGGCTGGTTTTTGCTGCAGTGCCGCCATCAACATCAGAAGCCATGCTCCATATGCACTAGCAAGTTTTCAGGTCATGGCTCAGAAAACAAACATAAAATTAGCCACTGACATATATTTGAGTCTCTCACTTGACAAAAAGAGCTGAGGACATGCTAACAAAACAACAGATAATTACTGATTAACCGAGAAAACAATCAGCACATTAACCTATAATGAAAGTATATTTAGGTGGATCTCTGTTGTGCCATTAGGAAAGATGAGCAACAGTGTGTTTATGGATGGTATTTGTTGACTCTGACTCAACCATCTGCTTGTCTTGTCTCTGTAACAGTGTCTCTGCAGGGTTATCAGAGGTGAGACGTGAGCAAAGGCAAAGTAGGAGGGAAAAAATTGCACGCTTTCTGGATGTGCAGGCTGAAATCCACTCTAAAAATGTGTCTTTAATAATATAAATACAGCACAGTTAAGCAGGTCTATTGCCATAGCTGGGTGGAGGGAACTCGACCCCACTGCACCTGTTTCTCCCTCCCTTCTCCCTGTCACACTCTCTTGGGCCCAGCTACAAATTAAAATTCCACCTAGACAGATTTGGGAAATCACAAACTCAAAGCCAAAGCAAAGGTTTTTCTATCCTGTCTTGAAGTAGGAGAGACGAAACAATAGTGGGCATGATCGGGCCTGGAATAAGGAGGTTGTAGATCACTGATGTTTAAGGATGTGATGATATGCTTTCTACCTCCATAAAAGCAAAGCCAGTAGCTCCTTTACAAACCTCTACTGGCTGTAAATCAGGTATGAAGTGATGAAGGTATGTGCACACCAGATAAATCTCAGCCACGTAACGCAGCATGGGATGTGAGCTGACGTCCTGCTGAACACAGGATGAGTGGTGTCCAGGACTAATCCACTCTATTAACACTGATTTGTTTTTACAGTGCATAACAGGCTCACAGTACCAACTCTGCACCTCTGAACATGAACAGCGCACCCTGGGATGGTCATAGTTGGGTGGTGTGATGGTGCAAAGCCACATGGTTAGCCCCACTGGCAGGATGAGGGTGGAGACCAGAGGCTATATAGTTCCTCAACACCTTTCGTACAATGTAGCATCAGAAATGGATAAATCAACAGCAAGATAAATACTCGTGAGCTATGATTGTTTAGCAGATATCAGATTGACACATTTTACCAATATTTGGAATCAGGTCTTTGTGTGATCTTGTAATACAACTCCTCTTTTGAACTGTCCCCTGCTTTCTGTCCCACCATCAGCTGGTTATACAGGGACAGGAGGGAGGCGTAAACATCTCCATGCAGAAAACTATAAATGACCACCAGGCCATATCAATAAAATTGTAATTTTTAGCTGTAATTTGGGTGAAACAACCATTTTAATTAGCCAAATTCAATTCAATTCCTTGATGCATGAAATTTCATAACAAAATTATGTCCCCAAAATTAACAATCACTTCAAATATGTAGGTAAACTTGGGAAGGCGACGTCTTTCCTATGAACTTTGTTGCTGAAGTAATCTGTCTAATGGATCATTACTCCCTGCTGAGGCCAGAAGAACATACTTGATGGTAGTACAACTAAAATGAGCCACGACAACACTTTAAAACACTGAACAAGCAAAACAAAGCTAATTTTTATATTTCTTCATTGAGACTATTTTTTAGTTTTACAAGTGAAAAGACTGAAGACTTAAGTCTTAAGTTCTCCACAGGATGTCTGCTACCTGTGCTATGGTTGAAACAATCGTTCTGTAAAGCATAAGGCAATGATAAGAAGCCGATAGTAACGCCTCATACAGAAAACATACACCAGTCAGCCACAATACTAAAACCACTGACGGGTGAAGTGAATAAAATTGATCTTCTTGTTGCAATAAAATGTTGGGCTGGGAAACTTTGGGACCTGACACTTGTGTGGATGTCACTTTGACCTAAACACTGCAAAACCAAACACACCACTCAATGGTAACAGCACTCCCCATCAGCAGCCATGCAGCCCATCACATTGCAACAGCTGCTCAGAAGTGGCTCGAGGAACACGACCAAGAGCCCAAGGCGATAACTTGGTCTCAGAAGTCTTCTGATCTCAACTGAACATCCATGGGAAAACTAACTTCCAGTGTTGGTTAGGATCTTTTGACTTTGGTCCTGCTGCAAGGCTCCCTTCTAGACTAAATGTCAGAAACGATCAAATGCAACTTGTACAGCAACATATGGAAAAGAGAGGAAACCGTCTGTATTTACGATGACGTTGAGGCGACCGGTGGTGGAGGGATGTTGGTGAGAGAAGGAAAGAAGGAGCGATGTAGGATGGAGGGAGGGAGGATGGAAGAAGAGCTTGAAGCAAAGGGGACATTGTTAACTTTCCTAGAATCCCACAGAGTTGTGAGACAGCCTCGGCTCCATCAACATTCGACAGTGTGTGTGTGCACGGATGTGTGCACGGCCTGTTCTATGTGTTCTGTACCAGCTTTTCCATTCAGTGAAACTCTGGCTGTCAACAGAGCAGCTCTCACTTCATGCACGGTCAGATTTATTAGAGTGAAGAGGTGTTGATTCCATATGGAAAGGGAAAGGGGGACCAGGATGGATACGTAAGACTGCACGTTTCCTTTTATGCACATAAAATGTTGTCCATATATCACACCCAATTGCACTTTATTATATACCATAGGCAAAGCTTGACTTCATATTCCTAGCATGCTGTAACTGCAAGTGAAGTGGAAAAGACATTCTGACAGTCCAGTAAAAAACTATCAAGTTTTGACATGGCACAATGTAGTTTAAGAGCATCTAAAATGTACTTCATGAGAGGGAAACACACATCAAGACTGTGTTTTGTCTCTGCTGATTTTAGATGCAGTGTTACAGAGATGGGGCTCCTGGTCTGGTTGTTAAGGAGCAGTTTGTTAATACAGCAGTGTTACCAGGTCTGGATCTGAGGACCAGGCAGGGGGAGGGGGGAGGCAGGCAGGATGTGGAGAGGGGGTTTCCCTCATGCTGTCATCTGTGAATGGAGCTGAATGGACAAACTGCAGGGACTCTGGAGAGTGGCACCACAGATCCCTGTTCAGTCTGAGGCTCCGCTGCCATCCATCACACTACATCCCTGCCTTTTATGGCCTGAAACACAGGGAATGGAAGGAAGGAAGGAAGGAAGAATAGAAGGAAGGAAGAAAGGAAGAAAGAGAGAATGAATGGAAGGAAAGAAGAAAGAATGGAAGGAAAGAAAAAACAATGAAAAGGAACAAAGAACAAATGGAAGGAAGGAAGGAATGAAGGAAAGAAGGAAGGAAGAAAGGAAAAACAAATGGAAGGAAGGAAAGAAAGAATGAATGAGAAAAAAGAAGGAAAGAAGGAAGAACAGAAGGAAGGAAGGGAGGAAGGAAGGAAGGGAGGAAGTAAGAAATGAAGGAAAGAACGGAAGGAAAAAACGAAGGAAAGAATGAAGGAAGGAAGGAAGAAAGAAAAAACGGAAGGAAGGAAGGAAGGAAGGAAGGAAGGAAGGAAGGAAGGAAGGAAGGAAGGAAGGAAGGAAGGAAGGAAGGAAGGAAGGAAGGAAGGAAGGAAGGAAGAAGTGTTTGGTTGCCAGGTAACAGGCCTTGTTCCTCTAACAGGATGTTCCTCCATAATCAAGATCTCACTCTGTCTCTTATTGATCCTTCGGTTTGTGGAAGCATCGTTCCATAAATGCCTCGGCCTCTCTGGAATCCTTCTCCAGAAGGAATCCCAGATCCTCAGAGACGGTGCCAGTCCACTCAGATTTATACATACTAAGTTAATCCAGCTGCTTTACACCGGGTAGATGCCTGTCTTCCCTCCACAGCTTCACCACCACAGCTTGTCTTGGCAGAAGGCAGTGTTTACCCTCTGCTACAATACTGACATACTCCATACGCCTGCACACACACTCACAGACAGAGGAAGAGGAGAGTGAACACAGTATGAGAACCACATATTGTCTTTTCTCCTAAGACAAATATTTAGTATGCAGTCTCTGAAATGATTAATATATAATTTCCTGTCTGTCTGCTGTCAACACAATAAGAAGTGTCAAAACAAGAACAGGACACCATGTCATGCCATGTCAATGCTTCAAGCTAGATTCTAGTGTCAGTGTGTTCAGATGATCGCAAGATAATTTAAAAAATAAGTTTAATGTTGTCTCAGCTGTGGCTAACATGCAAACACAAAGTACAGCTGATAAGGATCATTTGTTGTACACATAGCGAAATACCAAAGTAGTGGACAATTGAGAGTTTATGAAATTTAGACATAACTTCACTAGTTATCCCAATAACATCAGACCTGGCCAGTCTAATCAGAACATCCCTAGTGTCCTTGGCAACCTTTCTGTCCATCAACAGGTTCTGGATTCTGGACTCGAGTACCATCAGTCTTTGTGCTGCTGTGGTTCTTGCCCAGTAGAGCCAGAAGCCATAATTGTATTAGCCAAATGCAGCTGAAAATTATGAGTTTTTTATATGAGAATCTGACAAGAAGCAATCGAGCTAACGCTGTTAGTCTCCTTTATTCAGACACGGTGGTGTTGAGGACATTTCAAGGACTTTAACAACAATGCTGCCATTCACATGCTTCAGTAAACTAGTGGTGACTTTGATTAAAACAGTTTACAGGTGATGATAACTGCAGCAGTATTAGCTATGGTGTGCTGGTTCTTAGAGAAAGTCTGGGCTCAGATCAGATGAGCAAAATAAACTATTGTAGCTGGATAAGAATCAGTATGTTTGGTTTCTTATTGCTTACCGTATTTCTAACCATTTCTTTGAATTGGATTTAGGTAACAGCAAACATGGCTGCAGGTTTGTCCACAGGTGCTCAATGTTTATCTGCCCCTCTCACCTCTGTGGCTCTCCTCCTCCCACCCTCCAGCCAGATCTTACTTTTTAATGTCTATTTATTCTCACACCCACAAGTTAAGACGACCACTAATCTGTTTTTCTAGATTTTCTGATGTTGGAGAATTAACAGCAGGAAAATCCCCCTACTTCTCAGCATGACTGCAAATATAGATCAGGGAAATGAGGTGAGGTGAGGTAAACAAATGGTGAAAAGAAGAGCTGTTGTGCTGTGGCGAGCAGGACACACCTGGGTGGCTGGAGCTGAGTCAGGTCCTGCTCCAGGCCCGGTCTGAGGCCTGTCTTGCTGAAGGGGCCGTTGTTGTTTGGCCAGTTCTGGGATGGTGTTCCATAGAGACTGGGTGCAGCTGTCACCGCTGAGCAAGTTCATGGAAAGGTCTGGTCAGCTGGGCTTGGCAGAGGCAGGTGAATAGGAACGCTCATTTGCAGAGTCACCTGAACACACACTGAGGTTCCAGTATGTTAGGTACAGCAACTTCATCCTGTTCACTTCAGCATGGCAGAATGGAAATCAGTATGATGCCCTTTGTTTAGTTTTATTGTCAGATTTTATTTTGAAGCAGTGTATTGCAGCACAAGTTTTGTCTTGAGGGATGCTTTTGTTGTGAGGGATGTAACTGACCCTTCAGCAGCTAAAAGCTCCACTGTATGCCCGACTTGGCCTCTAACTGCATCTGGCTGTCTGCTGGTCGGGCAGTCAAAAACACACACTGATCAGGCATAACATTCTGACCACCTGGCTAATATTGTGTTGATGCCCCTTATGTGGTCCAAAATGCTCTGAACCATTGGGCATGGACAAGAAGACCTCTCAGGATGTCCTATGGGGTCTGGAACCAGGACGTTGGCAGTGGATCTTTTGGTACTCTGGCTTGTGCAGTGAGGCCTCTGTCAATCCAACTTGTTCCACTGCATCCTGTTGATGCTTGATCAGAATGGGCTGTAGGAAGTTTGGAGGTCAAATCAACATGTTGGACCATTGTCATGTTCCTCCACATGTTCCTGATTGGTTGATGTTGTTGTCATGTGGTGGGGTGCATTTTCATCCAGTGACATTGGGGGTTTCCATCAGCATGAGGGAGTGTGCTTGTTCTGGGACAATGTTTATTTTGGTGTCTAAGTCTCATCAACATGGATGTTAAAGTCCAAGGTTTTCCATCAGAACACCACATAGTACCAATATGATCAGTGTTAGTCACTTCACCTGTCAGTGGTCTGAATGTTGGGGCTGATCGGTGTATGTACACTAACAAAACAGTAAGAACGAACCAAAACAGTAAAGTTGCAGGAAAACCACAACATATTCTACAGTGGAGCTGATGATGATTTTAGTAGAATATCCTTCATTTCTAACAAGCTAACTGTTACCACCAAACTGTAATATCTAGTGCTTCAGAATTCCCGTCACAGCCACACAGAGTCCGTGTTTTAATCAGAGATGCAAATGAGACATGAGTACATCGTCATGTTTAAAGGAAGTTACTGGACTTTCTGGTTTTTCAGACCACTGTGGACAATTTCATCTGGTTAAACTGTTGTCATTGTCAGGGTGCCGGTTTTATTGAAGTCAAAAAGGGAAAAGCAAGAAATAATAGAGAGATTTCAACTAATTTAAAAAAAACCATGTATCTTGAGTCATGTACATGTGTACATGTTTACTGTGGGGATAAATCAGAACATTGGCATCTGCTGCCCTCTGGTGATTACAGCAAGAATAGCACAGAATGAAGGAATGACAGGAGAAGTGCTCAAGTTGTTGTGCTTAAGCACAGTTCAAATAGAGGGGCTGTGTCCTTATTACAATCTGCTGCTGTGACTTGACAGTCCTTCACAGGATCAATAAGCATCCAATTATTTGCACTAGAAGCAACTGGGGATTCATTTAAACTGTAGTAATGACACAGTGAGGCTCCATCGTATATATTTTTGACAAAACTACAAAAGAAAAGGTCTTTGGAGAGTTTATACTCTGCGAATATGCTGATTTTGTTAATATATAATTCAGTTAATATATAATTCAGTTTCTAAAAAAAATCAAATAAAACCAAATAAAACCAAAAGAAACAGAATGAAAAAAACAGAGACGAGAATATAACTATTCATCAAAAAATCTAAAAACTTATTAAACCACAGTGTGTAATAGTAGCAGCAGCAGTTGTAATAGTAGTAGTCGTATAGTAGAACAGAACCATGTGCCTGTTCACTTATCTTTCTTTATTTTTCTTATTTTTATATATTCATTTTTATTTCTGGACTTATAACCAGGACCCGAGTGCCAATTTAGTGCCATGTCTATCTTCCATCCTATTTCCAATCTACCGAAAAAACAGTTGCCACCCAGCTCCACTCTCATTTATCTCACACTGACCTGTATGAACAGTTCCAGACTAGTTTCTGCCCCCTCCATAGCACAGAAACAGCACTCACAAAATTACCAATGACCTCCTAATGGCAGCTGATTCCGTCCTCCTCACTATTCTCACCTCCTTGACCTGAGTGCGGCCTTTGATACGATTTGTCATACCACCCTCCTGAACAGATTATCCTCCATTGGCATCACCCACACTCCACTAGACTGGTTCAAATCTTATCTCTCAAGTCAGACTAAGTTCATTCAACTGAAGTCATTCAGATCCAACCCTTCCTCTGTCACTACAGGTGTGCCCCCGGGCGCTGTCCTGGGGCCCCTTCTCTTCATCATCTACTTCCTTCCCCTTGGCAATATCTTCCGTAAATATAACATCCATTTCCATTGCTACGCCGATGACTTCCAGCTCTACCTCTCAAGTAAACCCTCCACTCTCCCACCCCCCTTCCTCACTGACTGCATTACAGAAGTAAAAAACTGGTTCAGCTCAAATTTTCTCCAATTAAACAGTGATAAAACCAAGGTTCTCCTCCTGGCACTTAATCAACACTTTCCAAAACTGACAGCTTTTCTATTCAGATTGACAACTCCTCCGTCTCCCCCTCCCCACAGGTTAAGAGCCTGGGTGTCATCCTCGACAGCACTCTATCCCATATTAAGAATATTAATATGTCACCCGGTCTGCTTACTTCCACTTACGAAATATTAATCGCCTCCTCCCTTCCCTCACCCCCCACACCACTGCTATTCTTGTCCATAGCCTCGTAACTTCCCACCTGGACTACTGTTTTTTCCATCTCTTTGGTCTCCCTCACAAATCACTTCATAAGCTCCAACTGGTTCATAATTCAGCTGCCCGTATCATCTCCAGAACCCCTTCCATCCACCACATCACTCCTGTCCTTCAGCAGCTCCACTGTCTCCCCATAAAATTCCGTATAGATTTCAAAAACCTCCTGGCAACATTCAAGGCCATTCACAACCTCGCCCTTCCTTATTTGTCTGACCTTCTCCAGAATGAAGATTGACAAATGATCACTAGTATCATTTAGTAACAAGTCACTAATTATGTCATTATCATTATCATTATCAACGCTGAGGAGATGCTGCCAACTCAGGAGGATTTGACTCTTCTTGTTTATCGCTAGTGCACTGGAACGTAAATGGCTGGACAAACACGAACTGTACGCTTAGGGCTCTAATGCTGCTGTCGCTAAATCCTGATATTATTTCACTTAACGAAACGCATTTGGTTGCTGATGGTGCTGTCGAGCTTCATGGCTATTGTTGGTTTGGAAATAACAGAAAAATGCATATAAAAGCACCCAAAGGCTCTGGTGGGGTTGGACTCTTGGTGAAAAGTGGACTTTTTGAACAATTTAAGATCAACGTGATGAATAAGTCTGTGGAAGGTATTTTAGGAGTGCACTTTGAGCATAGATACACTAAATATAACTTTGTGGTGTTCTCCTGCTACCTGCCCCCGGAAGGATCTGTCAGGGGGAGAGACTGTGAGGCATTTTTTGCTCGCCTAGTGACGGAAATATACGGCCTTGATGTTGATGCAATTTACATTTGCGGTGACTTTAATAGTCGTATTGCTGATAAACAGGACCGCATTGAGGACTTGGACAATATCCCACCAAGATTGGTGTTAGATTTCATTTGTAATAATCACGGCGATTCATTTCTTGATTTTCTGAGAGACTCAAAGTGCTGTATTTTGAATGGCAGGTTTAATGTGAATGATGATAATTTTACGTCTGTTTCAGTTCGAGGAAAGGCTGTTGTGGATTATGTTGTGACGCCCCATATTTGCTTGGAGTCCTGTGTTAATTTTAAAGTAATTACTGCCTCAGACCTTTTGGATCAAAATGCAGAGGAATGTCTCCTTCTTGTTGGAGATAGATGTCGTCTACCTAATCATTCTTTATTGGTGTTAACTTTTAAGGTTGGCTCCCAAATAACACAAGAGAATGCCTTTCTGACATCCACTCCATGTCAAACTACAGTGCTGAAACTTAGAGAAAAAATGGGATTATGTTAGAATACTCAGAATAATGTTGATCTATGGTACAGCTAGTTTTGTAAATTGATAAGTGATGAAATGAATACATGCCAAAAGATAAAATCTAATAAAAATCTTCAGAATCTTAAAGGAAATTCAAAACCCTTTTGGAATACCCATCTTCAAAAGTTATGGAATGAGCGTAAAACAGCTGAAAGAGAGTTCCTTAATTCGAGGGTACCACAGGATAGAATAGAGCTAAGGGGAAACTATAAGCTGAAGCAATCACTTTTTGATAAATACTTAAGAATTTATAAACGAAGATTTTTAAGAGGTCAGGCACTAAAGCTCGATTATTTACAAACAAGCAATCCACAACAATTCTGGAAAGAGATACATAAATTGGGACCACAGAAGGTTAAGGTAATTCTGATGGAAGTTATTTTAGAAAATGGTGCAGTAGAGTTGAGAAAAGACAGAGTGGTCAAAAAATGGGAACAGGATTTCTTTATTCTATATTCTGGACAAATGCAGAATAGTTTGGATTTAGTGTCTTATGATCTCTTTATTAAAGTGAAGGAGGATCTTGAGTTTTATATGTGTAATGGTGCTAGTGATAGGTACCAGTCAAATAGGTTCCTTAATTTTGACATTACGCTGCAGGAAGTGGATGATGCACTCAAAAAGGCCAAGCTGAGGAAGGCCATGGGAGTTGAAGAAATTCCAAATGAAGTCTTAAAATCTCCATCACTCCTGAATGTGCTCTATGATTTATTTTATTTTTGCTTTGAACATGGTATTATCCCCTCTGCATGGTACAAGTCCATTATTAAACCTATTCCTAAATCAGTCAAAGATGATCCCCGAATACCTATCAATTATCAAGGAATTAGTCTTCTTAGTACTGTCTATAAAATATATTCTGGTATTTTAAATGCTAGATTGACAGCATTTCTGGAAACAACAGAATATCTGGTGGATGAGCAAAATGGATTTGGAAAACATAGGGCATGCATTGATCACATTTATTCTGTGTCAACAACAGTCAGAACAAGACTAACAGAAAATAAATATACTTTTATTTGTTTTGTAGACTTTAAAAAGGCCTTTGATTGGGTGGACAGGGATCTGTTATGTTTGAAGCTGCTTGTTACGACCCAGCCTCTAGGGGTAGCTGGGTGCAACAAAGATAAAACCAGATGTAATTGGTTAGGTAAGGCAGTTTATTGCTTAGTGACGAACTTAACAGAACAGGTGACACACAAAATAACAGAACCAGGTGGGTGTTGCTAAAATCAAAGAACTGAATAAAACCGAACAAAGGCTAACAGAGATTACACAAGCTTACTGTAACAAAACACACCTAAAACTCCCTAGCCAAACACACACAGTAGCAACACCACACCAAACAGAAAGTACAAAAGTGTCCAGTGCTCAAAACTAAACCAAAACTGGTGCCTCTAAACACACATGACAGAACATAGGACGGGACACGAATCACCACACACAGTGGCTACTACACACACACTAGCATTAGCATTTTGATCACACAGCAAAATACTAATTTCCACTAATCAAATTGCAGTTGCTAACTGAGGCCACAAAATGGTCTTCACCAAGACCTACACGAATGCCTCTCTAAAAGTTAGCAAACTGCCGAACACTACTCACGTAGTAAATTACACCGAAACACAGACAAGAGGCACCAGGGCGGGCAGTTCACATCAAATCCCTGCCGCGCCATGACTGAGAGATGGCTGGAGCTTTTCAGCTATTCAGGTGCGGAGTGGCTGCAGCGGATTGGCTGAAGGTAGAGGGTGCCAGGTGGTGGTCCAATCAGGCAAGTCCAGAGGCGGGGAGACTGGCTGCTTCAGAGCAGGTCTTCAGCTCATCAAACAAGATGGTGTTCAGCTGAGGCTCTGGAGCAATCTTCCATCTCGGCTTCAGCTGGGCTTGCACAGATGGATTTAAAAGTCCACCACATCAGAAAATACGGCCCACTGACACCAGTGGCCGTAACACTGCTTCAAGCGGGAGTTGATGGAAAGTTTTATCGTGCATTGAAGTCTCTGTATGCAAACTGTGTAGGCTGTGTGCAGTTGAATGAAGTGCAGACTGAGTGGTTCCCAATCCCCTGTGGTGTAAAACAAGGGGATGTTTTATCCCCAGGCCTGTTTTCTTTATTTATAAATGATTTGGCTCTGGAAATCAAACATCTGAACCTAGGCGTACACCTGGGTAGTGTGACTGTAGGCATCCTACTCTATGCTGATGATGTTGCTCTGCTGGCTGAGAGTGTTGAGGACTTACAATATTAAATGTTTTACATAACTGGTGCTGTAGATGGAGACTTGTTATAAATAAAGCAAAAACTCAAAATATGCATTTTAGGAAAAGATCTGCTCCACGTAGCACAGAAGTTTTAACATTTGATAATATGAATTTGGAGTATGTTACTCACTATAAATATTTAGGATTTACATTTGATGAGTTTATGAATTTTGATGGAGTTAAAATCCTAGCAGCTTCAGCCAGCAGAGCTTTGGGGTCTGTGATAAATAAGCTAAAAGTGTGTAAAGATCTTGGATATAGAACATACACCCGTATGATGCCTGTGTGTCTCCTGTGTTAAACTATGCTGCAGGTGTGTGGGGGGGCCAAACAGATCCCAGCTTTAGAAGCTGCAGAAAACAGAGCAATCCGCTGCTTCTTGGGAGTTCACAAGTTTGTTCCAGTCTTGGCAGCACAGGGTGATATGGGCTGGGTTCCTGGATCTATCCTAAGGAAGTGTGAAATGGTTAGACTGTGGAACTGGATTATTTATATGCCTGATAATAGAATTACAAAAAAGGTCTTTCTTTGGAGTAAATCTAATTCTCCCTGGGCTGCAGAACGTCAAGCAACCTTTAATGAAGCACAGCTTCAATATATTTTTCATAACAACTTGCACTGCAATATTAAAGACATTCAAACAAAGTTATTGTCAAAATTTAAAGATAACTGCTCTCAGACTGTGTCCTTAGAGACAGGAAGGTTCTCACAAACGCCTGAGGAAGAGAGACTCTGTGGGCTATGTGAATTGGGAGAAGTTGAGAGTGAATCTCATTTTTTGCTGTATTGTTCTTTTTATGAGGACCTCAGAAATGTGTTGTTCAGTGAGGTATTTGCTAAAGAGCCTGATTTGTTCTGGTGTAGTGACGATGACAAGATGAAATAACTGTGTACACAGAATGTCTATAAACTGGCTTCATTTGTTTGTAAAGCCTGGAAGAGACGGCAGACTTTTTTATTTAAATAATGAAACTTAAAACATTGTGTATTGTGCCTACTGTCTGACAACTGGATGGATGTTTATTTTGGTGTCTTATAAGCCCATGTTGGGCTGGGCATACTGGATGTGTGTAAGACACAATAATAATAAAATTCATTCAATTCATTCATCAAATCAAATCAAATCAAACTTTATTTATATAGCACTTTTCATTAAAATAAAATGCAACCCAAAGTGCTTTACAACGTTAAAAACATTAAAAACAAGCACCCATCCCTCCATCCATATATACACACAACTGTGGAAACACACACACACACACACATATATGCATGCCAACACACACACCCATACATGCACACACACACACCCACACACACTCTCAGCACTGACTGTGGAGACATGGCATGACACTGAGGATCATGGAAAAACGCCTACACTGGGGTCCTCCACACCAGGAGGAGCCATAGGCCATGACCACTGGGGGCACTGGTACATGGACACCCCGACCCTGACAGACAGGGGGACCCCCACACCCAGTGTTGTGCCTGAACGAGTTCAGTGAACGTTCGTTCATGAACTCGTTCATATTTTGGGCGAACGTGAACTGAACGTACTGTCATTCTGCCTGATGAACGTTACTGTGAGTGCGCTCATTCTGGCGTTTGTGAACGGCGGTCTCTCACAGTTCAACTTTGTTTAAGAGTGCCAGATTTCCACAGAGGCTTCCAGGCAAAACCCTGGCTAAAGCACACCGTAACCACACTTTACACACACACACACACACACCTTAATATGTAGGCGGAAAACACGCAATCTGGCAACAGCAGCCACCGCAGAGTCGCACCGCCACATGCGTCATCAAAATGCAAAGCATCTCGCCAAAAACAAATGGAAGGCTGCAGCACTACCTCAGACTCTACCTCCACGATTAATACTTCATCTTCGTATGATTACTTAAAATAGTTTTATGAAGAGGTCAGTGATGATCCAGGTGGGAAAAATCTTACCTTTTTGTGTAAACTTTGCCCGCCGGGTTTCAAGAAGCAACTCCGTACATCATCAACGTCAACAGCAAACCTGAGACGGCACATTGAACTAAAGCACCCGGCTGGCCTTTCAAGGTATGTGTGAGTGAATAAAAAATCAAAAGACACGGCAACGGCTAGCCAAAACATATCCTCTACCACCCAAATCGCATTAACGGCCTACAGTAGCGTAGTATAAGTAGTACAGTATTCTGAGGGTTATCGTTCGCAACAACATATTGAATAAAAAGAACTATGAAATAGTTCATTTTTGGAACAGTGAACTTAGTTCAAAATTTTTGAATTATGAACTATGAACTGAACTAGTTCATTTTAAAATTTGTGAACTGAACTTTGAACTAGTTCATGTAGAAATTGAACTTTCCCAACACTGCCCACACCAAGGTGAGGAGCCCCCCAACCAGTCGGGCCGAAGGGACCCGCGGACAGAACCCCCAGCAGCAGGCCAGACACAGCCCCCAGTGTGGAGGACACCCCTGAGGAAACACTGGAGTTAAAAACTAAAAGTTTTAAACTATAAGAGAGAATGAAAGATGTCAAACATAAGTAAAAGGGTTAAAAGAGTAAAATACATAAAGTAATAAATAGAAAATAATAAGAACATGAAAAATTGTAAAAGTCAGTTAAAAGCCTGGTTAAAAAGGTGAGTTTTTAACCTTCTTTTAAAAACATCAATGGTCCTCGCAGTCCTGAGGTTCTCCGGCAGGCTGTTCCACAGCCGGGGGCCATAGTGGCTAAATGCCGCCTCGCCTTGTAGTACAGTTAAAAGGCCGGTGCCAGAGGACCTCAGGGTTTGCGAGGGTTGATACATTAAAAACAGATCAGACAAATAAGAAGGCGCAAGGCCATGAAGACATTTAAAAACTAATAAAAGAACCTTAAAATCAATCCTGAAGCGGACGGGGAGCCAATGCAGCGACTTTAAAACTGGTGTAACGTGTTCCCGCCCTCTGGTCCTCGTCAGCACGCGAGCGGCTGAGTTTTGCAGTAATTGTAGATTTAAAATGCTCTTTATGGGAAGACCAGAGAGCAGGGCATTACAATAATCTAAACGAGAAGAGATAAAAGCATGCATTAGCACCTCCGTGCTGGCCTGAGAGAGAAACAGGCGGACTCTGGCTATAGTCTTCAGATGGTAAAAACCGATCTTTGTTATATTTTTAATATGTGGAATAAAATTCAGCTCAGAGTCAAAAATCACACCCAGGTTTTTTACAGATTTTGCTGGTTTAAAATTTTGTAATTTAGATAAAAGTTTCTCTCTCTGGCCTTCAGGACCTATAACTAAAACCTCAGTTTTGTCCTGGTTGAGCTGTAGGAAATTCACTGCCATCCATGACTTAATGTCTAAAATACAGTTTAAAAGGGTGTCTAATGGCCCTGTGTCATCAGGAGACACGGCAATGTACAGCTGTGTGTCGTCAGCGTAGCTAAGGAAACTGATGCTGTGTCTCCTGATGACGTCCCCAAGGGGTAGCATATAAAGATTAAAAAGTATGGGACCTATCCAGAATATTAGTAAATATATTGTCTATCAGTGTACCACTATTTGCTGTTATTCTAGTGGGTTTTGTGATTAGAGGATACATGTTCAGACTGAACATTGTATCAACTAATTCTTCAGTATATTTATGTTTTTTGCTTTTAGAAGATCTGCATTATAGTTTCCACATTTTATAACATCTTTTTTAGTATTATTTTCTACCACTCTGCAGTCTATGTTTTTGCCGATATATAAAGCAACCCCTCCTTTTTTGCTCTGTCTATTTGTGTAAAACATTTCATAACCATTTATATTGAACTCAGTACCTTAATTCACATTTATCCATGTCTCTGAGATCACTATTATATTGAAAGGCAGTATTGATTCAGATAGTCTTTGAAACCTTCAAAATTGGAGTATAAACTTCTGCTATTGAAGTGAATTAATGGCAATTTTTTGTTCAGTGTGATTGTTGTGTTGATTGTGTTGTCTGTATAATATGAACAATTCTTACTAATGTTTTTAAATGTATTACTATCTGGATCAATTTCATTCAGAACATTTTGGGCTCTGTAATCAATAAACTTAAAGAAATTAAATTCTGAGCTAGGAAAATCTGAATTCATGGAAGCCTAATCCTTGGAAGTTGAGGAGTTGCCGCTAATAAAACTATGCATAATACCTCTTCTCAGAAACATGAAATAGAGAAGGAGGTAGGAGGCCAAAGACAGACAGACAGACAGACAACAATTATGACAGACATAAACCCAAATCTAGAGGCATGTATTCCTACATACTTGCACGGACACCCACTCACATCCATACTAAAAACCACACCCAGGTACACACATTGCAGATAAGCAAATAATGACAAACAAACAAAAGGAACCAAAAACGGATGTCTACAGCCACTGACTAAATACTGCATGATTATTCTAATCTAAAGAATCTTATTGCTGATAAATCATTATAGTATTTTCAAAGAAAAAGAAAACACTCTCTTCTAAATATTTAAAGTAATATATATTGTTCACAAATAATATTTAATCTTCATAATGTCTTTCATGTTACCGTAGACTACCGGCCAGTTTTTGCGACAGTTAAATACAACACAACGGTTTACGTCCGACTCTTTACGGCAAACACTTCTCAGTGCTCCTGTCCCATCTGGTGTGTGCAGTGCTCTTATGAACTTCAGATTGATAATCAGTACATAACGTAAAATTTCCACTTGGAAGTAGATATAGTCACTAACCAGATGCGGGCAAGAAGAACGGTGGACACACGCTGATGAAAAGCTTACTTATGTCCCTTGTCCCAGGAGAGTTTAAGTGTCTCGGAAGAATTCTTCGGCTACTTTGGGACAGGAGAAGAGTTTTGGCTTTCCTTCCATGGTGACTCTCAGCGTGCTGGGATACTGCAGGGAGTATTTAATGTTGGCGCCACGGAGCTTTTTCTTAACAGTGTCAAATTCATGACATTTCTTTTTTTTTTAAAGATTTATTTTTGGCCTTTATTAGATAGGACAGTGGATAGAATCGGAAACGGGAGAGAGTAGGGAAGGACATGCGGTAAACGCCCGAGGTCGGAGTCGAACCCGGGACTGCCACTACACCTCTGCACTTGGGTCACGCGACATAACCGTTAGGCTATCAGGGCGGCCCAAATTCATGACATTTCTTGACGATCCCAGGACTAAAATCCGGATAGATGGAAGTCATGGCTCCTTCCCAGAACAGCTTTTCCTTTTCCCTGGCAAGTCTCATGACCTTCACCTTGTCCTGGAAGTTTAAGAACTTAACCAGTATTGGTCTCAGTTGTCCTGGTCTGGGTCCACTGCTGTATGTGGGAGACTGATGTGCCCTTTCCACTACTGGCGCTGTGGGAAAATTCTCACTTCCAGAGGAGTGTAGGAATCAGCTGTTGGGTCACAAAGGCAACCATGTCTCCTCTTTTGCTTTTCTCTGGGATGCTGATAAAGCAAAGATTGGATCTTGTACTCCGATTCTCCAGATCCTCCACCTTCTCCTTCAGGTCAGCGCTGTCTTTCTCCAGTGCGCTCACTCTACCCGACAACCTAAAAACATCATCTTCGTTGTTGCTCACGCACTGCTGAAACTCTGTGATTCGTCCCGTAACAGAGTTTAATGTAGCTTGAATGTCCATTAAACCTGCCTGAACGGCTCCAATTTCCAGGTCCAGGTGGGCATTGACCTCAGCAGAGACTTGTTCTTTCATTTGATGAATCGCCTCCCAAATGGATTGCAGTGAAACCTCCGCCATGATGCACAGCAAACAAAACGTGTACACAGCTTCAGACAAAGTCCTGATTACGGCAGTGAGTGCAAATATCGAAAGCTAAGATGTTGCTCCATCTGTGGCAATGTAAAGCTCGGCCTTAACAGTGACTTAACAGCCTAATTTAATGGAGTAGTCAGAGGCCCCTGTCAGACACTCAAGCTCGCACAACCATCTTGATTTGTGGAGACTTTAATATTCATGTTTGTTGTGCAGCAAATCAACTGGTCAATGAGTTTAAAAGCCCCTTGGAGTTCTTTGATCTCACTCAGTCTGTTATTGCACCAACACATGAACATGGGCACACTCTTGATCATGTCATCTCTCACAGGCTCTCAGTTTCTCTCAGAGAAATAGTGGAGATGGCTATCTCAGATCACCTCCCCATTGTTTTTGACTTTGCTGCCCCCCCACCTACCAATAAGCCTGTTTCTCCAGCTCGCATACCCTGTATCTTTGCTTCATCAACGGCTGGAGAGTTTGCTGTTGCCTTTAGGGACTCATCTGCATGCTGACAGTGGTTTGGTTTCTCCCCTTTGTCCTGACAGCCTACTCTCCATGTTCTATTCAACATGTTTTGCGATTCTGGACTCTGTTGCCCCTTTTTGGCAAAAGTGCACCAAGACCAAGAGAGAGAGCCCTAGTTGAATGACCACACCCATCTGCTTAGACAGCAATGTAAACAGACTTAACAGCGGTGGAAAAAGGACAAACTGCCTGTATCCCTCGGCTGGTTAAGAGACAGTTTGGTTTTTTAACTCTGTTGGGTCAAGTCTGCTTGTTTTTATAAACACCTGTCTTAGTTCAGGGTCTGTCCCAACTGCCTTCACACATGCTATGGTTAGGCCCCCTTTAAAACAATGCATCTTGTCCCCTCTGTGCTGTCCAATTTCAGGCCTGTTTCCTATTTGTCTTTTCTTTCTAAGCTCTTAGAAAAAGTTGTTATAATTCAGTTACAGACATTTTTAGATATAAATTCTGTTATTGACAAATTCCAGTCTGGTTTCAGAACCCGACATAGTACTGAGTCGGCACTGCTAAGGGTGCACAATGATATTGCTTTGTCTGTGGATGCTGAGAATCCTGCTGTGCTGGTGCTGCTTGACCTAACAGTGGCCTTTGATACAGTCAACCATGCACACCTTGTATCTTATGTAGAGTAGTATGCTGGCATCCGCAGCACCGCTCTCCAATGGTTTAGGTCATACCTGGCAAATAGGAGCTTCTCCGTAATGATTGGTGACCTCTGCTCCTCATATGCCTCCCTCCCTTGCAGGGTGCCACAGGGATCAATTCTCGGCCCTATTTTGTTTTCATTGTATATACTACCTCTGGGATCATCTATAAGAAAACACAATCTGGCTCTTCATTTCTATGCTGATGGCTTGCAGATATATTTGCCCATGTTACTCAATGAAAGCATAGCACTTACTAAGCTATTGGATTGTATAACTGATGTAAAGCAGTGACTGGCACGGAACTTATTGCACTTGAACGAGAGCAAAACAGAATGTGTTTTGTTTGACACATCACCTATGTCAAATGTTTTTACAACAAACTCTGGTACTCTGGCCCCTTTTTTAAACTACTTGTTAAAAATATTGGGGTAACATTTGACAATGGGCTTAAATTTGATAAACAGATTAGTTCTGTTGTTAAAACAAGCTTTTTTCAGCTCCACCTCCTGGCCAAAGTGAAGCCGTTTCTCAGTCATCGGGGTCTTGAGAAGGCAATACAAGCTTTCATTAGTTTGAAACTGGACTACTGTAATGCCCTTTACGTTGGCCTAAGCCAGTCTTCAGTGTCACATCTCCAACTTGTACAAAACGCTGCTGACTGATTTTTAATAAGCACGTCCAGACGTGAGCACATTACCCCTGGAGGAGGTGCTGTCGTCACTCCACTGGCTTCCAGTTCATTTTAGAATTGATTTTAAACTTCTGTTGTTTGTTTTTAATGCCTGGTGCGTGCTGAGGGGGAGGCAGGCTGCTGCTGCTGCTGCTGCTGCATCTGTTATCCGTGATCATGGCAGTGCTTTGCATTCTTCGGGTCAGCTTCTTTTAGATGTTCCAAGGTCAAGATATAAACGGTGGGGTGATCGTTCATTTGCTGTCACTGCTCTCAGACTGTGGAACAAACTGCCCCCCTACATTCGCACCACTACTGATCTCGGATAAATACTGATAAATCAAAGCTGAAGACCCACTTTTTTAGACTGGCTTTTAACTCTGTCTAGGGCAGTCTTGCTTTTATCTGCTGTATTTTATGTACTTCAGGAAGCACTGTGGCACCTTCCACAGTCAAAAACCTGTGTTTTTATGCATTGTTTTTATTTATTATTTTTATGTATTATCTTTATGTATTATTTTTATGTATTGTTTTATGGCTCAGTGTGCTTGTTTGTCTCTATATGTAGCCCTGTGATAGGCTGGCGACCTGTTCAGGGTGTCCCCTGCCTTCGCCCGAGTCGGCTGGGATAGACTCCAGTCCCCCCGCAACCCTACAGAGGAACAAGCGGTGTATAGACAATGGATGGATGGATGGATGGTTTTATGGCTCTGTTGTAAAGCAGTTTGGGTACCTTCTGGTTATTGTAAAGAGCTATACAGATAAAGTTTGATTTGATTTGATATATCATCATTACATATCCTAGGGGTTTTTGGTTCCTTCCCACCGTCGCTGACTGCTTGCTCATACGGAATCCAAATGCAAATATTTTCTATTTCTGCTATGTAAAGCATTATGTGATGACATGTTGTTAATATGCGCAATACAAATAAAATAATAATAATAGCAATAATAGATACTAGATAATAGCAGATAATCTAAATAATAATAATAAACCAAATAAATAATAGTAACAAATAATAAACTAATTAATATTTAATAAATACAGTATTAGTGAATTTGAACTGACTGAAATAAATAAATATGGTTGTGGTCACTGGAATTGGCATTTACAGCTTTGTTGGAGGATTTTGGTATTGATATGTTTTGCTAAAGTGTAGTTTATAAGTACATCATGTCTTTGTGCAGTATTTCTGGTCACAACATTAATATGTAAGTTCAGTATTCTGCTTGTCTATTCTCCTGAAACTGTACAACTCTTGTCTAAAACATTAAACTTATATATTATTCCAGTCTCTCGGAGTGATGGTTCATACAAGGTTGGCTGTTTTCTGAAGATGTGACATAACTGTCATTCAAAAGCTTTTTCTTTTCTCATTTTAGACATGAACAAAAAGTAGATTTCAGCTCTGTTCATTTTCTGTTCAGTTCCAAACACAGTGGGCTTCTTCAGGATTTTTCATTTCAGTTTTTTACTGTGCAAGGAAAGAATAAATGAATGAGATTCATGTTTATTCTCTGAAGCATCGTTATACTAACCTATTAGTTATCCTAACTTTAAATTTCTGTTGGTGTTGCTCCCGTGTTCAGATTAAAACTATCAGCAAAAATGATAAAAGTGGGATCAGAGCGTGAAAGAAGAAGACTATCAGTGTTGTGACCTCAACCACACACTGATTATGCTGCAGTAAAAACAACCTGTTCCAGCAAGTAGCTTCATGTTAGTATCACTTCAGGATAAACACAGTGGATTCTGATTGCAGCCGTTTGTCTGTTTGGGTGTGTGCAGCAGTGAAACTACCGTTGGTCTGTTGGATCATTAAATTACATAATGTGAACACGTGACCCAGGAACAATTAGGATATTCTAATGACTCAAGCAGAAAAACAACACGACTAAAGCTTCACCTTGTGACTACAACACCTCCACAAGAATAACTGTAAGTTTTAATGAAAATTTAGATGAATTTCTGCATTTAAAAATCCATGTCAGAACTCCAATAATAGAGGTAGCCTATTTTCACTGACTGACTGTAAAGACATTGTCTCTGATTAACTGCACATTACTTGATGTGTAAAACTAATGATGTCTATTACAAGTTTGTACACTGCAGCTCTACAGTTAAAGTTGTGTTGGCAGAGAGGAGGGGACGCTGGAGAGAGGTGGAGACAAACACCAGAGCAAACATGTTGAGTCCTGAAGGAAAAACAAAACACTAATTACATCCAGATGATAAAATAACATGCAGAATGCTGCTGTGCTATTTTGCATTGATTAGCCCATCAATAATAGGTTATTGATCTCTTAAAGAGGAACACTGATGAAGTTTGGAGCAAACAACACAAAATGGAAAGACAAAGTTTTTACAGTGTATATACAGTAATCCCTCGTCACTTTTCGTGGTATCACTGTATTGCAGATTTTTAAATTGCATATAAAATTCGTAGTGTACAGCAGATAGCTAGTCGGTTGCTGATTGATTGGCGGTGATGGAAGCCAGTGTTTATAAGAGTGTGGGAAAGGTTGATAACAGTGTGGGGAGGGTTTATAAAGCATTTATACACACACACACACACACACACACACACACACATATACATGTATATATATATATATATATACATATATGTATATAATAAAATAAATATAAGGTCACTACTTTGCTGTTTCGTCTATCGCGGGGGGTTCTGGATCCTAACCTCCGCCATTACGAGGGACTACTGTACTAAAAATCTGATTGCACTGTTTTCTAACCTCAGTGGCTTTAAAGCTTGTTGTTTCCTCTAAGACAAAACTGAACTTCCTTCATTTAATCAGCCAGTCATTGCTGCTGTCTGTCTTCACCATCTCCACTAACTCTCCTGGTATTTCAGAGCAGCCACTCCCATCTTCATGGGAGGATCATCCTCATCTGTCCTTATTCAACCTTTCCAACCTTACTCGATCACCTGATGAACCCCACCTTCCTGCTCATATGCTCTTTGTTCCCTGGTCAGCCTTTTACTACAGGTTCGACTCCTACTGCCTCTCTCATGTAGTTCATGTTACCACCTGATCTTTACCTTTCCAGCCTTTTTTTATTGAACTCGTCTGTTTTTGGCCTCCTGCTTGTTTTTGAACTGCTGCTGTATTTTGTACCTGAAGTCTTTGGCTGCCTGTTGCAGGTCTTTGTCTCTCGACTGGCGTCGCCCCTCCTGAACTCCTCACCAGCTCTGGTCTGCATTTCCTTCAATATCAGGTGAACCATTTAACCTTGAATCACAACTCAAAGCTCATTCATCTTCCTATATAGGCTCCATGTAAATGCATTTAAGGGATAATTCATCGTAACTCTCTGAAATGTTGAGCAGTAATGATTGATTACAGCATTTTAATTTATCTTTCAGTGTGTGTTCTTGGTCATGGATGACTTTGTCTGTAACAAACTGACTGAATGGGGTCTAAGTGAGCTCATTGAAAGATTCAAAGGTAAAGTACTGGCATATATTCTTGTTGGGTATAGTATTATACAGTACTGATGTCATCTGCCAGTAATGAAACATAACATCTACTAATACAGACATAGAAATGCTGCATCATTGTTCTGCTGGTTGTATAGTTCTCATCTGTGAGTGAACAAAAACACTGAAGAGGAAACATTTGTACCTTATCACACTAAACAAGCAGAGACATGAGCTTTGCTGGAGCATCTTGAAGGCTGTTAGGTCAAGTTAAGATGCATTCAGTTCATACAACCACTGAAACATCAACAGCTGTGTCCACACATGTTCCACTCCTTTATGGAATGGATTTCTGCAGCACTTTGAAAATCATGTTTATCTATATATGACATGAAGATTTAACTAAATATCTTAAATTACAGATGAAGGCATTGACACGGAAAGTCTCTACTGTCTTCTTAATAAAGACATTGATAACTTGATACCAAAAATGGGACCAAGAGCAAAATTCAAGAAGAGACTCAAGCAGTTAAAGGTAATGTTTTGCATTTAAAGATATTCTGCTCACTTTTACATTTGGTCTCATCAGTCTCACTAATGTAGATGCATGCTGCTCCAGGTGAACTTTAAAGATTTTTTTTTTAAAAATGTCATGTGTCAGCTGGCATGGTGTTTCTGTGGTTAGCACTGTCACCTTACAGCTAGGAGGTCCTGGTTTGAATCTGGTTCTGGTCTTTCTGTGTTCTCCCTGCTGGGTTCTCACCAGGTTCTCCAGCTTCCTTCCACAGTCCAAAGACATGCTGAGGTTAACTGCTGATTCTAAATTGTCCGTAGGTGTGAATGTGAGTGTGCTTGGTTGTCTGTCTCTGTGTGGCCTCATGATGGACTGTTACCTGTCCAGGTGAACCTGCCTTTACCCTCAGTCAGCTGCGTAAGACTTCAGCCCCATCCAACCCCCTACTCCCCACTCCACCCCACAAACCCCACCCACCCATACCTTACAAAGGATAAAGCAGTGTAAAGATGATGGATAATGGTATCCACAGATAAAAGTTCATAATATCTCATTGACAGTAATAGCATTTACCAATGTTTGCAACTCTCTTCTTTACATCAGAAAAAACAAAACACAAATCAGGAAGCAGCTGATTCTCCTGTTCAAGTAAGTTAATTACAGTTTAATACTGATTAGATATGATTCATTATACAGATTATATTTTCATTATCTGCTCAAACCTTTCATGACTTTGCACTTGCATTAAATGGTATCTGTAGAGTCAACAGGAGCATGAAGAAGCAGCTGATTAGTGATGGGAATTCCGACTCTTTTACAAGAGCTGGTTCTTATGGCAAGGCTCACTGAAAAGAGCTGGCTCTTTCGGCTCCCAAGTGGCTCCACAGACTTTTTGTTACTTAAATAAGTTTATTACAAAAAAATATGTAAAATTAAGTGTAAAATGACTTATAAATGTACAAAACATACATTATATCAAATGTTTGTTATTTATAGGGCTTATTATAGTCAGCATAGGACAGAATGCTACAAAAATAAATGTTAAAGTGCAAAAACAAATACCTCTCTCCCTCTCTAGTTGACCAATCAAGTGCGGCTTGAACAGAAAAATAAAGTAAAAAAAGAGAGAGAGAAAAGCGGCTCCGGCTCCCAGGCAGGAGCCGACTCCGGTCGTTCACTTCTGAGAGCTGGCTCTAAGAGTCATTTCGTCCGCCACCGACACATCATTACAGCCGATTCAGTTCAGGTAAGGAAGACACTGAATTTACATGTGATGAGTGGACATGCTTTTATTCTGCATGAATTTGCATTTGAGACAGTAACATCTCCTAAGTCTTATTGGATCACTGTTGACTGACCAGTGAGGATGTTGAATATAATCTATTGTTAGTCATTTCTGGACTCATTGTCAACAGCTATAATTTATTTCATTATTTCTTGATTAAATATGGTTCTTCTTTCTGCAGGTTTTGCCATCCACAAGTGCTACAGGTGAGATACGCAGCCTCTTATTGATTATAATTGTTTTTTAAATTTTGTAGACATGCTGAGGTTAACTGGTGATTCTAAATTGTCTGTCGGTGTTTATGCGAGTGTGCTTGGTTGTCTGTCTCATTAAAAATGAAAAATGTCAGTATTGAAAGAACAGGGAAACAAAGCTAACTTTTTTTTGTCTCACTAAAAAATCCAATCAGGAAAGAGAAAGTTGGATCTTCAGGGTGAATCCAGCAAACAGCAGTCACCAAATAAACGACAACGTGACACTAGATCACAACCATATACAGGTAATTACATTTATTTATGAACAACGTCAGCGAACAGCCACCTTCTGCAATGCAGAATACTTTCTCATTGGCTTTCTGTGACTCTTTATTGAGATCAATTTAACCGTCAACAGCATGTGTATAAGGGGATATTACATTCATTTTGCGAGTGGCTAAAGTGTGATACACTCTGAGGCTTCCTGCATTTACTTTGTGGAGAAAGTTCCTCTCATGTTTCACATTTCGTTCTCTCTTTTTTCTCCTTTTTTAAAACTACACCACACTGTAAAATAATTGAATAAAGTGGTTCATGCTTTTGGCTAAATATGTCCTTATCTTTACACCAACAGAAGCAATCATACTGTCTGATGTGAAAAACATAATGGGATGTGTCCTTGCAAGACTACATAACCAAGACAACACAAAGCTCAATGCTTTCCTGAGGTGAGTATTAAGTTTTCCCTGGTCTACATCTGACCATGTACCAGATCCACAGGGACATCAGAAAGAGTTTGTCTTTAATGTCTTTACAGCAGTTCACCAACATTAGCATGAACCTTTATTTATGTGTACTGAGATCAAACTCTCTTGTACAAGAGAGTCCTGACAACAAATAGAACACAAGACTCCAAAAACCCTCCAAAACCCATCACACAGTTACTTTAATGATGCAGATGAATGAGTTTCAAGCTGTGAAGCAACATATTCCTGTAATAAAGTTCATAGTATCAGCAGCTGATCTTCTCCAGGCCTGAAGGACTTTCAGAACCTCCTGTGAAGCTGATGTCATGGAGACTGAGTTTGAGAATGTTAAAGATGTTGGTTGCAACCAGATGTTGGGTCCAGCAGTATTAAAAGCCTTTGGCAGACCTTTGAGGAGTGCAACACAGTGTTTGTTTGTTTGTTTACATAAGGTGGTTGAAGTATGTTATCCACAACAGACTTACTGTGCCAGGTCTAAAGCCTACTGCTGTGGATGAAGGGAGTTTACTTGTGATTCTAGTTTTCTGTATACAGGACAGCTTGGATATGGGTCTAGTGTTCAGGTCATGAGTGTCACCATCTTTATTCAATGGAAGCACAAGGGCAGTCTTCCACAGTGAAGGCATTTTTGGTACATGAAAACTTACTGATTTATTTTTTTGCTGAGCCTACAAGTCATGAATCATAGTTTCCATGCGCTTGTTTGACCATGTACAGTGGCAAGAATAAGTATGTGAACGTTTTTGAATTTCATGGTTTTCTGCATTAATTGGTCATAAAATGTGACCTGATCTTCATCTAAGTCAAAGGTACTGACAAATATGTCTAAAATAATAACACAAAAACATTCTGATCTTTCATGTCTTCATTGAGAACAACCATAAAAATCTCACAGTGCTCGTGGAAAAAGTTTGTGAGCCTTTGAGTTAATGACCTGAAAAAAGCTAACTGGAATCAGGTGTTAGCATACCTGGAGTCTTGTTAAGACAATGAGTCTGGAGGTGGACTAGAGCTACTCTGACTGATAAAAAACACTCAAACATTCTGAGTTTGCCCCACACAAGAAGAATACATTCATGTGAGCCATGCTTGCCAAAAGGAGCTTTCAGAGGATCTACGATCAAGAATTGTTGATCTACATAAAGCTGGAAAGGGTTACAAAGTGATTTCAGCGATTTTCTAAATCCACCAGTCTACAGTTAGACAAATGATCTACAAATGGAGATACTTTGGGACTGTGGCTGCTCTACCAAGAAGTGGGAACCCAGTCGAAATGATCCCAAGAGCACAACGAGGACTCATCAATGAAGTAAAGAAACAACCTTGAGAGACAGCCAAAGATTTGAAGGTGTCATTGGAACTGGTTAACATCTGTGTCATGAGTCTGCAGTACGTAAAACACTGAACAAGGGTGTCTATGGCAGGACACCATGAAGGAAGCCATCGCTTACTAAAAAGAACATTGCTGCACCCCTGAAGCTTGCTAAAGAGCAAAATGATTTTTGACTGATGAAACTAAGATTGAGCTATTTGGAAAGCACTACATCTTGTGTAAATAGTAGTGATGTTCGATACCACCAATTTCCTTTCTGATCCGATACTGAATAAAATTCAGGCTGGTATCGGAGATACCGATCCGATACCGATACTTTGTGCAAATACACCTAATGTGTCTGGTAAATCTAAAAAAAGTAGCGTATTTCAAATTATAGCTTCATGAAAAGTACAAGACATCAGAGTAATTAATTAATTAATTTATTTCATCACAGGGCAAAACAAATGATGGAGCTAGTCTGCACTGAATACTTAATCTTATTTAGATTCATCGATGTATGTAGTCTCTCCAAACAGTCTACAGTAAGGGGATACAAACACTTGCTGTTTTATAATACTGGGTGAATCAAATGGAAATTACCAGTAAAATATTTAGTTAAAAAAATAAATGCTACAATAATTGCACAAGTTTGTTAATACCTACATTTTAAAATATCCATTTAACAGTTAAAGAAAATTAGACTGATTGTAAATCATAATAGATATATTTTATAGACAAAATATCATTTTTATCCATTTTTTCTAGTATATATTTTTCTAAGTTCACCATGGCCGTTTTATTGCAGTTGCTCTGTATAATTTAGTGGAACCTAGTCAATGGAATCCACTTCAAATGATCAGTTCTTTAGGAAACCTTACCTGAATAAATCTAAGCTTTTTGCCTATGTGAGATTATCTCAGTGATACACATATTATTACTCCAAGCTGAACTCATGCACCTATTGAAGCATGTATTTATTTTGTTACCTTTTTCATAACCACATTTATTAATTTAAACAACCCCAACAGCAACAGTGCTTAAAGCTCCACATGTTCTCTCTGTGTACCTGGATAGTGTCTGTCTGCAGTCTGTCCGTCTGTCTTGCCCTTGCAGCTCCTGACACTGTGCTCTCCTCTTCAGTCTGTCTCATCATAAATGCTTCGTATTCTGTGTTGTGGTTTAACCTGAGGTGTTTCACAAGGTTTGTTGTGTTGCCACAACTCCATCCATCCATTGTCTATACACCGCTTATTCCTCTGTAGGGTCGCGGGGGTGCTGGAGTCTATCCCAGCCGACTCGGGCGAAGGCAGGGGAAACCCTGGACAGGTCGCCAGTCTATCACAGGGCTACATATAGAGACAAACAAGCACACTCTCATTCACACCTACGGACAATTTAGAATAATCAATTAACCTCAGCCTGTTTTTGGACTGTGGGAGGAAGCCGGAGTACCCGGTGAGAACCCACGCTGCACAGGGAGAACATGCAAACTCCACACAGAAAGATCCCAGGGGTCCTAACCAGGACGCGAACTGGGGATCTTCTAGCTGTGAGGCGACGCTGCTAACCACTGAGCCACCGTGCAGCCCCCTTACCACAACTCCCTACCGTTTTTCCACAAACATCACAAACTGCATCTTGGCTGTTTGTGGAGCTAAAGTAGCTCCATACGTTACTCTGTTTACACTCTGCCATTGCACCCACAGAGTACAGACTGAGTGACTGAGTGACTGACGGAGCAGTGCCGCTGCGCTTATGCATTACGCACTTACCCAGGCGGAAGAAAAAGTAGTTCCCACCAACCGCGTGTCTTTTAGACAAGATCTCAGTAATTTAGTTACTTTCCACTGTGTTCCTGTTAATGATACACATTACCTCAAATGACTGAAGTATCAAAAGTATCGATATTTTGATTTGAGGATCAATTTTAGAGCATAAAGATCTGATATCGGAGGTATCGATATTTCAGTATCGATCCACACATCACTAGTAAATAGGGCACTGCATATCATTATGAAAACATCATCCCAGCCGTGAAGTATGGCGGAGGAAACGTCATGATTTGGGTCTGCTTTGCTGCATCAAGGCTTGGCCAGCTTGAAATCACTGAGGGGAAGATGAATTCAAAAGTGTATCAAACAATTCTTCAGGATAATGTGAGAATGTCTGTACGTCAGCTGAAACTGTAGAAGTTGGGTGATGCAACAGGACAATGATCCAAAACATCGGAGCAAGTCCACAACAGAGTGGCTTCAGAAAAACAAAATCCACCTTTTGGAGTGGCCAAGTCAGAGCCCAGACCTCAGCCCAACAGAGATAATATGGAATGACTTGAAGAGAGTCATACACATGAGACGTCCAAAGAATATGACAGAGCTAAAGCAGTTCTACCAGGAAGAATGGGCTGAAATTCCTCCTGTACAATGTGCAGGTCTGATCCACAGCTAGAAAGCACCTGGTTGAAGTTATCGTTGCCAAAGAGGGGGTCAACCAGTTATTACTTCCAAGGATTCACTTACTTTTTCCATGACCATTTTTGAATGTTGAATTATTGTCTTCAATGAAGACATGAAAGATCTGATTGTTTTTGTTATCATTTTAGGCACATTATATTCGTCAATACCCCTGACTTAGATGAAGATCAGATCACATTTTATGACAAATTAATACAGAAAACCTTGAAATTCCAAAAGGTTCACAGACTTTTTCTTGCCACTCTATATTTTGAAAGTCTCGAGTTTCCAGTGACTCCAATAAATCTGAATTTTTTGTCACAATAAAAAATCATGCATGTTGGTTCTTTCATAGATTTATTAACGGTCTTCTGGAAATATGACAAAATCTTCTGGGTCACAAATATACACACAACATTGCTAATGTTTTGTTAAATGTCCTCTTGGCCATTTTTACCTAAGTTAGGTTCTTTTGGTTTCCATCCACAAGCTTCTGGTGTATCTTGACCACTGCTCTTGATAGACTTTGGGGAAAACAGCCTAAAACCTTCATTCTAGCCTGATTGAACATTTCTTTACCACTTTGATGTGTTTGGGCTCTTTGTCTTGTTGAAACATCCAACTGTGTCCAAGATCAACCTTCTGCTGATGGTTTTAGGTTTTAATCCTCCTTCTTCATTATTCCATTTACTTTGTGTAAAGCTCCAGTTCCACAGAACATGATACTGCCACCTCCCTGCTTAATGGGAGGTTTGGTGTTCTTGGGGTTGAAGGCTTCACCTTCTCTCCTCCAAACATATTTCTGCTCAGTCTTTGTTCCATCTGACCTCAGAACTTTCCTCCAGAAGGCCTTTTCTTTGTCCATGTGATCAGTGGAGCTTTAAGGTTCTGCTTCTAGAGGAAGAACTTCCTTCTTCATGGAGCCTCTCAGCTCATGTTGATGTCAAACCCTGTGGACACTGACAGCTGTGTTCCAGCAGCTTCTGGTTCATCCAGACCTGCTTTCTGCTGGTTCCTGGTTGACTCTTGACCATCAAGACCAGGTGTCTCTCAGCAGCAGGTGATAGTTTCTGTTTTCTTCCTGATGGTGGAAGCAACACAACTGGACCATGAACTTTATACTTACAAACAGATGATGATAGGATCTGAAGCTGCTTTGAAATGGCTCCAAGTGAGTTTTCCGACCTGTTCAAGTCAATGATTTGCTTTTTCAATCTTTGCCCAACTCCTCAGACTTTCCCACTGCAGTGTTTGTGGCTAAGTCTAATGAGTGGATCAAGTGGTTCCTATTTAAATTGGCTCCGAGGAGCCAGCAGCTGTAGTCGATTGTAATCACTCATAAAAAGTTAAGAGGCCATGCCACTAAGACAATTTGATTCACACAGCATTGTACATCACTCAGAACTGATTATTCAAATTGCTGTATGTATATTTGTCACCCAGCAGATTCTGTCATATTTCCAGAGGAGCTACAATCTACAAAAGAACCACAAATGTATGGTTGTCTGTCTGTGACACAGATGCACTGATTTCAGTGATTTCATTTTGGAAAATTCAGAGTTATAGTAGTCATTGCAAAGTCAAGACTGCCATGATATACATGAACGCATTTGATGTACACTAATTCCCAAAGCCAACATGTGGCTCTCTAGCTGCTAAATGTGCACATTTCTAATGCTGGCTGTGTCTGAAAAACACTCGAAGTGACCAAAAATATGTGAGCTGAAAACCAAAACAATGAGCTGAGAGGTGGAAACTGCAAAGTCTGGTAATTATTCAGTGTGTAATTATCTCTGTGTATCTTCTTTCACATACATGCAGTCTTTGGAGGCACTGTTTGTAATAAAATATTAAATCACCACTTTTAAATGAGGCTTCAGAGGCAGGTCACTGACCGATGTCTTCTTGATTTTGACTCTTATTCAGTGTTTGTGTATTTATCAAATGACTCAATTAGCTCATATTTAAATTCTAAACAGGAATAAAATCCATGATTTGGAGACAGACAAGAGGGAACTGATCGGTGTCTTTGGTAAAACTGGGGCTGGAAAGAGCTCTTTGATAAATGCCGTCATTGGAGAGAAGGATCTGTTACCCTCTGGAAGTGTCAGTGCCTGTACCTCAGTCATGATTCAAGTGGAGGCAAACACCCGCAACTCAAAGTACGAAGCAGACATCGAGTTCATTACAACCGAGGTAAAACCAGCTGTGAATATCAAAAAGTTCCTGGTTGTGCTTGATGCCATTTAGTAAAGCAAATAAGTAATTACTCTTTGTTTTTTAGGAGTGGAAAAATGAGTTGTGGTGGATGTATCAGTTTCTTGGAGATAAAGCACATCAGGACGACAATGATGATGATAATGGTGAAGACGATGATGATGATGAAGATTATCGAGACATTGTTGAAAAGCTGTCAGCACTGTATGGAGATGAATGGAAACATAAATCCCCTGAAATCCTCATGGACAACAAATATTTCAGAGAAGTTCCAGAGTTTCTCCAGTCCAAGAAGAAGACTTTGTCGTGTGAAACGGTAAGATATAAAAGATTTATTACTTCATAGAAAGAATTCTTGCCATCAGTCTGATGGAGTGAAATGTTAATTTGCAGTTATAGAGGTTTGCAGTTTAATCTGTCCAGTTTGGTGAGTTCAACAAATGTGTAAGTAAACAGAGTATAATTAACACTTTTTTGAAGTACTTTTTATTTGGACTGGACTTGATGCATGTGTGCTCAGTGCTACAGATCCATACTGAAACATTTTTGCTTTGACAATTTGTAAATAAACAGGCTCTATTGAGATCCCAAATGACATTTGTATGAATACAAAATCAGGCAAAATATGTTTATTGTACAAAACATCTCCTGGATGCACTGGGACACATCATCAGTGATGTATCCTGGGGTCATTGGGTGTTTCGGGTCTCGCAACATCAGACACCCTCGCCCAGGTGACCCAGCCAGGGGTGATCAGTCTCTGACTTGCATCCCAGTAACAACCCATGGATCAGCCCCCTTAATCCACAGCCACCTAGTGGCTTTCTCTGCGGCTTTGCTGGTGAATTGGATGGCCCTTTTCTTGGCCACCCCTGTAAAGCCCAGTTGGCCGAGGACTTTGCAGAGTGATCGTCCTGCCAAGCCTCTGCTGTCAACTTCTATGGGCTTGTAGAATGTCCTCCAGCCCCTGCCCCTGCACTCCTCTACCAGTTCCTGGTACTTGCCACGTTTCCTCTCATTGGCTTCCTCAATCTGCTCTTCCCGGGGCACTGTAAGTTCCATCATCATCAGATGTTTTGAAGCCTCCGAGGTGATGATCATGTCTGGCCGGAGGGATGTTATTACAATGTACTGGGGGAACTTAAGCTGTTTTCACGGGTTGACACGTCGCTGCCAATCATTGGCTGCATGGAGGAGGCCTGATGTTGTCTGTGGTCATGTCCTTACTTTCTCTCCAGCCTTGAAGGGGACTGCCTTCTTCAGAGCATTGCTGGTGTTGATGGCTAGGGCTACACTCTCAGCGAGCACCTTGAGCACCTGATCATGGTGCCAGCAATAGCGGCCATCAGCCAGGGCCTTTGGGCAGCTACTGAGGAGGTGTTCTAAGGAGCCTCTACCAGAGCAAAGGGGTCATGAAGGTGTTTTGCTCTTCCCCCAAACATGAAGGTTTGCTGGGATTGGGAGGATGTCTTAGACCACCTGCACACGGAACCAGACACGATGGAATGCTCCCTGCATGATGTCTAAACAAGTCACTTTGCGCTGCAGTGTGCTCTCCCACCTTGTCCATGCTCCCTGCTGCCGGAGTCCCACTGCCATGCACACTTGCTCTTCCTCCAAACCTGCTCGGACCTCCTCCTGGAGTAGCTGGTGTCTCTCCTTGCCCCGGGCCTTGTTGACCTGAGTCTTTGGGACGTAGCCCAGGCCAGGTCTTCCTGTTGCCAAGACCCCCACCAATGCCTTTGCCTTAGTTGTGACTCTGCCACCTCAAGTGCCTTTCCTGCCTTTCATTTCCTTCCTGTCCTGACGTCAATCCTGGCTGATGAAACCTTGCAGAGTCCCTGGAATCCCTGTACTGTAGGGCTTCCCTTGTGCGTGCCACTTTGAATTCTTCAGTGAACCCACTGAAAGGTAGCCTCATTGTTCTAGTACTATTAAGACCCAGAACAATTCAGGTCCTGTATGTAGGACAGGAATTAGTTTACCTCATTTAGGAACTTTACTTCCATAAATCATATGTGGTCTGCTAGTACAGTAAGGATCAGTACTTTTTTTTTTTTTTTTGTCTGCATTTATACTCAATGTTTAACACCACAGAAGGGGTCAACTTTAATGAGATCAATGCATATTTTAGTCTTGCAGCAAAATATATTAATATTTAGTGCATGTGCGTGACCATGCACATGCACTAAATATGCATGTGCATATTTAGTGCATGTGCACTAAATATGCACATGCATATTTAGCCTCCAACAGGCTAAATATGTTAGCCTCCAACAGTTTAGTTTGGAGGCTAAACTGTCATTCTTTATTGAATTTTCGTATCATGAGCCAGAGGGGGCAGTGCAGCACCTCAGTGAATTGAGGGGGAAACAAATGAAGGACAGGGCAAGACAAGACGAACAGGGAGGGTACAGATAGGCAGTGCTATTTGAATCCCATAAGATTGCTGTAAAATGCTGTGTCATTCCCAACCACCAATCCCACATCTGAAAATTGGGAACAAATAATCAACACATAAACAAATTGGAGACCAGAAGTCCTGACAGTATACAGAGTTAGGATGCCAGAAGACAGGAGTGAGAGAGAAATGTATAAAGGGCGTGAGTTTAGTGCAAAGTCTGGAAAGTGACTCCACACCATCAGGCGGGTCCCATCAGGTCTCAGAAACGGGACTCGACAGGAGTTGGTAAGCCCTGAACAAACATGCATGTGTGATGGACACCGAAGCCCAGAGCGACTACCACAAGTCAGCAGGGCCAGGCCGGCCAAGTGCCCCCACACTCAGGGCAGAGGGAGCACCAGGAGGCATCACCCAGAAGACCACCCGGGCCATAGACAAGCACACGGACCCGGAGACTGAGAGAAGGCAGCAACTGACACCCCAGCGCGCCAAGGCCAAGACCGGAGGGCGCAGGGCATGGGGGCCCATCCGCCACCCGCCACCCAACGCCCATCCCCAACCACCCCACCTGCCCCCTGCCCCCACACCCCCACGCGCCCCCCACCCAGGCCCCCCAACCCAGGTGAGGCAGGAGGCACCCCGCAGCCCGGGAAGCCAGACACAGGGACCGAGCGCCCCAATGCAGGGAAGGTCGCCGGCCCCACCCCAAGCAGGCTACCACCGGAAGCCAGCCAGAGGAAACCAAGGCCAGGCCCAGATGCAAACCTGGAGAGCGGACGGGGAGTCAGCGCCGCAAACAGGGAGGCATCCCGCATACCCCCAGCACCACGCCCCGGGGAAACGTGGCAGGCTCATCGTAAGGATCAGTACTTGGTGACCTGGGTCCAACATTAATTTCTATGTACTTTACATGCATTTTTTGTAAACATTAGCATGTTTAACATAATTCAACTGTAATTATGTCATTCTATCCATGCCATCTCCATTTTGACTTGAACTTTTGCTGTTTTATTGTTTTTTGCTGTCCTTATTTTATAGCTAAAAACAAATAAATATAAAAACATAACACACATCTTCTTCCCTCTTTACCAGTTAGACATACAGTTGACTTCAAAATACTACACTCACGGGACTAGGACCTAATTGTGTTTCTTACATATTTTATTGGTATGAGTGTTTTGACATCAGCTACAGTCATGTGAAAAAATAAGTACATCTCATGGAAACTGTTGACTTTTCAGCATATCTGAACAAGCAACCACTTCCTTTTTTTTGAAACAGTGCTTTTAGACAATGATGATAATTCCAACAAATGACATAAAATGGATATTTTGTAGTAAGGCATAATGTCTGAAAGAGGGCATTTCTGCTAAAGGGACCAAGATTAAATTGTGATGCCAAGAGTGTTAGCCCTGTGATAGACTGGCGACCTGTCCAGGGTGTCCCCTGCCTTCGCCCTAAGTCGACTGGGCTGGCTCCAGTCCCCCCGCAACCCTACAGAGGATTAAGCGGTGTATAGATAATGGCGATAATGGATGGGCCAAGAGTGTACTTATTTTTTCCACAGAATAATATTGCATATGTTGATATTTTTATTGAATAAATGAAAAAGGTTATTTTTAACATTCATTTTTAGTAAATAATGAAATTGCCTATATTACCTAACTTTTTTTTTTAATTGCAGGCCAAAGAGCTATCTGCAAAGTTAGTCAAATACACAAGAAGTGACTCTGGAAAAGGAAAAGAAGTACCAAGGTATTGTTGGCCACTGGTGAAGTGTGTGACTGTCAAGGTGCCAAATAAAGATCTTCTCCAACACGTCACTCTGGTGGACCTTCCTGGAAACGGAGACCGAAACAAGAGCAGAGATAAAATGTGGAAAGGGGTAATTTATTCTCATGTACTGCTGTTAATTGAATAGTACTGTGTTGCATGGGAACTGTAACGGCAGCTATTTATAAAACAATGAACATGCTATTATACCCTTTCAGATTGTTGGAGATTGTTCTACTGTGTGGATTGTGACTGAAATCAATCGAGCAGCAGCGGAAAAAGAACCCTGGGAGATCTTGAAAAGTGCCTGTAGCCTCATGGGAAACGGTGGCAAGTGTCAGCAAATTCACTTCATCTGCACCAAGTCTGATGTTATTGAAGATTCAGATGATCAGTAAGTTAATTAAGATGCCAAATGTGAATACTTAAATAAAACATACAAATCAGACACTGATGCATGTGGTGACCAAGAGTTCAAACATAGCAAATAGATCTATATAATGTTGTCATATCAAATATCTTTTCTCATAGTTCAGCAGCTGATGTTCATGCTCGCATATTTCAAAGAAACATGAAAGTCAAGGAAGTAGTGAGGAAAGAATTCCACAAGCTAAACAAGGTCAAGGTGAGTTTTATAGACTGACACAAAATCTAAGATTGTTTACCACTGCAAGCATGACTTGAATCCCATCTTCTGTAGAAACACTTCCAAGATGACTGCCTCGAGGTGTTCACAGTGAGCTCCAAAGAGTTCCTGAAAGGAAAGCGTCTAAATCCAGAGGACACTGGTAGGTGAAGTCTCCATATGTGAATACTTTATAGGTAACAGAAAACCTGTAGATCAAATACATGTTTTGTTTTAGTACACTTTAACTACTTTAATTTAAACAAGACTAACTAATTGGAATTTTTTAAATTTTATTGCATGTAATGTAAGAATGTACCAAGCAAACTATTTTTTTTCTGACAGAAATTCCAAAACTTCAGGGGTTTTTGCGAGATCTCAATGACTGTCACTCAGAGACGTTAAACTACGTGTCTGGAGCTTATGGGATTCTCTCTTTAATGCAAGGGGCCAGCTGTGGACAAGTGGTAAGATTAAGTAATGTAAACCTTTTTCGTTGACTCTGGTTGTTAAAACTGTTATTAATATGAACTGATAAGACTATTATTATTGCAAATAAATAGGTTTCAGTGCACAAAAGTCAGTTTAAGTAAAACCTTGGCAAACTTGGGTGTGGTAAGTCTAGCATGGGCCCTTAGGCAAGGTTCTGAATGCTATGAGTCTTACCTCAGATATTAGCGGTACAATAGAGACATATTGGCTTGGATGTTGCCCGGGGTCACAAGGTCTGCGTCATATGTTCAAGACATTCATGGACAAGGGCAGAGAATATGTAACTGTTGAAATGCTACTATAGAAGTAATCCCAGTGATTGGGGATATATGCAGAGAATGTGGGACCTATGGAAGCCCAGCATCTAAGCTGACTAAGAAACAACTTCCAGCTTAGTGTTCCAATGTAAACATAAACTGCTATCACAACTAGAGACTGATGAGGTACAACAAAGATGCTACGGCAAGTGGGAGTCAGAATGACCGGTCAGGAGGGGAGATATCATCATCATCCCCACACTCTGTGATTGAGTTCCAAGCCCCAACAACCACAAGTCCATATAACCTTAACCCAAGGGCAGCTGACCTGAGACTGAAGATCATAACTAAACGAAATACCTGGAACTACCATTCACCAAGGGTAAGAAAATGTGCAGACGAAAAGTCTGCTAGAAGATGGGAAAGCATCTATACTAACTATCTCTACTGTGACCAACACTAAGACTAATAAGCTGATATAGAATCAGAATCAAAATCAACTTTATTGGCCAAGTTTGTACACACGAACAAGGACTTTGACTGTACTCTCTATGTACAGTAATTGGGCAAAAAGCAAAAAACTAAGTACTAAAAATAATGTAAACGAATAATATGAAAAGAACAATATAAATGTAAACACAAACATCCATCAATAGCAGTATTTATAGCCTGTGTGCAAATTGGCAGGGTTATTGAGGTAGTGTGGTACAAGTAGTGCAAATATGCATAGGTATGGGTTATTCCACAGTGGTTCCTGTGTCTCTGTGACTAGTCAGAGTTCATCAGGGTAACAGCCTGAAAACTGTCTGTGTCTGGTGGTTTTAGCATACAGTGCTCTGTAATGCCTACTGGACTGGAGGAGTTTAATGAGTTTGTGCTTGGGGTGTGAGGGGTCTGCAGAGATGTCACCTGCCTGCTTCCTGACTCTAGACAGATACAAGTCTTGAATGGAGGTCAGGTCGGCTCCAATTATCCTCTCTGCAGACCTAACTTTCCTTTGCAGTCTGCGCCTGTTCTGTTTGGTGGCCGATCCAAACCAGACAGTGATGGAAGTGCAGAGGACAGATTGGATGATAGCGGTGTAGAAGGTAGCAGCAGTTACAGCAGCTCCTGTGGCAGGTTAAACTTCCTGAGCTGTCGCAGGAAGTACAACCTATGCTGGGCCTTTTTCCAGACAGAGTCTATGTGGGGAGTCCACTTCAGGTCCCGAGAGATTGTGGATCCCAGAAACCTGAAGGTGTCACTGTGTTGTTGAGGATGGTGAGGGGGACGGGTGTCAGGGGATTTCTCCTAAAGTCCGATGTCATCTCTACAGTCTTGAACGGGCTCAGCTCCAGGTGGTCCTGACTACACAAGCGGACCAGCTGTTCCACCTTCTGTCTGTATGCAGACTTGTCACTGTTCCAGATCAGACAGATTACAGTGGTGTTATCCGCATACTTGAGGAGTTTCACAGAAGAGTCCCCTAAGGGGCAGTCATTGGTGTAGAGCAGTGGTTCCCAAACTTTTTCTGCAGGGGCCCCCTTTGGAAGATAAAAATATTTTCCGCCCCCCGCCTCCACCTACATGTACCCATATAAACACACTCAGACTGTTACGGGGTGTGGTTGAGATCCCAGGCGCAGACACAAGAGCAGGCAGAGACTGGTGGAATTCTCAGAATGATTTATTTTTGCAAAGGCAGAACTTAAACCAAACAAGAATGGAAGAAACTAACTGAGAGAGAAACATCAGGAACAAATCAAACTAAGTATAGAAAAGGGACAACTACTCAACCTAAGAAATATTTAAATTATCAACTGAGGGAGAATCTAAGGAAAACAGATAATGAACACTAAAACTAACTAACAAACTGGAACAAAGAAAACTGACTACAACTGAAACTTACACTGAAAGAGGAAACTAAACTAAGAGGGACAACCGAACACAGAAGCCAGACTCAATTCGAAAAATGTTCAAAACTACGAAAACTAAGAAATAACTCAAACTGCACACTGAATAAGAACAAAGGAAAACAGGTAAGAATAGGCTAAGCAAGAAAAACCAAACAGGGTTACACACATTCATCCATCGATCCATTATCTATACACCGCTTAATCCTCTGTAGGGTCGCGGGGGTTACTCACAAGACATAAACTAAACTAGAGGGGCAGACAGGCTGAGGGAAGTCAGGCAGTAGACAGGTATAGGCTGGCTGGGGGCAGGGTCCGGGCAGAGAATATGTCGCAGGAGTAGAGAGTTCTGGCGGTGGCGGCTGAGGAAAGGCAGACAGGAGACAGAGTGGGGACCGGCATGAAAACAGAGTTGGATTATCTATGGTCTGGTGGAGATTGACTGAATGAACCGGGGCTTTTATTGAGGGAGGGTGATTAGTGGCAGGTGAGCTGTTCCTCGCAGCTGTCTTGAATCGAGCAGTCAGCTAGGCTGCAGGCAGGGCTGGCTGAGGGGGAGAGAGTGAAGGAGAGCAAGAGAAAGCAGGGTTGAGTGAGAGGGAGAGAGAAAGGGAAAAGACAGAGAGAATGAAAGAAAGAAAGAAAGAGGGAGACAAGCAGGGACTGAAGCGCGGATCATGACACAGACTTGTCCTTTGCTTACAAACTCCTGTAGAATTTATATCAAACGTTGTCTGTAATCATGTATACAGAACTGCAACTTTGTGACAACTTTCTGAAAACTCTTGAAGGGAACACATCAATTTTAAGAGTAGAAGCATTTAAAGTGACTCGGCAGAAAACATCTTAATTTTGTATTTTGTCTTAACTGAAGAAAGTGAAAAAGTGTGAGATGTTCCAGAAAAATAAATAAACGATGAACAAGTCACTGAAGTGGAAACATTAAAAGTAGTGCTGTCAAAAATATTGCGTTATTAACGCGTTAACGCAAATAAATTTTAACGGCGTCAATTTTTTAACGCGAGATTAACGCGGGCGGGGGTGGGTGGGGCGGGGGCATGGTTGGCGAGGTCGCTGGCGAGGTGTTCCCCGTTGGAGTCCGACAGGATCTCCTGTTGGTGGTGGTACAGCAGCAATATTCTCGCTCGCCTTTCTGTCGGCTCCTTTTCTGCGTCCCGAACCGCGTGCCGCTGACCCAGATGCTCCGCCAGGTGACGGCGGCCTGGGGTGCGCGCATGACGATTGACAAGACCAGAGTTATCTGTGTGTGCTGTCAGAGTGAACTGAGTTCTCATCGTAGCATATCTAGTCTGTAATATCACTTGATGGCCAAACACAGCTGACGCGAATTCTCCGCCTCCTCCTCATATAAAATGATAATTCAAGGGACATTTAGAATAGATTAAAAAAATGTGCTATTAATTTACGATTAATCACGAGTTAACTATGACATTCATGCGATTAATCGCGATTAAAAATTTTAATCGATTGACAACACTAATTAAAAGTATCATTTATAGAAAAACAAAAGCAAATCCTCTGTCACATCATCAACATCAATCAATCTGTTCTAAATAAATAATCCTTGTTCCTGTCAGTCCTTCATCCACCTCTGATCTTCTCATTAAGCTGCTCCTTTATGTCTTTGGACATGTCATGAATGTTGTTTGACAGAGGAATGGTCTTTAGTTGGTTTGCTGTTGCTTCATCAACCATGGCTGAAACCATGTCAGTAGCAGAAGGAAGAATTAATTTTTTGGCGGTAGTGTGCTCCTTTTTACACTGAGCGACTCTGTACGTCACTTTATAGGAAGAGTTGGGCATTTCCGGGTACAGATGCTGTTTTAGTGAAATGACTCTGTTGTTGACAACAGTTGAGGAGGTTTTTCCTGAAAAAAACAAGTGGCTTTTCTCTGTGTTTGGGATGTGTAGTCTCCAAGTGGCGTCTTAACCTGTTCGGCTTCATACTGTCAGAAGCTAATATTTTGAGACACACAAATAGGGATAGATATCTTTAAGATTTTATGGGTACTAATACTTATACCAATACTGCTTATCGCTCCGGTACTTTAACAGTATTCTTATCGGTACTCCTTTTTTCTTTTTATTTTTTTTTTAAATAATAACATTTTAAAAATATATATATAAAAAAGATCAATAAAGCGATCTTTAAAAAAAAAAATTGGGGAATATTTCCAATTTTTATTGAGACAGAGAGACGGGGTGAAAGGGGGTACAGAGAAGAGAGAGACATGCAGCAAAGTGTCATGAGCTGGAGTCAAACTCACGACCACTGCTGGCAACCTGCGCCAACATGGTAACGCCTTAGCTCAGTGAGCTATACAGCAGACCCAATAAAGCAATCTTTTGAACAAATCACCTTTATTGTACGAATGTGGTGATGATTACACAGAAAAACAACTAGAGTATGAACTAGAACAAACAGAGGTATAGAGCAGCCACATGATTAAATCCCCACTGCTCTGAGCTCTGAAAGTGAAACAAATTCTTAATTCAATTCAATTCAATTTTATTTATATAGCGCATATTTACAACATAAGTTGTCACATAGCGCTAAACATTGTAAGAAAGAACAGGAAACAGAAAAACAGGAAACAGAAAACCCAACAATCCAAAGTTGCTTTTGGATTCCCTATGAGCAAGCAGTCAGCGACGGTGGGAAGGAACCAAAAACCCCCTACGGTAGGGAAGGGGGGAAAAATCCTCCGACAGAACCAGGCTCAGGGAGGGCGGCCATCTGCCTCGACCGGTTAGGTTGGGAGTGGGGATGAGGAGGGAGGGAGGGATAGCAGGAGAGGTTGGGGTGGGGATTTGAGGTGGTGAGGCCAGCAGCTGCAGATCAGGGACGTTGAGCTCCAGATCCAGAGACATCCATGGAGAGAACAAGCAGGACACAGAACCTCGGGGGGAAAGAGGTTAGTCATATGTAATGGTGATATATGACAGTACAGAGAGGAGAGGAGAGGAGAGGAGAGGAGAGGAGAGGAGAGGAGAGGAGAGGAGAGGAGAGGAGAGGAGACAAGAGGAGCCCAGTGCATCATGTGAGTCCCTCAGCAGTCTAAACCTATGGCAGCTTAACTAAGGGACAAGTCAGGTGATCCTGAGCAGCCCTAACTATAAGACTTGTCAAATAGAGAAGTTTTAAGCTTAATCTTAAAAGAAGAGAGGGTGTCTGCCCCCCGAACCCAAACTGGAAGCTGATTCCACAAGAGAGGAGCCTGATAACTGAAGGCTCTGCCTCCCATTCTACTTCTGGAAACTCTGGGAACCACAAGTAAACCTGCAGTCTCAGAGAGAAGGGCTCTGTAGGGATGATAAGGTACAACAAGGTCTTTAAGATATGATGGAGCTTGTTCATTAACAGTTTTTATGTTAGAAGAAGGATTTTAAATTCTATCCTGGATTTTACAGGGAGCCAATGAAGAGAAGCTAATCCAGGAGAAATATGATCTCTGTTACTGGTTCCTGTCAGAACTCTGGCTGCAGCATTTTGTATCAGCTGGAGGTTTTTAAGAGAGTTACTGGGACTTCCTGACAATAAAGAAGTACAATAGTCCAGCCTGGAGGTTACAAATGTATGGACTAGTTTCTCAGCATCACTCTGAGACAAGATATTTCTGATTTTGACAATATTACGTAAATGAAAGAATGCTGTCCTGCAGACTTGTTTTATATGTCAGTTGAAAGACATACCCTGATCAAAAATAACTCCAAGGTTTTTTACGGTAGAGCTGGAGGCTAAGGCAATACCATCTAAGGTAACCTCAGTTAGTGTGTTTCTGAGGTGTCTAGGGCCAAATACAGTAACCTCAGTTTTGTCAGAATTTAAATGAAGAAGATTACATGTCATCCAGTCCTTTATGTCCTTCAGACATGCTTGGAGTTTGACCAACTGATTGGTTTCATTGGGTTTCATAGATAAATATAACTGGGTCTCATCTGCGTAACAATGGAAATTTATGCAGTGCTTTCTAATGATGTTTCCTCAGGGAAGCATGTACAGAGTAAATAATATTGGTCCTAATACAGAACCCTGTGGGACTCCATAACTGACTCTAGTGCGGGTGGAAGAATCGCCATTAACATGAACAAACTGGAATCTATCTGATAAATATGATTTAAATGACTTTAGAGCAGTTTCTTTAATCCCAATAAGATGTTCCAGTCTCTGTAATAAGATGCTGTGATCAACTGTATCAAAAGCAGCACTAAGATCCAAAAGTAGTATAGAAAGTATAGAAGATAGAAAGATAGAAAGTATAGAAACTAGTCCACTGTCTGATGGTATTAGAAGATCATTGGTGACCTTTACCAGTGCTGTCTCTGTGCTATGATGGATTCTAAATCATGACTGAAACTCTTCAGACAAACCATTTATATGTAGATAATCACATAATTGTCTTGCAACAACTTTTTCTAGAACTTTAGAGATAAATGGGAGATTGGATATGGGCCTGTAACTGGCTCTAACACCTGGATCTAGAGTAGGCTTTTTGAGAAGTGGCTTTATTACAGCAGCTTTAAAAGCCTGTGGTACATAGCCTGTTAGTAAAGAGAGGTTAATGATATTTAAAACAGCAGTGTTAATTAAAGGAAATATATCCTTGAATAACCTAGTGGGGATGGGATCTAGCGAACATGTTGCTGGTTTAGAGGAGTTTACTATTGATATGAGCTCTGGCAGATTTACAGCAGAGAAGCAGTCCAAGTATAAATCTGGTCCTATGGATGCTTCCAGAGCTGCTGCTCCTAAAGACATGTTCAGGATTATCTGCCTAATATTCAAAACTTTATTAGTGAAGAAGGTCATGAAATCTTCACTACTGAGATCTAAAGGAACACAAGGCTCCACAGAGCTGTGACTCTTTGTCAGCCTGGCTACAGAGCTGAACAAAAACCTGGGGTTGTTTTTGTTTTTCTCAATTAAAGATGAATAATAGGCAGTTCTTGCTCTACGAATTGCTTTTTATATGCAGTAAAACTGTCTTTCCAGGCCAAATGAAATTTTTCTGAATTTGTAGAACGCCATTGCCTTTCCAGTCTCCTTGAACTCTGCTTTAAAATGCGCAGTTGTTCATTAAACCATGGAGCTATTTTATTATAATTTATTGCCTTCTTTTTCAGAGGGGCAACAGTATCAAGTGATGTTCGCAGTAAAGCTGCCGTACCATCAACCAGATTGTCCACCTGTGTGGGACTAACACTAGAGGAGCTGCTCTCTATTGTGTTGGCATATAGCATTGAAGTAAATAATGATGGAATCATTTCCTTAAATGTAGCTACTGCAGTATGTTGAAGAAATTTCACTCTTGGTTCTGCAAAGTTTGCTGTAGTGGGGTGTTTTATTAGTATTTCCGGTAATACAGTGGATTTACCGACACAGAGCATGGGTCTGCAAAGGTAAGTCGACCCAGAGCATTTTCAGGGCACACATTTTATAGGAATGTCAGAGCATGGACCAAAGGGTAGGGAGGGGCTGTATGCAAATACAGGGGGTAAGACAAAAGGAACATCTCAGAGGATGGGTCAAAAAAGGTTGGGAGGGGGTTGTAAGTACATACTAAGGTAGACAGTGGTTAATTTGCGTATAGTTGCTAATCAGTAATCGAGGGGAAGACAACAGAACAAAAGGGTAATTGGATCAAAGAGTCTGGTAAACACTTGCAAATAACAAAGGTCTGATATAACAGTTGGTAGGCCAGACGGTAATTGTGGATGACCGTGGGAAAGGGAAAGAAAGGGTGACATGTGACAATAGTAACTATATGTGGGCTATTTCTTCATCAAGTATCAGATAAACATCTGCTGTAATGGAACTTTTTGGTAAGTGCTCCATAGTCCATTATTGTAAATTCAAATGTTAATAAAAAATGTTCGGAAAAAAATGAATTTTGGTGAAAAACAATAAGATGTTAAATCTCTATGCCAAATGATCAGGATGGTTATCAGGCTTCTGCAGGGCTTGATGATGAGCTCATCATTTGAATCAGGTGTGTTGGAAGATGGAAACATCTAAAACATGCTGGATAGGGGCTCTCGAGGACCGGGATTGAGCACCCCTGATCTACATGAATATTAAAGTCACCCACTATAATGACTTTATCTGTACTGAGCACTAAATCAGCAGAACTCTGAGAATCCAGACAGAAACTCAGAGTAAGGGGCCGGTGGCCGGTATACAACAACTAGCAGAACTGGTTTCTGTGTTTTCCAGTTCAAGTGTGTGAGACTAATACTAAGACTTTCAAATGAATTATAAATAGGTTTTGGTCTCTGATCGATTAATAAGTTTGAGTGGATGATTGTTACCACTCCTCCCCCTCTGCCTGAGCTTCTAGGTATATGAAAATTAATAATACTTGGGGGGGTTGATTCATTTAGACTGACATATTCTTCATGCTGCAGCCAGGTTTCAGTGAGACACATTAAGTCAATGTGATGATCTGTTATCAGCTTATCAACTAAAAGAGATCTAATATTTAATAATCCACATTTAATTGTCCTGTTTTCTGGTTTTGATAAATTTGTATTAATTAGGACAAGGTTGTTATGAACAGCCCTTCTATTGTTCCTTTTAGTCTTATAGAATCTGGGTGGTCGGGGGACAGACACAGTCTCTATAGGAAAGGAAGAGGGTGACAGCCATATGGAAGCAGCAGAGAAGCGTGTAGGACTGCAACTCTGCTTCCTGGTCTCACCTCTGGAACATCAGGGGTTTGGTTTTCTAATAAATCTCTCCATATTTCTAGATAAGAGGGACGCACCATCCAAAGTGGGATGTATGCCATCCCTCCTAATGAGACCACGCTTTCCCCAGAAACTTTGCCAATTGTCTATTAAGCCCACATTGTTTGCTGGGCACCACCTCGACAGCCAGCGATTGAATGATGACATGCGGCTGAACATGTCATCATTGATCAAATTGGGCAGGGGTCCAGAGAAAATTACAGTGTCAGACATTGTTTTAGCGTATTCACACACCGACTCAACAATAATTTTAGTGACCTCCGATTGTCTTAACCGGACGCTATTACCGCCGATGTGAATTACAATCTTATCGTATTTACGATTATCCTTCGCCAGCAGTTTTAAATAGGATTCAACGTCCCCTGCTCTGGCCCCAGGAATGCATCTAACTACGGTTGCTGGTGTGTCTAATTTCACGTTTCGGAGAATGGAGCTGCCAATGACCAGAGTGTTTCCCTCAGCAGGTGTGTTGCTGAGCGGGGAAAACCGATTGGAAACGTGAACGGGGGGCGGGTGGTGAACCGTGGGCTTATGTCTTGGACTACGCTTCCTACGGACAGTCACCCAGGCCTGGCTTCCCGGCTGCTCGGGAACTGCCGAGGGACGGCTAGCAGTAGCTATGTTATGTTGCTCCGTACCGGCTATGGGGGACTGGCTAGCTGCTGTGTCTACCGGATTGTTGAACATAGTACGGAGCCGTGCCTCCAATTCACTAAGTCTCGCCTCCAGAGCTACAAATAAGCTACATTTATTACAGGTACCGTTATCACTAAAGGAGGAGGGCGAGTAACTAAACATGTGACACACTGGGCAGGAAAGAGAGGGAGAGGGAGAAGCAGAAGGAGAGGTAGAAGCCATCCGTAGCTAATTAGCTGCTAGGCTAGTGGATTCGAAAGCACCAAGTTAAATAAAAGGTCTACAAAGCAATTTTTACACAAGCCTGTGTAGTAATTTACTTTATTGTAGACGGGATTCAGTGTTGGAATGTAGATTATCAGTGGAAGACAGAAAAATCTGTGGACAGTTGCAACACTAGCACACAATCAGCTACAGGCGGAAACAAACAGGAAGTAATACATCACCTTTGCTGCGCAGTCTCTGTCCAACCCACGTCGATCCTAATGAGTTAGGATGATGCTCTGACTTTCAGACTGAATTTATGAACACACCTATAGCTGAACAATCATGGCTCATGCTTACTTTTAATAAATTACAGATGCTCATGTAATTCAGCTAACTTTGCATTTGGGCTCAGTGTGGTAGCATACATACCATACCTGGGTTAACAAGGGACAAACTATGAGCTAGGCTGTCTAAATTTTGTACGTGATGAACTTTAGCAAGATGCTTCCTAGATTGCTGGTGTTTCCATCCTTGCATGCAAGCAACTCACTGCACTTGTGGCAATGAGCATTGTCTGTGTCAGTCCTACTGAAGTGTAACCACACTTTGGAGCGTTTTCTTCTCTCTGCCATCGTAACGCTGCAGGTGAGTGACAGAGAGCTACTCCAACAGGCAGCATTCACTTCTGGATTTAGAGAGGGACAGTGCCTCATAGACGCATGTCTTCATCTTCTTGTGAAGAAGAATGAGGACTGGTGACACTAAATATGCTAAATAAAATTCTTCATAAAGTACTGTTTTTTTGTTGGGTTTTTTTTCCCATTTTATTTATTGATTTTTTGATTTTAAATAAGGCTTTTTACAGATCATGAAAAAAGTGTAATACAAAGTATGTACAGAGCGAATATAAATCCAAGCCTTGTAACACAAGTTATTTGAAGAAAGTTATAAAAATGTTCTTAAATGATAAACAACTGAACATGAACATACAAAAGGGGGTTGCAAAAAGACATTCACCAAAACGACCAAACCAAAACCTCTAGTTAAAAAGTATTAAATATTAAAGGGTCAGCTATAGTTTTAGATGTTCCAAAATGGGCGTCCAAACAGCGTGAAATTTCTGAAGGTTACCTGACATCACATATCTCAGCCTTTCAATGTGTAGAACTCCGACAAATTCCCTAAGCCAGACTGCAAACTGAGGTGAATCGTCGGACCTCCACAATTTTAAAATACATCTCTTCGCTATAACCATACCATACATTATTGCTGATCTTAAATCACGGGTCAGATTGTCCAAGGTGATAGAATATCCCAACAGGGCAGATTCGGGTTCAGGATCAATGTGTATTTTTAAAACACGAGAATACCATGTAAATATTGAACACCAGAAACCTTGGACATATGGGCATGACCAAAACTGGTGTGCTAAGGTGCTGTTAGCTATCTTACATCTATTGCAGAGGGGCGAGGTCTGAGGGAACATTTTATGTAGCTTCACCTTTGAATAATGCAACCTATGTAAGACTTTAAATTGTATAAGCTGAAGTCTGGCATTGATAGAGCAATGATGTAGATTAATTAATGCGTTCTTCCATACCTCCTCCGTGATTTTAATATTGAGATCCTCTTCCCACATTACTTTGATCTTCATTGCTGGCTGAGCAATTTTCCGCAAGAAAAACTTAACCAGCGATGAAATCAAGCCTTTCATTTCTGGGGGGCCAAGTAAAATTTTGAATAGAGAATTATATTCAGGAAGGGAATCAAACAATGGTAAATTTTGCCTAATATAATTCCTTAATTGCAGGAAACGGAAAAAGTGACTTTTAGGTAGAGTATATTTCCGCTGTAATTGATCAAACGAGCAGAGCTGTTTATTAATGTAAAGATGTTTTATGGATGTAATGCCCTTACGATCCCATTCTTTAAAAACTGCATCTGTAAATGAGGGGGTAAAGGCGTGGTTATGCCAAATAGGAGCATGCACAGATGTATTTGGAAGTTGACAATGCTTTCTAATTTGTAACCAGATCTTTTGACAGTTAAATAAAACAAAGTGTTCTCCTTTACAAGATGACATTGACCTAGGTGACGAGAACAAAATTGCCCAAAGTGAAGTTTTTGATGTTAAACTATGCTCAATTGTCAACCAGGGGGGAATATCACTTATTAATTCCTGATCATTGTTTAATTGCCAGTATATCATTGTTCTAACGTTGGCAGCCCAATAATATAAAAAGCATGGCAAACCTAGACCTCCACATTCCTTTGGCTTTTGGAGATGTTGTTTAGAGATTCGATGTGCCTTATAGCCCCAAATAAATGGTAAAATTACTGAATCAATCTGTCTAAAGAACGACCTCGGAATGCATATTGGGATATTTTGAAATAAATAGAGGAACCTTGGGAGCAACACCATTTTCACTGTATTTACTCGGCCTATTAATGATATCGGTAATGTTCTCCAATTCCCTATGTCCTTTTTTAAGGAATTTAATATCTCCAAGAAATTATATTTGAACAGTAAATTAGGATTTTTAGTAATTTTTATCCCAAGATATTTAATCGTGTTTGAAAGTTTAAATTGGGTTGACGTCACAAAGGCAGGTTCCAGGTCCGCTCCAAGGGCAACTAGGTCGCTCTTCTGCCAGTTTATGGTGTACCCCGATACATTCCCAAAAGAATTTATTAGATCCAACAGATGAGGAACGGATTGTTCAGGATCGACTACGAAAACAGCAATGTCATCGGCATAGAGCGAGATTTTATGGTCTACGCTGCCAATGGAAATGGGTCTAATTGACTGGTTTTCTCTAATGCTGATTGCTAGCGGCTCAATGGCCAGGGCAAATAACAATGGTGACAGGGGACACCCTTGACGTTTTCCCCTTTCAAGTAAAAATGGTGATGACTTTTCCCGATTCGTGACCACTGACGCAGTAGGGTTAAAATATGCCATCTGCACCCATGAAATGAAAAGGTCTCCCAGGCCAAACCTCTGCAGCACCCCAAACAGATACCCCCACTCCACTTGATCAAAGGCTTTTTCTGCGTCTAAGCATAATATGGCATGTTTTGAATCGTTATGAGGCTTATAGTACATGATATCGAGCACTCTTCTAGTATTGAAAAAGGAATATCTATTCGGGATGAATCCTGTCTGATCCTTGTGTACTAACGATTCAATGCAATTATTTAATCTATTAGCCAGTATTTTTGTAAAAATTTTACAGTCTAAATTAAGCATGGAGATTGGACGATAGGATGCTGGTTTAGCACCATCCCTGTCAGGTTTTAATATTAATGAAATATCTGCGTTATGTAGCGTTGAAGGTAATGTTTTTACTTCCATAGAGTGGGAGAACATCCTCCACAAGAGGGGCGATATCTGTCCAGAGAACTTTTTATAGGATTCGGTCCCAAAGCCGTCTGGCCCGGGAGCCTTCCCATTAGTTAATGAATTGATGGAATCCTTAATTTCGTTTACAGTTATTGGTCTATTTAAAGTGAATCGGGAGTCCTCATCCAGACTTGGTACAGGGACATTGTAAAGCCAGGCATCAACATCCCCTTTTGCCTTAGATTTATACAATTGTTGATAATACTCTAGAAAACGTTCATTTATAGCTTTAGGGTGGGTAAGGATGTCACCTGTAGCGGATGTGATCTTATGAATTGCACGGCTGTTTTGTTGCCCCCGAAGTTGACGGGCTAACAATGTATGAGGTTTATCTCCGAGCTCAAAATAGCGTAACCGGAGTCGAAGCATTTGATCGCTGACTTGTTTAGTTAGGATGGTATTATATTCATATTTCAGTCTGACAATCTCTTGCAACGTTTCATTATTACCGTGCTGTCTGTAAAGCACTTCCAAATGTGTTAATTTGCTGTTAATTACATTTAAACGTGAATTTCTTTCCTTTTTCTGTGCAGCTACATATGAAATAATGTGTCCCCTCATAACAACCTTAAATGTTTCCCATAAGATAGAGTCAGATGTGTCTAGTGTATCATTAGTTTGCAAAAATTCTTCTATTTTTTTTGAAAGGTATTTACAGAAATCTGCATCATTAATAAGTGAGGGTCCTAGCCGCCATGTACTTTCTTGCTTTGGTACATTAAGATCAAATATAACACTGACAGGGGCGTGATCCGAAATTAAAATGTTGTGATACTTACTGTCTATCACGTTAGGTAACAATTTTGCATCTAATAAAAAGAAATCAATTCGAGAGTAAGAATTATGTAGTTTGGAGAAATAAGATTACTCCCTGTCTGTTGGCTGTTGCAAACGCCAAATATCTATTAAATTAATTGAAGAAATAAGACTATTTAAAGTTGCTGAAGCGTTTGAGGGTCCCATTTGTTTTTGTGAGGAACAGTCCAGGCGCCAGTCTAAAATTACATTATAATCTCCTGCAATAATCAATTTTGTGTCCGTAAGATCTGCTAATTTCTCAAATATTTTGCGGAAAAACCCAGCATCATCGACATTCGGGCCGTAAATGTTAACCAAGGTAACATGCATAGAATGTAACTCTCCAGTTACAATAAGGAATCTACCATTAATATCACTAATAGTGTTTATATGTCGAAAAGGAATGTTCTTCTTGATTATAATGGCAACCCCACGTGCCTTACTTGAAAATGTTGACTGAAAAACATGTCCTGCCCAGCTACACTTCAGGCGAGCCTGTTCAGAAGGTCTCATGTGTGTTTCCTGTATAAAAGCTATGTCGGAAGACAGAGATTTTAAATGGGTGAAAACTTTAGCTCGTTTAATATGATGACCCAGGCCTCTTACGTTCCAACTCACCATAGTGACCCCTTTGTTCTTACTATTAGTAATTGAAATAATGAAAAAGTATGAAGTTTACTCTCTGAAAAGGTCTAGTGGACGTGCATACCCCAAGCAAACAAACATAAAAACACAAAACAACAACTGAACTAAATGTGTACAGAACCTCAACCACCCGCCCGCCCCACTTTCCCAAACAAAGTAGGCAAAATACCCAGTATAACATACTGTGTACGGGGGATTTCCAACAGTACTTAGCCATAAACTAAGCTGCCAAAACACTACCATAGCGCTCCATTTCCGATATTGTAAACAATATCATGTAAAACACCTGTTGACTATGATAGATGTTCAATCAAAAAAATACTAATTCACAAACAATAGAACTGTAATTATTTGAACCGCATATCAAAATGTACACTTAAAGTGCAAACCCTGAGGAACTGTTACCTGAATTATCAGACAAAGTTGTCCATAACATCCTTTAACAATCGAGTGAGTCTGTTAGCGTCCCATTTTATTCTCTGGAAGACTCGGCGTTAGTTTCCACACCGTCTGCAAACCTCATCGCCTCCTCCGGGGTGTCAAACCGGGATGTAACGTTGCCATGGGTAACGATCAGACGAGCCGGGTAGATGAATCCTGTGCGTATGCTAGCATCATTCAGCCTTTTCCTGGCGGCTTCAAAAAGTTGACGCCGTTTCATAATGTCTGAAGGAAAGTCCGGGAAAATATGGATGTGCTGGCCCTGGTACTTCAAAGGAGCCTGTTGCCTTGCCTGCTGCATGATTAGCTCCCTGATACGGACGTCATGGATCCTGGCGATCAAAACACGGGGTCTGTTAGCATTATTAACTTGCCGGCTTCCCAACCTGTGTGCTCGGTCAACTTTTATGGGCCTTGGGAAATGTTCCTTTCCAAAAAGAGTAAGGAATAAGTTTGACACAAAGTCAATCGGCCGCCCACGTTCAACATTCTCCGGCAAGCCGACAATTTTGATATTCTGGCGTCTTGATCTTGCTTCGAGATCGATAACTTTCTCTTGTAGGACTTTGTTAGCATCTTCCAGCTTTGTAGCTAGCTACTCCAGTTTGAGTAGCCGGTCGTCATGATCGCTGCTCATATTTTCCACCGCTGTAATACGGTTGGCATGCTCCAGCAAAGTAGCCTGAGTAGCTAGTAGAGAAGTCTCCAGAGAGTTAAATCTATCGTTCATTTTGTTACTCATTTCGTGTATAGCTGCAAGAACAGCTGAAGTTTCCGGTGCTTGATTAGCCTGTAGCTCAGCAGGCCCTCCGCCATCCAGGGACTCATCGTCTGAGACTTCTTCAGTCAATTTCTTCTGTGGCGCTGACTTTCTTGGCATTATTGGTTGCAATCAGAAGCTTATATTATAAGAATCAGCTCTCAAGGGTTGTCTATTTAAAAAAGGTGTATTTACATTATAAACTCGATTCGTCGGTGAGGAGCCTTACCAAAACGCGTCTACCCTCTCATGTGCGCAATAGCGCCCCCCTTCATAAAGTACTGTTAACAGAACCATTACCGTCAGAGCTTGTCGATCCTCCAGTCTTGAAAAACTTTGCCCCAGGACTTGTTTAGTATCGGGGCTCGGTATCCATCTCTATACACCACACTGTGACTTCTCTTCATGACCCACAGTTGTACTGATGAAGCCGAGGGCCAGATATATTTTGTCATATTTTTTCTTGTCTTTGTTTTGTTTGTTGTGAGGTTTGGTGCTAGGGTTAGGGTTCCTCTACACTGTAGAGGAAGAAGAGCAGTGGGGAGAGGACCCAGCCCTGGGGAGTGCCAGTGCTGATAGACAGAGTGCTGGATGCATGGGCGTAGCGGACGCGGGGTACACGGGGGACATGTCCCCCGCAGTTTCCATATCTGTGCCCTCCGTCCCCCGCACTTTTTCAAAGCCATTAAACCACTTAATTCATTTTTAACATGTGGAAACGCGTTTTTCCGAGCCGCCTTCAAACGCATCATTAGACGGAGCTAAAAGGCGGCGAACAAACACCGCTGCCTGCTCTGTGTCATCAGAGACACACGGCTTCATTCAAACATGTTCAGCAAACCAACCAAGAGGCAAAAACTTTAGACAGTTTTTTACAAACAAACCGTGTAAGTTGAGTCGTGCTGTTCCATGTAGATAATGTTCAGCTAAAACAAAGACATTCTATATATATTATTGCCGAAGACTTTTGCTAAAAGCTGACAAATAGATGTCAGTTTAGGTCGCTAAGCTAGCTAGTTATAAACCCACTCCTCCTTGATTTCTGCACACATCATGTGCTCCCTGTTTTTTTGCACATATTTTTTAATCTTTATACAATAGAAATATCAGTGTGAGGGAGGAGAAGGTGGGCCAGAGGCCAGCAGCAGGGGTAGACATGGAGGGTCTTCACAGCAGGTGAGGAGAAACTATAACTTAAGTCCTCATAATGTCTCTGTTATAACTGGCTGAGAGACACATCGATTGCATCAAAGGGATTTGGAGGTAAAATAATACTACTACTGTATTCCTAATTCTATTTCAAAATGCTGCTTTCCACATATTTTTTAATCTTTATTACCACAATAGAAAGAGCAGGATGAGAGAGAATACAGTGGACTAGAGGCCAGTAGGGATGATGATGATGATGATGATGATGATGATGATGATGATGATGATGATGATTATACAGGGTAAGAAAAGAATAGAACTTGCTGAGGAAAAAGAATATCAACAGCATAAAACTGACGTTGTGATTATTTTCCTCACCACTATTCTTAATTCTATTTATAAATTTTGCTTTGCACATTTATTATCTATATTATTGCAGGAGACATTATAACTGGCTAAGGAAATGCATATAGGATAAGAGTGACTCTGGGATTAGCATTTCTACTGCTATTTCAGAACTAGTTTTATTTATACTAAATGTCTTTGGTCTGGATTGCTATAGTTGTGGATATATTTATTGTTGTGTCACTTCTTGCCATTAAATTAATTTATGAGGCTTATGACCCTGTTATCCGGTCACTTCCTTTTATTTTGGTGCTGATAATTTTAAACAGTAATGCTGTTTTACAGAACTTTTGGTGTTCAGTGTTTTCATTTGACACTTAATTATCTGGCTCCTCACCCTGTAGATGCCCCAGGGTCATTCTGTGTCAACTCAACCAGAGTCTGGCAGCTTTAGATTGTAGATTTTGACTTTGATAGTGTATCATTTTTAAAGACCTAAAGTCGGTTCCCTGGTGCTGTGCTGTTTGTGGTTATGTGGCTCTTTAGCTGCTAAGGAGAGGTGCAATTGAATGCGAGAGGATGATAAATCACTCAATGGACCTCTTAACAATTTGTCCCCCCCACTTCTAAAATGATGGCTACGCCCCTGGCTGGATGTGATGCTCCCCAGCCTCACCTGATGCTTCCTGTCAGTCAAAAAGCTTGTGATCCACTGGAGGTGGGCACAGTGAGCTGGATGAGCTTTTGGTGGAGGATTTCAGGGTTGATTTTGTTGAACGTCGCTGGGGAGTCGAGGTGATGCAGGGGGCCTGTGATGTACTTCGGGTGGCTCAATGCCAGTCTCTCAAAGGATTATATATATATATATATACATATATATATATATATATATTAGTGCTGTCAATCGATTAAAATATTTAATCGCAAATTAATCGCACAATTTTTATCTGTTCTAAATGTCCCTTGAATTATCATTTTATACGAGGAGGAGGCGGAGAATTCGCGTCAGTGGTGTTTGGCCATCAGGTGGTATTACAGACTGGATATGCTACGATGAGAACTCAGTTCACTCTGATAATACACACAGATAAATTTGGTCTTGTCAATCATCATGCGCGCACCACAGGCTGCCGTCACCTGGCGGAGCATCTGGATCAGCGGCACGCGGTTAGGGACGGGGAAAAGGAGCCGATAGAAAGGCATGACAGGCGACAATATTTCTGCTGTACCACCACCAGCAGGAGATCCTGTCGGACTCGCCCTCGCCAACCATGCCCCCACCCCACCCACCCCCACTCGCGTTAATCTCGCGATAAAAAAATTGATGCCGTTAAAATTGATTTGCGTTAACGCGTTAATAACGCGATATTTTTGACAGCACTAATATATATATATATATATTAGTGCTGTCAATCAATTAAAATATTTAATCGCGATTAATCGCATGAATGTCATAGTTGACTCGCGATTAATCACAAATTAATCACATATTTTTAATATATTCTTAATGTCCCTTGAATTATCATTTTAATACTCTTATCACCACTGTCACCTGGTTTTGACGAGGAGGTGGAGAATTTGCATCAGCTGTGTGTTTTCACACTGAGAATACACACTGACTTCGGTCTTGTCAATCCTAGGGCTGGACCTGAATATCTGAATATCCGAATATTCGGTCGTTGTGGTGGTATCCAAATAATAATTTTGAGAGCTGAATAGCCGTGCAAACCCCTATATACCCTCTTTATACACCTGTGGCCATGGGAGTGATTGAAACACCTGAATTCAATTGTTTGGAGGGGTGTGTCAATACTTTTGGCAATATAGTGTACGCAACAGCAACAGTAATCCTAGCGATCCTTGGCTAAGAACTCCATAAGCCATAAGAAGCAGGATGCCCCATGGAGAAAGAGGCTGGAGGCCAAGATAAAGGCAACAAGGAGAGAAGTTAGCCAGCTATCAGAACTACAGTAACGTGTGATGAAGAAAGGACTACCTTGGAAATACAACAAGCTCTTCATACCTAAGGCACTGGAGACTGCCAAACAAAGGCTCACAGCCCTGGTCATCCCTCTGAAGAGGATCAACGGGATGTTCTTCATCAGACCATGCCAAGTGTACTCTCAGTGGGAGGTTAATGAGATGAGAACAGACACACCCAGGGCTGAGACTGAACAGTACTAAAAAAGTATATGGCAGAAGGACGCTTTGCACAAAACCGATGTGGCTGAAAGACCTGAAAGCAGACCACAACAATCTTCCAGAACAAGACCCAGTGACCATCATGATGGCAGACATCCAAGACAGAGTGTTGAGACTGACGAGCTGGACAGCACTAGGTCCCAACATGATCCAAACCTTACTGGCTAAAGAAGCTAACTGCACTCCATAGATGACTGGCAGCACAAATACACCAGCTGCTAATGGATGGGACTCACCCAGAGTGGGTAACACAAGGAAGGATCCCCAGAAGGGAGCAATCCCATCCAATTACCAGCCAATAACCTTTATTATAGCCTCTGCAGAACATGAAAGCTACTGTCAAGCATTATAGTAGCTAAGATGTGTAGGCACATGCCTCAATACATGAGCAGCGCCCAGACAGGAGTTGGTAACACCAGGGGAGCTGAGCACCAGCTACTGATTGACAGAGCAGTCAGTCAAGACTGTAAGACCAGAAAAAACAAGCAATGCACTTTCTGGATTGACCGCAAGAAAGCCTACCACTCAGTGTCTCACATGGATACTGCAGTATTTGGAACTGTACAACATCAACAGTATACTAAAAGCCTTCATCAAGAACTCAATGGGACTGTGGAAAAAACACAAGGGACCAATCAAGGCCAGTTGTACAGATTTACAATCAAGTGCAGAATATACCAAGGAGATGCTCTGTCTCCCTACTGTTCTGCATAGGCCTGTAGCCCCTCAGCTAGATCATGACAAAGAGTGGCTTCAGATACCAGTTCCGAAGTGGAACAACCATCAGCCACCTAATCTACATGGACGACATCAAGCTGTACGCCAGAAATCAGCGAGACATTGACTCACTGATCCATCCATGCCATTTGGACTGGACAAGTGTGGTCAGATGATATCCAAGTGGGGCAAGATGATCATCACTGAAGGGGTTAAACTACCAGAAGGAGGCTGAGGACTAGTGAGTGTCAGAGGATGAAACAACAAAGAGTATCAGGAAGATGGCCACTTATGATGGCCTGCTACACATGCTATACCTCAGGCAGCAGAAACCCGATAATGAGGAAGAGGAAGAAGGAACATCACGGAAAGACAAGTCTCTGCATGGCCTGTCCCACCGACAGATAGAAGAAGCAGCTGATATCGAGAAAAAATACCTGAAAGACAGCACAGAGGCACTAATCATGGCAACACAAGAACAGGGACTGCACACCAGATAAATACAGGCCGGGGTCTACCACATCAGACAGGACTCCAGATGCAGGCCGTGCAAAGATGCGCCTCAGACAGTACAGCACATAACAGCAGTTGTGAGATGCAGGCAGCACAGCATACATGGAGCCATAACCAAGCAGCTCCCATAGTGTATAGAAAAATCTGCACCGAGTCTGGGCTGGAGTCCCAGGTTCAAAATGGACGATACTTTCAAAGATGGCGGAAAACAACCAAGCCAAGATCCTGTGGGACTTCCAATTCCAGACTAATATACTGGTGGTGGCCAATCAACCTGAAATTGGCAGTAGTGATAGATGTAGCAAGTAACTCCAGAAGAACGAACATGAGAATCGTAAACAATACCAAGAGCAGAAAGAAGAGCTAGAAAAGACGTCTAAAGTGAAGGTAGTTGTGGTACCACTGGTGATCTGAGTGCATATCCTAGGAACAACATCTGAGACCTTTGTCCAGAAGAGTCCAGTTCAGTGAAATTTCAAAATTTTACAGGTCCGAAAACATATCAGGCTCTCAGTTTGGGGTCCAAAAAAGAATTCGTAAACTCTGAGCAAAATCTGAAACAGTGGAGTACATCGCTATCCAGAATGACATTGACTGACTCAGTTCAAATCTGGCCATATGTATACTTTGCTTTCAATAAATGCAGTGTTTGTTTGTTCTTAATTTCAGGCTGGCAAAAAAACAGAAGTGTGCAAAGACCTTGAAGAAAACCTGAGGCGTGAACTCTGTAAAGTCAGAAAACAAATGGCAGAGGCCTACCACATGTTTGAAAGATGCCTCAAAGAGGGGGTTCAAACATCCAAAACCTCATGTGACAAAACCTTGAAGTCCATATTACAACCTGTACATATCTGAATTATAATCATATCAAACAACTTATTTTGCGCTTTATATGAACATGTTGAAAGTTGTGTGTTTCTGTTTCAGAGAAGGGTGCGTGGTAGCGCATTTTACAGGACACTGAAGTCTGTAGTTGAGAACGGTGGCATCCACAAACCAAAAAAAGGGAAACAAATAAACGTCAACATGAAGTTAGCTTCATATCTGACAAGCAGCATTGATGAGGAATTCAGGAAGACCTTCCCGTAAGAACAGTCTGAATGACAACATTGATGTTGACCCATTTTACAACAATGAAGAATGCAATGAATGAACTCTATAGTACAAACTTTTCGATACATGTTAATGAAACACTTCTCCTTATTTCAGAAATGAAGTCAAACGTGGACCATTCAATGGAGTCATTGATACATTTTCACTTGACACAGATGAGCTGATTCAAAAGTACAAAGATGTTGAATTGCAACTGAACTTTCTCAAGACAGAGGTAAAGATAAAACTAGTATCATCCTGTTCATTAGTATATTAGCAGCCGAGTAAGAGAAACACAAGAAGATCCACCAAAGCAATCTAAACACTGAAACATTAACCTGGTTTGTGTTTTCTTGATGTTGTTATTTTGTTGTTATATTCATCTATTTATAATGTTCTGTTCTAAGGAAGAAAAAATTCAGGCAAAACTTAACAAGATCATCCGGGAGCGAAAGAAAACCATCTACAGCAGTCTGACAGAGACAATAGAGGAAATCATGCAGGAGTGCTACAGAAGTAAGGAGGAAGATCAGATGTACACATCCTGTCACTGTGTATAAGTATATACATGTATGTGTGTACACACACACACATGTATGTGTGTATACACACACACACACACAGACACACACACACACTGTTGCCCATAAAGCTGGAATAAAATATTTTTTATGTGTTTTCTCCACAAATGATGAAGGCGGCTCGCTGGCATTTTCCCATTTTCTATTGCACAGATTAAACAGTTGCCGATCGTCTCGTCTGGTAGTCATGGTCGCCTTGTAGATTTTTGTGGCCACAAATGACCCTTCTTTCAATGATGTTTGAAGACTTTATAGACTGCACTCCGCGATATTCCAAGGAAATCAGCAATGTTGGCTTGTTCGTGTCCGTTCTGTTGGAGTGCAGACACTCTCTGATGTATTGCCAGTTGTGTTGGATGCGGCATATAGCCTAGGGAACTTCTGTGTCAGATTCGGCTGAAAATTATGCAGCCAATTCTGAAAACATGGACTTACTGCATACAGATTTTAAGCAGGAAAAGGACAACACAGCCATGGACTCAGTATGTAATCACTGAACCTGGTCAAAAGTGATTACTGATGTGTATAAATAGGAATACAAGAGGAATGTGTCTGAAAACTAAATTATTCCAACTTTATGGGCAATAGTGTGCATACACACACACACAAACACACACACACACACACACATATACATATATATTAGTGCTGTCAAAAATATTGCGTTATTAACGTGTTAACACAAATCAATTTTAACACCGTCAAGTTTTTTTATCGCGAGATTAACGCTCTTTTTGACCCAGTGAACTTGTAGTTTTTTCAAAAGCTGTGGCCACGGCTTACGTTAGAAAAACTACAGGATCCGGCTGTAGACCGGCAACAAAACAATAAGCACACCCCATGTATGTTTGGTCTTCCCTGCTCACCAGCTGCGATAGAGTAGGCTACTGTTTTGTGTGGATGGAGAGCACCAGAAGACGAAATGGTTGCGAAATAGAAGAGCAGCATAGCCTGGTGCTAGTATGTTCAAAGGAAACTTAAGAAAGGGAAAGTATAAACCATGGTTTAACTGCACTGTAGGCTGAGTCCTCGTTCACAATGATGTGCACTTTGTAATTTTATTTTGTGTCGTCGTGTTTTGATCCCTTGGAAAGGCTGTTGAAGGGGCTGCTTTGGTGACTAAGTATTTATTTTCTCATCCGGTTATTGATAGCGTTACATTGTGTGAGATTTTGCTTCAAATGTGAATGACTGCTCAAAGTGAGAATGTTAGTGTGAAATATAACTACATATTTGTTGTTTCAATAAAAACATTTGCACAAAGCAAGCCTATCCACTTTTCCATGTTGATAAGAGTATTAAAATGATAATTCAAGGGACATTTAGAATAGATAAAAATGTGATTAATTTGTGATTAATTGTGAGTTAACTATGACATTCATGCGATAAATAGCGATGAAATATTTCAATCGGTTGACAGCACTAATATATATATAGATATATAGATAGATAGATAGATATGTATATGTATATATATATTCATATATGTATATGCGTATACATATTGCCAAAAGTATTGGGATACCCCTCCAAATAATTTAATTTGATTGCCACAGGTGTATAAAATCATGCACCTAGGCATTCAGACTTCATGTCACCCGTGCACTAAGTCCATTCATAAAATTTCTTTGATACTAAATATTCCATAGTCAACTGTTAGTGGTATTATAACAAAGTGGAAGCAACTGGGAACAACAGCAACTCAGCCATGAAGTGATAGGCCATGTAAAATTACAGATCTGGATCAGTGGATGCTGAGGAGCACACAGTGCACAGAAATCGCCAAATTTCCTCCAAACTTTGTGTAGCTCAGATTAGATTAGATTAGATTAGATTAGATTAGATTATACTTTATTAATCCCACAACGGGGAAATTTCCTCGTTACAGCAGCATAGACAAAAAGCAGAAAAACACACAACATACCCTATACAGAAAAAAAGAAAATAAAACAATCTACTATAAAGAAACATTTAAAATATACAATAGATACAACAATAAGTGATGTATGAATATGAAAGGAATATTTACCAAGGAAAATTTGAATAAATAATATTGCACATGGTAACAGTACGATGAATAGTGCAAGCAGATGAATAGTGCAAAAAGAAGCTACAACACATTCAGGTTGTGCTAGTGTTGTGTGTTGTAAAGTCTGATGGCTGTTGGAATGAAGGACCTGCGGTAGCGTTCCTTCCTACACCGTGGGTGTATCAGTCTGCTGCTGAAGGAGCTGCTCAGAGACCCCACAGTGTCATGCAGGGGATGAGAGGGGTTGTTCATGATAGATGTCAGCTTGGCCAACATCCTCCTCTCACCCACCTCCTCTATGGAGTCCAGTGGACAGTCCAGGACAGAGCTCGCCCTCCTGATCAGTTTGCTGAGTCTCTTCCTGTCCCTGTCAGTGCAGCCACCTCTCCAGCAGACCACAGCATAGAAGATGGCAGATGCTACCACAGAGTCATAGAAAGTCCTGAGAAGAGCCCTGCACACACCGAAGGACCTCAGTCTCCTCAGCAGGTGGAGGCGACTCTGGCCCTTCTTGTACAGGGCGTGGGTGTTGTCAGTCCAGTCCAGTTTGTTATTTAGGTGAACACCCAGGAATTTGTAGGACTCCACTACCTCGATGTCCAAACCCTGGATGTTCACCGGAGTGAAGTGTGGTGTATTTCTTGTGAAGTTGATCACCATCTCCTTTGTCTTGCTGGCGTTCAGTTGAAGGTGGTTTATCTCACACCAGCTGACAAAGTCCTTGATGACCGTCCTGTATTCCAGTTCGTTCCCCTCAGATACACATCCAACAATGGCTGTATCATCAGAGAACTTCTGGATATGGCAGTTTGTGGAATTGTGTGAAAAGTCCGAGGTGTAAAGGGTGAAAAGGAAGGGAGAGAGCACCGTACCCTGAGGGGCTCCTGTGCTGCACTGCACCACTTCAGACACACAGTGCCGGAGCCTCACGTACTGTGGTCTGTTGGTCAGATAATCCGTTGTCCATGCAGCCAGGTGTTGGTCCACCCCAGCTCCTTCCATCTTCACCCTCAGCAGTGACGGTTGGATGGTGTTGAAAGCACTGGAGAAGTCAAAGAACATGACCCTCACAGTGCTCCCAGTGTTCTCCAGATGTGACAGTGATCTGTGCATCAGGTAGATCACTGCATCGTCCACCCCGATACCAGGCCGGTAAGCAAACTGCAGGGGGTCCATCAGTGTGCTCACCAGGGGTCGCAGGTGTCTCAAAATAATCCTCTCCATGGTCTTCATCAGGTGGGAGGTCAGGGCAACAGGCCTGAAGTGGTTAGGCTCCCTGGAGCGTGCAGTTTTTGGTACTGGGACCACGCAGGAAGTCTTCCACAGGACCGGGACTTTCTCCAGACTCAGGCTGAGATTGAACATGTGCATGACCACCCCACAGAGCTGGTCTGCACAGTCCTTCAGCAGTCTGGGGCTCATGCCATCCGGGCCCAAGGCCTTTCTTGCCTTGATCTTCTTTAACTCCCTCCTCACCTGATCAGATGTTAGGGAGAGGTGGGTGGAGGATGACTGAGGAGAGGGTAAGGGGGTGGTGGGTGGCGAGGGTCTCCGGGGGGAAGAAAGGGGGGTGGTGGACTGGTGAGGGGAGGGAGGAGTGGGCTGATGCAGGTCTGATGTTGAGGGCAGGCTCAGTAGGGAAGGAGCTGCTGGTCTGGGGATGTGTGAAGAGGGAGGAGAAGCTGGCCTGGGAAGGTGTGAAGAGGGGGCAGGGTGGGTGAGGGGGAGAGAGGGGCAGAGTCAAATCTATTGAAAAACAGATTCAGTTCATCTGCCCAGGCCTTGTCCCCGCTGGCCTGGTCTCTCCCCACTCCTTTTCCATGGCCAGTGATGTTCTGCAGTCCTCTCCACACTTCCCTGGTGTTGTTGTGCTCCAGCCGCTCCTCCAGCTTCCTCTTGTAATTTAGCTCAAGAACAGTGGAGAGCTTCATGCAATGGGTTTCCATGGCTGGGCAGCTGCATCCAAGCCTTACATCACCAAGTGCAATGCAAAGAGTCGGATGCAGTGGTGTGAAGCATGGCGCCACTGGACTCTGTCTGGCAATCCCATGGACGAGTCTGGGTTTGAAGGTTGCCAGGAGAACGGTACTTGCCTGTGTGCATTGTGCCAAGTGTAAAGTTTGGTGGAGGGGAGGGGGGGTTATGGTGGGGGGTTGTTTTTTAGCGTTTGGGCTTGCCCCCTTAGTTCCAGTGAAAGGAACTCTTAATGCTTCAGCAGACCAAGACATTTTGGACAAGTTCTTGCTCCCAACTTTGTGGGAACAGTTTGGGGATGACCCCTTCCTGTTCTAACATGGCTGCCACCAGTGCACAAAGCAAGGATAGTAAAGACATGGATGAGCCAGTCTGGTGTGGAGGAACTGGACTGGCCTGCACAGAGTCCTGACCTCAACCTGATAGAACACCTTTGGGATGAATTAGAGTGGAGACTGAGAGCCAGGCCTTCTGGTCCAACATCAGTGTCTGACCTCACAAATGCATTTCTGAAAGAATGGTCAAAGATTCCCATAAACACACTCCTAAACCTTGTGAAAAGCCTTCCCAGAAGAGTTGAGGCTGTTATAGCAGCAAAGGCTGGATCAACTCCAAATTAAACCCTACGGATTAAGAATGGGACGTCATTAAAGTTCATGTGTGTGTAAAGGCAGACATCCCAATATTTTTGGCAATATAGTGTATATTAAATACATATTTTCACTGATTGATTCAGTTTGACAACATTTTTGTCTTTTATTGTAGAAGCGGCAGAGTTTAGGGGAAAAGGCTCACTGGTGAAAATGAGAGACACCATTGAGAGACATGTACATGAAAATATCATCATGTTTGAGGTGGCTAAAGTTACCGTCTTGAACCATCTGCATGACTTCATGGTTTGTCAAATTTTTAAACATGAAATATGATGAGATTGTAAAGTATGTTGTGCTGCACTTCCACAGTTTACATAAAGATCTTTTCTATATTCAAGTGACAAAAATGTCATTCTGAAAGGTGCTTAAGCTACTAAAGAGCTGCATTAAATGTCACAATTAACCAGTTATTGTTTTTATCAAAGTCAGACTCATAGATGACATGGAGTCATTAGTCCTTTCGTCCAGTCACATTTGAACAATTCATCAGTGATTCACGTATTTGGTTCTGTGATGATGGATAAAGATTTTGACTCTTATTTAGGAGGACGTCCTGGAGATACTGGAGAAAACCATGATGGAATCCATTGAACTCTCACTGAAGACAGATGACAACTCAATCCCAGGTAACAGAAACATATCAGAGTCAAGTCATTCATGTAGAACTCTAAGAATCCTGTAAATATACCATCGATGTTAAAGAAGACGACAAATTCCAAAGTGTATTTTGTATTTTTAGATGTTCCAACAGAACTGGCAATGGTGAAGAAATACTATGTTGAACTGAAAGGCAGCCAAGATGAAGAAACATCACAACTGGGGTAAAACCTTGAACCTTCCTCATGCTGATCAAACACATGTTGAGTCCTGGCTGATGTGGTCTCAGCCATTTTTGTTAAGTTGGTATCTCTGTGCTCTTTGATGCTTTGGTTTGATTTGTTCTTTGACTTTGTTTTCATGAATTTAGTGCTGACAGATTAGAGACTCCTTGGAAGTGTTTGCTTTTTATTGATTACAGTCCAGAGGCAACTTCAAAAGTAGAGAGAGGTGAAATGCAAAGAGCCCTGGTTGGATTTGGACCAGCAATGTTGTGGTTGTCATCATACAGGTATAAACCACTAAACATTCAGATTTGAATGGTTCAACTGTTCTTTCCTTGTTGTTCAATGTTCTGTTTCCATGTTTTATGAGTTTAGTGTGGGTTCATTGGGATGGGAGCACTGCAGATTCAGGGATTCTATCAATGTGTGTAATCTTTACCTTGAACCTAGAATACAGCTCAGCCTGCAGGTTGGATTTAAGATAGAGTTTAGGCCTTTAAAAGATGGACCTTAATGCTTTTCCTTTAAGTTCAAAGACAAATATCAACTTAATGGGACATAATGTTGGTGTTTACATTAGAGATGCAGAGAGACAGATGAAAGTAATAAACCAGCAGCTTCTTACTGGAGATGAATATCATTTATTCTATTGTTGTTGTTTTATCGTGCATATAATCTACACTGATTCTAAATGAATACATTTTTTTGATATGATGTCTAATACATTTATTTTTGGACCTTGGATATAGCTCATATGTTTGATTTGACATAGACTTTAGGCCTGTAACAGAATGGTTTTAATCTTCACTTTTTGTGTCTAATCTGTACTGATTCTAAATTCAAACATGTATTTGATATGATACTGTCAAATAAACCATGAGTAAAAGTGTACATTTAGTTTAATTATTTTCTTTGTAAAATGCACAACATCAGTTTTGAAAAGCAGTACTTTTCTAAGTAGAAAAGTAGTACTACTGTACAGATTATATTTATGCACAGACATAAGTATAATCTGTGCAATATTAATACTTATGTCAGTATTTCCATTCATGAAAAAATCTGTGCAGTACCACTGGCATGTGCAATACTGTTGTTATGCACCTGTCTAGGGGGAGGTGCATCACATAATGTTTTAAAAAAATAAGCACTAAATGGTTTCCCAGTCTCCAAAAACAAAACAACCAAATGCCGAGAACTAAAAGATTCCAGAAGGTTTATTAACAATGTTTCCAACTAAAAGAGACCACTATGGGCTTTCCATTCAAAGTAAACAGGATACAAACTAAAGAGGCTCTTAGGCACTCAAACAAAAGAATTATCCACACAAAAATGCAGTGTGTGGGTGAATGCAGTGTGAGAGTGAGTGGTTGGTGGTGGTCGGAGGGGCCGATGGCGCAGACTGGCAGCCTCGCCTCCGTCAGTCTACCCCAGGGCAGCTGTGGCTACATATGTAGCTTACCACCATCAAGTATGGAGTGAATGAATAATGCAATGTAAAGCGTCTTTGAGTGCCTTGAAAAGCGCTATATAAAACCAATGCATTATTATTATTATTATTATTATTAAAAAAAAGCACAGTTATTAGAAAAAGAAACAAAGAAAATCCTAACTACCACAAAACACAGCTACTCTAAGATACGGCGCACAACACGAAGTCAAAGGCTCTGGAGGCTGGGAACAACGGTGGGGATGCTGCTGTCAGAGAGGCCCACCGGACACTGCTGGCCGCCGAGATTTTAAATGGGTCCCATCCAACCAGCGACGTCCACCAATCACGCCTCCTGCACAAAGATTGTAACACAAAGACAAGAACACCCACTACACACCAACAGGACGACACAGGCCACTCACACATAACAAAGATGCACACAAACACAGAGCACTCACTCCTAGACAGCAAAACAGGACAAAGTTACAAAACACCACAAAACAAATACGGCCACAGCCGTAACACTGTGTTTTCTGTTTTTCAAATTATTTTTTGTACATTTACGAAATATTTAAACTGTCTCTGCTGCTGTAACCTTGCAAATGTCCCCATGGTGGGATTAATAAAGGCTTATCTTAGGAATGGGCCTCTCTAGGATCTTTAAAATATTGCTTCTTGATCAGGGTGTTTATCATTTTATCTTTATTACTGTGCCAGAAAAGAATAATAAAATGTATGCCACAGCAAAAATGATAAAAGTGGGATCAGAGCATGAAAGAAGAAGACTATCAGTGTTGTGACCTCAACCACACACTGATTATACTGCAGTAAAAACAACCTGTTCCAGCAAGTAGCTTCATGTTAGTATCACTTCAGGATAAACACAGTGGATTCTGATTGCAGCCGTTTGTCTGTTTGGGTGTGTCCATCAGTGAAACTACCTTTGGTCTGTTGGATCATTAAATTACATAATGTGAACACGTGACCCAGGAACAGTTTGGATATTCTAATGACTCAAGCAGAAAAACAACACGACTACAGCTTCACCTTGTGACTACAACACCTCGACTGAGCGTGAGGGCAGACTACCCATGAGGGTAATTGTAAGTTCTTTTGAAATTTAGCCTGACTCCTACATTGAGAAATCCATGTTAGAACCACGATTCAATAACTGTTCAGAATTCTGGGCCTTCAACAAGCTTTCATACAGATAAAAGAGTGAAATGGTTTGACGCATCGAGGAAGTTACCTTTGTTGACGCCAATCTCAGGTATGTGTATTCGTTTCAGCCATAAGCTGTCTTTTATATATGCTGAAACTGCCACAGATCTTTTCTGTCACATTACAGAACAAAGAGTTGAATGAAGTATCAGAGAAATTAAGCAGTGAAATATCTTACTGTCAATAGAACCAAAGGATCTGAGAGCTCATTTGCACGTTGCATCACCTGTCCAACGATGCCGGCATTCATTTGTACAGCAGCCAGGATATTTTCCACTAAAGAAATAATGTTGATGAGAAGACATGGAGCTTTTCAGTTGCAATTTTTAAAATGCTTCAAGCAACACAAACACACAGTGTAGGAGCTATGTAGTTGTCTGTAGGTTTTTCTAATATCTGTTAATTTGTTTTTGTTTGGACTACCTGATAAAATTGTCTTTGTTAGTTATTTGTTTAGATTTATTATTTGCTTATTATCATATTTTGTTTGAGCTAATTAGTAGTTTATTTTACTAGATTTGGGTAAGGCTATGGGCACCTGAGGTTTATACAGGTAGGTTGTCAGCATAGGACCAGCATGCACCTGGGTGGGCCCCTGGTTTCCTACCAGGGCAAGAGAGGCAACAGTTTTTTAGATAGATAGCCCCTGCACACAGTTCCGTTCAGGATTATTTAACAGGAGTGCCAAAGGTTTCAGGTGACCGCATCAAAAATCCTTTTGTGATTAATAACTCACCTAGCCACACCAAACACAGGCTGAAAGTTCTAAAAATGTTCCAGGAGTGCAGTCAGTAAAACACAGTGGGTCATAGAGTAAACGTGCTGCCTGTGAGCAAACTGGAAGAGTAGTTCTGTTTGTTGGTAAATATTAGTACCTGCATGATCTCTGTCAATGCAGGCAGGTGGCAGGTATTATAAAAGAGAATCCAAAACAAAAAAGAAAACGTAGGTAGGACTTAAAGGTCTGTGGTGTCAGATAGAAATACTGATGCTTTTCTCAACCAGACAAGCTGTTGTAAATACTGTATATGAATGACACGCAGGAAATAATCTACACAACATGTTAATTAAACACAATGCAAACACATGCAGCATCCGTTGCTACTGTTTGTAAGCCACAAGATTGAGCCATCGAACAAGTCTGACATCTACTTAAGGCGAGACATGACAGGTTTTTTCATGCACTGGTCAACTTTTCTTTCCATAACTCATCTTCTTTCAGATAAACACACAGAAAACGTCACCAATCCATACTGAGCTCTTTATTTTATGTCACTTTGCTGAAAATGTGTGCAAATTTGCATGCATTTAATTAGCTCATTTGCACATTTAAATATTGCATTCTAAAAACCAGAACACAACCATCCAGTGTTAAATATTTCCTTGTGCAGATTAACAAACCGTACTGCCAGCAGTTAACATCTAGTTCCCCAGTTGTTAGGTAGCTCAAAGGTTGGAAACGTCAGCTCATTCTGTCTAATAGTGTTGTTTATTATCTTGTTCCAGGTTTTCTTTAAAATGATAAAACATTTAGATTGTGTGTAATGTTTGGTTAGATGCTCTCCCCTGCGAATATACTTCGCTGCTTTGAAAAATTTAGGACGCAGAGACAACTAGAAGAGCACTCGCAGAGCGCAGACCTCTACCAAGCAGCTTCAGTCCACCCCAACACAATCTCCCAATGACAAAGTATCGTTTGTGTAGTCTGGTAAAATCAACACTGCACAGGACACAGAAATATATGTTGGTTCTTTGTTCTGAACAAATAATAGGAGGATGCTCAATGGATCAAATAAGTAAGATAAAACAAGAAATGTTCCTCTTGAGAATCTGGTTTGGTTTTGCTAAATAGGACTTCTGTTGCAGCTGCGTTTGAGGACAAACAGCTCTATGTGAAAAACAACTACTTAGTTTCAACAGGACATCCCAATTTACAGCTTTGTGACAATAAATAAGCACCACGAGATTTCAGCAAGATCAAATAAGGCTGACCTTAAGGCCAAGTACGATGTAGTTCCAAGTTGCCTAGAGTGGCTAGAGTTAGCTAACCGACAGTATGGTGGCTTACCTGCTTTACAAGCGGAATATTAGGGCTGGTCCCCAATATACCAATATCTGAATATTCGGTGATGGTGGTATTCGGATAATAATTTTGATATTCGAATAGTCCTGCGTGCCGCCCCCAGGCACCACCGGGTGCCACCGAGGCTCTAGAATGCAGACCTGCCAACTCTGGTGTCAGGCTCCGGTGTCAAAAACTCAAAAGGCTTTCCAATAGCACAGTGTTTCAACTTTGGGAAGATAAAAATAAAAGTAGAAAAGCACTCAGAGAGCACAGACCTCCGCCAAGCAGCTTCAATCCATCCCCAACACAATCTCCCAATGATAAAATATCCTAAAATTACAAAAAAAAGAAATTCCTGGGTCACTTCAAAAATTTCATCATTTCTTCTTTGTCCCATTTCACAGATATCCTGAAAACTTCATCCAAATCCGTCCTTAACTTTTCGAGTTATTTTGAACACACATAAACAAACAAACAAACAAACAAACAAACAAACAAACCAACGCCTGCAAAAACATAACCTCCTTGGCAGAGGTAGTTACATACAGTTGAAATGTCCTACCCACAATGCGGCCTTCACCCCATTCGACCTAATGAACAGGCACGGCCTCTAGCGCTGCAGTTCCTAACAGCCTCCCAGCTTCTTAGACAACTGGAGATAAGAATGCCGGCCCAACCGTGCGTATGTCGCTCAGGAAGGAAAGAGAACTCCGTCACTGTCACTGTCTGTCGCGTGGAGCCCCAAAATCTCATGTGGTTACAGGGAGTTACCCCAAAAACAAGAGTGCCCTCTGGTGGCTTTTAGAGTAAACCTCATTTAATTGTCCACTTGGTTACGATTACATTTAAAAAAATTCCTGGATCCAGACGGTGATCAGGATCAGTTCCAAAATTCCATCATTTCTTCCTTGTCCCATTTCACACATTTCCTGAAAATTTCATTCAAATCCGTCCATGAGTTTTCGAGTTATTTTGCACACAAACAAACAAAGAAACAAACCAACACCAGCCATCATATAACCTCCTTGGCGGATGTAACAAACTCCTACAGGAGCAAATAAAAGGGGTTCAGGGAAGCTGAATGTTAACCTACTGGTAGAAAAATCAAATATTTATGGAGACTTCTAATGTGGCTATAAAAGGACATGCCAGTTCAATATGGTTGCTATGACGGACCAACCAACTGTCCTCTCAGGTTACACACATTCAGGCTACATGTTTGTTTTCACAGCGAGTTGTCATGGAGACGGCCGACTTTGTCCGGGACAAACTAACTGAATGGGGCCTCAGTGAGTTCAAACAGAGGTTTGAAGGTACGGTCTTTACTTTTTGCACCTGTTCATGCTGGTTTGTATGTAATGTCTGTGGTTTTAGACTCTTCAACACATCGTAGTCACAATGAAGGTGACTATGATGGAATCAGGAAAATACACATCTGTAAAGCTGCTGAACCACAACCTTCACCTGATTTTGAAAGAATTTATATTATTTTTCTTCTCCTTTCAGATGAAGGCATTGACAAGGACACTTTTCTAAGTCTTGGAGATTCAGGGAGACTTAATGTCTTGATTGCAAAAATTGGACCAAGAGTGAGATTCAGAAAGAGACTCAAAGAATACTTACAGGTGAAGTGTTGCACCTGTAGATTCCTTAAACTAGCAGACCATCACTAGAAAACATGTTCGTTTTTTCAAGGCTTATCTCTGATTGACACTTCAACAGATAATAGAAGCAGCAGCAAGTGAGGCATTGCATTGTTGGCCTACAGGAACGGCAGTTTTAGTTTATGCTCTACTTTTTTTGGAATTACACACATTTTTATAAAATAAAACGGGTCAAACTGGATTTATGTAACTTACATTTCACTGACTTTCATGCTTCACAGAGACAAACACAATCCAACAATCAGAGGTGAAATAATCGATAATGTCTGACCTTTGGTGGACGACCTACTCAGATCTTTTACTTAAGTAAAATCAACAACAGCACAATTTAAAATATTCAGTAACAAGTACAAGTCCTGCACTTCAACTGGTACTGAAGTAAAAGTATGTTAGTATCATCAGTAAAAATACATTTTATTTTTACGCTGGATTATTATTTCTAATTAATTACCCTGAAGCAGCATTTAAATACTGTGGTTGCCTGAGGTAGAGCTGGCTTTACTTATTTGATATTCTGTCAAGTGGCTTAATTTGTTCTGTAACTGTTTATTATATCCTGATTGATTTTTAAATCTAATCCAACACTAACTAATAACACCAGTTGTCAGATGAATGTAGTGGAGTAATATCTCCCTCTGAAATGTGGTGGGGTCAAAGTAGAAGATAGGATACAGCTAAAAAGTACCTTTAAATTGTACCTAAATACACACTACTCAGCTACTTTACACAACTTCTTCTGCAGAATTGAAATGTGTGTTTTACCAGCCAGCATTTGTAAAAGGAAGGTTTTGACATCTTGCCGGAGTAAACATGCAAACGTCCTGATGCTTGTGTTGATGTTTTCTGTTTCCACCAAACTACAGATGGAGATGTTTCATTTTGTCCAGAATAAATTAACTGAATGGGATCTCAGTGAGCTGATTCAGGCCTTTGAAGGTAAAGTTTTATATGAAAGTTCTGCTCTAATGAATGCATGACTGATACCATAGTACTGATACTTGCTATTATTGCATTGCAGAAGAAGGCATTGACAAGGAAGCCTTCCTTAGTCTGGAGGAATCAGGCAGCATCAATGTCTTGATTCCTCAAATTGGACCGAGAGTAAAATTCAAAAAGAGACTCAGAGAATATTTACAGGTAATGTGCTTCTGTACGCTATGAAGGCACTTCATACTTCATCTCCACAGCAGCTGTTTCTGTATGAAAAACTAGCTGATACACTGGTTCCACATCTACCATGCAAATGACACACTAGTACAACTTTACATTGGATCAAACATGGGAAACCCTAGAAACAGTACTGACTGAACAAAGTGCCGCGAAAGAACATCACGTATAGTTCAATAGATATTAAGAAACATGCACTTGAAGTAAACCTTGAATTCACGTGAGTCTCTGCTACAGGTCCTGAGAAGCAGAGATGATGAAACTCCTGAAACAATGGACACAAACTCTGAGACTGAGTTCAGCAGTGAAATGGTTGGTTCTGTGATCCCCCCTGAACAAAATCTCACAAATTAAGCTCTTTAAGCTCAGAACAGGTAATCAACAGAAGAAAGACACCACTCCCCACAGAGAAAAGCTAAAGGTGGCAGCATTATGGTAGCTTTGGACAGCACTAGGACAGCTGTTCCCCCTGTTACCAGGCTAAGCTGCTGGTTGTAGCTTCCTGCATTTGTACTGTACAGACAGATAATAACTAATAACTGCATTTCCCGAAAAAATGTTAAAATTTTTCCAAACGAAACCTTCAGGAGATGTAGACATGCACATCTGCAAAAAGGCAGCGTGAAGAAACTGTTCTGATATCAGGCGCTGTTTTCTGCTGCATGCAGGATCCACCTGATTCTCAGTGGGATCTGGAGTCTACTTCAAACCCTGACGCAGACAATGGCATTGAGATGGTAAGACATTACACTGATGTTCCTGTTAAGACACACACAACATGAAATCCATGCGTTTTGCAACATTAAAGTATTGTTTTCTGTGCAGAGTAAGGAGCCGGTTTATCCCGGTGCAGCAGTAACCCGAGGACAAGGCCTGCTCGCTGTCATAATGCTCATTTTGCGTCACCATCTGACTGCCGCAGTTCAGGGGAGCTTACTGGCTCTGCTGAACTTTCTCATCCCTACTCTGGTCGCCGAGTCTAAGTATCTATTTGACAGGATTCCAGGCATGTCTGCTGAGTTTTACTGTCACTCCTGTCAGCACTACATGGGAAAAAACCCTGATGGCTTCTGTTTGCACTGCAACACAGTTTTCGACAAAACGAGCAGCCTTCAAAGTGGAAGCTTCTTTTTGTTTGTGTCCCTGAAAGAGCTTCTCAAAGACACCCTTAAGAACCACGGTACCAAGTTGTTACCTAAGACGATAAAGCATGGGCATGATATTGAAGATGTGATGGATGGGATGATGTACCAGAACCTGCTTAAACAAGGAACCCTGGCTGCAGATGACCTCACCCTCTTATGGAACTGCGATGAGGTACCGATTTTTAACTCGCCGAAGTACTCAATTTGGCCCCTTCAGTTTACCATTAACGAGCTTCCTTACACACAAAGAAAGGAAAATGTGATAGTTGCAGGGCTATGGTTGGGCCAAGAGAAACCTAAGATGAACACATTTCTACGGCCTTTCAAAGATGAATGCTGTGATTTAGCCCAAAATCCATTTCAGTGGATGGACAGCTCTGGCACAGCTCACTCCTCAAAAGTCTTCTCCTTGGTTTGCTCCTCTGACGCTGTGGCAAGGCCTCTTCTCCGCAACTGCAAACAATTCAATGGAGAGTATGGTTGTGACTGGTGCTTACACCCTGGATCAGTGGTTAAAAAGGGCTCTGGATCCGTGAGGTCGTACCCATATGATGAAGTGAAACAAGTGGAAAGGTCAAAGGAAATGTTTGAGGATAATGCAAGACAGGCTGAAAGGTCCACTAATCCACAGAATGGGGTAAAAGGACTGTCTTTGCTTTCTGTACTTCCCTTGTTTGACATTGTGCTTGGATTTGTGCCCGACTACATGCATTCAGTTCTACTTGGTGTTTGCAAACAGCTTGTGTGTCTGTGGTTGGACCCAGTGAACTCTGAGAAAGGCTGGTATGTGGGTGGACACATTTCACGAATGGACACCCGTCTTCTCCGTCTGAAGCCACCGTTAGAAATAATGAGATCTCCACGGTCACTGAAGTGTTATGAGTCTTGGAAAGCATCAGAGTGGCGGGCATTCCTTTTGTTTTATGGTTTTAGTGTCCTGCCAGGTATCCTACCAGTCCGATTTGTAGAACATTTCTTTTATCTGTCATTCAGCATTCACATTTTGCTCCAAGAGTCAGTATCCCAGCGTGACCTCCAGGTGGCCCATCAGCACCTGGTCCACTTTGTAAAAAACATGGAAGAACTTTATGGTGAAGAAAACGTGTCCTTCAACTGCCATCAGTTAATCCATTTATCTGAAAGTGTCTGTAACTGGGGGCCTCTCTGGGCAACATCAGCTTTCACCTTTGAGAGAAACAACGGGAATCTAAGAGCTCTGCTAAAAGGCATAAACTACAACCCTCAACACATTTACCGGAGGTTTGTCTGGTGGCAGCACATACCCACACACCTTCATCCATTGGTTTTTAACAAACATCCAGACTTTGAAGAGTTATTAGACAAGCTCTCACCCTTAAATGATGACAGTGACTCTTACAAGCCCCTTGGAAAATCACGACATTTGGACATTACAGGATCAGTAACACAAGCAATAGAAGAGCTCTTTAATCAACCAGTTCTCGTGAAATCAGCTGAAGCTTTCGACAGCTTCAGCTATAGAAATGCTGTTTATCACTCTACCAGCTGCAAAGAGGTACACCAAACAGATACTGGTGTTAAACTCAAGGATGGCTGCTGTGGAGAAGTTCAGCTGATGTTTCTCTTTAAAGACAACTGTGTTTGCACATCCAGCTGCCTTTGCCTGCCTGTTCCAATCATCATGGTGCAGCTCTACGATGTGAAATCTGCTGCACTGTTCAGCAGCACAAGTCCTGATGGCGTCTCAAAGACGACCTTAGCAAGAGTTGAAAGGACAAGTCAAGCCAAAGCTTTCTTCTTAGAGGACATAAGATGTAAATGTATGTATGTGGATGGTTGGCTTGTGACTCTGCCAAACACATACGAGAGATATTAGAGCCACAGCAGACGAAGGCAGATGGCAGCAGGAGAACACCAGGCTGTTTGTATCTACAATATCTATAGTCTCTATATATATATACATATAGCTTTTAGTATGAAGGCCGAATTGGGTCAAGACCTGCGAGTCTACTGAACAAGGACACTGGGTAGTCTTTTCCTACTATCTACACACGTAGTCTGCCTCACCCACCATGTGCTACAATGTCATCCCCGTCTAAGGCTTTTGAAAAAACAAATCTGTTACAGAAAATGCAACCCTGTAAGCCTCCGCTCCTTCACAATTCAACCTTGGCCTATGAAATCATCAGTCGGCTGTAAACAAAACAGAATTATTCCAAACACTGGTTAGTTCTTCAGATATTCATGTACTAGCCCTTACCAAAACCTGGATCCATCCAGAAAACACACCAGCTGCACTCTCTGCTGACTCGATACACCTCCATACACACACCTGGAGGTAGTCCGGGAGTCCTCACTTCCCAAAAATGGAAGTTCGCTGAGCTCTCTCTGCCAGACAACAACGCCTCATTAGAATACCATGAAATCAGTGTCACTGCATGGTTAAGCTATCTGTTGTTGTCATATACCATCCTCCAGGGGGTCAAACGGGCAACTTTGTAGTTGAACTGGACATGTTACTCTTGGCCATTCAGGACAATGACACACACAAAAAAACATATTATCCCTTGCACTGTTTGTAGGCACCAACGTCCTATTCATCCAGATTGTTTTCTCCTGATAGATCCTTGCTTGTGTTGTGTGTACTCTCAGATGTACGTGGCTTTGGAAGAAAGTGTCTGCTAAATGAAATTGTAGAAATCTATCTATCTATCTATCTATCTATCTATCTATCTATCTATCTATCTATCTATCTATCTATCTATCTATCTATCTATCTATCCATATCCATATGAATAATGCAGTTTACCATTATGTCTTTCAGGCTGTGTGCTTACATTTTCTTTCCTGCTATTATTTTCTTTTCTTTAACTCCACTTTTTACTTTTTTGCATTTCGCTGCACATACTGTATGTGAAAAATAAAAACTCTTAAATCTGGAGGTTGTATGCAGCATGAGTAGTGTTTTCAGATACATTACATATATTATATATTATATATATTTACCCAGTGATGTCGCTATTAAAATACTTGGTGCATATAGTTGTAAAAGCTTTTCTATATGTGTGAACACTTTAAAGACACAGTCATACTGGATGACAACACATTTGTGGTGCATCATGTTACAGGTTACTATTACTGACAGAAATAACAATGGTGATGATACTGTGTTGCTTCATGTGCTGAGCCACTGCAGAGGGTTTGATCATATGATTGATTAGATTTTGGTTCTGATTAATAATGTGAGGCTCCAGACAGAGTCAAATGAGAAAACTAGAACAAAGCAATAAGTGAGGTGAGCAGGAAGTAAATCAGTTCAGCATTTAGAAACTGCAAAAAGCACAAAATATAGAGCAAAACATTAAATTATGTGTGATGGCCTCCTGCCTCGAGAGCCTGCTATGTTTTCGTGTTGCCCCTTTTATGTTGTCTCGTCTGCTCCCATAGGCTTGGTGGGAGGTGCTTGCCACACCTGGGAGGATCCCCCAGGTGTATAAGATCCGGCCGTCTGCATTAACCCTCGTGGGCTTCGCTAACGCCTACCAGCTGCAGCTCAGCTTAGCTGCTCGGCCTCCAGTGAGGCAATTCCTGGCGTTTGCTTTGTGTTGATTTTGTTTCTTACTGGGATTTAGTGGAAGCTTTTGTGTTGTTGCACCTTCTTTTACTTTGTATATAAATTCACTTTATTTCACACAACACCGTGCCTCTCAGTTTTTGTCATGGCTTTGAGCCAGGTCATGACAAAGTGGGGGCTCGTCCATCTGCTTTGCCTATACGTATTGTTAAGTTGTTCATTCATTCGGTTTGTGAATGAGCTCAGTAATTTGTGAATGACGTGACGTCACCGTGCGTACTCGCAAGGGGCGTGGTAATCTGGTAACCGCGGGTGCTTTGTTGGAAAAGTTTGGCATGCTGCGCGGAGAGGTACGGTTGTGTAAGGTTAGTTTCATATTTAAAAATCCGTTTGTTAACTTGTATTTGTTAAGTTGCATTTGTTAAGTCCTATTTTGCCATAGCTGCTTTATTTCTAAGTAAGTTTCTATTGTTTGAGCACCCTGATGAGCGTAGCCGGCGGACAAGCAGGACTTGTCACTTTGTTATTTTGGTTTTTTGTTTTAGTTGGCAAATCCTGAGGAGGGAGCGCTCCGGGCCGGTGGTATTACAATCGGTTCTATTAATGGCCGGTGGTAGTATTTCTGGTCTGGTGATGTTTCGAGCTCGGCAAGCCATTGAAGACGTCTATTCGAGGCTTAATAAGATCTGTGGATAGGCAGTCAGGGTTTGGGGTGTCTCAAACTTTTCCAGTTTTGCCAAAGATTTGCAGGAAATGAACCAACTCGGTAAGTAGGCTACTTATGTGATGTTTGCTATCATTTTTTTGTGCGCGAGGATTCTGTTTGGTAAATTTGTTAATCTTTGATCGGACTCGCTGTTAATAAACATGTCTGATGTTTCTTACTTCGTTGCAGCTCCCTCGCTGGAGTTTTTGAATAAATGCACGAAGGAACAGCTGTTAAGAATTGCAGAGCATTTTAATATAGAAATATCAGAGAAGCGTTTAAAGGACCCAATAAAGAGTATTTTGACAACAAACTTGAATGAGTTGGGTGTGTTGGCTGCGGAGCCTGTGTGTCCTCCTGATGTTGATTCGTCTCCATCGTTTGTTGCAGCACCTAATTTAACTTTTGAGCAGCAAAAAGAACTATTAATGTTGCAGCTTGAACATGATAAGGTAAAACAAAGAAATGAAATTGAAAAACAATTAGCGGTTGAAAGATGCGCTTTCAGACGGAACGGGCAAAGCTTCAGTAGCACAAGCTGGACTTAATCAAAAGTGGTACGTCTATTGGAGACGGCTCTTTTGATTTGGATGCGTCTTCATGTTCTCCGGGGTCTTCAGAATGTTTTGATGTTTTACGTAATCTTAGGTTATTGCCTCGGTTTTGCGAAAATGACCCAGAGACTTTTTTCTCATTGTTCGAGCGGGTTGCCGAGACCAGACAGTGGCCTGAATCTGCTCGTACCCTGATGGTGCAGTGCGCGTTGACCGGCAGAGCGCAGGAAGCTTACTCGGCTCTGTCTGTGTCAGACAGTAAAGATTATGCATTTGTTAAAGCTGCTGTGTTAAAAGCTTATGAGCTCGTACCCGAAGCTTATCCTCAACGTTTTCGTACGTGGAGGAAAACGGGTAAGCAAACGCATCTCGAGTTCACCCGTGATTTATCTGGGCATTTTACGCGCTGGTGTTCCGCATTGAAAATTGAAAGTTTTGATGAGCTGTGCGAACTAATAGTGTTGGAGCAGTTTAAAAACTCCATCCCGGAAAATATTGCACAACATATTAGTGATCGCCAAGTAAAAGCAGTAAACGAAGCAGCTGCACTGGCTGATGATTATGTGCTGACGCACAGACGCTCTTTTGGTGAGTCGCGCACTCACAGTGTTAGTTTTGGTGAGCGTCCAGATGAAGGTATGGTGAGTTCTATTCCTTTGGGTAAGTCTGACTTTAGAGAACTGAACACAAGAAGGGCAGATAAAGTCTGTAATTACTGTCACAAAAAGGGAAATTTTAAAGCTGATTTTTTTACACTGAGAGCTAAAACCAAACAGAGTGGACCCTCGGGGCAGCTGAAAGGTGCCTGTCTCGCTGTGTCTATGCCAAAAACACTCACAGTACCTGTAGACAATGTTATTGAGCGTGTTCAAGCTGTACCTGATGAACTTGAATCTTTCTTGCCCTTTGTTTCTGATGGTCACGTTTCGTTGGTGGGTAGTAAGGTGAAAGTTCCTATTAAAATACTGCATGACACTGCTGCCTTTGACTCATTCATTCAGGCTTCAGTGCTGCTGTTTTCTGAAGACAGTCACACGGGGTGTTTTGTGCCAGTTGTGGGAATGGGAATGGAAGTTCTGAAAGTTCCGTTGCACAAAATGATGCTGTTTTCTGATCTTTTCCAGGGGCCGATAACAGTTGGAGTGCGCCCTGCGCTACCAATTGAGGGTATCACCTTGATTTTGGGTAACGGTGTAGCTGGTGAGCGTGTCTGGGCTGACGCGCCACCTCCACCGCCGCCTTTAATTTCCTCGGTTCCGCTGATGAGAAAACAGCCAGATGAGAATCTGACCAGTTTTTCTGAGGTTTTTACTGCGTGTGCGGTAACTCGTTCCATGACACGTGACACTCCTGATTCAGTCTCTGATCCTGTCAATGTGAATGGTGTTGGGTCAGATTTGGTGCATTTCTCTCTGCCTGATGTTCCTCTCTCGGTTTCGCAGGAAGAGCTTAAATTGGAGCAGCATGCAGATTCTTCTCTGGAAGGTTTGTTTGATATGGTGTTGCCTGATGATGAGGTAAAAAATAATTCCAGTGGTTATTTTTTGCTGAATGAGCTGCTGGTAAGAAAGTGGGTGCCTCATGGAGATGATTTCATGGGAGACCCCATTTTCCAAATTGTTGTGCCTGTTAAATTCCGTGAGTCTGTGTTGAAACTTGCTCACGACGAATCTGGACACTTGGGGGTAAACAAGACCTACAACCGGGTCCTCAGGTACTTCTTTTGGCCTCGATTAAAGAGGGATGTAGCATATTACATTAAAACCTGTCATACCTGTCAGCTCACAGGCAAACCGAAACAGAGCATTAAGCCCGCTCCACTGCTCCCGATTCCTGCCGTGAGTCAGCCGTTTGAGCATCTCATTGTTGATTGTGTCGGACCACTTCCTCGTTCTCGTTCAGGTGCGTTGTATTTGTTGACAGTGATGTGTCAAAGCAGCCATTATCCAGCTGCATATCCTTTACTCACAATCACTTCCCCGAATGTAGGATTGCGTTGACCAAATAGGCCATGCCAAGTATGTCAGCAATGTCGACCTCCTTAAAGGTTATTGGCAGGTCCCTTTGTCCGAGCGTGCGCGTGAGATATCCGCGTTTATCACTCCAAATGGGTTGTACTCCTATAATGTCATGCCTTTTGGGCTGCGTAATGCCCCTGCAACGTTCCAGAGGCTCATGACAAAAGTTTTGGGGGATTTGGAAGGGTGTACCGTTTATTTAGACGACGTGGTTGTCTTCTGATACATGGGTTTCTCATGTGGAGCGTGTGCGTGCGCTGTTTGGCCGTCTCGCTGAGGCGTGCCTGACCGTCAACCTCGCCAAGTTCGCCAGAGCGACGGTTACCTATCTTGGTCGGGTGGTGGGGCAGGGTACTGTCCGTCCTGTTGAGGAAAAGGTAAAAGCCGTTGTGCGTTACCCTGTTCCCGCGACTAAGAAAGAGCTCATGCATTTCCTGGGTTGTGTTGGTTATTACAGGACTTTTTGCAGAAACTTTTCTAATGTTGTTGCACCCCTCACTGATTTGCTTAAGGCAAACGCAACTTTTGCATGGTCTCCTGCTTGCCAGCAGGCGTTTGAAAAAGTAAAGTCATTGTTGTGTGATGCACCTGTTCTTTCTGCTCCCAGGTTTGATCGTCCCTTTATCCTCCAGGTTGATGCCAGTCACGTGGGGGCGGGGGCGGTACTGCTGCAAAGCGATGGTTTTGAGATCGACAAACCAGTGAGCTTCTTTTCCAAGAAGTTCAACTCATACTAATTCAACTACTCAACCATCGAGAAAGAAAAATTGGCACTGGTGTGGGCACTCAAACATTTTGAGGTGTATCTGGGATCTGGTGTCGTGCCTGTCGTGGTCTACACTGATCACAATCCACTCATTTTTCTGAACTCTTTACAGTGTCCCAACCAAAGATTAGTTAGGTGGTCACTGTTCCTACAGTCTTACTGGCTGGACATTCGTCACATAAAAGGTTCTGACAATGTGCTGGCAGACGCACTGTCTAGAGCGCCTCTAGAGTAAGTACTGTAACGGAAATGGTGAATTTTGGTAATTTTTGTAAATAAGTTAATGTAATAATGTAAAATCACATTAGATTATCGTGATCATATGGAGGAATTTCTGGTGGTTTCAGGGTAGGTACCCTGATTTTATGGAGGGGGTGTGACGGCCTCCTGCCTCGAGAGCCTGCTATGTTTTCGTGTTGCCCCTTTTATGTTGTCTCGTCTGCTCCCATAGGCTTGGTGGGAGGTGCTTGCCACACCTGGGAGGATCCCCCAGGTGTATAAGATCCGGCCGTCTGCATTAACCCTCGTGGGCTTCGCTAACGCCTACCAGCTGCAGCTCAGCTTAACTGCTCGGCCTCCAGTGAGGCAATTCCTGGCGTTTGCTTTGTGTTGATTTTGTTTCTTACTGGGATTTAGTGGAAGCTTTTGCGTTGTTGCACCTTCTTTTACTTTGTATATAAATTCACTTTATTTCACACAACACCGTGCCTCTCAGTTTTTGTCATGGCTTTGAGCCAGGTCATGACAATGACCCACTGTTTCTTTACTTACAATGCAATGTCAATGCAAAAAGAGCGAAAATAGCGCTGCACAACTCGTTAACGTTTATGCACTTCACCGAGCCTAAGAACAACAATTATTCTGTCTTTCGGTGAGTAAACAACAATAACACAGGAAATACTTACGGACAAATGGTGTCACAGGCAACAATGAAATGCGTCTAATGGAGGAGAGCTCCCTCAACAAAAACAACTAAGCTTTTACGCCAGCAGGAGGCGCTGTCTGCACACATCTATCATCTATTTTCAATCGCATTTGGTGAGGTCAGAACACTCTTTGTATTTAAAAATACTGGACAGGTTCATGTAGAACACAAAGGAGGTTAAATTATGCAGAAACATGAGGAAAAACAGCAGATCTTCACACCAAACAGTGACAGAATCAGCACTACTGACAGAGTACTCACGATACCGGAGCAGTCAGGCCGTCAGTGGTTCCCAAGCTCCTAGAAAACTCTTTAAACTGTGAATGTGTTGCTGCTGCAGAAGAAGCTCTGGGTGAATCCAGGTTCAGTTTAACTGAATTACAGACTACAGCTGTCAATAAAGCAGCGCCTCTACAACTTTAAATAAAGATTTATAATGATCTTAGAAACCTCAGAATATATACATATTAATTGTTTTTATATTAAAACGTACGGTCATGGATGAAAGTATTGGCACCCCTGGAATTTTTCCAGAGAATACACCATTTCTCCCAGAAATTGTTGCAATTACAAATGTTTTTGGTATACACACGGGCCACAGCTATTTCCTTTATGTGCATTGGAAAACACAAAAAAGGAGAAGAAAAAAGCCAAAATTTACATAATTTTACACAAAACTCAAAAATGGGCTGGACGAAATTGTTGGCACCCTCAACTCAATATTTGGTTGCACACCCTTTGGAAGAAATAACTGAAACCAATCACTTCCTATATAGCAATAACAATATGTAGCCTCATGCACGGAAATTAAAATATGTAGAAACTAACACTTTGTGATTAAATTTGCACTTGTTTATCAGGGACACCACTTAGATTTAAATTAGGCATCTAAGAAAACTTTATCAAGAATATTTCAGGTTGAATAGTCATAAATTTATCAAATCTACTTGTATTGATCAGTCTCATTATCAAAAGCTATACATTCTGATTTCATTGACCTCCAGTTTCCAAACAAAAAAATACACGGTAGAACCTACGATAATTATAACACAAACATTTATTAACTAACACTACAAACAATCAATAAACAACAATGACGTAACAACAAACAATGAATGAATGAATGCTGATAAGCTAATTAACTGTGATTGTCACTGGAAGCAGTTGATAGAAAGGTGATGAATTTAGAATCACTTTGGAATTGGAAGCCAGTTGTAATTTATAAATTTAGCCGTTTAGCAGAAGAAAAATGATCTTTGCGTAGCCCTTGATGGAGGAAGAGGGAGGCTGCTGAAGGATGTCCAGCTGTGATGATCTGCTGGAAGAGTTAGTTAGGGAAAGCAGAGACAAGGTGGCACTTTGGTGTGGTTGAGTTCTAAAAATGTGCCAAAGTAAAAACCCTGAGAGTCGAAGCTCATAGTTAAAAAGGAAATGTTTGCGCTGTTACGTTATTAAAGTTAACTTAAGCAATTCAACTTTATGTTAATCATGGAAAAATAAAGCACATGTAAATATTAAGAACCCTTGTTTAAAGTTGGGCTGTTTAAAGAAAAACTCTGTAAAGAGTTTTTGAAAAAGTCTGTTAAGTAAAAATCCTGATTTAAGAAAAAGCCCAAGAAAAAGCCAAAAGTTAGAAAAAAAGCCCAAAGTTACATTCCATTGACTTTCTTTATATAGAAAGTTTTGGGGCCAAATTCAAATCAGCATCTGATCAGTTGTGGCTGTGTCCATCCCTCGGGGTGGTCTTGGGCTACACCATCCAGGAGAGGTCAGAGGCCATATACCTTTAGAACTTACTTTAAGATCATGTCTTAACATGCAAATCCAATTGGTAAATATCCATGATGATTACAGATCTGAAATCTCACTAAACATGTGATTAAAACGACACCAAACATAACATGTTTATCTCACATGGTTCCAGAGATAATGATAATAAAAGATGCAACACAAGAATAATCTCACAAATTGTAGACTTTTAGGCTACATGAAAGTAAACTAATAATGTAACTACAAATACAAGCATATACATTCAATTATAAGAAAAATACGACTTAGAAGTATATATGCTGGGGATAAAAATGTCTCTCTCTCTCGTTGTATGTCTTTTATGGTGGTGATCTGTGATAGAGAGGAGGGGGTGTTGGTGTCTTGTGTATGCGTCTCAATAAACACTTCAGAGTACAACAATGAGCTGCTGAAGGGAGCCGTCTCCAAAGAAACCAAGTTTGAATATGCCTGGTGTTTGATCAGGAGCAAATACTCAGATGACATCAAGAAGGGGATCGTACTCTTGGAGGAGCTTGTTCAGAAAGCATCAAAGGACGACTCCCGAGACTTCTTGTTCTACCTTTCAGTGGCCAACTACAGACTCAAAGAATATGAGAAAGCCCTGAAGTACATCCGGACTCTTCTAAAAAACGAGCCGGGGAACAAGTAAGCTCTGGAGCTGGAGAAACTCATCGACAAGGCTTTAAAGAAAGATGGCTTGATTGGCATGGCGATCGTCCGGGGGATCGGTCTTGGTGTGGCCGGGTTAGCGGGCCTCATTGGCTTGGCTGTGTCAAAGGGAGCTGCCAAATCCTAATCTGGACATGAAACAGTGTGTTTTCATTCTGCTGGACTTATACACTGACCTATATAAAGAAAAACTAAAAAAGCTTCGGTGGTGAAAGCCTAAAGGATGTATAATATTGGTTTGAGGCTGAATATGTATTGCAACACATTAAAAGATTTTAATATTTGGTTGATGGTACTGCAGCTTTACTGCGAACATCACTTGATACTGCTGCCCCTCTGAAAAAGAAGGCAATAAATTATAATTTAAACTGCGCATTTTAAAGCAGAGTTCAAGGAGACTGGAAAGGCAATGGCGTTCTACAAATTCAGAAAAATTTCATCTGGCCTGGAAAGACAGTTTTACTGCATATAAAAAAGCGATTTGTAGAGCAAGAACCCCCGGTCAGGATTTAGAATCCATCATAGCACAGAGACAGCGCTGGTAAAGGTCACCAATGATAGACAGTGGATTAGTTTCTATACTTGTTCTTTTGGATCTTAGTGCTGCTTTTGATACAGTTGATCACAGCATCTTATTACAGAGACTGGAACATCTTATTGGGATTAAAGAAACCGCTCTAAAGTGGTTTAAATCATATTTATCAGACAGACTCCAGTTTGTGAATGTTCATGGCGATTCTTCCACCCGCACTAGAGTCAGTTATGGAGTTCCACAGGGTTCTGTATTAGGACCAATATTATTTACTCTGTACATGCTTCCTCTAAGAAACATTATTAGGAAGCACTGCATAAATTTGCATTGTTATGCAGATGATACCCAGTTATATTTATCTATGAAACTCAATGAAACCAATCAGTTGGTCAAACTCCAAGCATGTCTGAAGGACGTAAAGGACTGGATGACATGTAATCTTCTTCATTTAAATTCTGACAAAACTGAGGTTACTGTATTTGGCCCTAGACACCTCAGAAACACACTATCTAACCAGACAGTTCCTCTAGATGGTATTGCCTTAGCCTCCAGTTCTACCGTAAAAAACCTTGGAGTTATTTTTGATCAGGATGTGTCCTTCAACTTACATATAAAACAAGTCTGCAGGACTGCATTCTTTCATTTACGTAATATTGTCAAAATCAGAAATATCTTGTCTCAGAGTGACGCTGAGAAACTAGTCCATGCATTTGTAACTTCTAGGCTGGACTTTTGTAATTCTTTATTGTCAGGATGTCCCAGTAACTCTCTTAGAAACCTCCAGCTGATCCAAAATGCTGCAGCCAGAGTTCTGACAGGAACCAGTAACAGAGATCATATTTCTCCTGTATTAGCTTCTCTTCATTGGCTCCCTGTAAAATCCAGGATAGAATTTAAAATCCTGCTTCTAACATACAAAACTGTTAATGACCAGCTCCATCATATCTTAAAGACCTTGTTGTACCTTATCATCCCTACAGAGCCCTTCTCTCTGAGACTGCAGGTTTACTTGTGGTTCCCAGAGTTTCCAGAAGTAGAATGGGAGGCAGAGCCTTCAGTTATCAGGCTCCTCTCTTGTGGAATCAGCTCCCAGTTTGGGTTCGGGGGGCAGACACCCTCTCTTCTTTTAAGATTAAGCTTAAAACTTTCCTATTTGACAAGTCTTATAGTTAGGGCTGCTCAGGATCACCTGAGCTGTCCCTTAGTTAAGCTGCCATAGGTTTAGACTGCTGAGGGACTCACATGATGCACTGGGCTCCTCTTGTCTCCTCTCCTTTCTGTACTGTCATATATCACCATTACATATGACTAACCTATGTTTCCCCCCGAGGTTCTGTGTCCTGCTTGTTCTCTCCGTGGATGTCCCTGGAACTGGAGCTCAACATCCCTGATCTGGAGCTCAACGTCCCTGGTCTGGAGCTCAACGTCCCTGATCTGGAGCTGATCGTCCCTGATCTGGAGCTCAACGTCCCTGATCTGGAGCTCAACGTCCCTGATCTGCAGCCGCTGGCCTCACCACCTCCAACCCCTACCCCAACCTCTCCTACTATCCCTCCCTCCCTCCTCTTCCCCACTCCCAACCCAACTGGTCGAGGCAGATGGCCACCCTCCCTGAGCCTGGTTCTGTTGGAGGTTTTTTTTCCCCCCTTCCCTACCATGGGGGGTTTTTGGTTCCTTCCCACCGTCGCTGACTGCTTGCTCATAGGGAATCCAAAAGCAACCTTGGATTGTTGGGTTTTTCTGTTTCCTGTTTTTCTGTTTCCTGTTCTTTCTTATAATGTTTAGCGCTTTGTGACGACCTGTGTTGTAAATATGCGCTATATAAATAAAACTGAATTGAATTGAATTGAATTCAGATCCGATATGTTCTCCTTCCATGCTGGTCCTGATCAATCTGGTATCACAGAGTCCAGATGTTGGGATCATCACTCCAGTGATGTTGAATTCTTTGATTTTATTATTTAGAAGTGTTTAGTTCAAATCACAGAGAGTTCTTTGTGTTAGGAGGAATGCCATCTCCTCTTCTCCCGAGGTGTGATTTTCCTCACCATTGGCATAGTTATGACCCTTATCAGATTCTGGTGCAGGAGGGAGACATCCTGTTGTCTCTAAAAAGGGGGTGGTTTGGGTTAGCTGTCTCCTGAAATGGTTTCTTACCCAATTTACAGCTCTGAGAAACAGTTTCTGGATTATCTGTGTGTTGACTTGGAATGTTTTGCACCTTTGTCCGCTACAGCCTATAACCATCAACAAGCTTCTTGCCCCTCTCAGCTGGAATTCTGGACTACTCTTCTTTTGCAAACTGCTCCAGGTTTCTCAGATTTGAAGGTGCCTTCTTACAACAGCAATTTTGAGATCTCTCCATAGGTGTTCAATGGGATTTAGATCCAGACTCATTGCTGCCACTTCAGACTCTCCGGGGCTTTGTCTCCAACCATTTGTTGGTGCTATTTGAGGTATGTTTAGGGTCATTGTCCTCCTGTAGCACCCATGACCTCTGACGCAGATCCAGCTTTCTGACACTAGGCCCTACATTGCAGCCCAAAATACTTTGATAGTCTCCAGAGTTCATGATTCCTTGCACACCGTCAAGGCACCTAGTCCCAGAGGTAGCAAAACAACCCCAAAACATGTTTGAACCTCCACCATGTTTGACTGTAGGTACTGTGTTCTTTTCTTTGTAGGCCTCCTTCCGTTTTCTGTAAGCAGTAGAATGACGGGCTTTTCGAAAAAGCTCTACCTTGATCTCATCCCTCGACAAAACGCTCTCCCAGAAGGATTGAGGCTTACTCAGGTACATTTTTGCAAACTCCAGTCTGGCTTTTTGATGTCTCTTTGTCAGCAGTGGGGTTCTCCTCGGTCTCCTTTCATAGCGCTCCTTCTCATTCGGATGATGACCTATGGTATGAGCTGACACTTTTGCAACCTGAGTCTGCAGGACAGCCTGAATTTGTGTGGAAGTTGACTGAGGATGTTTATCCACCACTCAAACTATTCTGAGTTGCATTCTTTCGTCAACTTATCTCTCCCATTCATGTCCACGGAGATCAGCCACAGTTCTATGGGTTATAAACTTCTTGATTATGTTACGCACAGTGGACAAGGGAACTTCAAGATCTCTGGAGATGGTCTTGTAACCTTGGTATTGTTCATATTTTCCAACAATTTTGCCTCTTAAGTCCTCAGACACTTCTCAGCTCTTCTTTTTCTTCACCATGCTTGGTGTGACACAGACAGGCACACAACATAAAGGTTGAGCCAACTTTTATACATTCTATCTGGCTTCAGGTGTGATTTCCATACTGCCAGCACCTGTTACTTGCCACAGGTGAGTTTAAACAAGGATCACATGCTTGAAATAAAATGATTTACCTACAGTTTTAAAAGTGTGCCAACAGGTTTGTCTGGCCCATTTTTGAGTTTTGTGTAAAATTTGTGTAATTGCAACAATTTCTGGGAGAAATGGTGTATTCTTTGGAAAAATCCCAGTGGTTCCAATAGTTTCATCCATGACTGTAAAAAGGCAGGGCTGTCTTATTATATCTTATTTCATTTCGTTGTTTTTTCACAGTAAAAATAATCACAGTAGATGAGCTGAGGTGGTGACTACATCAACTATGTGTCACAAGGGGTGGGGGTTTGAACCCAAATGCAGACTCAGAACAGGCTGAAGCAGGCAGAGTTTTCAAAAGGGATTCATTAAATCAAAACCATGCAAGAACCAACATACAACTGTTTGCACCAACAGACCAAGACAAATTCCTTGTAATGTAAAAATTACTTGGCAATAAACATGATTCTGATTCTGATAACATGGGGGCGAAACTACAAAACCCAAGAATCACTCAAATAACAGGAAGGATCCAAGGAAGAATTTAAACACTAAACTAACAAGACAGGGAAATAGAAACAGGATTAAAACAGAAACCTATGCAGAAAAAGAACTAAACTCAGGAGCAAGCTGAACCAAAAATGCCAAAACTAGAGAATCTACCAACTAAAACTCTAACAACATCAGGAAAACCTAAGAAAACCACAGATGATTTATTAAACAAAACTAACAGAATGAAGACAAACTACAGACTAAAACAACTACAGAGAAATAAAGCTAAACTGAAGAAGGAGAACAGATTGGGGAAAACCAGACTTAATACAGAAAACACAGAAACTGCAAAAACCAAGGAATAACTCAAACTAACAACCAGAAAAAGAACAACGGAAAAAAGGTGAGAATAAACTAAAGCACAGCAAACAAAATGGGTTTACTCACAAAACCTAAATCTAACTAAAGGGACGAGCAGGATCTGGGGAACACAGGCTGGGAGTTTAGGTGACTGGAGTTCAGGTGAGGCAGGCAGAAGCACAGGCAAGCAGACAGGGAACAGGTGGGAGACAGAGCAGGGTCCAGAAGGGAACAAGGTGCATAGTTCTGGTCTGGCAGCAGCAGAGTGAGTGGCCTGAGTATTTATGCAACTTAGTCAAGTCCAGGCGGGCTGCTTTCTGCAGCTGCCTCCAATCCAGAATTAAGGAGCCAGCAGTCAGGGCTGGGCTGACAGAGAGTGTAAGGGAGAGTGAGGGAGAGCGAGAGGGGGACACAGGCTGGAGCAGGGATCCTGACACTATGAGGATCCGTACTACCAAGTACACAAGTCTGTACTCAGCGTACTTGGTATTAAGAAACGGCCCTGTGCTAGATGAAGAGAATTTACAGCTATCCTCCTGTCGTGGCTAATGTCCAGAAAATATCTTTTTAATTATGAAGTTCCAAATGAGAACATTCTCAGCAATGGTATCAAATGCTGAGTGCACCTGTTTTGATTGCATGAGCAACTGTTTATGAATACACAGTTTTAGGATTGCACAGCTGCATTATGATGTAATGGTTAAGGTGCCCTGATGAAGTCTTATGTATGTGTTGAAAGAAGGTTAAGGTGCCCTGATGAGGTGTTATGTATGTGTTGAAAGAAAGTAAAGTTTTCTGACTGGTTGGGGGGTGAAGCCAGAAGGAGGGGTTGTCTCCTCCTGGTGACACTGCCCATCCATCATCATTTTTAATAAAGCACCGGACTTTCCTGACACTATTAGAAACAGAACAGGTGGTATAATAGTGGAAAGTACCCAAAAAGTATCATAAAAGAAGGATGGGCTGGGGGCATGGAAACCCCCCAGCATCAAACAGTATAAAGTCAGAACATCAGGAGCGATGGTCAGAGTTTACCCTGGGTATCTCTCAGTGTGTTTAACCTGTATTTTGCAGAATAAACACTATTTCTTTGAATCTGAAGACTGAGTCTCTGGACTCTTCTCTGCCTCTATTGGTGAGCCTCTGGCAACTGCTACTATTGAGCTCTCATACAAATAAGTGAATTAGGACTTAGAATCTGGACTGAAGAATCCACAACACTCCCTGTCAGAACAAAGGGAAACAATTCAGAACAGAGAGAACTTGAATGTAGCAAGACAACATGATAAGAAGTGTATAAATATAACATTCGTCTTACTCAGGAGCTCCTCTCCCATTACCTGGTGTTGTGTGAAATTTTGTGCACTTCCTGAATAAAGAGAGTACTACAAGTAGTTGACTAATTAGGGAGGCCACCAAGACACCAATGACTCCTCTGAAGGAGTTTCTAGAAGGAGACTAATGAGTTAGGCCACCAAGACACCAAAGACTCCTCTGAAGGAGTTACAGGAAGGAGGCCAGTAAGGGAGGCCACAAAGACACCCATGACTCCTCTGAAGGAGTTTTTAGAAGGAAACCAATGAGGGAAGCCTCCAAGACACCTATGGCTCCTCTGAAAGAGTTTCGAGAAGGAGACTAATGATGGAGGCCAATGACGGAGGCCACCAAGATACCAATGACTCCTCTGAAGGAGTTACAGGAAGGAGACCAGTAAGGGAGGCCACCAAGATACCAATGACTCATCTGAAGGAGTTTCTAGAAGGAAACTAATGAGGGAGGCCTCCAAGACACTTATGACTCCTCTGAAGGAGTTACAAGAAAGAAACCAGAGAGGGAGGCTACCAAGACACTTATGACTCCTTTGAAGGAGTTTTGAGAAGGAGACTAATGAGGGAGGCCACCAAGACACCCATGACTCTTCTGAAGGAGTTACAAAAAAAGAGACCAGTGAGGGAAGCCACCAAGACACCTATGACTCCTCTGAAGGAGTTTCTAGAAGGAGACTAATGAGGGTGTCCACCAAGACACCTATGACTCCTCTGAAGGAGTAACAAAAAAGAGGCCAATGAGGGAGGCCACCAAGATACCAATTACTCCTCTGAAGGAGTTACAGGAAGGAGACCAGTAAGGGAGGCTACCAAGACACCTATGACTCCTCTAAAAGAGTTTCTAGAAGTAAACTAATGAGGGAGGCCTCCAAGACACTTATGACTCTTCTGGAGTTACAAGAAGGAGACTAATGAGGGAGCCACCAAGACACCCATGACTCTTCTGAAGGAGTTACAAGGAGGAGACCAGTGAGGGAGGCCACCAAGACACATATGACTCTTCTGAAGGAGTTACAAAAAAAGAGACCAGTGATGGGCGCCACCAAGACACCTATGACTCCTCTGAAGGAGTTACAAGAAGGAGACTAATGAGGGTGTCCACCAAGACACCTATGACTCCTCTAAAGGAGTTACAAAAAAGAGAACAGTGAGGGAGGCCACCAAGACCCCTATGACTCCTCTGAAGGATTTTTGAGAAGGAGACTAATGAGGGAGGCCACCAAGACACTTATGACTCCTCTGAAGGAGTTACAAGAAAGAAACCAGTGAGGGAGGCCACCAAGACACTTATGACTCTTCTGAAGGAGTTACAAGAAGGAGACTAATGAGGGAGCCACCAAGACACCCATGACTCTTCTGAAGGAGTTACAAGGAGGAGACCAGTGAGGGAGGCCACCAAGACACATATGACTCTTCTGAAGGAGTTACAAAAAAAGAGACTAGTGAGGGGCGCCACCAAGACACCTATGACTCCTCTGAAGGAGTTACAAGAAGGAGATTAATGAGGGTGTCCACCAAGACACCTGTGACTCCTCTAAAGGAGTTACAAAAAAGAGAACAGTGAGGGAGGCCACCAAGACCCCTATGACTCCTCTGAAGGAGTTTTGAGAAGGAGACTAATGAGGGAGGCCACCAAGACACGAATGACTCCCCTGAAGGAGACATACTTTGTATTCATTGTTTAGACTTTTGCAATTATTTGTTGTACTTGGCTGTAAAATAATGTAAAATTTTACCTCTTTGGGCAACATATTTTCCATTTGAGAAATTCATACAAGGGAAATTTTTCTTTGGTTAAACAACTATTACAAATACTTCATAGTGCAATCTGGTTTTGTGACTATAAGCTTAGTTTTAGCAAACAGAAATACTAGTTTTCAGTAAAAATCAGGCAAGAAAGAGGCCGGAAATTTTATTTGCTTCCATCTCACAATCAAAACTGATGTCAGAAAGAACATTGAGGGTTTTTCATGAAGAAAGAAACAAAACTACATGTGCATTTTTACTTCAGGTTCATTGGACACTACATCATATAAAAAACCTTGTATGCATTTAGAATCAGTACAGATTAGGCACAAAAACAGTGACATTACAAACTTGAAATTTAAACTTGTTGTAAATGATATCATTAAGAAGTTAGTAGTTAATTCATTTCTTTTCATGTCTCCCCTCTCATCTGAAACCTATAGACATCATTACCTTGCATGAAGTGAATATTTGTCCATGAACTTGAAGGGAAAGTAGGAACTCAAGGTCATTCTGTTACAGGCCTAAAGTCTATGTCAAATCAAACCTGAGGTATGAGCTATACTCAAGGTCCAAGAATAAATGTATTAGACATCATATCAAAAACATGTATTCATTTAGAATCAGTGTAGATTATATGCACGCTAAAACAACAACAATAGAATAAATGATATTCATCTCCAGTAAGAAGCTGCTGGTTTATTACTTTCATCTGTCTCTCTGCATCTCTAATGTAAACACCAACATTATGTCCCATTAAGTTGATATTTGTCCTTGAACTTAAAGGAAAAGCATTAAGGTCCATCTTTTAAAGGCCTAAAATCTATCCTAAATCCAACCTGCAGGCTGAGCTGTATTCAAGGTTCAAGGTAAAGATTACACACATTGATAGAATCCCTGAATCTGCAGTGCTCCCATCCCAATGAACCCACACTAAACTCATAAAACATGGAAACAGAACATTGAACAACAAGGAAAGAACAGTTGAACCATTCAAATCTGAATGTTTAGTGGTTTATACCTGTATGATGACAACCACAACATTGCTGGTCCAAATCCAACCAGGGCTCTTTGCATTTCACCTCTCTCTACTTTTGAAGTTGCCTCTGGACTGTAATCAATAAAAAGCAAACACTTCCAAGGAGTCTCTAATCTGTCAGCACTAAATTCATGAAAACAAAGTCAAAGAACAAATCAAACCAAAGCATTAAAGAGTACAGAGATACCAACTTAACAAAAATGGCTGAGACCACATCAGCCAGGACTCAACATGTGTTTGATCAGCATGAGGAAAACTGTTCACACTGGGACACAAACTCTTCTGGTTTAGTTGAAGGCTCAGTTTTTAGCAGCATCTTCACTCAGATGTTCCTGTGCCTGTGTCGTGGACATCAGCTCTGCTGTAATTATATGTGTTATTAACTTTATTTAGAACACTTCAGAATCAAGGCTCTTGACACTAATATTATACTTGCGTTCAAGGTTTTACCCCAGTTGTGATGTTTCTTTATCTGGGCTGCCATTCAGTTCATCGTAGTATTTCTTCACCATCGCAAGTTCTGTTGGAACATCTAAAAATACAAAATGCACTTTGGAATTTGTTACTTTCTTTAACATCGATGGTATATTTACAGTCTATGCTTAGACTGCTCTCCCCGTGACCCGGCCCCGGATAAGCGGAAGATAATGGATGGATGGATGGATTGCCATATTTACAGGATTCTTAGAGTTTAGCTTCTTAAGATGGTGGTGGCACGTGCAGACGCAGCGACTCATGGCTCTCCCTATTTCTACCTTCACTGCTAAATACTATAGTCATTTGGACTTACTGGCCATTGGATTTCAGCAGAAGATGACTGTTTCCAGCGACTTTCACCGCACTTTCAATATACAGGACGAAATGGAACGACCAGCGGGATCTCCGTGGATTGTTGTCCGGTACTGCAGGGGACGCAGACGACGGCACGAGAGGAAACTAAAGCGGGACTGGAGACCCGGGCTACTAGCTAGGCTAAAGAGACAACCACTTAAGCCCCATCTGCCGAGCCTCTACCTCACCAGCGCCAGATCCCTGCTACAGTAAAAGGACGATCTGGAATTACAACTGGCTTGGAATCGTTATGTTCATGAGTGCTGTGTGCTCATCACCACAAAGACCTGGCTACATCCACAAATCCCAGATGCCATAGTGCAGCTAGCAGACTGCACGCTGCACCACTGGGACAGGAACAGAGACTCCGGTAAGAACAGAGGAGGTCAGGTGACAGAACTCTGTACAGGACCGCTCATGCTGACCTAAGGAGAGGCATCAGGGCTGCCAAAGTAGACTACAAGAGGAGGATCATCTCACCAGCAGCAACCCCCAACGGGTTCGGCAGGGCACACAGAGCATCACGAACTACAGAGGCTGTGATGTAAAATCTGGAGACTCAGGGGTGGCACTGGCAGAATAACTGAACAGCTTCTTCGCCTGCTTTGAGACTCAAACACAGCACTCAGCCACTCCACTGCAACCCCCTCCAGCCTCCAGTACCCACCCCCGACACGCACACACACTCACTCTGGAGGTGCAGGATGTAATAATAATAATAATAATAATAATAATAATAATAATCAGAATCAGAATTGTCCTGTTACCAATACGTGTTAAGATACTCTGTGTATGTTAACGTAGATAAACAGCAAGCCATACTTGTTTTCACAAGCCAGGATCTGAGCGTCTTGCTCCTTTATTACAGTCTTCTTAAGACAGCTTACAATTTAACATTGTGGCTTGAAGTCACAGGACGTATTCATAGTTATATGGATCTACTGATATGCTAATTAGATCGTTAACACACGTGAATGGCCGCATTGATATGCTAATACATTGAAACAAGCTAGCGGGATGCATGGGCTAGGTCTATTTCCTGGTAATAAACACGTACAGAAAAACGATCTCTAACAGAGCTTATGCAACTTATAAAGGTAATACATTCTTATTGCTTTAGCTACTAAACACTTAATGAACTTACAGCCATTGCTTTCGGAGGTTTGGATGAGTTATAAGACACAGGAACAACTTGGGCATGAGTAGGCAGGCTTACTCATAGACATATATATATACATATATATATATATATATATACGTATATGTGTCTATGGGCTTACTGACAAAACGATTTTCCGAGATTGCGCTTCCGCTACCCACAATGCATTGCAACCATCAACTAGGCTTCAAAATAAAATACAGCTAAACAAATACTGACCGCATAATCATTTTTTAGCTTGTACTTTTAATATGAATTACAACCAATGAATTATGGAATATTTAATACTAACTTATTAGGAACTTTTTAACCTTTTTATCAAACACATTTTACTGAGGGCAGAACAATAATCATAATCATAATCATAATATTAATCTAATCTAATCAGATGTAAGATGTGTGGAGCAAGCCCAGATGGAATATCTGGGAAGGTGCTCAAGGCATGCGCTTTCCAGCTCTCACAGGTCTTCACTGTCATCTTCAACCTGTCCCTCACACAAGTAGCCATCCCACCTTGCCTGAAATCAGCAACAATCATTTTGGTTCCCAAAAAGTCTCCTACAGCAAGCCTCAATGATTACCGCTTCATTGCACTCACTCCAATAATCATCAAAAGCTTTGAGAGACTGGTTCTAAAGCACATTAAAGCCTGTTTCCCTCCCACCCTGGACCCACACCAGTTTGCCTACCGGGCAAACAGATCCACAAAGGACGCCATAGCCATAGCTCCCCCTGGAACACCAGGGGAACTATGTCAGGATGCCCTTTGTTGATTACTGCTCAGCCTTTAATACAATAATTCCAGACATTCTGGCCACCAAGCTAACTGACTTGGGGTTCCCACCACCCACCTGCACCTGGATGAAGGACTTTTTGATCAACTGACCCCAGCATGTGAAACTTGGCCCCACTTCTCCTCCATCCACACTCTCAGCACCGGTTCTCCTCAGGGTTGCGTGCTGAGCCCACTACTATTCTCCCTCTGCACAGCCAACTGCAATCCCACCTACCCAGAAAACATAATTCACATATGACACAACGGTGGTGGGGCTGATTTTAAGGGGAAACGAGGCAGCCTACAGATATAAGGTCCTGAAACTTGGTGAGTGGTGTTCAGTGAACAACCTTGAAATGAACATTGCAAAAACCAAGGAAATCATCCTTGACTTTAGGAGGAATAGTGCTCACCCCACCCCATTATAGATCAACAACGAATGTGTAGAGAGGGTCCAGACCTTCAAGTTCCTCGGTGTCCACATCTCTGCAGACCTATCCTGGTTGAGAACACCACAGCGTTGGTCAAGAAGGTCCAGCAGTGGTTACACTTCCTGAGGGTGCTCAGTAAGGAACACCTGAACACACGGCTGCAAGTGACCTTCTATCGCTCCTCAATAGAGAGCCTGCTGACTTACGTTGCCACAGTGTGGTACTCTGGTTGCACTGAGGTCGACAAGAAGAGGTTCCAGAGGGTAGTAAACATGGCACAGAAGATCATCGATTGCCCTCTGCCCTCCCTGCTGGACACCCACAACTCCCGTTGTCTCAGCAGGGCCACAAACATCATAAAGGACACTACCCACCATGTTTTCTACCTCTTTGACCCGTTTCCTTCTGGCAGGAGCTAGGACCATACGGTCCAGAACAAACAGACTCGGAAAAAGCGTCTTTCCCAAGCTGTCACCATAATAAACTCAAACCTGCATTGAAAAAAATAACCTGCACTGCTGTCACTTCCCGTGGAATGTAACTTGTACTGTTGTCGTTTTCGGTGAATATAACTACCTCACCCCCCCGACGAATCGCCACCTAATCGCGGTGGAGGGGTTTGAGTGTCTCTGTGATCCTGGGAGCTATGTTGTCCGGGGCAATAGCCCCTGGTAGGGTCTCCCAAGGAAAATTGGTCCTGGGGGAGAGACCAGACAAAGAGCGATTCAGAAGACCCTGATGACAGCTAGGAAAAGGAAAGCCGCCACCTCGCCCGGGTTAGGGACACCGGGGCCTCCTCCTGGAGCCAGCCCTGGGAGGGGAGCTCGAAAGAGAGCACCTGGTGGTTGAGCCTTGGGGCCCCGTGGGGCTTGATCGGGCACAGCCCGAAGAAGTTACACGGGGCCGCCGCCCAGTGGGCCCACCATCCGCATGGCAGGAAATCGGGGTCGGATTCTATGCACACCGGGCAGTAGGCAAGAGCGGGCGTCTGGGCGCACTACCCCCTGGTGGCGTAGACTGGTTCTGGGGACGTGGAACGTCACCTCACTGGCGGGGAAGGAACCTGAGCTGGTGCGGGAGGTGGAGCGATACCAGCTAGATATAGTTGGGCTCGCCTCCACGCACAGCAAGGGTTCTGGGGGGGTGATTGGGAGGAACGGCCTGCCCGATCTGAACCCGAGTGGTGCTTTGTTATTGGACTTCTGTGCTCGTCATAGATTGTCCATAACAAACACCATGTTCGAGCATAAGGTGGCTCATAAGTGTACCTGCTACTAGAGCACCTTAGGCCAAAGGTCGACGATCAACTTTGTAGTCGTATCATCAGACCTGCGGCCGTATGTCTCAGACACTCGGGTGAAGAGAGGAGCAGAGCTGTTAACTGATCACCACCTGGTGGTGAGTTGGATCCGATGGCGGGGAAGGCTGCCGGACAGACCTGGCAAACCCAAGCGTGCAGTGAGGGTGAACTGGGAACGTTTGGCGGAGGACCCTGTCCGTAGGGTTTTCAATTATCACCTCCAGAGGAGTTTCTCCTGCATTCTGAGGGAGGTTGGGGATGTGGAGTCGGAGTGGGCCATGTTCAAAGCCTCCATTGCAGAAGCGGCTGTTAGGAGCTGTGGTCAGAAGGTCTCTGGTGCCTGTCGTGGTGGCAACCCAAAAACCTGTTGGTGGACACCGGCAGTAAGGGAAGCCGTCGGGCTGAAGAAGGAGGCGTTTCGGGCCTGGTTGGCTCGGGGGTCTCCTGAAGCAGCAGACAGGTACCGGTTGGCCAAAAGGGCTGCAGCTGCGGCAGTTGCGGAAGCTAAAACTCGGGTGTGGGAGGAGTTTGGTGAGGCTATGGAGAAGGACTTTAGGTCGGCCTCGAGGAAGTTCTGGCAAACCGCTCGGCGCCTCAGGAAGGGGAGGCAGGGCTTTGCCCAGGCTGTGTACGGGAGGAGAACTGTTGACCCGTACTGGGGACATCGTCGGGCGGTGGAAGGAGCACTTCGAGGAACTCCTGAACCCGGTAAGCACGTCCTCTGCGGAGGAGGCAGAGCCTGAAGACTTGGGGGAATCTTCGTCCATATCCATGGTAGAAGTTGCCAAGGTGGTTAAAAAGTTCCTCAGTGGCAAAGCGCAGGTGTGGACGAGATTCGCTCTGAGATGCTAAAGGCTCTGGACATTGTTGGACTGTCTTGGCTGACACGTCTCTTCAATGTCACGTGGGCATCGGGTACGGTGCCTGTGGAGTGGCAGACCAGGGTGGTGGTTCCCATCTTCAAGAAGGGGGACCGGACGGTGTGTGCCAACTACCGGGGTATCACACTTCTCAGCCTCCCCGGGAAAGTTTACTCTAGGGTGCTGGAAGGGAGGCTCCGATCTATTGTCGAACCTCGGATTCAGGAGGAACAATGCGGATTCCATCCTGGGCGTGGAACAGTGGACCAGCTCTTTACTCTTGCGGAGCTGCTAAGGGGAGCATGGGAGTTCGACCTGCCAGTTCACATGTGCTTTGTGGATCTGGAGAAGGCCTACGACTGTGTCCTCAGAAGGGCTCTGTGGGGGGTACTGCGGGAGTATGGGGTGCCGGGCTTGTTGCTCCGAGCCATTCGGTCTCTGTACAACCAAAGTGAGAGCTGTGTCCGCATTCTCGGCATAAAGTCAAACATGTTTCCAGTGGGTGTTGGACTCTGCCAGGGCTGCCCTTTGTCACCGATCCTGTTTGTGGTTTTCATGGACAGGATTTCTAGGCGCAGCCGTGGTGAGGAGGGTGTCCGGTTTGGGGACCTCAGTATTGCGTCTCTGCTTTTTGCAGATGATGTAGTGCTGTTGGCTTCATCAGACCGTGACCTTCAGCATGCGCCGGAGTGGTTTGCAGCCGAGTGTGAAGTGGCGGGGATGCTGATCAGCACCTCCAAGTCCCAGGCCATGGTTCTCAGCTGGAAACCGGTGGAGTGCTCCCTCCGGGTTGGGGGGGAAGTTGCTACCTCAAGCGAGGGAGTTTAAGTATCTCGGGATCTTGTTCACGAGTGATGGGAAAATGGAGCGCGAGATGGACAGGCGGCTGGGTGCAGCGTCAGCAGTTTTGCGGGCACTGTACCGGATATGGGGTGAAGAGGGAGCTGAGCCGTAAGGCGAAGCTCTCTGTTTACCAGTCCATCTACGTTCCAACCCTCACCTATGGTCATGAGCTCTGGGTAGTGACCGAAAGGACAAGATCGCGGGTACAAGCAGCCGAAATGAGCTTCCTCCCCAGGGTGGCTGGGCTCAGCCTTAGAGATAGGGGAGAAGTTCGGACATCCGGAGGGAGCTCGGAGTAGAGCCGCTGCTCCTTCGCGTTGAAAAGAGCCAGTTGAGGTGGTTTGGACATCTGATTCAGATGCCTCCAGGAGGCTTCCCTTGGAGGTATTCCGAGCATGTCCGCCTGGGAGGAGGCCCCGGGGCAGACCCAGAACCCGCTGGAGGGATTATGTATCTCGTCTAGCCTGGGAACGCCTCGGGATCCCCCAGGATGGATAACTACCTCACCACCCATAATGTACATACCACTCATAGTGCACATATCAGCCATTCATAGTGTAAATATTACCGTTTACTACAAATTGTGTATTATAGTGTCTTTCTTTTCTCTTTCTTACAGAGTTTCAGAACATTTTATTATGTATACTGCTGGAACATTTAGGGAGCGGCTCTTTAAATTTCATTGTATTTATAATAATGACAATGAAGTCTTTCTATTCTCTTCTCTTCTATTCTCTTCTACTCTACATGAATGACTTGGCTTTGATATGTTCCTGTTACCTGGGATGGAGTTGTCATCTGTCTTCATTGAGAGCTCAATGGATTCCATCATGGATTTCTCCAGTCTCTCCAGGACGTCCTCCTAATTCAGAATCAAAATCTTTATCCATCATCACAGAGCCAGATGCCCTATTTTACAATCTCATCATATTTCATATTTAAAAATTTGACAAACCATCAAGTCATGCAGATGGTTCAAGACGGCAACTTTCGCCATCTCAAACATGATGATATTTTCATGTACATGTCTGGCAATAGTGTCCCTCATTTTCACCAGTGAGCCTTTTCCCCTAAACTCTGCTGCTTCTACAAAAAAAGACAAAAATGTTGTCAAACTGAATCAATCAATGAAAATGTGTATTTAATACACATTAAATGTATACAGTGACAGGATGTGTACATCTGATCTTCCTCCTTACTTCTGTAGCACTCCTGCATGATTTCCTCTATTGTCTCTGTCAGACTGCTGTAGATGGTTTTCTTTCGCTCCCGGATGATCTTGTTGAGTTTTGCCTGAATTTTTTCTTCCTTAAAAACAGAACATGATAAATTGATGAACATTATTTTACCCAATCAAGAAAACACAAACCAGGTTAATGTTTCAGTGTTTAGATTGCTTTGGTGGATCTTCTTGTGTTTCTCTTACTCGGCTGCTAATGTACTAATGAACAGGATGATACTAGTTTTATCTTTACCTCTGTTTTGAGAAAGTTCAGTTGTAATTCAACATCTTTGTACTTTTGAATCAACTCATCTGTGTCAAGTGAAAATGTATCAATGACTCCACTGAATGGTCCACGTTTGACTTCATTTCTGAAATAAGGAGAAGTGTTTCATTAACATGTATCGAAAAGTTTGTACTATAGAGTTCATTCATTGCATTCTTCATTGTTGTAAAATGGGTCAACATCAATGTTCTCATTCAGTCTCTTCTTACGGGAAGGTCTTCCTGAATTCCTCATCAATGCTGCTTGTCAGATATGAAGATAACTTCATGTTGACGTTTATTTGTTTCCCTTTTTTTGGTTTGTGGATGCCACCGTTCTCAACTACAGACTTCAGTGTCTTGTGAAATGCATTACCACGCACCTTTCTCTGAAATACAAAACACACAACTTTCAACATGTTCATATAAAGTGCAAAATAAGTTGTTTGATATGATTATAATTCAGATATGTACAGGTTGTAATATGGACTTCAAGGTTTTGTCACATGAGGTTTTGGATGTTTGAACCCCCTCTTTGAGGCATCTTTCAAACATGTAGTAGGCCTCTTCCATGGGTTTTCTGACTTTACAGAGTTCACGCCTCAGGTTTTCTTCAAGGTCTGTGCACACTTCTGCTTTTTTGTCAGCCTGAAATTAAAAACAAGCAAACAATGCTTTTATTTAAAGCAAAGAATACATACTACCAGACTTGAACTGAGTCAGTCAATGTCATTCTGGATAGCGATGTACCCACTGTTTCAGATTTTGTTCAGAGTTTACGTTGTTGCTTTTTGGGACCCCAAACTGAGAGGCTGATATGTTTTCAGACTATGTAGGTATTTGGCTGTGGCTGACTTCCTTGCAGTCATCTCATGGTTTCCATTTGCTGGTGGAACTCCAAGGTATTTGTAGCTGAACATCTGTTGTGTTACCCTCTGGTAGTTCAACCCCTTCAGTGATGATCATCTTGCCCCACTTGGATATCATCTGACCACACTTGTCCAGTCCAAATGGCATGGATGGATCAGTGAGTCAATGTCTCGCTGATTTCTGGCGTACAGCTTGATGTCGTCCATGTAGATTAGGTGGCTGATGGTTGTTCCACTTCAGAACTGGTATCTGATGCCACTCTTTGTCATGATCTAGCTGAGGGGCTACAGGCCTATGCAGACCAGTAGGGAGACAGAGCATCTCCTTGGTATATTCTGCACTTGATTCTAATCTGTACAACTGGCCTTGATTGGTCTCTAGTGTTGTTTTCCACAGCCACATTGAGTTCTTGATGAAGGCTCTTAGTATACTGTTGATGTTGTACAGTTCCAAACACTGCAGTATCCATGTGAGACACTGAGTGGTCTTGTGGTCAATCCAGGAAGTGCATAGATTGTTTTTTTTCTGGTCTTACAGTCTTGAGTGACTGCTCTGTCGATCAGTAGCTGGTGCTCAGCTCCCCTGGTGTTACCAACTCCTGTCTTGGCCCTGCTCAGGTATTGAGGCATGTGCCTACACATCTCAGCTGCTATGATGCCTGACAGTAGCTTCCATGTTTTGCAGAGACAGGTTATTGGCTGGTAATTGGATGGGATTGCTCCCTTCTGGGGATCCTTCCTTGTGTTACCCACTCTGGGTGAGTCCCATCCATTAGCAGCTGGTTTATTTGTGCTGCCAGTCATCTATGGAGTGCAGTTAGCTTCTTTAGCCAGTAAGGTTTGGATCATGTTGGGACCTAGTGCTGTCCAGCTTGTCAGTCTCAACACTCTGTCTTGGATGTCTGCCATCATGATGGTCACTGGGTCTTGTTCTGGGAGATTGTTGTGGTCTGCTTTCAGGTCTTTCAGCCACTGAGCATCGGTTTTGTGTGAAGCCTCCTTCTGCCATATACTTTTTCAGTACTGTTCAGTCTCAGCCCTGGGTGGGACTGTTCTCATCTCATTAACCTCCCACTGAGAGTACACTTGGCATGGTTTGGTGAAGAGCATTCTGTTGATCCTCTTCAGAGGGATGACCAGGGCTGTGAGCCTTTGTTTGGCAGTCTCCAGTGCCGCAGATATGAAGAGCTTGTTGTATTTCCAAGGTAGTCCTTTCTTCATCACACGTTACTGTACTTCTGATAGCTGGCTAACGTCCCTCCTTGTTGCCTTTATCTTGGCCTCCAGCCACTTTCTCCATGGGGCATCCTGCTTCTTATTTTGTATGATGTTCTTAGTCAAGGATCTCTAGGATTACGGTTGCTGTTACGTATATCAACCTACTAGTCTTAGTGTGGTCACAGTAGAGATAGTTAGTATAGATGCATTACATATGACGCAGACCTTGTTCACCTGTGCAACAACCGAGCCAATATGTTTCTTATAACTATTGTACCACTAATATGTGAGGTAAGGTATTTAAAGTCAAAGATGGCGGAGTAGGATCGTGAGGCTGAACTCTCTTCCCCCGGGCCTCTTTTCACTGCAAGCTAAATAGTCATTTTGTGACAATTGCTACGTAGTGGACTGCTTGAAACAATTCGCCTCTGATGCCGCGTAGTAAAGATAAATCGGCTTCGTCAAAAATGGATAATGAAGAAACTTGTTCAAGACCGCTCACATCTGCGCAACTTGAATTGACTCTCAGCAAGTTTTTTGATGAAGCCGAGAAAAAGTCTCAGGAGAGGTTTGAACTTCTGGAGAATCAGCTCGGTTCAATACAAACGACGCTTGACACGCATGCCAAAGACATAGAGGAACAAAGGGCTACTGTTACGGCTTTGCAAACCAACGTGGAGAAGAATGAAAATCTCACCCGCAAGCTGGTCGACAAAGTGGCAAAGATGGAAGATAAACTTATCCAAATGGAAGACCAAAGCCGGCGTTGTAATCTGCGCATCATGCATTTAAAGGAAGGACAAGAGAAGAATAATGCACTGTCCTACCTGTCTGCAGCTATTCCCACATGGTTACCGGGGCTCGCATGTGATCCACCAGAGTTCATGCGCGCTCATCGCATCGGTCCTCCCCGAGAGTCGTCGTCTCCTCCGAGGGCGATGATTGTTCAGTGTCTGCGTTTTACGGATCGGGATCGCATCCTCAACGAGGCGAGAAAGGGCATGGTGCAGGTTGCTGGCCATTCCATCCAGTTCGCCCCTGACTTCAGCGATTTCACGGCTAAGCGACGCCGACCTTGTTACCCTGTCATGCATCGGGCGCGTACCCTCGGCCTGGAAGCGTTTTTGCTGTATCCAGCTATCATTAAAATTACAAGCGGCTCTGGAAGGCACCTTTTTGACACTCCATCCGCTGCGGAAAAGTTTCTCTCGGACTATGAAGCCTCCAAATTGCCTAGCCACATTAGCTAGTAAGTTTGTGTATACACGCAGACATGGAGCATGTTTGTTTTGGTTCCGGGCGTAATGACGTTACCGCGTAATTTTTTGTGAACGTGAACGTTGTTCGATGAGGCTTTTTCTTTTCTTTGATTATATAACTGATATAAGTTGAACAATTATGAAGCAGTAATGCTGCTTGAACTCGTGAAAAATGTTTATTTGTTCTTTAAGTGACTCTAAACGTGAGTGATATATATATATATATTTTTCCTTCTACTAGAAGTGATTTTTGTTCAACTTTGGGGGAAGGAGTAAGAATGGCATGAAGCTTGAGAAGTTAAGGAGGATTTGTTGCACTTGTTTGACGCTGATTATGGACTTTGGGGGTTTGAATGGGTGTGTGTGTATGAGTGTGAGTATTTCTGGAATGGGTCCTAGTAGCTGTAGATTAAGTGAGACATTGATACAAGATACGTAATAAAGAATGGTGACTTTTATGAATTTACCGAAGAAAGGACTAAAACTGGCACATCTTAATATTTGCAGTCTCAGGAACAAGGTAACAGATATTTCAAATATTTTATTAGAAGGTAATGTGCATTTATTAGGGATTACTGAGACTCATCTAGATTCTACATTTGAAGATTTTGCTTTAAATATCCCAGGGTACAGTATATACAGGAAAGATAGAAATGCAAATGGTGGCGGTGTAGCAATATATGTACAGGAACATATACCAGTCAAATTGAGAACGGACTTAATGCTACCTGAGATTGAAGTATTGTGGCTTCAAGTCCATATTCCACATTTAAAACCATTACTGGTTTGTTGCTGCTATCGTCCACCAAAAACAGATTCTACATATTTAAATGATTTATGTGCAATGATAGACAATGTTTGTGATACTCAAAATGAAATTTATATTATTGGTGACTTTAATATAGACTGGAATTCACAACAATGTCCTTTAAGGAACAAACTGCATTTAGTTTCTGAGGCATGTGGCCTAAAACAACTAGTAACAAAACCAACTCGGATATATTGTAGAAGTGATGGATCTAAAACCTCGACTTTGATTGATCATATATTTACAAACTCAGCTGATCTTTGTACTAAAGCTGTATCAATCCCAGTAGGCTGTAGCGATCATAACTTAACAGCAGTTGTAAGAAAAACTAAGGTTCCTAAAGGCGGGCAAAAGATAATATTAAAAAGGTCTTACCAACATTTCAATGAAAATACTTTTATTGAGGATATTGGTAATATTTGTTGGAAGGATGTATTGGAAAATAACAATCCGGAGGAAGCAGTGGAGGCTTTTAATGGGTTGTTCTTACAAGTAAGTAATAAACACGCTCCTCTTAAAAAGAGAACAGTCAGGAACATAAGAACAGGTTGGATCGATGCAGAACTCAAGGATTGTATGAAACAAAGAGATGAAGCCCAAAAGGTGGCAAAAGCTTCAAATTATAAATCGGATTGGCAGATATATCGCAAGTTGAGAAACTATGTAACACATTTAAATAAAAAGAAAAAGAAGTTATATTTTAAAAATCTGATTAGTAATGAGAAACATGATAATAAGAAATTATGGAGTATTCTCAACAATATGCTGGGAAGGAAGGGAAAAACGATACCATCATTTCTTGAATCGGGGGGTACTTTTATAACAAAGCCACATGAAATTGCTAATCACTTGAACAATTATTTTTGTGATAAAATACACAAACTTAGAGGCGAGATGGGACAAACTAATAATGCACAATCAGAAACATTAATAAGGAACAGTATTATGATGGGAAAAAATTGCATGTTTGACTTTACTAATGTTACTGTGGAGCAAGTTAGAAAATTATTGTTGGAATGTAAAGAGAAGCCAGCTGGTATAGATAATATTGACTCGAAACTATTGAAACTTGTTGCAGACATTGTGGCAAAGCCTATTTCTCATATTTTAAATTTGAGTATAGATAAGTGTGTCTTTCCTCAGGCTTGGAAAATGGCAAAAATTGTGCCTTTGCCAAAAAGTCCAACTGTATCATTCTGTGGCTCTAACAGTAGACCAATCAGCTTGTTGCCAGCTCTCAGCAAAATTATGGAGCGAATTGTTTTTGAACAAATCCAAAAATATTTTTCAGACAATCATTTAAATACAGATTTTCAACATGCATACAGAGCAGGGCATTCTACGACTACAGCTATGGCCCAGATGACAAGTGATTGGGTGACAGCATTAGATAACAAAAGATTGGCAGGAGCTGTACTTTTAGATTTTAGTTCAGCATTTGATCTTATTGATCATGAACTTTTGCTCTGTAAAATGCATTGTTATGGGTTCAGTTCAACAGCATCACGTTGGCTTCAGAGTTACTTAGGGAATAGGAGCCAAAAAGTATTTTTTAATGGAAGCTTCTCAGATGGAAAGAATATCTCCTGTGGTATACCACAGGGAAGCTGCTTAGGACCACTCCTGTTCTCTATATACACAAATGACTTGCCACTAGTATTAAAAAAAGCAAAAATAGCAATGTATGCTGATGACTCAACAATATATTCATCAGAAACCAAAATAGAAGAACTTGAAAATGTTTTAATGACTGACTTAAGATCTATAGATGAGTGGGTCACAAATAACAAGCTTGCTTTGAATATTGGTAAGACAAAGAGCATTGTGTTTGGAACCAGAAATATGCTGTTGAATGAACCCAAACTGAATTTGGTGGTCAAAGATAAAACTGTAGAGCAGGTCATGGAGACCAAACTTCTTGGTGTTGAGATTGACAATAAGCTATCCTGGTCTAAACATATTAGAACTGTGGTGCGTAAGATGGGCAGAAGTCTCTCAACAGTCAGAAGATGTTCTCATATGTTTCCTCTGAACATGACCACAGATGTTATTAAAACCCTTGTACTGTCACAATTAGATTACTGTTCTGAAATTTGGTCATGTGCTGCTCTGTCAGATTTAAATGTTTTACAAATCATTCAAAACAGAGCAGCTAGATGTGCTCTTAGATGTCCACTTAGAACCAATGTAAACTGGATGCATAATGCGTTGTCTTGGCTAAAGATAAATGAGAGATTCAAAGCATCACTGTTAAATTTGACAAGAAATATCATTGAATTTAAATTACCGAATGTACTCTATCAAAGGTTAGACTTTAGTTTCGATGTTCATTGTTATGAAACTAGACATGCCACAGAGGGCCGATTTAAATTACCTTCAGTAAATGGAAATATAGGAAAAAGTAGTGTGATGTATAGAGCGATGACTAACTGGAATGCTTTGCCAAGCGACATCATTTATGCAAACAGTAAACGCCAGTTTAAAGTCCTCTTGAAAAGGCATCTTCTTTTATGTTAATCTTTGGTACAGATGTATTTGTTTTGTTTGCTTTTGTTTATGTTTTTTGTGGAAACTATTTGTTGAAGTTATGTCTTATTTAAATATAAAACAAACTAGGTCCCTTGAACCAGGTCTTTAAGTTGGTGTGTATGGGTGTGAATGTGTGTGAATGGTTGGGGGTGGGGGGGATTGTCATTTTATTTTTATGATTTTCAGTGTCAAAGTGTATTGTTTGCCAACAGACTCCAGGAAGAGTAGCTGTGCTAGTCACAGCTAATGGAGTTCTTAATAAATAAAAATAAAGACTCATAGCATTAAGAACCTTGCCTAAGGGCCCATGCTAGACTTACCATGCCCAAGTTTGCCAAGTTTTTAATTAAACTGACTTTTGTGCACTGAAACCTATTTATTTGCAATAATAATAGTCTTGTCAGTTCATATTAATAACAGTTTTAACAACCAAAGTCAACGAAAAAGGTTTATATTACTTAATCTTACCACTTGTCTACAGCTGGCCCCTTGCATCAAAGAGAGAATCCCATAAGCTCCAGACACGTAGTTTAACGTCTCTGAGTGACAGTCATTGAGATCTCGCAAAAACCCCTGAAGTTTTGGAATTTCTGTCAGAAAAAAAGCAGTTTGCTTGGTACATTCTTATATTACATGCATGGAAATTTCAAATTTCCAATTAGTTAGTCTTGTTTGAATTAAAGTAGCTAAAGCGCGCTAAAACAAAACATGTATTTGATCTACAGGTTTTCTGTTACCTACAAAGTATTCACATATGGAGACTTCACCTACCAGTGTCCTCTGGATTTAGACGCTTTCTTTTCAGGAACTCTTTGGAGCTCACTGAGAACACTTCGAGGCAGTCATCTTGGAAGTGTTTCTACAGAAGATGGGATTCAAGTCATGCTTGCAGTGGTAAACAATCTTAGATTTTGTGTCAGTCTATAAAACTCACCTTGACCTTGTTTAGCTTGTGGAATTCTTTCCTCACTACTTCCTTGACTTTCATGTTTCTTTGAAATATGCGAGCATGAACATCAGCTGCTGAACTATGAGAAAAGATATTTGATATGAAAACATTATATAGATCTATTTGCTATGTTTGAACTCTTGGTCACCACATGCATCAGTGTCTGATTTGTATGTTTTACTTAAGTATTCACATTTGGCATCTTAATTAACTTACTGATCATCTGAATCTTCAATAACATCAGACTTGGTGCAGATGAAGTGAATTTGCTGACACTTGCCACCGTTTCCCATGAGGCTACAGGCACTTTTCAAGATCTCCCAGGGTTCTTTTTCCGCTGCTGCTCGATTGATTTCAGTCACAATCCACACAGTAGAACAATCTCCAACAATCTGAAAGGGTATAATAGCATGTTCATTGTTTTATAAATAGCTGCCGTTACAGTTTCTATGCGACACAGTACTATTCAATTAACAGCAGTACATGAGAATAAATTACCCCTTTCCACATTTTATCTCTGCTCTTGTTTCGGTCTCCGTTTCCAGGAAGGTCCACCAGAGTGACGTGTTGGAGAAGATCTTTATTTGGCACCTTGACAGTCACACACTTCACCAGTGGCCAACAATACCTTGGTGCTTCTTTGCCCTTTCCGTCACTGTAGTCACTTCTTGTGTATTTGACTAATTTTGCAGATAGCTCTTTGGCCTGCAATTAAAAACAAAAAGTTTGGTAATTTCATTATTCACTAAAAATGAACATTAAACATGACCTTTTTCATTTATTCCAAAATATCAATATGTGTATTATTATTCTGTAGAGATAATAAGTACACTCTTGGCCTCCCAAGCTGATCTTCATCCCTTTAGCAGAAATGACCTCTTTCAGACATTATGCATTATTGTCCACCACACTGGCATCAGCTTTTAGAAAATGTTTTCTTCCAAAAAAAATAGTGTGAGTTGCCAGATGTCGGATGGATTTGCTGCATGCACTGCCACACAACAAATGAATTAGATTAAAACCAGGGCTTTGACTGGACTCTGACCTTTTTACTGTGGCCAGACAACCTTATCTTTATTTCATCTTTCAGCCCAAAGCACTTTAACCCCTTGTCTGTGCCTTCATGTACATTGACAAACTGTTGTTTTGATCTAATGTTCTGGCACAACTTCGTACAATGTCTCAGTCTAGCCTGTTTATTTACAAGTTGTCAAAGCAAGAATGTTTCAGTATGGATCTGTAGCACTGAGCACACATGTATCAAGTCCAGTCCAAATAAAAAGTACTTCAAAAAAGTGTTAATTATACTCTGTTTACTTACACATTTGTTGAGCTTACCAAACTGAACAGATTAAACTACAAACCACAATAACTGCAAATTAACATTTCACTCCATCAGTCTGATGGCAAGAATTCTTTCTATGAAGTAATAAATCTTTTATATCTTACTGTTTCACACGTCAAAGTCTTCTTCTTGGACTGGAGAAACTCTGGAACTTCTCTGAAAGTTTTGTTGTCCATGAGGATTTCAGGGGATTTACGTTTCCATTCATCTCCATACAGTGCTGACAGCTTTTCAACAATGTCTCGATAATCTTCATCGTCATCATCATCTTCACCATTATCATCATCATTGTCGTCTTGATGTGCTTTATCTCCAAGAAACTGATACATCCACCACAACTCATCTTTCCACTCCTAAAAAACAAAGAGTAATTACTTATTTGCTTTACTAAATGGCATCAAGCACAACCAGGAACTTTTTGATATTCACAGCTGGTTTTACCTCGGTTGTAATGAACTCGATGTCTGCTTCGTACTTTGAGTTGCGGGTGTTTGCCTCCACTTGAATCATGACTGAGGTACAGGCACTGACACTTCCAGAGGGTAACAGATCCTTCTCTCCAATGACGGCATTTATCAAAGAGCTCTTTCCAGCCCCAGTTTTACCAAAGACACCGATCAGTTCCCTCTTGTCTGTCTCCAAATCACATATTTTATTCCTGTTTAGAATTTAAATATGAGCTAATTGAGTCATTTGATAAATACACAAACACTGAATAAGAGTCAAAATCAAGAAGACATCGGTCAGTGACCTGCCTGTGAAGCCTCATTTAAAAGTGGTGATTTAATATTTTATTACAAACAGTGCCTCCAAAGACTGCATGTATGTGAAAGATGATACACAGAGATAATTACACACTGAATAATTACCAGACTTTGCAGTTTCCATTTCTCAGCTCATTGTTTTGGTTTTCAGCTCACATATTTTTGGTCACTTTGAGTGTTTTTCAGACACAGCCAGCATTAGAAATGTGCACATTTAGCAGCTAGAGAGCCAGATGTTGTCTTTGGGAATTAGTGTACATCAAATGCGTTCATGTACAGTTGTGTGCGAAAGTCAGGGCACCCCTTTAAAAACAGCATATTTTATACATTAAAAAATTAATATCCATATTTATAGTCTCTCTGGGATATGGGAAAAAAAGACAATATTATCAGGAAACATTAATGCATAGTTACATTTTATTTTATAACTTGAACAAAATTACAAAAACAAAAAACATCATTTTGGCCTGTGCAAAAGTCGGGGCACCCTACAGCGTCAGTACCTTCAGTACTTAGTAAGACCCCCTCTGGCAGATATCACAGCTTCTAAACGCTTTTTATAGCCAACGACAAGTCTCTGGATTCTATCATTTGGGATTTTCCCCCATTCTTCCTTGCAAAAGGCTTCCAGTTCTGCAATATTCTTGGGTCGTCTTGCATGCACAGCTCTTTTAAGATCTACCCACAGATTTTCAATTATGTTTAAGTCTGGAGACTGTGAAGGCCCTTCCAAAACCTTCAGCTTGCGTTTCTTGAGGTAGTCCATGGTGGATTTTGAAGTATGTTTTGGATCATTATCCTGTTGTAGAAGCCATCCTCTTTTCAGCTTCAGCTTTTTTACAGATGCTGTGATATTTGCCTCCAGAATTTGCTGGTATTTAATGGAATCCATTCTTCCCTCCACCCGAGCAATGCTTCCTGTCCCACTGGCTGCAACACAACCCCAAAGCATGATGGATCCACCCCCATATTTAACAGTTGGCAAGGTGTTCTTTTCATGAAATGCTGCTCCTTTTTTTCTCCAAACATACCTTTGCTTATTGTGGCCAAAGAGTTCTATTTTAACTTCATCAGTCCACAGCACTTGTTTCCAAAAGTCATCAGGCTTCTGTACATGTTCTGTTGCATATTTTTGACGTTGTATTTTATGATGAGGACGGAGGTAAGGTTTTCTTCTGCAGACTCTTCCATGAAGGTCTTGTTTGTGCAAGTATCGCCGCACAGTGGACGGGTGCACTACCACTCCTGAGTCTGCTAAATCTTCCTGCAGGTCTTTTGACGTCAAATGTGGGTTTTGATTTACCTTTCTGACCAGCCTACGAGCTGTTCTGTCCGAGAGTTTCCTTGGTCTTCCAGATCTCATCTTGACCTCCACAGTTCCCCTCACCTGCCATCTCTTAATTATACCTCGCACTGTGGAAACTGCAAGCTGAAAACGTTTTGCTATCTTCTTGTAGCCCTCCCCGGCATTGTGGGCATCAATAACTTTCATTTTTTCTGTCTTACTTAGCTTCTTAGAGGAACCCATGATTGCTGTTGTTTGCACAGGTTTGTGGAGTCGCCATATTTAAGAAACCCTGAAATACACACCAGCTGGCGCTCCCTAATGACAATTGTTGACACATGCTTCAGGACTAATGAGCTGGTAAAGGTCTGAATTTGTTAAAAGAATCTGACACATTGAAACTCTCAGGGTGCCCCGACTTTTGCACAGGCCAAAATGATGTTTTTTATTTTTGTAATTTTGTTCAAGTTATAAAATAAAATGTAACTATGCATTAATGTTTCCTGATAATATTGTCTTTTTTTCCCATATCCCAGAAAGACTATAAATATGGATATTAATTTTTTAATATATAAAATATGCTGTTTTTAAAGGGGTGCCCTGACTTTCGCACACAACTGTATATCATGGCAGTCTTGACTTTGCAATGACTACTATAACTCTGAATTTTCCAAAATGGAATCACTGAAATCAGTGCATCTGTGTCACAGACAGACAACCATACATTTGTGGTTCTTTTGTAGATTGTAGCTCCTCTGGAAATATGACAAAATCTGCTGGGTGACAAATATACATACAGCAATTTGAATAATCAGTTCTGAGTGATGTACAGAGCTGTGTGAATCAAATTGCCTTTTGGCATGGCCTCTTAACTTTTTACGAGTGATTACAATGGACTTCAGCTGCTGGCTCCGCAGAGCCAATTTAAATAGGAACCACTTGATCCACTCATTAGACTTGGCCACAAACACTACAGTGGGAAAGTCTGAGTGTCAGGATCCCTGCTTCAGTATCATGTTCTGTGGAACTGGAGCTTTACACAAAGTAAGTGGAATAATGAAGAAGGAGGATTAAAGGAAGGAGGAGGTTTTGCAAATTTTTACCGTCGCTTTATACACAACTTGTCATGCCCTCTGGCTTTGGGTCTAGGTAGCGCAGCTCTCTCCCTTCCCCCTCCCCTTGTCTCCTCCTCTAGGTGGGCGGGGGCGCTGTGTGGTGGCTGGCTGGCAACAGGTGAGGGAGATAAGCAATCAGCAGATGAGACGCACCTGGGAGATTCCCGTCCTTGACTGAATATAACCTCACCTGGAGTCTTCAGTCTCCATCGGACCATTGAGCTGAACAGTCAGTCTCGTCTCAGCAAGTCTGGCCCCTCTGCTTGTATGCCTCGTCTAACTACCTTCTCTTTTGTCTCCAGTTGTGAACCTCTGTTTGCCGTGGTGTGTGATGAACCCTCCTCCCTCCCGAAGATCCGGACCGGATTAACGCAGAACTTCTCATTCCCCTCCAACCTTTCTGACGACAGCCACTTCGGATTCACCCCCTCCCTGGACAGATTCTCCCGGGCCTGGATGCTCGTTTCCCTCCACCGGCGTTTCACCTGCCAGGCCCTCATCTATCCGCCATGCTGCCACACGCCATGCTCCGCCTGCCTAGCCCCACAACTCCCACTCTCTGCTGTGCCTCAGCTTAGTTATGTGTTTGGTAGCTTTACCAGCTTCTTATTGTTTGTTAGTCAGCCTTGATGTATGTATGCTTGTTAGCTTCGCGTTAACAAGAACTGTGGTTCGCTACTTGCTCACATTAGCACTCGCTAGTCCTACTCCCGTTGAGAAGTCTGTGTCTGCACATCCCCAATCCCATCACCTTTTGTTTAGTTTCGTCACTCCTAGCTTTGTAGTACTGTGCGTTGGTTTGATCATTCTGTCCCGTTTTTGTTCATTAAAGCCTTTTATGGTGAAAACCTTTTGAGTCGTGTCTTGTTGTCCTGCACCTGAGTTCCTGGGTGTTCGTAACACAACTATAGTAAGATTGCTGCTCCCTTGACCTCACTGACCTCTGTAAACCGTCTCTTCTCTTGGACTCCCGAAGCAAGTCAAACCTTCCAAGAACTGAAGAACCGGTTCATCTCTGCTCCAATCCTGACTCAACCGGATCCGAGTTTACAGTTTGTTGTTGAGGTGGATACTTCTGACACCGGTGTTGGTGCTGTGCTTTCCCAGCGTTCCCCCACGGATCACAAATTACACCCTTGTGCATTTTCTCTCGCTGTTTGTCCCCAGCAGAGAGAAACTATGATGTTGGCAACCGAGAACTTCTGGCGGTGAAATTAGCCCTGGAAGAATGGCGTCACTGGCTGAAAGGCACTGAACATCCTTTTATAGTCTGGACAGACCAACAGAATCTCGATTATATCCATTCAGCTAAAAGACTGAATGCTCGTCAGGCCAGATGGACTCTCTTCTTTGGCTGTTTTAAGTTCTCCCTGACCTATCGCTCAGGATCTAGGAATGTCAAGCCTGATGCTCTTTCTCGTCAGTTCTCAGCGCAGGAAGACCCTGGGGAGCCAGAGCCCATTCTGCCCAGGACTTGTGAGGTGTCAACCCTCACCTGGGAGATAGAATCTAAATGCCCAGGAGCAGGATCCCGATCCAGGTAAAATCAGTAAAATCCTACATGTGTTCAGACTCCATGGAATTCCTGCAGATATCGTCTCCAATATAGGACCTCAATTCACATCAGAGGTTTGGAGAATGTTGGCACCGGGGAACGTAGTTGGGTCCCCAAACGTCTGATGCTGGACCCGACAATAATCCGGGAATTCCACCACAGAAGACCTGACCTGGTTGTTCGTGCACCTGGAGGTGCACTTAGATGGGGGCACTGTCACGCCCCCTAGTGTGGGTTAGTGGCAGTGCTCTGCCTCCTTGTTTCCCTTGTTTCCCTTTTCCTTTAGGTGGGCGTGGGCTTAGTGCAGGCGGTGAAGAATGCAACAGCTGTAACCACTTCAGCTGAGGAGGCACACCTGCGATTGAATGCCAGCTGCTACCACTTGGGACCAGTTTTAAGCCAGGCTCAGTCCATTCTCCAGCAGTGGACTGTTCTCTACTCTTATTCTGAATTACAACCAGTAACCGTGTGCTGCTCCAACTCCCTCAGCGATCACCACCTCTGCTTGACAGCAACCTCTGGTCACCCTCATCCGCATCTACTGCCTTCGTCTGCTTAGTCTGGAAAGACTGGCTTAGATCCCCATTCCCCTCCAACCTGTCTGTCTGCCATCTGCACCACCAACTCCACCCGCCTGCCCTTCCCCGTTCTCATAGTTGCCCAAATAAGTTTGCTAGTCTCAGTTTGTATTAGTTAGCTTCTGCCGTAGCCTGTCTGCTAGTCACCATTTTGGTGCTTTAGTTCTTGGTTATAGTTTTTGCCTTTAGCCTGTTGTAGGTCGTTACGCCCGTATGGTGCCTCCTTTTGTTTGTAGCCTCTGTTTAGCGTCTGTAGCTCTTAGCTTTATTTTGCCACCCAGGAGATCTGGTATTACACTTGTATGGTGCCTCTTTTGTTTGTAGCCTCTGTAGCTCCTAGTTTAACTTAGTCTCCCAGTAGGTCTGGTATTTACACTCGCTTGGTGTTTGTTTTTGTTTACTTAAATAGTTTGTTTCTGTTTGCTCTCCTAAGTGGGAATTACCTAGTTTGGGTTTGCGATCTCCTGAGTTTACATCCTGTATCATTCTTTGTTGTACTAAACCAGTAATTGTGAGTTCTGAGTGCTGTGCCTTACTGTCCTGCAACTGAGTCTCCGAACCGTCTGTAACATCTGTAGGACAGCATTCTTTCATCTACGTAATATTGTCAAAATCAGGAATATCTTGTCTCAGAATGACGCTGAGAAACTAGTCCATGCATTTGTAACTTCTAGGCTGGACTATTGTAATTCCTTATTATCAGGGTATCCCAATAATTCTCTTTAAAAACCTCCAGCTGATACAAAATGCTGCAGCCAGAGTTCTAACAGAGATCATATTTCTCCTGGATTAGCTTCTCTTCATGGACTCGCTGTAAAATCCAGGATAGAATTTAAAATCCTGCTTCTAACATAAAAACTGTTAATGACCAGCTCCATCTAATCTTAAAGACCTTATTGTACCTTATCATCCTAACAGAGTCCTTCGCTCTGAGACTGCAGGTTTACTTGTGGCTCCCAGAGTTTCCAGAAGTAGAATGGGAGGCAGAGCCTTCAGTTATCAGCTCCTCTGTTGTGGAATAGGCTCCCAGTTTGGGTTTGGGAGGCAGACACCCTCTCTACTTCTAAGATTAGGTTTAAAACTTTCCTATTTGACAAAACTGATAGTTAGAGCTGCTCAGGAACACCTGAGCTGTCCCTTAGTTATGCTGCTATAGGTTTAGACTGCTGGGGGACTCCCATGATGCACTGGGCACCTCTCCTCTACTCTCTGTATTGTCATATATGCCTATTACATATGACTAACCTATCTCCCCCAAAAAAAAAAAAAAAAACCAACCCCAATCCCAACCCCCCCATTGTCAGGACTCTCTTGTACAAGAGAGTTTGATCTCAGTACAAATAAATAATGCTAATTCATGCTAATAGTTCATGCTAATGTTGGTGAACTGTTGTAAAGACATTAAAGACAAACTCTTTCTGATGTCCCTGTGGATCTGGTACATGGTCAGATGTAGACCAGGGAAAACTTAATACTCACCTCAGGAAAGCATTGAGCTTTGTGTTGTCTTGGTTATGTAGTCTTGCAAGGACACATCCCATTATGTTTTTCACATCAGACAGTATGATTGCTTCTGTTGGTGTAAAGATAAGGAAATATTTAGCCAAAAGCATGAACCACTTTATTCAATTATTGTACAGTGTGGTGTAGTCTTAAAAAAGGAGAAAAAAGAGAGAACGAAATGTGAAACATGAGAGGAACTTTCTCCACAAAGTAAATGCAGGAAGCCTCAGAGTGTATCACACTTTAGCCACTCGCAAATTGAATGTAATATCCACTTATGCACATGCTGTTGACTGTTAAATTGATCTCAATAAAGAGTCACAGAAAGCCAATGAGAAAGTATTCTGCATTGCAGAAGGTGGCTGTTCGCTGACGTTGTTCATAAATAAATGTAATTACCTGTGTATGGTTGTGATCTAGTGTCACGTTGTCGTTTATTTGGTGACTGCTGTTTGCTGGATTCACCCTGAAGATCCAACTTTCTCTTTCCTTATTGGATTTTTTAGTGAGACAAAAACGTTAGCTTGGTGTCCCTGTTCTCTCAATGTTGACATTTTTCAGTGGAGTTATTTTGAATATTTTACAATCAATAAGAGGCTATGTATCTCACCTGTAGCACTTGTGGATGGCAAAACCTGCAGAAGGAAGAACATAACCATTTGTTGAACAGTATTTAATCAAGAAATAATGAAATAAATTATATCTATACATACATACAGTTGAAATGTGTTACCGACAATGCGGCGTGTCTCTTGTCTTGTGTCTGTGTTATACTGTGAGCTTTGTATGCATAAAAAATAAGGAGTGGTGTGTATTATTTAATATGAGGACATGGATTGCAAATGCTTATGAACTGAAGGCCAAGAATGAACAGAAAAGTGGTGAAAGAAACCAAAAAACGTCCAAACAAACCCCTTAATGAAATAAAATCCCCACAGTGCTGTCTCCACTTTTTAAAAAAAAAAAGCTTTAACTTATCTTATTCAAAATTATATGAAATCCCTGAAACTATGAAATACCTGTGAAAGTATTTTAAATGATTAAACCCACTCAATGAATTTTGACCTCTATGAAATGAAAATATTCTACGTTTTATTGAACCCACTTTACAGTCCCCAATACAGTCCCTTACATAATTTAAAGCCCTTTAAACCTTATTTTAAACTCCTTAACATTAAGTTTAACCCCAGAAATCAAATCCCCCCCCTGGTAAACCCGGTTACAGTTACACTAAAAAAATTCCTGGACCCAGACGGTGATCCGGAGCAGTACCAGTATTTCATCATTTGTTCCTTGTCCCATTTCACACAGTTCCTGAAAATTTCATCCAAATCTTTCCAATAGTTTTTGAGTTATTTTACACACAATAAAACAAACCAACCAATAAATTAACAAACAAACAAACAAACAAACCAACGCCGGCCATCACATAACCTCCTTGGCGGAGGTAATAACAAGTGATTATATTTAACATCCTCACTGGTCAGTCAACAGTGATCCGACAAGACTTAGGAGATGTTATTGTCTCAAATGCATATTCATACAGAATAAAAGCATGTCCACTCATCACACGTAAAATTCCTTCTTACCTGAGCTGAATCAGCTGCTTCTTCATGCTCCTGTTGACTCTACAGATACCATTTAATGCAAGTGCAAAGACATGCAAAGGTTTGAGCAGATAATGAAAATATAATCTGTATAATGAATCATATCTAATCAGTATTAAACTGTAATTAACTTACTTGAACAGGAGAATCAGCTGCTTCCTGATTTGTGTTTTGTTCGTCCTAGTGACAAAAAGATCCTTGTGAATGTTATTTTTGTCAATGAGATATTATAAACATTTATCTATAGACATCATCTTAATTTGAACGGAAGTTCACCTGGAGCAGCATGCATCTACATTAGTGAGCTTGATGACACCAAATGTAAAAGTGAGCAGAATATCTTTAAATGCAGAACATTACCTTTAACTGCTTGAGTCTCTTCTTGAATTTTGCTCTTGGTCCCACTTCTGGGATCAAGTCTTTAATGTCTTGATCATCAAGATAATATAGACTTTCCTTGTCAATGCTATGACCTAGAGTTAGAATATTTAGTTAAATCTTCATGTCATATATAAATAAATAAATATGATTTTCAAAGTGCTGCAGAAATCCATTCCATAAAGGAGTGGAACATGTGTGGACACAGCTGTTGATGTTTCAGTGTTTGTATGAACTGAATACATCTTAACTTTATCTAACAGCCTCCAAGATGCTCCAGCAAAGCTCATGTCTCTGCTTGTTTAGTGTGATAATGTACAAATGTTTCCTCTTCAGTGTTTTTGTTCACTCACAGATGAGAACTATACAACCAGCCCAACAATGCTGGACCAATGCCCTGTCCAGGGAGACGAGGCATTGGTCTGTGTTAGTAGATGTTATGTTTCATTACTGGCAGATGACATCAGTACTGTATAATACTATACCCAACAAGAATATATGCCAGTACTTTACCTTTGAATCTTTCAATGAGCTCACTTAGACCCCATTCAGTCAGTTTGTTACAGACAAAGTCATCCATGACCAAGAACACACACTGAAAGATAAATTAAAATGCTGTAATCAGCCATTACTGCTCAACATTTCAGAGAGTTACGATGAATTATCCCTTAAATGCATTTACATGGAGCCTATATAGGAAGATGAATGAGCTTTGAGTTGTGATTCAAGGTTAAATGGTTCACCTGATATTGAAGGAAATGCAGACCAGAGCTGGTGAGGAGTTCAGGAGGGGCGACGCCAGTCGAGAGACAAAGACCTGCAACAGGCAGCCAAAGACTTCAGGTACAAAATACAGCAGCAGTTCAAAAACAAGCAGGAGGCCAAAAACAGACGAGTTCAATAAAAAAAGGCTGGAAAGGTAAAGATCAGGTGGTAACATGAACTACATGAGAAAGGCAGTAGGAGTCGAACCTGTAGTAAAAGGCTGACCAGGGAACAAAGAGCATATGAGCAGGATGTAGGAGTGGTTCATCAGGTGATCGAGTAAGGTTGGAAAGGTTGAATAAGGACAGATGAGGATGATCCTCCCATGAAGATGGGAGTGGCTGCTCTGAAATACCAGGAGAGTTAGTGGAGATGGTGAAGACAGACAGCAGCAATGACTGGCTGATTAAATGAAGGAAGTTCAGTTTTGTCTTAGAGGAAACAACAAGCTTTAAAGCCACTGAGGTTAGAAAACAGTGCAATCAGATTGTTACTGTATATACACTGTAAAAAAACTTTTGTCTTTCCGTTTTGTGTTGTTTGCTCCAAATTTCATCAGTGTTCCTCTTTAAGAGATCAATAACCTACTACTGATAGGCTAATCAATGCAGAACAGCACAGCAGCATTCTGCATGTTATTTTATCATCTGGATGTAATTAGTGTTTTGTTTTTCCTTCAGGACTCAACATGTTTGCTCTGGTGTTTGTCTCCACCTCTCTCCAGCATCCTCTCCTCTCTGCCAACACAACTTTAACTGTAGAGCTGCAGTGTACAAACTTGTAATAGACATCATTAGTTTTACACATCAAGCAATGTGCAGTTAATCAGAGACAATGTCTTTACAGTCAGTCAGTGAAAATAGGCTACCTCTATTATTGGAGTTCTGACATGGATTTTTCAATGCAGAAATTCATCTAAATTTTCATTAAAACTTACAGTTATTCTTGTGGAGGTGTTGTAGTCACAAGGTGAAGCTTTAGTCGTGTTGTTTTTCTGCTTGAGTCATTAGAATATCCAAATTGTTCCTGGGTCACGTGTTCACATTATGTAATTTAATGATCCAACAGACCAAAGGTAGTTTCACTGATGGACACACCCAAACAGACAAACGGCTGCAATCAGAATCCACTGTGTTTATCCTGAAGTGATACTAACATGAAGCTACTTGTGTAGGTAGTAGGGTTGCCACCCGTCCCTTAAAATACGGAATCGTCCTTTATTTGACAATTAAGTTTTGTATTTTCATTAATGTTCCATACACGTCTGCCGCACACATATCCAAACTCTATAATGAACAAAGTTAAACACAGGAAATATTAAGGGCAGCCAGTTTCATCTTAGTAGGACCCATATAGCGAGGACCCGACGCCAGGTCCAGCGGATAGATCAGACTTCTGTGTCTGCGTCTCTGTGTGCCGCCTGGTCGGTCCTGTTACGGGTTGCCTGGTTACAGACGCTGCTACGCACTGACTGCACCGGCGCGTTTAAAATGTCTACACCCGAAACACCACCATGTCCAAAGAAGCAAAAACGTTTGCAAATGTACAGACGTGAGTGGGAAGAGTCGAACCCCTGGCTTAACAGCGTTAATGGCGATGTGCACAAGGTAAACTGTAAAACATTATTTTTTAATGGTTTTACGTTTTTAATAAACATTTTTTAATAGCCTATATGTAATCAATGAATGACCTTTGCCTATCTAATGAATAACCCACTCATAACTCTGATATGTTCACAGAATTTAATAAATACATGTATACACACATCAATAAGTTAATATATTCATTGTGCTGAGATAAGATAAGATTTAGATTTTAAAAAATGTTTGTAGAGAATTTCTATGTACAGTATTCTGCATTGAACTATTTATGTTTTTGCAGAAGTATTGCACACTGGTTGGTCGACAGCTCCACAAATAAAAGAAAGAAAACTTTCTGATGGACAGATGATTGTGGGAGAGGATTGAGGGAAGGAGGAAGGAATGTTTTGTAGTTCTATTTTTATTTTGAATATTTTCACTTGGGGCACATGAATAAGGGCAGATGTACAAGTTTGCAAGTATTTTTCTTTTTTTTTATTTACTCTTAAAGTAAAAATGTCCTCAGGGATCACAAAGAGAGCCCCAACAAGTTCAGCACTTTAAAGATCATAATGATTGTTCATTGGTCTGTTTTCCTTAATATTTGTTTATTATTGCACACTGCAGTGACTGCACAGTTTATCATTAACAGTTCCATGTAATAAAGCACTTAAAGCTTTAAGTAGGACTAAATGCTTTTTTCAGAATTAAATATACCACTCCTTGGGTGGTAGCGGCCCCGAGGAGCCGTGGTGGGCGTCCCTTATTTTCATTTCTGAAAGGTGGCAACCCTAGTCAGGATCCCTGCTCCAGCCCTGCTTCCCCCCTCCTCTCACCCCGGTCCTGCCTGACTCCCTCCTTGCCCCTCCTCCGTCCGCTGGCTGCAGCTCGGGTTCTGACCCACGGCTGCAGCCGGTCTGTAATCAGCAATCAGCGGCAACTCCGGGCAGCTGTGTCCCAGCACTCCTGAGCAATCCTCCCTCCTCAATAAAGACCGGTTCAACTCGCCACTCATTGCCAGATCATCGCCTCAGTTGCCGCTAACAGCACTCCGCTGCCACGCTGCTCGGGGCTGCCGCTGCTCGTGTCTCTGTCAGTGTCACCCTCGGATCATTCCTGGAGGAGTCAGGCGCCTCTGACTAATCACCGTTCCTGCCAGCCGTCCGCCGGACATCGTGATACCTGCCCCCGAAGTGGATCGGCTCCAGCCGGCTCTCCCTCGTCTCCCTCGGTTTCCTTAGTTCTATGTTATCTCGTTCTTTGTTTAAATCGGCTTTTGTTCGGTTTTTTCATGCTGCCTTAGTTTAGGTTTGTTAGTTTAGTTCCTGCCTGGTTGAATCTTGTTTTGGGATTAATAAACCTTGTTCAAACGCCCCACCTGTCTCTGCCTGTCTCTCTGTGTTTGCATTTGGGTTCACCCCTGTACCATAACAACTTGCTGGAACAGGTTGTTTTTACTGAAGCATAGTCAGTGTGTGGTTGAGGTCACAGCACTGATAGTCTTCTTCTTTCATGCTCTGATCCCACTTTTATCATTTTTGCTGATAGTTTTAATCTGAACACGGGAGCAACGCCAACAGAAATTTTAAGTTAGGATATCCAATAGGTTTGCGCAACGATGCTTCAGAGAATACACACGTGCAGTTAATCAGAGACAATCTTGTTACAGTTAGTCAGTGAAAGTAAAGTTAGTAGACAGGAAGTGTTGCTATTAAATAACCACACTGAGTTCAAGCACAGCACACATGGGGCTTGAATGAACAACCAGTGAAAGTTTCACTCAAAATAAATAAAACTGAATGTCAGCATCATTCTCTCTATTAAACTCTACAGCTGAGTGATAACATCTACTGAGACGCAGAGGACACAGAGGGCAGGTTTCTGGCCTACCAGCTGATTCAAGCATACAGAAGTTCTGTCAGGGAAACAGAAATCCAAGACTGTCTTCACAAAACTGTTTCTACAACTAAAGTGTGCTCTCAGTTACACTTTGAGGGAAAATTGGCTTTGAAATCAGTATTTTTTTCTCACCTTAGAGCATCAGTGACTGGACATCCATTCAGTCTAAGGGTTAAGTTTCTTCGTTAACCTTCTGTTTTAACCCGCCTCCATCATTTCTTAGTTTGTTCCTCTTCCTGTCTCGTCCCTCCCATCTGAGAGGAGGAGACATCAGGAGACAACAGACATGTTGAAAGATCAGACAGATATCACATGAATCTGATCTGTGTCACAGCTGCATCACATGTGCTCTGATCAGTTATAGCTTGATTTTATTATCTGTCAGATGAGGAGGACAGATTTTATCACAGTGGAGCAGATGGTGGCGTTTTAAAAAAGGAGAAGGCGAAGCATTATCTCCAGGATGTACAGTACCTACTGTCAAGCATGGTGGAGGCAGTATCATGGTTTGAGGATGCATGAGTGCTGCTGGTGTTGGTCATCTCACTGTCTGTGATGGCACACTGAACTCTGCCAAGAATTGTGCCATTCTCCAACCCACATGTTCCCTTCTGCACAAAGATAATGCCCTTTGCCACACATCCAGGGTCAGTAGAACTTGGCTGCAGGAGCACAGTATCCAGGTCTTAGAGTGACCAGCTCAATCCCTGGACATGAACCCCACTTAAAATCTGTGGTGGATTATCAAAAGGTCTGTTTCAAAGCATAAATGAAAGAATTAAGAAGAATTAAAAGCAGTGATTCAAGAAGAACGAGACAAGATTACCCCTCAACAGAGTGAAAGACTCGTGGGGAACATGTCAGCCAGGATTAGAGCTCTACTGTGTGCTAATGGCAGGACAACTAAATATTAATTTGATGATGTGATGGTTTATTTATCTATTGTTCAGTTTTGAACACATTCTCTGTTATTCATTGACTTTGATACCGACAATGTTGATGTCAACATCCGTCGGCATTGGTAATAAAAGACAAAAAATACAAATAATACAACTTTAAAAACAATGAATAAAATACATGACAGAGAATGAAACCAGATAGTCAAGTACAGAAGGGTTTTGAGCTGTGATTTGAATTGTCCAATGGAGTCAAGCTGACTGGGGGCAGAGAGGTCCAGAGCAGCTGACGGCTCTGACACCCATAGTGGTCAGCTTGAAGGTGGGGACAGACGGAAAAACAGCTGAGGAGGAGCGCAGAACACGGGAGTGGATGTAGGGGTGGAGAAGGTCTGACAGGTATTGGGGACCAGATTCTGGAGAGATTTAAATGTGAAGAAAAAGGACTTTGTACTGGATGTGCTGATGCACGTAGCCAGTGGAGCTGAACGAGGATGGGGGTGATGTGGTTGGTGGATTTGGTTGGGGTTATAATTCTGACAGCAGAGTTCTGGATGATTTGATTTGGAGACGGTGGAGAAGTTTGTTGGGGAGACCATACACACGCACACGCACATGCACACACACACACACACACACACACACACACACACACACACACACACATATAAGTATCCCCAAACAAAGCCATTATTATTTTAAGTTTATTATGTCTTGTTTAGACGAAAAACAAAACAATTAAATGTGGATTATTAAATATTAGATCTCTTTTAGTTGATGATCTGATAACAGATCATCACATTGACTTAATGTGTCTCACTGAAACCTGGCTGCAGCATGAAGAATATGTCAGTCTAAATGAATCAACCCCCCCGAGTCATATTAATTTTCTTATACCTAGAAGTTCAGGCGGAGGGAGAAGAGTGGCAGCAATCTTCCACTCAAACTTATTAATCAATCAGATACCAAAACCTATTTATAATTCATTTGAAAGTCTTAGTCTTATTCTTACACACCTGAACTGGAAAACACAGAAACCAGTTCTGCTAGTTGTTGTATATCGGCCACCGGCTCCTTCCTCTGAGTTTCTATCTGGATTCTCAGAGTTCTGCTGATTTAGTGCTCAGATAAAGTCATTATAGTGGGTGACTTTAATATTCATGTAGATGAAGAGAATGACAGCCTGAACTCTGCATTTAGTGACTGTTAGACTCAGTTGGTTTTTCTCAAAACGTTAATAAACCAACTCACTGTTTTAATCATACCCTTGATCTTGTTTTGACATATGGCATAGAAATTGAACATCTTATTGTTTTTCACCAAAATTCAATTTTGTCCGATCATTTTTTATTAACATTTGAATTTACAATAATGGGCATAAAGGACTGGATGACCTGTAATTTCCTTCATTTAAATTCGGATAAAACTGAGGTTATTGTATTTGGTCCTAAACACCTCAGAAACACTCTATCTAACCAGATAGTTACTCTAGATGGTATTGCCTTAGCCTCCAGTTCTACTGTAAAAAACCTTGGAGTTATTTTTGATCAGGGTATGTCCTTCAACTTACATATAAAACAAGTCTGCAGGACAGCATTCTTTCATTTACGTAATATTGTCAAAATCAGAAACATCTTGTCTCAGAGTGATGCTGAGAAACTAGTCCATGCATTTGTAACCTCCAGGCTGGACTATTGTAATTCTTTATTGTCAGGAAGTCCCAGTAATTCTCTTAAAAACCTACAGCTGATACAAAATGCTGCAGCCAGAGTTCTGACAGGAACCAGTAACACAAATCATATTACTCCTGTATTAGCTTCTCTTCATTGGCTCCCTGTAAAATCCAGGATAGAATTTAAAATCCCGCTTCTAACATAAAAACTGTTAATGACCAGCTCCATCTTATCTTAAAGACCTTGTTGTACCTTATCATCCCAACAGAGCCCTTCACTCTCAGACTGCAGGTTTACTTGTGGCTCCCAGAGTTTCCAGAAGTAGAATGGGAGGCAGAGCCTTCAGTTATCAGCTCCTCTGTTGTGGAATCAGCTCCCAGTTTGGGTTCGGGGGGCAGACACCCTCTCTTCTTTAAGATTAAGCTTAAAATTTCCTATTTGACAAGTCTTATAGTTAGGGCTGCTTAGGATCACCTGAGCTGTCCCCTTCGTTATGCTGCCATAGCTTTAGACTCCTGGTGGACTCACATGATGCACTGGGCTCCTCTCCTCTCCTCTCCTCTCTGTACTGTCATATATCACCATTACATATGACTAACCTATGTTTCCCCCCCAAGGTTCTGTGTCCTGCTTGTTCTCTCCATGGATGTCTCTGGATCTGGAGCTCAATGTCTCTGATCCTCAGCCGCTGGTCTCACCACCTGCTGTCCTCCCATCCCCACCCCAACCTCTCCTGCTATCCCTCCCTCCCTCCTCATCCCTACTTCCAACCCAACCGGTTGAGACAGATGGCCGCCCTCCCTGAGCCTGGTTCTGTCGGAGGTTGTTTTCCCCCCCTCCCTACCATGGGGGGTTTTTGGTTCATTCTGACTGCTGACTGCTGCTCATAGGGAATCCAAAAGCAACTTTGGATTGTTGGGTTTTCTGTTTCCTGTTTTCTGTTCTTCCTTACAATGTTTAGCGCTATGTGATGACATATGTTATAAATATGGGCTCTATAAATAAAATTGAATTGAACTGAATTTAAATTAGAAATTGTGATTGCATTTTTATTTATCTTGTTATGTCTATATATTTTCCCTACTTTATAGAGTACTTGTCTGATGTACTGTGTATATTTGAATGGTCTCTCTCTCTCTCTCTCTCTCTCTCTCTCTCTCTCTCTCTCTATATATATATATATATATATATATATATATATATATATATATATATGTATATAAAATCCAGTTCAAAGTACGCATCTCAAATCCCTGGATGTGTACTCGTTCCGTCCACTCTATGGACCCACCAGGGACCAGACTTGTGTGGACTTGGGGCTTCGTTACTCAGGAAAGACTCCAGTAAAGACAGTTGTCTCCTATGTGAAGATGTCTCTAAATTTCTAGTGTTTTAAGTGTAACTACTTCCTTACAATTACATGATTAGTGTCGCTGATCATTTTCATTGTACTGACTTTTTTTCTGGAGAACATTCTGGACAGATCATAGTGAATGAGAAGCTTTGAGGCCTCATGGACTGAAGTGCCTTGTGCTGAAAGTTATATTTTATTTATTTATTACAGTTTATTTTTATTTTGTTATATTTGTCTGTGTTTGATCTGTTAAGGTACAATGCACATTTGTCTCCCATTGAGAGTGTTTGTATATTGCATTTTATAAAATTTTTAAAAAGTGTGGACTTGGGGGCAGTGAAGTATCCCATAATGCGTTTCGTGCCAACCAGCGGAAAAGGCAGAGGAGAAAACTTTGAAAGCTAATACAAGTTTTTAGTAAATACTACTGTTATTGTGATACAAAATGTAGTTTTAAGATTATGTGAGGTGATAAAGTGGTTGTATAAATGTCAAATATGTGGTTATTTTATCCAGATAAAGCCTGCTATAAAATTTACTCCAACGGTTTCGGAGATGTGAGTGTCCCGGTTAGACAGCTACGACTCAGAGGTCAGTGCTCACAGTAGCCCGCTGAGAACAGCTTGATCTGGGCTAGACTTTTTGACTTCTGCCGCTGGCTCTGACGGTTCTGTTATATTGTTATTTAATTTAACTTTGTACCTCTGAATTATTGTCTTGTCTTCATTACCTGTAGTACAACATTCTTCTATTCTTATGACTGTAACTGCATTAAAACTAACATTTCAGCATTATTCTACTGGAGGGACAGCTGAAGAAACCCAGATCCTCACTGGCTGCTGAAGACTCCACAGACAGAACATTAGCACCTCCATCTGTGGACCTTCTGCAGCACCTGGACCAGCCTGATGGAGGTAATGGAAACTGAAGGCTGATCAGCTCCACTGAAGAACACCAGGAGGAGGAGAAGCATCATGTTTTCCATCTGTGCATAAGTTTTGTAAGAGACTTTAGTCCTGTTATCAAATGAAGTCTCTTAAACCAAATAATTAAATGTCTTTTCAACTGTATTCTAAATTTGAGTTGTCTGATATGAATGAATGGATGGATGTTTTAAGACAAACACAGCTATGTATGTAGAATGAAGGCTAATGTATTTGAGCAATGTTAAAAGCTTTAAGCTGCTTCTTTACATCATTCATGGCCCAGTTCCTCAGCAGCAAAAACATCAATAACCTGTAAAAAAAAAAATCAGTTACTTCTCCTCTAAACATACTGAAAGGAAAATGATCCTGAACAGAAACCTCATTTGAAACCACATTTCCAGCATGAGTAGCTGAAAGCAAACCAATGTGGATGAATGGAGATGTTCCATTTATTCCCTTGCATGGCTTGTTAAGTGGAGCTGGTTCCACTGTGAGCTGTTCATTCATTCATTCATTGTTCATTTTATCGTGAATTAATTCCAGACGATTCCGATCATTTCAGAATTTATTCTGATTGTAAAAAAATGTGACATGACAATTTTGGCATTTTAAATGAAAAAAAACCCAACATTTTTCAAAAGAGGGCACAGAAAGGTTCGACAGTCTGCTTACAGAAGTGTAGTTTTATTCGGACTGACCTTCACTGCTGCTGATAATAATGTAGTTTTACTGAAGGCCTGCTGTGCATCTCCTGCTCTGTGAAGCTAAAACACCGTCTAAACAAACACATTTAGACTTTTTTCATTTGGCATTGATTTTAGCCAAATATTGACACACATTTAAAGTACTGTAAACTGAGCACCATTAAATAACCAAAGCACACACAGGTACTCAAAGCCCTTGAACAGAAAACTTCAAGTTAGTGAATTACACACACTTAAATACTGTATTCTCATGACAACTACATTACGTGTTTGCAGCTATAAGCACTTCATGTTTAAGAACACAACTGGTAAATGTGTACATGCTAAAATATTACAGAAAGCAAAGGCATAGTTTAATAGGCACAGATATGTTTGGATCTGTTTTCTATTTTTTTCTAGTTTGCACTTGTTCAGTTATTGACACAGAAACTTGCGGCACCAGTCAAAACAACAGGACTGTGACAGGCTAAAGTGTGGTAGTGAGTACAATCACTTACAGTAAAGACAATCGTATCGTTAGCAGCGCTGACGTGAGCTTCAGTGGTGCAGAGTTTGTAATAAAAGACTAAAAATTCAAGTCGTCAGGTCGGTGGATGTTAACCCAGAGAGTGCTGCTTCTTCAGGCAGTCGGAGCGCCTCACTCTCTCCTCGGGGGTTTTTCTGTACCAGCTCCTGGAAGGAAAAAGCCACAGTCATGCTGGGATGACTCTAAAGACGGCAGTGAAACCTTCAGCAGGAGGAATCACAGTTCATGTGACGGATGCAAAATTAGCATCAAATCTACATTTACAGGAGTGGAGTGAGGAATGTTTCTCCAAATAACTCAAATATGGAAGCTGATGTGTTTAGAAGTAGCAGGATGACTCACCCCTGGCGGTTCAGCTGGCCGGAGGCAGGAGAGTTTTGACCCTGACTCGGCTTCAACACTCTAGGAAAGGAAAAAGAATACGTGTAATGAACCTCCGTAGACAATAAACAGAAAGTGCAGAGAGAAACGTGTTCTCAGATAAAACAAACTATGGGTTAAACACCTGTTGGTCGTGGGGCTCTTTGGCTTCTGCTGCATCTTCCTGACCTGTGCTGGGGACTCACCAACCCTGGAGGGGAAGTCACCAAACACATGATCACTGAGTTTCAGTGCTGAACACATTAAAACCATGTGGTGATTCTCATCTGATATCTTCTTCTCCATCTTACCTCTTCTTCCTGTCCAGAGACCTCTGGGTGGCAGCAGAAAGAGCCACTCTGTCTTTGGGGCTCTTGGCTTTCTCCTGAAGATGGAGCAAGTTATGAGGCAACCTGTCTTCTCTGTGAATCACTGTGAGAACTTGGCCATCATTTATTCATAGAGGCATTTAACAGAAATGGATTACAAATCATGCTCTAATGGCAACAAGACGAGCTTGAGTGTCTGGATTTATCCATCCATTATCTATACACTGCTTAATCCTCTGCACACTGAGACAATTCTACAACATTTGCTTTATCCAAAGCATTAAGGACCTTGCCTAAGAGTCCTCGCTGGACACCTGCGCCCTGACCAGGATTTGAACCACCGATCTCCCATGCCATGCTCAGGGGTGTTAGTCACTGAGCTGGAATATTTAGAATCACTCTGTGGGAGGAAGCCGGAGAACCTGGTGAGAACCCAGCAGGGAGAACATTCAAACTCCACACAGAAAGATCCCAGGCTGGGACGCGAACCAGGATTCTTCCAGCTGGGAGGCGATGGTGTTTGTCTGGATTCATACCAAGGTAAATAGTTTATTACCCTTCAATCCTCCAACACATGAAATTACAAACTCAAGCTGGTTTACAAGCCAATATTCAAAGACAGTAAAGTGAAAGGATGCATGAGTTTTCCTTTCAGCTCTTCACCTTCTTCTAACTAAACATGGCTTTATGACGATTACTGCCCGCTACTCTCAGGTTACCATGTCTCGTAGCTTCCTCTCTGCACGGAGCTCCCGGTCCTGCTGCAGCAGTGCTAAGCGATCGCCCAACGGCATTTCAAAGAAGATGTCATGGATGTCATACAGGGCTGCACGTAGCTGCGAGACAAAAGATAGCAGTGTGAACAAGGAGAACGACTGACCTACGAACAGTAATACCTGTAGAAACACACCTGGGCTCTGACTCTCTCCTGCAGGGACAGATCTTGTGCTGAACAGGTGCCCCTCTTCTGTGGAGCCTCAGTCTGAAATGAACGGATGAACTCCTGCGTATCCTGAAGACACATTTACGGTTAATTTATTGAATAACCACCAGCTGTGCACCTCTGCTGTGCTTTCAAGTGTAATCTCACCACGATGGTTTGACGCAGGTGCTTGACCTTCTCTGTTTTGAGCAGTCTGCGCATCAGAAAGCCTCGAATGATGGCGCCGATCCGACAGAACGCTCTCTGCTGCTCTGCTGTCAGAACCTGAATGTCATGAGGAAGGGAACAGAGAGGCATTCTGAGAAGGTCAATGAATCCAATAAATGTGAACAGTCACACCCTAACCCTAACCCAGAGGAAAGTCTTACAGCTCAAAGTTTGCTCCTCTATAGCTCAGGAAACAAAATGGTGATTCTCATTTCAGCCTCGTTTGAGTTTGGATTTGTCTGATATGGTTCCAGGGGAACAATCAGCAACAGGAGTCATACTTGAGATTTTTAAAGCAGATAATTCCTGACTTTAGCTAATGGCTACATTTATTCTTAGTTGAGCTACATGTGAGCTTTATTTAATACAAATATGATACAACCACTGTACTGAATTGTACTGACAAGTCTTCCTAATATTTTGTCAAACCTATTTTATATTAATAATTACACTGATCAGACATAACATTCTGACCACCTGCCTAATATTGTGTTGGTCTCCCTTATGTGGTCAAAATCCTCTGAACCATTAGGCATGAACAAGAGGACCTCTTAGGGTGGTCTGGTACCAGGACACTGGCAGTGTCCTTTGGGTACTCTGGATCGTGCAGTGGACCCAGAGTACCAAAGGATCCACGGCCAGCGTCCTGGTACTCTGGGTATACTGCACAATCAGGACGCTGGCACTGGATCCTTTGGGTACTCTGGCTTGTGCAGTGGGGCCTCTGTCAATCCAACTTGTTCCACTGCATCCTGGTGATGCTTGATCAGAATGGGCTGTAGGAAGTTTGGAGGTCAAATCAACATGTTGGACCATTGTCATGTTCATCCAGATGTTCCTGATTGGTTGATGTTGTTGCCATGTGGTGGGGTGCATTTTCCTGTGGGGTAGGGCCAGTTACATTTGGGACTGCCATTTGCATGAGGGAGTGTGTTTGTTCTGGGACAATGTTTATTTGGGTGTCTAAGTCTCATCAACACGAGCAGTAAGACTTTCCTCTGGGAAGGAGGCATTTCCACAAGATGCCAGCAGTCTGTGAGGGTTCAGTCTTTGACCTCACACAGTCACTGAGGTCTATCAGGGTTCACCCACCAGACTCAGTCTTGCCCGAGGCTTGCTAGCTGCCCAAGTGGAGCCCCACAGATAAACCGGCTGCTGGACAGAAGGAGAGGACACACCAGAAGGGACAGGACTGGAAAAACCTGGAGAAAGAAACATCAGAAACTTTAAACTCACACCAAGAACAGGAACTATATTCACTCTAAAGGCTTTCTAGCACTCCTGAGTCTGTGATGACTACTCTGTATATCATCTTGTCTGCAACATCTCTCTAAGCAAAATTACCGTCATAATTTTACTTAAAAAGACAAGAAAATGTAAAATAGATTGCACTGTCTGGTTTCACAGTCTGTCCCGTCAGTTTTACTGTCTCTTAAAATGATCATCTGTTTCATCATTTTGTTCACCATCTAGAGGAGGAGGTTACACGGCAACTGTGACGCCTACAAAATAACATTGTTTTCTTGTTTTGATGTTAAAATGAACCCAAAGGCTGTAGCGTAGAATGTGAACAGGAAGCAGAAATCCTCGTAGTTTTAATTGTAGCATTGGGACTTGCAGATGAGAGGTGAAACGTCTTCAGGAAACTCAAGCAGCTCCCAGTGCTACGATTGAAACCACGAGGACGCACCTTTATAAACTCCAGCAAGGTGAAGAGTGAAGCTGGACCTTCACTGTGTCCAGCTGATCACTCACCTGGTGTGTGGGTCGGGCTCAGTCCCGGGCAGGACGGGCTCATAACAGGACACTTTTCATTCACAGACCTACGATTCCAGCCACAGCCCTGCTCTAGCTCCTACAGAACACAGGCACATGCAGTGATCGTGTTTAATTTAGAACAACTATAAACATGTGAATGCACAAACACACAAGCAGAAAGCACAGAATAATCTCTTTTAGCCAGAAAGACAAAAAAAACCTGACACTTCTGCAACAGAATAAACTTAGCAGGCTTTGTGATAATTTGGCGTCTACTCCTGTCAAAAAATGACCACTGTGATGCCATGTGCTGACCAGACGGAGGCGCTGCTGCTCCTTCTCCTGCTCAGCGAGGAGCAGAGACATCTGCAAGGCATGCTCCTCCTCTAGACGCCTCTGCATGTCCTCCACAGCCTGAGCTCTCCACTGGTTCTCCTCTGTTGAAGTGCACAAACAAATAAATCATTCATCTTTTACCATGTCAAGGTTTTATTCATTTAACAGGAAAGTTGCAACTTGAGAAACAATGATCTCAGTGGAACATCTGTGAAGATTCTCAGTCATCCGGGTCATGGTTATCCTCGTGGTTTCAGTTGTAGCATCTGAACTTGCTTGAGTTTCTCAAAAATTTGACAAACTCACCTGTCTTCCCAGCCTGGGACTCTGCAGGGGCTCTGAGTACAGTTGGTGTTTTCCTGCCACTGTTTGGCCCCTGAGAATCATCAGGCTCCATCCTGAGTGTGACCTGAGCCAAGTCAGGAGTCCCACGGGGCCTCATCAGTGATGGAGAGGGGCTCTCCAGCTCATACGGCTGGGTTAAGGGGGCTGCAGGGGTGCGTCGACTCGGGGCCAACCATGTTACTCCGGCCATAAAGCGAGGGACTCTTTCCTGGCTGCGGTCTATATGTTCCGCTCCAGAGTGGCAGGTTTGCAGCTGGCTGTCCAGGGTGTGGCAGCGCCGGCGAAATCCTGTAGCCAGAAGGTCATGGTGTCCCATGGGGCTGGGCACTGAGGCGCTGACAGGGCTACAGCTCTCCTGCACTGGACTGGTACCACAATGACTGGATCGACGACTGCCACCCCTCCCTGCCGAACCATAGTGACCAGTGGACGCTTCTCCCCAGTCTGCCACACCAGCACCTTCCCCTGACCGTCCCGGGCTTCGAGGGATAAGGTCTGCTGGGCCGATGGGAAACGAAATGTGGATGTTCCCCGTAGAAACTGGGCGAGGTCTGCGTCTCTGAGGACGGGGACTTACGCTGGTTTCTGGACTGGGGAGACGAGAACACTGTTCTGGTAGACTAGGTGAGAGGCAGGCAGACTCATACAGAGCTGGATGCTGGACCTGAGGGGGGCCGATGGGGCTGTGGTGCAGACTGAATCCAAACTGAACCCCGGCGTCCACCACGGGGCTGCAGCTCTTCTTCTCCTCAGCAGAGACGCTCTCCGGTCGGGGAGTCTGGGTAGTCGTGTGGACAACTTTTGATTCCTTCTGCTCTCTCTTTACGTACTCCCTGGATCTCTTGAGAAGGCTGTCCAAACTAATGTCCTCTTCCTCCTCCTCTTCCTCCTCACTCCTCTCTTGGTTCTCCACCTTCACTTCTTCCACTCCTTTGTAACCATTGAGGACGGGGCTCTCAGAGCTCGGAGTGACCGGCCGCTCGTTTGTCTGAAGCCCAAATCCAGAGTCTCTAGGAAGCCCGGGTGAGTCGGTGACCAGAGTGTAGCCGCTGGCTGCTGCAGACTTATGAACTGGCAGCTTGTCTTCACTCAGTACTTCATGAACCTGTGAAGATAATGAGTAATGAAGATCAATCATGAGATAACTGTTAGATACGTATACACTAATATTTACATTTATTGAATATTAGACAGAGAAAACCCACAAAACACAAAACACTGTTTTTAAATGATGGTTTATTAAAGAATTATTGAAAACCTATAGCACTCTGTGAAAAAGTAATCCCCCCTAAACCTAATACCTGGTTGAGCATCTTAGCATCTTAGTAATGTTTACTATTTATTATGCTGAAGGTCATTATTATTATTATTATTGTTTTTGTTTTTTTTTATTACATGTCTATTTTTATCTTATCTTTAATATCTTTTCATAAGGGCTGCACAGTGGTGCGGTGGTTAGCAGCGTTGCCTCACAACTAGAAGATCCCCGGTTCGCGTCCCGGTTAGGACGCCTGGGATCTTTCTGTGTGGAGTTTACATGTTCTCCCTGTGCATGCGTGGGTTCTCACCGGGCAGCCCGGCTTCCTCCCACAGTCCAAAAACATGCTGAGGTTAATTGATTATTATTCTAAATTGTCCGTAGGTGGGAATGAGAGTGTGCTTGTTTGTCTCTATTTGTAGCCCTGTGATAGACTGGTGACCTGTTCAGGGTGTCCCCTGCCCTCCCCCTGAGTCGACTGGGATAGACTCCAGTCCCCCCGTGACCCTACAGAGGATTAAGCGGTGTATAGATAATGGATGGATCTTTTCATAAGCTACACCAAGACCTGATCCCTTGTTAAATGTTGGCTCCAGCTTGTGGTCAGTCTTTTCCATCACCATGGAGGAATGTTGGTCCACTCTTCTCTGCACAATAGTTTTAATTCAGTCACATCAGATGGTTTCCATCATGAACTGACCTTTTAAGGAACTGATCAATCAAGTCCAGACTTTGACTCGGCCACTCCAGAACCTTCATTTAGTTCTCTTTGAGCCCCTCAGAGGTGGACTTGTTGTGGGCTTTGGGTCTTTGTCTTGCTGCATGAACCATTAGTGTTGATCTTTAGGTCATGAACTGATGGTGGAGATTCTCCAGGAGGATTTTCTGATAGAGAGCAGAATTCATGGCTCCATCAATGATGATAGTGGTCCAGGTCCTCCAACCATCACACTACCACCACCATGGTTCACTGTTGGTAGATTTTCTTCTGGAGGAATGCAGTATCAGCTTTACACCAGATGTAACAGACCCATGTCTTCTAAAAAGTTCCACCTTTGACTCATCAGTCCACAGGATGTTATCCCAAAGTCTTGGAGTTTTTCTAGATATTTGTTATAAATACCAGACGAACCTTTCTGTTCTTTTTGGTCAGTAGTGGTTTGATCCTTCAACTCTCCCAGACAGGTTCTATTTTGTGATGCTTAGATTCAACAAGCCTGCCACTATTCATATGTGAGTGTGGATGGTGAAATAGAACCCAAATGCTAAATGAATGTGATCATTTGGTAGATTGGTAGCTAAGGGGGGAATTACTTTTTCACATAGAAAGATGAGTTGGACAGCATTATATCTTCAATAAATGAAAACCTCATCTAAAAACTGCATTTTGTGTTTTCTTGGGTTTTCTTTGTCTAATATTAAAACTAGTTTGATGATCTGAAACATTTAAGTTTTACAAATATGCAAAAATAGACTTCTATGGGGGTACTGTACGAACATATTACATTACTGAGTAGGTTTAAGAGTGAGCAATACGGCGGTGGATGTTGAGTTGATAAATGAGAGCCGTCGTCAGGTAAAAATAGCACAGGAAGAAGTGTTTAGTCATACAAGCGGTACTCAAGTCTGGAAACGTCACTAGAGACTGTGGGCCAGACGGTAATTCAGTTTTTGTGCTGCAGCATGGGACTGGCACACAGACCTAATTCTCACATGGAGTATAATAACGTCAGAGTCAGCATTTCAATTTTGAGATTAATCTTAAAACTTTCCTATTTGACAAGTCTTATAGTTAGGGCTGCTCAGGATCACCTGAGCTGTCCCTTAGTTAAGCTGCCATAGGTTTAGACTCCCATGATGCACTGGGCTCCTCTCCTCTACTCTCTGAACTGACATATATCATCATTACATATGACTAACCTGTTCCCCCCCCGAGGTTCTGTGTCCTGCTTGTTCTCTCCATAGATGTCTCTGGATCTGGAGCTCAACATCCTTGATCTGCAGCCGCTGGCCTCACCACCTCCAATCCACCCCCACTGTCGGAGGATTTTTCCCCCCTTCCCTACTGTTGGGGGTTTTTGGTTCCTTCCCACCATCGCTGATTGCTGCTCATAGGGAATCCAAAAGCAACTTTGGATTGTTGGGTTTTCTGTTTCCTGTTTTTCTGTTTCCTGTTCTTTCTTACAATGCTTAGCGCTATGTGACGACTTGTGTTGTAAATATGCGCTATATAAATAAAATTGAATTGAATTGAATTGAATTGAATTTCTCTGATGAGATGCCGCGTCATGTCTTATTGTGATGCACACCACAACCACTGAACCTACCAGGACCACACTGAGCCACTGACCTGAGCGTGGTCTAGTACGACCTGAACCCGGGCCAGGAGCTTGTTCCTCTGCTGGTTCTGCCTGTCGGCCTCCAGCTGGACTGCCCTCTGTCTAAGGAGACACATCTCGCCACGCTGCTCCGGGCTCAGCTGGAAAAAGAAATGATTCATGATGACACATGGACTAGAAGTGATTGTGATTTTGACCTTCTTTATCTGAATAGACGACGGAGCGTCACGTTTGTTTCTCTGTCACCTGACTAGTAATGAAGTTTGTCGGCGTCACAAACAGATGTTTACAGCCCTTAAGCTCCTCCTCATCAGTCCTCTGCTGATCTAATAGACCGTTTTCACAGAAGGCATTTCGACTTTCAGTTCCATTAATGTCTGCGCATTGGAACCGATTCGTCTCAAAGCAATGTCGTTTTTAAATTGCTTGTCCAGCTATGACACACCCACATGTTTTAGATCTTTAATGAGTGCGTCTCATTTACTGTTGGCTTTAGGGACAGACCGATTATCAGCTCAGCATTTTTCCGATTATCAGTATCTGTATTTTTACTGACCGATTATTGATAAATCAAGTGTTTTATGTCTGTGAAGACTCCCATTCATCCAGGTCACGGCTGTCCTCGTGGTTTTAATCTTAGTATCTGGACTTGCTTGAGTTTTTCAAAGATGTTTCACCTCTCGTCCAGGACAAGACGTGAAACGCCTTCGAGAAACTCAAGCAAGTCCAGATGCTACGAATGAAACCACGAGGATTAAGTGTTTTACTTCAGGTTTGATCAGCCTCCTGTTTCTCTTCGTCTGTGGCCTCAGAAATGTCTCTCAAGCAAAGCAACTGAACAAGAAACCAGGAAAGTAGCTTCTCTCATGGCGGCTAAAGCTAGGAGGCAGCCACAGATTAACCTGTCTGGAGGACAGTAAGTAATGAAGCTGTAAGATCTGGACCTTAGTGGCGAGTAAAAGCTTGATCTCTCCTATTTCTACTTTACATATTCAGTTATAGTTGCCCTTAATAATGAGAAAGTCTAGTCATGAACGATGCTGTTAAAACATGACATTTAATGCATATTGGCTCATAATATCGGACGTTCTCAATCATATCAGTCGACTCCTGCTTAGTTTTATGATGTTGTTATGATGTTGTTCTTTTCCAAAAGCAGTCTTGGCCTTTTTTGCCTGATGAAGGTCTAGCAGTGAAAAGTCACAACAGTGTGTGGGAGACTTTTTAAACAGACATGCAATAAGTTCCTTTGTCCGTTTTCATTGTTTCTGTAACTGACATACTTTCTGTAACTCTGCAGGTCAGAGATACAAACCAGTAACACCAGTGTCTTCAAAAAGTAAAGCATCTTTGTGTGTCATTAGTTGTGACTGTGTCCTTACCAGAGGCGACAGCACGGCCCTTCCATGGAAGCAGAAGGCAGAACGAGCCTTCAGGGAACACACAGGGTCACATGTCCACTTCTTCCTCAGTCTTCCTTCTTCCTGCATTAAAGTCAGAGTCCGCCGGCAGAACTCCTCGTAGCTCTCCATCTCTGGACGCCCACACATCCACACTCTGGAGGGGAGACCATGCAGCCTCGTCGTCGGGCAGCTGCTGAATCAGACGGAGAACCTGATGAACCCACAACAAATCACCACAACAAGGGAGGCTCTGTCTGCTCTTGGTGTTGTTTTTTTCATCACACTCATCACATTCCTGCCATTCCTGTGGAGCTGTCCGCTGCTTCCCTGTGTCATGGAGGGGAATCGTGTGTCTGATCAATACAGCTGCTTTTCCTGAAAACGACTGTCAGCAGATGAGCCTCCACAGACAGGTGATGGCAGACAGGGCCAGGTCTGCATCAGTTTAAAGACAGATAGATAGCTAGGTACTGGATTGATCACGAGGGAAATTTAAATCTATTTAAATTTAAACGAACAGTTATTGTATTTGGTTCCAGCAGGTTCCTCCTGATGCTGCCTCTGATCACACTAAAGCATCTACAGTAGCAGCACACAGCAGCTGTTCTTCTCTATGAAGCCTTTCATTGAATCATCTCATCGATATTTTCTGAAGCCTCTCTGACGCTCTGCTCCAGATGTGCGCACACAGACGGTGGATTCTTACCTGCAAAGGTCACATCTGCTTCCAGCTGTGTCGCAGAGAAACACGACCCTTCAGCTCGCGGCTCTCCTCAATCTCGGTGTGTCCGTCGTCATCATCATCATCGCTTCCAGCTCTTCCGGGCTCCAACAGCGCCTCCTAGCAACAGCAGGGCCGCGTTCCAATCCGCTCCATCCGCCTGCAGATTCCTTCGACGTAAGATGACAAACATCCCACTGGTGGATCTATACGACAACAACAATAAAAACAACAATAAATACTACCATAATAATATACAGTAGTAGTATATATAATAATAAATACTGATAAAACTGCGTTATTTGTATTATTTTAAAAGCTGGAGCCATGTGAGGATTACTAGACTACACCAGGTACAGTAGGACCTGGTGTAGTCAGGTCAGGTCCTACCTCAAACTACTGACTGAAGTTTGAGGTTCTCATCCACAGTCTGTCTGCTCTCAGCTGATTACCCCATTAAGGCTTCTCAGTCTGTGGAAGGCAACCAGAAAGAAAATACAGTTAGAGGAAGTACACACTTGTACAGGTGCATCTCAAATAATTAGAATATGGTGGAAAATGTTCAGCCTGGACATCCGTCAGCCCTCAGCACTGCCACAGGCTGACCGCCTCCATGCTACGCTGCAGTCCTGCAGAAGGAGCCTCATACATGAAGATACTTCAGGATATGTGGATATTTTTGTAATTATAAATCCCTTTTTAATTGATCTTTGTTGATCTTTTGAAATATTCTAATATTTTGAGATTGATTTTGGGGAGGATTTATGAGCTCTAAGCCGCTATCACAAAAGTTAAAACAAGACTTGAACTATTTCAGTTTAGGTGTACCGAGTCTAGAATATATCTATTTTTCACTTTGAGAAATGCCTGGTGAAAAATATGGAAGCTTGTCCACCATATTCTAATAATATGACATGCAACAGGAAGATGCACGTTGAACAGTTATCCACCGTACTTGTCCTGCTGCTGCTACACAGATCTCTGTCAGTTAAAAAGAAAACAGTCACCAGGTCACCGTCGTCCTGACTGAGGAAACAAAGCTGCTAGTATCTTTGGTTCTGTGTCCTTAAGCTGCACAGGAGGAAGGAAACATGCACACAACATAAAAATACAGACCAAACTGTGAACCATCAGCTCTCTGCACACCAGAGACCTCAGGGATGACATCAGCACCATTCCACACATGACAGCCGTCCAGTTTTTCAGGTTTTCCCTGAATGTTGAAAAATTTTGCACAGAGACAGAGCTGGCCTTTGAACAGGGGTTTACACTCATTACTGCTGCTGTACTTTAGGGTTTCACATAAACTTGATAAAGAGCGTTTAACTCTAAATAGAGCACAGCTTGCACTACGGTTAACAGCGAGAGGGAAAGCAGGCATAAGGGAGACATATAAGCAAAATAAGCCAATCCAAAGTAGGTGGAAACATCAATACAAATTCAGTAGCAGAAAATAAAAACAGTGTGAATGTTTTTACTCTGCTGTGTGTCGTCCTTTAAATGCAGTAAAAAAAAAAAAAAAAAAGGTCATTTGTTTTAAAAGAGACTATCTCTGTAAATAAGTTGAACCATCCAACAAGTCCAGGGAGCAGGAGAGAGTCTGGGAATACTTCTTTAAACGCTCATGGAGACTTTTGTATTTCCACAGAGGAGGCACAAAAAACAATGACACATTACATACAGTGTTAGTACCTTCATCAGTAGGCCTTTAATTATTAAAATTCAGCTATCATATTCATTTTTAAAGTTTACCAATGTACCACTATGACTGTGTGGCATGTAAAGCTGTCTGACAGTGCATGTCTGAGGCATGTGGAAGGAATTTACTGCAGTTAAAAGGAAAAAGAAGACATTTTAATAATGTTTTGTTTGCCTTTATACAGTCAGGTATCAGTTTTTATTGCTATTTTTTGCGGATAGTTAATTCACAGACACACAGAGGTCCATGATATTATTCCTAACATTTATTTTATTTTCACTTCAAATAGAACAAGCTAGAAAACAGTTCTTCCTTCTTCTTGTTGTTTTTAAATTAATCCACTTTTATTGTTGTTGTTATCATCATCATTATTATAATAATAACTATAATTATTATTATTATTAGGTGTTATAAAATGCAAAAATAGACAGTCAGGTATCCGTTTTTAAATTTTTTTTGGTTTTGTTTTTGTTGTTTGTGGGTAGTCCATTCCTAGACACACACAGGTTCATACAGAATAGAATAGAATAGAATAGAATAGAATAGAATAGAATAGAATAGAATAGAATAGAATAGAATAGAATAGAATAGATCATACTTTACTCATCCCCAAAGGGAAATTCAGGTGTCTGGCAAAGGCAAAACAGACAAACAAACAAACAAATAAATAAAATAAAGATGAAATAAATTAATTCACAGTAAATCCAGTTCATCTCTCTTTGGTTACAGAGTTATGAAGCCTGATCGCTGCAAGGATGAATGATTTCCTGAATCTTTCAGTCCTCCAGCGCAGACAGATGAGCTGTCCACTGCTGCCTCTCTGGTCCACAAAAATGTCGTGAAGCAGATGATCAGTGTAAGTGAGAATGGCCTCCACCTTCCTCCATGTGCATGCCTCCACACAACCCCCAGTGAGTCCAACCTGGTTCCAGTCACAGTTCCAGCTCTGTTCACCAGTTTGTCCAGACGCCTCTCATCCTTGTATTTTATACTGCTTCCCCAGCAGACTGGAGCATAGAAGAACACTTTTGCCACCACAGGCTGATAAAACATCTGCAGCATCTTTCTGCAGATGTCTAAGAATCTGAGCCTCCTTAAGAAATAAAGGCAGCTCTGCCCCGTCCTGTACAGTGTTAAGTCTGTGTCAAGGAACCAGTCCAATCTTTATTATTTTAAGTGGCAAATAACAGATTTACAACACTGCTGGCATCTGAAAGAGCAACAAAAGTTTAATTTTTAGCATGGTACCTGGTACACAAACATACATTCCTAATAAAACAAACAAACAAGCAAAGTAAAACACAATAAAAATAGATCAAATTAAATATTCCATTGTATTGCATTAGAGGTCTTCAAAGATGCTCCAGGCCTTGTACGCTCTGTGGAGACTGCAGATTTAGACTTTGCCATCTTCAGTGTGCTCACATGGTTTTTCTTGACGTCTCTTTTGAAAACTGTAACAATAGGTTGAAGTTTTTGGTATTTTGCCGTGTGTATAAAGAAAGTTGCCAGAAGAATCAAATTATTCACTATCAAGTCCAGTTGTTTGTCTTGACTCCAAATATACTACGTTGTCTCTTGTGAGAGGAGCTTGAAAGGGGGGGGTTTGTCCACAACTAGTCCTCTAAATCCATTTAAACTGTCATGGAGTACATGCAGAAGAAAAACAGAACATCCACTGTTTCAATTTTAGAGTCACAAAATGCAGTTATTATGGTCAATGTTAAATCTCTATCTCAGCAGTTCATTAGATGGATGAATATTATTTAGAATTCTAAAGTGGATTTCTTTCATTGGGTATAAAGGATACCTACTGTATTTAGTTGTAACTTTTTAAGTTTCTGCCGGTGTGAACACCGGCATTATAGAGTTTTTATTCGGTCTTTTTGAGTACTTTAAATTGTTTAAATACTTATGTAGAGATTTGTTTGAAATTTCATCTTCAGAATCTTGTCCATGCAGTTGAAAGTCTGGTAAGTTAATGAGATATGGTTTATCCAGATCTGGACTAATGTTCTGACTGAGTTAGGTGTTGCTTTGAGAACTCTATTAAATTGGGTTTGTGTAACTGGTAAGTTGTGTTTTGAACAAAAGATTTCATATGTTAAAAATTGTCCCGGATCATTCATTAGATGAGTGACAGACCAGACATGTTTCTCCATCCATACCTGTAAATAAAGAGATCTACCGCTACATTGTACTTCTCTGCTGTTCCACACAGGAGTCTGGTGTGGGGTGAAGTTATGTGTTGTTGAGTTTCCAACACAAAAGGACCTGCTTGTAAAAGGATGACAGTTTGACTGGCAATTTTCAAACTGAAAGTCACATCTGAGGAGAAGCTTAATTCCACTCATTTTAAAAAAAAAAAAAACCCTCTGGGGAGACAGAACCAAATGCTATTATCATTTAACATAAATAATTTTAACCTTTTTATCTTTAAAACTGCATTCAAACATTCAAAATCTACAGTTTGTAAGCCACCATCTTTGTTTCCTTAACGGTTTCTGATTTTTAATGTAATGAACCCGGTGTTTCCAGATAAAGCTGAAGTTTAATTGGTTGATGGTCTTTATATATTTGTTTGTATGGCCATTGAGTATGCTGGGTAGAGGCACCTGGATATGGATTCCATTTTGGTTAGGTATGTTCTTCCAAAAACCATCAGGTCTCTCTGTAACCACAAGTCTAACTTAGATTTACATTGATTAATTGTTCCTTGAATGTTTAGTGTTTTTTCTAATGCTGAGATCTTTCCACACACATGGATTCCTCAGTGTTTTACAGAAGATTTAACTGGGATATCATAAGCCTCAGTAAGGTTAGATTTATGGATTGCCATTAGTTCACATTTGCCTTGGTTAAGGGTTAATCCTGAAGCTTTAGAGAACATTTCATTTAAATCAAGTACCTCAGGTATTTGTTCCAAGCTTTTCAAAAACACAGTGGTGTCATCTGCCAGTTGGCTGATGACAATCTGTTCATCAAACACATTCAGCTTGGCAATATCAGAATGTTTGATCTGGACTGCCAACATTTCTGCTGCCATAATAAACAGAAATGGAGAAGTATTACAACCCTGTTTAACCCCTCTGTTTAGATAGAACCATAGTGAAGTACCTGTAGGAAGTGCGACTGAACTAGATGGTGCTTTATAGAAGGGTTCTATTATTTGGCAGAATTTTGGTCCAAATCCATACATCTGTAAGACTTTAAAGAGGAATTCATGTTCAAGTTAATCAAATGCCTTGTGAAAGTCTAGGAATAAAATATACCCTTATGTCTTTTGTCTTTATATCCTAAAAGATCTTGTACAAGTCTTATGTTGTTCTGTATCGAACTCTTGCTAATGAAACCTGTTTGAGTGTCACTGATTATTTGGTCCAACCGTGTTTTGAATCTCTCATTGTGAGAAGTGAGAAGTTGGTTGTAGTTTCTTTAAATGCCTGAAAAAAAGGTTTGTAAGAGGACCCCAGAAATGCCTGTGAAAACTGGATGTCAGCCCATCTGGACCAGGAGATTTATCTAATTTAAGACACATCACTACTTTGTCGAATTCATCTATTGTTATATCTTTTTCACAAATATCTCTGAAATCATCTGTAATTTCTGGGATCAATTCTTTAATATTGTTCAGGAAATTTCCAGAATATTCTATGGAAAAGGAGGAAGCGTAAAAGTTTTCATAGAATGTATTTCATTTCTTTAGCAATTAAGGTTGGGTCTGAGCATTCTCTACCATGATGATGAGTGTTTTAATGGCGTTTCTCCCCTGTCTTCTTTCTAATTCTCTCCTTCTTCCATCCGTTTAGCTCTTGACCTGATGTATGCCCCTCAGGCTTTCCTCTCATATATTTCATCTAGTTTGGATTGCAAAGAGGAAAGTTTGATTTTATCATTATCTGATAACAATGGATTCATGGAAACCGAAAATATGTCTTTTTGTAATATTGAAAATTGACAGATTTTGTATTTTAAGAATTTCCATTATCTGATTATATGTTTAACTGGAATTATTTTGTAGAGTGTCTCGCATAAATTCATAGATATTTTTGCAATATTCTTCATGTTTTAAGTGATTGGCATTAAATTTCCGGTATCCGTTTTTCCTCATATTCTGAACAGGAGGCATTAGTGTTAGATCAACACCACAGTGATCAGTGAGGGGTGCTGGGAATACGTCATAATTGGATATCTGATTAATCAATGTGTCAGCTACAAGCCAATAATCTCATCTTGACCAGTCCAATTTGTTGTCCAGAATAACAAATATTTTTCCTAACATTTATTTTACTTTAACTTTCACATGGAATAAGTTAGGAAACAGTTCCTTCTTCTTCTTGATTTTAAATTAATCCATATTTATTGTTATTATTATTATTATTATTATTATTATTATTATTATTATTAGGTGCTATAAAATCCAATAATAGACAATCAGGTATCAGTTTTTAACTATTTTTGTTTGTTTGTTTATGGATAGTCCATTCCCAGATACACACAGGTCCGTAATATTATTCCTAAAATTACTTTTTATTTTAACTTCACATGGAACAAGTTAGGAAACCGTTCTTCCCATAGGTCCTTCTTCTGTTTTTAAATGAATTTTGATTTAATTCTGTTCTTCCGGTCTCCACTACGTGACGCTGTTTCCTGTCCAGAGTCAGTCTCGAGGAGTTTGGACGGATCCCATATATGGCCATTTTGACCATATTAGGACTGACGCATGTGGCGCAACGGAAAATATGACCGCGTGAAAAGGCGAACGTTAGACCGAGCTCCGGTTGTAACGGGAGTCAAAGAGCTGCCGCCGGTAAAGCTTCGAACGGCTGAACGTCCAGACAGCAGACCGGTTTCCTCTCGGTGATCCGTGGATATGTGAGTAGACCAACTTCCGTGTTGTTCATGGAGGGAAGTGTGGAGCTGTAGTTCCTGTTTGTAGTTTTTATCCTCAGGAACATTTGAACTGACAGAACGAAGCTCATGTGTTTCTAAATGAACTGAAAAGAAAACGGACTCTTGCTGCACCCTGAAGCCTCTTCATTGTTTGTTTGAGTTTTCTCTGTTTGAAACTGTACAACTGGTACACGCAGTGTTTGCCAGAGGTGGATGATAAGAAGTACTTCTACTTACTACTGTACTTCACGCTAGACTGGAGGTACTTGCACTCTACAGCAGCTTTGTGCAGCTTCATTCTGGTACTCGCCTCCGTTTTCACACCTGCTCCTGTCCAGTGAAAGATATCCCCATATATCCTTAAGTTTACTGATTCTGCTGATTAAGATGAACATTTCTCTACTTCATAAGATGTGCAAAGTATTTAAAAAAAACCCTCTTGGATTAGATCTGTGAAGATCCTCAGTCATCCAGGTCATGGCTATCCTCGTAGTTTCAATCGTAGCATCTGGACTTGCTTGAGTTCTTCGAAAAACTCAAAAAGTTTTTGAAAAATTCTAAGTTCTTACAACTTGCTTGAGTAGATAAACTCAAGCAAGTTCTAAGAATTTGGAACTTTTCAAGAACTTTTCGGAGGACACTCTTGGATTAGATGTAAAATCAGAGAACACAACAGAGTTCACAACTTTCTAGAGATGTCTCATTCTCACAGTAGCAACACAAACATAACAGAATATCAGACACAATAGTACAGCAGCGTATATAATAATGAAATACATCTTTCTGTGATACATTTCGTCATCTTGCTGATAATATTTGTGAGGTACTGAATGCAGTATTTCCACAGTGTGGCTGAAAAGATTCCTCATTCCCAGAGGATTGGCCTGTGAGAATGTTGTCACGGAGGCTAAAATCAAGAAGTGAACAGTCCTGTTGTTTCGTCAGGCCTTTGCCCGCCTTTTGTCATTGCGTCCAAAGGTCACAGTGAGATTGGATCCAGAATCTGACTGAATGAAGTTTACAGACTCCCGTCCAGCAGGTGGCGCCTCCCTCCAGACATGAAGTTCAGTCTCCAGTTCAGTGTAATTCAGATTTAGGTGTAAAATCTTAAATCCCAGCTGCAGAGAGGTCAGAGGTCTGTAGCCTCCCTGCTGCTGACATGATTCAGTTACTGGATATTTATGTCATATAATAATGTCAGACAGTGACAGTGTTTTCATCAGTTGTGAAAGAGTTATTCATACAGTACCTGCCAGGTGAAGTGAATAACATTGATCATATTGGTACTATGTGGTGTTCTGATGGAAAACCTTGGATTTTAACATCCATGTTGATCAGACTTAGACACCCAAATAAACATTGCCCCAGAACAAACACACTCCCTCATACAGATGGCAGTCCCAAATGTCACTGGTCTACCCCCACAGGAAAATGCTCCCCACCGCATGGCAACAACAACAACCAATCAGGAACATGTTGAGGAACATGACAATGACCCAAGATGTTGATTTGACCTCCAAACAAGCATCAAGCATCAACAGGATGCAGTGGAACAAGTTGACAGAGGCCCCACTGCACGAGCCAGAGTACCCATAGGATCCAATGGCAACATCCTGGTTCCAGACCCCATAGGACACCCTGAGAGGTCCTCTGGTCCGTGTCCAAAGGTTCAGAGCATTTTTTAGCACATAAGGGGGACCAACACAATGTTAGGCAGGTGGTCAGAATATTATGCCTCATCAATGTAAGTGTACTGTTCTGCATTTGAGATTCTACTGAATAAAAGTGCAGCAAGTGTTTTCTGTTCTTTTTACAATGTTTAGCGCTATGTGACGACTTATGTTGTAAATATGTGCTATATAAATAAAACTGAATTGAATTGAATTCAGCAAAATCTATCTAAAGTATCAAAAGTAAAAGTACTTACGATGCAAAACTGAGAGTTTATCTTCATTGTGGAGCCTCCAGTGATCTGAAAGGTTCTCACGTTTGAGTGATGCTACTTCTGTCTGGATAAATTCTCTTCATTTGTAGAGATCCAGCTGCCCTCACAGTTCTCTTCATTTGGGACTGCTTTGTTTTTTTTCCAGTATTTGTTTGTTCCAAGCTAAATTAATATTTAATGAGGTTCTTAGCAGTGTGATTACATTTGATCCAGATTAGATTGTAAAGCAGATTGTTTGATTTGGCAGTATGACCAGGGGATAGTGGTAGAGCTGTTTGCAGTGTTATGGTAAGATTTATTTAGCTGAAGGAATGGTTTGTGCCGTTGGTTGTCTGCTAATATTTTTACTCCCTTTCATCCTTTGGCCAACAATGAAGCTTTATGTAAAGAGAAAAGCAGCTGTGGGGCAGCAGTCTGTAATAAAAGATCCTTTGTTTTAGTTTTGTCAGGTAGAGTGTGTTCATGAGCCACTGTGTGTGTCCCAGTCACATTCCACATACATTTACACACATGGTTGGAAATCATTCAGTTCAATGTAGTTTTATTTATGCAGAACATATTTACAACATGTGTCATCTCGCTTTACATAGTAAGGTAGAACAGAAAACTGAAAACCCAACAATCCAAAGTTGCTTTTGGATTCCCTATGAGCAGCAGTCAGCGAATGTGGGAAGGAACCAAAAATCCCCTAGACAGAACCAGGCTCAGGGAAGGCGGCCATCTGCCTCGACCAGTTGGGTTGGGAGTGGAGATAAGGGGGGAGGGGATGACAGAAACCAAACCCTGAGTTGGTTTGTGTAAAAGCTGCTCTCTGTGTGCTTCATCTCTGACTCTGGCTTGTTCTTGCTCACCCTTTGTGCTTCAACGGCAGGCTGCAGGGTTTGGTTTTGCTTTTTGTACGTGTACAATATGAACATGAAATAATTTGTTCCTGTAAAACGGGTAGCCGTGCTCAGTGGACTGTGCTGGCAAAACAGTGGTTTGTAGTTGTGTCTCAGATCCACAACAAAGATTTTGATGGACAAAGCAGTGTTTCATAAATCTTCAGTTTTCTCACAGGTAATTTGTGATCATAACCAAATTGTTCTGCTTTATCTGATTGAGTTAAACGCTAAATCAGCAGCAAAGATTACCTGAAACGTTTCTGTGAGTCGTGTTGGTTTTTATTCACTGTGTTGTTTGAATGGAGAAAACTAAGAGCTATTTCTGTTGCATTAGTGGAGTGGTTTATTTGTTCATTTGATATTTTTAATGTTTGCAGTGATGCTGCTACTCGCAGATGGACTGATGAAGCCTTTTACTGCAGTTTAAGGATGAACTGCAGCAAATGTATCAGTGTTTAAGGAGACATAAGCTGGACAGGGTCAGAGATACTTGATCTTGGGAGTTGGAGGAGGCAGTTCTACAGATGAAATTTAAGTTTGGACATATTTTTGACTATGTCCTCCACCTCCAGGCCTTTTAGATCTGCAGAACAACTGCTTTTAACCGTTCCGCTATTAAGACTAGTGGGTAAAGGAGATGGTGCTGAAGCTTTGGAACAGCCTTCCCAATTTTCTCTCTATTGGCATTTTAATAAAAATTATCTCAAGACATATGTATTTCTAATGGCTGTTGGTTTGATCTTACCTGTTTCAATATATATTTTATTTCAGAAATTGATCTTACAAGCTGCTTTGCAAAGGAATGTGCAACTAACGTGGAAATCATTCTGGTCAAAGAAATGGAAGTAAGGCGCCACAAAATGCTGGTATTTACAAAAAAGAGTATTAAAAGTACAAAACGGTGCGATGTGAAAATAGAACTAATAACAATAATCATAAGCATAGAGGAGGATTGGGCTGTGTGGGCCTGGATTATTGGTTTATTGCACAGATGAGTTGTTTTACCTGATCTAGCATTTTACTCTATTTAGTTTTACAGAGTAATTTTGCATGTCTTCCTCCATCTTGCTGTTTGCACCTACAGCACTGTGCAAAAGTATTTGCCCCTCTACAGAAATCTTCTATTTCTGAGTATTTCTCACACTTCAATGTTCCAGATCATCAAACTAATATTTATATTTACTGAATATCAGACAGAGAAAAACCACTAAACACAAAATGTTGTTCTTAAATTAGACAGATGGATGGATGGATGGATGGATACTTTATTGATCCTGAGGGAAATGTAAGTAACCAGCAGCATATTAAACTTACAGAATATAACAGAATATACAGAAAAATGAGATACAAATAAAAACTGTGCAGTTATGGTTTATTGAAGATTTATTGAAAACCTATATCCCCCATGTGAAAAAGTAATCGCCCCCCTAAACCTGATACCTGACTGGTCCCTTGTTAAATGTTTGTTCCAGCTTCTGATCAGTCTTTTCCATCACCATGGAGGAATGATGGCCCACTCTTCTCTGCACAATAGTTTTAATTCAGTCACTTTTTCACACAGATGAAGATGGGCTGGAGAGAATTTTATCCTTCAAAAAATAAAATCCTCATTTAAAAACTACATTCTGTGTTTTCTTGTCTTATCTTTGTGTTAATTTAAAATGTATTTAATGATCTGAAACTTTTAAGTTTGGGGAAAAAAATGTGCAAAAATGTAATATTTCTGTAGGAGGGCAGATACTTTCCCGCTGTGTTTAGTTGCTGCATGTCTGATAAGTTGGTCTGGGTTTGATTTGATGTTCTGTTGTTGTTTACATTCTCAGGCCATAAATGCATTTGATAAGTGCTGCTTCTCTCCAGCGTGGTGTCTGTGCTGGTGTAGTAGGAATAAAGAGGGACGCTGATGTGATGCAGGAGCCTTCAGAACAACGCTGGCTCCTGTCATTGCTCGGAGCTCCAGCAGTCTTCACAGCGCTGCTCTCCTCCAATAGATTTGAAGAGTGCGCTCTGGCCCACAATGGAGGCCTGGCGGTGGGAGGATCAGCGCAGCAGCGATCCTTCTGGCTTTGTTACGCCCGGGAAGCCATTTTGGAAATCCGCTTGTTGTGCTCTAGCACAACAGTCCCTGGCTGCCTGCAAACTTTGGTGTCTTTTTGCTGGAAAACGAAGGATCCGTGGGTCCGCAGCGGGAAAAAAACAAGCTCTGGGGCTCCGTGCGTCCCGGCGCACTCTGAAGTTTGCGCATCTTCGGTGATTTGAAATGTGTGGATCTGCTGCTCTGGATTAAAGAATAACAACATCCATGGACTCTAACCACGCGGGCAAGTTGACAAGCCGACAGAACCCCGTCCTAGCCGTTGGTGTGACCGTGAATGTGTGTTTGGTCGGGTCTGGTCTGCCCCTGCTGCGCTCCTTCACCAAACACTGTTTTGACAGCGAGCGCAGATCTCGGGCCTTATTTTCTCGGCTCGTTTTCATACATCTGCGACGTGATCGGATGTTAAATGTATTATGAGTTATGAGCAGCAGTCAGTGGGAGCGTGTTTTCACTGAGGACCGTCAAACCAGCCTGCAGGATAACGAGCAGAAATAGTGCGTCAGGGCTGGAGTTGGTGCGTTCAGGGTCCAAATCTGTAGCGTCTAAATTTAGCTCAGAGCAGCGTGGGGATGGAGCTGGGCTTATATGTCATCCGGACGCTCTCTGCACTTCTAATTAAAGCTAACGTGTGTTTTGTGTGAGACGGTGTGTTGACAGGAATCAGCTGTTCGTCGCAGGTGGTTTGCGTAAAGGAGGCAGCGGTGTGGAACCTGACTTAGTGTTCAGTGTGTCTCCACATGGGTGAGCTCAGGTCGGGTTCTGAGGTGGTCAGTGGCTGCAGCAGGATCCACTGCACCAGTTGACAACTAATCCGGCTGAATGGGAGAAGTCCACTTGGCTTTGGGGGTATTTGTTTCTGTTTATCGGATTTGATTAAGATTATGTGTGGAGATGTTGATTTTAGTAAAAGCCATCTGTTTTTTGGTTTTCTCCTTTAACTCATGTTGGTAAAACAAGGCTTCAAGTTTCGTGTCTGCTGGTGACTGTCACCGGGGGTTTCTTGTATTGTAAATATTTGCAAACTGCCTGGAGTATGTGAGGAAACACTGGCAGCAGTACACAAAACTAAAAGTACAAACTAGTGCAACAGTAAATCCTGCCTGCATGGAGATTGTAGCTGTTTACTCAACTTGAATAAAGTACCTGTCTATCTAAGCAGGCAGTCTGTTGCACATAGAAGTAATAAGCTATACTCACTAACTACTTTGATAATTGATTAATTGCTTTGAGTATTTTTTAGTGTTTTAAATGAGAGTATTTTATGTTTTCTTTACAGTAACAGCAAATGGCAATTCTTTAGTTGGTGAACAAAACATGGATTTTCTGACTTTGAAAGAAAAATCAACAACAGATGAATCAGCGGTGACGTTGACTGCTGCCCTAACAGCATCATCCAGAGAAGTTTCTTCTGTTATCTTGACTGCTGTAAATAAAGTGACATCTGCAGCTTTATCCTTCAACATGACCAGACATTCTAACCGTCACCAATGCAGACTGTTGCATCAGGTGTCCCTAATAAACTGGCAGACCTGAGTGTGTTTTGGTGACTCAGTATTTGCACAGCCGGTTCACATGATGCAGGTTTCAGAGTGAGAAGCTCAGCCCCTGAAGCCAGTTGCTTCCCGCCCGTTGCCTAAAAGGCCGCCCCACCCCTTTGTGCTTCTCTGGGTTTCATAATAGCAGCTTACTCAAGCAACCGCCGTCAGAGGAGCTGTCCTGGTGATCTCTCTGTCCCGTCTGTACCACGCATTTCTGTCGGTTGTTTTCTGACCCGAGCAGAAGAGGCGAGTCATTGATTGCAGCGTCCGTCAACAACCAGCCAGCATGCAGGAAGAGGTCGGCCAGCTCCCGGCCAACGGCAGAACCACGGTAGCGTTGTTGTGTTCCCAAGGAGAAGGAATGTCCGGCAGCTCTCATTAGGGCTTTCTGACACGGTTGTAGAGCGCCGCACTGACTGCTGCTTGTGTTTTGTTGGAGAGTAGCCCAGTGAATGGTGCTAGAATGCTGTATTATTTTTAATGTGTAGAACACGTTTAAACCATGGCACAACTTGAGCTCATTAGCAGAAGCGATTTGTCTGCAGGAGACAGATTGAACAAGGCGGTGCATGCGGTTTTTGTGAGTGTGTGTGTGGAAGTTGGTTTGTTCTCATTACCCTGTCAGCTTCGACTAAAAGAGTCCTGTGCATCCTAACTCTTGCAGTCTAAACAAAGAAGAATGACCATGGATTTTTCCCAGCTGCACACGTACACACCACCACAGTGTGCTCCAGACAACACCGGCTATACTTACTCTCTCAGGTGAGACCCCAGTGCTGCGCTGCGGCGGCGGCTGCACTTTACAGCATGCATGTCATTTGTGGATGCAGGCAGCGGAGAATTAAGGTGGAGGGAAAGGAAGCTGTCCTTGAGGTCCTGCTTTTGCTTTTGAATCAGTTTAAAGACTTTGCAGGTGCATTGCTGACCAGCTACTAACCTTGACCAGACTATGCTTTCAAGTGATCCTGATATTAAACTGTTTTTATTTTGCTCGTATTAATTATGTCATTGTAATATCATGAAGCATTCGAAGGCTGATGGTTTTACATTTGTTACTGCTTGTGTGTCTGTGAAGATTGTCAGTCATCCAGGTCAGGGTTACTTGCTTGAGGTTCTTGAAGACGAGAGGTGAAACGTCTTCCAAGATGAGAAACTCAAGCAAGGTCTGAGAACTTAAACCTTTCAAGAACTTTTTGAGTTCTGTGAAGACGTCTCACCTCTCAACAAGTTGCTTTGATTGAAAATGCTGCTTGTTGCCTAATGAGTGACGATTGTTTTAGGATGATTTAATCATTCAATCCTGTTTCTTTGTTGTTTGCAAATTCAAGTGAAAATGTGCTACAAATACAAGATAAGGCTTTAAATGTACTTAGAGAGTGGGTTAACTTCCTAGAGGTTTGCAAATTTGACTCTCTTCTCTAAAAATGTGCTGTGGTTGTGGTTTTGATGAGTCAGCCCCAGTTGAGCTCTGTTTGTATTCGGAGTCTTGGTAGAAGCAGGGAACGTACCCGAGATTTGTTCATGCTACTTTTACAACTTTTCTGTTTCTGATTTAATGTTGGAAATGTTCCTGTAGCAGCAGCAGCCCCTCCCATCCACTCATTGTTCCTCGTCATCACAGCTCAGGCTGCAGGCGTGGTTGACATTTCACAGGAAGGTCTGAGCATGTGGAGGAATGTTGCCTGTCACCGTTGATGTCGGGAGGTGTGAGTGTTTTTGGGCGTGTAGGTGTGGAAATTTCAGTTTCATCTTCCCCCTGTGCTCGGATCACTTTCTGCCTCGAAGGTAAAGAAGCGTAAGTAAGTGTGTGACTGTCAGGAGGAGAGCCCTCCCATCTTTTAGGTGAGGGTATGAAAGTGTCTCGTAAAAAAAATCGAGTTTGAACAGGGACCTCTCATTACAGTACTCGACACTACTCATTACCCCCGAGTCAAACAAGTTCACCCTGCAGTCTTATGGGACAGTTTAATTCTATAGTTCATGTGTCAGCAGTGTTTTTATCTCACTACCACTGGAAAAGCAGGTGATGCAGGAGAACATGAAGTAATACAAATGGCAAAATAGCACCTTCTCATGATTTCAGGTCAGCTGTATGTGTGGTCTAAGAGTCGCCTGTAGACAGAGGCAGAGTGAGATGAAAGTACAGCAGCTCGTCTGGAATCCAGCAGGTAGACTTGAAGGCTGGAACAAGCTAATCGTGTTTCTTTGAATGTAGTCAGCTGAGAGGCTATTAATGAACCTCACAGTCACAACCGTGGCCCTGATCCCAGGATTACACTAATAGTTTATGCTTCTTGACTAGCTAGTTGGGAGATCTGTGGTTTTTATTAGCCTGCGGATAATTCTCAGCTCGGTTAGCCGAGGGCACCGCTTTGTCTTTCATTGTATTCTGAAGAAACAGTTGGACAGCAGCGGGGCCGTAAGTGTTGTGTTCGCTGCTTGTTTAAAGCTGCAGCTGACAGTGTTCAGACTTTAGTGTGTGTGTGTGTGTGTGTGTGTGTGTACATGTGTGCGCATACAGTGAATACAAGAGGGCAGGGCAGCAGAGACAGCTGGGGTCAGGTGACAGAAACCGTTGGCCCATCTGTTGTCAAAACTCAAAAGAGCAGCGACAAGTTTTGTGGCTCAAGAGAAAGAGGAAGTGGAGGCCAGCAGGGACCACCAACCCTGGTCGGTTTAATTAATACTGTGAACGCTTTCGTGTACAGATTTATAAGTCCTGAGCGTTTTCTGTTCCATCCTTTTCCTCACAGCTGCTTTAACTCTCCTCATGTCTGTGAAGGTTCTCAGTCAACCAGGTCATGGTTATCCTCGTTTCAGTCGTAGCATCTGGACTTGCTGGCTCAGGCAAGTTCTCAGAACTTTACAAGAACTTTTTGAGTTTCTCAAAGACGTTTCACCCCTCATCCAAGAGGCTTCATCTGTTCTTAGAACTTGCTTGAGTGTCTCGAAGACGTCAAGAAACGTCTTCGAGAGACTCAAGCAAGTCCAAATGCTATGATTGAAACTACGAGTTTAACTCTCCTCTGCCCTTTAGTCGATTCATTGTTGTGTTGAAGATATGAAAAGTTCTTACTGTCCATCAACTGCGGTTCTCAAGTTGGAAACTATATGAATAAATCAAGGAAGTTTTTATTGTCAGGTTTCTTTATTTCAAGCTTGTCTAATCATTCAGACAAGTCTGTGTTCTCATTTATTTAGTTAATTTTAAATGCTCTTTATTCTATAATGGATTTGTAGTGGATCTAAAATGCATTGCAGTTAATTTGTGGCTTTTTTGGTGTTTGGTATTTTAGAAATAAAATGATGTTGAGGTTTATAACAGTGGAAGATACAGTCCCTGAAGTTCTTTGTGAACTTGTTCGGACAAAAACTACATGAAGTGGCTCAGCGGTGTACTGGAGCATGATGGAAATACTATAAATTGAATTAGTGTGCGATATCCACACTTGTACAGACACCTTCAGGCACCTTCAGCGGTGGTCTACAAGTTAGAGATGCACTGATAAATCCTTGTGGTTTTAATCAGCCGTATGTTGCACCACCTTCAGAAAAACAGGCTGACTACACCCACATGAAGCAGGTGCAAGTGCTGAGTTGTGACTTGCAGGGATCCTTCATATTTTATGACAGTGGAAGTGGGTCAGTGGAGCCTCTGGGTGCAGGTGATAGCTGAACTGTGACAGCAGTAGGGAGCCCTGTTAGTGGAGGTAGATGATGACTGTGAACAGTAGCTGCAGGTAATTAATAGAGGTGTTTATTGTAGAGGTTGTTTTGAACTGGTTTTTATTTAAGAACGGTAATATTATGTTTTTAAATTTACTTGGCGTATGAAATACAGTTCAAACTCTTACCAGTCAGTTGTACTCCAGCTGGACGGTGGTTGTTCTCACCGCCGTCACAGTTGTTTTGACATGTGGTCCATACGAGCACCTCCGGCCAAGAGCCAAAGGCAGCAGCTGGATTTTGCAGAGTTGGCCTGTGACATGGTTACTGCATAGCATCGCAACAATCCAGGCATCCGTCTGCTAGCCTCTGCTACTGATCCACCTCCCTGGAGCCTGTTTTATGTGGTCTCCATGGCAACCGCAGAAGCGTGAAAAGGACACGCTATAGTGTTGTGGCGTGGAGAGTGGAGTGGTACTGGAGGAAAGTACTGTCTGTGGGAGGGAAAATGAGGAGCGATCCTAATCACAAGCCGAAGCCTGCCCACCCAGAGAGAGCTGGATGGAAGTTTCCCAGTTCCTGTCCTCTGGTAAATATAGACCTCAGGACTTTCTCCAGTCGGTAACAGTTCAGGGAAAAAGGATTCATTCGTGCCCTGGTTTGATGTTTTTCCCCACATATCTTTTAAGGGCTCATGATTTTCAGAGAACAAACTAAGAGGAAAGTAAAAAACACAACATGGTCCCATGGTGTCACAGGGAGGACGTTCAAATAAATATCTGGGAGTGGATAATATAATACTCGGCGTGCTTCAGCCAAATTACAGAATCCCAAGTCTCTAAAATAATTTGTTGTTGGCAGCGATCTCAGACATAAAGATTCAGATACATTGTGGTTGCATCAAACTTGCTTGGTCCTGCAGTATTCCCATAATAACACACTCTCTGCTGTGTAGGAGCCAAAAATATCTGATGTAGTTTCACTGGATTCATGAGCTAAACAAGCAGATTCCATTTTATTAGGCTGCAGCTTCAGATTCACTGGTATAAAAGAGAACTCCAAGCTGTTTGCATTTGCATGTTTTGTCACATGCATTATTTTTACCTGTGAAGTTGTAGGAGGAAGTATTAACGTGCTAAGAGACATTTGCTTGATGAGTAACGTTGTGTGTCAGTTTTTGCTTCCTCTAAAAGTTAAAACCTGAACAACATTCCCTCCTCACTTTATGCATGTGACGGTATGTGCTTTCGGCAACCGCACTTGTGGTTTTGTGGCAGAGATTTACGACCCACATGGTTTTGTGTAATCTGGAAGGTGTGTGCGTTTCTGAGACGGTGTGAGACTAGGAGCGGTAGCCAGCATTCGTGGGTAAGTAGACTCAGAGGTTCAGCTCAGATCCTCATATGATCAGTTTTTGTTGAAATCCCAGCAAGGTGGGCCAGCCACATTTCAGGAATGCCAGGCAGTCGAGTCCCCAGACAACTGTTTTATGGAGAACTGTGTGAAGGAAAACCCCACGACGTTGTAGAGTAACCTGAAGGCATCTCTGAAAGAAATAAACATCGATACTTCAAACTGGGATGTATTTGCCACTGACCATTCTGCATGGCGTAAAAGAGTCTTTGCTGGAGTCCAAACGGCAGGAAGCAACTGTATTAAAGAGGCAAAACACAAAAGAACTGCCCGCAAAGAACATGCACTTTCCACAGCAACAACACCTACCATGAATGCACAACCTGTGGTCGTCTTTTTTAGGTCAGAGCTGGACTTAGTAGTCATGTTCGGTTTTATTTTTATTTTCACTTTCTCAACATAAAGGATAAAAAAATCAGCTGCAATAATCCATCGAGTTCAGTCAGGATTTTTCTCTTATTGCAGCTCGGTTCAGTCCTGTGACTGTGATGTGAATCTAAATGTTTAAGGAAGACAAGACTGCAGAGATGGACAGTTACATTTCCGGAAACGAAAGAAAAGAGCTCAGTTCTGCTGTATGAACACCGGACATCATGGAAGAGCATGATCATATGCCACTGTAAAGCTGCTGATTTTCTCCAGCAGACTAAACAGATATATGAAAGAAGAAGATCGTTGTTCTTCGTGTAAACTGGATGTTTATGTGATGTCTCCTTGTGAGCCTTCTGTTTGATTGGATATCATTATTTTGCATACTCTATGTAAAGCAGGCAGTGTGTAGGTGGATGTGGTGCTGGAGGAGTAGAATCACCGGAAGAGAAGTCGCTGGAGTTGCTTTTTTTGACGTGGAGTGATTCGTCCGCCGTGTCTCTCTGGGTGGATCTGAGAGAAACGATGACGAGGTTTGTTGTCCTGATGAGTTGGTGAGGAGCTTCACCCTGTGGCCAGATACCTTCTCAATGATGCAAACACATCCATCATGTTACCTTTACATCTGGATGAGCCTCAGTCGCCCTGACTGGGGGCTGATTGGAAGATCTGATCCAACAGAGGAAACAAATTCTTCTAAATAAAAGGTTGTTTACTCGAATGCTTATTTGCAGAGCTAGCCTGAGCTTTATTTATCTGTCTGGAGAATATTTTTATGCTCTGATCAACAGTCTGAAACACAGGCACGCTGTCATGGAAGACTTAAGAAGGGAAATAAACATAATAATTGATCACCTAATCCAGCAGACCGGCACCAGGCCGCAAAGAAAGAATTAAAATGTTTTACTATATTTTCACCGGAGTCCATAGAGTGTTTTGTTTTGAAAAATCGACTTCTCACCACTTCTGGGACAGAAGAAGGTTCTTAGATATGATGAGACCAAAATGGAGCTTTTTGTCCATCAGACTAGACGCTATGATTGTCAGACATAAAGCATCATCACAAACACACCATCCCCACAGTGAAGCATGGTGGTGGCAGCATCACGATGTAGCCAAGGGTACCAATGATTGTTTCCATGACTCTGTGTCATAGACCAGTGGCCCCCAACCGCTGGGCTGTGGGTCTTTTGGTACCAGACTGCACAGAAAGAATAAAAACCCTTTTACTTTATTTCTGTCAGAGTCTGCGGGTTGGTTTATTTTGAAAAATGGCTCGATTGTCTCCTGCCACTTCCGTCTGTGCTCCTTTCCTGCAAAAATGAATAAAAAACAAACATCTCTGGAGAGCTTCTTTGAAAAGAGGGACAGACTTGAAAAGGTAAATACACATCTAGCAATAAAAGTAATTCATTTAGAACACTTTTTGTAGATTAAAAAAATGTTAAATTAAAAAAATAAAAACATCTGCACCGGTGACCGGTCTGTAGAAAATTGTCTTGCTTGAAACTGGGGCGTGCCAGGAAGCATCCCCACATGATGCTACCACCACCATGCTTCACATCATGATGCTGCTACCACCATGCTTCACATTGTGATGCTGCCACCACCATGCTTAAATCCATCGGACTGGTCATCGAGCGTAATGACCGGTCAGATTGTCTTGCTTGAAACTGGTCCGTGGTGCAAAAAAGGTTGCAGACCGCTAGCCTAATCTAATGCCTCAGGTGTTTGGTTAAGTCCACCTCAGGTTTTCTGCTTGGCTATTTAACTGATTTTATCACACATTGCTCCTCAATTAGCAGCAGTGATAAACGCTGCACTGCATTCTGCCTGGTAAGCAAGAAATACAGCAAAACATGAGCATCAGATCAGATTCTGTGTGTAGCTGTCCGTTGTGAGAAAGTTTGGCTGCGCCCACTGAGTGTGGGAAGAGAATCAAAGCTTTACTGTTATGTAAGGAGAGATTCCAGGAAGCTGAATGTCAGAATGGAAGCGTCTTCGTTCTCTGTGCTGTATGTCTGTCTCTTCATCTGTCTTCTCAAAGCACTGTGTCCGTCTCTATTTATAGCGCTGATGTGGGCTGAGAGAGCGGCTCAGCTTCCAGTTTGGATCCACAAAACAAGAGTTTGCAAACTAATTATCAGCTTCTGAAGATTTTAACTGTCTCTGGTTCTTACAAACAGACCTTTAGTGGGTTTGCTCATGAGTTGTCAGGTAGAGCAGCAGGTTATTTTTATGTTTGTGCTTGGCTGCAGGCTACACAGACAGACAGGTGTGTTTTCTTTCTCACACACACCCTGCAACACTCCACACCCCAGGCAGTCGCATCGCTAATAAATCCTGCATCATTATGTCCCGGGTGATGTGTGTCTGTGAGGAAAGTTGTGTTTGTGCCAGGAGACGACCTGGAAACAAGCAGTCTTAGTTTTATTGTGATGTTTGCTCTCGCTGTAGCCTGGACTCAGTGGATTAACTGCCTTTAGGCTCCGTTGGCCTCAAAGTCTGAAGCATTAGAAACAGATTCACAACTCTGCAGCGCCTTAGAGCTGTTTGCATTTTTCAAATCTGACTAGTAGTGAAGCTGATGTCATGGATTATTCTGTCAACCAACTATTAGTCATTCTGATCCAGTATTCAACATTTTTCCCATCACTTGCCCCTTTTCTACCAAGAAGAACCAGGTGCTAGTTCTGGTGCTTAGTTGGTTCTAATCTGGTTCCTCCTAAGAACCTGTTTGCTTTTCCATTGGCAAGGAGCCAAGTTGGAGCCATTGTGTCACCGTAAAACCACTACGCTAGCATCCATTACATAGCAGTTAAACAAACACAGTAAGTTGATGATAATATCTATGTTTATCTCTATAGATGGTCTTAAGGCTGATTGTGAGGCGGAGGTCCTCCTGTTGCCTGGACACATCCGTGATCACGCTACTGGTGGGACACAACTGTAGCGGATTTCAGGTCAACAGTTTGTGCTAAACTTCCGTGTGTCCCAGGAGTCATTCCAATACATGTGTGATGGGACCAGGGACGTCCTGGAGAACAAGGACACTAATTAGCGCTTGTGTGTCCCTTTCCACCGTTGATGGTTGGTCACCATAACCCCGCCCCCAGCCCCTGATGTACTCGGTGCTTAACTCTGGACCAGCAAAAAGTTGGTGCTTGCTAAGGACCAGTTTTTAGAACCTGGAGTCGGTGCTTAGGTGGTGGAAACACAAAGAAGTGGTGCTAAGTCAGGCTCTGGTTCTGAACTAGACCTGGAACCAGCTCGGTGGAGAAGGGGTAATTGGTGTCATTATTGTTTATTCAAAATCCCACTCACGGCTGATTCTGATTGGTTAGACGCCGTGAGTAGTAGCCTATCAATATACTTGTTGCAATGAATTAAAAAATGCATATTTTAGCTGGTACTGTAAGTGTACATACTTGATGTTTACCTGTTGCTGTAAGACTCACTTCTGCAGATGGGACTGTGTTCACTGCCTTCTAATTTAACTTGGTGGTTGCATCTTTGTCCAGGATCAATTGGTGCCACTGCATGTTTGTATTCACTCTCTTTAGAGACTGGATGTTGGTTTGTAGTCATCGGGAGGGTTTTTCTCACACACACACACACACACACACACACACACACATGGAGATACTTAATACACAGATTTGTTTTATTCTTTTCCTGATTTTCCAACACACAGAGGTTTATCTTGCAGCTCCTAGATGTTAGTTTGGTTTCTATTTGTTGTGGTATTCTGCTAGGATGATATTTAAAATAGACAGTGAGCATGTACGTGTACTTATACTGTCTCTGCTCTGGTCATGTGGTTGCAGTAGAGCCAGTTGGATGAGCAGGCAGGAGGCAGAGTGAGGACCAAAGCACATAATTGGCTCCTGCTGTAATCCTCAGGGTTTAAAGCCAGAGGGAAACATGCACATTGCATGTAGAAGAGCATGCACATTGCTCTCAGGTTGCTCAGTCAGTTGGCTTCAGTTTGTCCCAAATCACATGCTAAGCAACGCTGTGCAAGGGTCACTGACTAGTGCCTTAAACCAGCCAGCTCCAGTTTAAACAGTGAAGGGCCCTCCTTTAAAGAGTAACAGGAAGTTATTTCTCAGATTGAATCCAAACGTCTGCAGACTTGACGGACCATTGACTGTAGTCAGGACCAGCGTTGTAAGTTAGAAGTAAATCAATATTTAAAAGACATTTTTCCTGCATTTTCAGAGGAAGAGGGCACACTCTGTATTTCTGTGTCTTGTTTACAGCAGCTAGGAACAGTTCTAGTTTTACTATGGTACCAGTGAGTTATTCAGAGTGCGTTCTCTGCCAGGTGGGTGTGGCCCCGTGACTCAGTAAAACATGGTAAAGAACATTCCTGGTGTGTTTCCACTTATGCTTGGCTCTGTGCTGCAGTGGGATGACTTTTTTCAGCCTGCTAGCATACTTAGGGATGTTTACTTGCTTTATTTCTGCAGATCTGCTCTTGGAGAGCCTCTGTGCCTATTGTTTTGTCCTGTTTTCTCTCTCCCTTGTGAGTGAGTCACTTCCTGTCAGGAATGCTGCCAGCTGCAGGAAGTGGCAGCGTCATGGCCCTATAAAAGATCTGTTTGTTTGTTTTTTTGAAAAAAAAGGAAAGAAAAGAAACGACAGTTGACTCGCTGAAGATGAGATACATCAGGAAAAGTAGGAAGTCCCCGTTCAGAGCTGACTGGAGGCTGAAAGGCATTCAACTACTGTTTGCAGCAGGCTTATGAAACGTCCCGCTTCAATTAACCGTCATGCACTACCTCCTGTCTTTGATTTTTGTTCTCTGTTTTACTCCCTAACTTTCTAACTTTCTTTCTGTCCTTCCACGTCTTCTCCCTCCCTCCCCTCCTCCAGCTCCAGCTACTCCACCGCAGCATTAGAGTTTGAGAAGGAGCACCAGATCGCTCCTGTGTACGAGTCGCCCAGAATGTCACGACGAAGCCTCCGTCTGCAGACCAGCGCCGGTCACTATGACAACGAGAGCTCGGCCGATTACTCCCAGAACCACAGCAGCACCTACACCAGCACCAGAAGGGAGACACGGTGAGACCTGCAGTGGATGCCTCTGTCTCTGTTGGCTTACGGCAGCAGAATCCTCTATTTATTCCTGTCTGATTATGAGTCCACGGTCCTTCCTGACGCCCACACATCGTATCTGCGAGTAGTCTAGTGTGCACTGTGTGGTGTGTTTCCAGTATCTGTCACTGGTGTGAGATTTATCACTGAGACGTAAATGAGGATATTCTATGACTTGCATAAGTTCATGGCTTGATCCAGCTCAGACGGTGTGTTAGTGTTCCAAATAATCAGGCGTACAGTATTCCAGTTACACTGACATGAAAACACTGAGTAGCTCAGAGTACCACAGTTAATGAAGCAGCTAAACTGAGTTAGAAACACAAAGCTGTACTGTGTTTGAATGAGTCATGGGTTGTTTCTAAAAGACTATCATCTGTAATAAGCTGCATATGAAATATCATTCTTATCAATGCTGTTAAAAAAAGATTTTTTAATATTCTTAGTAGGCATCCAGCGGTATGGGCTTTTTTCTTTTCGTTAATTTTTTGTGCTATACTGATGCTGATTATTGGTTATAAAGAAAGACCGATAACTGATATTTGGGACCGATAAAGATTAGATGTAATGTTTTAACAGCATAGTTCATGACTAGTAAAGAATAGGGTGACTGTAGCTGCATATGTAAAATAGAAATAAGAGAGATGTGAATCAGCGGAGTTTCATCAGTTTGTCCTCAGCTGTTTGTCTCTGTTTTATTAATGTTTCTCTGTTCTGTCACTTGTATTCCCCACTAAGGTCCAGATCTTAAAGCTGTATTAATTTTTGTTTTCCAGACACTGTTTAAGGTTAATCTGTGTCTGCTAACTGTTAGCGTAGCATTAGCTGCTGTGAGAGAAGCTAACTTCCTGGTTTCTTCAGCTACTTTGCTGGAAAGATGTTTCTGAGACCACAGACAGAGAGAGGAGGCTGATCAGACCTGAAGTTTATTTTATCAATAATCAGCCAATATATTACAGATACTGATAATCAGAAAAATGCCAAAAATGGAAAACTGTCGGCCACGATAATCAACCAGGCAGATAATCAGTCTATCACTGAGTTCCTGTTCTAACCATCTGTGGAGATTTAGTTTGAACTTTCTAAAGTTTGGACATAATACTCTCATTGAATCCAACACATCGTGAACTTTTCTTGAGTATTTCTGGGAACCAAACCAGCCCAAAGAGCCATCTGGACTCTGGTGGTTGAAGAGACTTGCTGTGAATAGTGCTTCGACGTGAGAGTTAAATGTGGGCTACGTCTCACTGAGTGTAGTTGTAGTTGGGACAGATCTTTGATAGTCACACAGACACAACAACGCTCATGTCTCTGCCGGTTTCTTATCTCAGGACGCAGCGCAGCAGAAAGCAACAGTCCAGCTCTCTGTCTCTATCCCTGAGCCAAGCCGCCGCCACGCCGAGGAAAACCCTCTGCTTCTCAGCTGTTAGCACCCCGATCACCAACAGCAGCAGCTTCCAGGAGAGCAGCGCGGCGTCTGAAGCCTCTCAGCTCACCTCCGCCCTGGACCAGTCCCAGCTGAGGCATCGCACCACAACCACCACCACCACCACCACCAGCACCACCACGTCTGTAGATGGACACTGGGGTCAGTAGCAGACTCTATTACAGTAGAGCTTTTATGCTTTTGCATGGAACTTAGTATTTTTAATGCAAAGTCATTTATTTTAGCCTCCTAAGATTACATTTCAGTTTATTTATTGTTGTTATATTGAAGCTGAACTTACGTGAAAATTTTTTTTGTTTGTTTTGTGTGTTTTATTTTCTCTTTTGCCTTCATGATACAGTGGCATGTCTGAAATAAATCAAACTGCACGCATTCTTTATGGTTTCCTCCTTGTGTTTATTAATCCGTGACCCGTCCTTCCTCCAGGCCAAAGCTCCGGCTTCAGTTCATCAGGTGTCAACGGCGACGCCAGTGTGTCAAAGTCCCACAGCTCACGAGCAAACGGCTACATCTGCAAAGACTGCTCTTTACACTCTCAGAAGGCGGACTCCTACATCACACAGTCTTCATCTTCATTATTATCATCATCTCAAGCTGCAGAAACCTCCACCGATGGCCTCTCCTCTTCATCCTCACCTTTCACCAGTATATACACCAGAGACAGGAGTCGGAGGAGCAAGTCAGGTGAGACACTCCTGGCTGATGTCTGTGGAGATTCTCAGTCATCCAGGTCACGGTTATCCTCGTGGTTTCAATCCTAGCATCTGGACTTGCTGGAGTTTTTCAAAGACGTTTCACCTCTTGTCCAAGACATGAGGTGAAACGTCTTTAGAAAAACTCAAGCAACTCTAGATACTACAATTGAAACCTCTTGGCTGCTGTTTCTTCTCACATGTGTTCTTCTAACTGTTGTAGCTGGAAGGTTGTGTTCATGTCTTCACTGATTGGGCCAATGAGAATGTAATTCTCAGTGGTGTCTCCCTCCAGGTGTCCTGGTGTCAATATCTAACACGTGCTTGCGCTACAGCAAACAGGCCCTGGGCCCCGTAGTGTCCCTAGTCAGCCTGCTCTTCAACAGTGTGGTCTGGCTGGGTTCAAGGGCCAAGAGCCCTCCAGGAAAAGGTACACAGCAAGAGCCACTCGGTGGTCTTCATCCTTTACCCATCATTCCTTCCTTTTCTTCTCCCGCCCTGAGTTGCTCAGCTCAGAAGGAGATTCTCAGTGACCTTGATGAAAATATGACTTCAGGAGATTTGTGCAGCTAGTTTGAAACTTCCTCTTCCTCTTGATTTCTGTCTGAGCAGCATCATCATTCTCAATCTGTTTACACTTCACTTGTAACCTTATTACTTGTCCTCTGAATGTACTTCCCATAGCTTCCTGTTGTTTTTCTCTCCAAACGTCATCAGAGGGCTGAACTAGGAAACCAGTTCAACACAACTTTCTTTGTGTCAGTCAGTTAGACAAAAACTAAAACCCCAGTCAGAGACAACAGGTATCAGAAGGTGGTTTTTAACTTTCTTTAACTCAGACTTTCTGCTTCAGACTCGTCATGTGACTCTTCTTCATCGTGTGCAACAGGTTGTTTTAGTGGAGAACGATGAGGAATATCAAAATGTATGACAGTAAAAAGTGCTGCTGCTGTAAATGATGCAGGACAGGAATGCTGGTAAAAAACTGTTGATCATATGGTAATATATTAATTTAACTGATCAATGCAGCTGATTATTGATAACTGACAGCTGCACATTGGAAACTTTAAACTTCATATATTTAAACATGATATTGTATTAAAGTGCATTTAGGTCTGACACCGTCCCATAATGCAGGAAGTGACAAATCAAATGAAATTAGTGTTATTGATTGAATATTAATAGAATAATCAATGTTCTAATCAGTGATCTATCAGCTGCAGTAGCAGCAAAGTAAACGGACCAAACAAAAAACATATTTATGTGATTTCTGCATCAGCAGCTGAATACTTGTAGGTTTCCATGGCAACATGATACATCATCCAGTGTGTGATACTGTAACTGTTATCATGTTACTGTTACCAACTGTACTACTTTTACCATTTAGCTACGCAGCATCAGTTACCATGGAGATTTCGCTCTGCAGCACCAGTTACCGTGGAGATTTAGCTCTGAACCGTCAATTACCATGGATATCTATCTCTGCAGCATCAGTTACCATTAAGATCTACTGGGTTGAAGTAGAGCCACTTTTATGACACTGAAAATCGTAGCTCTGCAGATCTCATGGAGATCTAGCTCTGCAGCATCAGTTACTCTGGAGATTTAGCTCCGCAGCGTCAGTGACCATGGAGATGTAGCTCTGAAGCATCAGTTACCATGGAGATGTAGTAGGATTGAAGTAGAGCCACTTTCATGACACTGAAAACTCTGACTTTAAGCTCACCATACCTGCTAATCCGCTAATCTCCGTTCGTAGTTCAGCTTTCTGGTCACCTGTGTTCATGTGTAGCTTTTTGTCTCTGGCCGCGACTCAAGTGTGCGTTTGAACTAACAGTCCTGGACTGGTGTGTCACCAGGTATCCTTGCATCATTTCTGGACTCAGTGAGACAAGCAGCTTCTTCAAGTTTGTCCCAACTGTGGCTGTTTAAGCAGAACACTCTCCACAGGATGATGGGCTACAGAGCTAATGGCTATGAAGGACAAGGTACCTGCTGTTACTGCAAAGAGTTTAAGTCTCAGCTCCTCACATCTTCTTCTCATCTTCTTGACACAGTTGCTCTCCTCCCTGAGCTCTATTTTTAAGGAGAAAGAAGCCTCTTATTTGGATAGTAGACTTTCTTTAGAAGAACCTCATCATCTGTCTGTTTCTCTCACTTTCTCACTGCTGCCTGCTGGTTCTGAAGGAGAAAGAATGAGCTAAATGAAATTAAATGCTGAAGCACCATTTCCTGTCTTCAGACAACACTGTCACATGATGAAGTGTACATCTGAAGTTAACATGAGGTTGTGTCCTCAAATGTCCACTTGAGCAGAATCAATAAACTCCTCCCTCTTGATTATTCTGCATTTTTTAAACTCCTCAGATGTTTTTATTGGCATGCCCCTACCATGTGACAGTGATTTCAGTTTGTACGAGTTTTCTTTCTCGTAAACTGCTGATTTAAGTTGATTCTTTTCACAGCTGCAGGGGAATTTTATCATCTGTGAAGTAGAAGGTTCACCACATTTCTTTACTCCTGTTTATTCTGTGACCTCCTTTCATGCACCTTTACTATCTTTTCCTCTCATGGAGCTCCTCGGCTGTGACATCCTCCTCCTCATCCACCTTTCTGTTCACCGCGGTTTTCTCACGCAGCATGTTTTTGTCATGCAAATAAACGTGTTGTGTGTGTATGTTGCAGCTCACTCGAGTTTCTGTGGAAGCATGAATGTGAAGGATCTGGTGACTGAAGATGCATCACATCTTAATCTCAATGGTTCCCTGTGTAAGCAGACACACAAACCACAGACACGTTTTCTCTCTGTTTTCTCACATATAGAGTTAATGACATGCGTGACCCGTGTCAGGACCAGCGAGCAGAGGTTATGTGAACTGCTTTCACTGGTCGGCCGCCTGTTGACCTGCACATTCTTCTGTTTCACTCGAGTTTGTACGTCAAACCGATGTCAGGGGGTCCAGTTTAGCACCGCCGCTTATCGAGCTAAAGTTAAAGGGTTGAAAAGTTTCTAGGTTTTAATGTGACATAAATAGCAGAAGCGAATCAGATGTGACACAAGAGGTCAAGTAGCTGCTGGCTTTCACAATGGACTGTTCAATTTAAGAGTAAAATAAAATGTCAAATAAAGTAGCTTAAATGAAAATTAGTATTCAGATCCTTACATAAATACAAGTGCAGATAGAGCAATTTAAAGATGTCAATCAATCATTAGAAAACACAACTGGAATAACAGCAGAGAGGTTTTTCATCAAGCTTTGTCTGCTGCGTCTTCACGTACATTGCAGAATTTGCCGTACACATGCTAGTGGCCTGTTTGAATTATTATTTTTTCATTATATATGTATAATTTGTTTGTTTCCTTTGTTTGTTTAGTTCTTTTTTGATCATTTGCAAAAATATGTTCCTTTGTTTGTGTTTTTATTGTGATATCAGTTCATCCTTTGTTTCTGTGCTTTCATCGTGGCTGACACACACAGGTGACGACTGTAAAGGGAAGCAGTACTCTGAGACACACACCGTCCTCCTCACACAGTCCTCCAGGTCTCGACGCCTGGTGGGGGCGCTGTGGAGCGCCCTAGTTTACGCAGGTTAACCACCCCTTCTCTTAACGTCGTGCTGTGTATGTGTAGGTCCCATACACTGTTTGTTGGTGCTGTTTGTGCTGCAGCTAATCGGGTTGGTCGTCTGTCTTCCAGGTTACTGCCTCCTCCAGCCGGGTTACTGCATGGTGAGAGCCGGCAAGGCATTGGGATCTGGGGTCAGAACGTCAGCGCAGAAGCTGCTCTCGCTGCTCTGGATGCTCCTGGCAGCTCCAGGTCGGTGAAGATGTGCATTTTAACCTCAATAAACACCCACCGGCCTCTTTTATTAGGAGAATGGAATAGAATGTCTTTATTTGCCATCACACATGAAAGCAAACCTTCTTACAAAGTGCATCAGTCAGAGGTACATAACGAAATAAATAAATGCAAGAGAACATCTGCCTGGTCCACCCAGCTAGTACCACCTCGGACCCCCTTTTTGCCTTCAGAACCCCCTTAATTTGTCATGGAATAGATTCAACAAGGCGCCAGGAACATCCCTCTCAGGTTTTGGTCCGTGACGATACGAGAGCTGCAGATTTGTCGGCCGCACGTCTGTGATCCCCCGTTTAACCCCGTCTAAAGCTGGACAGTTCTACTGGACCCCAATAGTCACCAGATCTCAGTCCAGCAGAGCAGCTCTCTGTCATGTTCAAGAAACTAGAGATGATTTGAGCGTCAGAAGATGTGGTCATAGAGGGATGGACATGTACTGTGGAGTTTAAACGATGCTCAGCAGCTCATCTTCGATTGGCTTGGTAGATATTAGCAAGCCTAGTCTTGACTGTGTTCTCATTCTTGGTGCGTGTGTTTTCTTCCATCTGCAGTGAAGGCTGGCCGCGGCCTTCTGTGGTTTCTGGCGTCAGGATGGTATCAGCTGGTGTCACTCATGTCCCTCCTCAACGTCTTCTTTCTGACACGGTAAGATTTCTGCCGTCTTTCTGGATGAATAAAGTTTTTGAGCCAATAATGTACAAAATACATCATGTCCTGTGTTGTAAGTTGGAGTGAAGTGCCTTTAGAGTCCAGTTCTTTAAGTACAGTCTGAAGTGAGTACTGAATCGTTTTTCCTTGAGAAATGCTTGAAAAAAGTTTTAATGAAATGTTTCCCAAGAAAAAAAAAGTGGTAAATTCATTTTGACAACATGACATCTGGCAAAGACACTGACATGAAGTGATGAATCTACGTGTCTAAGCAAATAAAGATTCTGTACAACAAATAGTTTTCAAATTGGTTCTTCCAACCATAATTAAAGAGAGTGAGAGCTACATGGGGCGTGTCCTTGATGAATGAATATGAACACTATGCCATCCACTAGACCAGCGGTATTCAACTAAAAATCAAAGAGGACCAGTTAGAGAAGATGTATTAAAGCAAAGGTCCTGAACATCCTAAAGTCTAACCTGAGTCAGTGTGATATCTGTTGATGGACTCCAGTAGTTGTATCAACGTCTGCATGGAATCAACAACAGACTGTCAAATCAAATAAGCTCAGTGGGATTCAAAAACATTTAGACAACATTTATTGTCAGTTAACATTTAAGTATGCAGATATATAATATTGTAGATATGTATAATGTTCCTCTGTCATTGAGCAAAAGAAGGGCTGCATTTAAAGATAAGAGAAAATAAATAAAAAAACTTTTTAAAAAGTTGCATCTTAAAGTAAAGTTCATAAAGTTTAGCTGCAGCCTCTCGTCCAAAATGAGAGGTGAAACGTCTTCAAGAAACTCAAGCAAGTCCAGACGCTACGATTGAAACTACGGGGACAAATCAAACCTGTTGACTCTGTGGACAGTTTCAGTCAGTCTTTCTACTTCAGCCTGGAACTGGCAGCTTTCTTTTTTGATTTATCTGAAGAACAGAAAGTTGTTTATAATTCGTAACATCCACTTTCTCACTTCCTCCTCGTGTATTTATGGAGCACTTTAAGCAGCATCGTTTGTGTGGAAGGCGCTGCATCAGTAAAGTCTTTCTTGGAGCTTTGCGGTGACCTCCAGCTCCTTTATTACTTTGCTGGTCCTTTCTCACAGCTCAGATTTGTTTTTGGCCACAGCATAGCGGAGCATTTAGGCATTTCCTTTACGAGTTGGTGGAGGAACATGTCAGAGATAAAGGAGAACAGACTTTGGACTTGAATTCAGCAGAAGTTCAGAAACACGACTACAGACGAATGCAGGAGAGGCCCACAGTCAGTTAGTGCAGGTTTAGAAGCTGCACCTGCATAACTCTGTCTTGAATCTGTAAATGGTGCTTTTCCATATATAGTCTGTTGTGGTAAACATTAAGTGGGACCTACAGTTTCCATTAAGCTGACGGTCTTTAATCAACACCATGTATTCATCTGACCCGCTGCTGTTTCTGTGTTTCAGATGCCTTCCCAGACTCTGGAAGCTCCTGTTGCTCCTCCTGCCCCTTTTGCTCCTCCTCGGTGAGTTCGCGAGAACTTCTTGTGCTCTCTATCACAGATGTAACCCACTTAATGAGCGCATGAAGAGAAAAAATCTGTCAGCACTATATTATAACCAGCACACATCCCCAGAGTGTGCAGTGAATCCAGGACCAGATCCAGGTCAGCCTCCTCAAAACAGAAACATTCATTCATTCGACGTACCTCACAGTTTACATATTCATTCATTGCACTCTGATTTTTTACTTTCCTTTTAGTTGTTTTGGAAAATAAGACCATTTTTCTACCATAAAGTTGCCTGTTGGATTGGATGGAAGGAAATCTTTAACGTTTTTTTTCCTTCCCATCACATTTTTATTCACTGTGGTTCATTTTTCCTGCACCTCCATGGAAACAGAACAACCATGAGAAGCAGAGATGAGTCAGTGATGTGTTTTGTACAGTATGACAAAGTTACAATACCATAAATCAGGAAAAAATGACAGATGAATTTTAGTCAAATGACTGTTGGTCACAGCTGAGCCAGTAATACCTTAGTGGTCGCACTGAGATCAGTAGAATGTGGTTACTGCAAACACTTTATTTTTAAATGAGGCATTTAGACTAAAAGGGTTTTGAGGAAATTTTTGGCTTAAATTTGAACATTCTTTCCGACAAAACAGAAGATCTTCTAGAAATAGTTCATGATGATGGTTTTCTGTTTTTATAGTTTGTTGTTCTGATAAATGGCATAGTTTATTTTAAACAATAGTCCAGAGGGTTAAATATATATTTTGAAAGCAGCAGCTTTAGATTAAATGCAAACATTCTTCTTCTGCAGGGCTTTATGAGCTTTACCCACAATTTAGACAGTTTATTTAGAATGTCAATGCGCTGCTGAAAGTTGTAATAATAATAATAATGATTAAAGCAGAAAGCAGCACTGGGCGGCCCCTTGCTTCGTGCTGATCATTGACTGATGCATGTCATCAGGGCCAGACCTTGATCACGCATGTGAAGTTTGAAGCCGATTGGAGCACGTGTATGCTAGTTAGAGAGCACTTCCTCTTTCTTTCATGGTAAAACTCCAAAACGCTGTGGGCCGCCACGGCCACGCCCTCATACTTTTGTGGAACATTTTATTGACTTTTCATCTACAATGCCTGTAGTAAATACTGGCCAAATTTGAGATCTCTGGGAGTTACCCCTTGGACGCTCTAGAATATTTGAAAATTTTCACCAAAATCACCAAAAATCTGACAGTGAATTCAAAATGGCGGATTTCCTGTTGCATTCTTGGTGTGGGTTCTTGAGGCTTCTTTGTGCGTCTTGTTGGGTACGTATGTGTACTGAATTTCGTAGCTCTAGTCTAGGTGAAATGTACTTCGGGGGCCCAATTTTTGAAATGTTTTAGGTGCCGCTAATGAGCCATTTTACCATTCACATGTGTAATTCCCCCAAAATATGACATTTTCACCAGTCCTGATGTGTGTGCTAAGTTATATGTGTTTGCAGGTATTTTTAGGGCCTAAAAATGGCGATTGAAGTGATGGTAGAAAATAATAATCTTTCGGATAACTACAGGGTTCTACACACTGTTGGTGCTTAGACCCTAAAAGTAATACATTTTATTTGTATAGCGCTTTTCTGGGCACTCAAAGATACTTTATAGGTAAATATGCAAATAATACAAACAAAAACAAACAAATAGTATGAAGAGCAGGTTGTGACAAAGTCTCATGAGTCTGTTAAGAGGAGCCGGCCAGCAGTGCAGTAAATGGTGCACCCCACCCTCTCCCATCTGTCTGCAGCTCTATGGCTCTGGGGTCCGTCCACTGCTGCCCTGCTAGCCTACCTCCCAGCCATAAACCTGACTGAGTGGCGTCCAGCGTCTCCTTTGACCTTCTTGTCCAGCATGATGCCGGTTCCTGCTTCTGTCCCTGCAGCAGAGACTCCGTTGGAGCAGACTCCAGCCAGCCCAGTGTCACAGGCCCCGGTAGGACCACTGGGTGCATTCTGAAGACCTGTTGATGTTCCTGAAAGCAAACTGAAGACCTTTTTAGTCAGGCTTTTGATTGATTGGATCGATTTTATTTATTACTCTTCTAATTTTATTTATTGATTTCTCTATTTATGTATTTGTCTATTTAATGTACAGTTTAGTACTTCATATTTTATCAGTTCTTCTTCTTTTTATATGTTTTAGAGTATTTAACTGACAACTTATCTCTGGGGACTGTTTGCGCTCTTTTATTGCGTTTTATATTTTTGTAAAGCACTTCATGTTGCGTTTTTGTTTGTATGAAAAGTGCTGTACTAATACATCTGACTATAAACCTAGTATATATACTATAAACCTTATTACGTGACAGCTTTCTTCTGTTCATCCTCCTCAGCCGACCCTGCCTCCCGTGGTCGTCTCTGGCGTGGACCTGGAGCGTCTTGAACGCGTTGAGCGCCAGCTAGCCCTGCTGTGGGAGCAGGTCCGACAGGGCGACGAGAAGCAGGAGCAGCGTCACGGAGACATCCTGGGCCTCTACAGCACCCTGAGGGACCAGCTCCACAGCCAGACCGACAGGGAGAGCCTGGGCCTGTGGGTGTCGTCGCTGCTGGAGCAGAGACTTGGAGTGCTGCGAGGAGAGCTGCAGGAGGAGAACACGCACAGAGAACAGGTAGCTGGATCAGGACAAACACACCTACAAGAGTCACATGCTGCTCAGAAAGTTTACATGTAGTTAACTTTTTTTTCAGAATGCAGAGCAGCAGAAACAACACCAAGAGAGTCAGGCAACACAACTGGCTGGTTTAGAAGCGCTGCTCAACGCTCTGGCTGCAAAGACGGAGGTACGAACAGCAGAAAACACACCTTCAAGACAGCACATTAACCTCATTTTCATGAGCTATTTAGATATTTGTTATTTTCCAGGCTACGCACAGGTGGACTAACATCGCATCAAATGTACCCGAGTTATGTGTGTAAATGTTCTCTGTTTTGAAATTAGAATAGATCATGAAGTGTAATTTCAAAGCAAGCAAATGATTATGAAGCTCAGAAAGTGCAGGGCTGAGGTCCAACAGTTAACATTAAGTATGAAGGTATAAAGAATCTAACAGCATGAGATGTGATGCAAAGACAGAAGCATATCCTGACAAGCTCAGACAGGTGACAGATGCTGACTGTAAGGTTTTAAGTCTGTATACAAAGGAACACTGGTCCTGTGTCAAATATCAGATGGAGGCTGTCATGAGGAACAACAGCATCCAGTGTTCTTCTGTCTGTAGGGTTTCTGTAGTGTTCATGCTGGTTCATGTGGGTGTTGCAGGAGTTGCAGCAGAAGCAGAAACAGTACGAACACGAGAAGGAGGACAGAGAGGCGGAGGTCATCCCTTCGCCGGCTGATACTGCTCCTGTCAGGTACAAGCACCAAGAGGAAACCTCAGACCCATTTTACATTGTGTGCTATTCATGTTTTGAAAACAGGTTGTTAAGATTGTGGCAGCTCATGTATAGTTTCTGTGTCAGTGTGGGTGTGAAGCAGGAGGACCATGACGCTCTGCTGGCGGAGGTGCAGAGACTTGAGGTGGAGCTGAGTAGAATCAGGCAGGACCTGCAGGGCGTAGTGGGCTGTAAGGGCAAGTGTGAGCAGCTGGACACGCTGCAGGACACGGTAAGACACACAGACACTGACTTTTGTTTGGGCTATAAGGTGACCTAATCTGTGAGGTTCCTTCATAAATGTATTCTGTTTCTTTCCCTAGATATCAGCCCAGGTGTCTTCCCAGCTGCGTAAAGAGTTGCAGGCTCTGTTCTTCGGCAGCGGTGGATCTGCAGAGGAGCAGGAGCTGCCCGATTCTCTGGTCCTCTGGCTGTCCCAGCGTTACGTCAGCACACCAGACCTGCAGGCGTCGCTGGCTGCTCTGGAGCACAGCATATTGAGAAACATATCCCTACAGCTGGAGCTCAGCCGGGCCCAGACGCTGGGCGAGGCCGAGTCCCAAGCCCAGACCATTGTAAAGACGATAACTGGGACTGTCCAGCACACGTCTGCTGCTGAGGGACTGACAGAGGAGGTAATGGGTGTGCACTTCTTACTTTCAACGTCTTCATCACCACATAACGTAAGCTCTTCAAAAGTGTTGGTGTGCCCTCTTTTGAGCCTCTCGTGTGGTCTCTATCTCAGCATGTGAAGCTGATCGTCCAGAACGCTCTGAAGCTCTACTCCCAGGATCGAACTGGCCTGGTGGACTATGCCCTGGAGTCTGGAGGTAAGAAGGAGGCCTGTCCATCCTGAGCCCATGTACAAGACAGCAGTTAACCCCACAGTATGTAGAAGGGATTAGCAAGCTAGCTGTTCCATAGCTCAGCAACGTGCTCTAATGTATGTCTCTGATGCAGGCATTAACTGGTTCCAGGACAACAGGGTATTAATGGCAAAAGCTCCATTGTCAAGTGTGTTACTGAGTGCTGACCTACATGGAGCTCTGACTTCAACATGCACTGAACAGTCTGCTAGTTTAGTGGCAAAGCCCCATCATCTCATTGTACCGGTCTGGTTTGATTCAGGCTTTTCTGTTTCTATAACTGATATAAGAGGTGTTTGCCTCCACTGCTGCTGCTCTGATTTCTTACTGAATGCATCTCAAAGGTCATGTAACGTTAGAGGGTGTTTCTGCTTTAACCTGCTGGATCTCCATGGTAACTGATGCTGCAGAGGTAGATCTCCATGGTAACTGATGCTGTGGAGTTAGATCTCCATGGTAACTGATGCTGCGGAGTTAGATCTCTATGGCAACTGATGCAGCAGAGTTAGATCTCCATGGTAACAGATCCTGTGCAGTTACATCGCCATGAAAATTGATGCTGTGGAACTAACCTTGTCCAGGTTCTGTAAGAAGCGTCTCCCTGATGATTCTCCAAGTTATTTAGATTCTCAGCTGAAGGAAAGTGTTTCATCTGTAAACCTGTTGATCTGTACTGAAGGCCGACTGTATTTCTTTAAGAAAAGCCTAAACATCTTAAACTGTTTCAACTTGACTTGATGACCATACTTCAGGGGAAGCTGCGCGTGTGGAAAAAAATTACATAAACTGATTGAAAAGTGACATCAGCTGTGCAATATGAAAAGCTCTTCACTTCCTGTCTAGTATGTTAGTATTTTATATCGTTTGTGGCCTTAAAAATGTAGTGAAACTTTCAGTCACATAAGTCTTGCTCTGTGTCCAGGCGGCAGCATCCTCAGCACCCGCTGCTCTGAGACTTATGAGACCAAGACGGCCCTCATGAGTCTGTTCGGACTGCCGCTCTGGTACTTCTCCCAGTCTCCTCGTGTTGTCATCCAGGTGAGCCAAAGATAAATATTTTACTGAGGATGGAAAGTTGTAGGGTCTTAATGGAGGATGAATAGAGCTGGTTGAGATCAGATAAAATCCCAAAGGAAATTCTTGTGGCTGATGTTGCCCAGAATAAATAAAATGACATCAGAAATGCAGTGAATAAGGTATGAGATTACTGAAATAACATCAGTAGCTAAAACAAGGCTTGACTAGATCAGTAAAAAGTCATACTGACAGTTATAAGTAACATCACACATGATAATGAGATATTATACCTGTGAAATGAAAATGTGAAACATTGCACATGAAATAAAACAAAACATGCTACACATGATACAGAAACTGATATTGCACAAACTCTTGAGAAAAGTGATATTGCTGTTTAACATGGTGTCTTAGCGGTGGCTGCTGCTAAAGGGTTATAAGGTTTTACAACCCCTGGCGAAAATTATGGAATCACCAGTCTCGCAGGATGTTCATTCAGTTGTTTAATTTTGTAGAAAAAAAGCAGATCACAGTCATGGCACAAAACTAAATTCATTTCAAATGGCAACTTTCTGGCTTTAAGAAACACTAAAAGAAATCCAGAAAAAAAAAGATGTGGTAGTCAGTAACGGTTACTTTTCTAGACCAAGCAGAAGAAAAAATTATGGAATCACTCAATTCTGAGGAAAAAATTATGGAATCATGAAAAAAAACAACAACAAAAGAACACTTCAACACACCACTAGTACTTTGTTGCACCACCTCTGGCTTTTACAACAGCTCGCAGTCTCAGAGGCATGGACTTAATGAGTGACACACAGTACTCTTCATCAATCTGGCTCCAACTTTCTTTGATTGCTTTTGCCAGATCAGCTTTGCAGGTTGGAGCCTTGTCATGGACCATTTTCTTCAACTTCCACCAGAGGTTTTCAATTGGATTGAGATCTGGACTATTTGCAGGCCGTGACATTAACCTTATGTGTCTTTCTTCAAGGAATGTTTTCACAGTTTTTGCTCTATGACAAGATGCATTATCATCCTGAAAAATGATTTCATCATCCCCAAACGCCTTTTCAATTGATGGGATAAGAAAAGTGTCCAAAATGTCAACATAAACTTGTGCATTTATTGAAGATGTCATGACGGCCATCTCCCCAGTGCCTTTACCTGACATGCAGCCCCATATCATCAACGACTGTGGAAATTTGCATGTTTTCTTCAGGCAGTCGTCTTCATAAATCTCATTGGAACGGCACCAAACTAAAGTTCCAGCATCATCACCTTGCCCAATGCAGATTCGCGATTCATCACTGAATATGACTTTCATCCAGTCATCCACAGTCCACGATTGCTTTTCCTTAGCCCATTGTAACCTTGTTTTTTTCTGTTTCAGTGTTAATGATGGCTTTCGTTTAGCTTTCCTGGATGTAAATCCCATTTCCTTTAGACAGTTTCTTACAGTTCTGTCACAGACCTTGACTCCAGTTTCCTCCCATTTGCTCCTCATTTGTTTTGATGTGCATTTTCTGTTTTCAAAACATATTGCTTTGAGTTTTCTGTCTTGACGCTTTGATGTTTTCCTTGGTCTACCAGTGTGCTTGCCTTTAACAACCTTCCCATGTTGTTTGTACTTGGTCCAGATTTTAGACACAGCTGACTGTGAACAACCAACATCTTCTGCAACATTGTGTGATGATTTACCTTCTTTAAGAAGTCTGATAATCCTCTCTTTTGTTTCAATTGACATCTCTGGTGTTGGAGCCATGATTCATGTCAGTCCACTTGGTGCAGCAGCTCTCCAAGGTGTGATCACTCCTGTTTAACTGCAGACTAATGAGCAGATCTAACCTGATGCAGGTGGTAGTTTTGGGAATGGAAATTTACAGGGTGATTCCATAATTTTTTCCTCAGAACTGAGTGATTCCATATTTTTTCCTTCTGCTTGGTCTAAAAAAGTAACCGTTAGTGACGACCACATCTTTTTTTCTGGATTTATTTTAGTGTTTCTTAAAGCCAGAAAGTTGCCGTTTGAAATGACTTTAGTTTTGTGTCATATCTGTGATCTGCTTTTTTTCTACAAAATTAACCAACTGAATGAACATCCTCCGAGACTGGTGATTCCATAATTTTTGCCAGGGGTTGTACAGTTTGTTGGCTGTGGTTTCTGTGCTGCTCCTCAGTGGTCTCAGTCCACCAACTGAGGTAAATGAGGTAACTGATGAGTCTTATTGTAACTGTCCCCCCCGACAGCCCGACGTGTATCCAGGGAACTGCTGGGCCTTTAAAGGCTCTCAGGGCTACCTGGTGATTCGGCTGTCACTGAGAATCAAGCCTACATCCTTCTGTGTGGAGCACATCCCCAAGACCCTGTCCCCAACCGGAAACATCACCAGCGCACCTCGCAACTTCACCGTCTTTGTAAGGGCACACCAACATGAAGCCGTACTCTAGTAAACCTAATCATCCTTTATTAAAAGATGTTTTTTTGCACTCAGGGTCTAGATGATGAGTACCAGGAGGAAGGAAAGCTGCTGGGACACTACACCTACCAGGAGGATGGGGAGTCACTGCAAACCTTCCCGGTTCAGGTAAGTGTAGAAGATTGATTGGTCACCATCAGAAGTAGAAACATCACCTCGGTGTCTGAATATTTCCCCCCTTGTCCTTCAGGAGCAGAGCGACAAGGCCTTCCAGATCATCGAGGTGCGAGTGCTGTCTAACTGGGGCCACCCAGAATATACCTGCATGTACCGCTTCAGAGTCCACGGAGAGCCTCGTCCTCAGTGAGCCAGCCGACAACGCTCAGACACGACATATCACCCTCTGTACATAGCGCTCACCCACTTCTCTAAACCCGACGGGACTCGGCAGGACTTTGTGGACGTTTTAGTTTGAAAGACATGAAGACGCAGAAGTAGTGGATTGTTAAAGTAACGTGCCCAGACTGAACCGTGAACATGTGTTTTTGTATATTGAAAGAATCAGAGGAAAGTATGTATCAGGATTGTCAAGGATTGCTGAAGAGAACCAAGGAAGAAGCTGAAAGTCCCGGTCCCCTTTTCATTAAAGGCCTCTTGCACTGAATCAGCCCATGAGGGCGTCAGGTTCCCCCTGAGCGGACACGTCATCCCCCTATTGGCACCTTCCATTTTACAGGAAGATGGACACTTGAAATGGGGGTTGCAGACTCATCTCCACCATTTGTTCACACACTGTATCTCAGTCTGGCTAGTTTTGGTTTGTAATCATCCGTACTTACCGTTTTTTTAACCTTTTCCAAATAGAGCGTACTATTTTCAGGATCGAGACCACTGCACCTTCCCCTGAGACGCTGTCCGGGCGTGTCGAGTCTCTTCGACAGCTTCAGCTGAACTGTTTGAGCCGTCTGCAGGTCAGCACTCACCGCGGTGACAGTGGACATGTTGATTCACTACATTCTAGGCTCGGCTTTATGCTCTCACATAGCCATAACTAAGACTGTTTTTATTTGAGTTGTTTTGGAACTGAACCCGCTGCCTATGGACAAGCTCTGAATGTTTTCTCAAGTGGAGGCTTGATGCAAGTTTCCTTTAACTACACAGAAACACTATAAAACCACTGACCTGATGGGACTCCAGTATTAGGAGGCTCTTCACTCTGTACATTAGATATGTGTCTGATTATGTTTCTCCAGGATTAATACAAGCATGCCACTCTTCCTGACCCATACTCTAAACCTTTAATGCACCGTGGATTGAGGAGAGCCTGTGTCCTCTCTGAACGTCTGGAAGCTGAATATTCTAACTACTCCTTAGACAAGAGTGAGCTTTTTCTGTTCTGTTTCTATCAAGACAAGATTCTCTGTCTCCCTTTAGCTCAGTTAAACGTCCTCCTCACACAGGCTCCTGCTATCCTGAAACCCCGAAGGAATGTAATCTGTATATTTCATTGTTGATAGTTGGTCCTTTATAATATCTACTTTTATCAGTGTTGCTTTTTAAAAAATCACCCTGTCATTATTATTATTATTATTATTATTGTATTGCTATTATTTCTACTGTTATTCGTCGTGTTTTGCTTTTTTCTGGTTTCTTTTTGGAGGTTTTGTCAGTTTTATTGGAGGATGCACTGCAGCGACTTGTTAGACAAAAGTTTGTGACACGGGTCGTCATGATTAGTTTGAAAACGGGGATGTGTCGTTGATTTCGGTTGCAAATATGGGTAAGTCTAAAATGTTATGTGTAAAGATGTTTTGTTCACAATCTTATTTATTAACAAGTCGATTAGTGAGTCACAGCAAATGTATATTTTGTCATAAGCTGTTCAGTGCATTTGGAACCATCTTGGGACTTTTTTTTAAGATAAATGGCTATTTTTGTTCAGTCATGAGATGACTTAACTGCTTTGGAATATATTCCAATAAAGACTTTAATTTTGATGAAATTCTTTGAATAACAACTATGGCTAAAGACTAAATCACTACTCGCTCTTTTATATTTCACTACTGTTTTTTTTTACTCCTACATGTAATTATATCTTTATCAAGACAAGCACAAATAGAAGGTGACAAACAGTCTGAAACAAGGACTCACATACCGTGAATTAATCCTTAATTCAGTGTGCAGTCGTTTGAAATGCACTATTTAAAAAATAACAAATATCAAAAATGCCTGCAGGTTAATTACAGACAGCCTCATTTTTGGACTGAAATGAGAATTTGAAGAATTAAAATACGTCTCACATTACATAGTGAGTTCTGTTAACAGCTTTACTTAGTGTGTCTGTCGTGGGATAAAGAATTAGAGGCATTCTTCTCTTTATTGTAGTATTGATAGGCAGTAATGGGAGAAAATATTCAGACCCTTAAGTCAGAAATACTCCATTACAAGTAAAAGTCCTGCATGAAGAATCTTAAAAGTCCACATATATTTTAGCAGCAAACTGTCGTTGAAATTTCACAGTAGGTGATGTACTCCAATTGATGTAGCATCATTATTATTATTACTGTATGTGACATTATTATGAGTCAGTTTAAACTACTTCAATACAGTGGTATGTACAGGAGACACCGGAAGGAAGAAAAAACAAGTTCTGATCCACAAATGTGTAACCAGAGGCTCATTTTAACATTCACTGAAACGACAGCAAGGGAGAAGTTTAGAGGGAAACCACTCTTAAAAACTTGAATACATGCAACCAGCAGCTCTGGAGACTAACGGTGCTCATTATATTATCCAGTGTGTGAAATCTTCAGCTTAAAGTAGCTGACGGATAAATGCAGTGGATGAGAAAACATTGTATTTTCCTATAAAATAACGTGGGAATACTCAAGTAAAGTACAAGTACCTCAAAATTGCACTTCAGTATAGTAGTTGGGTAAATATATTTCCACCTCTGTTGATGGTTATTAAGAGTTTTATCCATTTCTGTAGCCAGAATTACAGTAAAATGTTCCTCTTTAGTAATTAATTATCATTATCAGTGTCATGACATCTGCTGCTCTCTAGTGGCGGAAGTTTGGAACATGCAGTTACAGGAGAAGAAGCGCTTTACTGATATAATAGACAATAACAATAATAACTTATTTGTATAGCACCTGTCAAAACACACAATTGCAAAGTGATTTATAGTACGAACAAAAAGGATAAAAAAATTTAAAAAGTAGTTTAAATCGTCCAAATAAAAGCAGCAGTTAAAATGTCGTACGGTAAAAGTGAGTTTTAAGAAGGGATTTAAAGCGTAAAGAGAGAATAAAGGTCCGTTTTCCTAAAAAGTAGTCCAGAAACGTTTGGTGCCGCTGTCTGCTGACGCCCTACGTCAGAGGCTACTTCCCTGACAACCACAGAGTCCTTAGCAACCGCCTCGGAAAACAGGCAGAGTGATGGCGACAGCAATCGGCCAAAAATCCGTTTGGCAGCAAGTGGGTGAAGGTAAGAAGACGACTGTTTCCTAAAACTTACATGAACTGAAAAAAATCAACGTTTATTTATTTATTTACTGTGTGTTTGAAGAGTTTGAAGCTGAGCAGCCCAGTCCTCCCAGCACCTCCTCCCAGCTCTCCCAGTACACCACCAGGACACACTCTCTGGTCCTCCCTACAGCCACGGTGAGCTCCACAGACACACATTAGTCTGGATCAGTAAAACCAGCAGCCTCTGAATGGCCTGTGTTCTGTCTTTGATCAGGTGTTTGTGGATGAGGATCCTCTGGGAGACTTGGACCTGCTGCTCGGCTGCTCTGTGACAGAAAAATCTCCTTCAACTCAGATTACATCTGAATGTGAGAGGATTCGTGTGAATGCAGATATGTGGTGTCTGTGTTGTAGAGAAGGACTTCATGGCTGATAATAAATAACATCCAGATTACATTGTAGTTAGAAGCAGCATTCTCCTCCCTGCGTCTCTGATTTTGTGGATCAGGAAGTACTTCATGGAGATGCAGATGTATGAAAGTCCTGCTTTCTGGAGCTCTATCAGGGAGTCGAGGCTCAAAGTGGGTCTTTATGCAGATGATGCAACCTTCCTTCTTTCTGAACTCCAGAAGGCCTCGCTGCATCATCTAAAGTTGATTCTGAATGTGCAGAAAACCAAATTTAAAGCTGGACATTTCTGTGTTCTAAATCCTTTCATTGACTGATCTTAAAAAATATTCTAATGATTTAAGATACAACATTTCTGATTTCCATGGGTCATAATCATCGAAATTAAAATGAAAAAAGGCCTAAAATATTTCACTTGATGTGTATTGAGTACAGAACATATCCAAGGTTACCTGTGGGAGCGATGCAACAACATGCCACCCAGGATGCTGAACTCTTTGTCTTGGAATAACCTTCAGAACAACACAGCTTCATGATTTGAAGCTCCGATGTAAAGATGTGTAACTGAAGAGTACAGCTGTTATTCCTAAACTGGACTCAGTTTGGTGCATCTGTTGTCTCATGTGCTTTACTTTAGTCCGATGTCAGCTCTTGTCATTCCTGATGTTATGCTCTTCCCTAACTTTATAATGATAAATAGATTTTACTCGTCCTGGTTGAGACGAGGTTGAATAAATCAAGTGTATTTTTGTGGTTCAGGTCCTGTCGGGTGTTTCTTGGAGCAGAGGGTGTTTCCTGTGCTGCTGCCTGGACTGGAGGCTCTGCTGAAAGAAGCTCAGACTCACGGCTGCCTTCAGGTTTGAACTTATTCTGATAAACAAGGAAATTAAAATATGACCACAGATTGATAACAGTTCTTGTTTACTGCAGAAGTACCCCATAAAAAACAGTAACACACACAGTACTACTCCTTAATGTGAGTCCACAGCGCTTCACATGGAGTACAAGTACATATATTTACTCTGATTATACTACGCAGTACAGCTGTATACTTCACTGTATTTATTGCACAAGTGTAGTTATCAGTTACTTTCTAGATTAAGACATTACAACAACTACAACTCTATTATTACTACTACAACTACTGCTACTGATAGTACAACAATTACTACAACTACTACTACTACTGCTACAACTATTGCTATACTGCTACTGCTAGTACAACAATTACTACAATAACAACAACTACTACAACAACTACTACTGCTACAATTACTACTTCTGCTACTGCCACTACTACTACTACTACAACTGCTACAATTGTTACAACTATTGTAACTACTACTACTACTAGAATTACAACAGCTACTACTGCAACAGCTACAACAATTACTACTACTACTACAATGACAACAACAGCTACTACAAAAACAATTACTTCTTCTACTACATACAAATACTGCTACTTCTACAGCTGCTACTACTACAACTACTACTACTACTACTACTACCATTGTTATTATTAATAATTTAGCTGTACTCGTACGATGACCAGGTATTGCAGTAGCCTGTGTACACGGTGACATAACTTGACAGAACACTGACAGAGTCAGGATGTCTACCTGAGGCCTCTCTTCTGTGTTTCAGAGGAAAGTAACTGCATTCAACCCCTGTGACTTTCTGACTGAGTGGCTCTACAAGTAAGTACTAATACTCTAGTACAAGCTGTGTGTAAAAACACAAAAATGACAACAGCTGTGTGTTTTTCCTCTTCCTCAGCCACAACCCCTGCAGACGAGAGCAGCTGCCAGTGGACTTTAACGACATCCCGTTTGTCAAGGACTGGCTCAGGATGCAGTGAGTGTCTCCTCACACACTGCAGTGTTTATACAGAGTCCACACTTGAGTTGATGCATGTTCTCAGGTATGTCCTGTCTCACCTGGTCACTCACTTCCTCCAGCCCCAGGCCTCCCACCCCTCTGTTCCTGCTGCTGACAGAGGATCAGGCTGCTCTGCTCATCCAGGCTTTCTGGAGGGGATACCAGGTACCAGAAGCAGCATGTTGTTGACCGCCTTTATGTCCAACCACTTATAAAAACACTACGGGAGCAGGAGGGCCGACTTAGTGGACGTTTAATTTGCAGCCTCCAGACACAGGTAGGAAAGTATGGAAACTAAAGTTCCAAAAGAACATAAAGTCTAAGGGGGTTTGGGAACCTTCATCCAGCCAACATATTAACATTCAACAATCCTGAGACCTCAAGCTCCAGTTAATTTGCATATTGTGGAAAATGAAAATAAATACTTTTCTTTACTACAAGTTGCAGCTTTTATCCCAGCTACCACCCACATTAGTACTTCAAGCTCATTTACCCTCCTTTGGTTCTAGTGTGGTTTCCAGTAAACATTATTTCTGTTATGTTTATATGTGTCTGAATTTTAGCAACATCAACTCTGATCTTCTTCCCTAATTGTTGCCTAAAAAAACAATGCTGTCGCCCAAAACTGTTCTATATATTCTAGATTTATCACATCACTTCTCAGAAAGTCTTATATTAATGCTGCACATCAGTCCTCATATGACAGGCATGGTGCATTATTTTAGTCTGATCATGAGGAACATGAACTCTGACAGTCGTAAACTATTTTATCACCACATTATGTTTTGTATCTTGGACCTTGAGTGTGATCTTATTTTGGGTTGTCGACACAACGCAAGGAAATCAACAAAATTGTATTCAGTAAACTGGGATTCAATAGACTGGGGTCCCACAGGGATCAATACTTTTTTGGTTTTAAAAAACACTAATAAAAACAGAAAAAATGATATAGGTTATCAGGAACAGTTTATGACAAACCTTTAAAAAATGTGGAACAAAAAGTGTATGAGGGTTCAGATGGACTTTACCTTAATGTTTACTCACACCTTCAGCCTGTCAGACTTTTCAGAGTGGTTTAAGAGGCTGCATTGTGGGGGAAAGAAATAGGATTTTAAAGAAGAAAGCATGAAGGAATCCTGCAGCGTGTCTGCCTCTGTGTGGGTGTGTTCGGATCCGACAGCCTCCCCCCTGCTTCGGCCCACAGAGCGGTCCTGTTGTATAATTCTGTTCCTCTGAAAAGCCCCTCTTCCTTCAGCAGCCGCAGTTTCATTCAGCAGCTTGATTATGTCATCAATGATGCCAGGCTTTAATTCCTTCCTGTGTGGGCGCTGTGGTTTGAAGAGCTTGGTGCTGCGATATAAATAGACACACACAGACAGCACCAGAGGCAAACAGCAGCAGTTTCTCCACTCTCACACACAGATAAACACAACACAGTGTAAGGACAAGCCGGGGTCATGTTGTGTTAGTCTCAGCAGAAGCTCTCAGCGGTTTGGTTTCCCTAATCCTGTGTGATCGTGGGAGGATTTGGCTTCAGTGTTGCTGCACAAGGAAAAGACACAATTACGCATTTGAATCATTTTTAAAATGTGTTTGCACATGTGGGCATTGATTTGTGGGTGTGTGCATAAAGGGATGTACTGAATGTATATGTGCGTGCTTCCTGTTTTGGACTACTTTTGCACCAGCAGGGGGCAGCACTTCCTCTCTGTTTTTCCTTCATCTTCAACTCACAGAGTCTGATTGGCCTCTCCTCACATGTGGTGGCAGCAGTGAGCCAGCTGCCTCCTCTCTGTGTTTACTGTGAAGTAAGAGGTTCAGCAGGGCCACTGATAACACCGCAGCCTGGAGGCCCAAGGGATCTACAGGAAGAGACAGATAGTCAGCAGAGTGGGAACGGGAGGATTATGTGGAAGGTTGAAGCTCAGGCTGAGTTTGGAAGACGAGGGAGGGAAGAGACGGCTGATGTTGCAGAGAGGTCTCAGATTAAAATGGGGAGAAGTGGAAGGGGAGGCAGCCTGGCCAGTGTTTGTAGTCAGTCAGAGCAGAAGCACTGGGAGGAAGAGAAATGCAGCACAGCCAGGTCTAAAGCTGAGGACTGGCCTCTTCCAGACTCAGAGGATCATGACTTATTCAAGATACTCGGGTGGAGATATTTTGGGTCGGCACCATCCTGACAGGTGCTGTAGTGTTTCATGACTGCTGTTAGCTTAACATTGAGGACCACAGCACCAACAGAGTCATAAAGCTCCGTAAAACTTCATCATCATCATCATCATCATTAAACCTTCTAAATTAGCAGTCCAGACTCTGCAGCCCACAGATCTCATTTCTAAGTGAACAATCACAAACTATGCTTCAGTAAAATCTGCCTCTGTCAGACTGTTAAGTGCTTGAGAATATTTCTGAGTTTAGTATGTTTAGTGTAATAGGATTAAGGGATTTTGCTGTAGAATATACGGTCAGTATAAGATCTGTGCTCTTCACCCCAACATTCTGCCTCTGTTCCTCTCAGCTCTTATATAACCGCCTGACGCAGCGCCGACTGCAGAGCGTCTCTGAGAGAATACAAGCGTTCTGGTAAAAAAGACTGAAGGCCAGAGTGGTGTTTTATTCCTCCATTATTAATCTCTTTCATCACAGCACTGAGGACTGAGGAAGAGCAGCAGTGGGCATCGTGCGCACACAGGCGTGCACGCACTGAGTCACATCTATGACCCAGACAATGAGATTGTCTCCTGTTTCACTCACGTACAACTATAAAGAGCTGCTGGCTCTAAACATATTACATAATCTTCTTTACACTGTGTGCCTTAACCTAATCCATTCATCCATCCCTGCTACTGGAATGCACACATATGTACGTGCACTCACATGCACACTCCTCTGATTGCTAAGACTTCTCAGGATTACTCCAGTCAGCTGGGTTAGAGTAGCGTGGCTGTTGTGTAATAAGTTACAATTAGAATGTCGATATGAGAGTCTGTGGTCCGGCAGTGAAGCAGGCTTTTATTATAGAGTTATTAAATGTACGCTCACTGTGGCTGGCCTCGTACAGCAAAAACAACTGTAATAAATCACCAACAAAACTCAGCTCCAGTGAGTTGAGATGTTTGTGATTGGTGGTTATCTCATGCACTTCTTCTTCTTTGGAATTGTTCAGCATTTTAGGATGTGCAAAGAGTTCCGTGGATTAGAATTCTGATATCACTCATGTATTTGTCTGGTAAATACCAACCTACAGCTACAAGCTTGTAATTTAGCTCATCAGAAGTCGGTGACTGAGGCATTAAGAGTGAGCCTGGTTCAGGTTAGGGTAAAGAGGCTCATGGTTCAGTAAGAAGCAGACAGCAAGACTTCAGGCTGCTCACAACCTAGAAATGGTTTGCTGCATGATGCCCGATAAGATGGCCAAGTGTTGTTTTCACACAGAACGAACAGTGACAATATAACATGGAATTCAGTGGATTTTAAGAATGTTGCTAGAAAGACTTTGGACCTTTCAACTGGGAAACTCTGTCCCTTTTTCTCAGGGCTAAGCTAAGCTAACGAGGAGCTTGCTTCAGATTCGCATTCGCTCGTTCACCTCATCGTCTTTCTGGCTTGTCTGTTTCATAGTGATCGTAGAATTGTTTTGGCAGAACTTTTACACACATTCAGGGGAGGATGCTGTCATTAAAACAGTAACATAACTTAAAAATGAGGTCGCTGCTTGGATGCTGTTTTCTGTAATGAAGGGGATTTTAAAAACACATAAATAGTGGAGGGGGAAGAGACAGCTGCCCAACATGTGTGGCCAATGGCAGTCTAATACCCGCAGTGTACATCCGGTGAGTCAGACTACATTGTCGGACCATTCTGTAGCTCTGATCCAGCTGCTTAGACCGGTCTGGCTTTACCTCAGTATCATTCTGCTGCAGGGGAAGAAGCTCTGGTGTGTTTTGCATTTGTATTATTACTACTTTTGTGTTTTTTAATGTCTGTTTTTGTCTCTGTTTTGCATTTTGTGTCTTGTTTTTGTCAGGTTGGGTCTCAATTTTCTTTTGTGTCTCGTTCATCTCATTTTGTGTTGAATTTTTTTATTCAGTTTGATGGACGGATGGATGATGGACAGATGGACAGATGGATGATTGATGAATGGATGGATGGATAGATACATAGATGGATGATAGATGGATGGACAAATGGATATATGAATAGATGGATGTATAGACGGATGGATGGATGGATGGATGGATGGATGGATGGATGGATGGATGGATGGATGGATGGATGGATGGATGGATGGAGTTGAGAAATTGGGTCTTGCCAGTACTGAGTGGAATTCCACTTGACATGAACTCATAGAGCTGGCTGACAGAGAACTGTTCAGTCAACAGCAGAAGTAGGTCTATGATTCCAGCTGAATGATCCGAGGCTAGCATTGGATGAATGGTCTGGATTGAGATTTAGTGTTAAGTCAGTGACTGACCGTGCAGCAGCACTCATGCAGAAAACATGTTGCAGGCCCCAAACTCGATGCACAATTCCTTCAGTGTTTTAGATTGTATTTACCTCTAGGTATTATTTACTAAGGACATAGGGCTGCAGTACAACCACGTATCGTGCCTGAGTATACAGATACATGAATCAGATCACAGGTTACAGGGCTGGTCAACATCAACATGATGGATGGGTGGGTGGGTGGATGGGTGGCTGGGTGGATGGATGGGTGGGGTGTGAAGGGCAGATAGAGCGACTGTGGCTTTATGCATCTTGTCAGTGTTGCTGTTGATATTTCTGCAGACAGAAGCCATTGTGCTGCTGCAGAGTGTGAGAATGGCAGTAGAGCTCGATCTCACAGGCAGCTTTGCACAAAAAGGAATGCAGCTTGAAAGGCTGAGCAGTGGGACTGAAGGGTGTGTGAAAGAGAGCGTGCACAGTTTGTGTCGCTGAGTGGTTGTCATGCAGTTTGCGGGTGTGTGGTGTGTGTAGAGTTCTGTTTGTGTTACTGGTGGACTTAAGATGGCATCTTTCTTTTCAGTGTTGTCTGCTGCTTTGTGTGTGTGTGTGTGTGTGTGTGTGTTTGCTTGTGGTTGTGTTTTTGCATCTCAAGCACTACATGCTGATGTTTTCTAATCAGTCTAATCCCAGACTTCATGCATACATGCGGCATGAGAGGATTGATGCACGTGCAAACTAAACCAGACTCTGCCACGTGTGCAGTGACATGGTTGATTATAACAACAAGGTATTGTGAAGGCAAATGTTCCCTCAGCTTTCTAACCAAAACGTCTATAAAAAGTACTCACAACGCTTGGAAGCTTTCCCCTTTTACTGCTTTTCACCAATCATTGTCAATATAATTTGGCTTTTGTGACACTAAAGACTCTTTTAATGTCAAATTAAATACAGATTTTTTTAGTAGTAGTACTTTCCAATGCATTGTAGGAGGAATAGAGGCAAAAAAAACACATTTTGATGTCATGAGGCCAGTTTGAATGTGTGTATGCTTACAGTCATCTTAAATTAAACACATCAAGTCCTAAGCTTTGTGCACAAGGTCAGAACAATCCCTTACCCCTGCTAATCAGCTGTCCTGATGCACACAGACAGGCTTCAAAATGCTCACACACACACACTCATCCAGCTCTTTGTCTGCTGCTGTCACACACACACACACACACACAAACACACACACACACACACACTAGCATCCTGTAGAAATATGTACATTTAAAAGGCAGCTTTCTAAGAACAGTTTGTGTAACGCTACTGAATGTTTCTGTCATGTAGGAGTCAGCAGCACAAACACAACACAGAGACATATGCAGGACTCCAGTGAACAGTGACAGAGTAGAAATGGCACACAGACACAAATAGAGCACACTAGTGATGGTGAGCAAACACAACAGACTCCAACCCCCAACCCCTCCTGACCCTCACCCCTCATTTCCATCTCTATAGTTTGCTCCCATCAGCAGAGGGGCGGCTGCAGCTCTGTGACACCCGGTGAATGAACCACTGGAGCTCACTAGTCTTACCCATTCCTAGACCCACTGCCAGCCTTATATAACAGGCCCACTTTCATAGCCACTAATAGCAGCCCCATTGTTGCCACACAACCAGGCACTTGGGAAAAAGACGGGGTCGAATGGAGCAGGGGGGGAAACAAGACTGGAGAGAGGAGAGGTGGATAGAATACAGAGTAGATGATGGATTGAAACACTGATGTACTGGAGAGTCTGGTTGGTTTGAGAGACACACCTGGGAACCGAGGGAGGAGAGAGGAGAGAGACGAAGCCTCTCCAAGACGAAAGAGAGGACAGAGGAGGAAAGACAAGGGAGAAGCTTAGTTAGAGCAGAGAAGTAAAGGAGGGGGAGTTCTTCAGGGACATGTTCTGTTCATCTGAAGCAGCAAGCCCATTTAGTTTTATCAGGAAACCCGGCAGCCCACGCACAAGCAGACAACAGCTACTAGGGTTTCCTCTAGAAAACCAACCTGGACGAAGAGAAGATCCAATGGCAGCTTTCTGACTATTAAACTGCAGAATTTCATCATTGATTTGCCACCTGATACACAGATCTCATCCTAATTACTACCGAGGGTTGTGTTTTTCTCTGCAGAAAAACACAACCCTTTGAGATTTACCCACCACACTGCTCACTGTTTAAAATTATACATAACACACACAGGCCTCAATGCAGCATCAGAGTTAAAGCTGCTGTTCTTATCTCACCACATATTGTAACTAAAAAAGCACTCGGAGAGTGCAGACCTTCTTCAAGCAGCTCATTTCATCTCATATTGGGATTTACATCCAGAAATAATCATCCCAGGATTGTTTTATCTACATTATTAGACTCCTTGATTCAGAAAACAAACCCTTAGCATCTGGATTCACATTGATATCATTATTAGTTCAATAGTTATTCACCAGAATCTCTTTCTGGGTAATGGTGGTTTCTTCTGGATCCAGCTCCATAGCTGTTGATTCTACAACAGATCTGTTGGCATCCTCCTGATTCAGCAGAGTCTCAGCTACATGTTGGTGTTGGCTGCATGTCTGGATCTTCATCTGTTACCTTACAGTGATGACCATTCCACAGGACCTCTAGTTTTTCCTGTTCTGGATCGTAGTATCTGGAATTTTGTCCGGATCCGGATCAAATTTTGATGTGTTGTATAAATTACCGGGAACTTGTCCTGTATTTTTTGCCAAGCAGCCTGGACATTTGTTGTGGAGTTCCATGCACATATACATGCACATTGCCCTATCCCCCAATGCTAAAGAATCCTGCAAATAATTCCTGGATCCAGACGGTGATCCGGATCACCACCAAAATCTAATCATCTGTTCCTTGTCCCATTATCCACCTTTCCTGAACATTTCATCAAAATCTGTTCAGAACTTTTTGTATAAAGTTGCTTACAGACAAACAGATAAACGCTGGCAAAAACATAGCTTCCTTGGTGGAGATAATAAACCTTAGTAATAAAGCACTTTTATAATTAAAGCCTTAAGGTGCTTGACATGGTAAAATCCAGATTAAATCAGGCCAGCCTCCTCCACTACAGACTTAGAGGTAAATCTGGCCCATGCAGCCACCTAAATATGCTAAATAGCTTAATTTCAACAATCTGCATGAGAAGTCCAGACTCCGTTTTTAAGTACGGTCCCATACACTGTACTAAGATGACATATTTTTAAAAAAAAAGACAAAATAAACACAACAGATAGAAGTTAGAACTGGGTAAGTGAAACAATGTAAGTGTGGCTGTGTACGACCAGGCTGATGGAGCATCTGATGGTTGTTTCAGTTTGTTGTTGTTAGTTTACAGTAAAGACATCATCCATCAGCTGTATAATATGAACATGAATATATCAGACTGCTGAGCTAAAGCATAGAACAGACTCTCCAAACGGGCCACTTTAAACAACCCTGGTGGCTCACTAGTGCTGATAAGCTTGCAGATTAATTAACTTATTGATGATGTTTGCTTGTGTGTGTTTCTGCATGCGCTGCCTTCGCACGTGTGCTGTGACTGTTACAGATCAGGACTCGCCCAGATGTGCAGGAGCTGCGCCGCTGGCAGAAAGAACTGAGAGAAGGCCGTGACATTGGCAAAACTGTCCAACGGTTCTGGACACAACAAGAGAGCCGAGGTGAGCGCGCACACACACAAACACACACAGACACACACACACACACAAACACACACACACATACACACGCACATGGTATCACTGAATGTCAGGCCTCAGGCTTGCTGGCAACATAATACCATTGATCTTGAATTCTGTCCTACAGCTGCTGATCGGCAGGCAGGACGCTAACATTCATACAGTCAGAATGCACACACACCAGGAGACTCTCACACACATAAACTGCTGCAGAGACACACGATTCATCCCGGCGGGGCTTCAAATATGAAAGCTGAAAGACGAAGACTCTGAGAGCAGAATGAGGACAGTGACAGTGATGGAGAAAGAGACAAGGGGAGAGAGGACGAGAAAGCGAGAGAGGACTGCAAATGAAAACGAGGGGAAAAGGGATGTCTGCAGGGCTCAGGGTGTATCCGTGTGATAGAGATGACAGGGGGTGGGGGCTGGGACCACATGTGAAGAAAGAGATGTAGACAGTGGAATGAACTGATGTCTGAGTGCACAGAGGAAGGACAGAGCAGCTAAGAACGCAGAGCCATGTCCAATGTGAGTGACCGGCTTCAAAACATAAGGACAGTGACTAAACTTTGTCCTTGGAAACAAGCACACAGCGGTACCTCCTTAAATACAACCTGCAGAAGAAACAAAGGAAACACCATCAGCTGGTCCAACTATTACACGGCTCACATACAGATTCAGTTTGATCGTCCATGGTTGGATTTCTATTAAATTTCACGCCTTGATAAAGAGGAATATGGTCATTAAAACGGACTTAAAACACAATAAATAGGATGTTAAACAAGGTAACTTTGACAGTGTCCACCTCTAGAATTGATGTTTGGTTTAAACATGTAAAGCTGTCTATTACAAGGTTTATTTGATGGAGAATGTAAGAGGTCAAATGACCACAGTTTACTTAAGGGTCACACTGTGGGATTATGGGTCGGATGCACGACAGCTGCAGAGGGAAAACGCCTACAAATACAGAGGAAATGATGAACAAAGAACAAAAGAACTGCAACGGACTGAGAGGGGCACACGTGTTCACAGAGTCTGCTGACTAGAGGGGAAAAAAATGTTTAAAAATTGATCTGTATGACGCATGGCCTTCGTTACAATGGACGAGTGTAGCTACAAAACCAGTTTCTCTCTGTTAGCCTTGAACACCATCCCAGACTCTAAATTTACATTTCATCCAATAAACATGCAGCATGCTACCATTAGCATTTAGCTCATAGCACAGTGATACAGTGGCTAGTAGCAGCTGTAGGTACGTTTATCATCACTGTAGCTGGAGTATCTGTGCAGTTCTAACAGGCCGACACACAGGTGACAGTTCAGAAAGACTAGTCAGCAAGCAGCAGACAGTCAAAAGCAAAAAATAGAAAAGAAGTATCTTATTCTGTGAGAAGTACTTCATTCCGGAGAAATACCTCATTCTGGGAGAAATACTTTACTCCACAAGAAGTACCTCCATCCAAAATAAGTACCTCATTTCGAAAGACATACCTCATTCCAAAAGAAGTACTTCTGGAAGAAGTAAGTAATTCTGTAAGCAGTACCTCATTCTGGAACAAGTACTTAATTTTGGAAGAAGTACTTTATTCTGGGAGAAGTACCTCATTCTGGGAGAAGTACCTCATTCTGAGAGAAGTACCTCATTCCGAAATAAGTACCTCATTCCAGAAGAAGTACCTTATTCCAGGAGAAGTACCTTCTTCCAGGAGAAATACCTAATTTCGAAATAAGTAACTTACTCTGAAAGAAGCAACTCATTCTATAAGCAGTACCTCATTCTGAAACAAGTACCTAATTCTGGAATAAGTACCTCATTCTGGGAGAAATACCACATTCAGGAGGAAGTATCTCATTCCGGAAGAAGTACCTCATTCCAGGACAAATACCTTATTCTAAAATAAGTACCTCATTTCAAAAGAAGTACCTCATTCTGGAACAAGTACTTAATTCGGGAAGAAGTGCCTCATTCTGAAATAAGTACCTCATTCCAGAAAAAAGTACCTCATTCAGAGAGAAGTACTTCATTCCCGAAGAAGCACCTTATTCCCGAAGAAGCACCTCATTCCGGGAGAAGTACTGCATTCTGAAATAAGTACCTCATTTCGGGAGAAATACCTGATTCCAAGAGAAGTACCTCATGTGGAGAGAAGTACTTCATTTGGAGAGAAGTACCTCATTCCAGAAGTACCTCATTCTGAGAGAAGTACCTCATTCTGAAAGATGTACCTCATTCTGAAAGATGTACCTCATTCTGGAAGATGTACCTCATTCCAAAAGTTGTACCTCATTCCATAACCCATTCACACTCTGGATAAGTAACCTTGTCACTTCACACAAAATGTCCTGAGTCATGTGTAGTATTATTATTATTATTACTGTTATTATATATAGTATTAGTAGTATTCAGTGTAGTATTACTTTGGTGATTTTTACTTCTGTTTTCAAACCACCAAGTGTAATATAACTTCTGTACATCACAGACTATGTGTAATTACCGTCTCAGGGCATCTATTTTCACACTTTTTATCCAAGGTGCTTATTTTTTAAATAGAATGTGAACTTATTTTATTCTTACATTTAAACATCTAAACAATCCTTTACAAAAAACTGGTTTCATCTGCTCACTTTCATCCCAGCCTAGTTATAGACATTTTATTAAAGCGTATTTTATTCCTTTCAAGTCAGACAGGTGAACACAGTGACACAGCTGCCTGATCATCTGTAACTCTTCGTATTGACCTGGTTCCACATCTGACCAATAAACTGTTCACTGTGGCTATAGAATGAGGAGTAACTCTGAGCCTTTGTCCGTCCACTGAGGCGTGCTCACTGATGCGTCGTGACAAACACACACCCCAGCATGCACATCAAAGCCAGTCGTGATCTGTGTTTTCGTCGCTCGCACAACAATGCACGACACCAGGTTGTTTCCACGCCGACACATTCCACACAACAAAGGCCGACGAACATTCTTGCACTGCGCTGCTGCTAACGGCTGCTACTGCTGACCTGACATTCTGGCAGGGGGCCTGGGGACGCTAGCGAGTCTGCCCAGACAGTGGTCCCCAACAGAAACACAGTCCGACCTCTTCAGCTGAACGTGAACGGACGAGAACAGGAGAGGAGCAGAGATGTGAGAGGGAGGGAGGAAGACCGGTGCTGAGGCTGCAGTTTGTCTGCTTCTTTGGTTGTTTTGGATGAAGCGAGTTCTTCCCTCCAGCACGGACAGATAAATGTTGGGACAGAGAGTGAGAAATTATTTAGAGAAGCCCCCACCCCACCCCCACCCCCACTGTATTCACGCTCTTTAAGTTGATCCAGGAACAGCTGCGCTCGTCATTCGACCCGAGGAGACCAGCAGCAGCAGCTCGTCTGACGTTTCATCGTCTGAAATCAGAATTAGTCAGAGATGGAGAGGAAAACAAAAACACAGAGAGCAAAGAGCCGACGCTCAGCGATCTGCAGAAGGTCGGAGGTGGAGCTCAGCAGACAGGTGCAGCTCTCAGCAGCTCATGAATCACAGCGACTGTCCTTGACTGAAGCCTCCCATGTTTACAGCAGAGTGGTCATCAGCCCTGAACAGTACATCCACACATGGGGGTTTACAGGTTCTCCCTGTTTAGTTCAGTTACAGATTCATTTACACTGTCTCACTATATTTAAATCAACAAAAACAATTACCATTATTTGAAAGGAAAAATCTGTATATTAGGAATTAAAAATGCTAAATATAATTCATCTTTTACTTTACTGATTTTACAGATGTTAGGTTACAGATCATATCCTGTAAAATCACCCAAAAATATTATTACACTGATATTTACCATTATTTAAAAGAAACTGTATATAGTAAGAATAATATATATTTAAAACATAGTAAGAGTATGTTTTAAAACTTTTGTTTTCCAGATTTTCCAGATTTTGCAGATGTAAAATCACCAGAAAATACTATTTTACACATAGTTACCATTATTTGAAAGAAAAGTTAAGTAAGAATTTAAAAATGCTAAATATATTTGAACCGTTATTTTACAGATGTTAAGTTACTGATAATATCCTGTAAAATCAACAAAAATATGCTCAATATTTTATAAACCTGTCATTTTACAAATTTTATAGATATTAAGTTCCAGATAAATATTTTTACAGTTATGTACTATTATTTTAAAAATGTGTGTAGTAAGAATAAAGAAATGGTACATTTTATTTTTACTTCATTTTGCAGATTTTACAGATGTTAAGCTTCAGGTAGGTCCTATAAAATCACCAGAAGATATTGTTTTACAGATACTTAGAATTATTTGAAAGAAAAAATATGTATCATAAGAATTAAAAAAATGGTATATATAATTTTAACTGTTATTTTATTTTATATTTTTATTTATCTTTTATACTTGTTTTTTTTGCACCACCAGAGTTGTCTTTTAAATTTCGTTGAATATTGTGTACGATGACAATAAAAGCATTCTATTCTATCTATTCTATTCTATTTACAGATTTTAAACTACAGATAATATCCTGTAAAATCACCAAAAGATACTTTTATGTCTCCCATTATTTAAAACAAATTGTATATAGCAAGAATTAAGAAAAGGTAAATATTTTTTAACTCTTATTTTACAGATGTTAAGTTACAGATAATAAAAATCACCCAAAAATACTATTATACAGATATTTACTGTTCTGTTTCACTGTTTTCTAATGTTAGAGTATTTAATTGTTTTTCTATTTATTTCTAGAACTCTTGCTGATAGAATTTTACATCTAGCTTCATGTTGCACCACGTTGTTGTCGCTAGTTTGATATGAAATGAAAAGGTGATATAAATATATTAATAACAGTTGCATTCTCCATTTTCAGTATCTTGTGTGTTTTAAAGGTGCTCCACACCGTGGTTATAAGTAGCACCTCATTAAAAGTATAAGTTATTGCATCTGAAACAGAACAGTGCCTTTCTCGATGGAAAGAAGAGGCTGCATCAGTGTCAGATGGTGTTGATGCACAAAAAACTGCAATTGGCACTTTTCAAAAGTACATTTCCAGCCACAGTTTGGATCATTAGTGTGTCAGCAAAGGAAAGCAACTTTCACGACCATAATGTGCAATCTGTTGGGGGCTGCAGTCTGTGGTGTAAATGGCCAAATGTAGCCGTCTGCTCGTCAGAGATTGACTTTCAAAATGTCAGAGCTTTTTACTGGCAGATATGAAATGCTCCCACGGTGGCTCTGCAGCAGAGGGTTTTAAACAGTTTTGGTATCAGTTATAATCTGGAATAGCACAACTTGTAATGTTGAGAAACTAACTGGACGTAGTTTGTATTGTTGAGAAAAGGGGGAGAGAGAATCTCCTTTGAAAATCCTGCAAAATAAAGTCTAAGTGAGCTTTTAATTTTTTAACGGTTTCAGTTTTTCTCTGGTTATTGAAGCTGCTCATGTGTCGCCTCAGTGAACAGTTTAGAGCTGCAGAGTGGATCCTCGTGGTCGAGGTGCACATTTCTAAATGATGAGGATGTTTTCAGTTTGATTCCGAAACAATGCATCCTCGTAGAACTGAAGAAGCCTCTCGCACGAGGGGTGAAACATCTCTGAAAAACTCAAAAAGTTCTCAAAAAGTTCCGAGTTTTTAGAACTCCCTTCAGAACTTGCTTGTGAAACTCACAGACATCTTCCAAAACAATGCGCACATTAAAGATGTATTTTTTGTTTTTCTGCAGTGGGTTTGCTTATGACAGATCTTCTAGAAAGCCCCCAGCCTGGCAGCTCTGATGTGTCCATCCAGGTGGTGTCCCCAACCCCCCAGAACACTGTGGTCCCCAGTCCCACCACCCAGATGAGCCCAGAGGCCGGTGAGTGGCTCAGCCCCAGCAAACAGCTACTGTCCTGGCCATAAACCCCTGACTGCTGTCTCCATCTGTACTTGGAGCTGGACTGGTTGTGTTCGCTGAGATCGTTAGCGCTGGCTACGAGCTTCTCCTGGTGTTTAAAGGCTATTAAACTCTGTTCGGTTGATGTCAAACCAACCAAAGTGATCAGTCAAACAAGCCATTTAAACGCCTGTAACCAACCGGACACGGCCAGGAAAGGATTTATGGCCTGAGATCCGCGCCTAATCAGTTTATTGCTTTCATTTCCTTTTTGATGGATCACTTCCCTTCACGAATCTCACCCGACAAATGAAAACCATCTCGCACAGGTCACATATTTTACTGCTGGGAGTGAAACCTCTTGTAACGGACTTTATATTTCCTCACAGCTGATACCTCCCTGGAACATAACCATATTTCCTTGATGTGTCTTTTCCTTTTTCCTTAGCAGTACATATCCCAAAGAGGTCATAGCGTTTTCATTCAAGCGAGGGACTGAGACCTTACAGAGCAGCACTTTCTGTCCTGTTTACCAGATGAGGAAACAGAATAGTAGAGCTTTTAAAAACATCACTGATTAAATGTTTCATTCATTAAGTTTCACATTAGAAAGATGCAACCCTCATACTTTACAATATGTTAACATTTCCACCATAAAAACTTTGCTAAGATAGAAGAGTTGTGTCCTGGTTTGTGGCTTCGCTGCTCATTCTATAAAATAACATGACATTAAACGTACATGCAAGAATTCCACATTGTATTATGGTATGTTTTGTTCACACTGTGTTAGTTTTGCGCTATCTGTCTCGGCAGCTGGTGGACATCAAACCTCTTCTTAAATGTCACGGATCCACCGCAGAAAGCTCACGAAATATGATTTGCAAAAATTAAAAGACTGCATGCTGCTCAACTGACTCTGCAGTTCTTTGCTCTCCTTCAAGACAAACTGAAAGGCGTCCTTTCCTGACTGTGTGTCAATTAAACTGAGGGAATAAAGTGCACTCCTGGCATTTTTCCATCTAACAAACCCAGCGTACCTGAGAGGATACTGCCGGTTGCCCCTCTGTCCCGGTGGTTTCGTGATGGACGGTTTTCTTGACCCTCCCAGTCACTGATGTCTCTTGGCGAAGCATGAGGAGGGTCATGTATCTCCCTCTGCAGGTATGCGGATGCCTGGGAGACAGCTGCCACCGGGCCCAGTGATAAAACAGCCCATTTCATTCTGGGGACATCTGATAGTGCAGCAGCTCCACAGAGTCTGGCAGCGACTGAAACTGGATCACACGGCGGCAGAAGGCAGTGGGCACCAGGCTGTCAGAGCAACGGCAGATAACAACTGCCTCTGAGATGTGATTCTACGCTGAAGGTGGAAGTGTGAATTACGAGTGTGTTTACTCATAGACATCCTGACTTTAGAGAGCAAAACATCTGAGGTCTGTGTGGGCTGTGATACAAGTGGCACAAACACCACATTCTTAGACGTAAACAGGATCCCAGACTTTGTTCAAACCCAGAGCGTGCAGACCAACACAGGCCCAAGTTAAAGCTGAACTAGTCTGTAAAGCTGCATCGTCGAAGGAAGAAGTCGGTTTCTATTAAAATACACTTTTTCACTTTCTTGCCAAGACTTAGATGAGATTGTTTATCATTAATATGAAACTGGTGGGAGCATCCTGTTAGCTTGGTTAGCATAAACACTGGAGTCAGAAACGGCTAGTCTGGCTCTCTCAAAGAGAACAAAATCCTTGTGGATGAATGTCAGAAGCTTGCTAATTAACACGCTGCTGTTTATATTCACACTTAGCCAGTTACCTTCTCTGCACAGCATAGACCACTGCACGTAAACTGCTACGTAAAGTGTAGCTCCACTTAGCACCTACCTGGTCCCATTCTGTCAAAAAGCAGGTGCTAAATTGTTCTCAGATTAATTGTTTTGCACTTGTACTGACAGCAGGGCCAGCCTCAAATATTCATATGATAATTTAATTTAATGCTGACACAGAAAAGTTTCCTCTATGCTATCCTTCACCCTCACCCCAACTGGGCGAGGCAGGTGTCCTCCCTTCCTGAGCCTGGTTCTGCTGGAGAGACTTCTTCCTCCTGACTGCTCAAAGGGAATCTTAACTTTAGTTTTGTCATCTGTTAGCCTTAGTATTAAAGTTAGTCAGGTGATTTGCCTGCAGGGTTTTAACTGTAAGATTTAAATTATTCAGGTAAATCCAAATCATAAAAACACTCTAGGGTCTTAACCTTGATATATCAGGCAAATCAGGTCAAATTTGACTGTGAAGCACTTTGACTCGACGGCTGTTGTTTAACCGTGTATTGCTAGAAAAAAACACCACATTCAATTAAAAGTTAACTACAAACATGACACTTTTATTGAACTTTTTCCTGAATCGGTTACAGAAACAAGAGAGTTAACTGTTTTTTCTTTTTCTAATCAGGGGAATCAAGTTCTATACATAGGCATGCTGCGTCACTGCACAGTCATAGCTGTGAAAACCAATACTGCCGTTGTCAGCTGCCCCACTGGAACAGTCTGAAGGCAAGACGAATCAGAAGAGGACAGGCAAGGACATGTCGACCCCAGGGAGGATGGGTGTTCAGATGGGCTACCCAGGGAAAGACAAACTCAACATCGAAGTTTTGTGCAAATTTCACCACAGTCTATTTGATTTTAACACAGAAACAATATCAGCCGGAAGATTCTCCTTTTTTTCCCTCAAGTCTTCAAACTAACAGAGGAGGTTATTATCAGGTCCAGTGTTGATGGCATTTTGATCCTTTTTGGGGAATCATTCTGTTTCGGACCTTTTCCCCTGATGTTAATCTCTTTGCTTCTCAAGAACCAGCTCTCTTTTGTGTTTAAGAAAGCACAGACATTAAGTGTGTCATCTGATATACACTGAAAGTATGATTGCTGTCACATGACCTTTACATAAATAGAGTTAGTATTCAAAAGTACGTCAGAGAAAGGTCTTATATGTAGAAATGGTGATAAGCATGCACAGATAGGTAGTCGACAAGTGCAAAATCTACGAAGTCACATCATGTTATTATTCTTTTTTTGTACTCCACATTGAGTGAAAACATCACAAGGATTGAAACCTCCCCCCTCAGCTCCGAGCGCTGGGACTCAGGAACTCCGTCCCTCTACTACTGACCACCCCAGACCCTGAGGACACGTCTTCTCGAATGGATCTGAGGCCCGCAGGCTGTTTCTGACCAGGGTCGGCCCAAACAGAGCCTGACGTAGCAGGACAGGCTGTCTTTGGGCATGAAGCTGGCATGCGAGTGCCAGTCCTATTTTAGAATAGCCAGTGTGTGAGACATAAACATACAGCAGCAGTCACCGGTTGACCCCTGATCTTTTCTTAGTCGGGGGCTGATGTAAGATCCAGGGTCACTGGACTGACTGTTGGTGGGCTGGAAGTTGGTTTATTCTGCCTTCCCTGCTCTGCTTTTTATAGTTATCCCTAAAATATCACAGAATAAGCCGTTGCTTACTGCATGAAGTGCCAAAATTATTCACAGCCATAGTTGTTTTTCTGAAAATGTCAGAATAGCTCTGTTTGTATCCCCCTAACAGCAAAGAGTGGACCCCTGTCTGGACTGAGATTAGGAGGTACAACCAACGTAAATCCTCATAAATGACAACTCACATAACTTCCTTGAACAATAATCAAACAAAAAAATAAAATAAAAGCATATCTAGTGTTGGCAAAACATTTCCAAAATGCTAGTTTAAAAAATAAAAGACACCAGCAAGAGAAAAATAAAAGCATAATGTAACAACAACAGAAAGCAAACCAGTTTAAAAAAACAAGAGAGAGAGAATCAGTTTGCAGTGGTCAGTGTTCCAGTGTGTCTAAACTCAGCCTACAGTTAAAAAAGAAAGTAAACAAGCAAGCAATGCTTTACAGCACTATTATGTACACAGCTCCTCGGGTGGAAGAGAGAGCTGGTGTCAGGATGGAGGGAACAGGGCGTGAAACGGAGACTCCGGTGAAACGAGAGTCCTTCTTGGCACTGGGACTTGAATTATAGCCGACCACAGAGAGACAGGAGGAGGGAGAGACGCCTAACCAGATAAAGAAGACAACCACATAGAGCAGAGCAACTCGGCCGCCTCCACATCACAGACACACACACACACACACACACACACACACACACACACACACACACACACACACACACACACACACACACACCAGGCAGCCATTTTCCCACATAGACTGGAGAAAGAAGTCACCGAGACTTCACTCCCCTCAGACCATCTCTCCTTCCTCCTCCTCTCATATCCGATCCTCCTCCTTCTACCTTGCGCTGTAAATCTGATCTTCCTAAGGCTCTAGAATATCTCCACTCAGCTCTATATATAGTCCGTCACTCCCAGTTTGACTACTGTATCTATAGAAGTGTTGTTTCTGTGCCTCACTGGAGGGTTGTGTGGAGGAATATTTAGCACCAGAGAGCAACTTTGAATCTTCCCCGCCGACACTCATGAAATCACAACACTCACGTACGCACACACAAACACAGACAGAGGAATAAGAGCGGGAGACCATTTCACTTCCTCGCTCCGTTTCCTGCTGATATAAAGTGACAGTTTCTCCTGGCTGCTTCAAACCGCCAGTGGCCATCGGAGATGTGGGAGAGCACAGCAGTCTGACCTAGATTCACCAAGCGGCACCTCCCCGCTGATGACTGACGCCCTCCTCGTCCAATCACAGGGCTCCCTGCTCCATTATATATCTAACAGAAGTCCACTGGCAGCTTTGTTCAGGTGTTCCACGCTGCTCTCGGTCACTGGGAACTTCTTTTCCAGTTGCAGTTTCACAGTTTGTGTTTGCAAAGTGTCCATGCAGGTGGGAGGATGACGCGAGGTGAGAGGAGTTATGTGTTATATTCACAGAGAAATGCAGAAACAGAGAGGGAGGACAAAGCCGTCGGGGTAACAGTCTGGAGAGGGAGGGTTTGTGGGGTATTGACACGCTCCTTCTTCTCAGATACTCATGGACATGCACACCCACAGAGGCTGGAGTATTTTGAAAAGGGCGGTGCTCGAGCTGTACAGTCGCCCATGTGCTCTGCCTTCACCTACGCTGTGGATGGATGGAGGACAGAGCCAAATGTTTCCACTTGAGCGCCAGCATTGTGAGAAGCAGCAGAAAAGACATCCTGCCTGACAGGAAGAGAGAGATAGAGCAGGGAAAAGCGACAGATTTCACAGTTTTCAAGGATGCCTGCGTAGCTGCAGAGTCAGAGGAGCAAATCATACCGAGGAAAGGAATACTGCATGATATTTTCACGTCTGAGTCTCGTCTTTTGTTTTGCTACTTGCTGGTTCAAGTTTTTAAACTCTTCTATTGAGATTTGTGTGCTAGAAAAGCTTTAGCTCTGTCCTCCATACCCTACCTTCTCTCAGTCTCACACACACTCATACAATAGCTGATTGGCACACAGTCAGTGTTAAAGTCTGTACACAGAGTCAAAGGGCCCTGCAGGCATCCGTGCTGTTAAGTCCAATCCAATCAGTCCTTGTCCTGGACCTCTCCCTCCTCAACCCTCCATCCTCTTCTCCTCTTCATTTTCTATCACACATCCTCTTTCCAAACCTCTCGCTCACCACAGTTGCCTCCCCGTGTAGGTGGGAGGAGCAGAGGGCACCTGAAATGATAGAACAGGTTGAACAGCGTGCTACATTCACACACAAGGGTTAAAACCGGATGCATCTCTGACTCTGGTTTTAATATTAAAGTCCTATTTTTGTGCCCTAAATCTACCATGATCTTCAGACTGTCAAACTGCCAAAATCCAGAGGAAGAAGGAAGATAAAAATGTTCAAGCACACATTCAAATATAACAGTCAGTTTTCACTTCTTCTGCCCTGTTTTGGCCCCTCAGGTGACAGAAAGCCTCCTGCTCTGCTGTCCCTTTGCAGACTGATAGGAAAACCTGCAGTCACCACCTCATGCATGTTTTTCTGGTGAACAATATCTTGTTTAATGTGATATTTACAGCCAGCGTTCTCCATACAAATGAGCTAAGTAAAGGGCTTCTGTATTCTTCTTTTATGTGAAGAAAAGCCTGATAACTAATCCTACTATAGAGTGTCATTAGATTGATATATAAATGCAGGAAGTAATCTGAAGGTTTGTTTGGGGCAGTGGCCAATTGAATCTGTACAAAAACCAAAACGCCCATCCAGGCTGTTTCCCTGTTTTTACTGTCCTGTATTGATTTTCTCATCTAACTCTCTATAAGCAGAAGCCTTCTCCCAAAATGTCAACCGAATCTGTCAGCTCAGTCTTACACTTGTAGACTATTATCCACTTTGCTCTTTCATCCTCGCTGTCTTCCATTCTGTTCTTTGAGCTCTCATCTTTTTAAAAATTATTTTTAGTCTTTTAAATTGCTGTTAAAAGTTAATTTTCCTATTTATTATATTTTATGCCTCAAGCAGACTGCCTCCTGTAGCGTATCCTGAGCATGCTGGATAAATAAACTCTGCTTGCCTTTCAAGCGGATACACAGAAACACTGTTCATGCAAACTAAAGATATTTTATGCAAAGCAGCTTAAAGAGAAGTCTCTAAATCAGGATGCCTGGCTGGATTCTCTGGGAGTAGTGACTACAAATGATCTTGCGGTGTTGTTGTGTAGCGTGCGTTATTCAGAGCCCAGTGGCCTGACAGTGGTTCACCTGCCAGAGCAGCCATTCATCCTACATAACGAAGGATGTGAGAAGTCGGCTGACAGTCGCATTCGCAGGTGATGTACACACTCAGCAGCACATGGAAGTTGCCTCACAGTCCCTCGTTCACAAATCAGTTTCAGTTGAGTGGCCATTTGTGCCAAACCCATCCATGCATGTGCCTACAAATGGACACCTGAGCATGCAGACACAAACTGAGAATGCACGCACATACTCACACCTCTCCCTCATTCTTTTGCAATGACAAATGGTCCAGGACGCACAAATGTGCATGCAGTCTTGTCGGCGTGGGCGAATGAGAGAGCGGCGTGTAAGCGGCGTGTACCTGAGACTGGGAGGATGTACTCACCGCTCCCCCGTTTAGGATCATGGTCATCTCAGTGGGCTGGTAGACGTTGCTACGGAAAGGAGCACTGGGCCGGGCACCGGTGTTACTGTTGTGTTGGCCAGCACCACCACCGCTCCTCAGACCTGGTGTGGAATAGACAGAGAGGACAGAGATTAGGAAAGAAGGAAGGGAGGGAGGGAGAAAAGAGGGAAGTAAGGAAGGATGAAAGAAAGGAAAGAAAGGAAGGAAGGGAAAAAAGAAAAAAGAAAGAAAGGAAGGAAGGGTAGAGGGAGAAAGGAAGGTATGAAGAAATAAAGGAAGGATGAAAGGAAGGAAAGAAAGAAAGGAGGGAGGGGAGAAAAGAAGGAAGGAAGGAAAAAAGGAAGGCAGGTAGGGAGGCAGAAAAGAAGGAAGACAGGAAGGAAAGAAGGACGAAAAAGGAAGGAAGGAAGAAAGGAAGAACGAAAATAAGGAAAGAAAACAAAGGTAGGAAGGAAGACAGAAAGAAGAAAGAAAGGAAGGAAGGATTCCTGCATCCCGTAAATGTCCTCCTGCATTTATTTCTAGCCTCATATGCAAATACTTCCTGCTGTTCTATTACTCACTCTGGCCTACATTCCTCCTACAGGATGTCCGACTGTACCTGCAGTGTTCTCGTCGTTGTATCCGTAGCCCTGGTTCTCCACAAACTGCCTGTGCGATAGAGGGATGTCTTCGTCAAAGCTCGTCTCCCTCATTCGTGTTGAGTTCTGGGACGTGTCAAAGTAATCTGGAGCGGTGGGTTGAGGCGGGGGTCTCAGGCAGATGTGGGATTCAGGGATGGCGTGGAAGATCAACAGCAGCCAGCCCTGAGCCACTAAGGCGATCGCCAGCGCCGGGTCATTCCAGTCCGGGGACCTGCCGAGCCAGGCGTTGCCGTACAGGTAGAAGCCCACCCAGGCCACCCACAGCAGCAGCGACAACAGGCAGGTCAGCAGCAGCCAGATGGCGTTGCAACGCCACTGACGAGTCTTCCCACAGAGGGCCAGGGAGGCAGCAGTCAGCGCGGCCAGCAGCAGGGCTAGCACGTAGCTACAGGCTAGCGAGAAGTCCAGGGGCAGGTACTGACAGGCAGCTCTTCCCTCCCTCAGCACAGTCAGAAGCAGCCACTCAGCAGCTATAATGCCCTGTACGGCGCTCAAACCCAATGCCAGGCCCGTGAGGGCACAGCCGCCGGGGCTCCGGCGCTCCCGGCCCAGCCTGCGCAGACGGACGCCCTGAACCAGCAGGCAGGAGAAGCAGACAGCGAACAGGAGGCCCCACAAGGCCCTGCGGAGGAGACACAGCGACTCATCCTGCTCAATCAGGTAAGCAAAGCTCAGGCCAAACAAGCCAAGGATGCCAAGGAGCAGCAGGAGGATGGGTCCTACACCACTCCGCTTCTCGGCCTCGCTGATGTGGCGTAAACGGCACAGCAGGACGAGGGCGAGCAAGATGGAGGCCAGAGTCCCACCAGCAGCTACAGATTCAACGGCCACACCCCATATGGAATCCAGGTCACAGAGGAGGGTGTAAGGACGCACCAGGCCCCAGCCACAGCCTCGTGGGAGGGTCTCAGGGTCCGAGTTCTGACTGTCGGCACGATGAGAAACAGCCAACAGCAGCAGGAGCAGGACTGGGAGGAACGCCATCTCTGGAGAGAAGAAGGGGAAAGTCAAAGGAAAGGAGAAAGACAGTGAGTCGCTGCGGTCATGAATGTTTGGATGGAGCTGAGCAGTCGGTCACAGTAATCATCCACCTGTGTGACAAAACAGACAACCGGCCGCTGCTGTGTTTAAGAGAGGAAACAAAGGCCAGGAGTTCATGCAGGGTGAAAGACTGAAGCCACAAAAACACACAGCACACATCCTCCATCACCACCAGCAGCCTGGAGCCCTCAGCTTTTTAAAAACCTTTCTCATTTTGTTGCTAACAGCGTCAAATTAAAAGCAACATGCAGGAGATCAGCTGCCTTGAGTTCGTTCTCACTTTGTCCAGTCTCATCCAGTGAAGCAGCCTCCACAGCACTGACAGGGAAGCTGCAGCATCATGCATATTTTTATGAAAAAACGGAGATACAGAGGAAGGAACTAGTGCGTACAAGCAGTTCAGCTCACTATCAGGCATCTAAGGGCATCTAGCAAGGTGTGAGACAATACATAATACCCCGCACACAGATACACAGCGCTTCCAGCACAAGGTTTGAGAACAGTGCCCCAGTGAAACAAAAAAAGCCCATCTCAGCACTCAGTTCAATATCAGTGCTGTCTACCTTTTCCTTTATTCATCACTGCTGTCACCAAACACACACAAACAAACACACACTCTTTGGTTCCGCTGAGGGCTTTGTTGGGATGATCGCTGCTGTCGCTTCACCTGACGAGCTGTGTGTTTTATGGGAGGTTGATCTGTATTTAAAGGCACTGCACACACAAACACAGCTTCCTGCCAGGTTGCTGTCACCAGGCTTTTAGAAATTCTTTCCAAGCTGGATCAGACTTTAGTGTGTTAAACAATCTGCCTTCACAAAGTGCTTTTCTTCCCTCTCCGTGCTCGAAGCAACACACTGGATTGTTTATTTCAGAGAACTGTAGGCTCACTGTAATTTTGACATTAAAAATTTCACGGTGTCCACAAATAGACCATACCACAATGTTTGCACACCATATAAAGGACACTGGATATCCCCAGCTCATGTTCTGTCTTCATACCAGCAGGTCAGGAGGAGCTACGTGGTCAGGACATCAGAGAGCAGCAGGCTGAAATAAACACCGGCCTGGTCTCTGGTCCTTCCAGCATGGGCCTTATCAAGTGGATCAGAATACAAGAAGGAAACAGGCCCTCGATATTTAGATTTATTTTAACACAAGGTAACAGGGACAGAAATGGGCGGATGTCCAGCATGGAGCTGCTTTAGATTGGATGATTTCAAAACATGAAGCAGCTGCAGCCAATACTGTAAGTACAGAATAAAAGCTGGACCAGGCAGTATTTAAAAAAAAAAAACAAAATAACCGTCCAGCATTTTATAATTCAACTGGTCTGAGAAGAAATTATGGTTCTTGTCCACAGAATCCGTCAGTTTAATGCTTTTATTCATTGTCTATGTGAAACACCTTGCATTGCATTCTGGTAGCGTGTCCCGCTAGCTGCTCATTAGCATAGACTAGCCAAGACCTCAACTTTATGCAAATGAGGCATGTCGAGAGGAGGTCCAACGCCTTGTGAAACTTCTAAACCAGCTGTTGTTGAACTAAAACGAAGACAGATTCAGCAACTTATTTCTAACCTCAAATGTTTTCAGAAATACTTTTCACTGAACTGTTTTTGTAATAAAAGAGAAAGCTTGCGACCAAGCCGCCATGTTGGACTGAAAGTGAAGCACCTGTTAGTGACCCGCCAGTTTGGTGCTTTCCATTCACTGTCTGTGTGAAATGCCCCACATTGTATTCTGGTAGTGCTGCGTTGCGTTCAGAGTGTCAGGTTGCTCGCTGCTGCCTGCAGCTCATTGGCATAAAGTTGAGATCTTGCCTACTTTATGCAAATGAGGCACACTGAGCGGAGGTCGAGTGCCTTGTGAAACTTTCGTAAAACCTCCAAAAAGGCCGTCGTTGCCCTAAAACGAGGACAGATTTATCCGCTTATTTCTCACTTCGAATGTTTTCAGAAATACTTTTCATTGAACTGTTTTTGTAATAAAAGAGAAAGCTTGCGACTGAGCCACCAAGGTAAAGTGCCTGTCATGTGACCTCCTAGTGACACGCTTATCAAGCATGCGACGTTGGGAAACACACCCCTGTGGAAACGAACCATCAGACTTTTGCACCTCCTCTTGGTTCCTCTTGATTACTTTAGAAAGTCTGTCTGTGAGGACAGACCTTGGCCAATCACAGCTGGTTCCACCCAAATCAGGTGAGAGAATATAAAGAGCAGCACTGAGAGGAGGATGTGTTGGTGTGGTTCTTGCCATGTTTTCCTCTTTTCCAGATTTCTGCCTATAGCAGCTGAATCTACAGCTCTCCTCTTCTTCAGAGAGTTTTATGGTGAGTTTCAGATCACTGTTTAGCATCTGACTACAACTTTCCTGGTCTGGTTCACTCTTACAACCACCAGAAACTAGCTAGTATGGATCATTCATCAGCTAAAGAGCGAAACATTTCCATCAGGAGATAGCAGAGACTAAAAGGAGAGAGACTGATGGACTTACATTCACCAAGTGGCCAGAAATACACCAACGGATGTTTAAATAACACGTTGGTCACATCAGTTTAGAAAGTGATCCTTCAGTGTGTGCACAGCTTGTTTCTGCTGCCAGAAAAAGCAGTTATTGCTGGTTTAACTTTTTTTATGTATAAGTGACTTATGCACTAAAAATGCCAGAAAAATCTTAGAAAGCATTTCCAGTCCAGCTAAACTCCACTCACACTCAGTCAGAGTGTATGTATTCAGAGAACGATCATCTATTGGTGTTCAATCAAAACAAGTGGCTCTAATTCATCCGTAGATCTTCACTCGTACTCTCGTGTACATACGCTGCCAGCAGAACTCGTCCATCCACTTATTTACAAGCGTTTGATGTCCTCATATCCATTTTTAAAAAATATTTTTAAGACAGCAGTTGTTTACAACCTTGTGAAATATGATTATTTATTTCGCGGAGACCCCAGAGGGCACGACAGTGAAAGATGCATGCCTGCATATGTGTGTGTTTTGTGCATACTCATTTGTTTAGAGCTCTTTCATGTATTCTTCTGAGATTTACACCCTCCGAAGTTCTTCCTCACGCCTCCTCATTACTAAAATTCTCCGCTCCCTCATTTCCTGCTGTTGTTTCCCGTCATCTCCTTCCTTCCTTGCTGTAGCCGTCGGTCCTTAGTGGTCTACATTAACATCAAGGGATGCTGGATGTTCCTGTACACACACCTGACATACCTGAACACTCCTTTCTCCTAACGTCATGTTGTTGTTCTATTGATAACCATGGTTACGCCCCAACTCCAAATTACAGGAATAAAACAAAAGAGAGGAGACAAAAAGCTCACTGCAGGCGGCTCCTCCTCCATCCTTTTCTGTCCTTCTCCACGTCATTTGCTATATTCTAACGACCAACACTTGCAGCTAGAGATGAAGCGAGTGGAGGTTGCGTCCTGCACACTGGTGACTCTTCGGCTCACTCTCCCTCCCACCCAGTCACTCCTTCTTGCACAGATGGTTGCCCCGGCTGCTTTTTGAGTGTGTCTTGGCAAACTGGTGAGCTGAAAGCTGAAGGATGCACAAGAGGGCTGCTAGTAAAGCGCTATGTGATGACATGTGTTGCAAATATGCACTATACAAATAAAACTGAATTGAACTGAATAGTGTCCACACACACACACACACACACACACACCATCACATGGCAAAATATGCATGACTGCCTTCTGCTTTGTGCGGCTCAGAAGAGGCCGCCGCCGCCGCCTCATCCTCTCTCTGTCAGTCCATGCAGCCATTTCTGTCCTCCCCTCCATTTAAAATCCTCCATTCAGTTGGATTTCAGAGCCACCTCAGCGGCCTTGGCACTCTGCTGCGTCTGAGGATGTGCTGCAGGAGATGAGCCCCACACACCTCCGACCCTCCTCGTCTTCCTCCTCTGTCTAATCCCAAACACGTCCCCCATCCTTCCATTTTACCGTCTTTTCCTTCCCTCCTTGTGCCCCCTTCCACCTCCTTTCCTCCCCGCTCTCACCCCCACCTCCTTCCCCTCCCTTCCCCTTTATTCTTGCTGTGCATCTTATGTAACTGGGGGAAGGATCCAGCTCCTGCCAGTTCTGCTGCATGGCTGCTGTTTCTCAGGCATCATCTTCCAAACAGCCTGCTGCCACTCCGAGGTCCATCTTAGTTTGCTATTCTGCACATCGCAGGGTTACATGCATTCATGCTGCATGTGTCACCCTCACACACACATGCTGGCACTGCGCCCATGTGCGCTGCCTCTATTTACATGTAAATATAACATTCAGCTTGGTGGCATGTATTATGCATGTGTGTGTGAAGGCAGCACACATTCTCACACAGAGCTGAATGTGGAAACTATGCAGCATCCAGTCCTTACTGCGCTGCTGCTAACAGGAACACACGCGTGAGAGTGCAAATGTGCAGCACTGCAGTCATTCAGATGCGCTCCAGGCTGGATAGGCAGGGATAGGGGAGAATAGAACAACCATCCCGTACAATTACAACCTCGTGTAATTATCAGACGTTGCACAACCAGATGCTGTCTAATTACTGTGGTGATAATTTGGGGGATTATCACGTTTTGACGACTCACTTCAATTCTCATTTTTCTCCTTTAGTCGGACCATTTGGACAACAATGGAGAAAATGTGTGTGTGTGCAGGTACGCGGGTGGAAACAGGCTGATCCAGATGTTGAGGTGAGCAGGTCATCTGTAGGTCTTCTGCTGGCATCTGCTTGGTGATGAAACCACAAGAGACTCCAGCCTTTTCCACCGTCTTCTGTGATACTAACAGACCTCTGTCCATGGCAGTGAATACATTTACATCCTACATCTCTAACTGGGACTGAATATTTTCTAAATGACCCCTTCGTAAATGAAGCCAGGTTGACTGGAAAACTCTGTCTAAAGCTCATTTTGGAGTGCAGTCAGAAGTAAAGCACCGTTTAAGAGGACAGGAAGACAGAACTTGTAAAATTTAATCCATTTTTATCGTTTGCTTCTGCTTTTATTAACTATTCTAGGTTATATTTAGTTAATGTCAGAGTTTCCTTGTTTCATTCTGTTCTTTCCAACAGTTTCTTTACAAAACTAGCTCAGTGATTTAAAACTATAGGCTCTTGTCAGTTGTTCTAAACTCAGAAATTTCCTTTGCAGAGAAAACAGGTTTGCAGTTTTAATCATTTTCCAGACATCTGGACTCCTGCACCACCACTACACCAAATCTTCTTTACATGTACATTTCTGACATCACCGATTTAAAGATCAATCCACTGAGAGGTTCTGGAGAAGGTTATTGTTTAGTTTGTTGTGGACTGAGGGCTAAAGAACTGTTGTGAATTAAACTGGCTTCTTGAGAGGAGCTTCTTTCTGTTTATTCAAGGACACTTCCACACGACACACGCTCCTTGTAATCCCTGAACTTGTCTCTTTCCAGAGATTACCTCTCCGGTGATGCATTCAGCCAGAGCCACAGATATTCTGCAGAGAGAACTGCAAAGTCGCGGTCAGTTCACATTAGATTTCCAGCTCTTGTATGTCTTGTTCAAGGTTGCTGAAATAAACACACCTGAGATTCCAGCAGCTGCACAGCAGCAGACAACCTGGATCTAAACCTGAAAACACATAGAGTGACTGTGATCCAACAAGTATGTTTTCTGGATTGTAGCTGCCTCATTATCACACCTAACTTCCTGCCTCATATAATATAACCAAAAAGTTCCATCCGATCTCTACGACGTCAGCTCCCCTTCATAGCTCGTAGTGACAGATACAAGAAGATGGGAGTAGAGGGAGTTAAGGAAGAAGAAAGAGGGGAGGACATGTGGTCACACCAGGGTATGGGTCTGCTAAAATATGCAGGAGTTGGTCAGACAGGTTTTGGGAAAGAATACAAGATGACAGGAAAAAGAAGGGCTAAGAGGTCTAAGAATGAAAACATATTGAAGAGAGAGACTGACACAGAGGTGGCCCATTCACTGCACCAGCCTCCTGGGTGCATCACTGTAACTGACAGTAGAAGTATTTTCCCCAGCCTCTTCAGACATCCCAAGCCACCCTAATTAGGCCTCATTACCATGTGACTGGGCTCACAGCAAGACCATATGCTAATTGACTTGGCAATTAACACTGCCAATGTTTAATCTCAACCCTCCCTCCCCTCCCTCTGCTCCTTTTCCCCCTCCTCCTCCAACAACAAGGATGAGGTGACCGGTCGGATGTGGAGGCATCCAAAAAAACCCAAAATGTACCCAGACTGAGACCTCCAGCGTTGTGCGTTCTGTTCCTGTGTGCGATGAAAAACCATCAAAGTGACGGGATCTGGGGCAGGATGAATAAGGGGCTGATCACAGGAGCCCCGGGTGATCAGATTTGGGTAGAGAGCGTGATTGTGATCAGAGGAGCAAGAGAAACGAGGAACAGTCAGATGTGCCGAGGAAGAACTGGAGCGAGCCTTGTGCCTGGAGCGTGTGTGTGTGTATGTGTGTGTGTGTGTGTGTGTGTGTGTGTGTGTGTGTGTGAGTGTGTGTGTGTGTGTCGCACAAATGCACAAATGAAAGCAGAAGCGGAGAAGTTACCATGTATGTGACAGTCCAGCTCATGCTCAGCTGTGTACATAAAGAGGCTCCATACGCACAATCATCCAAACAGGGTACATATGGCAGCAGCCCGAGGAGATACCGGAGCTCTGTCTTCTCCCAGGAGGAGACTAACTGCCTCATGAATGTGCAGTCTGAGAATAAACAGCTCCACTCTGCTGAATATTGATTAATGATGGAAAACAGAACACTCTAAAATAGGCCCGGGAGCTTTCTGAGTATACAAATCCTGCACTGACAACGGCTCCACACTCACATCTCATCTGTCTGTTTAGAACACAAAGTCAATCCATACATTGACATCAATTTCCATACACACTGCCTCCATCTAATTGGACCCAAGCGGGCATTTAAGTGCAATTTCTGGCCAAGTGAGACAACCTGTCCAGGGCCCTGCCTCTGGTTCAGGAGGCCAGAGTGTCTTCTAAAGGGGCAGCCGTGGATTTAGCTGACCTAAGGAGCAGCTCAATGCAAACAGACATTTAGAGAATGCTCTTTTTTCTTTTCTTTTTCCAGCACAACCCCCTCTGATAACAATACCAGCCACATGGGAGGGTCCCTGGGGGTTCCAGAAGAGTGTGTTTGTCAGAGAGAACAGCAGCAAGGCCATTGTTACTGAGGTGTGTGTGATCCAAAAATAAAGAATGACATCTAACCTCCAAACTAAAGAACGCACGAGTGATTGACACTCTTAAAATATCCCGGTGTATTGTGGGATGAAAATGGAGGCGCAGCGACTAAAAGGAGACTAACGTTTTTATCCTCGTGAGAAAAATGTGCCAGAGCCAATCAGCCGTCAAATCTCACACAGCTCCAAGCCTTGGGTTAAGCTTTACACGGTTCTGTCAAACGCCCCTTGAGGTCAGGGCCATATGCGCCAAGCCCCGTGCGTAAATGTGCATTTGTGCAACATATCAGTAACACTGCATGTCCTCTCTGCCTCACACGCCTCTGCGTTTGGTGCATCGACATCGCCTTTCGCAGGCTGTCAGTGATGCAACACCGAACACGAGCCTCACCATTAAACAAGCACAGATGCATTTAAATAAACTGAGATGGGAGATTTTTTTTTCACCCAAATATTCGGACACGCTCAGTGAATACCGTCCCCCCTCCCCGTCTGAAGCATCAGTATTCTACACGGTGAGCAGCACGTACCTGGATCGATGTAAACAAATGCGATGAAGGATGAAGGCGGACGCACAGCTGTCAGGTTTGATGGGAGTCAGAGTTTAAAAAATGTCACATTTCGGAATGAGCTCCGTGTTCTCTCTCCAGCCACATGGAGCGATGAGCCCAGATGGTTCTCTGCTCCGGGTTAGGATCCCGGTAATTCAGCCCGCTGTCCTCAGAGGCAGAATGTGCATGAATACGAGACGAAACTCAGCGAGGTGTGAGGATTAAAATCTGGAGGAGATTCTTTCTCGTTTTCCCCTAAATCCTTTGTTCAGCGGTGCGCATCTTTGACTGGCGTTCTGCTACGAAGACGGAGGATTCATCAGAATAAAGAAGATGAGAGTCGAAATCCTGCGATGTGCACAGACTGCGTCCCCATAACAGCCGGATCCCTGCTCCAGATACTGCGCTGATTATGCCTCTGGACGCCCAGGCTCACGCTCGCTGCTCCCCGCTGCACTTCTCACGACTGAACGCATCACCAAAACTGCGCTCCGCATAACGTGCGTAATGATAATCCCGGTACGCACCCACTCAGATACACACGGGGACAGGGACTCCTCTCCGTTCCGCCTCACTATGGCTATTTTACTCGGAAAATTAACTGATCCCTGACATGTGGACTCCTTATTAAAGCCACACTAAATGCGCCGTGACAGTGAGGCGCGCACACACCTCCTAAACCTGCTGTCCTGATGTCACTGTCACTGCGTGCACGGTTTGGACTCTCCAAACGCTCCTCTGTGTCATCCAGCTGCTGCGTTACTGTTATTCTCTCGTCCGGTGCGCCAAGTCAGAAACATGCCAACACAACGTCAGGTTGAACTTTTTTAATCCAATTTCCGCTTAAATCTTTCAGAATAAAGTTTGGTTTTTTTTACTAAACACCAGGCCCTCCAGGTGGGAATGTGCCGCTCTGACACAAATCTCTTATTGTTTGTTTGCTTTTTATTTTTAATGATAAACTCAGTAAACATTTATTAGTTTTTGCTGATTCAGTGGCAGAACTGTACATTTCAGTCTGTGGACTCTCTGACATGTAGAGATCAAATCAGCAGCACTGGATGTTCTGTCAGACTGCTATGCTATTATTCCACCTCATGTGGAATAGGCATTTACGCTTTCAACTGTAAATGCCTGCTTCTTATCCTCTGCGAGCCTTACACTGTTTTCATATTGCTGCATGTGGCTCTCTTATTTTGAAAGTAACCCGGTCCCTTTTCCGGGGTTCCCTTGGTTACCTCAGAGGTCTTGCCACAGCCACAAACTGCTGGGATGCTTATTATTTCTCACCCACATCACATGCTTGTTGCCTCAGCTGCTCCAGTCCATCTACTGGGGAGACTTTTAATGCTGGATCCCTCCCCCACCCCCACTGCTCCTCCTCCTGCCTTCATCTGAGTGCAACATGGAAGTGATCTGTGGCACCATTTTGCACCGATTTTCCAAAACTCTTACCACTTCAGAGTCAGACAGGCAGGAGGAGCCATGACACCTCTGCCCAGGTGGCCATGATGCTGCTGGAATGCAGAGATTTGGAAGGTGGTGATCTACATTTTGGCTTCTGCACATTAAAGAGCCAAAACTCGCATCAGCATGAGGGAGACACTCACATTTTACTTATTCTGCATGGGGTCGCCCTCCCATTGTCTCCACACCCCCCACCCCCCACCTGACTTTCCCTTTCACATGCACACAATCTCATGAACACATGCAAAGTAAAGGGACATGCCGGCTCAGGGGCCGTAAGGAGGCGTATCATATGGAGTGGCAGCTGAGGATGTGAGACTAATCTGACAGGTGCAGCCCTGCAGAGTGACAGCATGGGAGGAGGAGGAGGAGGGTCACTGCTCAAAACAGGAGCGCTGAGGAGATTAATGGTTCTCTGACTTCATGTCGTAGATCCACAGCACCGTCCTCATTCTCTTTATGTGAACGACTGGAAAGGAAATCTGCAAATCCCATTTCAAACAGTTGTGCTGTCTTGTAAGGAGAAAATGTCACCCGAATAGTCATTTAAATACCACAAATACAAACATTTATCAGGTCTGAATGAACATTTTGCTGCAGTATGTTTGGTTTAGCTGTAGGTCTGCTGCTAAAAACACATAAACACACAAACATTGATTTTAAACTAAAGATAAGTTCATGCTTTGGGGTTGGCTCTATAAAGTTATGTCTTCAGTTGTGTTGAGACTGAAAGCGATGCAAAATGTTCTCAGTTATCTGTTATGTTGATTGCTTGTGCATTTAACCTATATTAATATTACTGTTATAACCTAACCAGTGTTGCAGACTTTAGCTGAAAGCTCGCTGCAAACTAATGCACTGCTTGTGTGTGTTAAAGCGCTATCACACGTACAGTAATTAATCACAATTAATGGAACATGTTAATGTGAGCACCTCATCAGGTTACAGTAATAGGGTCATTAAGAGGTTTATTACCGTGTAATAACTGGGTGTAGCTGGGGAGGTAAATTAGACTGGTGCTGTACAACAGAGCACTGGATGTATTTTGGTGTGTGTAGACAAGGTGACTGATTCCGACCTCATGGCTGCTAAAAAGAGCTAGAAGCCAGTTGTTAACGTGACTCTATCCAAAGACAACAGAATCCAACTAGCAGCACTTCTAAACTTCACTAATTAACATTCTCATTTGGTTGATTTATCACAACGAGTTTATAGTGTTGTGGGGTTGAAGCTTTGCACTGGTTCAATTCACTCAGTGTAGATTGCTGGTAGAAGCTAACCATTAACATCACATTTCACGCAGCTTTCTGCTCCCTTTCCTCCATCTATTACCCCTTTTCCACTGAGCTGGTTCCAGGTCTAGTTCGGAGCCAGAGCTTGACTTAGCACCACTTCTTTGTGTTTCCACCACCTAAGCACCGACTCCGGGTTCTAAAAACTGGAGCTTAGCAAGCACCAACTCTTAGCTGGTCCAGAGCTAAGCACCGAGTACGTCAGGGGCTGGGGGCGGGGTTATGGTGACCAACCATCAACGGTGGAAAGGGACACACAAGCGCTAATTAGTGTCCTTGTTCTCCAGGACGTCCCTGGTCCCATCACACATATATTGGAATGACTCCTGGGACACACGGAAGTTTATCACAAACTGTTGACCTGAAATCCACTACAGTTGTGTCCCACCAGTAGCGTGATCACAGATGTGTCCAGGAAACAGGAGACCTGGCATCAAGTCCAGATGCTATGATTGAAACCACAAGGACAAGTCAGAACTGCACCCAGTCACATTATTAATGGAAAGACATGCACAAACGATGGCATTTTGAGATGCGAGAAGCAGTTTGGGATAAACTTTTTGCCATATTTCAGCTCCAGTGTTGATCCGAAAACATCACAGGGAGTGAAAGACGAAGTTTGTGTGTCAAAATCACAGCCCATTTCTCATTTACTTTGCTGGACAATTTCAAATCTGTTGAGCTACAAATTGAAATGCTCATAATCATAAAACTTGGCACTATATTTCACACATAGACAGCATTTCCAGTGATTTGGTAATTCATGAATAAAGCAGGTGACTAGTTGCTTGGAGGCTTTAATCTCTTGTTTCTTCTGCATCACTTGAAACTGATTTCAAGGGGGCACCATCCCTGCATCCTGGACTTAGCTACAATTGCAATACAGTTGTAACTGGTTTAAAGATGTACAAACAAACCAGAGTGTTATTACCCCCCAGCAGAAAGGTAATGGGGCACAGTGGTGTGGATATGCGAGACCACCGTACATTATGCTAAGTTAACTAGCATGCTGGCTGTAGCTTCATGCTGAACAGCCATAAGAAATATTTAATCTTTTCACGTGGCAAGAAAGTAAAAAACAACCTCAGCAGAAATTTGAACTATTCATTGTTGTGTTTCTACAAATACACTAAATGACACATATACAAAAATATTCAAAGACAAAACCAGATTCATTTATTATGTTGTGTCACACTAATAACTGAGATACAAGAACTCTGAACTGGAAATGCTATAAACTGTTAGGTGATATTTGTAAAATGTTTTGGATAAGGTCTCTTCTCTTGCAAAGCAGATCTTGATCTTGATGTGAGACTTCTTGAATTAATCAGACTGTGACAGGATGTTTGCATTTCTATCTGCAGTATGGTTTAATCATCGTCTTGAGGCTCAGATAAAAGCAGTCAGAGGCAAACTGCTGCTTCAGTATTTATAGAGGGTGACAAGGTAACTCTGGATCAGTGTGGACACGTGTGAGGCTCTGACTAATATAACTTCAGTGACAGGCAGTAAACTAACTTTGGCTCTGCCTGGTGTGATATTGTCCTTTAATGAGGAGAGCACAAACTCTCACAGTGTCTACATTTTGTTTATGTCCTCCAGTGCTGTATAGATAGATAAGAAGAGAAGAAATCTTCTATTTTTGCATATTTGTAAAACTTAAATATTTCAGATCGTCAAACTCATTTTAATGTAAGACAAAGATAACTCAAGAAAACCATGCAGTTTTTAAATCATGGTTTAATTTTATTTATTATTTAAGATGCTGTCTAGCCCCAGCTACTCTATGTGAAAAGTAGGTACCAATCTACCAAATGACCAAATTCAATTTTCTATTGGATTCTATTTGACCAGCTGCACTTCTGCCAGGCATGTTGAATGTAAACATCACTAAGTAGAACCTGTCTGCTATTGTGAGAAGAAAGAGTCTCTAAAAGCAGCACCACATTCTAAAGAGATTCAAGAACAGATGAGAAACAAAGTCACTGACATCCATCAGTCTGGAGGGTTACAAAGTCATTGCTGAGGCTCTGGGACTCCAGAGAAACACAGTGACAGACATTATCCACAAATGGAGGAACAGTGGTGAACCTTCCCAGGAGTGGACCAACCACCAACATTTCTCCAAGAATCCAGGAGTCACAGAAGAACCCACAGGAACATCCAAAGATCTGCAGACCTCACTGGCCTCAGTTAAGGTCCATCTACATGATTTCACAATGAGGAAGACTCTGGGAGGAAATGGATCCATGGGAGAGTTGAACGATCAAACCACTACTGACCAAATGAACATAAAGGTTCGTCTGGTATTTATAAAATACTATCTAGAAGAGCTCCAAGACCTTTGGGATAACATCCTGTGGACTGATGAGTCGAAGGTGGAACTTTTTAGAAAACATGGGTCTGTTACATCTGGTGTAAAGCTGATACTGCATTCCTCCAGAAGAACATCTACCAACAGTGAACCATGGTGGTGGTAGTGTGATGGTTGGAGGACCTGGACCACTATCATCATTGATGGAGCCATGAATTCTGCTCTCTATCAGAAAATCCTCCTGGAGAATATCCACCATCAGTTCATGACCTAAAGTTCAACACTAATGGTTCATGCAGAATGACAAAGACCCAAAGCCCACAACAAGTCAACCTCTGAGGGGCTCAAAGAGAACTAAATGAAGGTTCTGGAGTGGCCAAGTCAAAGTCTGGACTTGATTGGTCAGTTCCTTAAAAGGTCAGTTCATGATGGAAACCATCTGATGTGACTGAATTAAAACAATTCTGCAGAGAACCAGCATTCCTCCATGGAGATGGAAAAGACTGATCACCAGCTGGAACAACATTTAACAAGGGACCAACCAGGTTTTCAATACATCTTCAATAAATCCTTATTTAAAAACTGCATTTTTTTGTTTTTGTGGGCTTTCCCTGTCTAATATTCAGCAAATATAAATATTAGTTTGATGATCTGGAACATTGAAGTGTGAGAAATACTCAGAAATAGAATTTCTGTGTGTGTGTGTGTGTGTGAGTGGGGTGGGTACTTTTTCACAGCACTGTATGCTGTGTTGAATATCAAAATATTATTTTTGAATCTCTGTCTTTCTCCCCGTCAGTGTTTATGTCAAGTTTTCTCTCCAAAATCCCTCCTCCCCTCATTTCGTGCCTCCATGCTGCTGGATGTTGCCTCGTTTTCTAGGCTCCACACAACAAACTGCACAGCGACATGCGAGCTGCAGGCTGCATCTGTTTCCAGCGACAAGCATCAGGATGAGAGCCCATGACCTCACAGGATGCATTAACTATGACAGGATGCAGGTGTCCAAAATTAGCAGGAAGAGATTCTAATTTTAAAGAGCACTTTGTTTCCAGACACACATCCCATTTTAAACAGACTGCAATGTATCTAACAGGGACAGAGGATGTGAAGGGTCACGTGAATGATCATTGAAATACTACAAATACTAACAACTATCTAGTCTGACTCTAGAATGTGAACATTTTAATGCAGCACGTTTGGTCTGGCTGTCGATCTGCTGCTGTAGCGTCCCTATAAACACACAAACATTCACTTAAACCGATTTTAAACTTAAAGATGAGTTCATGCTTCTCTCTAAAATGTTCCTGGCTGCAGCCCTGTAACGTCTTCTGTTGTGTAGAGACTGAAAGCAATGCAAAAGGTTTCTTATCATCTGCATGGGCTTCACTGCTTGTGCATTTAATTTGCTTCAAACTACCAGAGTAGCAGCTGTGCAGACATTAGCTGGATGCACTGACTGAACCTAGCAGAAAGTTCTTTTGTTTCCTCGTTCTGTGTGTTCATGGAGCTGAACCCCCTCAAGTGATTTTATCTGAACTGAGAATGTTCCACAGAAACGGGACGTTGAGTTAGAATGGCTTGCAAAGATGGGTTTGATTGAAAAGATCCTGTTAGGTTGCATTAAGGGATCCATCTCTTGCAGCTCGACCAATATTTCGGGGGTCAACGTCAGAACATCTTGAGGTGCTGTACTAAGTCACAAATCTACCCTGTGTTCATGCTGTGAAGTGACTTGGTCACCGCGGTAACAAAGGCAGTGTGTCAAGCAGGATTATCCAGAACTCATCTGGATGTAAACCTTCCGGCTTTTCAGAATCCTGAAAACCTGTGGCGGTTATGATCTTCTGAAGCAGCGTAGCCCCACAGAAGGAGGATTCATGTTAAAGGGCATCTGAATGTCACCTGGTTAACCTTAAAACAAGCTACAGTAGATTAGCATGTCCTGCAGGGTGCATACATCGGAAGCACCAGCGCAAGTCACAAACCTGGTCTTATGTGACCTCTTCAAAGACCACCGCTGCACACTTGTTTCCCCTCAGTGAGCCTCGGAGACCTTTCTGTTCGCTCCTCAGGTTTCTCAATGGCTCTAAACAGGATTTAGCCCTGGGAAGGTCAGGGTGAGGTCAGTGGAATAAAGGCCGCTCCAGGATTTACCTTCCTCCCTAACCTCCAGCCACCGAGTCCACATGCTGAGAGTGACATGTTGTTTTTAAAGCCGGTCTCCAGACCTGGGCCTGGTTTCAGTCACTGGTGAATAAAACTGGCTCCGTTATCATCAGTGGAGCAGAAATACAACCAAAGACAGAGAAAACAGAAGGTGGAATACAGGAAAAAGTCAGTCTGAGGTGATTTTTAGCTGCAGGTACAGTAATGACAGTCTGTCAGCTGCTTCTATCTAGACTACTGCATGCTTTCATATGAAATTATAACACATTCCTTCACTCCTATTTATTCTATTTTTTGCCATCATCAGGTCAGATGTAGTGTCGCATTGTTAGACCGATCTACAGCCCATGTGGCTCATTATTATGGGGGAACCACCCTCAGGATTGCTTGTACTTCTGTAATCCAACCACAGTCGTGTTGGGTGGAGCTAAGCAAACCACAAGGATAACCATGACCTGGATGACTGAGAATCTTTACAGACACAAGGTAAGCAAAGGTTGCAGCATTGGTGTTCCCTCAAAATAGTGATGGGGAAATTGTTTAAGTGGAACAGTTGCTCACAGGGAGGCGAAAACTGGAGTTTACAGTGTGTTCGGAGGCAACTAGGAGATGGTTGGTGTTTAGTGTAGCAAAGGGAAGCTTCTCATGGTGAATTTATACCCACAGTCTACATCCAGAGAGTCAGACTAGGCCACATGTCTTAATACCTGTGTGATCAAATACCTGCAAAACTATTGACATTACCATCCTCCTCACCTGTACTGTATTTATGCTGCAGACACCTCCTACTTCACTACTTCATCCATGTTGTTTTTGCATTTTATCTCGACGGGTCTGCTAGAACTGGGACCTTTCAGAAGCTTTTTAGAGATTCCTTGTTGTAAATTGAAATTACAGCTTACAGCACACACTCAGCTGATGTCACGTGGATGTGGCACGATTACATTCTAAACTAAGAACATGTTAAATATCATGTCTGCTAAACAACAAGCGATGCACAAACCGGAGCTGATCTTCCAGAGCCACTGGTGCAGTCAAACCACTGATAACAGGCAGACATTGGACCAGAGCAGAGTTATATAAAAGTCTACAGCCTGTCTCATTCTTTCTCTTTCAACCACTCCTTCCAGCCCGAGCTGCAACCTCTCGAGGTCTTGTGTTACCTCCACCCTCCTGCACAATTACCCACCCAAGTAGAAGCTGCTCTGTCTGGCATCGGGCGGGCCGGGGAGGGGAGAGGCTCCGACTGGAGAGCATCCCGAAGACAGAAAAGATTGGGGACATGGATTTTGGGGACGGGGAGGGGGATTACTGAACGAGATCATGCCTTCAGAGATAGCAGAGTGCTCGCTACACGGAGCTCGTCAGATTTTAACTCAGTCAATCCGCCATCATCGCTCAGACGTCCTGCTAACCCCCTGCGTGGAATCAGACACCGCACAGACAGATAATCCTTCCCAGAGTCTGTCATTTGATGTCATCCCTCCCTCAAATAGGCATGTATGTGCTATGTATATGTACAAGCATGTGCAGGACAGGGAGGATTTGAGGTCACAGCATGCAGCTATGTTTTTGTGTTTGGGGGAGAGTGAAGGATTACTGATTTAGTAGGACACTGGCCAGATGTACCCACACACACTGATTCCATATCAACACTTCATCTTCTTCAATAATAGCAACATTATGAAATGTGTGGACTGAAAGCTTTGAGTGCTCTCACTTCCCTCCATTAGTAATGTTTCTCTGTGAAGTCATTTCATTAATGTCTAATCTACAATTGCTCCATCAGTCCATCCACACAATGATCGACTTCTCCTCTGTGCCAACCTCAAAATTCCCAGATCTCCTGCTCTTCACCTGGAAGCCATTTTCCATCTCTTTATATCAGCACTTTGCTTTCCTCTCTCACTCTGTCAAACATCCCTCACTCTCCTGCTATTTTTTTCTCCCCCTCTGCATTCACATCACGTCCTCATCTCCCCATTTGCTCAGATTTTAAGCTCGATTCTGGGAATAAAATGAAACCCATGCGGTGATTGTTTGATATTTAAGAGGTTCATTTAGCAGCCTGAGCTCAGAGCTCACAGTGGACGGAGTTTAAGTTTAGCTACACCTCACTCAGTGTGTGTTTCATGTGTAAGCTTGATCATATAAATGGAACTGGCAGGACTAGAGAGCAGCTCCAGACCCAGGAAGGAAGGAGCTCCACTCAAATTAATCTCCACTGGACGGCCCAGTAAAGGAGCACAGCCATTTTTGGGAGCAAGGAGCCATCTCCTAGGTGAGCGCCATGGCAACAGCCAACGTGGGCCCCAGCTTCCCGAGCTGTCCTTTTCAAGCTCCCTATCAAAAGTGGCAGGCCAGGTTTTTTGTTGTATGGCGTCTCTTGCTCGCTCTCGGCCCATTCTTCTGCCTCTCCCTTTCTCTGCCTGCATGACATGGTCCTGGCCTCGTCCACCAGAGAGGCTGTGAGAAGGCTGCACAAGGCGAGTGTCTGTGGGAAAATGTTGCCAGACAACAGTGGGGTATGTGACAGCGAGGGCGAGCCAACGTCGTCTGCTGAAGGACGTATATTAGTCGTTTAGATAGCCGGAGCCTCGTGTTTCTCATTCAGTTGTATTGTTGCAGCTCACAGGATTTAGCTTTCTGTTCTAAAGTTGCATTTAATAACTAATCTAACATCAACTTAAAGACTTTGTGCTGGTTCATCTCAAACATACTTTTATATTGTCACTAGAATGTTTAATGACCATATTTGTTCTCATCTGTATTTTTAGTCTTACCAGTAGTTGGTATTTCTCAACAGATGTGGATTTGTGGGTCCCAGAGGTGACTTCTTGACATTTACATTCTCATTCACACTGAAAAAAACCCTCATATATCTTTTTAGTGCAGTATCAACTGTGGATTATGAATATTTTGCACATTAAAAACCCTGTGCAATATTTAACTTTCTACATACACTAGCATGTATGCTATTTTGTTAGTTTTCTGCTCCAATCTGTGCAATCGTAGTACTCATCAAAACAATTCGTGCAGTACCACTGATACTGATTAGAACCAGTACTTTATTGTTATACCACATTTCTATAACGTCTGCCCTGTCTTTGCTGCTGTAATACAGTTTTTCTCCATAGGTTTGGCTCATTTCTCGAAACTGAAATTACATTCTCAAAACAACATGGACAAACCTCCAAACTACTTGGCAATTGTTCACAACAGACTGGCATTTCTCCTTCATTTCATCAAATTGCAAACATCTTAGTACTTGTCTCGATGTCTCTGTACATCTTTGCAAATGATTTAGTACAGGTAGCCTTCATTTAGCACAATTTCCAAGTGAATAGATCTTGTTGATCTAAACTGATTGTTGACTTCTCAGTCTGATGGTCGTTCACTCCAAAACATGTCAGCATCATTTCATTGTATAAGTCATCACATGCACAATAGTCTGTTCAATTGTCAAAATTAGTCATGAACATATGGTGGCCAGGAGAGGGACGGTGAGGACAGCTTTATTTACAGCACTGTAGGAACCATATAATGTTCCTTGTTTTTTGTTTATGTGTTTATATTACAGTATGTTGTGCTGTATAGATTTTCTTTTTACTCTGATGTATGAAAGTTACTTTATGTGTGTCAATACAGTTTTCTCGATTGTTTACACATATTTTCTGAAAGCATGCCTCATACTTTCAGAACTCTGCACACAAATCAGAAAACACACACACAATGGACAAAACCCTTCAATTCTCTTTCAAATGAACCTTTACATTCAAAACGATGTTATTTCTTCTCAAAATGCTATTTTGTTTTCAAAGGACACAAACCATCATATGAACAGACATTTATAAGAACCAGTTGAACACTGATGTGCTCAGTGTAAAACACTATGATGAAAACACTTCTTCTCTATTCATCAGAAGGACTTAGGCTTTTTTTGTTCACTGTGACGCTCACTACAGACAGTACATACATGAGTGTGTTGTAAAATATTTTAGACTATGTTATTTTTACTCAGAACACACAATTGCACGGTAACAAATATATTTTATTTTTCCCGCTAAAACTATGTACACAGTGAACACCCCAACCAACACAAAGTTACACATACAGTGCATACAAATATACAAACAAGAGAAGAATTTACAGTTTACAGGTACAGTACTCCTCTTACTCTCACTCCTCTGGCTCTGTTTCCAATGTTGGCAACCATAGCTCCAAAACAGAAGAACTCACCCGTTGCCCTTTTATGCTAAAGCTCTGATTGCTAATTGTAAAACTGTGTGACAGGTGTTTGTCCATGTGATGAGTCAGTGTGCATAGCAGGACAATTAACTTTAGCATTTTGAATGACAGTGTGTTCTTTGAGAAAACAAGAGATTTTCTTCATGAAAATTTTGCGAAATGCAGAGAATTGTGTGTAGTGTTTTCAAAAAGTGTGTTTTCAAACTGCAATGTGAGTGTAAAGGAGGAATTTTGCTTGTAGTTTAGCAGAACTGGTTCAGGGGGTTGGTGCATGAGTTACATGTTGTGGTCATTGTGTCTCAAGTACCAGGATTTGTGTGTAAAAAACTGAGAAAAACTGTAAAAAGTTACAGTTTCTTTGGCAGTATAAGTGTAATGTGTGATGACTAGTGCTGTCAATCAATTAAAATTTTTAATCGCGATTAATCGCATGAATGTCATAGTTAACTCGCGATTAATCGCAAATTAATCGCACATTTTCTATCTATTCTAAATGTCCCTTGAATTATCATTTTATAGGAGGAGGAGGTGGAGAATTCGCGTCAGCTGTGTTTGTCCATCACGTGGTATTACAGACTAGATATGCTACGATGATAACTCAGTTCAGTCTGACAACACACACAGATAACTTTGGTCTTGTCAATCGTCATGCGCACCCCAGGCCGCCGTCGCCTGGCTGAGCATCTACATCAGCAGCACGCGGTTCGGGACGCAGAAAAGGAGCCAACAGAAAGGCGAGCGAGAATATTGCTGCTGTACCACCACCAGCAGGAGATCCTGTCGGACGGCAAACACCTCGCCCTCGACCTTGTCAACCATGCCCCCGCCCCACCCACCCCCGCCCGAGTTAATCTCGCGATAAGAAAATTGACGCCGTTAAAATTTATTTGCGTTAACGCGTTAATAACGCGATATTTTTGACAGCACTAGTGATGACAAACCTTGGAGACTACTCTTACCGTGAAATCCTATTTTTTCAGTTTTATACACAAATGTATTCCGTTAGCTGGACAAACAAAAACTAGCACAGTAACCATTGTGAATGAAGGACTTGGCTCAGACTGAGAGGTGGACATGAGGGATATTTCAATGGTCATCTGCCATAGTGACAAAACATCTAAACATGTTGACTTGCAGTGCTCACACAATGCCAAAGGGATGATGCATTTTGGGGCCACTGACTGTTCATATGAGAATAGAATTTAGTTTTGACCAGTCGTGTGAACTGTTTTGGGAGAGATATGAGCTTTTGCAGGTGAACCATGGTGTTGTGCTGAACCATCCAGGTTATTCTGGCAAAAGTACCAAGAGTGTTGAGAACGTCTGGTCTGTTTCAAGAAATGAGCCAAAGCAATTGAGAAGGATCCTTGCATTTTTGGTGGCACTGACTATTTATATGAGAAAGAAACTTAGTTTTGAAGCATGAGTGAAAGGTTTTGGGAGAGATATGAGCTTTTGCAAGTGAGCTATGGTGTTGTGCTGAACTGTAAGACTGTTTTGCTAAATGATCTTAGAGTTTTGAGAATGTAATTTCAGTTTCGAGAAATGAGCCAAACCAATTGAGAAAAACTGTAATACAAATTTCCCCACTGTGGGATTAAAAAAGGCTTATCTTATGTTATTTGCTTTAGTGCCACCATGTGGATGTTTTTGTCTCTGAAACTGTTTTGAACCAGAGTCAAATAGCTACTTAATTAATCACCATCCCATCCGCTGGACTTTGGTTGGCGCTCATTAAGATAGGAAACATGATTCTTCCTGTTAAACATCATGGCATCTCAATGAGCATCTTCTTTTTCTATTTCTTTATTAGTTCACTACGAAGGACCTCAAATGTCATGGAAACAGTAACAGAAATTAATTTATTATTTGACTCACTCCATGCAACTCGAGGTCCCATAGTTCATTAATTAGGATAGACTATGCTCCTCTAAGGGGACAATAGGACCCAAACCATACCAGCACAATACATCCCACAGCATTACAGATTAACTGGACCCCTTAATATGGAGCTAAAGCATTCAGGTCTGAGAATACGATGAGGGGTAACTCGGACTCGGCACCAGTGAACTCATTCATCTTTGTAATGATGGGTTCATAAACTGTAATGCTCTCAGTCTGACTTCTGTTTTTTCCTTACAGATCCTGTCTGTGAAGATTCTCAGTCATCCACGTCTCAGTTGTCCTCGTAGTTTCAATCATAGCATCATCTCTTTTGAGGAACTCAAGCAAGTCCAGATGCTATGACTGACACTACAAGGATTCCTTACATATCACATCAGTTTATGAGCTTCATGGTCCACACTGCAGTTTCCAACCGTGTGCATGTGCTGGTGTCTGGCCATAGATCTAAAAATTCCTGTTGAGCAGTCTTTGTGGCTGAAGCTCCTGTCATTCGTGCCCCAACAATAAACCTCCTTTAAGACCCTTCTGAAGAGTACTCTCATATCTGTCAGCGTCATGCAGATGAAGCTCATAATAGAGACGTCATGGGTGTGATCTGGCGTTGTGTTTTGGATGCTGGTATTAAAAAATGATCTTTAGATACCTTTTTGGATGATATTCTATACTGTAGAATACAACAGAAGACTTTTATTGTCAGTTTCTCTATAGGCTACTGTATATCCAGGACATACAGAGGAGCCAAAAAGATGTTTCTCTCTCACCACTATGACGTTTTCATCATATTTCGGATGATACACTATACTATGACGTTTTTTGATTAATGTTAAACGACATACTATACTATGATGTTTTTATCATATTTTGAACGACATACTATGCCATGACGTTCTTCTGGATTTTTAGACCACAGACTTGTTACGCCCTCTGGTGCCAGGGAGCGGCACTTCTCTTTCCCCTCCCCTCTCTTTCTCTCCCTCCCTACCAGGCAGGTGAGATAGTGGGTGGTGGAGGTGCAGCAGCAGACAGGTGAAGCACTCCTAATCAGCTGATGAGGGGCACCTGGTGACAATCAGCAGCATCTCCTACTCTAACTGCTGCTTTCTCTGTTTTCAGTTGGATCATGCATCTGCTTCAGCCTGCTTCACTTGCCAAACCCTGCACTAACCTGGATCGCTGGTCTTCAGAGCATTCTGCCTGCCTCCCTACCTCCTCCACTGGATTGCTGGATCCCTCCTCTGAAGATTCCAGCTCATCACATCACAACCCGCCTCTTCACCCTGTCTGCCGCCATCACGCCACCCACACTGCCACTCGCCATTCTCCACCTGCCTGGTTCAGCCCACCGTCACTCTCCGCTAGTTGTCAGTAGCTGGCTAGCTTTTACATTTAGCTATTTGTTTATTTGCTGTTAGTCTGTGTTTCACCTGTGCATTATTGCTAGTTGTTCCTAGCTTGTTATGCACGAGTGTTTCTTACAGTCTGAATCATTTGTCAGTCTGCTCTGGTTAGTCCATTGTCTGTAGCTCGTTAGAGGTTTTGTTTGTACGAGTTATTTGAATAGCAGTGACTATTAGCCTGCCTGTAGTTTCAGAATTTGATTAGTAGTATCAGAATTGTTCTTCCTAGCTTGGTGGTATCTAGTTCTGGTTAGTGTTTCTGCATTCTGTCTTGTCAATGGTTCCTTCATCATTAAAGTACATTGTTAACCTTTGAGTCTGAGTCTCAGAACAATACTATGACGTTTTTGTCACATTTTGGACTACCTACTATACTGTGAGATTTTAAAATAAAAAATTGAATAACCTACTATGACGTTTTCTTTTGTTTTTTTAGACGACACACTATACTATGAGGTTTTCATCACATTTTGGACGACATACTATGATTAAAAGACTGCATGCTATACTTTTTTGAATGACATGATTTTTAGACGACATACTCTACAATGATTTTTTTTGTGCCTTTTTGAACCAGATACTATGAAGTTTTTTAGACAACATGCAATACTGTGACATTTCATATTTTGCACAACATACTATACTATGAAATTTTTTTGAATGACATGACGTTTTTGTGATTTTTAGATGACATGCTATGCCATGAATTTTTTTATCATATTTTGAACAACATGCTATACTATGTGGGGTTTTTTTGTGCCTTTATGGACAACATACTAAGCTTATATATAGATTTTTTTTAAATTTTTAACGACATACTATGACGTTTTTCTTGATTTAAGACGACATGCTATACTATGTTTTTGTCATATTTTGGAAGACATACTATACTAAAAGTGCATTGTTTTTTTTTCAAGGCACTTAAAGACGCTTTACGTTGCATTATTCATTTACTCCATACTCAGGGGTTAAATGGGCCGGAGCCCTCTGGAGCTGAGCTCCGCCACCTGGGATCAGGCCCCCTCCTCCCCGTGGCAGTAGCGCCGTAGACATTATTTTCGTCGGCTCTTCAGTAGTGAAGCGGCTCCGGTGCAGTTGCACAGTGCAGCACCCGCCCCCATGTTGGACGACAAACAACTATGATGTTTTTTGTGATTTTTAGACCACATGCTATAACGTTTTTATGCCTTTTTGGACGATATACGATACTTACGATGTTTATATCATATTTCAGACGACATGCTATATTATGACGTCTTTGTAACATTTTGGACGACATACTATGCTATGATGCTTTTCGTGATCTTTGGACGACATAGTTCAAAAATTTTTATCATGTTTTGGACGACATACTATACTAGGAGTTTTTTTTTTAACTTTAGGCTGACATAATGTTTTTCGTGATCTTTGAACGACATACTATGACGTTTTTTGTGATTTTTAGATGACATACTATGACATACATGTGGCTCTATGACGTTTTCATCTTATTTTGGATGACGTACGATGTCGACAGCATCGGTTTGTTTCATAACAAACAGCCAGAAGCGTTGTATGCTACTGTCCTCTCCTCTGCCCTCCAGAAGGAGACAGCGCAGCATCAGGCTAAAAAACTGAAAAACAGCTTCCACCTGGATGCAGTCGCACTGTTGAACAGCTCCACATCCATCCACACACACACACACACACACACACACACACACACATATATATACATATAAATGTATATACATGTGTGTGTGTGTCTCTCTCTGTATATATATATATATATATATATACGGAGAGAGAGAGAGAGAGAGACATTAAGCATTCCAGTGATGCCTATTTATTTATTTATGTATTATGCTAATAAATCAATATTCAAAAGGTTATTTTTTATTAGTGTATTTCTATCTTATCTTTAATAAGCTACACAAAGAATCTGCATTTTGTTCATCCTATAAAGGGTCAAATGACAATATAGAAGTCTGAAGTATGTAGTGTTGCTTTTGTGTTGTTAGTTAACAAGATTTCAAGCTTATAGTCAAATTTAAAACTCTAAACATTTACATGTTTTTATGTAACGTTGCTGCAGTTTTTCCCCACAAAGACCGAACAGACATGAGATGTGGTTTTAGGGTTTAATATTGACATTAGATGTAGTTTTAGGGTTTATTACATTCATAGGACACTGAGTCTTAAGGTGCATGTCAACAAGCTAAAATAACATCATTTAAAGGTTATTAAAAGGAATGTCTACACCACAAAAGCACATGCTGAATAATTCAGGCATCTCTCGCTGCTTCCGACCCTCCTTCGTTAGATACATGCAGTGAGTGCTTCTCTGTTTGTGTTACCAGAGAGCCCCCTTGTGGATAAATGAAGCGGTGCATGGATGGAGAGTACAGTGCTGCTAAGATAGTTCTGGATATAAGACAAGACAGATGATGAGTTTGAGCCAGAAGGAAGAAAATCAGATCAGATTCCCTGTTTTAGAGTGTTAGAATTAACCTGCGTTACCCTGAATACACCCTGACCACCCCGTCCTCCACCTAGCGTGACCCCATGAACTGCTGCAGCCAGCCCAGATGGCGTGACACTTTCTGGAAGATGTAACCTTTGCTGCAGTCAGCGCCCGGCGGCTGACTCAGCACCCCAGTGAGGAAGAAGACGTCCCGGTAGAGGGTGAGCAGGGGGCTGCCGGAGCTCATCTTGCAGTCTGCGTTGGTGCGAGCAGTGGTGCAGCCCATTTTATTGGTCATCAGGTTGGGGTGAGTCTCCAGACACTGAGGCAGCTTGTCGTAGGCCAGCTGGTTGAGGCTGAGCGGGCCCTGGAAGGCAGATCCCTGCTGGGGATCTTTCCAGCCAGTAACCACAGCTGGATGCTCTCCTGACATCAGAATGCTCTCGGCGAAGTCTTTCTCTGGCAGACAGGCAGCAACCACGTCTCTCTTGAAGACTATGCGGTCGCGAAGCTCAAGCACAGCCAGGTCGTTGTCAGGACGACCCTCCACCCAGCGAGGATGAGGTGTAGCCCTGTTCACGTACAGCGTCTGCTCTCCGCTCTCATAGCTGCTGCTGCGCCTGCCTGAGGAGGAAACACGGTTCAAGTTAGAGACACATTCTGCAGTCCAGTGGAGGAAAAACACCAGCCTAGTCTGGAGAAGGAACGCTGAGATAACACCTGCATGGTGTCAGTCAGCACCTCAACAAGCTGCATCATCAAAAAGAACATCAGATCCACTGATGTTTGTTATTTAGCACTTTTCAGTGAACATATACACACAGAAAGAACAGAGCATACGAGTAAACAGCTGGTAGATAGTAATTCATATTCATTCTCTTAACTCCTCAGTATGATCTTCTGTTAAATCCAGGTCCAGGGTCGTTCAGTAGATAAGTTTTTTTTCCAGAGCAGATCTTTTTAGCATTTAGGAAACTGAGATCCCTCAATATTTGCTTTTTATGATCATTCCGTTCTTTTGGATACAGACCAAGTAGAATTTAGGATGCAGTTAAATTCTTTTATAAATAATCCTCTCACCTCTGACCTCTTCCCAAAATGTTTTCATCTGTCTGTGTTCCTCCTCTGTTCATTTAGTGCAAACACCTGGTATATTTTTATTGAACTAGCTTTGCAGGAGTTCCATATGTTCGCATTAACCAGTTATAATGGACCTATCTGAGCCGCGTGTTTATTGTCTGAGTGGTATTTAGTACATTATGCAGGTGATGGTTCTGTACTTTCACGTATTAAGGGGTTTTTGTACATTGTGGTACTTTTTAAATATGTTTTTCCCCCATTCGCTGGTTGGCTCAATGTAAAATGTGATAATTTATCATCTCTGACAAGTTTATGAAACAATAAACAGTCACAGTTTTCTCAGTAATGGCTGAATATCTGGGCTTTAAGAGCTTTATTTTGGATACATTTTGCCTCTGCTTTTGAGAGACTTTGCTTATGATCTCAGTGGAAATGAGAAAATAGAAGCAAATGGATCATATTTTATTTGTAAGTAGCTCCAGAACAACTACAAAGTCAAGAACAAGAGCTCTGACTGACTGGAGACACTGTGTATGGTATTTAACGACTAATATTAAAACTTTAATTTTTATCGGAGGATACGCAAAAATAATAACCACCAAGAACAGTAATAGTAATGAGTGTTTACTAGTTTGTGCTGCTTAGAGACTCAACAATAAGTTATAAAGAAAGTGATCGTTCCCTTATTTTACCATTACTTCTGATTGAATTATTACTGAATGATTCATTACTACAGTTTGTTCTCATGTTCTGTACAGTTCATTAATGGTGGTCTGTGTTGTTAAATGCAAATGCAATGGATGCATTTATATGTTTAAAAATGATGTCAAGACATGATTCAGTGCTTGATATATTTACGTAAGAAATACAAATCTTACAACATCAGTACAGCCCGTCGCGACCCTACAGAGGATGAAGCGGTGTATAGGTGATGGATGGATGGACAACATCAGTATTACTTGTGTTACTGTTATTAAAGCTGCAACGGGTGATGAACTGAAGAGCTAAAGTCTTCTTAAATTAATAATAAATACAGAATGTCTTTTTCTTTACTCTGCTATTGATGGTCTGTCTCCGCCCAGATGTTTTTATATATGCCATTTACAACATTTGAACATTTTTATCTCCACTACAGAATTCAGCATATATTGGAAACGTGTAAATATACATTCACTGGCCACTTTATTAGGTACACTTTGCCTCCCTTTGGCCTTCTGAACTGCCTTAATTCTTTGTGGCATACCTTGAACAAGGTGTTGGAAACGTTCCTCAGAGGTTCTGGTCCATATTGACATGATAGCATCACACAGTTGCTGCACATTTGTTGGCTGCACATTCATGATGCCAACCTCCCGTTCCACCACATCCTGAAGGAGCTCTACTGATCTGAGATCTGGTGACTGTGGAGGCTGTTGGAGTCCAGAGAACTCATTGTCATGTTCTAGAAACCAGTTGGAGATGATCTGAGCTTTGTGACATGGAGCATTATCCTGCTGGAAGTAGCATCAGAAGATGGTCCACTGTGGTCATAAAGGGATGGACATGGTCAGCAGCAACACTCAGGTAGGCTGTGGAGTTTAAACCAGTTGGTACTAAGAAAATACCCCCCACACCATTAGACCACCAGCAGCAGCCTGAACTGCTGATCCAAGGCAGGATGGATCCATGCTTTCATGTTGTTTACTCGAAATCCTGACCCTACCATCTGAATGTGGCAGCTGAATGGAGACTCATCAGACCAGGCAACATCTCATGGCTCACTTTATGTTTCCTCTTCTTGGACCATCCTCTGTAAACCCTAGAGATGGTTGTGGTGAAAATCCCAGTAGATCAGCAGTTTGTGAAATACTCAGACCAACAACCATGCCATGTTCAAAGTCCCTTAAACCACATTTCTCCCCCCATTCTGATGCTCGGTTTGAACTTCAGCAAGTTGTCTTGACCACGTCTACATGCCTAAATGCACTGAATTGCAGCCATGTGATTGGCTGATTAGCTATTTGTGCTATGAAGCAATTGCAGAGGTGTACCTAATGTGTCCGGTGAGTGTATATTACATGCTTCTTTTTGTGCTAAGACACTTTTAAATGCTTCTGAGTTTGCTTGTGTTTTTATGCCTGCTTTTCGTATGTTACTCATCAGTTCTGTGCATCTAAATGCTGCCTGTTGTTGTTTGTTTGTTGACTCACCAACAACCACTTGGATGGAGGGATACCTGCTGGCACACTGAGCTGTAGTCAGGACCAGGTTCTCCTTCAGTATGACTCCGCTGCAGAAGCCTTCCGACTCCGAGCTCTTCAGAAGAGCCTGCAAACAACAAGACGTCGCATATCGCTCGTCAGAAACATCCAGAGACGCACCTGTGACATGTCGCGGTGAGTGTTTGCATCCTACCTGCCAGGGACACTCCGCAGACGTACAGGTGAGGCCTTCGAAGTTGCTGCGTGTGTTGCTGGCCTGTCTGTTGTTCCACTGGCTCAGGCTGCTCACCTTTCCACAGGGGTATTGGACTGACAGAATAAAATCATGATGATCACTGGCTCTCATGGTGAAAACACCTGTTTTATTGTGCTTTATAACTGCTATAAACTAAATAAAAGCTGTGAAGATCCAGTGAGCCCCCCAGCGTCACATGTGAACAGGAACTGGACAAATAAATAGATAAAGAGTTAGGTAGCTCGGACAGCAGCATCTACAGTCAGGAATTATAGAGCCACCGTGAAATGAATCATCTTTGCTGTAACTCGAGCTGATAAACTGTAAGATTATACAAAATATTGGACCATTAAAGTTTATTTGGAGCCAAAAATGTGCCTTTTAGTTTTATTTCCTAGAAGGAAGAACTATGGCTGGTAAACAGACAGGAGAGTCAGAACCAAACCAGCATCTAGCGAGGCCTAGCTCCTGCTCAGTGAGCTCATTACTGACTGTAGATGGACTGTTTAGTGTGGGAACCCAGTCCTCCAAGCATGACATTGATATAATATAGATACAGTTGTGCTCATCAGTTTACATGCCCTGGCAGGATTTATGATTTTTGGCGGTTTTTCAGAGAACATGAACGACAACACAAAGACTTCTTTTTCACTCCTGGTTAGTGGCTGGGTGAAGACATTCATTGTCAAACAGCTGTGTTTACTCTTTTTGTTGAAACACAGCTGTTTGACAATGAATGTCTTCACCGAGCCACTAACCAGGAGTGAAAGAGAAGTCTTGGTGTTATCGTTCACACTGACTGAAAAATGACCAAGAAATCATAGATCCTGCCAAGGTGTGTAAACTGATGAGCATTTTATGTTTTATAAGAAACATAAAATGCTTTATGAGCCCAGTGGGTCAACAAATCCCCCAACATCATACCATCAGCTGAAGCTTGGTGCAAAACAACACGGCCAACAGGGCCTGTGAACGTCTATCTGAGCCTGGAAGGTGGTTTAAGAACAGACTTTTCTGATGCAACGCTCCTCTCACATTCTAATCATAGTCATCATATTGTGATGATCATTTGTCTGTATGTTCTGCTGCTGACACAAAATATTTTTTCTCTTGCTGCAATGAAAACTTATTCTCATTTAAAGGTTCAGGACAGAGAGTTTGTGTTGCTGTTTGAAGTCTGTGGCTCCGGTTTGGAATGGAAACGAAGTCAAGATGAACGGCTGATGCAGAACGAAAAACCAACGGCATCCAGAAACTGGGCAGAAGTGCAGTTTGGTTGACTGGCAGACAGAACAAGCGTACCTGCAGCCTCGCACAAATCCTTGTTGGAACTCTTGAGCCTCCACCCGCGGGCGCAGGAGCACTCATAGGACACGTAGCCCGGTTTGCAGAACTGGGAGCAGCCCTTGTCCTTCTCCAGGGTGCAAACAGTCTGGTCTGGAAACAGAAGCAGGAAGGTTGCAGATCCCACAGACCTCAGGAGACGTAAACCAGCAATACAGCTCACATCTCACCTTTCTCACAGTGGACTCCTGTGAAGCCCGACTTGCAGACGCAGTCGTAGCCTCCAACGCTGTCCGAACACATGGCTCCGTTCTTACAGGGGTTCTCTGCACACTGATCTCCATCTGAGAGACAAACCCAGGAGAATATCTAATGCACTGCTAATGACCGTGCAGGGACGGGAATCACTTTAATGCTGCACTTACCGATGTAGACGGACCAGAAGATATCCTGGAAGAGAGACAACATGTAATTGATCAGGCAGAGGCCGGGAAGACACAGATGAGGAGGGGATGAACAGTGAACCTACCGTGCGGTACGAGTCCTGGAAGAACCTTCTGGCCTCCTCATAGGTGCAGACCTTCTCCATGCAGGCCTGCTCCAGGCTGGAGGCCGAGCTCCTCTTCTGACGGATCAGCGAGCTGGCCTGCTGCTTCTCCAGAAACACTGAGGGACCAGTTCATGTACAGCTGTGTTAGCATGGAGGGCTAACTCATCGATTTGCTCTGTGGTGTTTCAAGTCTCTGGTAGTTGTGATGAACACATGTCAGCATTTGAAGGTAATCAGGAACTACCTGAAGTCTTTTTTAAGTAAAGACATATTATTCTAACTGGTATGTATCCAAAACAAAACATAACTATGATTAAAAAAATGAACTAATATCAATTTAACTCTGCTTCCTAACTGCTAAAAAACTCAGACCAACAATAAGACACTGGATAAACCAAAGGACATCAAACCTTCCCCTAGAAAAAATAACCTGTATACTAAAAAACAAAGAAAGAAAATATGAGGAAAGCTGGGGATGTGATATAATATAATATAATATAATATAATATAATATAATATAATATAATATAATATAATATAATATAATATAATATAATACAACATCATGTGATATAATATGATATAATATAATATAATATAATACAACATCATGTGATATAATATAATACAGCATAAAATGATATAATATAGTATAATATAATATAATGTGACAAAATTTGTGATATTATATAATTTTTAAAAAACTTTGAATTGCTCAGAAAATGTCATTTTTTAGAGAAGTGTTGAACTTAATTACCGTAAAGTAGTTTTAAAGTTGAAAATGAAGTGGCCTCAATTCAGTTTTCTCCACCAGTTCTAAGCTTCTTTGTGTTTTTGTTCATGTAACTTTCAAGACAATTTAATTTGGAATTTAAATATCATTTTACATCAGATTACACACAATATGAAGTTGATGCAGTTAATGAACACTACTACGTCTCCACAAGCCAGAGTTTGCAACCTTTCAGGCTTACCTAAATCAGGGAACGTGAGTTTTCTTATGTTGCAACCGTGCATTTATTTATTCATAAGTATGAGAAAAGATACCCCGGCCTGAGTTGTTCTGCACCTCTCACCTGCCTCACCTGTCTCACCCTCCTCACCTGTCTCACCCTCCTCACCTGTCTCATGGCTCTGCACGGCTGCCACGGCTCCGGCCAGCAGACAGAGCAGAGCGGCGGACATGGTCGAGGACCTCATGGCGACACTGGAGCGTCTCCTGGTTCTGATTTAAACGCGTGATTCTCCTGGAAACCGGCGACTGGACACCACAACAAGCTGCAGGAGAACACGCAGGAATTAATTCACAGCTATTCCATACATGAACTGAGACATGAGCAAATTAGAAACATAATAAATTTTGTTTACAAACTCAATAAAATCAACCTTTTTTAACTGTTGTCATCAAATATTTCATGTTAAAGAGAATTCATATGGTTTTATTTTGTATTATTGTGACAGGAGGCTACGTATGGTCCAGGAAACATCACTAGCTGACTGAATACATCTTCAGTTATTTTGTTAACGAGTTCAAAGACGGACGTTTCCATGGCTGACTCTGAATCAGAGACATGGTGAGAAATACCAGTGAGCACTTCAGGTTTTTAGTCTTAACAGTTCCTGAGATGTCGCCATTTAAACAGCCTCAGATTAGATTCCAGATCTAGGAAAGTATTTGACGTTAACCTTTAGTTTACAGTCAGTAAGTCAGAGCTGGTTGGGCAGAATGATGATGAATAACAGAACATTATCTGCTCTAATAGAAATCTGAAGCTTGTCTTCAATCAAATTGTTGATTAACATCGTAAATATGAATTCAGCCACATAAACAGCTGATTGATTTCATATCCATCCATGTATAAAGCAGCTGTGAAATAAACAAAGATGATGATTTGTTGATGGGGTTGATGACTCGTCCTGTTTTAAATCGGACATCAAATCATCATGAGTCATGCATCAGCTGAGCAGGGATTAAATACATGATGTGCACTCTTATTGTAAAGGGCGACCTTATGATGATGATGATGATGATGATGATGATGATGATGATATCTGTTCTTACACACTCTGTGCTCTAGATAATGAACATCATGTCTGAGCAGCTCAGCACAACACAAAGGATCAGTTTATAAGGAGGACCTCTGCTTCCTGTGGAGCTTCCAGCAGCTCAGTGGTTACACAACAAAGACGGACACACAACAACATCCTGCTGCAACAAACACGATGCTGCTGCTGCCTTCAGGGCGGATCAACACTCAGCGGCGCAATAACAACAACAACAACAACAACAACAGCAGCAGCAGCAGTGATGCTCGGTTCCTACCTCTCGGCCCGGCCTGCTGCCTCTCCCCGCTGCTCCTGCCTCGGATCGGGCCCGTGGATCCAGAATAACGGCTGACATCACGCCGAGCTGAACCGCCCACCGACTGACGCCCCGCTGGAGGCTGTAATGACAGAGACCAGCCGCTGGGGGGCGCTGAGAGACAGAACACAGTGTCCCTGTGCAGGATGGTGCTGGAACAACAACAACAACAACAACAACAACTATGCAAACTAGATTTGCACTGAATAGAAAGGAATAGAACATCACATAATGTAACATAATATAATACAATATAAAATAACATGATATAATATAATACAATACAATGTGATTTAATATAATATAGTATAATATAATATAACATAAAATAACATAATATAATATAATGTAGTATAATATAATATATTATAATATAACATATTATAATATAATATAGTATAACATAACATAATATAATACAGTATAATATAATATATAGTATAAAAACATGATGTAATATAATTTAATAAACAGCATAAAAATATGTTCATTTTTCTTTCTAATAACAACAAGTACAAACACAGTAAAAAAAAAAGCAACAAAAAGCCAACTTTTACGACCAAATATTGGAAGAGAACAGATTTTTCTTTTGTAGAAATACAAACTTGTTTTAAATGAATGCTGTTTACAGGTTTGACTTTTTTATTTTTACGGTTAAAAAGTAAATTAATATTTTTTCTGAGATTTTACTATATATTATTAGTAATTTAACTAAACAGGGAAAATGCGTCGAATAATAGTAAACTATTTTTTAAAGTATTACAGTTTAAACTTCTTCACAGTACATCCACATTACACATAATAATATAATATATTTAAAATAATAATAATCTATTTAGACTGTTTTCTACAGGCACACAACATGTTTTACTAAATAAAAAATTAAAGGTAAAAAGGACATGGACGTGAGACATGGAATCTATCTTTAAGACTGTATTTGATAGTGTTTCATCCAAGCCACTTTTATTTTGCAGTCACAGTGCTACTGCTGACATTCACCAACATATATCAGACTGTTCAACAGACGGAGGAGCACAGAAACACTCAGCTCTAACACCACTGCTGCTGCAGTGTGATCGGAATGAGAAGCTCCTCTAATGTGAGCCCACTTGATCAAACCAAATTGGATGCAGTCTGCTGTGATCAATAGGAGAAGCCCAACTGCAAACAAACAATATGAGATTGGGGCTCCGCACAAATCAACCACAGATGACGAGTGAAAATCAACGAGGACAGATGGAAACGAAGAGGCTGAGACGTTTTTATGCTCAGAGAAAACCAGAACTACATGTCAAAGCTGCAGCAAAGTTAAAACCAGATGACCTGAGAAACTTTTTGTTCATTCTGGAGGAGTTATGAGGCCGGACTTAGGGTTGCTGCTTATTTAATGTCATGTTGTGATTAGAGGTTCTGCAGCAGCAACAACAACAACAACAACAACAATGCAGCAGTTCACATAAACCTTTAAAAATGGAATAAAATTAAATAAAATTGCACTGAGTAGAAAAACATTGAATATAATATGACATTAATATAGTAAAATATAATATAATGTAATATAATATAGTAATATAGCACAATATAATATGATACAATGCAAGATAATATAATATAATATAATATAATATAATATAATATAATATAATATAATATAATATAATATAATATAATATAATATAATATAATATAGAAGAAAATGTCAAAGCTGCAGCAAAATTAAAAACCAGACGACTTGTGAAAGTTTTTCTTCTTTCAGGAGGAGCTATGAGGCCGGATTTATAGTTGCTGCATATTTAATGTCAAACTTTGTGGTTAGAGGTTCTGCTTGATGATAATCAAACTCTCACGCGGTGATAAGAGCTGCTGGAACTGGGCCATCGAGGCTCCAGTCTCTCCTCAGTGGCCTTATTTCAATGGGATTGTTTGTGAGAGCAATGTAATTTACAGCCAGGGCCGTGGGGCTTTAGTCTCAGCTGCAGCCGTGTTAAATGTCTCCATTTCCCAGGTCTAATAACACAAGTATTGGAAGAGGCTGCTCAGACCAGCTGGTCCCTGGTGCTGGTCGGTCCTGTCCAGGCAGAGCCACCCAGACCTGCGCAGACACACAGCGCTGCAGCTACATTTGTAAATTATTAGTGCTCTGCTGATTTCCCTGATGATTATGGTGAAATCAAAAGTTGTCCTGCAACATGCACACTCACATATAAGCACATGTATGACCAAATATGACACGTGCACATATACATACATGTGTAACATATAGTGACTGTGTGCACGTGTTGCATGCATGCAGGTGTAGTAGTGAAAAGCTCCCACAATCATCCATCCATCACCCATTATGTTTTATTCAGCATCCCCCCTCCTACTGTCTCCCTCTCGTTCCCATTCCTTCCTTCTCCTCTCATTATTCTTTGAGCGCCGGCTCTGAATTGGAGGAAAGAAAGAGCGCTGCAGCGCTCACGTGTGACCTCGCCGACCCATTCCTCTTCAAATCCAGGGTCCAATTTTACAGGAGCACCGAACAAACACCTCAGGCACCACAGAAGGCATCTATAATTAATGCCACCTGATGCTTGACAACTTTCTGATGGATCTAACAGGCTGAAGACGAAATCCCCAGGACTCTCTGCACATCTGGGGTCTTTCCTCCTGAATGTCTGTCCCTTGTTTTTTTGCTTTTTGCTGCACGTCCATCCTTAACTGAGGATCTGCAGATCTTTGGATGTTCCTCTGGGTTCTTTTGCGACTCCTGGATTCTTGGAGAAATGCTGGTCATGATGTTTACATTCAACAAGCCTGGCAGTCATCATATGTGGGTGTGGCTGGTGAAACTGAACCCAACTGGCAAATGAATTTGGTTATTTGGTAGACTGGTAGCTAAGGGGGTAGTTACTTTTTTCACACAGAGCAAAATGATCTGGATCTGGACAGCACTTTTCTTTCAATAAATAAAATCATCTAAAAACTGCATTTTGTGTTTTCTTTCCTGAAAGGGGGAAATACTTTTTCACAACACTGTAGATCAGCTCAGTCTCTCCCTGGACGTGTCAACATGCAACCAGAAGACATTTCCGAGTGGTCTGGAGCAGAGGGAGCAGCAACACGTGTTTGTGCATATCTGCGATTGTTCAGCTCAGTGAGGACCAGGCGGTGTGAAGCCCCCAGACAATGTGTGTAATGATGATGTAATGGGTTAATAACACACACACACACACGCAGTAATGACCTGCATAGACCTGCCACTGACCTCATACATTACACAGGAAATAACAAGGTCAGGTACATCACCACCGTCACCTTCCCTGGTCTGGTACAGAGGAATCAAACCACATTACAGCTACACATCAAAAATACCCTCACACATCTACAGTATCTGATATTAAATCCAGCTGCAAACAACAACCTAGACACAACACAATAACGCCTTTACCAAAGCACCAGAAGATTGCATGTAATTGAGTTTGTGTGACAAGGACCAATGATGATGTTGTGTTAAGTACTGGGAAGCAGGCAGCCATTACCCCTGTGGGGGTCTTTCTCAGCTCCACCAGCTCCCGTTGAAGAATCGCCCTCCTCTGTCCCACATTTCTCTGTGATCAATTCACGTCATTGGGCCATATTTTATTTAACACTTAATCGTGGAGCTCCCCTCCCTGCGTCGCCCGCAGTTCATTTGTTCACATGCAGCAGGAAAGAATTAAAAGCACGTGGCTGTGGCTCCTTCACACGTTTACCGTCTGGTCCAGGTTCAGCAGGAACAGGTCAGTCGAAATGAAACTTACAGCAAGTGTGAAGATCCACAAGAACCTCTCTCTTCCTGTCTGTCTTGGTGTGAGACTCTTTAATCTCATCTGCCCTCAGGTCCTTATCGCAGCACCATGCACTACCCTTTAAATGATGTACTGTATCTCGCTCAAACAGCAGAAATGGGCAGAGTGTGGCTCTCTGTGTGGTTTCCTCAGACCTGTGGAGAGCCGACGGCGCTCTAAACAGACATGATGCTTCACTGTACTCGTGCCAAACTGCTCCGACACCTTCCTGCACTGGAAGTCTTTGTGAGATGTTCACATTCATCCGGGACAAGAAGTAGGTCAGAGCTGTGTCTTTCCATCACGGTGGAAAAATGACTCAGAAATCAGTTACAGCGGAAGGTAAGAAATAAAGAGCGTGACATGTGCTAGCTACTCAGTTTATTGGGCACATTTGGCTGAAACTAATCCATCCAACCATTAGCTTCTCCTACTTTAACCTGCAGAGGGTTGCAGAGATTTTCCCAGCGGGCATTAGGCTGGAGGTGAACACCAGTTTACTACTACTGGTTTTCCACCACTGGAGCATCTGCATTTGTGTGTCTGTGAATGTTCTCATTCATCCGAGAGGCGAAAGTTTCTTATACGTGTGTCATTTAAAAGTTGGCAAAATAAACCATTTGTAGTACTCAGATTCAGTGAAAAACAGAAAATTCTGCCCCTCTCTGTGCAACCAAAAATCTACTAATGACTCCGATGCAACCAACAGTCACTTGACAAAAATTCAGAGAGTTTTCAGCAGGACTCGGCTGAACTGCAGGCAGTGTTTACACAAAGCAGATAGGAGACACTTATGGAAATGAATTAAAAATGTAAATAACAAAATATCTACAGTCACCACTTTTTTCCCCAGTGTTGGCAAAACCTTCAGACACTTGGAAAAATGTTGTAAATGTTGATTTCTGCCTTTTTCAGATTTCTGGACTCAGTAAAATGTCTGTCAGATACGGAAGCCCTAAGCAGCCATGGTCCAACTTTTTTTTCCCATTTTCCCATTTTCTCGAGAAAACAAGATAATTCTCCTTCGTTTTCTCGTTATAACGACAAAATCTGTTATCTCGTGATAACGACAAAATGATCTCGTTTTCTCGTTTCACTACAACAAATTACTTCAACAACTGTAGTTACAGTTGATGTCTGCAGGGATTCTGGTGACACTACAGTACAGTAGAGTGAAGTTATTGAATATTTGTGTCGTGTTTCTCTTTGCTGTTGCAGTGGTTTTGAAATTTGCAGACGGTCCCTGGACACTCGTTGCCCAGCCAGCTGCTCATAGACACCAGTGTTATTTGTGCAGCTTGAAAGACAGCTACTGTTGATAAAGCTGGGCTTGTAGCACATTGTCTGCCTTACAACAATGGGAAAGAGGCATTGATTATGTTTTGACAACGTGTCACTAATGAGTTATTGACGCTGGAAGTCCGAATCTGTGAATATCTTTCCAACTTTAACGAACTCTCAGTCGGTAGTGTGCAGCGGTGGCAGAGCTCCTTCTGGTCTGGAGGGTTGGTTTCACTTTGTACCTCAACGGAAAATTAAGTCGTTATAATGAGAAAACGATTTTGTTTTCTCGAGGAAACGAGATATTTTTGTCGTTATCACGAGATAACGGGTTTTGTTTTCTCGTTATAACGACAAAATTATGTTGTTATAACGAGAAAACAGAGCAAAAAAATTAAGTTGGACCATGGCCGCTTAGGGCTTCCGTAGTCAGACATATTACTGAGTCCAGTTGTCGTCGATTGAATCGCCCAGAATCTGCATTTGTAGAACAGCCAATAAGATCAGCCTCTGTCTGATCAATTATTTAACTGCTGAAAGGTTGTTTTAGCAATGAGGCCAGAATTAAATACAACCCACCCAGCTTTAAGTAGAGTACCCAAGTAAACATACTTATTTTTATCCAGTTACTATGTGAGTGTTGGTGTAGTTTAGAAAATATCAAATATGCAAAGAGGTGCTTGTATTCTCTTATTTTTATGTATTTGTTTTTATTTGTTGCTCTGCTGAGATGAAGTTTTAAGATTCATGACTTATTCTGTCAATCAAGAGCAAATGTAGCGTCCTGGCAAAGCCCTCCGATGTTCTGTGGGCATTTCTAAAACAGCTAAATTCACTAACAATGTGCTTTTTCACACTAAGCAACAAGAGAATCACTAGTAAAGTGACAGATGAATCCATAATAAGAAATAACTGGCAGCTGCTGCCCCGCTGTCGACCTCCATCCAACTGATAAACCAGAAACTGGAATGTGAATCTTTGTGTTTTTTGTTGTCAGTCTAGAGAGTGTTTTATCTGGAGACAGACAGTTCACGCTGCATGGAAAATTAGCAACAAACACCTCCACACACACTCGTCCTGGATGTGGCGTTCAGGGTGTAAAGTGTCTTGAGGATACATGTTTTATAACGTATGAATCTGCCGTCAAACACCAGCAGTAAAGAAACGCGTTGACTCCAAACAAACATGGCAAGGACAAACACCCTCTGTCCTCTCCCACCGTCCATTTATCTTCCCTCATCTGTCTCCTCATCAGTTTTATTATCTCTGTCCTCAGACCTCCTTCTCTCTCTCTCTCTCTCTCTCTCAGCATCCTCCCACCTGCCGCCGCTCTCTCCCTTCCTTCCCTGCCTCCCTCTCTCCTCCTCTCTCCTCCTCCTCCCGCCGTGCTCTCGACTCGCTCTCATTCCCCCTCGCTCTCACACTCAGGCAGCATCCTCCCCTCTCCACTTCTACCTTCACACTCACCTCTTCGCGCCTTCCTCTCCGTCACCTACTAACACATATCACCTCCTCTCACATCTCCCATATTCCCTTCCATTCCCGCCTCCATCTCTTCCCATTTCTTCCCTCTTTCTCACACACTCAACCTTGCTGTCTTGCGCAAAACGCTCGTGTACAAACACTCATGCTGATTGGCACCCAAGGACAGAGCAGCCTCTCTCCCGAACTGGCTACCAGGCGCTTTGTGTTCAGGCTTCTTGACACTGAGCTCAGCTGAGGAAGAGGACAAGGAAGGAAGGCCATGGAGCACAGCCACATCTTCCCTGTTTTTTCCCCAAACGGGAGCACCTGGAGCGGGCAGAATCCCTCCGAGGTCGCCCAGGGATGCCCTCTCGGACCACTGCCTGTCATCTACTATAGCGTCCTGCTCTGTCTCGGCCTGCCGGGTAAGAGATGTTCATAAGTGTGTGTCCTTACATCTGCACGTCTCGTTTAATTTGTAGGAGTTTTATGCTTTGCATCTTGATTTGTGAGTGTGCACATTGAGGAGCAGCTGTGCACGGTGCAGTTCTGCAGACAAGTGTCTGCAGAACTGAGTGCACCGTGTACTGCTGCTCCTGGATGTCACTCCGTGCACAGACACTGTTGATTTGTCATTCTGACCTTGTGGCTGTCACTCGTGCATGCATACGCACCTTCTGTGTGTCTGTCTGGAGTTTCTTGGAGATACTGAGCAGCTGCATGAGCAGAATATTATTAAATCTCTTCAGGATTTTTTTTCTCTTCAGGAAACACCTTTTTATTTTGAATTAATCAGAGTTGGGGTGTGTGTGTGTTTGCATGACAAACTGTGAGCGGTGGTTCTGTCTGTGACCTCAGTGACAGATGTGTGACTCTTGATGGCCTGAATTAATGACGCCTCCTTCTCGTGTCTTCACCGCTGAATGATTGGTCCATTCACAGTCACTGTCAGACCCATTTACTGTCTCCATCCCGCTGTGTGATGTATGAGCGCTGACCCAGACTCACACGGAGCAGCAGAGTGTTGTGTATGTATGAGTGAGTGGGTATAAAGCAGAGAGACGGAGAAGCTGGAGGTCAGATGAAGCTTTAACCTGTCACCAAAATACTGGGCTCATTCTGAGATCACATATTTAATACCGAGTGTCTTATTTGTCCTTCAGATTAATCAACGCTCTTAAACTCTGAACCTTTTTCCTTGACTTGGAACAAAGGAGATGTTATCACCAACATAAGCTGCTCTGGTTTAAAACAAATCTGCAATGCAAAATGAAAAACTCTTGTGTGCCAAGACTGGGGTTGCTCCAGGGGTTTGTCATCTTCTAAAAGTCTTTCTCTCTGATCAGATCTCACCTAATGATTTCCCCTGGACGGTAGAGCTCAGTCTTATTTGATTCTGCTGCTGAGTCGTCCTTACAAATGCTGCTTGTTTAACCGCTGAGTAACAATGACCTGAGAGTGTGAGGCAGTCCTGCCATAGTTGAGTGTGGCAGCGAGTTTGACTTATTCAGTCATAATGACACAGCTCGTTCCATTCAAGCCAAATCATGAATGTTTCATGAGCGCAGCATGTGTGAGTAGTAGTAGCAGCGTGACCTACAGACCTGTACGAATGAAGCGCTGGTGGTGGAACGAGGCTGTTAGTTCGATGATCTGACAGTGTTTCATTAGCAGCAGCAACAGGGCTTCACTGAAGCTCCTCAACCTGCAGACGGAGGAGGGTCGCATCGAGAGGTTTGAGGGAAGGTGATGAGAAAAGGGATTACGCAAGTCAAGTGGTGGGGAGAGATTACAGAGTGACCCAGGGAAATGATGGACTGGATAGTCTGCACAAAAAGACAAGGACATCCAGAAGAAGCAGGAGTTAAGAGATCAGAGCACCAATAGAGAAAGAGAGAGATTAATAACAGCAGAGGCAGCGAAGGAGCACCTCTGAGTCCTGAGTGGGGCCGCTGCAGACGACAGAGCTGAAACCAATCGCCACGTTTTTAATTATTCGCTAACTCGCTCCCTCTCTTCCCCTCTCAGCTCACTCCACCGCGCTGCTCGAGACAGAGCAGACGTGTGGTCGCATAGCAAACGTCACAATGAAGGAGCCACTGTGTTCCCCGGGATGATCCGGAGGTGAGGCCTGCTCGTTTACAGTGCAGCACGTTTCCAACAGGCCAGCGCAGCCAGTTTAAATCCCATGTCCTCAGGCAGTCTATCAGCTGAGACAAGCCAAATTCCTGCTGATGCCTGAGTTTTACCCAAATAAGTCTGAATGATTTGTGAAGTGTGCCGATAAAAAGTCTCCAAGACGGTGCAGCAGGACACAAAGCCACTGAGCAGATGAAACTGAGTTCTAATGCGTTCAATAATAAACAATATTGAGATTACCTTTATGAGAATAGGAAATACCTTATAGATCCCCGAGTGTTCCAGTTGCTCCCATTGAAAGTCAGAAATATGAACAGCACAAAAAATATAGATAAACACAAATATAAAAACATGACCTAAAAATATAAATATAAGTAGAAAAATATGTCCTAAAAATATAAACATGAGTGAAAATATGTCCTAAAAATATAAATGTAAGTAAAAATATGACCAAAAATTGTAAACATAATTAGAAAAAATAAAATAATACTATGACACAGTAAAAAAAATAAACATAAATAGAAAAATATGACATAAAAATACAAACATATAAAGAAAAATATGACTTAAAAATATAAACACAAGTAGAAAAAATAAAATAATACTATGAAATAGTAAAAAAAAACATAAGTAGAAATATATGACCTAAAAATATAAACCTAAGTAGGAACTTATGAAGCATAAATGTAGAATGTGCTTTTCCTAAGGAAATAAAGTGTAAGCATACAGTATATGAACTACTGAGTACAGCTATCCATTAGACTGTCATAAGAGTTTAACCAAAGCAAACAACAGACAGTCTGATGAAATGTATTAGTCTGGGATGCATTTTTTAACATTAAATGTGGGAAAATATAATTATCTTAAAATGGGTCCAATGTACAGCAGCTGAGTAAATCAGCTGCAGTCAGTGACTGTCATCTCAGGAAGAACAAACCTTAGGCTCCTAAAAAACTGATAAAGATGGTGGCTTTCTGCAAGTTTCCATCCAAGTATGAGTTTTCATTCATCACCATCGTGTGCTGGTGACTTCCGAGCAAACTGCTGGCTCTGTGGATTCGAGATGTGCACACGAGAACTAATGCACACATTCAGTCGCTTCATATGAGGCCCTCGGGATCCATCCTCCGCCTGAACACACTGAGAGTGTTCAAGTCCTGCACGTCCACCTGCCTGATCCTCCACGCTTCTCTCAGTCTGTGTGTCTCTTCAGTAGTCGAAGATGCCACCGGTTGGAAAACATCTCCAGCTCCCAATTATCTGCCCATCCAAGGGGAAAAGGTCGGGAATGTTCCGCGCTAACAACCCCTGCTTCCACATGGCGGTGCAGGCCAGGTGTCAGCCGCTGCTTAATGAAGAGAAGGGCCTCATCGATTTTCAGTTTGAACTATCGATCTGTCAATCTTCACCAGCGACAGGGCGGCAGTGACGGGACGGGGGCTCGTTAATAGATCCTATCATTCTGAGAGCAGAGCCTGAGATCAGCTGGAACAAACTAAAGGAAGGGAAAGCAAAGCGGCAAATCGACTGGAAGCAGTTTGTGAGTTTTGTCTCCAGTCTGCAGTTTGAGGACGCGAGGAAGACGAGCCAGAGAGGGGAGGGTGGGGGAGGCAGCCGAGGAGGGAGGTGTCACTTCAGGCAATAAATCAGAGATGTGCTGTGACAGAGCTGACTTTGTTTGATGGAAACGCTGAAAACACATCAAACTAAAGCACCGTAACGGGTCTGTCGCTCTTTGGGCAACATTAATACGTCGATCTGAGGATAATTACAGCGCTGTGATGTGGATGTTTCCCTTTAGTCTTCCCTCCTCGGCTCTGTTCATTTTGTTGTTTTCTCAAAGCTGTATAAAATAAAATGGTCACAGAAGACCCAAGGACGCATTTTTAATTGCTAGCGCTGTTTACGAGCAGCAGCAGCAGCTTCATCCTTGATGTGAGGACAGTCGTCTCCAAACCCTGACTCGTGGTGGCCTGTCTGTAAAATGAATAGCTGTGGAGGAGAGCAGGCAGCAGAGCACTGCAGTCGCATCAATATCTTCAGCAGCATACAGGGCTTCAGTGCATATTAAATGTCACACCTTTACCTTATTGTTGCTTTTATTCCACACATTGAGCTTAAACTGATAAAAGTCTTGATTAATATTATTACATTTCCTTTGTCTGTTGCTCTGTTGAAGGGACGGTCGCCTGCTTTTTGCTCTGCAGAATCAAGGAATCGTCCTGCTTTATGTCCAGTCTGACACTTACAGAAGACAAAAGGGAAATGGTTGTCACGAAGAACAAAGTGGCTGTGACCTTTGCAGCAGGCTTTGATATTCTTCCTCTGTTTCCTCTCTGTCCATCTCATTCGGTCCTTCTCTCTAATCCTGCCGTCCTCTATTCCCTCCTCATCACGTTTTTAACTCTCTGACCTTCCCTCAGACCACAGTTTCCTTCACCCTCCATCTATTTCCTCATCCTTCTCTCCTCCTCTGGTCCTATTAGCCTCCAGATAAGCTGTCGAACCTCAATTTCCTCAAATGACAGAAAGGAAAAAAACCTTAATTGCAATGCTGCGACGCTCCTTCTCTTTTAGAGGGACATCATTTCCTTTTCACAATATTCTGTCTGTCTTACATGAGGCCCGTGAGGATGCTTTGCCTCTGGTTTTGAGGGGTTAACCTGAGCCATGTGGTTTGTTGACAGCCCGTCTGATATGTCCCTTTAGTGGCGGGATGAGTCAGCCTCGTTACACACCTCGGGGAGCTCGCTGTGCCTTCTCCTTTCCCGCTAAACAACGTCAGCGGCCCTCGTTATATTAGAGGAGCAGCGGGGGGAGCAGCAACACAAGAGCTCTCCCACACAAACAGACAAAAGGGTCACAGACACATCCAATCATCCATCCCGCAGGTTATTCTAATCCCTTCCCAGCTGGAGATGCTTGGATTTTCTTTGTGAGGAGGAAAATGGGAAAAGATGATGAAAGTTTGCATGTGCCACCTCGCTCCAGATCCATCCCGCCGCAGAGACGACGCAAAGAGCAGGAGTCAGTTGCAGTGAATGGGCAGCCAAGTGGCGGGCGGCTGTAGCTAAATGGAAATGTCAACGTCGCAACAGATCCCTTTTGTTTGCCTGTGGAGGGCCTTTCCTCAAACAGAATAAAGCCCATCCAGTGACAGCCTCACTGTTTCCCTCCACTCTGTTCAGAGAGAGTTGATGGACAGAGATACAGAGAAAGTGAGGCGATGGATTAAAGGGGTTGGATTTGCAGTTAACTTCTCCTCGTGCAAACTGATAAGATCCCAGGGGAAGGGCTGCAGCTGTGAAGAAACAATAAAACTACACAGGAATAAAAATCCAGATGGATTCAACACATTTTTTTGCCTCAGATATGAAACCGATGACTATTATCAAAAAAAAAGCTGGAACAAGAAAATAGAATTTATCCAGTCAGAACAAAATCACAACAGACAGAGAAATGTTAATGATGTCTTTTGACTTGGCTCCTACATTACCCATGATGCAACTCAACTGCAGACAGTTAACTCAGATTCAGATTTCTCCAGTCAGATCTTTTGGACAAACTGTAATTTCTACGTTCAGATTTCTGTCTGGATGTCTCTTGAAAGGGATAGTTTTGCCAGTGACACAAGCTCAGATCGCCTGATGAATGATCTCCTCAGTTACCTCCAAAGAACCAGCATTTAGTTCCTGACTGCTGGTATCCTCACATGGATTCTGGATTTGATGTCGTCACTGTGTGTCACACTGGAGGAAACATATCTGTACGAATCTGATTTCAAACCACCATTTCTAAAAAATCCATCTGAAAATGCTAAAAAAACATATCTGAGCTGGCAGCCAGAACAAGGCCAAAATAAGTCAATGTGATTTTCTATCGAACATAAACTACACTCATCATTTAGCCCTTTTCCACCAAGAAGAACCAGGTCTAGTTCTGGTGCTTAGTTGGTTCAAATCTGGTTCCTCCTAAGAACCAGTTTGCTTTTCCATTGACAAGGAGTCAAGTTGGAGCCATTGGGTCACCGTAAAACCACTACGCTAGCATCCATTACATAGCAGTTAAACAAACGCAGTAAGTTGATGATAATATCTATGTTTATCTCTATAGATGGTCTTAAGGCTGATTGTGAGGCGGAGGTCCTCCTGTTGCCTGGACACATCCGTGATCTCGCTACTGGTGGGACACAACTGTAGCGGATTTCAGGTCAACAGTTTGTGGTAAACTTCCGTGTGTCCCAGGAGTCATTCCAATACATGTGTGATGGGACCAGGGACGTCCTGGAGAACAAGGACACTAATTAGCGCTTGTGTGTCCCTTTCCACCGTTGATGGTTGGTCACCATAACCCCGCCCCCAGCCCCTGACGTACTCGGTGCTTAGCTCTGGACCAGCAAAGAGTTGGTGCTTGCTGAGGACCAGTTTTTAGAACCTGGAGTCGGTGCTTAGGTGGTGGAAACACAAAGAAGTGGAGCTAAGTCAGGCTCTGGTTCTGAACTAGACCTGGAACCAGCTCGGTGGAAAAGGTATAATTGAGGCATCTTTTTTTGGAATCATCAACACAAAACACAAGCAAAAATATGTCAACATGAATCAGCAATTGTTGGGGAAATTTGCGAATAATCATTAAACTCAGAAAACACAGTGGATTTAATATTATACCAACATGGACAGCAAATGTCCCTTTCAGTGGTCAGTATATAGATTTATTATACATATTAGAAATACTGAGTCTTTATTTCCAAGAATAAAAACCTTTTAGGGCTGTAAACATGTCTTCTGGGGTGTCTGACTCTTCTGACCTTCAGACAGCTCCTCTGCAGTTATGCTGAGCTACACGAAGCACAGATAGAAGAACATAAAATGTACAAAAGGATAATAGATTATAACCTAAGAGACAGTGGTGAGACTGAGGGTTATTATAATCCTCATTACAGTAAGTTTGTATCCTGGATTAATATGCAAAGAAACAAACCAGCAGCTGAAAGAATCAACAACAGAGTCGAGCAAGACTTGACATGAAAGCGACTGAAGTGAGGAGCTGTTAGCGGTTAGCGGTTAGCTTGGTTAAAGGTGTCATGCACTCCAGCGGCTCTGTGCTCGTGTACCGGCTTGTTGAGTCTTGTAAGCAGCTTTGACATCTCATTTATGGTTATTGATAGATTGGATGTTAATGAATTGGTGCATCCCTAATGATCTGTGAGTTTGTGTGTGTGTGTGTGTGTGTGTGTGTGTGTGTGTGTGTGTGTGTGAGTGTGTGTGTGTGCGTGTCGTCTGCTGCACATCTTCAGTCATTATCTGGAGCCAGCTTTGTAATTTGTAATCAGCTGATAGCGGCTGAGGCTGTGAAGTGTGATGTACCAGACTCCAAGCTGCCATATTTAATCCAATCCCAGATCTATTACTGCAGAGGGCACATGCACACACACACACACTACGCGAACAGTGACGGCTGCTAAATGCATTAATGTCTGCGAAGCTATGATGCAATGTTAGACAGATCTTTGTCAGAGGAAACCGACTGGATGTGGCTCCAATCTGCTGCAGCAGGTTTGACTGAAGGAGTTTGGTTAGCAGATACAGTGCTGTGTGTATATTTAATATTAGTTAGGTAAGTGAACTACAGCATGAAATAGGAAACTTTGGATGTATTGAAAACTTGTCACATGCGCATTGAGGACTAAATAATATGCAATCTGTGGTGTTCAGTTCAGGCAGCGAGAGGTAAAGATAGATCACATTCAGCTCTTTCTACACAAAAGAAAAGATGTCCCCCCGGACTCTACACCTGTCCGGTGGCAAAAAGACTGGATAAATGAACGGCAACAGAAAACTGGCGACATGGATGAAAGCGTATGATGCCACATGTTGGGGATATGGGGTAAAGATGGGAGGAGAGAGGCAGATGGGGAGTGATGGGCGTCCTGTGTTTTAGGAGCTAAATTGCCGGCGGCAGGATGACAGACAGTAGTGAACTCAGCAGATTGCCAGGCCTGCAATGCTGCACCTTGGCCTCCTGTTTTTGCAGTGACTTTACTCTTTATTAGAGATAGCAATTTGGCCAAAGGCAGGTGTTGCTGGAATCACACAGCAGATGAACTGGGAAAGAGATGGGACTAAACAGGGAGAGGATTAGAGTGGAGAGCTGGACGAACATGTCAAACACTGTCTGGGAACAATGACAGAATTGAATATTTTACATGGAGATGGCTGAAGCTGGAAAGAAATGGCACAGGGAGTTCACTCAGCTGGGACCTGATTCTAGTGGTGCTGAAACGTCATCTACCCAATTCATTGCTGGTGTTAGCTGTTATGGTGCCTGTGTTGTTGGCAGCTTCTTTTACTGCTCTGCATCTCTGTTCTGTCTTATCTGCAGTTGGCTGTATGAGTGTTTCCCCATTTACTTGCCCACTAACACTCAGTTTCTCTTTTCCTTTTCCCATCTCATCATACTTTTTCATTCCCCGTCATTTCCTCTTTCTGTCTCCTTTCAATCTTTCAATCAACCTCCCCCCTCCCAGCTAACATCCTGACGGTGGTCATCCTGTCCCAGCTGGTGCTGCGTCGTCAGAAGTCCTCCTACAATTACCTCCTGGCCCTGGCGGCCGCTGACATCCTCGTTCTACTCCTCATTGTTTTTGTTGACTTCATACTGGAGGATTTTATTTTGGCCGCGCCGCTGCCTCCGTCACTGAATAGCGCAGTGCAGGTCCTGGAGTTCTCCTCCATCCACACCTCCATCTGGATCACCGTGCCACTCACCATCGACCGCTACATCGCTGTTTGCCACCCGCTTCGCTACCACACGGTGTCCTACCCGGCCCGCACTCGTAGGGTGATATTCGCAGTCTACATCGGGTGCCTGCTGTCGGCAGCTCCGTATTACTGGTGGCCTGAGCTGTGGCACAGCCTGCCGGGGGTTGGAGGTGGAGGTGGAGGTGGAGGGGAGAGCAGCAGGAGAACGGTGGCCCAGCATGTCCTGGTGTGGGCCCACTGCACCACCGTCTACCTCCTGCCCTGCACCGTCTTCTTCTCGCTTAACGCCGTCATCGTCAGGAAGCTGCGCAGGCGCCGCAGCTGTTTCCGTCTGCGCGGTTACTCCACTGGCAAGACCACCGCCATCCTCCTCGCTATCACCTCCATCTTTGCTGTTCTGTGGGCGCCGCGCACCCTCATGATCCTCTACCACTTCTACTCGCCTCCGCCAGCCTCGCCAAGCGCTGGCCGCCTGCTCCACATGCTCACCGATCTGGCCAACATGTTAGCGCTGCTCAACACCGGCGTCAACTTCTTCCTCTACTGCTTCATCAGCAAGCGTTTCCGGGGCATGGCAGCCAATGTGCTCCGGGCCCTGATCCACTGTCGGAAGCAGCCGCCGCCGTTCTATGCCAGCCACAATTTCTCCATCACAAGCAGTCCCTGGATCTCACCAGCCAACTCCCACTGCATCAAGATGTTGGTGTACCAGTACGACAAGAACGGGAAGCCCATCTGCATTTCCTCCTGAGCCACATTCTGGCTCTGTCTCCATGGCGACCAGCTTTGGGACTCTTTAGAGGCTTGAAAATGTCAACCGGTCCAGAGAGGGAGCACAGCGGTGGTGGGTTAGCTAGCTCTGAGTGATGACAAAGTGGCAAAGCAAACAGCAGGTGTGTGTTGAAGCCTCTCATGTTCAATAAAGTATTCACAAAGCGGCAACCAGCATCCAGTAGATGTTGACTGTTTCCTCCATGCAAAAAAATAAAAACTGACTGCTGCTCACACACTGATGAACGGAAATCACCACCATCTACCACTGATTATGAGCCACCATTCCTTACATATAAACTGACAAAACAACAAGATAAATCCCCGGTGAAGCATCAGATTTATGGTGGTTTTGCTGCCAACGATGAAGAGCTTTGAACAGCTGTGTCTGGGCTCTAAACATCTCCCCTCTGGGGGTGATTCTCTCAGGCAGAGCCACCGATTGCGTGTCCACCGTCCTGACTGCCCCTCCGGTGGCGTGAAGCAGCTCTGTCATTTCCACTTTAATATGCAGAGGCGTCTCCAAGGCACGCTAAAGAGTTTCCACATGTGTGAGTTCATCCCAGCAGCGCAGGTCAGCCACAAGTCGGCGCTCGATATGGAAGTCATCGTAGGACAAGTAGGCCCTCTGCTTATTGATGGTTAAATATTTATTAATGGTAGACTTGACTGTTAACTTAGCTTTGCAAAAACACAAGACAAAAAATATGACTTGGAGTCGATGGAGATCAAGGTGTTATAAATCTAGTAATCACATTTCCAAGACCAGGGTGAGGACAGTTCTGCAGCTAGTAGATAGTCCTCGGTTAATGGTCCTCAATGACTCGCTGTTAACCATCACCTGATGAATATAATGAATGTAACTAAGCGTCTCTTCAACCCTTTAGATTCCTAACAAAATGAGACAGAGAGAGAGACAGAGAGGACAGGGAAGGTGCAGCAGTGGATCTGGTCTCAGGGCCACCGTGACACATCTCATCTCTGCTCATTCTGCTGCCGGCTGACGGTGCTTCAGTCATAGTTTATACCAAAACACAGTCACGTACATCAAGTCTGTCTCGGCTGGTAACAAACCAGGAGTGAGAGAGCGCACACACACACACACACACACACACGCACACACCTACCTTGCGCTGTATTGCCCACAGACAGCACACTGGGATCAATGCACATCCATTCTGCAGACACCTTGGGGCATTAACAGGGTTCATCTATCTGCTGAGAGTGGAGCAGTGCCAAAGGGCAGATTTCTGCTAATACCTGCCTGGAGGGATCACACGCATCGCAGCTTCTTTTGTAAGGCTTTAAATCTGATGAATGTTAGATGCATCTGTCATGGCCGATAAAGTCGTGCCCTCCAAACTCTTGTTTGGATGTTGAGACACTTCTGTGAGGCGGCTGCATGTGTGTGGTTTCTTTCTCCTGGAGTGACTGTTAAAGCAAAAACAAATCATTTATCAGCTAAAACGTGTAGAAACAACAGCCTCTGTAGACCAACAGAATAGAAATACTTTATTAAGCCCAGAGAGCAAATTTGGTTGTTACTGCAGAAAGAGTAAAGTTACCACCACCATACATACAGATAAATAAACAGAAATATGCAGTAAGTCAAAATAAACAATCAGAAAACTATAAAATGCACAATAAGTTTAATATACACTCACTGAACACTTTATTAGGTATACCTGTTCGACACCTGAAAGCATGGATCCTTCCTGCCTTGTATCAGCAGTTCAGGCTGCTGCTGGTGGTCTCATGGTGTGGGGGCTGTTTTGTTGGCTCACTTTGGGCCCCTTAGTACCAACTGGTTTAAACTCCACAGCCTACCTGAGTGTTGCTGCTGACCATGTCCATCCCTTTATGACCACAGTGGACCATCTTCTGATGCTACTTCCAGCAGGATAATGCTCCATGTCACAAAGCTCAGATCATCTCCAACTGGTTTCTAGAACATGACAATGAGTTCTCTGGACTCCAACAGCCTCCACAGTCACCAGATCTCAGTTCAGTAGAGCTCCTTTGGGTTGTGGTGGAACGGGAGGTTGGCATCATGAATGTGCAGCCGACAAATGTGCAGCAACTGTGTGATGCTATCATGTCAATATGGACCAGAACCTCTGAGGAACGTTTTCAACACCTTGTTCAAGGTATGCCATGAAGGATTAAGGCAGTTCAAAAGGCAAAAAGGAGGCAAGGTGTACCTAATAAAGTAGCCGGTGAGTGAACACTCTAAGTAAAAAAAAGTGCAAATAATGTGCAGGAGAGTAAGTAGCGGGAAAAAGTGAAAATGTTTCTGTGTTTTAACTTCCAAATATAACAAATGCTTTGATAACTGAGGTAAAATATAATTAGTTTAACCCTCTGGACCACAAAACTGCCAGAAAACTGAATGGAATTAAAAAAAATTGCCATAATTGTGCCGTTTATCAGAGCCAGAAACATTAAAAACAGAAAGAACAAGCTGCTCATGTGACATGTGCTTCCATCGGGAAAATAAACCAAGTTTAAGCTTCAGTTCTACTTGGCGTGTTTAAGAATTCGAAATAAATAAAGTCAAAGGAAACGAAACAAAAAGAAAATCTGTGCTTCTCAACGTCACCGTGAAGCCATGAGTGACTCAGCTGCTGCCAGAAGTCACTTGAAAGAAAATGTCCAGGAAATTTTTCAGACAGAAATAAATGTTAAAAACTCACCTTTTTAGTTCCCGTATTGGTGGCTGATTCCAGGTTCTACCAAATCAAGAAGTCAAAAAAACCCGTTTTTATTTTTCTATGATTTATGATGTGATGTTACAGTGCACAGAAAAGCTCTCTCTACTTCTAGCTGTGTTTGTTCTGCTTCCATAGAGGTGCTCTGCAGGCCTATAAGTTAAAGATATTACATGTATAACTGATAAATTAATAACTAGCATCAGCTGCTCGTGTGGTGAGACGATGAAAAAGGCAGTCACGTGATCAGAATTGACCTGTTCTCACTATATTGATGAAGAAAATAAATTAAAGTTTTAGTTTTGTTGTGCTGATGACGTATTAAAGACACTAACCTTCCAGCCTGCACAGAGGAAATACAGGCTTCAGTAGGAAAACACAACCCTGACTGTTTGAATGACACCCAGACCTAACAATATAACCGCATTTAAACACATTAAACTCTGCAATCAAGTGGAGCTGACTGGAAATAAGATCACTGAAAGGTATAAGCATGAAAATCACAGCATCAGTTCCATATTAAACTGACTATAATGGACTTTATGTGCATATAGTTCTGGAACAGTCGGATTTTTGATCTTTGTTTGGATGTAGTGATACAGATTTAATATATTTGTAGTACAGATGAGTTAGTCATCATCATAAAAATGCGTAAAATTTACTGAAGAACTTAGAAAACTCATGCTGGAGTTGTCTGACTGCTGCTCGTTCTTCAGGTGTCTCACAGTTAAACCTCTTTTTGTGCCATGGAATAGATTAGCAGTGAAGTTCCCGAGTGGAATATTTGCTAAAAGTACGACAATACAAGTAAACAGTGACATTTCCTTTAGGTCTCCACTCGTTTTTCAGGCGGTGTTCCTGCACAGGGCTGCACAGTGATTCGGGGGTTAGCAGCGTTGCCTCACAGCTAGAAGATCCCTGGTTCGAGTCCCGGTTAGGACGCCTGGGGTCTTTCCGTGTAGCGTTGGTTTTCTCCGGGTACTCCGGCTCCCCCCCCAGTCCAAAAACATGCTGAGGTTAACTGATTATTCTAAATTGTCTGTGGATATTGTTGGGTTGTTCTGATTCCAGAAACCAGAGATTACCTCCTTCTCTAACTTCAGGCCTCCCACTGTTTCATTTCAGTTGAGGACACGTGCACGTGCTCTATTCCTTCATCCGCCCAAAGTGATTTTCTTCAGAACTGCAGGGCAAACGAGGGAATGGTGATTGCCATCTGCTCCTCACCTCCTCCCACTCATCCCACTCGTCCCTCTTTGCTCCCACTTTGAGTCCAAAGCACTCGTTAATTTCTTGAGCGTCCTCTCTCCTCGTTGACTGAACACCTTGGAGTGTTTTCTGCTGAGCGTACACAGCTCCGGCTTTTGTCATCACAAAATTGATCCGAGCAGTTGGGGACCTGGACTCAGAGCTGGTGGGTGTCGAGCGTTGTTTGATGGAGACGGACGGCTGGGAGGTCGATGATCAGAAATCACTCAGCGAGCTCCTCAACCCCCGCTCCATCAAAGTCACACTCGACTGGATGTCGCATTTACATTTACAAATATGTGCTTTAATTCTGATCGATATCGCCTAATGAGCAGATTGATCATTAACCAAGTGCAGGACGTGGTTTGTGCTGCGGGCTGAGGGGCTGCTGCGGGTCGATGTTGCCATGACATTCGTTTCACGTGTTAACCCGCTCCAGAGTTTCGCTCATGGTAATGTGACATTTGTGCAAGAAGCAGCGGCTCAGCGGCTCTCAGCCTCCAGGGACGGAGGCAGACATGCCGGGAAACCAAAGTGGAGGGACGGGCGGAGGGAGGGTCACATGCAGGTGTCGCCTTAAACCACGTGAGGCTGCCGGAGGGCATTAGTGCTTGTGAGGAGGCTCAGAGAAAAACACCCAGAATCTATGTTTCCTTCAGCCAGATATTGAAAAGACATTCAAACATTAACTAATCAGATTCCTCTCTGTCTCTCTCTGCCTGCTCACCTACAGTGTGTGTGTGTGTGTGTGTGTCCGTGTGTGTGTGTAAATAAAGTTCATATTAGACAGAAAAAGACTTTACACAGTGTTTGTGTCATAGGACCTGTAATGTATAGACCCAGATATGTATTTATACTCCGTCATGATGAATATGATCACATACAGCACAGTGTTATAATGATATATCCTGGAATGTACAACTGATGCTTCTAGCACTTCTGTTGGTATTTTTCTGATTGTGATTTTCTACACAATACCTTTTTGGAGCAGTCTTTTACCTCTCTTTATGGCAGTGTTTCAGAACTGTGCTTTTTGATTGTACTGGAGTGATTGTAGGCTTGCATAATTCAGTTTTTCTCCCTCCTAATGAATGTATTGATCGTGTAAAGAGTACGTATTACTGTGCTGTGAGAAAGTCTACAGAAAAGTACTGGCTAATATTTTTGATTAACGAAATAAAGAAAGGTTGACATAAAGATCTGCTGGTGAACTATGTGTTTTGTCAACCTTAAGAACATCATTTCACTCTTACATACAGCTGTAAAGTAGAATACAGTGTCTTTTTTATTTTATTTGGACATATCTAACAACAACACATCAATATTTGAACACATCAATATTTGAAAATCTGGCAAGTTTGTACAGAAAAATACATGTTTAGAGTTGTATTAATCTAAGATTATGGTCTTTTATTTCTATATCTTTGTCTTTCTGCAGCTGAAATCACAGAAAAACTGATTAACGCAAACTAAAAGCTGGTCTTTTATTATCACTGCTAATGAATTTTAACCAGCTTTGCTTTCTGAGAACAGTTTATTCTAAAAATATAAACATGCATAGAAAAAATATGACCTAAAATATAAGCATAAGTAGAAAATATGACCTAAAATGTAAACATAAGTAGAAAATATGACCTAAAATATAAAGAAAAATATTAGTTAAAAATATAAACATAAGTAGAAACATTATAAGCTTAAATGTAGAGTGTGCTTTTCCTAAAAAAAAATCAAGTGTACAGTTTTTAAACAGAAGAGAAAAGGTGAAACTTATTATAGATATTGTTACATTGGACAGATTGTCCTTCTTGTCTATTGACGAGTTCAGCTACACACCAGCACTCTCCAGTCCACAACCAGGAGATGAATGTCGATGGATCTGACCTCGAAGCATCTGAGAACCCTGCAGACGTTGCCATGATTGTTATTTTAAAGAGGGAAATGGTAACAAATAGCAGCATAAATCTGTTTGCACTCACTTCCTGGTTGGGAACAGAAATCCCATCCTGATTCGTACATTTTAGAGAGAATGCTCGTTTTAATGTCAGGACTGAAGTTTGAGTCAGTCTCCAGGAAATGAATGTAAGCCTGATGGAAACGTGGCTTTCTGTGTGTCTCGACCCAATTAAAGTGTTTTGACACCAGCTGACTCACACTTTGTCCCCGTCAGGAGAAGTGAGAAACACGAGATGTAATCACCTCTGATTGGGGTTAAAGCAACACGAGTGTGTCAGCTTCCACATCTGCAGCCAATCAGAGCTGAGCCAATTAACACCTCTCATCAGAAGAAAGATTAAACACTAAGTTTCCCTGCTCCACGGTGTGAACAGAAGCATCAGAGAGTCAGAGAGAAGCTGCAGCTCTCATCTGTAAGATAAAGTAGGTCCGTCTGATAAATGCCCTGTCAGCCCCCAGCCATGAGGAACCTCAGTGTGAGGAGGTGAGTCAAGGGAATGAAGAGAGAAGGATGGAGGACTGTGTGTGTGTGTGTGTGTGTGTGTGTGTGTGTGTGTGTGTGTGTGTGTGTGTGTGTGTGTGTGTGTGTGTTGCTGCAGTAATAAAGATGGAGGAGGCTGTGTGATGCTGCACATGTGCAAAAACATCTTCCTTTCTTTAAAGAAAACACCTTATCTAAACTCTTTTTTATATATGTTTGTCAGCATCCAAAGCGTGAATTATAAATCAGCCAATGAAGACACAAGAGTTTGTTGATTATTTACACTAGAATAGTGTAAATAATACACTAACCTCCTTTATACGATAATTATATATATATTTCTTCCTTCCTTCCTTTCTTCTCCCTTTAGATTAGAGGTCTTTAGTGGATGTTGGTATCTAGGGGAGGACCAGGACACAGGCCACATGATATTTGGATGATTCTGAGGTGACTCTGCTTTGATGTGTCTGAGGCCTGTGTGGTTTGTCATGAAGCTGCAATAAATAATAGGAGGGGCGACAGTTAAATTTTGCTTGATGGAGCTTTTGCAATGAACAGTGTGAGCAGAAGGCGAGCTGTAATGGTGGAGGTTTCTAACATAATTTATGGATTCAAATAAAGTTCTGGGATTATGAGATCCTAAACCATTTGCTCCTGCCATCACAAGATGAAACACTTTCCATGCTTTTCCAGACCAGTTTAGTGGTTTTTGTTACGTGCACCTCCACTTAACCTTAACAGGCAGCTTTTCAGGGTGTTTAAATCAAACTACTAGACAAGTATTACAAGGTCTATTTACAAAATGGTGGACAGAATACAGTGCTCTGCATCTCCTCCTACCTCTGACACATACTGTGTTTCTGATTCTTCTGTTCATTTCAGAGATGTTTTACTGGATTATATTATATTATATTATACTAGATGTCTGTTTCTGCTTCAAGCTTCCTCCTCTTTACTGAGCGATAACTGCTGTAAGAGTCAGGCCTCGTGTTTGAGATTTTTAAAAAATAAGAGGCAGCACTCGTGACTCAGCTGATGACAAAAGCACAAACACAACCGATTCTCAAACGGCACATTTCAGTTTGCACACCCGCTGTCACACCTGAGCCTCTTTCTGACTGCAGCTGGTGGGAAATGATGCTTTTATGGAGGCAAAATTACAATCGAGGGTGACGAGGTTTTAAAGTGGCTCTTTAGCTGGAGGTTTGTGTGCAGCAAAAGTGAATATTTACAGTCTTTTCTTCCCCTAGAATGTGTGGATCTTCAGCTCAGCCCAAACACTGTAGATGGTAAATTGTAGAAATGCAGTCACACACATGTTCAAACTGGAAACTGAGTTTTTTAATATGCAAAGCTCCACCTGTGAATCTGTTTTTTGAGATCATTGCACTGCAGTTTTCGTGTGTCTTCCACCACATGGACACGTTAACATGTTGTTTTCCTGTAAACAAACAGAGGTTATGTTTACTGAACACATCATGAGCCTCCTTATGGGGATTACTTTTCGTGTGTTTTCTAGTTTCTTTCTTGTGAACTGTGATTAGCAGAAATGTGTGACACAGACAAAGCAGGAATTTACCCTTCCTTCCTTCCTTCCTTCCTTCCTTCCTTCCTTCCTTCCTTCCTTACTGTTTCTTTCATTCTTTCTTTCTGTCTTTCTTTCTTTCTTTCTTTCTTTCTTTCTTCCTGTTGCACTGCATGCTGGGTGCGGGTGTGAGTGTGTTGCAGGTTGTGTGTTTGTGGAGAATGGAGTTGAGTGAGTGATGTGGCACAAAGGTTCCATCTTCATGCCGTCACTCTGTGGGAGAAGGTAAGGTGGTTTGTTTATTCTCTTGTTGTAGGCTTGTGGTTGGAGCTAGTGAGTGTTTGAAGCCGGTCGGGGCATGGCGTCCTCTTCGGACGAGGGCGCGCAGTCTTCGTCATTAAAACGGGGGGTCAGGGTTGTGCCTGACCCACGGTTTACTGTGGAGCAGGTGTTGTTGGCCCTGGGGGAGCGGGTGGGCCATGCAAACATTAAATATGGGTCAGGAATGAACAAGGCCGTGGTTGCGTTCCTGCGCGAGGGTTCATGACCTTGTTGAGAGCGGGATGATTTTGGAAAATGAGTTTGTGACAGTGTCCCCTCTGTTTGTCCCGTCTGCCAGAGTCACAGTGTCGGGCGTGCCCCATTTATTTCTAAGGAGAGTACTGAAAAAGAGCTGGTACGCTTTGGCAAGTTAGCGAGTGGTCTCAGACCTGTGCGTCTCATCTGTAAAGACACCAGACTCCAGCAGTGCAGTCACTGAGAAGTCAGTGCTATATGTACCTCAATGATCCCAGTGGTGCGCTTGAACTGTCTTTTGCTGTTAAACATGAAAACAGGCACCGAACTCTGTACGTGAGCTTGAGGAGCATGAGGTGTTTTTAGTGCGGTGACATCGGGCACAAGCGTGCGTCCTGCTCCCACTGAGAAGCCCGAGTCGGGGAGTCCGAGCGGGATGGGGGAGGTGGGGAGGCAGCAGGTGCTGGTGTTGAGGACGGATGAGAAGCAAGTAATAGAACAGGAGCAGCTACCCAGGCCCTCTGGAGCTACGGTGGCCCAGGCTGAGGCAGAAATGCCCAGCGAGCCGCAGGTGAGCGGTGCTAATATCGCAGAAAGGGAGACAGAAACTGTAAACAGTGCTCTGCCCTCGTCTCCGGGCGCAGAGCATGGGGCTGTGGAGAAGACAGGGTGAAGCCAGCATGCAGCAGTACAGAGGAGGAGGCAGCAGTATGAAGTGTGAGCATGATGAGGAAGAAATGGATGATACACAATTGTCAGACATCTCTCTGGAGGAACCGACAGACAGACAAAACACGCAGTTCATGAACCTCCTTTATACTCCGTTAGAGACATTAATGACTTTCTGGATGCCACTTATGGGAGGAAAACAGTGAATGTAGAGGATTTCCTCCCCAATCTTGAAAATTTTTTCACTTCAGTTAAGAAATTAAAGAAACAGGCTGGTATTGATCAGTTAAGCCAAAAGAAAAGATACGGATTGTCTAAACTAGTGGGTCGGATTAGAAATGAAAGAGAAGGGAAGGGGGGCTCTCATCTGTAATGATGGATGGTGCACAGTAGTGTCTCTTTCTCTACCTGTGGTTAGTTACTGTCTCCTGTCTTCTTTTTCTTTCTTTATTCTATGGAGAGCCTTAGAATAGGGACACTCAACATTAAAGGTGGGAGAGACCAAGAAAGGCAGGCAGCTGTGGCTGAACTAATGAAACTCAAACACACTGATGTGCTTCTCCTGCAGGAGACACATAGTACTCCAGACAATGAGGCGGATTGGAGAAGGGTGTGGTCAGGGCCAGTATTTATGAGCCATGGTTCTAATGTAAGTGCAGGAGTGGCAGTTCTGGTGTCAGACCGGTGGGTTTAGGAGGGCCCACTCACCTGAGGGAGGCAGACTGCAGGTGGTGCAGGGCACAGTCAGAGGGACACATTTTGTATTTATGAACCTGTACACACATAACTCACCAGTACATCGGGCGCAGTTACTGCAGACATTGAACAGGCAACTCAAAAATTATAATAGTAGCTCCGTGATAATCGTGGGTGTTGACTGGAACTGCACAATACACCCTCTAGACAGAAACGCTGTAGAGCCCCACCCAGGAGTTGCCTCTCTGTTACACAGTGTACTGAAAGAGAACGATCTTATTGACACATGGAGGCAGTGCCACCCTATGGCCTGTCAGTACAGAGGTGGGGCCACAGGGGTGGCTGGGGGTGGCACTGGCTAGCCCTAAAATAGCTAGCTAGCCCCCCCTCCACTCTCAGCTGCAACTATAAATAGTATAATTTGTCTATAAAATTGATATAAGTAGACCTCTAAATAACATGGTGTCCTTCTGAATATTAAAGAATACAAAAAAGAAAGAAATATAGATCAACTTACAACATAGAATAATTTACTGACATTGTTTTGTCCACTACCAACATTTTTAGGCACGGTAAACACTAGGGCTGGTCCCAAATATTTGAATATTGTGGTAGTACTGGGATAATAATTTTGATATCTGAATAGTCCTGCGCCACCGAGCATCTCCGAACGCAGCCAAGTGTTGCCAAGGGTGTAGTACGCCGCAGGATGCCGGTGAACGCTGCCGAACGTCACCGAGGCTCAAGCACGCCGCCAAGGCTCTAGTACGCGGACCTGCCAACTCCGGTGTCACCCCCGGACACCGACTGTATTGGATGTGCAATTATACTTTATTCAGTCTTTATTCACACATGGGGTGGTGGCCGTGGGGTCATTTCCCAAAGACAGCTGGAGGTCCCTGTACCGGCCTCCCATTGAGAAACGCTGTGCGGATCTCCAGTGGAGGGTGGTGCATGGGGCCGTGGCCACAAACAGACGCATGGCCCACTTTGACGCAAGAACAGAGAGCCTATGTGACTTTTTCTGGGCAGAGGAGAGCCTGGAGCATCTGTGGCTGTCTTGCCCTCGCCTCGCTTCCCTCTTCACTACACTAGGCCACTGGGTCCAGGAGTTGGGCCAAAACTTTACAAGAGAATTCTTTGTGTGGGGGCCCAAGTTCAATGTGGCACAACAGCGAATGGTCAGGCTAATCAACTTTGTCTTGGGGCAGGCAAAGATGAGTATCTGACTCACAAGGAGGAGCCAGAGAGTCAGGACAGGCTGCACAGACCCTGATCATTTGTTTAAACATCTGGTAAAAGCCAGACTCAGACTTGAGCATGTGTACAGCTCAATCGTGGGGGAGCTGGGGGAGTTCAAGGCCATGTGGACAGTGGGGAGGGCTGTGTGTGAAGTGAAGGAGGGACTCCTGGACCTATAGGTGTTTTCTGCAGCTGATTTTGCCATGACAATGTTTGTGTTTTAACTAATACAAAATAAATGTAGTTTTAAAAGTCAAAAAAAGTCTTCTTTCTTTCTTTTTTTCTCTTTCTTTCTTTCTTTCCTCTTCCTTACTTCCTTCCTTCCACTACATGGACGCATTAACATGTTGTTTTCCTGTAAACAAACAGAAGTCACGTTTACTGAACACACTATGAGCCTCCTTTCTAATACCACATGTGGAAGATGTTGCAAGTTTTCTAGCTTCTTTCTTCTGTTTCCTTGCAAGTGAACTGTGATACAGACAAAGCAGGACTTCCCTCATTACAGCCACTAGTATTGATAAACTCCACAGGGAGCCTTTAACAAAGTTTTATTCTCCTGAAATTAACTTTCCCTGTTTTTAATTTAGTCGTAAATATTTAATGTTATAGTGAAACGAACCCTAAAGCCTCATTAGGCTTTACTTAAAGGATCCAATCAGCTGCTTTTTCATAATCTCACTGTCACTGTTCTGCATCATATTAAAGATGTTTTAGAGTCAGCTGATACAGTGCCGCACAAAAGTATTTGCCCACCTACAGAAACACTTAAATGTTCCAGGTCATCACACTAATCTTTATATCTATTTAATATTAGACAGAGATAACCCACAAAACACAAAATCTTGTTTTTAAATGATGGTTTATTAAAGAATTATTGAAAACCTATAGCACCCCTGTGAAAAAGTAATTACCCCCTAAACCTATTACCTGTTTTGTCCCCTGTTAAATGTTCCAGCTTGTGGTCAGTCTTTTCCATCTCCATGGAGGAACGTTGGTCCACTCTTCTCTGCACAATAGTTTTAATTCAGTCACATCAGATGGTTTCCATCATGAACTGTCCTTTCACTATCACTTTCACTATCTCACATAGAGTAGGTGGGGCTGGACAGCATCTTATCTTCAAGAAAATGAAATCATCATCTAAAAACTGCATTTTGTGTTTTTGTGAGTTGTCTTTGTTTAATATTAAAATTAGTTTCATGATCTGAAACATTTAATTGTTTCTGTAATGGGGGCAAATACTTTTCCACAGCACTGTAGTTAATGATCTATATTCTTTACACACTGAACAACTCAGGTTCTCACATGCATTTTATAAGCACCAGTGAATACATTTTAAATGGTATTGTTGGTATGCTATCTGAGGAAGGCAGTTTTTTCTGCCACTAACCAACAAAGCCACTGAGCTTCTCTCCCAGAAATCACAGGAGTGGCTTCATGTAGCTCTCGAGGCCTTTTCTGCGATAGAAAATGATGAGTCCATGTTAATCCCCCTTTCATCGCACCTCGCCCGTCTCCCCAGCTGCCCCGCTACCTGCCTGGTTAATGTATTCCCTGCTGCTGCGCTTTCATCTGGTTAATCACAGCACCTTGATGTTGGAGTGGTGCTTAATTCAGGCTGGTCAGAGCATCAAACACGTCCAGAGAGCCGCAGAAACAAAAGGTCACCTGTGAAGTTGACACTGACGGTGGCTGTGTGGCTGAAATATTAGCACCTGACAGATGTGTTTGCATCACAAAAGCTCTGTTTCAACAGCGAGAGCCCACAGAGCTCTGTAGTTTGATCAGAGGATGTTCTGACCCACCTAAAGCCACGTAAAGTACTACAAAATAATCTCTTTTTCCTGCACAGAGTCCCTCCCCTCGGTTCAAAACAATCAAGCGAGGTTTAATGAGCGAGTGCAGCGGCTGACCTTAAGGCTGTGATGTACGAGCAGAGCGCGTCCTGCCCTCCTGAGGGACACATGGAAAGAAACGATGGGAAACACAAAAGGATGGCCACAGGTTTAATGAGAGAGGAGCTCTTATGCTGCCACCTCCATCCGTCTGCTCTTTTTTCTTGTCCAAAGGTTCGGGTCAGCCCGGCAGCAAAAAATAGATGAGGCTGTATTACTCCACAGCCACCTTCCTTTAATGATGACCTCTAAAAAAATTCCTTTTTTATTCTCTCGTCTCTCAGGAGCTGTCACTAATCCTGCAACAGGATTCCTCCAGCTCACTGTTAAATCATAATTCAAATAGTACATCAAAATGCAAGAACAAACGGCAGCAATCCATCAAAACACAGGAGCTGGGCAAGAAACTGCATAAGTGATGAGGAGCAGAAAGAACACAATGCAACAACACTTAGTTTTTTTTTCGGAGAGTAAACCCACTGACCCAGGTTGAGAACATTTCCACACTACTTTGTTATTCAGTGACGGCTCATAGATTTTGTTTGCAGTTGATGGAAAAGTTTGTTTTCTGAGATGTGGACAGATAGAATGCGGGAAACATAATGATTGCAAGTTTAATTACAATCCACGATGAAGCTGATGATGAAACAGCAGCTTGTCAGAAGCGGCACTGATGGGAGCAAACAGGAAAATGTGTGCAGGAGGAACGTGAAGACATCGGAGCGTAATTTCCACTGGGAATGAAATCCTATCTCTGACGATCTTGCCGTTATTGTTCCAGGCTGATTTCCTTACAGAAAGGATTAAGTGCTGACACAGCCTTGGGGCTACACATGAGCATGTCTGTCTGTATGATTGTAAAGAAGCAGCAGAAGTCGATCCAGCTGCAGAGCAAATGAGATGTGCAGTATATTTAGAAGGATGAAGCTTGTTGCATGGAAAACTAATCAACTACAGGTACATCTAATAAAATTAGAATACAGTGGAAGCATTGCTCAAAGTAAGAATTATATATTTTCCAGACTCAGTACGTATAAACTGATATGTTTAAAGCCATCCCGTGTTTTACTTTGAGGATAACGGCTTGCGGCTCATGAAACTTCCCCAAAATCAACCTCAAAATATTAGAATATTTCACAGGATCAACAAACATCAATTTAAAGAAAAAAGGATTTATGAGGCAGAAATATCCAAACTCTGAGAAGTATGTTCATCCTCTGTCAGTGCAGTCTTCCCCATGGTTGTGACTGTGTATACTGAACCAGACGGAGAATTTAAAGACTCTTAAGAGTTAATTAGCTGATTTGATCTCTTCTCAGGACTACTATTGAGTAAGTCCGTCCTAAATGATCTGACATTACATATATAAATCTATGTTTAGCTTTGTTTTCTTTCCTCATCAATTAACGATTTAGATTCATTGTGTCACCATTTATTAAAGTCCTGATCTCCAAATTAATTCAGTCATACAATAAAAATAGAACAGTGAAATCATTTCAAATCGCTCAAAATGATGAAAGCTGTGAAGGCTGTGTGTGTTTTCACTGCTACCTGATGCATATTTTACAGTCCTGCAATAAAACTCTGCTCGTTCTTCTGTTTTTAAGCATTACAGGATGAGATATGGACTCAGCTTTATCTTAATTTATCAATATCATGCAAAATAAACAAGGTTTTCTTCAACTGCATTGAACTGTGTCTGCATTTTATCTAAATGAGGGCTCTGACACACTCAAGTTCTATCAGTAACTGTGATAAAGGTTGAGCTATAAGATATAATACACCAGAAAGCTCAAAAGGTCAAGGAGAGTTCTAATTGGCTAATTAACTGAAAACACCTTCAAAGAGCCTTTAAATTCTCCGTCTGGTTCAGTATACACAGCCACAGTCATGGAGAAGACTGCACTGACAGGGCATGGATGAACATACTTCTCAGAGTTTAGATATTTCTGCCTCATAAATCCTTTTCTGAACTGATCTTTGTTAATCCTGTGAAATATTCTAAGATTTTGAGGTTGATTTTGGGGAAGTTTCATGAGCCGTAAGCCGTTATCCTCAAAGTTAAAACACATAAAGGCTTGAGATGTTTCAGTTTATGTGTACTAAGCCTATATTCTACTTGTATGAGATGCACCTGTAGACTGAGCTCTGCTGTAGAGAGGGATGAACGAAGTCCATCAGCACCTCTTGAGCTCTGGAGGGGTTTTGCACTGAGAGGCTGATGAGGCTCTGACTTGGTCCTCTCCACGCCGCCCTTTACCTCCCTCCAGGGAGCTCCCTTTGAGCCCCCCGCTCCCTCAAACAGCCCCCTTCATCTGGCAAAATGACAACCACCAACAATGAGCCCCATCCTATTTGACACAGGGCAGACTCCAAAGACATTCTGTTCTCCTGTGGCCAGCTGCTGGCCGAACACTCCTGTGCAGCTTCAAAGAGAGGTGAACAAAGAGAGGGATGGCAGGGAGGAAGATGGAGTGATGCAGAGGTGGAGGCCAAAAGGAGGAAAAAAGCTCCCCCTGATGCCCAGACTGCAGACTGAGGGACGGATGTCAGTAATGAAACACATGATATGTTTCTGGAGGATGTGCACCAGTTAGCAGGCAACCACAGGAGATTTCCTCCGTCCCTCCTCCCCTCACACTGATTAGTTTTTACAATCGGCGGATGCAAATTGGAATCCACTGACAGCCCATCAATCACATTTTGGCTGCAATCTGCTGAGCACATGCCAGCAGACATGCCGTCCAGTCAATTTACCCCAGACAGTCAAATCTATGTCTGTGTATGGGACACATTAGGAACATTCCATTTTCATCCCCCCTCAAGCTGCTTGTCACAAATGTCATTTATCTCAGGAGCAGAAACAAACTCAGATTGAGATTTCACCGGATTCATGAGAGCAGATTCTCCTCCTATCAGTCTGAGCTTTCTGATGTATTATATCTGATAGCTCAACCTTTATCACAGTTACTGACAAAACTCAAGTGTGTCCAAGCACTAGTTTAGATTAAACAGCTGAAAAATGAGACACAATTCAATGCAGTTGAGGAAAGCCTTGTTTGTTCTGCATGATATTGATAAATTAAAATGATATTGAGTCCATCTCTCAGCCTGTAATAATTAGAAACAGAAGAACCGCTTATTTTAAGGGATAAAAAATGAGCGCTAGGTACCGTGTTTCATTCTGGTTGTATTTTTACTATGACAGTGAATTTCTTGTTCATAAAATGAATCTAAATCGTTAACTGATGAGGACAGCATTAAAAAGTGTATATTTATGTATTTACTTGAGATGTACTCTGCTTTTTTCCTTGTAACTCACTCAGTAATTGTACTTTTCCATGTCTTGGTTTAAACTGTGATAACCTGGAGCTGCAACGTTTTGCTCAGAAGGACTCAAAGATTTAAAAACTCCAAAAACCTGCCTGATGACCTCTTTATTATTTATGGGTTAATTATTGATTGATGATTAACTTCATCCTCACAGGTATTTTACTGGAGTCTAGAGAACCAGTTCTTCCTAAGCAGCTTGAATAGATGCATCTGTTTATCGAGCTCAGTAAATAAAAACACGAACACACTGCGTCACGCCTGTAACTGGCATGCAGTCGCAGTGTGATCAGGACGTGGCGTTAGTGTGGAAGCAGCATGAGTGTAAGTGATTGTGAGGCTGCAGAGGGAGGTGGTGGGAAGGAGGGTTATGCAAACTGACGAACTGACAAACTGATGTTGTTTTTAAGCAACAACAGCAAGAAGATCAAGATCTGGCAATGCAAAAAAATGGTCCTGGAAATGACAGAAAAACAAAATAATATCAGAATCAAAGATGGTGAATAAGCTTTAAAGCACTAATGTGGGTTGTAGCTGGGATGCAATATGCAGATTCACTTCTTGGGATGCTCCCATGTTTATTCTTGCATGTTAAATACGTTGTCAGGCTGAAGGTGGAGCTTCTTCTGGTCAGCTGATCAACATCCAGCTGCTCCTTACTGGTGTCACATGAACCAGTGCAGCAGTCACAATGATGAGGAGCGTAATGAAGGCTGAAGACAGCAATGTACATAATTTGGACCAGGAGGACAGATGGTTTGAAAGAGGCGTTAAAGAAGCCAACTATGCAAAAGTGGAAAAATCATCCCTCAACAGGGGAGGAGGTCTGTGACACCACCTACCTCTGGTTTAAAATGTCACCCTTTAGTGTCTACCCACGAGATTCAGCAACTTAACCTCTAAGAACTGTAGTCGTTTGCAAATGGCCCAGTGTGACTCCAGCCACTCTGACGAGGGTGATCTTGATTGGCCTCATGTGAGAACGACTCTTACCCCTTTTCCACCGAGCTGGTTCCAGGTCTAGTTCGGAGTCAGAGCCTGACTTAGCACCGCTTCTTTGTGTTTGGTAAAAAATGGTAAATGGTCTGCACTTATATAGCGCTTTTCTCTACCTTAGTGGTATCCAAAGCGCTTTACAATGTGTTTCTCATTCACCCATTCACACACACATTCACACACCAATGGCGACAGAGCTGCCATGCAAGGCGCTAATCTACCATTGGGAGCAACTTGGAGTTCAGTGTCTTGCCCAAGGACACTTCAACATGTGGAGGGGCCGGGGATCGAACCGCCAACCTTGCGATCAGTGGACAACCCACTCTACCACCTGAGCCACAGCCGCCCTAGAGGTTCTAAAAACTGGAGCTCAGCAAGCACCAACTCTTTGCTGGTCCAGAGCTAAGCACCGAGACGTCAGGGGCTGGGGGCGGGGTTATGGTGACCAACCATCAACGGTGGAAAGGGACACACAAGCGCTAATTAGTGTCCTTGTTCTCCAGGACGTCCCTGGTCCCATCACACATGTATTGGGGCACACGGAAGTTTACCACAAACTGTTGACCTGAAATCCGCTACAGTTGTGTCCCACCAGTAGCGTGATGACGGATGTGTCCAGGCAACAGGAGGACCTCCGCCTCACAATCAGCCTTAAGACCATCTATAGAGATAAACATAGATATTATCATCAACTTACTGCGTTTGTTTAACTGCTATGTAATGGATGCTAGCGTAGTGGTTTTATGGTGACACAATGGCTCCAACTTGACTCCTTGTCAATGGAAAAGCAAACAGGTTCTTAGGAGGAACCAGATTTGAACCAACTAAGCACCAGAACTAGGACCTGGTTCTGACGACCCCAACGACTGTCGTTCCATCATAGAGCACCATCTCAGTCACCCCTTTGAGCACTAACCACCGTTAGTCACCACTGGTCTTTGCAAAAACCTCCACAGAGGTTTCATACCTGGGTTTCCCACCAGCAAGTCAGACTTTCCCAGTCTAGTCTGGACACGCATGAACTGATGAAACCACTCAGGTGAGAGGTGAAACATCTTCACAGACGTATCACTGAGTCCAGCTGCCTTGGATTGAATTGTCCAGAATGACTATGACCTCGATGAATGAGAACATTCACTGGAATACAGAAAAGTAGCAGCAGCAATGCAGAGTTTATTTAGCAGGAGTTGTTCGTTGTCGGTGCACAAACAGAAGCTGCTCTACTGTAGCTCCTGGAGCCTCGGTTCACCGGGTTCATTGTGTTTAGCAGTCAGTGAATTCAGTCTCCCTCTCCGAATCCTTCCCCTTGACTCAATACAAAAGCGTGTGATTAATTAGCACGGCCGGCAGCCATAAAGGCTCCAAATAAGTTGTCATCACAGCTCCCGAGGGCGTCTCTACCTGCAGTTATGTGCCCACATTTATTCACTGCCATCCAGAACTCAAGGGGCCTGACTTAATTTGTGGCTGGTGGAGGTGACTATCCCCGCCGTTGACTGAAGAAGCAATCAGTGGTGTTGCTGCTGCAGCTCTTAATATTCTGATCAGAGAAATCACCTAACAGCAGCAGAGTGTGGTCGTTACCTCCAGCCCGACAGCTGTGAGGTCAAACAGGAACCTCTGCTGGATCCTTGAAGAACTGTCGAGCTGAAGACTCATTTAAAACCAACATCCACAGATGCACGTTTGTTTCATCTCAAAGACAGAAGAGGGATCAGTGTGACAGATTGATCCCTCTTCTGTTTTTGAGATGAAATAAAGGGGAGAAGCAGCTTCCTGAACCCCCCTCGTTGGGTTTTTTATGGCACAATTAGAAAACTGGTCATTACATCCATCATAATTAGTGAGAATGTTCCTTTAATGACAACAGACATGTTTGAGAAGAACTAGAATACACAGAGCTGAGTAAAGTCAAGTATTTTACGACTGATGCTGCTGCAGCAGGAATCTCCTCATCTTTATTAACACAGCTATTAGCAACACTGACGTAACCGCCAGCTTTTTATTTATAATCACACTAATACTGAGTTTTATAATAAGTAAAAATCAATTACCAGCTATAAAATCAATGATTCCAAACATCCAAAATCTATTAATATCACAATTTTACATTTAACATCACTCATTCAGTTCTCATCAGTAATGCTAATTGTATTTTTACACTAAAAAAATACATATTTGGCAAAAATAAATAATAAATTTCAAAGACTCAGAATTAAACACAAAAATATATAAAATAATAATTGAACTGTTATTTATTTAGGTGTGTTTAATATGGTTTAAGAAGTTTCAGAGATGCTTGAAACAACATGACGCTGTTCTAAAGACAAATTATTCCACATTATTTATGTGGCATGGTTTTATTTCTGAAAGCATCATCATATGTTGTGCTGTTTTTGGAAAAAACGAAAATCAAAAAAACATATATTTATGATGTGTAGATGGATTTTTTCCCCCAATAAATTGAAGAAAATTGGCCATGAATTTGATATTAAAAACAACTATAAATATATTCAATATATATGTTATATATTTGTATTTATGTATATATTGTAATATGTTATAACATATTTTATCATATTATATAATAAATATATTGTATAATAATAAAAATAATAAATAGGAATAATAAATCATAATATAATTAGAATTATATCAATTAATTATTAAATTAATTACATTTCTAAATATAAATTTATGATTTACATATATTATAAACATATAAATACATTATCATAATCTCTCTATAGATTTATAAATATATTTCTATATTAATTTATAAATACATTTATAAATATAATAGTTATATTAATCATATTTATATAAAAAAATAATACATAAAAATAAGATTTTCGGTGTCTGCAAAAACCAAAAATCTACTAACAACAGAATTTTAGATTTAATATCACTCATTCAGCTCTTAGCAGTAATGCTAATTATATTTTTACACTGAAATATTCCATGTTGTTTTTAGATTTGTCAAAAATAAATAATAAGTTTGAAAGAAAGAAATAAACACACACAAATATTTAATATAATAATTTAACTTGTATTTATTTAGGTATGTTTCAGAGATGCTTGAAACAACCTGACGCTGTTCTAAACACTAATTATTCCACATTATTTATGTGGCATGCATTATTTCTGAAAGTAGCTTCATTTCTGGTGATGTTTTTGGACAAAAACCTTTTATTTCTGATGTGTAGATGCAGTTTTTACCCCAATAAGTTCAAGAAAACTGACCCTAAATGTGATATTCCTTGAACAGTGCTAACAGTAGATGGCAGCAGCGCTGTCCACAGTGGGGCTGTCAGGGATCCACAGAGGAAGAAGGAGGAGGTGTGTTTTTAAAAATGGGTGTGTTTGAGAAGTTGAGGCAACTTGAGGACACAGCTTTAAAAGCTGAGACTTTCCTGAGAATCAAATGAGGACTTCTGCTCTTCCAGGTCTGAACTCGTGTGCAGAACTTTGTCAGGTGGCTCCTCTGAGTCCTTTACAGTGAATATAGTCAGTTTGTCTTCAGCCTTTCCTTGAACGTGAACACCAGGAAGCTGCTGGAGTACGTGGTAAGCAGAGCTTCAGTGGCTGGTTTCACTGGTTTGGCTGACTGCGTTTGCTGGTGTTCTGGTGCTCAGGCAGGTCAGAGTGAGGAGATGCAGCCTAGCAGCAGAGATGCTGACCTCCAGCAGCTGTGGGGACGATGGATGACCCTGCTGGGGCAGCTTCAGGAGGACCCCAGGGTAACCTGACGCCTCTGTCTAAACTATTTCTGTCTGTTACTGTTTCCTCAGCTGTGTTTCTGTCAACAGGTCGCTCTGATGCTGAACTCCAGGATCGGACAGCACCTCAGCAAACACCCTTTCTCAGCCCTGACACTGGTGCTGTTCATCGCCATGGCAGCGCTGCCTGTTGGACTCTTCCTCACCTTTGCTCTGGTGACCATCACGATGTCGGCAGTGGGTTTTGCTCTCTTAGAAGGTGGGTGAGCTCAGGCCAGCCTCTGCTCTGTGATGCAGTTCTTCTGCTTCCAGGCCCTGACCTGTTGTTTCTCTGCCAGGCTTCCTGCTGTTCGTAGCCGGGGTCACTCTGCTGTGTGTTCTGTCCGGCGTCGCCTTCTTCTCCGTCCTGGTGTCCGTCATCACCAGAACTCTGTTCCTCACCGTCTCTGGCCTCCTCCACCTCTATGACCCCAACCTGACAAAGGTAATGTACCGACCAGCACGAGTTGTGTAGATTTATGGCTGAGTTTTGATCATGTCACAAACCTTCTAGAATTTATTTGATTCATTGACTCTCTATTTATTCACTTATTCATATATTTTAGTCCATTTAATGTGCATTTTATGACTTCATTTTTATCATTTGTCATTCTGTCTTTATATATAAATATTTTCTGTCTTCTATTTCTATCTCTATCATCTCTATTTTCATTATACATATTGTTGCTTCATTTATTTTATTCTGTTTTGTTTTATAGTATTTTATTATATTTTACTTTTGTAAAATTAATTTCATTTATTGACTTATTTACATATGTTAGTTTTATTTAATGTACAGGTTATTACTTATTTTTTATCATATATGCTTTTTTTACTTGTATTTCTATCTCCATCTATCTCGATTTTTATAATAGATGTTTTATTTCACTTAATTTCTTTCCTTTATTTATCTAGATTATTTTATTTTATTTTATCTAGATATAAAATCTGGTGTCTTTTTAAAGGCAGACTCAGCCTTAGATACTGCTCTAACATCACTGTATAATCATTAGGTGGTGTTAAAAAGTACATATTTACACATTTAGGGCTGCATCGGACACCTGCCTTAAACTTTTGTGGTTGAAATTTAAATTCATTTTGCGCAATATTTAAAGTAATAGAGTTGAATTTACTGTCATCCTCCCTTTTGCAACAGTAATAATGTGGAGAGTCGAAATTGAAATATGTTCTTACATGATATTCATTTCCAACCCAGCAGAGAATCCACAGGAAGGAGGACCAAACTTCACCAGAGGCGGAGCAGTAGTCTGAGGATGAAATTACAGACGCTTGAATGTCCTGTGTGCTGCCTAAACAGGTTTTATAAGCACAAAACTCCGTTATGGTTACTAAAATGTCATTATCTTATTATCTATATGTACAGTGCAGTAAGTCAGTGTTGTCAGAGTGTGGAATGACTCATCTTTACCTGCCTTTTTCACCAAATACAGACTCATTTAGTCTGATGCACATCTTCTGAACGTCTTGAAACAGGAGACACTGTGGACTTTATCCAAATAAGCCATGCACTACTGCATTAGCTGTGGTTTAGGGTGTGAAAATGTCCTTCATGTGTTATTTATGTTTGCAGCTTTTCATGAAAATACACTGGAATGACTGTTATGTGTACAGAGTGTTTTAAAGTCCTGCAGCTTTGAATAAATACTCATCAGAAAGAAGGTAATCATTTCTGGTCCTCTGCTTAAACAGACGGGTTTTAAACAGTCTGCAATAAATACAGTATGTGTGGACAAGATCATATCAAAATGTCTGTGGCCAAATTAAAAAGCTAGAATGAAGTGTAATGTTCTTCTTTGCTTGGTGGAGATAGGGGGTTCAAATTGACCAAACTTAAAACAGGATTACCGGGCAGCCCAACTCAGGGCTATTATTATGTGGACAGCTAAGGATCCAGAGTCTATCTGGGTGAGAATGGAGCAGAACTCATGTCCAGGGTTACCTTTGGGTGCACTTCCCTTTCTGACAGAAGAGTCTCAGGGGGGAGTTAAGATCACTAACGAATGCACGAGAGATGGACCAGTTTATACAGCACAAGTGTTTTGAAGAACTTAGAAAGCAGTTTAGTCTACCTGCGCAAGACTTCTATAAATTGCTACAATGAAGGAGTTATCTTGGGAACCATAAGGAAAGGGATAACATTTGCAGAGCATCCTCTGAAATAGAGGAAGTATTTATGTCATTTACAGAAAAAGATACAAAGAAAGGTGTATGAAGCATTACAACATGAATCTGAAGACCACAACAATAGGGTTAAAGAAAAATGGGGACTAGAATTTACTCTGGACTCTATTTTAATCTGGGATAAAGAGCCCTGTACACTAAGAATCTGTAAGTGACTTTGGGGAATAAAGGTTTATCCTGAGTTTGTATTTTCATTGTGAGTAGCCAGAAATGATCTCTTTCCAATCAGTGATGATTATTAAACGTGTTCATGATGGAAATGTGTGTACTTAATTTGATTAAACGTAAAAGAAGCGCCCCTTAAATGTTCCGTTTGGTTGCCTCGAGAGATTTAGTCATGTGTTTTTAAATCCTTGCCGTTTTTACCACTGTCTTCACTGGAATGTCAAATAATTCCTAACACTCCAAAGATCAAACAGCAACACTGGAGGGTGATTCTCATAAAATCTTTAATGGAGGTGATATCATGCAAAAAAATGACATAAAAATTTGAAATAATACCTCAGGAATGGCTACTTGGAGCTGAGAAGTTGACAAGAGGCCTTTAACTTAACAGAAATGCACCCAGCCAGACCATCACTCAGTTACTGAGCAACAGATCAGATGTGTTGAACTCTCCGGTGTGCCGGAGGTCGAATATAGAAATGTTGTTATTCACTCACTCATTATTGCTTTATCCTCATTTCAGTCATTTCAGCCTTGATGTAAGGTGTCTGAGTTTGTTACTGAGGTGCAAAGACATCTTTTGTGCTCTATCTACATCCAAAATGTGATGTAACGCTATTTTAAATCTATATTAAAGCTGCAGAACAACTGATGCATTTCCTTAAAGCACAATGAGCAGACAAAAAGAGAGAGATTAGTAAACACACCCTAAACTGAGATCCAGACAGGACAGCCACGACAAAATGATTGCTGGCATTAATTTCTTTCATGATATTTCAGATCAAACTTCTTACAAAAAGACACAAACTTATTTTTATTTTAGAAAGCGACATTCTCACAAAACGACAAGCGTGTTGGTGTGAAACTCTTTTTTGGCCTCTTTAAAAGGTTCTAAGAGAGGGTACATGTGTTCCAGTATATGCATACAATTACCTAGACAAAAAAAATGAAAATGCAAAAGTAAAAAGATGAAGAAAAAAAAAACCGTGAGAAACCAACATAATTTTCATCAGGCACTCAGATACATTACTCTTTATCGCACTCTTTAATAAGACTGTACATTTTTGTGCATTTCATGACCAAGTCAGACAAGGTACTTCTCATTATCGATGCTATTTGTGACATTATAAAAAAATAAAAATGGAAAAAATATAAGCGTATACACCTCACATGTAAAAAAAAAGAAAAAAGACTTTTCTCCTATTTGAACAGCGATGCAAAAAAAGCTTAAGGCAAAGACGCTGAACACAGAATTCCAAAGATTGATCTGGGATGATCTCTGTTCAGCTCTGGTGTTTGTTGGCATTTACCAGTTCCATCATCATCGTGAAGAATAGTGTTTTTCCCCCAATAGTTGGCTCTCTGTCTCAGGCATCCATCCGTTGCTATAGGTAACGAGATTCCACGATGTCATCTCCGAACCCCCCTGAGTCTGCTGGGAGTCGCCTCCTGTTTCTACGCCGGCAGGCTCAGCTTCTTGCCTTTCAACACTGAGGGAAGAGGAAGTTACGGGTGAGATCTCTGTTGGTGCCGACTCCTAGTTTACGCCACTGTGGTTTCACTTTTTCTAAAAGGGACACTGCTTCATTTATGTTCACAAACAGGAAACTACTCACTTTTCCATTTTGTAGTTCTGCTACACCCGAGATGTGAGCAGTTTGCAAGCTTTCTTGCATCACAGACCCGTTTCAAGCAAGACAATTTTCAATGGACCAGCATCATGATGTGAAGCATGGTGGTGGCAGCATCATGAGGTGATGCTTCTTGGCAGGCCCTGGTTTCAAGCAAGACAATTTTCTATGGACCAGTCCGGAGAAAATCGTCTTGTTTGAAACCGGTCGGTGGTGCAAAAAAGATTGTAACTTTTTTTTTTAATTTAACATTTTTTAATCTAAAAAAGTGTCCTAAACAAATAAAATTACTTTGTATTGCTAAATGTCTATTTACTTTTTCCAAGTCTCTCCTTCTTTTCAAAGAAGCTCTCCAGAGACGTTTGTTTTTTATTAATTTTGCCAGGTGGAAAAAAATGAAACATTTACATTCTTTCTGGGCGGCCCAGTACCAAATGACCCACAGCCTGGTGGTTGGGGACCGCTGGTCTATGACATAGAGTCATACAAACAATCATTTTGTAGTTGGTGGCCACATCACGATGCTGCCACCATCCTGCTTCACTGTGGGGATGGTGTGTTTGTGATGATGTTTCATGTCTGACAATCATAGCGTCTAGTTTGATGGACAAATGGTCCATTTTAGTTTCATCAGACCAAAGAACCTTCTTCTGTCCCAGAAGTGGCAGGAAGACAATCAAGTCATTTTTCAAAATAAAAACCCCGCGGACTCCGCCAGAAATAAAACATTTTTATTCTTTCTGTGCGGCCCGGTACCAAATGACACAAGGTGGTTGAGGACCGCTGCAATATAGTCACTCAAAGTATCCCACAATGCACCGTGAAAAGTAGTGTCACTAGCCAGCAGTATTGACCATCATGCATTGCGACAAGAGAGCCAGTTCTGGCATTACCACAGATTTCTGACGGTTATTCTACAGCATTAAGACACATTTTCTACTAAATACATCTTTTCTACATGAGTAGTTTGTTGGAAAGACAACAGGAAAATCCATGAGTGAAAATATCAAAATTAAACATGACAATTCATGTTGATATGTGTAGTGGAAGCAGAGTGACATATCGCAACACAAACAAAGAAAAGAAATTTATTTATTCATTTAGGAAAATACGCTAAGTAAAATATAAATTTATCCCAAAAATGCGGATCCGTTCACTACCAAAGCAATACAGTCACAATATAGTAGTCATAGATAGGGAGTAAGGAATGGGTAGATGAATCCAGCTATTTCTGACTAAATAGCTCCAGAAACTATGGAGCTCCCGAGGAACTTGACTAGAACTGAAAGTTCCTTGTGAGATGCATTCCCACGCTGCAGAAGTAACGCAAGAAAGAGTTTACAGCCGTAGATTCAATTACACAAGCGTGCTTGTGACATTTACTCCTCAACTGCTTCTGCTTCCTCTGTAATTTGTACACTTGTGTTTTAATAATAATAATGATGCTGTAGTGGGAGCAGACTACAAGTAACAGCCACCAAATTAATGAACTTAAAGACCCCCTGCGGTGAACTTTTTACCACCTTAAAACTGCAATATGGTTTGTTTTTATATGCTGGAAGAACAAACCAAGAACGCCACAACAACATATTTCCACCTTCAAACTGCTGTGTATCGACCAATCAGTCTAAAACATACAGACTTCTGGGGTTTTATAACCAATCATGTAAACATGGAGCTTCCTGTATCGTTGTTGTTCTTCAGAATCAGTTTCTGGGTCGAACATGAATGGCTGTTGTTTTACAGTGTTTGAGCTGAGTGATAGGGGAGCTATGCACAGTTAGACCTAGGCCATGTTTAGGAAGGAAAGGAGATTATTTTCATTTTATTAAGTTCTAAATATGATACACTGGTGAGTTATAAGATGTTTAATCAACAACCACAAAAGGACTTTGTAAAAAAAAATCAACTATATTGAAATACTGGCAAAAAGTGGAAAACCTGCATTCTACACACCTTTTGAGAAACTCAAAGGTCATTTTCAGTGTTGTTTTTCTACAGTCCTGTCGTTTCAAACATTACCCGTGTGATTAGTTGCAGTTTTAAAAGCGTCCTGATGTGATCAAGCGGCTTCTTGTGACTGTGGGAAATGACGCAAAACAACAGAACTAGCTGCAGCTAAAAAACCACCGAATGAACTGTCCATTTACAGACATGGCCTTTCCAGCACAACATTTCCTTTATGTGCTTCCTGGAACTGTGAAGCTGCTTAATTAGAGTGGAGATGCAGAGATAAAATGAGGAAATACTGCAACTTCATACAGGATATATCCAGTTACTGAAGCCTCATATTAGCTTTGGCTGAACTTTCAAATGAGTTTCAGGGAAATGTGGATTTTGTCACGCATCTCCTCCATCGAAATTATTCTAGGAAGTGATGAATTCAAGGCCAGTGTGGACAGAATGATTTCATCAAACAATAACTTAATAAGCTTTTAACTTCATCTATCAGCATGTGAGAGTTGTACAAAGAGACATTTTAAAATATTCTGAATCCATCTTTAAACATCTTGACACTGTCTTGCCTGATGGTTATCTTATTTCCTTGGGTCTATCTGACCTAAAGTCTTTCTGATTCACAGCATGATTAGAATAAACACCTTAATGGATGATACCTACCTTTGGTGACGTAAAGGTAGAAGAAGTCACAGTAGAGGACAGTCTGAACCACGCCGGCCACAATGGCGATCATGTCAAAGAAGCCCTCAAAGTAGGAACGCCAAATCCAGTTGAAAAGATAGAGGGCACGGTACAGGCCCAGGCAGAACAGGTAGTGGGTGGTGATCGTCTCGGCCTCTCCCGTCTTGCTGATCATGAAGAGCTGGGGCAGGATGGCCACCGACTCCAGGTAGATGGAGAACGTCCAAAGGATCTGAAGCCAGAGAAGTTTAACATAAAAGTAAATAAGAGTGAGAGTAATTGTACATCACAAAGGGACCATTCATTCTCATAGAAATCAGTTCATTATCCAAGAAACATGTCACCCTTTGACCACAACATGGGAGCACTAAACCCACCTCTAGCAGAGAGAAGTCATGGTTGATGAGAACAGCCAGACCTCCGACAGGAACAACCAGGAACTCCACTCTGAAGCTGTCGTGGTTTCCATCGTAGGTGGCCCTGAACTTCATGTAGATCAGGTAGACTGTGGCATAAGAGCAGCCGATGTAGATCACCTGGTGAATGACAGAACAGCTTGTAACTGAAGCTATTGGGAGGAAAACAGGGCCAGTATGAGGAGGTGCTGGTCAGGGCTGAGGAGTGACTGGAGCCTTACCTTCATGGATGTGTTATACAATGAGATGAAAGAGGTGAACAGATCCAGGTAGCGAGTGGTGAACACTAGAGCAAATAGAATTTGGCTCTTCCCAGAGATACCTTTAACAGAAACATCAAGCGTTTAGGTTGACGTCATCCAGACCACCAGTAACCTCAGAACAACTTCACACGCAGCCTGAAGAAAACTTGAGCTATGATTTTCCTTACTGAACAGTGACATCTACTGGAAACTAAATCAAATATTATCTCACTTTTGGGGCATATTTTTCAGGCATAAACAATGAAACTCTACTTCCGAACTTCTTCTGAACACATGCAAATCAAGTTAAATGAAGCCTCTAAACTGCTCATAGCTGTGAGTATATAGGAGATGAACAGTCGTCTGTCTGCATGTGTCAGTGGTCCAAAGGATACCAAGAAGTGAAGCCACCATATACCCTAATCCTAGATGGACTCTAGTGACTTTTAGGATTGACTTTAAGATCTGCTCCTTGTTTTTACAGTCTTGAATTGACTCCTGCTTATATCTGTGACCTGCTAACTCCCTGTGAGCCTTATCTTTGCCCAAGAACCTCCAGCAAGGCCCTACTAACAGTTCCAAAGTCTCAAACTGTTGCTAAAGGTGACTGGGCCTTTGCTGCTCGTGTCCCTCAGCTGTGGACCTTCCTGCTTGGAGCTCTCAGTTTGCTCTTTCAAATTGCCTCTTAAGGCTCACTTTTATATTTATTTATATATTTAACACTTACTTGCAATTTTTGTTCTCATTGTAAAGCACTTTGCAGTGTTGTTTTGAAAGGTGCTACAGAAATAAAGTTATTACTAAAGCATCACAGGTTGTGTGTCACTGCCTTCTGCATCATCTCTTATCATCCTTCTAACTTTGAAGAGTGAATAGTATCTCTAACATCTTCAGGGTATGTGTAGTCCATCTTTATGGGTCCAAATACTGGTACCTTTACCACTGTTATTCCACTTGCTCTGTTTATAAAACAATGTCTGTCCATTCTGTGAAAAGGATCAGTTCTGTGTTGTTTTTTTTTAATTTAGTGATTCAAGGTTATCAGAATCAAACATCCGAGGCCAGAGGATATTGTATGTTGTACAGATTTTAAAGTATTTAAAGGCAATTTTATGACTGGTAATTTCAGGTCTATATAAATAAAACTGAGAACACATGTATTTGATTTTCTGAAATGCTCTAGTTCAACCTTGTGCCTAAACAAACTTACATTAATATCTAACCATTTTAACCCAACATTAAACAATCTTTTTGAGCTGTTACCTAACATCACCATTTAACTTTGAACCTTCATTCAACCCTGCAGCTTTCAGGCCAAACACAACACTTCATAACACAGGTAGGATCCCAACTTGTGCCCTGCTGTCTTGAGTCCAGATAACAGAACCTCCTTTTCTGTGTTTGTAGTTCACTATCAATACATAACACATGTTTATGAGAGTTTTGAAAGTCAAGCATGATAGAAATCTAGTAAAAGAAACTCTTTTAGCAGGTTAGCTACTTCCGTAGCGCCTTCTAGAACGCCACGTCAGAAGCCAGACCAGAAAAATCGAGCCCCAAAGCCCCCAATTAACAGAGCAGGAGTGAATGGATGTGTGGTGTGTAGAGAGGGGAGCACCGGGAGACACTGTGGCAAGTGATGCAAAATAAATCTGGTAAATGTAGTATTTGTTCCTACTAAGCAGCAGGAAGCTACATGACCTCACTCCCTTCATCCAGTTTACAGCTAGCTAACTCATTAGCAACCCCTTTAAGGACGGATTTGGACATTATTGCCACTAACTTTAATATTTCACAACGTATTTCCACTAAATAAAACAGTAACTCCGATTCTATTCAAACAGTTTCTAGTTGACTGTGGGCAGTTAGCTCACTGACCCATTAGCCACTGGCTCAAATGAATGAGTAGGAAACGTTAGCATGTGTAGCTAGTTAGCTTAGAACTTGCTGTGTACAAAGAAGTAAAGCTAAAATTGAAAAAAATACAGACAGGCTAAGAGATTCAGTAACAGTTAGAAAAGCACACGGCTGCATGTTTAATAAAACCACAGCTTACCTGCACACGACCTGCTCTTCCATATTTTGAGCAGCAGGATGATGATAGCAGCCAGATGAGAGAGGTCTCCTGTCAGTCTGAAGATGTTCATTGCTGCGGAGTGAGGAGGCAGACGCTGCGGGGAAGATAACGCAGATGTCGGATTCTAATCTCAGACAGGCCGGTCACACTTTCTGCGGTGCTGCGTGGAGGTTTGTCCGGTTGAACTCGGGGCTCCACCGGGCTGGGGGACGCTCAGAGCTGGAAATATGGCGAAAGTGCAGGTCGACGTGGAAGGGGGCGTGGCAAAACACAAAGACGCGTTTTGATTGGGCGCTATGTGACTGGCAGCAAGAAATGACCCGCCCACAACGACTTGAGTGGACAGAAACTGAAACCCAAAGACACGAGTGTGGGGAGAACAGGCTCTATGTAAAACTATATGTATATGTAGACATATATTTCCCCTTATTTTTATATAATCCAAGTGTGGAAAAATATACTATAGATGACATATCTATCTATCTATCTATCTATCTATCTATCTATCTATCTATCTATCTATCTATCTATCTATCTATCTATCTATCTATCTATCTATCTATCTATCTGTCAGACTATCAGACTGTTTTGACAAACATTTGTAAAAGAATGGGTCGCTCTCAGGAGCTCAGTGAATTCCAGCGTGGAACTGTCATAGGATGCCATCTGTGCAACAAATCCAGTCGTGAAATTTCCTCGCTCCTAAATATTCCACAGTCAACTGTCAGCTTTATTATAAGAAAATGGAAGAGTTTGGGAACAACAGCAACTCGGCCACCAAGTGGTAGGCCACGTAAACTGACGGAGAGGGGTCAGCGGATGCTGAGGCGCATAGTGCAAAGAGGTCGCCAACTTCCTGCACAGTCAGTTGCTGCAGAGCTTTAAACTGTGGCCTTCAGATTAGCCCAAGTACAGTACGCAGAGAGCTTCATGGAATGGGTTTCCATGGCAGAGCAGCTGCATCCAAGCCGTACATCACCAAGTGCAATGCGAAGCGCCGGATGCAGTGGTGTAAAGCACGCCACCACTGGACTATAGAGCAGTGGAGACGCGTTCTCTGGAGTGATGAATCACGCTTTTCCATCAGGCAATCTGATGGACAAGTCTGGGTTTGGAGGTTGCCAGGAGAACGGTACATTTGGGACTGCATTGTGCCAAGTGTGAAATTTGGTGGAGGAGGAATTATGGTGTGGGCTTGTTTTTCAGGAGTCAGGCTTGGCCCCTCAGTTCCAGTGAAAGGAACTTTGAATGCTTCAGGATACCAAAACATTTTGGACAATTCTATGCTCCCGACCTTGTGGGAACAGTTTGGAGCGGGCCCCTTCCTCTTCCAACATGACTGTGCACCAGTGCACAAAGCAAGGTCCATACAGACATGGATGACAGAGTCTGGTGTGGATGAACTTGACTGGCCTGCACAGAGTCCTGACCTGAACCCGATAGAACACCTTTGGGATGAATTAGAGCGGAGACTGAGAGCCAGGCCTTCTCCACCAACATCAGTGTGTGACCTCACCAATGCGCTTCTGGAAGAATGGTCAAATATTCCCATGAACACACTCCTCAACCTTGTGGACAGCCTTCCCAGAAGAGTTGAAGCTGTAATAGCTGCAAAAGGTGGACCGACATCATATTGAACCCTATGGGTTAGGAATGGGATGGCACTTAAGTTCATATGTGAGTCAAGGCAGGTGAGCAAATACTTTTGGTAATATAGTGTATATGTGAGTGTGTGTTTGTGTGATATTATAGACTGAACACACACACACACACACACACAAACACACACACACACACACACACACACACACACGCTGTGCTTTCAGTATTACTGAAAGCACAGCAATATTGTGCACCTCAGTACCTAAACCTAAAGCATGTTTTCATGTAATAAAACAAAAAAAAATTGGGTTATTTAAAGACCCCTTTGGCGAAAATTGAGCAGAATTCCATCTAAACCATTTTAATGCAGGAAGGAGTTATTAAACTTCCAAAGATGTAAGTTTAATGTACAGAGATGAGTTAAAGGACAGTTTAATTAGTGACTTTAACAGCGGTGGTCAGTTGAATTTGTCATGATTCTTCATATTGATAAATCTTTTTTTCTTTGTCTGTCATGGCATGCTGCTGTCGATCTCCTCCTGCTGTTTATTTTCCGTTTAACTGATTTTGTCTTTAATAAATCGTCATCATTCCTAACCATGTCTCCATCTTTCCTAGATGGCTCCATCAGCTATGCTCAGAAATCAATTTATTTTTATCTCTACATTTTCAGAAATGTTGCTCAGAGGTTTTGAACGTATTTACACTTGACCCATGTTTCTGTACACTCAATTCAATTCAATTCAGTTTTATTTATATAGCGCATATTTACAACACAGGTCGTCACAAAGCGCACTCCTGATGTTATCATCCAGCTACTCAATACGGGGAGATAAGCAGGAAGTGAGTGTTGAGGAAGTGCAGTGACATGTTGTCAGCATGCAGATCGTCTCATACGAGGAATCATGAGATCATTCACAAGCTGTCAGGCTACAGAGATGGACCGGTTGCTGTGGCTCTCTCTGCTGCTCACACATCTGTCTGCGATAGGTAAGATATCTGTTCTGTGATTAATCACTCCAGCACAACTCCTGTAGATTAAACTAACAGTACAATCTAATGACCTCTTCATCTGTTGGTTCCAGAGAGCTGTATATCACAACCCAACATGACGATCTGGGGGGAAACAGAACAAACTGCTGTTCTTCACTGTACCATCAGTGATCACTGCTCAGCTGAGGACTTCCGTTATGAATGGTTTGCTTTTAAACAAAGCGTGCATTTTCGTCTCGACCTGACGGGCGACAAGTACAACCTGGATGGAGCATCTTTACTCATCAAGTCACTTCAGAGCAACGACAGCGGGATCTACCACTGTGCTGTATCTTCACAGAGAGCAGAAGCATGTTGTAGACAGCATGTAGGGATGGGAACCAGCCTGGTGGTGAGAGGTAAGGAGGGTATAATGAGTCTGTAGGGGGAAACACTGGTTGAACAGGTCAGACTCACATGCTTAGATGCTTTGATTTTGATGAAATGAAACAAACAGCTTTTCTTTTCTTTTCAGAGCCAGCTAAAATAATGATCGGACACATTCTGGTGTCGCTGCTCGTCCTCCTGGCCGTCTACTGCCTGGTGATTGTGACTCTTATCCTCAGAAAGGTAGATCAAGAACACGTATTTATTGTGAATGTGATGTATTGTGTTATTAAACTAAACTCTTACTTTCTGTTCTAGCATGGCTGCAAAACAGGTGTCCACAGAAGGACGGGCAAAACCGACAAGGTAGTGGAGGAGTATCTGTCTTTTCTATTTGATCCTGTTTGATGAGTTCACTGTTTTCTAAAAGGGGAAAAGCAGAAAGAGGAACAGGAAACTGGCCTGTGTAAATTACTGGCCAGTAGAAATTTCTGAAACACCATGAAGAAGTTGTTTACTTGCTCTTCTAGTAAATATAGAAAACGAAATGCTCAGATATCTGTTTATTAATTCATTTTAACTCCTTTTTCTGAACAGAATAACTCCAGTAAAAAGCGGCAGTTCCGTGACGTCCTGCAGGAAATGTACAGCAGAGGGAACTTAGAGAAAAGTAAACCAGCTGAGGTAAATGATGTTGCAGCATGCTAAGGTTAGATTTGGTCAACAGACGAGTTGAGTAAGAACAAAACTTTTCCGTCAGTTACAACATGTTTCCTGCCAGCTTGGAAATTTTCTGCTTTGCTGTAATTTTTCACGAGTGTTAATTTCATTGCAGGCTGCAAACAGTGAGCTGGACAGCTCCTCTGACGGCATCTATCAGAATGTCTAGGTGTCACTGAAGGACGTTAAATGACAGATTCAGACTTTCATCACCCCAACTGAAAGGGCATTTTAAAGCCACAAAACAACCGACGGAGGACGAAGGTCCATGATGGAAGAAAATCTACAAGTGAAGATGTTAGTTGTGTTGCTCCACTTTTCTCTGGAAATGAGCCGTCAATGCCAAAAAAAAACAGTGCTGAGTCAGTGTGAGCCATCCTTCTCTGAATGCTCAGTCTCAGTGCTTTTACAAAGACCATCTCTCTTAAGTTCCATCTATGTTGCCTTAGTCACACCTTACATATTTTCTTAACCACAAGTACTCTTGGAGTTCTATTTCAGGGATCTCAGTGACACAAAATATGTACAATCCTCTGTGTGATGTAAGAATGAAATGTGAATATTACTGTAGAAATGCAGAGCAAAATACACCAGACCTCATTTACATTTACTGGATTTATAGACAGAATTGTTTTCTAAGCAAAAGGATTAAAGCTGTGAGGAAACAAACCATGAGGGTTATTGATGACAGCAGCTTTCAGGAGAGGATTCATGTCGGGCTACATCTGGACACAAAATTAAGTAACATTTAAAATACCCAACAGAAATAAGAAGCACACCAAGAGTGTAGATATGTGGAAACACATCTTTAATCACAAACACTGATTTCATTTGACTGCAGTCAGTCCATCTTTACAAAAGCTGTGAATCCTCATGGTTTTAAATCGTAGCATCTGGACTTACTTGAGTGTCTTGAAGACGTTTCATATGAAAGGTTAAATGAAATTCTACAATTGAAACCATGAGGACAACCATGACCTGGATGACTGAGAATCTTCACAGACAAAAGCTGTGAAGACAAAAAAAGGCACATCTTGTTTTGCTTGTACGAAGAACACAGCTTAAAAAGTGAAATTAGATAAGGGTGTTATTTTGGTGTTGGACGGGCTCTTACTGTCAGCTTAGTAGACACTCACATTAAAGCGATGTTAATATTCCTGTCTGTGATGCATCCTGCTCCGTCACATTCTGTAAAGTTACTTCTATATATTTTTGTTCACTGCAAATGTCCTCATAAAGAATTCAGATCCACACAGTGTGTGATGGATGTGCATGCACTTTTTTAAGAAATTAAAAGCTGTGATATAAAATGTTTCTGTTTAAGCAATTGAATTCCTCACTTTCTGCTTCCTTTCTTTCATTCCTCTCTACTGTGAATCATCAGGTAATAACAGTGTGATCCAGGGTTTGCCTCATAACATTTTAGTCTTGGGTATGATTTAAAGTAAAGCACAGGTGTGTTTAAGCTCCTGCAGATGTCAGTGCTTGTCAGAGCATCGCAAAGATCAGCTATGTGACATCCTCATCTCATTTCTTCTCTTAAATCAGGAAAGAAAACTGGATTTTTGGGCTGAGCGTCATCATATCTGCAACCTGCAAACAAACATGCAGTTTATAATATGAAACCATTTCCTCTCTCATTTTAGTGAATTCTCTTCATCAAAACAAAGGTCACACTAAAGCCTGACTGTGCAATTTTGCAGGTGATGATCATTTCTGCATCTGCATTTATGAAATGGGTCCCTCATCCTCAGCGTAACCGGCTACACTGAATTTCTCTTCACTCTGCACCATACCGATGGATGTACAGCATAACACACCCACTACCTTAGGTGTAATGTGCATTTTGAGTGTATAAAATGCTAATTCCCTGAGTTGTGCAGCCAAAATCCTCCCTGGAATGTGAAAGTTCTTGGATATTCTTTACAGTTTAGTACTTCCCTTACACCATATGTTGAGGCAGAATGTGCTCCTACATATGGGGTCAGAGGAAGTCAGCATACAGTAAATAACCATCAGACCAGCTCTGGTTCAGGAGGAGAGTGACGCTGTAAACTAAATACATCCTATTCTTTTCTTTTGCTTCAGGATTCTGACTTTCTGCATTAATCTGACAGTTTCTGAAGCAGCTTTTGAATTCCTCTTTAGTTAGTTTACAGCCCTCACCCTCTCTTGAAAACAAAACCTATTTTTGTGTGCCTTCTGAGGAATTTGTCCGTTTGTGCAGAGCACAGCACGCTTTTCATAATTACCAAGGACATTTCACACAAGTGAAAGAACTTGTGGATTGTGTGGACTTGTGTGACATGAGGAAAGATTCTCTGAATGATAACTGTCATAATAAAACTAAACTTTTACATCTTGTAAGTAATGGTGGTCAATAACTCAGGTCTCCTTTCTAAGTCACACCTTGACTGCAGGTAATGTGGGTCAGTAAGATGATTTTAAGTATAAAGCCACAGACTGCATCAAATATGAAATAATTTAAGACTTTCAATGCGGTCGCTAAAGAATTTCCCCAAATCCCAGCTATAGAAAAATCCACCAGCTTGGACGTTAGCTGTCGGTGTACTTGGCGTCGACTGTGTGACTGTTGCGGATGGAAAACGGCCTCCAGGCCACGATCTGCAGGGCAGCGATACACATGGGCACCAGACAGACCAGGTAGAACATGATGCTGTGGAGGCTTGCCAAGGCGCTGGAAGCAAACACACACCAAGAGTCAGGATGTTGGCATTTATTTACAACCGCATCATCGTCTGACGTGTTTAATACAGCTGATTGTTTAAAACTGCAAACGTAACAATGAGTAATGTTGCCATGAAAAACACAAAAACAATAAGATGGGGCATGAAATATGGTGCAAAGACAGTTTAAATGTGGTGTATATAAAGTTATTTTTTAAATAATTTTAACATTTTTATGCAGAGATGTTATTGTTTATTACATGTGAACATTAACTCACACATTCAGGGTAAATATCTGATGTCAGAGCAAATATTTCAGTGGCTCTGATGTGTCTTCATCACATTTTTTCAGTTGAAGACAAACTAAATAGGGAAAAGGAAACTGCTTTTTTCTTCAGAGTTCTGTGGCATCCAGGTCCATGGTAGCATTGTAGCATTTAACAATAGCAAAAGCTGTTGTAGTATGGTAGTACCTTAGCAGTTACCATTGGAATTTAGCAGTTAGCACTAGCATTACAGGTAAATGCGGCTATACAGTCCCTTTGTGGGTGGTGAGTTTGTTAGTAGTATAGAAGTGTTTTAGCAGTTAGCGGTTAGCATTAGCATGTAGCATTTGCACTAGCTAAACGGTAGCATTGGCACTGGTCACTACCTGGAGCATCTCTTAAACAGGCCTGGGTCAGTTGAACATGGCAGTGCTGGTTGAATTAGCAGTTAGCATGAGCAGTTAGCTAAATAGTAGCATCAGCACTGGTCTCCACCTGCAGCATCTCCTAAATAGGCCTGGGTTAACTGAACATGTCAGTGCTGTTTGGATTGTGTAGGAGCAGTGTGAACTGGCACATCATTTCACTTCAATCAAAAGGTAGATTTTTCATATGATGGTGGTGAATATTGAAACTAATGGCTGTGTGGACTCTTGGCATTGAGCTGACTATTAGTGGCTTTAAAATTATTAAATCTGCTGCGTTAAACATTAACATAAAGGGTGACATCATTGGCGTCTAATCTACTCACAATTACATTTTTATTCAGGCTTATTGGTTAAATATAGAGAATCGCTGCCTCACTGTTTTAAGTGCATCTAAATAAATGCACATCTATGAATATTAGCAATAAAAACATGCAACATGTTCTGAACTAAAATCTTCCCTTTTTCTGCGATGAGTCTTGACCATCAGCTGCCAAACTGAAAACTCCAACCCTGAACACCAGAGTCTGTTCAGACTGCTCCCAAAAAATAAACCCAGTTTGCTAAAAGAAACGCCAACGGGCTCAACTCGTCCACCAATTAGAGCGCCCCACCTTCAACACTAACACGCCGAAGAGCCAATGGGACCCAAGCAAGCCAACAACATTATCCATGACAATAATAGCTCCACTGCTTGTTGTATAAAAAAAGTTGCATAGATCAATAATCACCCACTGTTCCCGTGTTTCTGAGAGTAAACATTCAAATCATAATGCTTTCTTATGAATAAACAACAACAAAACAACACAAATCTGATATGGCAACCCCAACAACAACACTGGTCTGTTGCTATGGGAACCAACATTCAGATTTAGGAAACGTGTCTCCAACAAGGAACTTTAACCTAATATTTAGCTTCAAATAGACTTTTTAAGACATTAAGAAGGAAGATACTGTCTGTACCTTGAATCTGAATCCAGTCTTGCATCCTTCAGCTGTTCATATCCGAACCTGTTGAGGATGTTCAGCGTCATCATGGGAGCCAGAGACTGAGCCGGTTTGGTGAACAAAGCATTCGTTCCAAACACCATAGAGGAGAGAGGGGAACTGTAGCAGAGGAGAACACATGACAGGGTATTACAGGTAAATAACATTCAGTAGTTTGATTATAAATGGAAACAATAGATATTTACAGTCAGATGACAAACTGGTTTCATTATATATTTGAGTATTTGGTTCAATTATCACCTATCTTCTTGTTTAATGGGGTAAAAGCTGTAAATGGAGGCAGTGAAGATGTTCAGATTTGTATGTGAGAGATGATGGAGTTAGCGGACGTGTTACCTGCTACCTAAAAATATGCTGCAGGTACATTATTTTCAGTTATGCTACCTGCAGCTGCACAGCTCTATGGGTGGTGGTGTTGACCTGCTAGTCCACCATTTTCATCATAGATGGAAATATCTCAGCAGAAATAGTGGTAAACATGACACATGCTTAATGTTAAAATGTGAGCAGCTTGGTTCATCCTAAAGCACAGCTCTGCCTAAATACAGCCTATTAACCTCTAGCTAGACTGGTAGTTCTGTTTACCTGCGTCTGTACTTCTGCAGGTCTGTATCAATAATGTCCGCCAAAGGCAAACCAAAAAGACTGAAGGTTGCTTGAATTGTAACCCTGTAGAAAAGACAAGGGAGAGTGTAGGTAGAAATTAAACAGAGTGAAGTCATTGTTGGAAAAACACAAAGAAATCCAGGACAGTCAAAAACCAGATCAGAAACACCTTACATGTTAACGGTGAGGAAACACGCCAGAATGTAGTAGTGCTGAGGACCCAGTACTAGCATGACAGCTGCCATTCCAGCCTCCATGTAGAAGGTGAACAGGATGATCCTGTAGTAGCCAAGACCCTGCAGCAGACTCTGACAGCTCAGCACTAACAGCTGGGATGGAGGCAAAGAGTCAGATTATAAAGGAACACAGCAAGTGGTTGCAAGAAACAGAAACCCTGAAGACAAACAATGAACAAACAATGGTGTGGTGTAAATGATCCTCATCTATTCAGTTTCCCACAACTTCACTGCACCATTATAGGAGAGTTTTAAACAATAAAGTGAAGTTGAAGCTGTTGTTATAAGCTACTGACAAAGAAACAGTGACTTCTAGGAATGTGTTTCTGATACCTGTGGACAGATGAATCCTGCTCCATACATGACGCTCTTGGCCAGAGGTGGAAGCACATTTGGAGGAATCAGGTGTTCAGCCAATATCATGGTGAAATTATTAAAGAAGGCCAAAATAAAAACCTGGAAGAAGTTCATGAAGACAAAAATCTGAAAGTCCCTGTTGGTCAGGATTTGCCACGTCAACGTCCTCAACGTAGCGAAGGAAAATGCTGACTGATGGTCTGTAGACCCTGGAATATCTGAGTCAGAGCCTTTACCATCGTAGCGGCTCTCACTGTGGATGCCTGTATAAAGCATGCAGCCACAGCTCAGCATAGCAATCAGCACAGCGAAGGCCTGGAAAGCTGCAAAGTCCTCCATGTTTCTGGTCAGCACACCACAGAACAGGACACTGGAGGAGCCAACCAGAGAAGCCACCTGAGAAAAAACACAAAGAGGGATGTGAGACGGACTCTTGATGTGGGAGGATCCAGAGGAAACATGGAGGCCTTACCTGGCTGTATTTTATAAGTCTGAGTCGGTTCTGATGTTGGGTGGATATCTCTGCAAACAAGGCACATTGTGCCAGCAGCACAAAAGTCAGCATGGCATCAAAAGCACACAGCGCCACCATCAGGTGTAAACCACTCAGCCAGTCATCGGGCTCGTAGGAACGCCACGGGAACCAGGCCAGAAGGAAAGCCAGCGAGTAAAGGGGGGCACCGTACAGGATGGACAGACGCCGCTGAGAGCAGCACGGAACCTTTGAGGTATCTTGCAGGTAACCAAAGAGTGGATCATTGACGGCATTCCACACCATGTACACCACCTGTGGAGACAAAGGGAATCTGGAGGTGTGTCTGTTGCTCTGTTGTGCTTCACATCATCGTATTCATCTTCTTTAATCCACTTTATTATATTTATTTTTTATTATTCCAATATTCGGGACCAGCCCTACTATTTTTGTATTTTTAATACAGAAAGAGGTTCAACCTTAACAATCTCTTAACAGAGGATTTCTATGAAGCCACTTCTCAGGTACTTACATTGCAGTCCTGAGATCCAGTTTAACTACTATTAACACCTTGTGACTCATACATTCACTGTCTGTTCCATAACATGACATTCTGTAATCGGTTTTCACTTACTGAACCATTTGCTGCTACCACATTACACTACCATCACCTCAATAAGCTGTCACACAAAGAAAAGCCCACTTGCCTTCCACTGAGACACCAAGGATCACTGTGACGTGGAGGACTGATCTAATCTAATCTACACAGACATGGTATAGGGATTTTTCCTTCAGTTTTAAGGTTTAAAAAAATGAGTCAAGTACTGAACTGACCATGAGAACATTTACAATTTGCTGAATGTTTTCAGAGGAAAGCAACAGAGTTGTGAAAACTCCCCAACACATACAAAGATCCTCACCTGTGAGCGGTGGAAGGCTCCCTCGGATATCTTGTATTTATTCAAAAACAGCTTGACATAGTAGAAGCTGAAGATGTTGTTGATCATGCCAGCCCCCAGGGTGGTCATGGCATAAGCCAGAGCTGCAGGATTCACCCCAAAGCTGACCAGGTGTCGGACTACATTCAGTCTTCCGGGGTGCACACCTGAGGCAGGTTTGTCCTCCGCGGCCATCGCAGCTCAGCCAAGTTACCTGTCGGTCTGAGCAGCTGGAGCAAGAACAGGTGACAGCTGCAGTTCCTATTTGGCGCTGCTGCTGTGGCTGTTCAGCATCGCAGATAATGACTGCTGGGAGCAACTTTAGAGGAACAGGTCGATATTCCAGAGCTGGGAAAAGCGGTCAGAACGAAGGTGGCTTTAGTTCCAGCCGTCTCATATTCACAAGACGTTAGTCTCCTTTAAATAAACTCACTGAATGTTCAGCGAACTGCTGTCACAGGAAGAACTTCACAGATCTGCTCTGGTGTCTGGTCTAACTCGTTTCTGTGCCAGCAGTGAGAGGCGGGGTTTCAAGATAACAAACAAACATCTGAATGGCCAGAAGAGTTCACTCCTTCAATTTAATTGGTCAATGCATACGCTTGTCATAGAAAGCAGGAAGTTACGACAACATAAACAGGTTTTAAAATATTGTAATAATGTAAGTTGCTGTTGTTGACTTTATTATACTGTGTGTGACAATAAAAGTTATTTTAATAATGCAGAGAGTTTTACGGTGATTTTGAAAATAAATAAGTAGTTTTCTGACATCGTATTCTGCCTCCTACCGGATGTTGGCTGTATTAGAGATTTGCCACGTTGCTGTAGACAACAGCCTTAAAGCGTCTCTCACGCGGGGAGGATGTAGTTTGTTGATCGCACGGCGGTGAACAACCTGGAGCTGCTGCACTAAACACACCGGTGTGTCGGGGTTTGTGTCCGGGGGCGCTAAAATGTTAACCGACATCATTCTGGAGGAAGAGTTTGAGAAGAATGGGCAGAACTGGTTCGACCAGCAGGACCTGGAGCACGGTAGGAGCTGCTCAGCTGGGTGGTCCACCCTGAACAAACATCTGATCCAGGGTCGTCTGATGGCTTACACTAGTTGTGCTTTTAATTAGTAAAAATAAGACTAATACAGCTTTAGTTTATTATATAAGATAAAATGGACTTTATTGATCCTCACTGGGAAAATGTGCTCGTTAGAGCAGCTGGACATAAATGAGGACGAAACAGGACAAGAATTCTAAAAGTACAATGAAGATAAAAATAAAGACTATGTACTAGGCATGATGGATATACATGTGGATATGTGCAGGTATGACATGATGGATAATGTACCCAACATTTCTGTTTTTGTAGTCAAAGATGTTATTGAGAGAACAGTGCTATATTTTGTTGGTGATTTAGCTCCGCCCACTATAGGAAGCATGAAATGGATGTACATGCACTTAAAAAAATAAAATTAAAAGCTGTGACAAACTTTGTTTTGTTTTGGCAGTTTAATTGAATTCCTCCCTTTCTGCCTCCTTTCTTTCATTCCTCTCTACTGTGAATCATCAGGTAATAACAGTGTGATCCAGGGTTTGCCTCATAACATTTTGCTCTAATTATAGATTTTAGTTTTGGGTATGATTTAAAGTAAAGCACAGATGTGTTTAAGCTCCTGCAGATGTCAATGCTTGTCAGGGCATTGCAAAGATCAGCTATGTGACATCCTCATCTCATTTCTTCTCTTAAATCAGGAAAGAAAACTGGATTTTTGGGCTGAGCGTCATCATATCTGCAACCTGCAAACAAACATGCAGTTTATAATATGAAACCATTTCCTCTCTCATTTTAGTGAATTCTCTTCATCAAAACAAAGGTCACACTAAAGCCTGACTGTGCAATTTTGCAGGTGATGATCATTTCTGCATCTGCATTTATGAAATGGGTCCCTCATCCTCAGCGTAACCGGCTACACTGAATTTCTCTTCACTCTGCACCATACCGATGGATGTACAGCATAACACACCCACTACCTTAGGTGTAATGTGCATTTTGAGTGTATAAAATGCTAATTCCCTGAGTTGTGCAGCCAAAATCCTCCCTGGAATGTGAAAGTTCTTGGATATTCTTTACAGTTTAGTACTTCCCTTACACCATATGTTGAGGCAGAATGTGCTCCTACATATGGGGTCAGAGGAAGTCAGCATACAGTAAATAACCATCAGACCAGCTCTGGTTCAGGAGGAGAGTGACGCTGTAAACTAAATACATCCTATTCTTTTCTTTTGCTTCAGGATTCTGACTTTCTCCATTAATCTGACAGTTTCTGAAGCAGCTTTTGAATTCCTCTTTAGTTTCAAAGCTTGAAGCAAATACAGAACCTTTGTTAAAAACAAAATGCATTGTGTGTATGTCTCCTGGGGAATTGGTCTGTTATGTGGCTGAGAGTTTAGAATAGATGAGAATAAAATAGAATAAAAAACTTTTTATTGATCCCCAAAGGGAACTTCTGTCATTACAGAGGCCAGTGATCATCACCAAAATATCAGTAAACAGGAAATAAGAAAAATATAGTCAAGTACAAAATGCACCATAAAGTGTCAGACATACCACGATTAAAAAAGTACCAAAGTAAAAACTGCACCGTAAAGTGTCAAATGCTAAATATAAAAATATACAGTGAATGAGGAAGTTAAAGTCCTGTAAACATCAGTGCAACATGTGCAGCGGCAGCAGAAACCCCGACCAAGCAGAGTACTGAGAGCTCTTCTAGTGCACAGGGTCAGTGTTGGTCGTCCAGTCTGCTGCTATTTATAGTCCTCCACCATGACTATATCCTCTCTCTGGATAAAACCAAAGAAATGGCAATTGATTTCAAGAAGTCTGGAAAAGATCACCACACACATCTCCCCATCGATGGAACTGCAGTCGAAAGGGTCAGTAATGTGAAGTTCCTAGGGGTGCACCTCAAGGATGACTGTAAAAAAGGCACAGAAGCGTCTCCACCCCCTTTGGAGACTAAGGAAGGCACCTTTTACGAGGGCACCATTGAAAGTGTCCTGATGCATAGCTTCACATCCTGGTTTGGCAGCTGCAGAACTCAGGACATAGAGCTCAACAGGATTGTGAAGACTTCCAGTACAAATCATTGGTGCCCCTCTCCCGTCCCTGAAGGAGATTTACCAGCAGCGCTGCATAAGCAGAGCAGTCTCCATAATCTGGACCCACACCACCCCTCCCATGGACTGTTCTCCCTCCTGCCATCTGGCAAAAGGTACAGGAGCATTAGAGGCAGAACCAGTAGGATGCTGAACAGCTTCTTTGCCCAAGCTGTGAGGCTCATAAATACTGTGTACCCCCTCCCCATTCATACAACTACCCCCATAGCCATGCTACATTGAGACAGGGATCTAACTCATCTTCAACCCTCTCTATGAGAGGAAATGTTGCTAACTGTGAAAGATGCCAGTCTTATTGTGTTTTTAAAGTCTTTTAGTTTTTATAGTATTGGGCGCTACTTATTTTAGATTTTAGAATTGTGTGCTGTTTATATTTTTACTTATTCTCTTTTGCACTGTCTGCTGGTGAGAAATATGATCTCGTTTCAACTGTGTAACCTATGGATACCGTGTGAAATGACAATAAAGGCTATCTATCCATCTATCTATCCATCCATCCATCCATCCATCCCAGGATGTGCAGGCTGTGTAGCTGTCCTCTTCTCCTGATGTCGATCACCATCTCCCTGGTCTTAGCCACGTTAACATGCAGATGATTCCTAAGGGACTACTCAACCAAATCACCCACCAGAGCCCTGTCCTCCTCCTCCGTCCATCTCTTATACACCCTACAACTGTAGAGTCATCCAAGAACTTCTGCAGGTGACATGACCCAGAGTTGCACTGAAAGTCAGAGGTGTATAATGTTAACAGAGGAGACAGCACAGTCCTCTGAGAAGCTCCTGTACCACTAGCCACCACATCAGACAGAGCACTGCCCAGTCAAACAAACTGCCCTCTGTCTGTCAGGTAATCAGTGATCCAGGAGATGGAGGCCATGTCCAGTCTCATCACCTGCAGCTACTCCCTCAGCAGCAGTGGCTGGATGGAGAAATCAAAGAATGTGATCCTCACAGCGCAGCCGCCACCATCCAGATGTGAGGGAGCGCTCTGCGGCAGGTAGATGAAGGCTTCAACACCAAGACGAGGCTGCAGAGGCTCCAGTGATGGTTACACCTGCAACCTTAGGTGGGCCGGGACCAGCACCTTCATCACGAGAGGTGAGGGGAACTGGTTGGAAGTCATTAAGGCCCTATGGAGATGGTTTCTTAGGAACCTGGACCAGGCAGGAGGTCTTCCATGGTGTTGGTGCCATCTCCTGGTCCAGACTCAGATTGAACACGTGACATGGGATTGGAGACAGCAAAGGTCCTGAGAATCTTGGAGTTGATGTCATCAGGGCAGACTGGCCAAGATTGAGTCTCTCCAGCTGTCTCCTCACCTGGTCAGCAGTCATAGTCAGGTAGGGAGGGTTTGGTTAGGGTCTGTGGAGCTCACCTGTTGGCAGTATGGGTGGAGGGAGGCTGTGAACTAAACCTGTTGAACAGTTCAGCTCACTGTCCTCGTCCATGCTGCCTGCTGGTGATCTGTCCGTCACCCTGAACCTGGTCATTTCCTTCATATCAACCCACACTTCCTTTGAGTTGTGAGAAGAATTCTCTGATATGAATCATAATAAAGGAACCTACATCAGTTTTTCACCATATAAGTAACAGTGGTCAATAGCTCAGGTCTCCTATCTCAGGCACACCTTGAGGATGACTTTGATTGCAGGTAATGCAAGTCAGTAATTTAGTAAAGTCCCTGTCAGCTGTCACACCAAGAAGATTTAAAGCATAAGTAAAGAATTTTCCCAAATCCCAGCTATAGAAAAATCCACCAGCTTGGACGTTAGCTGTCGGTCTACTTGGCGTTGACTGTGTGACTGTTGCGGATGGAAAACAGCCTCCAGGCCATGATCTGCAGGGCAGCGATACACATGGGCACCAGACAGACCAGGTAGAACATGATGCTGTGGAGGCTTGCCAAGGCGCTGGAAGCAAACACACACCAAGAGTCAGGATGTTGGCATTTATTTACAACCGCATCATCGTCTGACGTGTTTAATACAGCTGATTTAAACTGCAAACGTAACAATGATTAATGTTGCCACGAAAAACACAAAAACAAAATGGAGTGTGAAATATAGTACATAACACAATAACACCTGCAGGGTGATGCAGTTGTATACAGGTAGTGACCATCATCATTTCACTTCTGTCAAAGTCTGTCTTTAGTTGAAGATAGATAGATAGATAGATAGATAGATAGATAGATAGATAGATAGATAGATAGATAGATAGATAGATAGATAGATAGATAGATAGATAGATAGATAGATAGATAGACAGACAGATAGACAGACAGACAGACAGATAGACAGACAGACAGACAGATAGACAGACAGACAGACAGATAGACAGATAGACAGATAGACAGACAGACAGACAGATAGATAGATAGAACTTTATTGATCCTTTCAGGCAATGCCCTCCAGGAAATTTAGATAACAAAATTGATCATCACATCATTTGAATCATCATCATAAAATGATGATGATTCAAATGGCAAATATCTAAACTGTGGATTGTTGGCATTAAGCTGAATATTAGTGGCAGGCTTTAAAAAGCTGCTTATAATTGCTGTGGTAATCATGAAGATAAATCATCATCAACATCTAATCTGCTCATAATTATGGTTTTACTCAGGTTTAAGAATGCATTGGTTTTATATAGCGCTTTTCTAATCACTCGAAGACGCTTTACATTGCATCATTCATTCACTCCATACTAGTGCTAAGCTACATATGCAGCCACAGCTGCCCTGGGGTAGACTGACGGAGGCGAGGCTGCCAGTCTGCGCTATCGGCCCCTCCAACCACCACCAACCACTCACTCTCACACTGCATTCACCCAGTGCCAGTCCCTCTTTAATTTTTTTTTTTAAATCTAGAGAATCAATGCCTCGTTGTTTTACGTGCATCTAAATAAATGCACATCTGTACCTTGGATCTGAATCCAGTCCTGCATCCTTCAGCTGTTCATATCCGAACCTGTTGAGGATGTTCAGCGTCATCATGGGAGCCAGAGACTGAGCCGGTTTGGTGAACAAAGCATTCGTTCCAAACACCATAGAGGAGAGAGGGGAACTGTAGCAGAGGAGAACACATGACAGGGTATTACAGGTAAATAACATTCAGTAGTTTGATTATAAATGGAAACAATAGATATTTACAGCCAGATGACAAACTGGTTTCATTATATATTTGAGTATTTGGTTCAATTATCACCTATCTTCTTGTTTAATGGAGTAAAAGTTGTAAATGGAGGCAGTGAAGATGTTCAGATTTGTATGTGAGAGATGATGGAGTTAGCGGACGTGCTGATATTCATATTTTTAGTTATGCTACCTGCAGCTGCACAGCTCTATGGGTGGTGGTGTTGACCTGCTAGTCCACCATTTTCATCACCGATGGAAATATCTCAGCAACTACAGAATGGATTGAAATTCTGTGCAAACATTTATGGTACCATCAGGATGAAACCCTTTATGTAGCAGCAGCATCAAAATGTTCTTCTGTCCGACAACATTACCATCCAATTGAGCCACACATTATTAAAATTATCAATCATAAGCACACTTAAGAAAGAGAGTGGTAAACATGACACATGACACATGCTTAATGTTAAAATGTGAGCAGCTTGGTTCATCCTAAAGCACAGCTCTGCCTAAATACAGCCTATTAACCTCTAGCTAGACTGGTAGTTTTGTTTACCTGCGTCTGTACTTCTGCAGGTCTGTATCAATAATGTCCGCCAAAGGCAAATTATAAAAACTGGTGGCTGCATGCATTATAACCCTGTAGAAAAGACAAGGGAGAGTGTAGGTAGAAATTAAACAGAGTGAAGTCATTGTTGGAAAAACACAAAGAAATCCAGGACAGTCAAAAACCAGATCAGAAACACCTTACATGTTAACGGTGAGGAAACACGCCAGAATGTAGTAGTGCTGAGGACCCAGTACTAGCATGACAGCTGCCATTCCAGCCTCCATGTAGAAGGTGAACAGGATGATCCTGTAGTAGCCAAGACCCTGCAGCAGACTCTGACAGCTCAGCACTAACAGCTGGGATGGAGGCAAAGAGTCAGATTATAAAGGAACACAGCGAGTGGTTGCAAGAAACAGAAACCCTGAAGACAAACAATGAACAAACAATGGTGTGGTGTAAATGATCCTCATCTATTCAGTTTCCCACAACTTCACTGCACCATTATAGGAGAGTTTTAAACAATAAAGTGAAGTTGAAGCTGTTGTTATAAGCTACTGACAAAGAAACAGTGACTTCTAGGAATGTGTTTCTGATACCTGTGGACAGATGAATCCTGCTCCATACATGACGCTCTTGCCTAGAGATGGAAGCACTTCTGGAGGAATCAAGTGCTCAACAAATATCATGGTGAAACTATGAAAGAAGGTCAAAACAAAAACCTGGAAGAAGTTCATGAAGACAAAAATCTGAAAGTCCCTGTTGGTCAGGATTTGCCACGTCAACGTCCTCAACGTAGCAAAGGAAAACGCTGACTGATGGTCTGTAGACCCTGGAATATCTGAGTCAGAGCCTTTACCATCGTAGCGGCTCTCACTGTGGATGCCTGTATAAAGCATGCAGCCACAGCTCAGCATAGCAATCAGCACAGCGAAGGCCTGGAAAGCTGCAAAGTCCTCCATGTTTCTGGTCAGCACACCACAGAACAGGACACTGGAGGAGCCAACCAGAGAAGCCACCTGAGAAAAAACACAAAGAGGGATGTGAGACGGACTCTTGATGTGGGAGGATCCAGAGGAAACATGGAGGCCTTACCTGGCTGTATTTTATAAGTCTGAGTCGGTTCTGATGTTGGGTGGATATCTCTGCAAACAAGGCACATTGTGCCAGCAGCACAAAAGTCAGCATGGCATCAAAAGCACACAGCGCCACCATCAGGTGTAAACCACTCAGCCAGTCATCGGGCTCGTAGGAACGCCACGGGAACCAGGCCAGAAGGAAAGCCAGCGAGTAAAGGGGGGCACCGTACAGGATGGACAGACGCCGCTGAGAGCAGCACGGAACCTTTGAGGTATCTTGCAGGTAACCAAAGAGTGGATCATTGACAGCATTCCACACCATGTACACCACCTGTGGAGACAAAGGGAATCTGGAGGTGTGTCTGTTGCTCTGTTGTGCTTCACATCATCGTATTCATCTTCTTTAATCCACTTTATTATATTTATTTTTTATTATTCCAATATTCGGGACCAGCCCTACTATTTTTGTATTTTTAATACAGAAAGAGGTTCAACCTTAAGAATCTCTTAACAGAGGATTTCTATGAAGCCACTCCTCAGGTACTTACATTGCAGTCCTGAGATCCAGTTTAACTACTATTAACACCTTGTGACTCATACATTCACTCTCTGTTCCATAACATGACATTCTGTAATCGGTTTTCACTTACTGAACCATTTGCTGCTACCACATTACACTACCATCACCTCAATAAGCTGTCACACAAAGAAAAGCCCCTTGCCTTCCACTGAGACACCAAGGATCACTGTGACGTGGAGGACTGATCTAACCTAATCTACACAGACATGGTATAGGGATTTTTCCTTCAGTTTTAAGGTTTAAAAAATGAGTCAAATACTGAACTGACCATGAGAACATTTACAATTTGCTGAATGTTTTCAGAGGAAAGCAACAGAGTTGTGAAAACTCCCCAACACATACAAAGATCCTCACCTGTGAGCGGTGGAAGGCTCCCTCGGATATCTTGTATTTATTCAAAAACAGCTTGACATAGTAGAAGCCGAAGATGTTGTTGATCATGCCAGCCCCCAGGGTGGTCATGGCATAAGCCAGAGCTGCAGGATTCACCCCAAAGCTGACCAGGTGTCGGACTACATTCAGTCTTCCGGGGTGCACACCTGAAGCAGGTTTGTCCTCCGCGGCCATCGCAGCTCAGCCAAGTTACCTGTCGGTTTGAGCAGCTGGAGCAAGAACAGGTGACAGCTGCAGTTCCTATTTGGCGCTGCTGCTGTGGCTGTTCAGCATCGCAGATAATGACTGCTGGGAGCAACTTTAGAGGAACAGGTCGATATTCCAGAGCTGGGAAAAGCGGTCAGAACGAAGGTGGCTTTAGTTCCAGCCGTCTCATATTCACAAGACGTTAGTCTCCTTTAAATAAACTCACTGAATGTTCAGCGAACTGCTGTCACAGGAAGAACTTCACAGATCTGCTCTGGTGTCTGGTCTAACTCGTTTCTGTGCCAGCAGTGAGAGGCGGGGCTTCAAGATAACAAACAAACATCTGAATGGCCAGAAGAGTTCACTCCTTCAATTTAATTGGTCAATGCAAACGCCTGTCATAGAAAGCAGGAAGTTACGACAACATAAACAGGTTTTAAAATATTGTAATAATGTAAGTTGCTGTTGTTGACTTTATTATACTGTGTGTGACAATAAAAGTTATTTTAATAATGCAGAGAGTTTTACGGTGATTTTGAAAATAAATAAGTAGTTTTCTGACATCGTATTCTGCCTCCTACCGGATGTTGGCTGTATTAGAGATTTGCCACGTTGCTGTAGACAACAGCCTTAAAGCGTCTCTCACGCGGGGAGGATGTAGTTTGTTGATCGCACGGCGGTGAACAACCTGGAGCTGCTGCACTAAACACACCGGTGTGTCGGGGTTTGTGTCCGGGGGCGCTAAAATGTTAACCGACATCATTCTGGAGGAAGAGTTTGAGAAGAATGGGCAGAACTGGTTCGACCAGCAGGACCTGGAGCACGGTAGGAGCTGCTCAGCTGGGTGGTCCACCCTGAACAAACATCTGATCCAGGGTCGTCTGATGGCTTACACTAGTTGTGCTTTTAATTAGTAAAAATAAGACTAATACAGCTTTAGTTTATTATATAAGATAAAATGGACTTTATTGATCCTCACTGGGAAAATGTGCTCGTTAGAGCAGCTGGACATAGATGAGGACGAAACAGGACAAGAATTCTAAAAGTACAATGAAGATAAAAATAAAGATATAATAAAGACAATTACAATTAAATATGGACATGTACAGTTATGACATGATGGATAATGTCTGTTACTGCAGTTAAAATACTACTAAGAGAAAATCAGAACAGTTATAGCGTGTTGTAGATCTTGGATGATCACTGGTGACATGACACACACCCTGACTAGTGGCTCACAGATTGAATGAAGTCTATACTGATTATTCTCATGACACAGAATCACACCAATCATGGGGTCAATTCTGAAATGTCTTGAGAGCTTTCCTGAGGCTGTCCCACGTCCTGTGTTCATTGTTTCCTTGGTGTTTTTCATTTAATTTCGTTTATGCTGCTCCGTCCACAAAGGAGGATGTAAAAGGAGATATGTGTATATTTAGATGATTCGGTAATACTCAAGTTATAAAGACACTTAAATCATGACACAGATAAAGCAAATAAGAGGCAGATGTCCCTCAGTAATCAATAGGATGAAAAAAACCTGACAGTAGAGTTTAAAATAGATTTTACATGTATTATATATGTTATTACATACTTACAGGCAGAGGTACGTTACAATACATGACTGTGGAATAACTGTCGACGTAATCACTGCATGGGCTGATGCTTATCTAATGTGTCTACAAAGGGCAAGAAAAATTGTGAGCCTACTAATGAATTAACTCATTGATTACCAGAAAGAGAATCTGCATTATCTTAATAATCTTTAAATAGTTTTAAGCAATGCTGGGAAACACTTGCTGGTTCTACATTCTTAAATGGGAGTATTTTTATTAGTGTTAGGCGGATAGAATAGAATAGAATATTCTTTATTGATCCCCGATTGGGGGAAATTAAATTGTGACAGCAGCGCCTAAAATATATATATAAGAAGGAATGCAAGAAAATAACAATAATTAAGTAATAAAACAAATATGTACAGAAAAATAAATAAATAAAAAATTCAATTAAAATAAAAAAAATAGAAAATAAAAATATTTAAGCAATAGAATAAGTTTGTACAGAAAAATAAATAAATAAATAAAAATAATTAAAAAATAGAAAATAAGTAATAAAATAAGTATGTAAACAAACAAATGACCACAATTAAGCAATAAAATAAGTATGTACAGAAAAATAAATAAATAAAAAATAAAAATCATAAAAATAATTAAGTAATAGAAGAAGTATGTACACAAAAAATAAAATGAAATAAATAAATAACAAAACAAGCAGACTGGTTAGATTTTGTGATGTGGCAAATTAATATTATGCTTTATAGTAATATAGTCACAGACAGATGATTTGGTAAAGAAAATAATTATTGCTACTGTGGCTGAATGTACAACTGAATGACCAAGTTAAATCTTTCAGCAGCAGAGACAGTTTGATAAATAGAGTGAAGGCGGGAGTGACTTCCTGTCGCATTCCTCAGTGCAGCTGAGAAAAACTACAAGTGCTCAGCTGTTAGACAAGAGGATTTAGGAAGTAATGTGAGGCATTTTCCTCGACGGGTGACGGTTTCTGCAGCATGGTTCCCTCCTTGGACTCCACAGTGGGATGTTTGAGTTCAAAATCATGTTGGGTTTCACTACATTCTTACTCATTGCACTTAGTAGTTCCTTGTAAGACCTACGTCACTTCGAGTAGAGAATTTAGAGAGGGAAAAGGGTCACAAGACATGCCTAATTCCTCTGAGGTTCACCACTGCCATATACCGATAGTGTGAGACAGTGAGTTGTGTGTTTCGAGACTGTGTTTACACATTTTACACATACCTGGTTCTGTCCTGTGTTTGGGCTCTGGAGCTGCCCTGCGTCTCGTGTTTACATGTTCTACTTTGCTCCGGGCAGATCTCCATCTGGCAGCAGAGTTGGGGAAAACCCTCCTCGACAGGAACCATGACCTGGAGCAGGCCCTGCAGCAGATGTACTCCACCAACGAGGACCAGCTGCAGGAGATAGAGGTGATAGATGTTAGGAGGGAGCTGAGCAGCAGTGAGAAACTTGTTTTTGTGTTTGTGTGTCTGATCAGAGTCTGTCGATGCCGTCACTGCTTATGTGTGTTGGTTTTAAGTGAAGGAGTCTCTGATTGGAGACCATTCATTGTAAAAACTGAGATCTGGAAAGAAAGTTCTGTTGTGACTTTCTCTCAATGGAAAACAGGAAGGAGTCCGATCTAATCCTGACCGGTGTGACCCGCTGAGCCTTTGGCACAGTTCGTCCTCTTGGCAGAATTCTTTGTTCATCTAATTAAGGGAAAACTTTCCCCAGATTATTTGCCCCCTTTTCTCTTGTTTTTCATTATCTTAATACAGCAGAGGATGTATTTTGGTTTATTAGTGGGTTTTCAGGTTAAGCTTGCAAACAAACACAGTTAGGCCTTATGTTTTAGTGCCAAGACGCTCTGGCAGACCGTGCTGATCTGTCTGAGTTGGAGGACATGACATTCAGCAGGTCAGCACACGTAAGAGCCTTAATTTGTTTACGGCAGTGAGATGGCTGTGGCTGGAGGATTACTAAGGTTGATATGGTAATCCCAATACGTCTCTTTGACCCACATCCTAATGCAGCTTCACCTCAGTGTGATACAGAGATATGAATCAGTCTGGCTCAGCTAAATGCAGTCTGCAGAAACAGCCGCTTTCATTTCTACCAGATAAACTGATTTAGGAGATGCAATGAGTTCAGTGCAACAAGTCAAACACTGAGACTGAGTGTTTGTTGGAGGTGTTCAGCCGCTAATAGCAGGTAGTGGATACTGTTCTTGTCCACTGTACAAATACAAGCAGCAGTCTCATGTGATCGTTCCCTGCCACAGAGTTAAGAGTTTTTGTCCAGGCCCTCAGTTGGCAGCTTCTCTGCTGAAGCCTGTTTGTGATCAAATGCATGGATCCTAAATAACCTCATGGTGATGTCAATGCTCTGCATTTTGATCATGAGCTTGATGATAAAATTAAGTTTTATATGAGTCAAGACATCTCTAAACTGGTGGGGCTACAGCTAGTCATTCTTTCTGTAGGTTAATCTGAGGATGGTTGTTTTCCTGCTTATATCAGAATGAAATCTTCACCTCGTCCCTCCCTTGTGCACCAGTATCTGGCCAAACAGGTGGACCTTCTGCGTCAGATGAATGACCAGCATGCCAAAGTGTATGAGCAGCTGGACACAGCTGCCAGGGATCTGGAGCAGGGCAACCAGAGACTAGTGCAGGACAACCGCCTGGCCCAGCAGAAGATCCACAGGTCGGTCTAGCAGCTGTGAATCTTTTATCTTTCATATTTACATAAATATCCACCCAGTCTGAATGTTCAAAGAGAGTTTGCCACGTTACCGTTCTCTTCTTTCCCTTCAGTCTTACAGAAACCATCGATGTGCTTCAGACCCACATGGAGGACCTGCAGGTCCAGGTGGAGGAGCTGAAGACTGCCCAGGCAGAACGAAACAAGAGAGAGCTGGCCGAGCAGCGACGTAGCCTCGGAGCTCAGAGCGTGTCCTGCCTCAAAGAGCTGTACGACCTGCACCAAGACAGGTAGTGGCTCACATCCTGCTGCTGGTGGAACATCAGGATGTAACAGAGGAGCTATTTTCAGAGAGGAAGTTGTGTGTTAGACTATGCAGGAAAGACACCGGGAGACACCTAAAGAGTTTGGCCATTTTCGCCCTAGAATGAAGATTAACCAACGCGGTCTGTGTTCTGCTCCTTACTTACCCTCAGTAAACTCAGCCTTCATATGCTGACATCGTGTGCAGGTCACCCAAAGTCAGACCAGGCCAGAGCATTTACATTAGACATAATCCGCAGACGAAGGTTGATAGTCCGTCTCCATTGTCAGTAGTGCACTAATACAGACACACAGTTGTTGCTTCGACTGTATTTCATGTTACCCTAAAATCTTGCACAACTGATGGCCTTCAAATTAAATGCATTAATAACATCTAGATGAGTTTTAGGAGGAGGTTGTGATGTTGTGATGTAACTAAAAAGGCATTTAGAGGAAAATATGTGAATTATGACACAGATCATTGTTATAAATACAGAAAATCTGACATGGCAACATCCACGTGTGCAGGTGAGGCTTTAGCTGAGGAGGAACAAGAAAATGAGAAGTCTAGCAAATAACAAATCTATTCAAATAGCTGTGTTATTAATGCGTTAGCCCTAGATACCTATAGATACGTCTTTAACTGAGCTAACTTTAATATTTTTAGTAGAATTTAATCCTCAAATAAAACAGACTGCAAGATGTCTTTTATATTTTATCAGGGAGGCATTTTGACTCAGTTTTGACAGGACATGCGGGGAAAGAGAGAAGGTTAATGACATGCAGTAAAGATCCAGCTGGCCACAAAACAAACCGAGGACTCACAGCTGATGGCATAACTGGGAAAATATCGGCTTGGCCCAAAAGGTTTACCAGAAAATTGCAGAGGAGGTGAAGTACTTTCTTCTACATCTTCCTCACAGACTACACAGGGAGCCAATGACCTCCAAAAAGAAGGCAGGGCAATAAACATCCTCAGAGTTCTCCCTGCTGCTAGTGAGGTTTAAGTGCTGTAAGTCCACAGTAATAATTTAGCTCAGAACTTTTCTTTTTTAACTAGATTTAAAGGTGCTGTTTCCTAAAAGTTTGCCAGATGACAGAATCAGAAACTGTTTTCTTTTTAATTAATTTTTCTGGGGGAGATTTTTTTTTGAAGCTTTATTGATAGACAGGGTGAAAGGGGGTAGAGAGGAGAGAGACATGCAGCAAAGGGTCGTGAGCCAGACTTGAACTCACGACCGGCTGCTGGCGACCTGCGCCCACGTGGTAACGCCTTAACTCAGTGAGCTATATGGCAGCCCAGAAATTGTTGTCACATACGAGGAATTAGTGTTTTAGTGCATAACAGAAAAGACTGACATGTAAATTACAAATAAGAAGCAAGTTCAATTAAAGGATTACATTTATAAAAGTAATGTAAATAAAGAATATGTCCTTACTGTTGCAACCATCAATGTGTCAAGCTCTTAGTGTGATAAAAGGATTTAATTTCTCAGATGGATTCATTGAATTAACATAACGTTCCTGGTTCAGGTATCTGGCCCACGATGTTCGTCGTTTGGACGGACTCTGGTCACCTCAGGGCTCCTTCTGTGATAGAGACAGAAACCCAGACCCAGAGGAGGAGAACCAGGCCCTGCAGTGCACAATCCAGACCCTCCAGAACCAGATCACTGTGGAGCGGAGCCGCAGGGAGGCAGCCGAGCAGGAGACCGAGCTGACGACCAAGGAGAACTTGAGCCTGGAGCAGCGTCTGGCCCTGCTGGTGGGCTGCCGGGCCAGACAGAAGGAGCTGGAGGCCGAGGTGGAGCAGCTGAGGCTTCTGTGGCGCGCTGACTGTGCTAACAGGTTAGCGCTGACTTATGGATGGACTAGATTCTGACTGGATTTACAGCACAAGTACAGACCTATAGCGAGTGTGTAGCCTCTCAGATACTCATGCCTCTGTTCATCTCTGCTGTCACCAGGGTCAGAAGACCTGAGCAGCTCCTGGTGCCGGACACAGTGTTCTTCTCCTCAGAGGAAAGGTCCAGTCCAGGGCAGAGCGATGTAGAGGAGAAGGTGGAGGATCAGAGCAGATACAGCCGGCAGAGGTGTAACAGTGACAGCATTCTGAAAGCAACGAACCCAGATGAGATCCGCCGTGGACACGAGCAGCTGTGCATAAGGCGAGCGGAGGCGGTGAAGCAGAGGGGCATCTCTCTGCTCAATGAGGTGGATGCACAGTACAGCGCCCTGCAGGTGGTGTATTCACAGCACAGTGTACTCCTCATTAAGTATTTCAGAGTTTCAGTTAGAAGGTTTGTTGGTAGAAAGTGAACCTTTTCAATGTAGTGTAGAGTTTTAAGAGGGATGCTTGTGTTTTCCAGGTGAAATATGACGAGCTGCTGCAGCGGTGCCAGCAGGCAGCAGACGGACTCAACCATAAAGCCGTCCAGACCTCCAGCAGTCCCTTCGCCAGCAGCCGGACCCGCCGCCGCCTGTCCAGCTCGGCTGCTTTGTCTGATCTGACAGTGGTTCTGGAAGACAGCCAGCAGCCTGAGTACAAGACTCTCTTCAAGGAGATCTTCACCTGCATCCAAAGGACCAAAGAGGACCTGAGTGAGAACAGCCGTCCAGTCAGGGACAGTGGTTCCCAGACTTCTGCCGAGTGACTGTTGTTCTTCATCCTGTGGAAGATTTGATTGAGTAGAAAGTCTTTGCTATAGAACTGTTCAGAGGACGCAGATGCTCTAAGAACATGTGTACGTCTGAGATATGCTGCGGTTGCTTTTTTCAGTCTGCACTGTTCCTTTTATTCTGTCCTTGTAATATTACTACCTGTTTGATAGAAGAATGTTTCGAGAAAACTACACATGGCAAAGGAGTATTATACTTGGAAATATTTAAACTGAAATGAAAATGTTCTATCAGGTAAAAAAAAACGCATTAGAGCAGCTTGACCTTTAAATCTACAAGTATTCTGTCCTGCCACAGTATTCAGTGTTCATGTGTGTTCTGATGGTAGAGCTGTTGTAAATGGGTTGTGTAACCAGAAATGTTGGAATGTTGGAAGAGGATGAAAACCTGCAGCAGGAGTTTATAGTAATAAGCTTAACGGTTGGTGGAGGTTGGTTTTTGTAAGTTTGAGGGTCGTCGGCAGACAAATGTAAGTGGACACTGGAGAACTGCTGCTTTAACGGCCTCTGCTTGTCGAGTCTCTGCACTTATTATGGCTGACTCACGTTATTTATTTATTAACAGATATTTAGAGAGGGTTAAATGAGTATTTATTTTTTTTTAGAGCAGATTGATTATTCAACTGGGAGTAAAGGTAAATGTACACTGGGGTGTTTGTTCTGTAGTTGTGTATTTGATTTCTGATGACACAAGGAAGTAGAGAGCACTAAAGAAATGTAAACAGAGCTTTTAGGAAACGGTTTTCTTTACTGACAGTTGTAATATTTCTCCTGATTGGGACATACAAGTCATACTGTATGCAGGAAAAATGCTAACTGTTCAGCTATTATCGCCTGAACTCCAAACAGTGTCATGTGCTTATTGTTTACTGTCACTTCCTGTGTTATACGGTGCTTTTGAGACAGAAGATACTGATTTAGTGAAGGCACTCAGCAATATTCTGTCTAGTGCTGCTGCAGAAGGCCTGTTTTACTGAAAGCTACCTAGTGAAAGCATTAAATCAGGAGCTTTGCCAAACCCGGCGTGAGATGGTGCATATTTTTCTGTGTGCAGAGACGTTTCAGCTTGTTCTCCTTTCAAATGCATACTTGTAAAATATCAGATAAAAGACGTGCAGTGCTTATCTGTATCCTGCAGTGTTCTGAAGATGAAATCAAATAAAAAACACGACCACAGTGAAGCACAGTGTCCTCATTCCTGCAGCCTACAGTGTACTCTGACCCAGCAAACAATTAATGGGCCTTTTGTCTGTCTTCATAATTAGGTTTTACATAACTGAGATTTCCCCTCCATACTCGCAAGCAGCCCCCAATCCATTAAACCTCCAGACGAGGGGACTGCATGCCACGGTCGCCCAGAAGGGACAGAAACAAGAAAACTGAACTGATTAAAGCTCAGACTGACTGCAGTAATTACTAACGATACCCTTCATGGCTGGAAGAAACAAAGCATCTATGACAAAAATTTGAACCTGTGAGAGTTCTCTGACATTGTTTATATTTTTCAGCAATAACCACTCACTCCATAGTGCAGTAGTTTTCAGTTAATTTAAACAACAGACACTTGTGGTCAAAAAGAAAGGATTCAGTCCTCAGTGAAGGACCTAGGATCCCTAATCTGTCTCTATACCTACCAGTCAGCAGTGATTCCTAACACGCCTCTGGGGGTCATCAGGTGGAAACCTCCCTTCAACGCTGTTTCTCCTACTTAGTCCCACGACACCTCCAGGAGGCTGAACTCTGGCATCCCAGAGTCACCCCCCCTAGTGCCAGTTCACACTGCTCCTACACAATCCAACCAGCACTGCCACGTTCAACTGACCCAGACCTGTCTAGGAGATGCTCCAGGTAGTGACCAGTGCCGATGCTACCATTTAACTAAGTGCTAAATGCTAATGCTAACTGCTATTCAACCAGCACTGCCACATTCAACTGACCCAGGACTGTTTAGGAGATGCTCCAGGTAGTGACTAGTGCCGATGCTGCCATTTAACTAATGCAAATGAAACATGCTAAAGCTAATCACTAACTGCTAAAATACTTCAATACTACTAACAAACTCACCACCCACAAGGAGACTATACAACCGGATTTGCCTATAATGCTAGTGCTAACTGCTAAATGCCAATGCTAACTGCTAAAATATTACCATACTACTACAGCTTTAGCTATTGTTAAATGCTACCATAGGTTTAGCTGTTACACACTGGCACAGGCAAGAAGGCAAACAAAACAGACTTTTTGTTAAAACGGCTTTAGATTTTTTCCCCTTGTGTACATGCAAGGTTCAAAAGAAAAAGGAAAAAAAGAGTACAACATTAGGCCTGCATAGCCTCAGACAGCTGGTTTAATGTCTAAAGCGTTGTAGTAAAAGATAAAGCTCCTATATGACCATGGGAAGTAGATAAAAGATCAGTATTCAAGTCTGATGAGCCATGATTCAGTGTCCTGTTAACGTTTACACATTCCTGTTCTGGAGCTCTGTCAGTTTAAGCAGCAGTGATATCGAGAAATTTACAAAATAAACCGTCTGAATAAAACCAATAATGAAAATCCAAAATGCCTTTGCCCTGAGTCGGCTGGGATAGGCTCCAGCCCCCCACGACCCTGCAGAGGATTAAGGGGTGTATAGATAATGATGGATGGAAATCCAAAATGAGAGTCAACAAACGCCTTCACTTTTCAGGGTTAATATTTAATAAAAGTCAGTGTTGCAGCTAATTTAGTTGGTTTATTTTACATGTACACACAAGTTTGTGGCACTTGTGTACTTAAAAATACACAAGTGGATGTGTCCAGTCATTCATATTAGAAAAAAGGAAGAATTCACTGTGTTTACCTGGCAGCAGCAGTAGGTATGTAAGATGAACATTTCTTTTGAGCTGGTTTAAATGCTGCAAGCAAATGTGGGTATAAAGAGTAGCCGCCACACCGTCCAACAGGTTTATTTACTTTCTACGGCTGCTAAACTCTAAAATGTCTCAGCGAAACTCACCAGACAGCTGCAAGAGTGAACACAAAAGTCTTCATGCACTGCCAGCATCTGAGGAACTGAAGCCTCAGTGGATTACTTTTATTTTTGACAGTAATCTCACAGCAACAACAGGAAATTTCTAACAGTACCTGTAGCTTTGATTTTATGCCCTCAAGTTAGAACTCTGTAACGCTGAGGGACAATCAGAAATGATGGAAACTTTAATTTGAAACCAAGGACTCTAAATGTGTCTAACTTAAATTTAGCCGATATTTACATCTGTTTGTTTCTCTTCCGCTCCCTGTGCTCACATATACTGCATTTTAATACAGCTTAATGTCCTCTAAAGCTCTTCTTGTTTGCTTATTTTTCTGTTTCTGTTGTCAGACAAAAGAACAAGGATGAAACAGTGACTGAAATGCAGCCAGTTAAGGCTACAGGTCAACTGGCAGTCACCCTGAGAAACCTTTTCTAAGCTGCAATTATTGATTTCACACCAAACACGAGTTACAAAATCAGAAATGAGTTCTGTATTCAGCTTACTTCCACGTCAAACGATCCCTCGGAGAGAGAGTCTTCTTCCTGAAGGGGGCGTGGCCAGCAGCAGATCAGCTGCATTTAAAGCAACAGACTAATTTGCTGAAAAGTTGCGCAATACTGGACGGTTAATGTAAAATGTGAACACTTTTATTTAGCTTAGAAAGTTCAAAAAGATTTATTAAAGGCCTCTGCTTAGACATGACTTAGATAACGACAATAATGGGAGGCTGAGATTGTAGGCAACTACAAGTACCTTGGGGTGTGGCTGGACAACAAGCTGGACTGGATAGCAACACAGACCACTTGTAGAAGAAGGGCCAGAGTAAGCTGTACTTCCTGAGGAGGCTGCGATCATTTAACATCTGCAGGAAACTCCTGTGGATGTTCTACCAGACTGTGGTGGCCAGTGTTCTCTTTTATGCTGTGATGTGCTGGGGTGGCAGTACATCAAAGAACTCCAACAGGTTGGACAAGGAAGGGGGAGGAGAAGAGGTGTGGGGAGGGGAAAGGAGGAGATAGGGAGGATGAGGATGAGCATTGAGCATTAACACTAAGCTCTTCCTGGGCCTGTGTAATTTACAATACCTGGTATGGAATAAGTTTTTTAGTAATAGTTTTTATTATAGTTTTTAATATCTATCTATCTATCTATCTATCTATCTATCTATCTATCTATCTATCTATCTATCTATCTATCTATCTATCTATCTAGCTTAAATAAACAGGCTGAAATATAGGATTTAATACCACATAGTTCCGATGCACAGCCGTGGTAGCGTGGCCGAGTGGTCTAAGGCGCTGGATTTAGGCTCCAGTCATTTCGATGGCGTGGGTTCGAATCCCACCGCTGCCAGTATGATGCTCTTTTACAGGCCTGTTTCTTTTACATTCTACATAAATCTTACAAATGTTACACTACTGACGCAGTACTTGCAACGTTAAACCGCACTATACAAGCATATATGCTTTTATCTGTGCGTCTCATTTTGATGCCATCATCCCTGGCAGTACAAGTGCGCCCTCCTGTGGCAGCATTTTATTTTTTAGTTAAATATTACATTCCCCCCTCCATTTAATGGAGTATTCATGTGAAAATAGTCATTGCATTAATTCATTTTATTTCTAAAAGTGTACAAAATGACAACTTCAGTACTAGTTAAATTCTAAGAGTGTGTGTGTCACAACAAATATCCACCATACAAACTGGAAGCATTCTTTAAATACAATAAATGACTGTTTAAATATTTGTTAATACAAAGTTGGATATCTGTTTCCTTAAAGTACGTCATAGCATCTTCAAACTAGAGAGAAATCCAATAACATTCACACAACTCAGGTTTAATACTTTTCAGCCGCTTGGTAGGTTAATCGCTTTGAAAAAGGTGGAGGAGGAACAGCTTACATAGCTACAGCAAGGGAAACACAGAAATGACACAGTCTGACATTCCGAAGATTTATTTATTTTTAGGGCATATTTTATTGCATCTGGTGAGTTTCATTTGCAAGGAACGAGATGTCTAAGACAGTCTAAGATTTAATAACTAAGAGAAGAGAGCCTGATTTGAAATTACAAAGCCTGAGACAGTTTACAATGCTTAGTTGAGTAACATCAGTAGCACCAGGCTGAGGCCCATCAGCAGCACCAGGATCAGGTGTTTGGAGGTCCAGGCGAGGCTGCAGAAAGGTGATCTGGATCGAGGCTGTCGAGACTTCAGGTACTGCTCTACAGAGTCTGCCAGACTGTAAGGCTTCGGATGGTAACCCAGCTCCCGACGGGCCTTGTCGATTTTAAAGGTGTGGCTCACGGCGATGTTCCTGACCTGCGGCGGAAAATTAGGCTGAGTTAATAACCTCCTCTAACAGTTCAGACTCCCTCTGTCAGGCTAATGGTTCACATTAACCTCAGTTTGGGAAACGTGGTTCTACGTTCTGATAACCTGCGACTGACGGAGGCCTCCAGTTACTGCATCCCCTTACTGCACCGGTGTAAGGTGTCTGCACGTCCAGTCCACACAGACTGAGTTCAAACAGCTCCTTTACAGTAACATCCTCCATCGTGAGTCGCTCCTTCAGGCTCTCATGACATAAAACCTGCTTCGACCAGCACACACCTTTCACTAAACACCTCCTGTATGACTAAGTGCCACCACATCAGACACACTGCAGCTGAGTCCTGCTCATCTCGTTAGACCTGACGATCATCCTGGCTCTGAATTCCTCCACCTTCATTTTTTTACACCACACGAGACAATAAAAAGTCAGGGACAGGACAAAGGTGATATTCAGAAACAATGGAATGCTGCTGCTGTGTCAGTGATGTATGACATCTAACAAATAAAAGTACTAATCCATCAGTGTAAAAATACTCTGTTCGAAACTACGTTCTGCACTGAAAATCCAACTTCTTTTGGAAATTAACTGTGTTATGGGAAGTGTAATGTGAAGAACTGCAACAAATGACAGACTGCAAGATCCCAATGAGTTGTAATGTGATTTATCTGCAATTTCTCTGAGGAAAATGTGACGGAAATGACTAGAAATACTACTTGTGGCAAGAAAAAAGCTAAGAAATTCACACAATGGAAAATCTGACACATAAACCGAGACGCGGTGAAGCACAAATGGACAAAAAAGTACAGGACTGAAACCTCTGACAGGAAACAGGGAACAAGTAATAATAACCTAATCTATGTCTGCATTTTACCCATCCTATTCAGAATTAACCTTAACTATACATACTAGGAGCAGTCAGGGGTTAAGGGCCTTGTTCAGGGGCCCACAGTGGTGGTGACTGGGACAAGCAGTCACTCTCACTTTCCCACCTAAACCTCTTGCCAGTTTGGAGACTATAACTGGCGACCCACCTGTTACAAGTCCACTTCACAAACCACTAGGCCACCACTGCCCCTTCTAGTCCTCTAACCTCTTTATCTAGTCACCTAACCTCTAAAACTGGTCCTCTAACCTTTATGTCTAACAATAATAATAATAACCTTTATTGATCCGTTTGGGGAGATTCCTTCTCTGCATTTGACCCATCCTATTCATAGTTGACCTTAACTATACATACTTGGAGCAGTGGGTTGCCGCGGTGCAGCGCCCAGGAAGCAGTCAGGGGTTAAGGGCCTTGCTCAAGGGCCCACAGTGGTGGTGACTGGGACAAGTGGTTGCTCTCACTTTCCCACCTCAACCACTTGCCAGTCCAGGGACTCAAACCGGTGTCCCACCGGTTGCAAGTTCACTTCACAAACCACTAGACCGCACAAGTAAGATTAACAAGGCTGATGAGGAAAGCAGATGTTTTGTATTATTCTATTCTGATTGTGAAAATTAAACAAAAATATTAAAAATGATAAAAAATGAAAGAAACTCCAACTTAACCAACTCCCTTAAAGGCACCTAAATCTTCTAGTTCCATATGAGTCAGATTCCTCCATTATTTATTAAGCAGTCTTTAAAATCAGGTCCTGAACTGGTGGAGTGATTTCCTGAATCAGGAGGGTAACAAACCAGCAGAAGGTTTTGTCTGGAACTACTTTCAGCTGCGGATGGATACACGTTTGGTGCTGTAGTGAGTATTTACAGCAGCAGTGACCCACAAACATAAACTCTGACTGTAGTTAGATGTTTGCATTCAAAAAACCTGTTCAGCTTGTGGAAATAATTTGCTATGAATTCTGGGTAAATGAAGAGAACATAGCTGACCAAAGAACAACATCAAATGGTACAGAGCAGGGCTGCACATATATTCTGTTCTGCGATATTTACTGAAAAAATACAGATAATGACTTGAATTACTCTGTTTGGAAATAATTAGTAAATAAAAAAGCTGACGATGCAACAGTAGAGCATTCTTACAAAATAGTGTTTTGATTGGGATTACGTCGCTATAAAGAGCTCTGTGGTGCTGGAAGCCGACATGATGTGAAACCTGCACGTCAACAAACTCTGTGTCTTACGAGAAAAGGTTTTTAAAAAAAATGCATCCAAGAACCTTTAAATTATCCTTATAGTTTAAATTGTAGCATCTGGACTTGCCGGAGTTTCTCGGAACGTCTTCAATAAACCCCAGCAAGTCCTAAGGACTGATGAAGCCTCTTGGACGAGAAGTGAAACGTCTTTGAAAAACTCAAAAAGTTCTTGAAAAGTTCTAAGTTCTTAGAACTTGTTTGAGTTTCTCAAAGACGAGCGGTGAAACGTCTTCGAGAAACCCCAGAAAGTCCAGATGCTGTGATTGAAACCGTGAGGACAACTGTGGCCTGGCTGACTGAGAATCTTCACAGACCTTTAAATTGTTCTCTGAGACATGTTTCTTTTGTAGAATAGTCAGAGTTTGCAGTTGCATGTGATTATTGCAAATATGCACAACAGGATGCACAATTGCAAGAATATTTTACAGAGAAAATTTAGTCAGAAAGAAGCTCTGACTGCAGCTAGCCTAAAATAAATCAGTGAACCCTGCATTATTTACCCCACAGATGTTTGAAATGTGTGACTCTATGACAGAGGAATAACTAGTGTCCACATCTGGTTGTCAATATAGTTGCTGATCTGTTGGTTTTAGCTTCTCTGTGGGATTTTGTAATCCAGATCTTCTGACTCTGCGTCTGCCTCCATGTGTTTACAGACCTGGAATTCATATGCAAAAGGAAAAAACTCCTCTTCGTCATGTGCTGTCTTAACCTGAGAGCTGCTGGGATCACCGGAGAGGCTCACCATGACAACAGCCACAGGCGCTGAGGTCACTTCCTGCAAACTTCATCTGGAGCTTCCTGTTCTGACCCCACAGCGGGTTATGTTTTATTCACAGGACAACCATCGATCTCCCGGCCAGCAGCTGTCCGACAGTGGGCTCCACGTGCAGGGCTTTGGTTTCAGCCTCATCACACTTTCATGAGGACCTGCAGGCGGCGGAGCTCCTCGAGACGCCGGGAGCTGGTCCCATCCTGGTGTTTTATCAGCTTAACGGTGCCCAGACAGTCCGACTGGACTAAAGCTTTGGCATTTCTTCATCTGCCAACAGTATGAATTCATTCACTTTGGTTTTTCCATAATTTATGCATCAGATGAGGGCGGAGGAGATCGAGGGGCTGATAGGAAAATACCTGCACTAATGAAGTCTGTGCTCACTGCTGAGGCCGAGACTTAAACAAGGATCTGCTCATCAGAGAGCAACCTGATCTCCAGCACACATACTTTCAATTAGGTAGGAACATATGCAGCATACGATCACTCTGAGCTCCACACTTTCCATTTTAAAGAGACAGAATCGAGCTCACCTCACTCCTGGTAAACAGCAGAGGCACTTCTATCACCGGCCGCAGGACCGCGTGCAGATATTCCACCAGGATGGCTTGAAACGGAGGGAGAACACAGCGTTAGCAGCAGCTCACGGCATTTTAAAACCAAATGCATCATGAAGGGAACCACACCTGCTGAGTAGACGAGTGAAACCGGCAGATTTATCATCGGCCTGTTGTGGCCGAGCTTCTCAAACTGAAATACAACAAAGGGAATTAGAGTCAGACTACTGTCAACCAGACTCCAGTCAGATCTACGAGTCTGTGTTTTTCATACTGCCAACAAATCCTGGGCGATTTTTGCTTCTGTCACATTTTATGTCACTGTGAGCTCATTTTGACTGCTGTTTAACATCCAGCACCTCAATGGAAACAATCATGAAGAAGTAAAGAACTCACAATGTCCTAAATCATTAAAAGTGAAAAAAAAGTTGAATTTGTTTGAGTTTGTTTCCATACTCGTCTGCTGTCTGCTCTGTGAACACACAGCCTGCAGTTCAACCCAGTTTGGCCAGAAAAGTCTCTGCATTGTTTTATTTGACCGTTGGTTGCAGCTGAGTCACTAATATATTTATAATTGTGATAAACTGAGCAGATTTTTTTGTTTTTCACAGAATCTGGTCCAAGCAAACACTTCATTTTTGACAGATTGTTAAATGACACATACAAAATAAAAAACTTTAATTAAGAACACAGTTTGAAACTTAAATCTGGTTTGTTTTCTTGATAAAATAGCACACCCACCATGGCCACAGCCTGAGCTGGAAACTAGATTTTCAAGCTAGGAGGATGTTCCTGGATGTCAAACTAAAGGAAATACCAGGCTGCTGATATTTCTCTGGTTATCTGTTTCCTCCATTCCATTATAAAGGTTCCTTGTACTTCCACCATTAGACGTTCCACAGATCGGTTGAGTTCGACCTGATTCACTAAACAATGTTGATAAAAGCCATTTTTGTTTTGAATTCTTATCATTCGGCTGCTGGTAACCCTCCATATGTATCAATCCTCTGGACGCCAAAAGAATGTTGGTTTAAAAGCCGTACTATAGTTAAACAAAACTAAATTTTCAACAAATTAGACAGTTTATCAGAACCAGAAAATGCAAAAACAGAAATTTTGCTGGATTTTTAGCTCTTCAGTTATGAACATTACAACTTACCACATTGGACATTTGGTTGCTTCTGGAAAATTCACTACATTTAAGCTAAAATCACAATATTTCTCTGAAATCTGTTTATTCAACATGTCTCTTAAAAAAATCGCCAAACAACCAATGTTTGCTTTAGGCAGATTCTGTAAAAAACAAAAATTCTGTGATCCTTGATGCAACCAAAAAGCTAACGGTGACTCTGCTGTGATTCACAGGCAAGGGAGGAAAATTCAGAGACTTTTGGCTGAGCTGGACTGAACTGCAGGCTGTGTAGAAACAATATTACCACTACAGTGGCGTTCCTGGATGTCTGATGTCAAACTTAAAGGAACACCAGGCTGATGAAAGGCCTCTTCATCACAGTTTTCTCTTGGATTTCTGCTCTAATTATTTTTAAATTGCCAAAATAAATAAAACATTAAAATTAACAAGGCGTTCAGCCACCTCATAGTTCCTGCTTTCTTCTCCCTTTATGTCGTCTGCAGCCTCAACAGGTTAAAAATACATAGTTTTGTTTCCTGAAGCAGCTGGACACAGTTTTATTTTAAGCAAATGCTAATCGAAGGAGATTTGTTGGGGATGTTTCAAGCTGCAGATAAATAAACTACATTCCTCATAATGCAGGAACATGTCAGTCAGTACTAGTGTGGACTGAGCGACACTGACGACACTTGTCGGTCATTAAAATGGTCCTTTCTGATGTTTTTGTAGAATCTGATGACACAAAGAAACACACAGTTTGCTTTCGACTCACCAAAGGCGTCAACCACTCAAAGAGATTGACTGAAACTCCGTCGTTAATGAAGTAGGCCTGTCCACTCTGCAAAGGAGACGGACACGTTAAAGAGGAAACATCTGGTTCTGTCTGAATTTAAACCCTAAAGCTGTTGGATCAGGACCAAAGGGACACATCAGCTTCAGTCTGAGGGCCTGTATTTCAGTATCCTCAGGTCCTGGTGGGGTTCAGTCATGAATCAGTGGATTTGGACTCACAGCAACGCAGCTCTTCTTCAGAGTAAGAGCTTCAGCTGCCAGTTGGTGGGCCAGGACCAAGTTGTCTACATGGACCCAGTTCATCCGGGCCTCTGGGTCACCGAACCTGAAACTGAAGAGCCGGCGCTCCACGTTCACCTGACCAGAGACAAAGAACCGTGAGAAGAAGAACCTTAAAGGTCCCTCTGACTGCTGTTGGGTGTGTTCTAGTCTGTGTTTTCTGATAATAAATGTAAGCTCAGCTTGTTCCAGATGTTCTGGTGGGATTTCAGATCATGCATATCAAACATCTACAGGTTTGTTTGCTACCTTCAAAACAAATATTGGCTTTAATTCATGCAAACGTGATTAAAAAATCTATTTGCAGAGAGTCTAATAGTAGTTCTTCTGTGTTTTGAAAACTTGGGTCCCGATAAGCAGCTATATATATGCTAAATCTAATATTTTAGCTCCTCTGAGCAGTTTAAGGTTCTGCAATCACATCCAAACCAACGTTAAGCCAACTCCGACTAAACGAATTGAGTATTTGCTCCATAAGACTAACTATTTCATCACTATGACTTCATTTATCAGGTAAAACAAGCCAAGAGACCCTGTTCTAAGTGCTGATGTGGGGCTTTCACACAGTATTTCACTTATTTTTATCGACTATAAAACATTATTTTGAACTTTTTCTTGGATTATTCCTATTTTTCAGGGTTTACTCTCGACAGACTTTCAAAGAAAAAGGAATTAAAATCACAAAAATCCGTTTAGACCAGATAATATTTGCGTTTTTGGTAAAATATTGAAGCATTACGACTACATCTGCACCTGCAAGTGTGTAATCGTAATTATAGAGTGATATAACATACATGTATCAAGGTATCAAGGTATCAAGGAATCTTTATTATCCCCGTGGGGCAAATCCTTCTACAGCCTGCAGATCCAAAATCATCAATCACAACAAACACGAAGCACAGACACCAACAGGAAGAAGTAAAAAAATAGGACAAACAGATTAGTAAATCACTTGTTTAACAGGGCAATAGCAGCAGGGACAAAAGAATGTTTGAGCCGATTTGTGCTGCACCTTGGCAGGATGTACCTGCGGCCTGACGGAAGCAGCACAAACTCACCAGCCAAGGGGTGGCTCTGGTCATCAAGGAGTGAGTGGGCCTTATTTAGGGTTCTGAGCCCATGTACATCACAGAGATTGTTGAGGTTAATACCTGCGATTTTGCTGCATACTCTCACTATACCCTGTAATTTGTTTTTGTTTTTAAGTGAAAGTAAGCTGTACCAGCAGATAAAAGAAAAGGTTAAAACAGACTCAATAAAACAAGAATAAAACATTTTCATAAAAGTACTATCAACGTTAAAACTCTGCAATTTCCTATAAAAATACATGCGTTGATACGCCTTCTTACACACAGCCTCAACATGAAAGTCGAAGGACAGCTTGTCATCTATGATAGTGCTGAGATATTTATACGTCTGGACCCGCTGAACGGTTTGATCCGCAATGACAAGAGCAGGGAGAACCGACTGGTGCTTCCTAAAGTCAATAAACATTTCTTTTGTCTTAGACACGTTAATGTGCATAAGAGATGTGGAACACCAGTCGATGAATTCCTTCAAAATAGGGCCGTGGTCAGGGTCATCACTACTCAGCAAGGACACAATCACTGAGTCATCCGCAAATTTCAAAATGTGGCGCCCCGCATGTTGGCTACGGCATTCGTTCGTATATAAAACAAACAATAAGGGAGATAGGACACAGCCCTGGGGTGATCCAGTGGAGGAGACGAGGGTGTCTGACAAAACACCATTGACCCTCACACGTTGTGGTCTTTCTGTTAAAAAATCCATTAGCCAAGCTATTAGACCAGGATCAATGCAATGGCAGTCCCTTAATCTTTCTGCTAAAATGTGTGGCTGTATACAGTTAAAAGCAGATGAAAAGTCAATAAATAAAAGACGGGCAAAAGTCTTGTTTCCCTCAAGATGAGTTAAAATAAGATTTAAAAGGGTGGCTAAAGCATCTTCAACACCTCTGCCTGCTCTGTAAGCGAACTGCAGTGGGTCCAGGTTCTCTTGAACACAGGTCATAAGCCTCTCCTTTACAATTTTTTCAAAAGACTTCATAACAAGAGAAGTTAAAGCCCCGGGTCTAAAATCATTTAGGGCTTTGGGGGATGCAGACTTGGGAACTGGAACAATAGTGGAATTCTTCCAAATTGTCGGGACCATATGAAGTTGGAGGGACATTGAAAAAATGAAAGTAAATATGTCTGCCAACTGATCAGCACAATTCTTAAGAACACGCCCTCCAATGCCATCTGGGCCAGGGCTTTTCCTTTCCTTAATTCCACGGAAAATTTTACACACCTTGCTCCTGTCAACAACATTATTCTGTGAGGGGCCCGCATTTTTAAAAGCTGACAATTTCTCACTTCGGCTTATTCCTCTTCAGGACGGATTTGTAAGACGGAACCAAATAAACCATATTATGATCGGACATACCGAGTGGAGGTCTGCTGAGAGACTTATATGCTCCTTTTATGGATCCAAAACAGAGGTCCAGACACTTTGCATGTCGAGTGGGACACGTCACATATTGGTAAAAATTACCCAAGGACATTGATGGTTTGCAGTGATTAAAATCACCCAAAATAAAGTTCGGTGCATCCGGCGCTAACCCCTGCAGCCGCTGCACTGTTTTTAGCAGAGCCTGAGTTGCTGCATCAGCGTTAGCCTTCGGGTGGACATAAACAACAGTAATAAATAACTGTGGAAATTCCCTAGGAGGATAAAACGGGCGCAGGGATACAGATAATAGTTCAATGTCTTTGGTGCACAGTGTCTTCCTGACAATCACCGAATTACACCAGTTTTTATTGACGTAGAGACACACATGTATGTCACATTTCCTCTATTAAACTGCTGCTATGTTCATTTTTTGGACAACATGTGTCATCTAAACATTTTTCTAACTGCAGACTGAATATTAAAAGTCAGAACCAAACCCGTGCGGCCTTTCAGCAGCTGCACTGAAGGAAAAACGCTGTAACCGGATGCCGGTGGAGCTCCATCAATAATGTAAAGCCTTCAGACAGGAACGTTCTGCCAGGGAGGCTTCAGACTCGGCAAGATGTGCATTTATTTCCAGTGGAGCAGAACTAGTTCCTCACCATCACTCTGTGGAGGTGCCTCCTCTCTTCTGGACCGTAGATGCCGCAGGGTCGAAGGACACAGGTCCGCAGGAGTCCTCCACCTTCAGGGACAGGATCAGACCTCAGTGAATCATGTCTGGACGTTTCAGTGAAACCACATGAGGAGCAAACTGCAGACATGTTCACATCTTCTACTAAGATCAAAGTTCTACTACTACAAATATGTCAAAATTACCACTGAAAGTTCAGTAAAGGTCCTGCATTCAGTCTGAGGTAGAACCACAGAGGCTTCATCAAATCTACACATGCTTTAGGGAACTAAAGTAGAAGTTATGTTTGTTTTAGAGAGGTTTAGACTGTGTTTTAATTGTAATTTTATTGGATTGTTCCTTTTATTTCACAGATTTTCTTGTACTTTTTGATTTTTTTTAAAAAAAGATTGTGTTGTTTAAAAATACAGGAAAGTCTGTCAAATAAAAAGGACACTACGAAAAATTTGCTGCTCATCTTTGCAGATTTTCAGTTTTATTTTATCTTGGATGATCAAATTCATTGTGCATTTTTTGATATACATTTTTACATTTCTAATATAAAATAAAACAGAAAATCTGCAAAGATGAGCAACAGAGAAAGAACACATTCTTCACAAATTTACCACAATTTTTGAAATACTTTTTATTTTACAGATTTCCCTGTGTTTTTGAAATAAAATGTAACATTAATTTATTTTTAAATTCAGGAAAATCTGTTAAAAAAAAGGAAAAATATTTCAGAAATTATGATCATTTTAAATGACGGGTTCCTCTTGTGGTTTCTCATCTTTGCAGATTTTAAATTTCATTTTATATTGGATGTGTAAATTCACTGTGTAGTTTTTTAAGACATAGGCAGACTAACAAATTTTTTTCATAAATTATCACAATTTCCTGAATGTACATTCCAAAGGAATCATTGGTAAAAATTTATGCTGTTATTATTTCTTGCAATATGGAACCACTTGCTTGTGTCAGAGAAAAGTGGGAGGAGGAGTTTGCAACTGTAATATCTTTAGATGTTTGGCAATCTGTGATAAATAATATTTATTCATCGTCAATTTGTTTGAGGCATAGAATAATTCAGTTCAAAGTTGTTCATAGATTGCATTGGTCTAAAGTGAAACTGGCAAAATTTAAACCAGATATTGATCCTAACTGCGATCGTTGTGAAACTGTGCCAACAACACTATCTCATATGTTTTGGTCTTGTTCAAAATTGACACAATTCTGGCAGTCTATATTTAAATTTCTATCTGATGCATTTGGGATCAATGTCGAACCTGAGGCCTTAATTGCAATATTTGGCATTGTACCGCAATTTTCTAATTTTAATCAAAGACATAAAGATATGATTGCCTTTGCTACACTTATTGCTCGAAGGGTTATACTGCTTAAATGAAAAGATAAACATCCTCCGTCTTTTAAATCATGGTTTGTTGATCTTTTACATCATTTAAAACTGAAGAAAATAAGATTTTCTACAAGAGGCTGTGCCAATAGGTTTTTCAATATCTAGCAACCTATCTTGGATCAGATTAAAGAGGTGGATCCCTCACTTATCTTACAGGAGTAACATTTTATTTATCTGTATTTTTTTTGTCCTTTTTTATGGTGCAACAGGGTGGGATTGTTCTTGGGAGGGGGGCAAAAAAGGAAAAAAGATGACTATTTTATTATTTTTTTGTTACATTGTATCTGATTGAACTTTCAATTTTTTAAAAAAACTTTTGTTAAAAAAAATTATCACAATTTCCTAAACATCTCTTTTTTTTCAATAGATAAAACTGGTCCATTCAGGTTTAACACTGCAAACTGTCATTTGAACTGTAAACAGAAAAGCAATGATTGGGTCTGTAATTAAAATGGATTGACTTGTGAAATGTGAAGTGTCTCATAAAACAACAGATATTTTCACAACAAATACAGGTATTTTAATTCTATAAATCATTTAGCATTATAGCGCCAACTATATATCCTCTATTTTTATATGTTAGAGGTAACTGAATTCTGTTTGCACATGTCAATCTTCTCTGTTAAACATTCAAAAGCCAAAAAAATGCACATTTTATCTAAACTTAAGGCTGGACGATGCATTTTAAACATAGAAAATTACTGTATTTTTATTAAATTGCTATTTTATTTTACAGTATCTTGGTGGTGCTGTAGCTGCCACTATATCGCTTTATTTTTTCACATTTCTAAAATATTTTTCATGGTCTATCATGTATTTTACAGTGAAATTTTAACCTAAGATGCTGATTCAGTAGCAGTTAACTGTTAACCTGCCGTATGTAATGCTCTAAGCTTAACTGAATCTATAAGGTGACGGTGTGATCGGTGTAACGTGACGCTGAGAGGCTTCACACCTGTTAACGTAAAGAACGTGGTGGAACATAAAACCCACTTTGATGCATTAGAAGATTACCAGTCTGTTTATACGTGTGTGTGTGTGTGTGTGTGTGTGTGTTTGAGAGTCGCTGCTGCGGCTCTAAAATTAAACCATTGTTTCAAGTCTCCATGGCAACCGTCTCCTCAGAACGCAGCATGGCTCTGAGCCGATTCCTCACCTTTCAGTGAGCATCCGTTGGCCGAGACGACCATCTGCTCCGCAATCGCTTTGGTTCTGGAGTAGTGGTCAATGTGCTGGAACAGACACAAGCACACGACGTAGGACATCTCAGATACCTTCACAGAGCAGCATGAATCTATGAGGAAGCTGTATTCATGCTCCACTCACCACGTCAGGAGGCACATATGGCACCGAGGCCTCGTCGCCATCCTCGATTGGTTTCCCTGCAAACACCACGTTGATGGTGCTGGTGTAGACCAGCCTGGGGATGCTCCTCTCCTTACACACTAAAGACAGGAGGAACATCTGTTATGGTCTGTGAAGATTCTCAGTCATCCAGGTCATGGCTATCCTTTCATTCGTAGCATCTGGACTTGCTTGAGTCCCTTGAAGACATTTCACTTCCCATCTTGGCCGAGAGGTGAAATGTCTTCCACGAACTTAATCAAGTCCAGATGCTAAGATTGAAACTACGAGGGTTTTAAAGTGTTCTCTCACCATCCGATCCTTCCTGTTGTTAAATGACATTTAAATAAATCGTGAATGCATGTGTGAGCCTCTTTAAGTTCAGGACTTTTTACCATTTATGACATTATTGGTTCCTCCAACGTTGACCGACTCCACCTGTTCTTTCCTCAGCTGGAAGCCGGAAAAGAGAAGAGAAAGGATGCAGCTTGGATGAATAGTTTCTCAGGCATGCAAGCAACAAAAGACGAAGGTGTGAGACGGTTGCTCTGTTTGTCTAACTGCAGAAGGTTTCAGCAGAACCAAAAACGTTCAATGAGCATGATGCTGAAATACTTATTTAAACCTTCTGTATTTGAGAAAAGAGTTCATTTTACGATATGAACTTGTAAAATGAACTCTTTTCATTTTACGAATGAAAAGTTTTAGAAAAGAAGTGTATCTCCTCCACTAAAACTGGAGAAGATACACAGGTCTGTGAAAGCATCTTCTTACATTTTCTGATAACAGTGCCCCCTAGAGGTCGGAGTAATTATGGCGAGAATGTAGGAGCAAGTAGGAGCAGAGATGGGGTGGATGGAGGGGTTAACAAAACACAGGACTTTACCAGAGGAGGTTGATGTTTCGAACTAAAAGTCAGAGCCGGCTCTACCCAGTGTGGCGTCCTAGATGAGATTTTATATGGTGCCCTCCTCCATCAGCGATTTACATAGGCTTACGAGAGAAATGGAATAGCATTGTTTTGTAGTGATATTAATTGGACATTGCTGTACATTTGAATCATTGTGAGCATTTCTGTTTTAAGAGTTAACAGTAATAACTAGTTTTAATAGAATTATACTCAAGGTGAAATTATTCCCGATTTTGTGGCGCCCCCTGGAGGCCACAGCGCCCTTAGCGTTTGCCTATATTGGGTGAGCCGGCTCTGTTTATACCTTGTGTTTGAGAAAAGAGCAACAGTGGCAATTATTTATTGATAAATTAACGCTTAAATGGGTCTCATCCCCCTAGAGGCTAGAGTGATTATGGCGAGAACACAGGAGGAACTAGGAGTAGAGCTGGGGTGGATGGAGGGGTTAATAAAACAACAGAGGAGACTCATGTTTCCAACTAAAAGTCAACCTTTCTTCTGACTTTGTGTTCTTCAGTGACACCACAGCTCCATTATTTAACCCTAACTAGTGTGTTTTTGTCTTTAAAGTAAGAGGAGCTATATCTGTTCTGTATTTCAACTGGCATTGCTAACTCTGAAATGCTCCGACAATTCGCACTGAGAAATTACCAACAAATAAACCCGTTGTTCCAGTCGGAGGACTCTGCTAAGATAATTACCAACATGTTATTGGCCTGTTAGTGTAAGCGTCTGTCTGAATCTCAACATAAAACGAGGCTCCGCAGAAGGTTTAAATGACTGAAACGTGACCGATGACGAGTCGTCACCTGTTCTGGTCCGGACATGCCGTAGGACGCTGTGTGGAATATACAGTCAGCCCCTTCACACACTTTATAGAGCGAGGAATAATCCCGAATGTCGCTCTGCAGGAAAAGCACAAGAAGTTGAATCAGACGCAGCCCTGAGAGGAGACAGATACTCATTCTTTTTACACTTTTAACACATAACAGCTGTTTTCTCTCTGAGGGGTAAGGCAGTAACCAGTGGTTGAAGCAGTAACCCCTGAGAGGACAGTTATAATTAAGGTGAGTGAGCCGGTGAAACCTGAATCATGTCTCCGCCCGCCGTGACCCAGGCAGCAGCTGGCGCTCCGAGACAGATCACTCACCTGAGTCTGACTCTGGCCGGCGTGCAGTGACGCAAAGGAAACGCCAGAGTTGATTTTCAGGTCTGCACTGAGCCGTGTGAGTTATGGCGCATCAACTATTTATCTGATGCCACTTACAGAAGCAGCACCTGTAGCTGCTGGGAGATGTTCACAACGCTTTTCTTTCACACTCAAAGCTTTGGTTATATGCAAAAATAAACAAAGTGTGAAGTTCACAAGTTTAGAATAGCAACTAGAAAACTGAGCTGTGCACTGCTTTGGAGAGTTAGTTAAGAGTTAATTGTGAAATAGATGATTAATGAGGCTGTTTCTTTAAACAAACTGAAGGTGGATTTTCGGCTTATTAAATTATCTGAAGCTGTAACTTTGGCAGGTTAGTTCACCAAAGGCAGCTTTTGGAGCTTCATTGACAGCGGCTCTCTATCATGTGTCAGGTTCTGATGTTATGGTGCAAAATGCAGTAAGACAGAGCTTTCCCTCTCTGACTGGATCTCCTCTACTGCTGTCACAGTGTCGTCTGCTGCATAATGTTCTTCTTCAGGGAGAAAATATATTGAAAATGGCATCAAATGTGAAACTAGCAGGAGATGCAGGGTGCAGCCTCAGACCTGATAGAAGACGGCTCCATCAGGGATTTCCCAGGGAGGCCTGTTCAAGTCCAGCAGGACCACCGACAGCCCCTGACCCAGCAGCTCCTTGCCCAGCCTGAAGCCGAAGTATCCCCCTCCCCCCGTCACCACCACCTTCCCCCTGGAGGCGCCCTGGCCCAGCGCCGCCTCCTCCCCCAGTCTGGAGGCCAAGCACTCGGGGTTGCTGCATGTGGCCGCTGTGGCCCCGCTGACCCGGTGCCGTACTGCCGGGCTGGAGGCGACTGCTGGCGCCGGGTGGTTGACCCACGGCTGGTGGGTGAGGTGGGGGAGGTTGTGCATGTGGTGTCCGCCGGCCTGCAGGCGACAAAGGGGGGCGGTGTGGCAGGGAAGCTGCTTCACCCGGTACAGAGGGCCTCCAGTCTCACTCATGTTGGGACCACACAGCTCCATAGATGATCTGCTGGGCTGCAGGAGGACAGACGGACAGAGATAAACTGGCTGCACGACTCATTTTATACACATTTAGCAGAACTTTAGCCTTTTGCATCTCCATCAGGGTTAAAACATGACCTGGACTCATGGGCGGATCTACCAGGGTGGCATAGGGTGGCAAATGTCACCCTAAATGAAAGCCTTGCTACCCCTGCTGCCACCCCAGTTGGCAGCAATGAATTAAAAGAAAAGTTATGGAGAATTTAACATCTACGAGCGCGAATTTCCTTTTTTTTTTTGTCTGCATTTATACTCATCGTTTAACACCACGCAATGGAGTCAACTTTAATGAGATCAATGCATATTTTAGTCTTGCAGCAAAATATATTAATATTTAGTGCGTGTGCATGACCATCACCAGCCCCCCCTGGGAGCTAAGCAGTCATTCTTTATTGAATTTTCCTATCATGAGCCAGAGGAGGCAGTGCTGCACTTCAGTGAATTTTTTTGGGGGGGGATAAGGATATGGCGAGACAAGACGAACAGGGAGGGAGGGTACAGACAGGCAGTGCTATATGAATCCTATAAGAGTGCTGTATCATGCCGTGTTATTCCCAACAACCGATCCCACATCTGAAAACTGGAAACAAATAATCAACACAGAAACAAATTGGACACCAGAAGTCTTGTCAGTATACAGGGTTAGGATGCCAGAGGACAGGAGTAAATAAAGAATGTGTAGAGGGTGTGAGTTTTATGTAAAGTCTGAAGAGTGACTCCGCACAATCTGGCGGGTCCCATCAGTTCTCAGCAAGGGGACTCGGCAGGAGTTGGTAAGCCCTGAACAAACACGCATGTGTGTCAAAGCCCAGAGTGACTACCACGAGTCAGCAGGGCCATGCCGGCCAAGCGCCCCCACACCCCAGGCTGGGGAGCATCCAGGAGGCATCACCCACAGGACCACCCGGGCCACAGACAAGCACACGGACCCAGAGACCAAGAGGAGGCAGCAACCGACACCCCTGGGGGGTGCAAATATTGACCAGAAATGTTTAAAGAATTCAGCAGGGACACCATCAGGACCAGGTGCCTTGCCTGCTGGCATACTGTCTAATGCACATCACAAATCACTGATAGTCAATGGAGCGTCCAAGGTGTCTCTGCTTTCAGTTGTTAGTTCTGGCACGTTTAAATTGTTTAGAAAATTGTGAATATCTTCTTCGTTTGGGTTAACTGCAGCTGAATATAAATTATGATAATAGCTGTAAAAGATCTGATTAATTTCTTGGGGTGATTGAGTATAATTGCCAGTGGGATCCTGGATTGCTGTTATGAGGGATTTTTCTTTGTTGCGTTGGAGTTGTTAAAACATGACCTGGACTCATGGGCGGATCTACCGGGGTGGCATAGGGTGGCAAATGCAACCCTAAATAAAAGCCTTGCCACCCCTGCTGCCACCCCAGCCTCCCCAGGAAAGTCTATTCCAGGGTACTGGAGAGGAGGATCCGGCCGATAGTTGAACCTCGGATAAGACACCCTTAATAAAAGCCTTGCCACCCCTGCTGCCACCCCAATTGGCAGCAATGAATTAAAAGAAAAGTTATGGAGAATTTAACATCTACGAGTGCGAATTTCCAAAGTCCGACTGCAGTGAATGCAACGCGAGATAACGCCAGAGAGGCAAGGAGGGATCGGTACCGAGACCCGGTACTAAAAGAGCCTCGGGGCGAAATTTTTCAAAACCAGAGGATGGATAACCTCTGACGGTAACGGTTCGGTTAACGGCACTTTAGAATGTAGGAAGAATATTATTTAGCGTATTTCCTCACTGTTCTTTATAAGAAGATGAAGACATGCGTCTATAAGGCATTGTCCCTCTAGATCCAGAAGTGAATGCTGCCTGTCGGAGCGGCTCTCTGTCACTCACCTGCAGCGTTAGGATGGAGGAGACAACTAAACATCCAAAGTGAGGTTACACTTCAGTATGACTGACACAGACAATGCTGGTTGCCACCAGTGCAGCAAGTTGTTTGAATGCAAGGATGGAAACAAAAGCAATCAGAAACATCTTGCTAAAGTCCATCACATACAAAGTTCAGACAGCCTAAATCACAGCTTGTCCCTTGTTAACCAGATATGGTATCTATGCTAGTGGCACTGAGCCCACATGCAAAGTTAGCTGAATGACATGAACATGAGCTGGGGACTTCAACGCTCACATGGGCAACGACAGTGAGACCTGGAAGGGGGTGACTGGGAGGAACGGCCTCCCTGATCTGAACCCGAGCAGTGTTCTGTTATTGGACTTCTGTGCTAGTTACAGCTTGTCCATAACGAACACCATGTTCGAGTACAGGGGTGTCCACAAGTGCACGTGGCACCAGGACACCCTAGGCCGGAGGTCGATGATCGACTTTGTAGTTGAGTCATCTGATCTCCGGCCGCGTGTGTTGGACACTCGGATGAAGAGAGGGGCAGAGCTGTCAACTGATCACCACCTGGTGGTGAGTTGGATGCGCTAGCGAGGGAGGAAGCCGGACAGACTCGGCAGGCCCAAACGTGTTGTGAGGGTCTGTTGGGAACGTCTGACGGAGCCCTCTGTCAGTACGGTCTTCAACTCCCACCTCCGGGAGAACTTCTCTCAGATCCCGGGGGACGCTGGAGACATTGAGTCCGAGTGGACCATGTTCTCCACTTCCATTGTCGAAGCTGCTGCTCGGAGCTGTGGTCGCAGGTAGAGCTGGGTATTGATTCAGATTTCCCAAATCGATTCGATTCGATTCGATTCGATTCGCGATTCAATTCGATTTTCAATTTGGTTATGCATATTTCAGTCACAGTACCAATTTTACTTGAATATGGAAGAGATTCTCAGAGAACAAATGCTGTAAGTAGTAGAAACTAACTTTAACTTGGTGCACTATTTAAGATAATGTTTACATTAAGAATTGAGCCCAAAGCAGTTCCATTAATTGTGTAATTTCTATTAGACATGACCTGACTAAAACAAAAATGTAATGATTTAAATCCAATCAAATCACAAGGCAGTGTAAATAAGGAGGCTACAAACGCACTACACTGAGGACGTTCACTTTGCTGCCTGTGACTCTCACACAGCTTTGGTTTTTGTGCAGTATGTTGCAGTAAACTGTCCATCATCTCCACTGTGCTGTTCCACTGTGTCACCACGTCAACCAGCTGATGTCCAGACAGGCCCAGTAACCTTTGCTTCTCTTTAGCTTGTGGTTTGCCGTGATGCTACGATTTAAAAAATGATGCGATGTGCCTCATTCTGCCGAGCAGGCGAGCAACAGCTGGGACTCTGAGAGCTGCTTACGAAGCTAAACTGAGTATGTGTGTGAAACAGCCGAGGTGCAACAGGTCCGTCATTTCCACAGCACTGACAATATTCGCAGCATTGTCCGTTACGATGGCTGGATTTTTGTCAGCTCCCATTCTACTATCGCTTTGAACAACAGTTCACATAAATGACTCGCCGTGTGGCTGGTTTCAACTGCGCGTTGGATGTCCGACTGTCACAGGTTAAAGCGACTCTCTCTGCTGACTTAAGCGATGCTGCAATGCTGTGTTTCACATCTACATACATGTTTGAGACTGTCACTTCACTCAGCTGTTTCCGTGTCGGTATAACGTAGCGTGGCTCCAGAGTCTTCATAAGGCCGCGGAAACCATCATTTCAACAACGCTGTATGGTCCCATGTCCTTGCATATGAAAGTTGCGACCGTCTGGTTTAGTTTCTGGGCTCGTGGAGAGTTTGCTGGTAACTTACATACAAATGTTCTGGCTGTCCACGCAAGACTACTCGGCTTTAAACTGCATTACACACGGTAGAAAAGACGTATTAAATAATCGATTTTAAGAATTATGAATCGATATCGGGCCGTTCAAAGGAAAATCGATTAAAATCGATTAATCGATTATTTTAACCCAGCCCTAGTCGCAGGGTCTCTGGTGCCTGTCGTGGCGGCAACCCCCGAACCCGGTGGTGGACACCCAAAGTAAGGGATGCCGTCAAGCTGAAGAAGGAGCCCTATCGGGCGTTGTTAGCTCATAGGACTCCTGAGGCAGCTGACGGGTACCGGCAGGCCAGGCGTGCCGCAGCCCGGGCCGTTGTGGAGGCAAAAACTCAGGTCTGGGAGGAGTTCGGGGAGGCCATGGAGAAGGACTATCGGTCAGCCCCGAGGAAATTCTGGCAAATCATCCGGCGCCTCAGGAAGGGCAAACAGTGCTTCACCAACACTGTTTACAGTGGAGGTGGGGAGCTGTTGACTTCAACTGGGGATGTCGTCGGGCGGTGGAAGGAATACTTCGAGGATCTCCTCAATCCCGCCGTCACGTCTTCCATTGAGGAGGCAGAGGCTGATTGTTCAGAGGCGGACTCGCCCATCACCCGGGCTGAAGTCACCAAGGTGGTTGACAAGCTTCTCAGTGGCAGGGCTCCGGGGGTGGATGAGATTCGCCCTGAGTACCTCAAGTCTCTGGATGTGCAGGGACTGTCATGGCTGACACGACTCTGTAACATCACGTGGCGGTCGGGGACAGTGCCTCTGGACTGGCAGACCGGGGTGGTGGTCACTCTTTTCAAGAAGGGGGACCGGGGGGTGTGCTCCAACTACAGGGGGATCACACTCCTCAGCTTCCCAAGGAAAGTCAATTCCAGGGTACTGGAGAGGAGGATCCGGCCAATAGTTGAACCTCAGATAAGACACCCTTAATGAAAGCCTTGCCACCCCTGCTGCCACCCCAGTTGGCAGCAATGAATTAAAAGAAAAGTTATGGAGAATTTAACATCTACGAGTGCGAATTTCCAAAGTCCGACTGCAGTGAATGCAGCGCGAGATAACGCCAGAGAGGCAAGGAGGGATCGGTACCGAGACCCGGTACTAAACGAGCCTTGGGGCGAAATTTTTCAAAACCGGAGGATGGATAACCTCTGACGGTAACGGTTCTGTTAACGGCACTTTAGAATTTAGGAAGAATATTATTTAGCGTATTTCCTCACTGTTCTTTATAAGAAGATGAAGACATGCGTCTATAAGGCATTGTCCCTCTAGATCCAGAAGTGAATGCTGCCTGTCGGAGCGGCTCTCTGTCACTCACCTGCAGCGTTAAGATGGAGGAGACAACTAAACATCCAAATTGAGGTTACACTTCAGTAGGACTGACACAGACAATGCTGGTTGCCACCAGTGCAGCACGTTGTTTGAATGCAAGGATGGAAACAACAGCAATCAGAAACATCTTGCTAAAGTCCATCACATACAAAGTTCAGACAGCCTAAATCACAGCTTGTCCCTTGTTAACCAGATATGGTATCTTTGCTAGTGGCACTGAGCCCACATGCAAAGTTAGCTGAATGACATGAACATGAGCTGGGGACTTCAACGCTCACGTGGGCAACGACAGTGAGACCTGGAAGGGGGTGACTGGGAGGAACGGCCTCCCTGATCTGAACCCGAGCGGTGTTCTGTTATTGGATTTCTGTGCTAGTTACAGCTTGTCCATAACGAACACCATGTTCGAGCACAGGGGTGTCCACAAGTGGATCCAGGAGGAACAATGCGGTTTTCGTCCCGGTCGTGGAACACTGGACCAGCTCTACACTCTCCATTGGGTGCTCGAGGGTTCATGGGAGTTTGCCCAACCAGTCCACATGTGCTTTGTGGATTTGGAGAAGGCATTCGACCGTGTCCCTTGTGGCGTCCTGTGGGAGGTGCTCCAGGAGTATGGGGTCCGGGGCCCTTTGCTAAGGGCAGATCAGTCCCTGTACGACCGGAGCAGGAGTCTGGTTCGCATTTCCAGCAGTAAGTCGAACCTGTTCCCGGTGAGCGTTGGACTCCGGCAGGGCTGCCCTTTGTCACCGGTTCTGTTCATAATTTTTATGGACAGAATTTCTAGGCGCAGCCAGGGGCCGGAGGGGGTCCGGTTTGGGGACCGCGGGATCTCGTCTCTGCTTTCTGTGGATGATGTGGTCCTGTTGGCTTCATCGAACCTGGACCTCCAGCGTGCACTGGGGCGGTTTGCAGCCGAGTGCGAAGTGACTGGGATGAGGATTAGCACCTCAAAATCTGAGGCCATGTTTCTCGACCGGAAAAAGGTGGCTTGCCCTCTCCGAGTCGGTGGAGAGATCCTACCCCAAGTGGAGGAGTTTAAGTATCTCGGGGTCTTGTTCACGAGTGAGGGGAGGATGGAGCGTGAGACTGACAGGCGGATCGGCACAGCGTCCACAATCATGCGGTCGCTGTACCGGTCCGTCATGGTGAGTTAGGTGAGGAAGGAGCTAAGCCAAAAGGCAAGGCTCTGTATTTACCGGTCACTCTACGTTCCTACTCTCACCTATGGTCATGAGCTTTGGGTCATGACCGAAAGAACGAGGTCCCGGATACAAGCGGCTGAAATGAGTTTCCTCCGCAGGGTGGCTGGGCGCACCCTTCAAGATCAGGTGAGGAGCTCGGTCACCAGGGAGGAGCTCGGAGTAGAGCCGCTACTCCACATCGAGAGGGGTCAGTTGAGGTGGCTTGGACATCTGTTCCGGATGCCTTTGGGACGCCTCCCTGGGGAGGTGTTCTGGGCATGTCCCACGGGAAGGAGGCCAGCCCAGGGAACGCCTCGGGGTCCCACCGAAAGAACTGGAGGAGGTGTCTGGGGCGAGGGAAGTCTGGGCCTCTCTGCTTAGACTGCTGCCTCCGTGACCTGGCCCCGGATAAGTGGAAGATAATGGATGGATGGATGGATGGATGGATGGATGGATGGATGGATGGATGGATGGATGGATGTTCAGCTCTGCATGTGTTCATAAAGTCAGTCTGAAAGTCAGAGTATCATCCTAACTCGTTCAGAGTTAGTTTCACTCTCAGAGCTCAGAGCAGTGGAGGTTTAATCATTCTGGGGCTGCAGACAAACTCTGGTCTTTTTATTTTCAGTTCTTCCTTAACTGAATGTTGGTGTCAGTGGTAGCAGTACTTCAACTGTTTTCTTATCACACAGTGAAGATACTGTCAAAGTAAAAGAGCTGCATTTAATTTTTTGCTTAAAGTGATGAGTGAAAGAGGTTCTGTTAGGACAATGTACTGGCATTTACCTGATAGATTGAATTGATGAATGCACAAATTTAAAGATTCTGTGGCTTTTTTGTTGAAGTTGCAGCTACAATTAACCAGCCCACTTCTCCCTCTACTACCACAAGTCCAAGTCCAAGTCTAACCCAAACCCAAAGCCCCTTCACATTAACAGCTAGTGGGAGGAGGACAGAGGAGAGGGTGACTGAGTGTCACCGAGCTGTAACCAGGTTCATAGTGAAGACCTGCACCCTTTGATTGATATTTTTTTATAGTTTTTAAAAATGTTATTATAAAAAACTAAAAAAGAAGCATTGGTGTGTTAATTTAAACACAAGACACTTGTGCTAAAAAAAGATTCATACTCAATGAAGGACCTAGGGCCCCTAATCTGTCTCTATACCTACCAATGAGTAGTAGTGCGTAAGTAGACGTGCCGATAAAATCTTAACAATACCATCCCTGGCGACAAGAGACTGATTTGTTTAGAAAACTGAGTGGTGTGAAGTGAGGGAGCAAGGAGTCATGAGGAAAGGAGACATGGGAGGAAAGAGTTAAAAACTGATTAACTATCTATTAAGAAATGAAATGATAATGAAAGCACAGTGCTGGGATAGTTGCAGGGCTGATTTTGACATGATAAAAATCAGGTTGAAGAACATTATTTCACTATCTATACATCTAATGTTAGCTAGGTCTGACATTAGTTCTGTGTAAATTAGGCTACAAAAGCTAAAATTGATTCAACGTCTGTCAAGGAAACATTGTAAAGTTATTTTGAATTTTGAGTGAACAACTGAGCAAGGTAGATGGAGAAGATGAGATAGGAGAGACAAAAGAGGTGAAAGGAGAGAGAAAAGACGAAGACAAGGTGGAAGGAGAGAGAGAAGGGCAGCAGAAACATGACAGAGATAGAATACAAGGCCAAGGCGACCAGGGACAGGAGGAGGTGGGAGAACACCACCGCTGTAAAGATCTGGAGGAGGGAGAGCATCACCAAGATGAGGGCCTCATTATATTACATTATTATTGACCTCAGTACAGCTCAGTCCAGAGATCTTCATGGGTAAGTTTTTCTTTGGATAGATTCTTCTTGTACAGATGCTGCCTGCAACGCTGCCACTCTGACACAGTCAAAAACGGTTTCCTTCCCCTCTCACACACCTGCCACTCATCACCTGTCTCTCACCTTAATGCCTTGCCTGTGATAATGCCCCACCTAGTGTTACCATCCTTCTATCTTCTACTAAGTGAGATCACATTGTCTGGTCACTTATTTCTAATATGAACTGTTTCACATGAAACCTCAAATGCAAGACACTGACTGCATGAGATTAGGTTTGTCTGTATGAGTCTGTAAATGGCAGCCAGCGCCCTTTTGTAGTGTGTACATGCCATTTCTCATCAAACTGTGGTAACTGTGATTAAATTCAGTATATATACGTCTGCCATATGTTGCCACCCTTCAAAAATTCCTGCCCCCCTCTCGCCACCCCATAAATATTTTTCTAGATCCGCCCCTCCCTGGACTACAGCCTGCTTCATGTGAGAAACCTTTAACAGTATGTTGTATTTTATTGTCAGGTGTGTAAAATCTTCATCCTACAATAAATAAACTGTCAGACAAATGCAGCAGAAGACAAAGTACAATATTTCTCTCTGAATATAGAGGAGTGGAGGCTTAAAGTAGAATAACACAGAACAACTCTGAAGAAGCTCTTCAAAGTTGTACTTTAGTTATTGAATAAACGAACTCTCACTCATTTCTAAGTGAGTTCAACTCCTGAATATCAGTTCTGTAGCCCTCTCAGCTACAAGGTGCATTTAAATTTAAATAAATAACTTTGCATTCAACTGTTTGCTAATATTTTCCATCAGACACACTGTGAGCGTCTGTGTTTGTAATAAATCCTCCTGCAGGTTCTTTACCTTCCTCAGACATGTCAAATGCATTTTTTCTCCAGAGCCAAGGAGCTCCTAATGGACAAACAGATTCATCACCTGCTTTATTAGTTAACCTAAACTAGTTCAGCTCCTCTTAACCAGATCTTCACTCACCGTTCTACTGCTTTCGTCCTGTCACATCCATACCGGGGCCGCCTGGCTCCTAGAATAGTCCGGTCTGTACCTTTCCTCCCGGTCCCTCCCGGTGACTCACTTGCCACTCACCTGCCGATCGATTCTACCGTAGAGTCTGGACGCAGTGCGCACACGGGATCCGGGAGCGTCAGGTGGAAGGAAGAGCAGCTGCACCTCTTCACTTTCTTTTTTTTTTTTTACTTTAAATGAGTGGTTTGACTGCTTCTTCTGGGAGCTTCGGCGGTGGTTAAAGCAGTTTAAATCTCTGGTTGGGCCAATTAAAGCCCAAATTAAAGCCTTAATTACAGCTCTAATTAAAGCTCAGACCTTGTGGCCACATGAACTCTTGGTTGTTTCAGCTTTTTAACTTTGATCCTGCACCTTTATAAAACACTGTATCTCTAATTAACACAGCTCTAATTAGCTCTAATTAACAGGAGCAGAGCAGAGAGGGGGTCCAGGAGGCCAAACTAGTCCTGTTCTGAGGGATCACACTGCGGCTGCACCTGATTGGACGACGCTTCACTTCCTCTTCCTGAATATTGAACTGATCCAACATGGCGGCTCATTTTGAAGCTTTTAAGAGTTTTAATTTAAATTTTTCTGGAAGTCTGAAATTTGCATAAAGTAGCTGTGACCTCAGCGTTATGCAAATGTTGTCAAAATGCTACCAGAATGCATTGCAGGATTATTTTGTTATATTTATCATTATTGATTTAATCTGTCGATATTACACTGATGATTCCCAATTAAACCAGTAGAAACTAAATCTGTTAATCACAGCTAGTTTATCTTATTGATAAAAGAAATCTCTGGTAATAATGTTATAAATGTTAATGAATAAATCCACAGTTTCTACCAAGTTATAAATGTTAATAATAAGCATGAATGTAGGAGTTTTATTCCATGAAGTCTTCGTAAATGGACTGGACATATTAAAGACTTACAGCCGACTTTAAACGGTGAGAATCTAAATAAATCATTTTTCTGTTTATCTGCTGCTTTGGTCACAAACCGGTTTTGCACATTCGCTGGTTGAAGATGTAAAAATGCAAAAATGATCAAGAAGGAGTGCTATTAAATCAAATTATTCATGTGAAGTCAGCTGTGCATCAACAAAAATCTATATTCACGCTGTTTTTCTGCCACAAACAGACAAAATGTTCTGCTTAAACATATAAAGCAGCAGAAACTGGGGCTCTGAGGGGACGAATTTAAAGATTCAGCCCATCTGCTCATTTTTAACCCTTTAAAACCTTAAATTGTTGCATTTTGGGACGTTTTCTGTTTTTGATTTCACCTCCTCTTCGTCATGTTTAACGTGAATCTTCTTGCTGTGGAGGAAGCGGTCTCCAGGCGATCAGAGCTCAGGCGTCAGATGAAGATGCGTCTCTGACATGACAACAGGTAAACAGCCATGGCTTCCTGAGCCTGGCGTTTCAGGAGAGGACAGAAATAGAGGCTTCATGTTTTATTTAGCAGACAGCAGACAGACTGCCAAACCTGAGCTGACAGCTGAATGCACTGCACGTAATTAAAGAGGGGGAAAAGAAAGTCTTAAGCAGCTGCCAAACGACTGGAGCTCACTGCTGCGGAGGCAATGTGGAGATGAACCACAGCAGAAGATGGAATGAAAGTGCACTGTTTAATGTGTTGATCTCAGTCCACCTCAGACTGCCTTCAGTCTGACAGAGCTGCTGCATCTCAACAGAGGTCACGTTGTCACACACTGACTCACGCCTGCAGCTTCTGTTACCCACAATGCAAAGCTTCAGGTGTTTTCTGACTCTGTGGGTCATCTGGTAGCTTTTTATTGATCTATAAGGGGACATTTGCTCATAACAAGCCCCACCATGCAAAACAACTGATTTAAACTCTGCTGTGAAGTGGGCCATAAAACACCAACTAGATCCGTCTCTCCTCTGCTGCTCGTTTGTTACCTCGGCGCTCGGTGTGATAAAAGGCTTGAGTTACTCTCTCATTAAATGCTGCCCAGCACGCCCATGGATCACAGCCGGCAGGGAGCCGTCACCTCGTCTGACCTGCTGCAGCATTGAGGCGGGGAAGGAGAACCCTGCCAGGCCGAGGTGAACCTCGCTGGGAGGACCGGAAGGAGGAAGGAGGTTCCACTGCAACGAGGAGACAAAGTGAGCTGCAGGATGCCAGGAGAACTATGGAACATGTAATGTGAAGCATCCTCGTGGTTTCAATCGCAGCATCTGGATTTGCTTGAGTTTATCAAAGACGTTTCACCTCTTGTCTCAAACTCAAGCAAGTCCAGATGCTACGATGGAAACCATGAGGATAACCATGACCTGGATGACTGAGAACCTTCACAGACACAATGTGAAGCATCAGTAATTAGATCAGCTGACTTGCTTGGAAGCTTCATAAAGCTTCATGTGTGTGAAGATGGTATCAGATTCACCGACTGAAGAGGAAAAGTTTCTCCGTCTTCATCTTAAGCTTTAAATAAACGTGTACATCATGCCTTCTGGACACCACATTCAGTTTGGAAGACAATAAATCTATCAATGGGGGCAGTGGAAGTGCAACGGTTAAGTTTCTGGGCTACTGATCAGAAGGTCAGAGGATCAAACCCCAATGCCGCCATTGTTGTTGGCCCTTAAGCCTTCCTGTTCCAGGGCTGTACCATGGCTGACCCTGCATTCTGACCCCAACTGGGATATGCGAATAAACAACATTTTACAATACTGTAAAAATGTATTTGTGACAATAGAGCTTTCTTCTTCTCCTTTTAAGACTTTTAAATAAGTCGATTAAAACCACATCAGACTTACTTTATTTGAGATTAAAGCCTGTTTCAGATGCAACAGCAAAACATCTGACTTATTATTACACCACAGTCAACGGACTTCATCCAGAATTGATTCTGAAAATTGGAATACTTCGGTCATCTGTTCAGTAAAAAGGCAGAGTAACCCCTTCACTCCTGCACATCACTGTGAATTGAATGTAACTGGATTTGTGGCTCCTGATTGGACAGATTCAGCAACCTGAAGACGTCTACTTGGACTCTGTGAACCTATAAAGCTGCTTTTCATTCGTTTTTTATATTACAAAATGAGTAATGAGTTCATTCACCAAAGTCAGCTGCAGTCCTCGTCCATCTATTACTATAAATGTGTCTCTATATTTCAACACAAACTGAAGGGCTCTTTGGAACAGCAGGGGGCGCCACATGACAGCATTTAAAAGCACTGCCAGCCCTCAAACACTGCAGATCAGCTTAAAGGTCAAAGATGGTTTCTGTTCTCTTTAAATGCAGCTCAGAGTGAGAAGAAATCCTGCATGCTGTGGAGGTTTCTGAGACAGGTCAATACATGGAGAGGTGTTTTCTACCTGCAGACATGAAGGGCAAAGGATGGAGATGACATCTGTGGCATCCATAGAAGGATGTTATCGTTCAGAAGAGCAAACTCCAGCGAAGCTCTCCTTGGAGATTCTTAGCAGATGAGATGAAAATAGTTGAAGCAGGCGTCTGACAGCTGAGAAAGCAACGGAGAAAATGCCTCGAAGATTTTAAAAAAGCCCTGAAAACATTCTGCAGGCTGCAAACCCACCTGGATGACAGAGTCCCAGGTGGGTGGAAGGTTTTCTGAGGGGAAGGAAGGAACCTGAAATCAAACCTGTCAGAGAGAAAAGAGAGCAGCTGGTGAACACTGACAACTAAAACTCTACAGAGGTAACAGACATCAAAGGCAAAACTGAGTCTGTGTTCAATAAAATGTGCAAATATGACTGTTCAGTGTGTTTCAACTCTTCAAACAGAGCAATCATCCAACATCCTTCAGAGGAAGTTAAAAAAAGATGCTGCCAGGTGTATTTTTGTTGAGATGAGTAATTGCAGTGGATTAGTCTTTTCATTTCATGCTCATTTCTGGAAGTGGGAGCTGTGAGGTCACACTGGAGAGGATTTCAGACTCAATCAATTAGCCTGACTTTGTGTTTTACCTCCCCAAATCACTGCTGGGATAAAGAGGGCCGCTGTGAAAGGAGATGGGAGGCGGTGGGTTCCTTTTATTTGTCAATGTACCAGAAAAATGAAGACATGATTTTTAAAAGTCCTTCCAGAGAGCCTCGGTGGTCGGTCCCCTCTCCTGACCCACATGTCTAATGCATGAAGATGAGAAGGAGCAGGGTAGGAGCTGCTGCACTGCAGGAGTGGAGAGGGAAGTGTTCTTCTGCGACCTTCACTCAACCTCAAACACAGGAGAGGAAATTACAATCAGCCACCAGCCAGAGTCCTGAAAGAGGAGCCAGAAATCACATTCAGTTTCCTAGAAGGTTCCCTGAAAGCAGCAAATGGAAGCAAACTGGAGAAATGTGAGTGTGAAACCAGCTAACAACAAGCAGCTGAAAAGGAAACAGATGAATAAAGAAGGCTTCAGGTTGTACAAAAACAACAAACGATATTTGTATTAAAAAATATAAACATATAAATATAAATCATTGATATTTAGAATTTATATATTTATATATAAATAATAAATATAAAATTTAATATATAAATATTTATATATTTATTTATAATTTATATATAAATATATATAAAACTGAAGTAAATATATACTTTAATATATAAATTAAAATACACATATAATTTAATATATAAACTAAATATTTATATATTTTTCTATAGAAATAAATATATAAATATGTATTTATATATAAATATAAAAATTTATATTGATATATTTTATTTAATTTTATAAATAAAAATATTTAGACTATTGAGCTGCTGGTCAGGTGAGAGCAGCTGAACTTTTGTGCTTGTTGCTTTTTAAAATTGTATTTCATGTGGTTTTTTTTAATTACTAGCAGTATTTCCTCAAGTCTATTCTTTGTTTTAGCGTATTAATTGATAGTTATAATACATTTGTGGGTCTTTTATCCAGCCATGATACTTTTCCTATATTTGTTTTGTCATATTTCTGATAATTTAAATCTGGTTTTGTCTGATTCTAAATTTAAGAATGTGTATGTGGACTGTCAGACATGTTATTCCTTTATAAATGTATGGTTTTAAGCTCTTTTTTTGTATTGTATGGCTTGTGCAGTTATAGATTATAGATCCACAAGTGGGACATTTGCCATCTCATGTTATGTGTGTACACACACACACACACACACACGTAAGCTTATATTTCAGTTTCAGTAGCTGGTTTTGGAGACTAGAAGCTTCTCTGTGCACAACTAGCTAGTCAGTGTACTGCAGCCTGCATGTGAGGCGTTTAGGGAAAACTGACAAACTCCAGTGTTTTTAAATAAGCTGATATTAATCTAATAAGGTAAATTGAGTATAACTTTATTGATATTTTGCCCTTTTAGGAGAATTCAGGTGAAGAAAACCCCACTTTTTATTTTGGTGCTAATAAAATATAAAACATATTCTGTTTTTTTAAAACACTTTTTGTTTACTACATAATTCCATGTGTTCTTTCATAGCTTTGATGTCTTCAGTATTAATCTGCAATCTAGAAAATATACATGATTTATTAGTTTTTATTTTAGTTGCATACAGCTGCTTTAACTCACATTTCCCACAAATCAGTGTTCATGTTTGACACTAAAGACAAACCAAACTGGAAAACGGTGTATTTTCTCCTAGCGGACAGAAACATCAGATGTAATGTCAGTGTAACTCGACAGCTGATGGATTTCAGAGCCTATCAGCTGATTTGGCTGGTCTGTGGAGAGATAGAGCAGAGAGGGACTGAGTAATGACAGACCAGCACATAACTCCTCAGAGGACAAAAGCAGAGGCGACGGCAGAGCTTCTGCTTCAAGGGCAGATAAAACAGAATCAGAACCAGGAGCAGCTTTGGTCCAAACACATCAGTTCAGCCTCTTTCTGGCCTTCAGGCAGTATTCTGTAAAACCCCTGAGCAGCAGAGATGATATCCTAGCAGGTTTTCCTCTGAGCCTCTTCTCATTGAGGTCAGAGGCTCGAAGGCGATCGATATCTGGCAGGTTACCCTTCAATCCATTGCTCCAGAACCAAGCAGCTGACCTGCTTCCTATAAAAGCTCTGCATTCATCAACAGGATATGGAAATAAACAAAGGACGACAAAAAGACAAGGAGAGGATAAACAGGATTAGAGCAGCGTCCTCCAGCCGTCCCTCACAGCAGCAGCTCAGACATCTACTGGGTTTGGATTTGTCTGAAATGAGAAGACTTTTTCAGTCATTGGTACCTGCTGCTAGAAGAACCATATTTTCTTTGTGTATTGCAGGGCTGCAGTCACATCATGCATCAGTTTGAGCTGAGGATGAAGTACAAGGAGGTTCGTGCTCTCCAGAGCATCAAGCCTACTGAGTTCATCTTTAGTTCCACTACCATGCTGATATTTTAGGTCAGAGTGTAAAGTGATAAAATACTTCTACTTTATGATAAGTAACATCTAAATTAATGTCACTCTCCTTAATTCTGTGCATATAAAAGCTGAGCGCAGCTTCATGTTTTAAACCTGCATTCTTTCCTATGACCAGCAGGGGGCGACTCCTCTGGCTGTGAAAGTCAGTCAGCTTGTATAGAAGTCGATGAAAAAATCCCCACAGACGAATTCAAACCCGTCCTGTTTTAATTTGTCTGAACTGAGAAGACTTTCCTCCACATTAATTCTTCGTATCTGCTCCTAGAAAAACTATATTTTCTTTGTGCTTTGCGGTGCAGAGTTCTGTTAATTTAATAGCAGCTAAATTAATGACATTGCCTCTAACTCTATACATGTAGAAGCTGGACACAGCCCGTGTTTTAAACCTGCATTGTTCCTAATGGCCAGCAGGGGGCGACTCCTCTGGTAAGTCACATTATATAGAAGTCTATGAGAAAATGACCCTGATTTGCTGGCTCAGTAGACATCCTCCTCATGAGTCTATGGTCTCAATTACTGCCTTGAAGTGTCCTTCAGTAGAGCATGGTGCTAATTTAGTAAACGATGGTCCCATTTAGATTAAGATCGATGATAAAGATGGATCTGTTTTAGAATGTAGCTGCCTTGTTGCTGCAGACTTCTGAGTAACTTGCTGCACATCCTCCTCCTGGACTTGGGGTGTTTTCCCTGGCTTCATGCTAAGGCGAGCTAACCGAGGCTAGCTTCTCTTGTTAGCAGAAGGTTAATTTCCAGTCTTCTTGTCTGTTACACGAGTTCAAGCTGCCTTTGTAAGCAGGTGTTCTCAGGGGTCTAGGAACATTGTTTTATTTAATGAAATTTGTGAGTCATGTGGATTTTTTTGGTGTCTTTAAGGCTTTTGGGATGATGATGATGATGACGACAGCTGGAGTGATGCTGAGGACAGTTGGCCTGCAGAAAAACCTACTGCCCGTGTTATTCCTGTCTGACTAGACAAAACTTATTTAGAAGTATTATTGAGCCGGACCGTTAGGTAATGTTTCGAAAGCTCACTTTTTCCAACGGGCTGTTCTCGTCTCTTGGGATCCTTCAGATAAAGAAACAAGCTCCTCTTCTTTCTACATGATCACAGACACATGGACCCACACATTCCCCGATGACTCATGCAAAACAACACAGGAGCCTTGTCGAAAAAGGCATTAATACCCTCGTGAAAACAAACGGTGGAGCCAAGCAGAAACAAACAGGCCTGGTCTGAGACTGGCCGCCTCCAGCTGACACACCATCCACATCCTCAGCATCCAGGCCGAGGTGGTGGAGCAGCAGAGCAGAGCTCCTGGATCAGAGGAAAGTGTTGATTCTGCTGAGGCTATCGACCACTACAGGACAATATGTAGATCCCACAGACAGATAAACACTCTTATCATCAACATCGTCAACCAGTTTAAGAGTTTAAAATGCAAATATTGAAATAAATCATCCATCACAGCTTCCTCTGCTTCATCAGTTTACATCTTTGTTCTTGTTTCCAAGATTCACAATAGAAATAAAAGTTTCAGTCTGTGACTGTCGATCAGAGTAACAAGCTGCGTATCTTTATAGCTGCAACGTTGCATTAAATAATAACATAGGAATTATTCTGCACTTTTTTCTTTTTGTGTTTGTGTTTTTTCTTTTCATGTTGATGCTAATATTTGCTCCCCTGTTGAACTTTAAAGGGACTTTCTCTCATAATGAAGGCGTCTCTATGTAGTTTTGGACTATTTTCACTTTGTCATTAATGTGGTTTGTGGAGTCAGCTGATTAAAAAAAAAATAGGACTGTAGATGACACAGACTCTGAAAAGCATCTTAATAACAGCTGATCATCTCCTGATATTGATCAATTCTTGGAAGGAAACATCCACTGTTGAACCCGGCAGCTGCTATATGAGTAAATAATCTCACTATGATCTCATGTCAATGTGCAGTACAACAATGAATGGATCTGAAATCTAAAGTCTGACTTGTTTTCTCTGGTTTTCTCTCTAGAAATATGATATAAAATCGTCAGCCGCTGTTTGTGATTCCTTTTTTTTTCTGGCAGAAACATAAACCGAGAAAAAAAACAGCCAGGTAGAGTCAGTCTGCTAATGATGGAGGGAATATTTCATTATTTCATTATTCACTGCTGTAAAAGCCCATTGATCAGTGAGTAACATATGATCAGTCATGTACATTCACTGGCCACTGCATTAGGTACACCTGGTCAACTGCTTGTTAACACAGATAGCTAATCAGCCAATCACATGGCTGTAACTCAGTGCATTTGGCATGTAGACGTGGTCAAGACAACTAGCTGAGCATCAGAATGGGGAAGAAAGGGAATTTAAGGGACTTTGAACGTGACGTGATTGCTGGTCTTAATATTTCTGAAACTGCTGATCTACTGGGATTTTCACCACAACCATCTCGAGGGTTTACAGAGAAGAGGAAACATCCAGAGAGCAGCAGTTTTGTGGATGAAAATGCCTTGTTGATGGTAGATGTCAGAGGAGAATGGGCAGAGTGGTTGGAGATAATAGAAAGACAACAGTAACTCAAAGAACCACTGGTTACAACCAAGGAATGCAGAACACCATCTCTGAACAAACAATACGTCCAACCCTGAAGAAAATGGGCTACAGCAGCAGAAGACCACACCGGGTGCCACTCCTGTCAGCTACGAACAGGAAACTGAGGCTACAATTCACACAGGCTCACCACAACTGGATAACAGAAGATGGAAAAACGCTGCCTGGTCTGATGAGTCTCCATTTCAGCTGCAACATTCAGATGGTCCATCACACCACCATCAGCCTTGGATCAACAGTTCAGGCTGCTGCTGCTGGTGTAATGGTGTGGAGGTATTTTCTTGGCTCACTTTGGGCCCCTTAGTACCAACTGGTTTAAACTCCACAGCCTACCTGAGTGTTGCTGCCGACCATGTCCATCCCTTTATGACCACAGTGGACCATCTTCTGATGCTACTTCCAGCAGGATAATGCTCCATGTCACAAAGCTCAGATCATCTCAAACTGGTTTCTAGAACATGACAATGAGTTCTCTGGACTCCAATGGCCTCCACAGTCACCAGATCCTCAGATCAGTAGAGCTCCTTCAGGATGTGGTGGAACGGGAGATTGGCATCATGGATGTGCAGCCGACAAATGTGCAGCAACTGTGTGATGCTATCATGTCAATATGGACCAGAACCTCTGAGGAACGTTTTCAACACCTTGTTTATGGTACGCCACGAAGAATTAAGGCAGTTCAGAAGGCCAAAGGGAGGCAAAGTGTACCTAATAAAGTGGCTGGTGAGTGTATATTGACAAGCTGACCTTTAGCAATTAACCTTTGACATTAAACCTGACATAGTTGATTTAAAAGAACTGATAAATGAGTTTTAATGTGATATTTAGCATCCACACATTATTTTATCACAATATTTCCTCCTAAAATGCCATTAATTCCCTTTATTAATAAATAAAACACTCGTGACTTGTCTCTGTCTGTCTTGTTGCAGTAAAAATATACTTTTAATGGTCCCAACATCAGGAAACAAGACATTTAGTTGGAGCTGTGTTTCTGGGACGTCAAATTTTGTTCAGCAGCTAGTTTCTGTGTTTCAATCTTCAAGCAAATTCGAACCAAACTTTTTGAAAAGTTTGCAAAAGTAGGCTTGTTTCTGTGAACTACTCTGCAGTGAATAAACCAAGTGAGGTACGTCATGCACGGCTGCAATAAACTGAGTAAAAGAAGCTCCCAAAAACCTCTAAAGACAAGTCTTCAGGAACTGTTCTCAATCTGGAAATTAATGTTTCATGTCAGCTGTTGGTGATGTTCAGTTGTGTGAGTTAAATCAGAACTTATTACACTTATAGATAAACGAATAAAGGAAATCAACCCGATGGCCCTCCGAGAGGCGGGGTGGAAGAAGGGCCAAACCAGACAGACTTCTTGGTAATGAATAGAACGGACACAGGCAACAATTCTAAGATCATGAGAAGATGCAGGTGTGGATGGGAGAAGGTGACCACTTTCAGAGGTCTAAGGATTCACCAGGGAAAGAAGGGGTGTGACGTGGGAGGCCCGCAACAACATTGCACTGCAACTGCAGGTCAGACAAGAGGAGTCCAAAGCCAGGTCGCCAACCATAGTGCTGAGGGTTCCAACGTTGCTGAGGGTAGGCAGGTAGAGGACACAGGAGGGCCCTCGGTGGACACTTTCTCCTCTGAGGGTGGCACTGAAAACTCCCCCAGAACATCATCAAATCTCAGAACACCAACAAACTCCAGCAACCAGGAGCCAGGCCAGAGGACAGAGAGGAAACAACCCGGGCAGAGGCAACCAGTCAAATGGCCGAAAGCAAATGAGGTGGCAGTTTGGCAGCAGCTCGACAAGGACCTCAGCGTTATCCTAGAGCACTCACTACGTGGCCAGGTGGAAACCAAGCCGAATTGCATTGGTGACATCCTGTACGAGGAGTGCAGAGGCAGGTTCAGGGTAGTGGCTGGAAAGCAGAGTGTGGGCCCAAAGCAGAAGGGAAGGAGGGAGAGGGAGATAGAGCAATTGGTGAAGAGACGGCGTCAGCTCCGAAAGCAGTGGAGGAAGGCAAGTAAAGAGGAGAAGGAGGGCCTGAAACCACTGTGGGAGGAGATAAAAAAGAACCTTGCCAGCCTACGGAGGGCAGAGCGTATCTGCAAACGCAGAAAGCAGAAGGAGAAAGAGAGGAGCAGCTTCTTCAAAAACCCCTTCAAGCATGCGAGAAAGCTACTGGAGGACAAGAGGAGCGAGAAGCTGGAGAACACACAGTCTGAGCTGGAGAATTACATCAGGGAGCAGTACAGTGACCCAGCAAAGTCAATTCCTCTGGGATCCCCAGGCTATGTTCCCCGCCCAACCCCCCCATCCTTCTTGTTCGACGCTGCTCTCCCCAAACTCAGTGAGGTATTAGAGGTTGTCTGGAAAGCAAGAGCAGCCTCAGCCCCAGGCCCCAACGGAATACCTTACAAATTGTATAAGTACTGCCCAGGGCTCCAGAGATATCTGTGTAACCTCTTGAGAGTGGCCTGGAAGAACAAAGTTATCCCTTCAGAGTGGCAAAGAGGGGTTACAGTTCTCACCCCAAAGGAGGCAAGCTCCACCACCATCAGCCAGTTCAGGAGCATCGCGCTCTTGAATGTAGAAGGTAAGATTTTCTTCAACATCCTGGCCAAGAAGTTGACCACCTATCTCACAAGGAATGGGTACATTGACACCAGCTGCCAGAAGGCAGGTGTGCCAGGCTTCCCAGGGTGCGTACAACACTCTGCAGTCATATGGGAGCAGATCCAGAGAGCGAAAAGAGAGAGACGTGACCTGCACGTGGTGTGGCTGGACCTTGCCAATGCATACGGGTCCGTTCCCCACCAACTCATCAAGTATGCCTTGGATTTCTTCTACGTCCCAGTCTGCATTCGTGCCCTGGTAACCAGGTACTTTGAAGACCTCAAGATGTACTGTGTCCATCAGGACTTCACGACAGGCTGGTAACAGCTGGAAGTAGGCATTGCTATGGGATGCTCTATCTCTCCCATCCTGTTTGTTGCAGCCTTGAGATCATTCTAATAGAGGCAAGGAACATGGTTGGTGGAGTGAAACTTCCATCAGGTCAAAGGCTACCACCAGTGAGAGGCTATATGAATGACATCACCACCATTCTCCAGACAGCAGCATGTACAACGAGACTGCTGAAAAGGATTGATGAGCTTGTGGGGTGGGCGAGGATGAAGATTAAACCCACCAAATCGCACAGCCTGTCCCTTAGAAAAGGGGTCAGAAGCGACCTTACCACCTTTGTCGCAGGAGGGGAAGTGATCCCATTGCTGGTGAGTCAACCCGTCTGTAGCCTGGGTCGTACCTATACGTCAGACCTCTCTGACAGGCAGATGGGGGAAACAGTGAGGAAGCAGCTTGCAGATGGCCTGGCCAGGATCAATGAGAGCCAGCTCCCCAGCAAGTATAAAGTATGGAGTTATCAGTTCATACTGTACCCAAGGGTGATGTGGCCTCTGAAGATAAGTGAAGTCCCCTCCTCGGTGGTAGACAAGATGGATAGGCTGGCAAACTCATTTATCAGGAAGTGGGTGGGACTTCCGAGATACCTGTCAGATGTAGGCCTTTTTGGCAGGAACACACTGCAACTGCCATTGCGATCCATTGGCCTGGGTTACAAGCACGAGAAGGCTCGGATAGTGATGGAGCTTAGGGAATCCACTGATCGTCTGGTGAGAGCAGCTGGTTCCCAGATACGAACAGGGAGGAAGTGGAAAGCCCAGGAAGAGGTCGACATGACAATCAGCAGGCTAAAACCTCGCGAGGTAGTGGTAGTGGGCAGAGTCCAGGAGGGTCGAGCAGGCCTTGGGAGGAGCGAGGCCCCCCATTTCTGGTCTAAGGCCTCCAAGGAAGAGCGGAGAGCCATGGTGGTGGCAGAAGTGACGAGGACCGAGCAGGAGCGCCTTAGCATCAAAGCGATGTCTCAGAGTCGGCAGGGAGGCTGGATGACATGGGAAGGTGTCACAGACAGGTCCGTGTCATGGTCTGATCTGTGGAAGACCCCCCAAGCCAGACTAAGCTTCCTGATCAGATCAATCTACGACACCCTACCTTGTCCCAGAAACCTACATCAGTGGTTTGGTGCTGAGGAGGCCTGTCCACTCTGCAGTACCAGCAATGCAAGCCTCCAGCATATCCTGTCAGACTGCAACACTGCATTGTCTCAAGGCCGCTACAGGTGGCGACACGATCTGGTGTTGAGGAAGCTGGCAGAGGTGATAAGAGTCATGCAGACAGGAGGCTAATAGCAGACCTCCCACTCCAGCCAGTCATCCCATCCTGTTCGCAAGGGCCGGAGAGTGCGTCAACCCCCCTCGCCAGAGAGCAACAAGAGTCATCAAGAGTCCTCTCACCTGGCAGTGAGTGGTCTATGAGGGTCGACCTGGGGAGGCAGCTCAAATTCCCCAGGGAGATAGTAGAAACATCGCTCCGGCCAGACCTCGTCTTGTGGTCAGAGCCACGCAAGACCATCCTCTTGGTGGAGCTTACTGTCCCGTGGGAGGAGGGTATGGAAGCTGCCAATGAGCGCAAGCGTTGTAAGTATGCAGACCTGGTGAAAGACTGCAGGGAGGCTGGCTGGAAAGCCATCACGTGCCCCGTCGAAGTGGGATGCAGGGGCTTCGTTGGGTCCTCAACTGTTCACCTGCACAGATGCACAGGAGCAGGCTGCCAGAAAGCCATTAAAGAACTGGCGGAGGAGGCAGAGAAGGGCAGCTTTTGGATATGGCTAAGGAGGAAGCATGCGAGTTGGGGGCCAGATAACACCTAGGGCATCAGCAGGGGGTGGCAGGGAGGGATCCCTGCCATCGCTCCGCCACCAGGAGATGTACTGGGGTTAAAGGAGCGAAACATCCATGACCGGTGGTCCCCAGCTGATGACCCGGTTATGCCCAAAGAGGTGTTTAAAGCAGCACACGTGCACAAAAGGCACCGGTGGAGGTGCATCAGGCAGCAATGCTCAGCAGGTAGACCATCAGCCTGTATTTTCATAGAGCTGCAGAGTGGAGGTCAGATGACGGCTGGTGCATCACTGGAAGCAACATCCTCACATTACACTGTTATTAGATCCAAAAACATGAACAGGTGCAGCTTTAAAATTAGGATTAAAGGATCATAAATAGAACAAAATGTGAGAAAATAATGATGACGTGTAAAACTGGAACACATGCAGAATAAATAAAGCTGCACACCCCATTTATACTGAACTTAAATCCAACAACTAACCAGAAAAGGACTAAAATAAGAGTTCAAGAGGGGACAAATGGTGCAAACGTGGTGTCAATAGAAGAAATGCTTTCCTTGCAGCCTCAGTGCTGCAACTCCTCCTTAAACAGGCCTGAGCTTCTGCTTTTCCTGCCTCGGCAGCAGGTCGACCGTGTGATGGATGCTGATGGGCGGCAGACAGGCGTCCATCTGGGACGAAACATGGCTGCTGCCTCCTTTGCTGGGCCTCCAGCGCCCACTCACAGATCAATCAATACCAAGCTAAAGTCAGCATCAGCAGAAGAACCCCCGAGGCCTCAGAGAGACGTTTACTGTAGTCCATATTCGTGGACTTCAGTCCGCGAATATGCAGGTGATTTAAGGATGTGCATGTTTAAAAAGGCCCATACAAGCAGTAAAAGTTTACACACTAAAACGTCTCAGGGGTTCTTCTGCTGATGCTAACTTTAGCTTGATTGATCTGTGAGTGGGGTGTGGAGGCCCAGCAGAGGAGGCAGCAGTTAATCGAAAAACAAGACATCAGACACATTACTGGTCTGTTTTCAAATGAAAATGCACCTTATATGTTTAGATGGATGACATGATCACCGTCAAGTCTTCTCCTCAGGTAGCGCAGAGAGCTGGACCGGCCTCTCATGAACAGATGGCGGCCATATTTCCATCTAAGTGCACTTGGCAGCGTTTGGACACAAAAATCCATCTTAGGGACGCCACGCTGTAACCCGGGGACATCCACCAGAGAAGCACGATGCACACATTAGCAAATAAGATGCAGAAGTATGTGCTGCTGCAACATATCTGCTAAGAATTCCTCCCTCCGTCTCCTCCACCCACACAACTCATGTCATGTTAAGGCACCTATTAGAGGGCTGTAGTGAGCAGGAGTGAGAGGAAGAAGTAAAACCTGCCTCATGGTGCTGAAAGATCTTGTTTGCCTTGTTTTGAATGTATTAAACTGAATGCTGCCCAGCAGTTCAGTCTGAAAACGATGCACATAAAACTACAAGTAAACGTGCAGCAGGGTTGGCTTCAGTTCAGCTCGTTAAATGACAGATATTTCCACAGAATTACAAAAGGATCATTGCTTTGTTATGCAACACCAACCATATTGTGCTCCCAGCAGTGAGTTTGAGGCTTTCACAGATAAAGAAAAGAAAGAAATCAGCTAATCACATCAGTCGTACTACAATAATCCGTCACTACGGCGCCAACGGCTGCTTCTGAACAGTTGGATGATCCTCAGAAACTTTCGAATTAAACCTAATTGAAGTTGAATCATTCCTTTGCCCAGGCTAGTATTTAAATTCATAATTCAGATTGGATTTTTAGTGGATTGCAGCAGAAACACCTCACCTCCGTCAGGTCCTCCAGTAACTCATCGTGAAGCATCTGCTGCTGATCAGGATGGTCGGACTGAATCGAGTCAAATGTCTGGGAGTCCTGGACAAGCTGTGGATGAACTGTGGATGATCTGTGGACATGAACACCACGAGAAACAAGGAGTAATTGGAAGCAAAAATAACAGAAAGGAAACACTGTGAGAGCATCGAGTAGAGCTCAACTGTTCGTCTAGATCAGGGGTGCTCAATCCTGGTCCTCGAAAGCCCCTATCCAGCATGTTTTAGATGTTTCCCTCTTCCAACACACCTCATTCAAATGATCAGCTCATCATCAAGCCCTGCAGAAGCCTGATAACGATCCTGATCATTTGAATGAGGTGTGTTGGAAGAGAGAAACATCTAAAACATGCTGGATAGGGGCTCTCGAGGACCAGGATTGAGCACCCCTGGTCTAGATTCTGGGATGCTGTGTGTTCTTTTTAGTAGAGAATAATAAAAAAAAAACATGATGGCATTTGTCATTTGCACACAGTAAGAGCAGCGTCTAACCTTTCCTGTTCTAACTCTTGTAATATGGAAACACTTTAATACCTAAAGCCATTTCTGCCTGGAAAAACTCATCACCAGTCTGAACCTAGAGCAGTTTCTGTCTCATATTTATTCACTGTGGATCAATTTTTCACCTGCACCTCTAGAAACAACAAAACCGTGGATAAAAATATAGGAAACTCAAAACTACATTTAAAGTAACCATAAATCATCAACGCAGGAGAACAAAAGCTGAATTTCTTTAATTACTTATTTTACAAAAATGGGAGGAAATAACTGGAATCAACAACATTTTGTCGACAGGTGTTAAAAATACTGGAAATAACTACACATGTTACTGATACTTTACATTTTTATTTCTTTTTATGTGTCTGCTCAGCGTAGGCACAGCCTGCAGTTCAGTCGAGTAGTCCATTCATTTTGTCTGTTGTTTGCATTATGTTTTTTGTCACTACTGGCAGCTCAGTTGTAGAATCTAAGTAGAGCAAGTAGTTTATTTGATTTTATTCTATTGTATTTAAATATTAAATAAAGTGGTTTAATTAAATATCCTGATTATACACTTAGACTTGGTTAAGTTTCCGGACAGTTGAAGATCCAGTGATTGCTTTTACAGCTTCTGGTGTTGATAAATGGTGCATTTTGTTTGTTTGTTTGTTTGTTGCACAGACGCCTTGTCTTTCAAACCTGGTGGCTTTTGTGGTTCAGAGGATTAAAAAGGTAGAAAACGGCAGCAATTTCCTCTTTTCAGGTTCTCCTTTTTCCAAGTCGTCTCTCCAAAAAAAAGACAACAAAAAGAGACAAAGGTGAGACAGTTAAAGAAAAAAACAGAATCGTTTCTAACCCTGTTTGCAGCCTGACCACGTTAAATACCACCTGGAAGAATCATTAAAACATTTTGCACATTTATAGTTCTGACTTTGTGATTCTAAAATTTTTTTCTGCAAAATATCTCAAAACCTGCAGATCACAGTGACCTCTGGTGACATGTTCACATCCTTAAAGGTAGATGTTTGAGTCTCCTTGAGCTGCTAGCACGACCACGGCTTCCTGTTCCTGTTCTTCATTCAACTCTAATCATCCTGCAGAAACACAACATTTGCTAAAACGCCACCAGCGGTCTGCATGATTCGTTGGAAAAGCCGTCACGCGTGCAATCAAATATTCATCAGCACAGCTTTCTTCCTGTGCAGCTCGGTGGACCGATGTGATGCACTGAGCTGGATGACCTTCTGGAACCCTAAATGGAACACTGCAGGTCACCGGGAGGCTAATGGAGGTGCAGCAGTCCTGGGAGGAGCTTCTTATCTCCAGCTGCACAGAGAATGACAAATAAATGAAGGGGCTGACAAACACGGACAAAAAGACCCATGATGGTGGACTTCCTTCTTGAGAATTGAACGCCGCAGTCGACAAAAAGCTGCAAAGTGGAGCTGTATTATGGAAGTAGGGAAGGTGTTCTGGTAATCAGCTGCAGAAAGACCCTGAAGAGGGTTTTATCTCTTCAGCTGACGAGTGTGGAAACTACATATTGTGGTTTTTTGACAGATTATTTCTGGCCGGATGCAGCTATTTCCTGAGATGTGGCAGATTTTACTGCCACCCAATAAACCGGCTAATTAAAGACTCTTTAAAATAATGTTTAAGCCAATTAAGAGGAACATACATTCCACAATCCTGTGTGAGAAAGGAAGGGACCTTTTCAGATGAGTATTTCAGCAGAACACATCAGTGATGCTCTCATCTACACTAAATGCAGAATGTTGTTCTGTTTCTTTAAAAGCTGCATCTTCTTTATCCTGAAAATCTGACTTTTAAAAGTTTGACTTAGAATCAAAAGCAAAGCCAGAAGCTGCCACAGGGAACTCAATAACAAATCAAATGTACCACCATCTCACCTCCATGATCCAGGTGAGATGGTGGGGCGGTGGTGGCCTAGTGGTTTGTGAAGTGAACTTATAACTGGTGGGGTGCTGCTTCAAGTCCCCAGACTGACAAGAGGCTGAGGTGAAAGTGAGACTGACCACTTGTCCCAGTCACCACCACTGTGGGCCCTTGAGCAGGGCCCTTAACCCCTGACTGCTCCTAGTGTGTACAGTTAAGGTTAACTCTGAATAGGGATGGGTCAAATGCAGAGAAGGAATTTCGCCAGGGGGATCAATAAAGATTAGATTTATTATTTTTATTGTTATTAAAACCTCAGATGGGCTTAGATCGTAGGCGGTCCGTGAATATTATCAGTCGTTTCGCACACCAAGCTCGGAAAGACTCAAAATGACGGACTTAATTAGCACACCCAGATAATGCCTTCCCAAAATAGATTCCAAGGTCAGGGATGGGTGAGCTGACAAAGTGAAACACAATCTTCAAACGTCCGAGGGGAAATTCTGTCTCGGTTGTTTAACAGTGGATGTTTGGTTCTCCACTGATGCATCCTGGGAGGCTGATCTTCAATCGCAGCAGGTTTGAAAACAAGCTTTTAATGAACAACTGGGCCACATCCGGTAAAACTATCACGAGCTGATGATGCGCTCCCTTTAAATAAGCACAGTACAGACTGTGTCAGAGTCACACATACCCAGTTTTTCTCTTTTTATTCAGTGATAAATAATTTCCTATGATCACAGGCTTTATGTGTAGACATCCGATCAAGGCAAGAGACAAATTGGAGGGCACACACGTTGCCACCATTAGAAAATAATAGCAGAAACAAAAAACAATGAGGTAAGAAGTTCTCTTTTTTTATACATTTGTGGTGCTTCTATGTCTGTTACCTATACTGTTGAATGCACAGTGCTTCCTAATACAGAGATTCTGCCTTTTGTGTGTGTCTGTACATTATTAAACAAAAACAGGTCATGGCACGAGGCTGAACCATCCAAGAGGGGCGCCGCAGAGTTTAGCAGTTATTCATCATCAGAAAAGCTGAGCGGGAAACGGAAACACGAAAACTCTAAGACTTGGCGACTGAGCGACTGTGATTGGTGTGACACACACACACGCACACGCACACGCACACACACACACGTTCTGCTGAGTGTCAGTAGCTTGTATGTTTCCATGAAAATGTAAAAAAGCTGCAAAGATTAGTTGATTGAAAGAAAATGAATCTATAACTATTCTGATAATCGACTGAGCAGAGAAGTCCAACAGTGACACCATCGCCGCTTTTATGACTCTAAATTAATAATATCTGGATTATGAACAGGTCATGTGACTGTTTAGAGCCGTTTAGTTGAGGAGTTGCTCTTCTGAAGTCACCTCTAGATAGGCTTTTAATACTTACTATCAGAGATGGAAGAAATCTGAGTAGACTGGGCTGAATCTTAATTCTACGTAGACATTTCCATTTATTTGCTCACACTTCTTGAGGATGTCATTGTCTACATGTTTTCTTCAACATAAATCTAGTAAAGGATTGTTCTTTCTTTCTTTCTTTCTTTCTTTCTTTCAGTGCAGCCCACGCCTAATTGACTCCATTTCAACATATTTCCTGCTCACATCTCAAAAAACTATGGCTGAAATGTTAATCATGGTTATCCTCATGGTTTCGATCGAGCACCTGGACTTGCTGGAGTTTCTTGAAGATGTTTCACCTCTCGTCCAAGAGGCTTCATCAGTTCTACACCTCTTGGACAAAAGGTGAAATGTCTTTGAAAAACTCGAAAAGTTCTAAGTTCTTAGAACATGCTTCAGTTTCAGCTCTCCAAGACGAGAGGTGAAACGTCTTCAAGAAACTCAAGCAGGTCCAGATGCTACGAATGAAACCACAAGGATAACCTTGACCTGGATGACTGAGGATCTTCAGAGACACGTTAATCATGATCATTTTGATCAGTATGAGATTATTTATTCAGATTTTTATGGCACGTTTACATCTGATTCATGGAGTGCTGCTTTTAACTTTATGCTGTGCATCAAAATAAGACCTAAAGTGAGGTTTTCTTCATCTGAATTTAGTGCCTTGACTAAAAGGGCAAAACATCAATAAAATTATACTCAAACACCTTATTTGATGGACATCAGCCTCTTGATAAACACTAGAATGTACCAGTTTTCCCTAAACATCTCACATGCAGGCTGCAGTACACTGGCTAGCTAGTTGTGCACAGAGAAGCTTCTAGTCTCCCAAATCTGAAACGCAGTGAAAAGAGTCAAATAAGTCCGATTCACATGAGCTGAAACAAGCTTATAAATGGATTTTCTAAGAGTGGAGTGCATTTTGAACGTCAGTATTGCAGCAAATCACGCTCAATTACCTGTACGAAGTCAAAATGTGCAATTGTGATTACATTAGAAGGTGTTATTCTATTTGACTTGTGGGAGACTAGAAGCTTCTCTGTGCACAACTGATTGACCAGGGTACTGCAGCCTGCATGTGAGGCGTTTGTGGTAAATTGTCTATCAACATATGACTATGCAACTTTATCAGTTGATTACATTTGCTGTATATTTTGTATTTAAGGTAATTTATCCTCAAGAAACCAGAAACAACCTCAGACACAACACATATGGAGGCAAGATAACCGGGTGGGAATGAAAATAATTGTTTGTTGCAGCTGTAATATGTTAATTTAGACAGTTTGTTGGTTGTATGTTTTGCATGTGTGTGTGTGTGCTACAACCACAGAGCTCTGGAGCAGCACACTGAGGTCCAGCCCCACGCATGGACCTGACCTGCAGTCCCAGTGCACAAAACAAGACAACAAAAACCACTCCTGGCTCGCTTCTTCACCGTCCAACATTAAAGGAGAATACCACCGACATGTTGTTTTCACACTTCATTTAAATAATTCAATACTGTCTGCTGTAGTTAGTTATATACGGGTTCAACACCATGTTCTTAGAAAATACTTTGAGAGGGCCACTGTGCCTGTGGCTGTACTTGTACAGAATTACTACAAATACAAGATGTGTGTTTATGTTCATATGATTATTCTTTTAAATTCACAGTCTTCTAGTTATTGGCAAAAAGGATGTGATTCAGCATGATGGCTGTAGCTGAGCAAGAGAGCCGTCTACGCTCACTAATACTTATATAACAATAAGCACAGTCTAACATTGAGTGGCATTCTCCTTTACGGTGCTTGATCTCCTTTTCTGCTGCCCAGGGAGGTCTCCCTTCGTCGATACCTGCTCCTGAGCCAAAGCTGGTTGGAGACGAAGAGGAAGCACACCTGCTTCTTCCTCCCATTCACAGCAGCCCCGGTGTGGGTCCAGACAGCTGGGATCACAGCTGCTCTCCTCCACCACACACCTGGGGCCAGGCGAGAATAAACCCTGCTCTAAAGCCAAGCTGTCAGAAATCCTCCCCCCGGTTCCCTTCGGTGAACCTCGATAACACACTTCAGTGGAAAGGTGGTGGTGGTGGTGGCGAGGGGGGGAAGGAACACAAATTGTACAACAACAGAAAAACACAAAACTGAAAATAGCTAAGAGAAGCCAAAAATAGCGACAGGAGCGGCTGTGACGGCACAGATGTGTGCTGAGGGCGGTGAGGCGGGTGGCCAGGAATCAAGTTGAGGAGTGGCTGCAGTGGTCCTCCACAAATGTGCGCCAGCATTGTGGCCACGGTTGCCATGACAGCAGCACATTAAGCACCCTTTCCAACAGAACAACAACAGAGAGACGGCCATGTTTTAAATCAACAGTGGCAGGGTGCTGCTGCAGCCTCGGCTGCCCTCTCCCACTCCTCCACCCCTCCAAGTCCCGTTTTAGTGTTTTGTTCTTTTATTCATCTTTTAGTAGTTCCACGGTCCTGCGGTCCCTCGTCACAGGAGAAGCAGAAACTTCCCCATTCCAGGCTTCTGGCCAGAGTTTGTTGTTTTTGATTTTCAGTCATTGTGTGTTTTTGTAAATCCCATAAAATTTTCAGAGCCTCCCGAGTCAGTCCAGAGGCGAACGCGGTGGAGTCCTCAGCCCGGGAGGCAAACTTTACCTGCAAACAGCAGTCCGACTATGGTGAAGAAGATGGAGAGGACGAACAGCACATACGACGAGCCCACCACCGTGTTGTTGGGCAGCTTGTACGGCTGACCTCCCACCTCGTTGATGTAGAAGCCTATTGGGAAGATGAGCGCCGCCATGCAGAACAGGATCACTGGAAGAAAGAGAGGAAATGTTAGTCATCTACACACATCTGTAGCTTCTTGATGCATCTAAAGGCGACATGTCAGATGGATTTTCGGGCAAGACTCGAGTCAAGAGTTAAGAAAAGATCTATAAATGACACAAAAAGAGTTGGTACTCTTTGTTTCAGTCTTTGTTCTCTACACAAGATGTAGAAAATTGAGCATGACCTCGTCAACTTGAGCAGGAAGCAAGAGCTGCTCAAAGAGAATTCAATTTCAGCAAGTTCATTAGAGACACAATAGTTCCCTTCAAGGGCTCTGAAGAAACAATTACACAAAGCAGACTCGTGGCATTCAGTGTTGAGCGTGACTCAGACAAAGATGACAGACAATACATGGTATTCATGTAACTTTGATATCTTAGTATTTGCTTGAGATTACATACAGAGGTTTTACCATTGGAGGGGTTCTGGTGCAAAGAGGTTGTAAGGGGAAACCATCAGTGCCAACATGATAAGAATTAAGAATAACACCTGCTTTTCCCCAGCATAAGACATTTTTGTTCATCAAATAGTAAGATATGACAAAAGCCAAGCCAAAACTTAGCAGCACATCCTTTTTCTAGACTTTATGATCAGCAGCTAAAGACTGCAGCTGGAACGTTCTACTAGCAGGAGGTCAGATTAAATGTGTGCAGCAGGAGATCTCCTCTATTAGTGGACATCAAATTGCAGAACGTCTCCCCTTTCTGCAGGAACAACAGCTTAAAAATCTTAGACCAGAGCATTAATTTTAACATTTGCAAAATTATTCCTCAGTAGTTTCTGCAATATCAGTTTCTGAATGTGTAGCATTTAATTCCATGTGCAGTATTTCATATTTTTATGTAGGCAGTAGAAGGCGCAGAACGTTTGGGCGACATCGTAGGGCTTGAAATGAGTTCAATTTTTTTACGAAAATTTCACAAGAACAGAACACTGCAGAGAAACACTAACGCGTAGCGATCAGACGGCCATGTGAAACAGACAAGACCAGATGCTGAACGCTGCTATACTCAGGAGACGGAGGAGACTGACGCTACGGTCGCTGAGCCAATCAGAGCCCAGGATACAGAACACAGTGCTCTGGTTGGTCGCCCCTCATCCATCAGCCAATAGTAGTGTGCCATGTACCATCTCATGTGGGCAATCTAGCTCAAGAGGAAGCAGCCATAGCTGAGTTTTTCATAGAGTCTTTGTCTGCTCATCTGCTGTACGCTACGTATTTTATTTCCATTTAATATTCTTCTTAATCTGCGATACAAAATTAGTTATATACACAATTTAAAAATCTGCGACACAGTGAGACCGTGAAAAGTGAACTGTGATATGGTGAGGATGACTGTATTTCACTTTGATGTTCAACATTGTTGATGTAATTTGCAATATTTCTTTTTATTTTTCCATTATCATGTGTGATATTAGTTATTACATCAGTATAATTACCTACATTACTTTATACTGTTCTATTTTAGCTCACTTATTATATTCCACTAGTTCAATTCAATTCAATTCAGTATATTTATATTTACTAGTGTATTGTACTTTTATCTTATTGCTTTTTCTACTTTTTAGACACTGCATTTCTTATTTTATGTCATTTTGTTTGTTTCTGAGCAAAATCTGGCACAAGAACTTCCTTCAGGATTAATAATTATCTAAGCTTTTCTTCACTGAAGAACAGTGCTACACCAAGAAATTTGTTTGGTGTAAAAATTGTGTGCAGATATCATTAGTATCCCGTATCTCCATCATGTCCCGCAGCTGTTCTCAACCTTTTTGGCTTGTGACCCTTTAAAATGGCAAAATGTCTACTTGTGACCCCACACCAGAGAATAAAGCGTCTCTAATGTACAGCTTAAAGAGGATAAAGTGTGGAGCGATAAATATGAAAAAAGAAGGTGTCTGTGAATGTTCTCAGTCATCCAGGCCATGGTGAGCCTCGTAGTTTCAATCCTAGCATCTGGACCTGCTTGAGCAAGTCCAGATGCTACAATAGAAACTACAAGGTTATGAGAAAAGAACAAACAAATACAAAAAAAGCTGAGATAGCACAGGTGTGCAGCTCAGCGGCAAAAACCTGATAAAATGTTGATTAATGTGACGCTTGGGTGACAATCATTATACTGTAAGTGTGCGGAAACATTTCCTCATTTATAAAGTTCCACAAAAAGTGCTTAAATATCTGAGAAAATTCAGATTATGTTTCCCTCCTGTTGTTTGAATCATCCATATTTCCTGGAGCACTCGAAGGCATCGTGCTTCTTCCACGGTTAAATGTTCAGCGTCCCTCAGGCAGGTTAGGTCTGAATTTAAGCTCTGAAGTTTGTAAGGTCTTTATAGAGACTGCGTGAATTATTCGTGAGTAAAATGGGATCATTATTAGCTTCTGACCTTGAGCTGGAAATAAACACACAGCGTCTCCCACACTTGTCAAACGCAGCTTTAGTTTCAGCAAATGTTTCTTAGCAAACAAATGAGCTCTTTATGCACAGTACGATTCTCTAGAGGCTTAAATCAGATTTCCAGCTTTCTAAACGTGCAGCTCGGTTTATCTGCTTTAGTTAAACTCTGAAGAAGAACGTGGAGGAAGCCATCTTGTTATAGTTTCCTACGGCTGGATGTTATTTGAGGTCCAAGTGCTAAAAGAAGCTCCACCGAAACATGCTCTCTTTGTGTTAGTTGCTTTAGGGAAGATAACAAAACACATTTCAGAGTGTATTATTCTCCATAGGCAGTTTATTCAGTTTGCAACCAGCAGCTTTCTTCACCAGATTTATCGTAAATACATACGAGAAACTGGCTTGTCTGAATTGTAGCATGAGATTAGAAAAACCTAAATTCTCTAGTTAGAGGTGATTATTCTTGGCATGTACCATGATAGTAGAAAAAACTAAAAATCAACACAGCAGAAGCAGATATATTAATATTTGCTTTCCACAAACCTGACGCCTACATTACCAAGAATGCAACTCAACCACTAATGTAAGCATGACCTGCTATAAACTGCATTTCTCTCCTAACGCTTTAGGAACTATAAGCTAAGAATGCAAAAAACAATGCAATCAGTCGTTCTTCAAAGTCAATTAATGTTGTGCAAAATGCAGTAAACAGTAAATTAAACTGAACCCAGCATCAGCTCTCCAAGCTTCACTCACACACAGGCTCTGAATGTACCTGGCAGGTGTGGTTTTAGAAGCGTCTTGGAGAATTTCAACTGTCTGAACTGTGATCTCAGACTGGCTGCATGACATGGAGGTCAGGGCTCCTACAGAAGCCAGGCTACCACAGTGCAAGTCAACATGTTCTCCGTTTCCCCCGCGTAGCCCGGTTTCTTGTCGGAATGTAAACATGCTGATTGGTGAGCTCTGAAATCAACCCCGGTGGGATCGATTAGCTCGGAGTGTCGACCACATGCTGGGAATCCTCACATTCCTAAGCCTTCTCAGTATCAGCTGCATGCTGCGATGCTGCTGCTCAGCATGTGTTAGCAGCTGCAGCACCAATCAGAAGTCCTCAGGGAGTTTTATCCAAATGTCCAGGAAGTGAAGACACAATGCTGTCACTAGTAAGAAGGGCTCTTTATTTCTTCTGTTTCTTCTCCACACGATGCAAGTCCAACAAAGTCCAGTTATGTAACACTCAGTGACACCGAACAGCAAAACAAACTGTGTGACTTCTGAATTGCAGATCAATAGCTGCTCATCTAATTAAACATTTCTCCTGCAGATGGATCAGAGAGCTTTTTCACTGCTTCTTCTGCTTCAGACCAAAGTTCTTCTTATTCCATCTGTGGCAGCATCAGCTCACATGGAAGCTGCACCATGTCTGCTATTCTGAATTAGTTTTTAAGCTAAATCAGCACTCGTAGGCTATGAAATGCCTTGTCTGAATTATTCTAGTTGTGTTGACAGCGTGTAATCCATTAGGAGGCAGCCCAAGAAGCTATTTATAGCTTTTACCTTTTCACTTTATCTCACCATCTTGCAGAGGTTTTCAGCAGCTCATGGGTGTTTTCTTGGTTTTAAATGTCTCACAGACTTAACTTTTTTTTTTTAACCAGAATGCTGTCATTCAGCTAAAATAATCTGAGGTAGTACAGTAACCTGCAATCTTGCAATGTTTAATTAATTGTGATCATCTGCAGTGACAAATAATCTGATAAAACAAATTGACAGCAATGTCTGTTTTTAAATTAGTGCTTTAAATAATCTGACATGAGCATTAGCATTAGCATCGCATAACTACTCTTACATTCCATGTGAACAAGGTTAACTGAGTGTGACATTCATGCAGCAACATGATTAATTAATAAACTGCTTTTGTAGGCCGTTGTTGCAGGCTGCTCACAAATAAAGCCTCCGCCTTGTCTGCCAAATAAACCAGTAAATACGAATGCATGCTGCGCTGCTCAACCTGCATCACGAGGCAGACACAAGTTAATATTTATGTGTTCATCCAGGCTGCGACTGCTAAAAGATGTGGTGAGAGTTTAGCTAAAAGACAGCCAGAAATCCACGTCTCAGCGTTATCCTTGCCAGCTTCACCACCACGGAGTTAATCGAAGTGCGCTTCATGGTCCACTGTGTGCTGAAACTGATCACATACGGTCGCTTGCTCACCTGCTGTTGGCGGAATTGCAGCAACTTAACTAATGACAAACTAATAATTAGTAGCTGCCCAATAGTTCAGCTGTTAACTTTTCACAGAAAATTAATCTGTGACTACTTTGACAACGGATTAAATACAAAAAAGCCAAATAATGTCCTTTTTCTGCTTTTTTTGTCATGTGAAATATGATATTTTGAAGAGCTGGTTGGAAATAACAGATGCCACTTTAGGCTTTTCAGCGTTCACTACTTTCTAGCAAATTAAAGACCAAAGCATTAACTGGGAAATCAAAAAATACTGTTGCACTCTTTTTTTTAAATTTTATTTATTCGGGCAGGCAATAAATTGTAGCTAATGTGGTTTGTGTCCTAATGGTTTTCTATTTTATTCCTTTTTCTTGCCTTTGCTTTACTACTGGAACAAGCCTTATTATTACTATTATTTTGCCATTATATTATTTGAGTAAAATGTGCCATACTCCAACACTAAAGCAGTAAAATGATGAAACAAGTAGACGAGGCTGACGGATGAAGTTACACAAGTGTTTTTCATCATCTACAACAAAGCCATCTTCTGTAATTGCTGCCAAGATGATCTAATAAACATGTTTAATCTGCACCATCAACAAGAGAGAGGGCCGTGCTCCTCGTTAACGTGCGGTTAACAAGACCGATGCTCCTCGTTAGCTATGCTCGTGTCCCAGACGGCGCTGTGCATCACAAAACGTGTCGGATGATAAATAGCAAGATATGGCAGAACAGAAGTGCCAAAGATGTGTCTGAGTTTGTCAACCAGAGAGCAGATAATTATAAAAAAATAAGTTTAAGGGTCCTAATTAGGATGTTGGCTTATGTATGTGGTTCTCCTTCCTGCACAAAAATATATTTTAATCCAGTAAATTGATGTGAAAATGTATTAAATTGCTAAAAACACTGCATTTATAGTTCACTAAAGAGCAAGCGAGTTTTCATACATTGGATTTGACTGTAAACCTGGATCCTGATTGCACTGTGTCTGCCTGGTTCTGGTTAAGGTTCTTGTGGAAGGTTCTCCCTCCTTGTTTGTTTCTGTGTCTCAGAAGGAAAATTAAGGTTGGTGGCATATCTATCATTATGATGATATACTCAATTTGAAATTCTCAAAGGATAAGCATGTTCCCTAAACAGTCATTTTAACTGGCTGACTCCAATTCTAAATGCCAGTTTTTGAACAACAAAAGCCATCAGAAACACTTCCACCGTTTCAAAATATCATTTAAACGTCAAGTCATCTCGTCTCACATGTTTCGTTTTTGTTTTTCACTGATTTTTTTTTTAGATCCAGATGACAGAATTACTAGATTCACTACAGAAAAATCGAACTTTTCTTGCAGCAAAAACTACAAAAGGGGTCCGATAAAGTGAATGTACATGGGAATCAAATTAATTTAGGATAAAGTTTCTGTTTTTTACTGTAAATAAAATGTATTTGGAGTTAAGCAAACTTTATGTTCTTACTGTTGCTGCATTGTCAGAGTTGTATTTCTTATGACTCCATCTGCTCTCCACCCCTACAGATGACCCCTGTACCTTTGGGAAACACTGCTGGTGTGTGCATATAGAGGCACAGAGACGGGTCTGTGCCGCTCAGACAAAGCCGTCCATTCAAGTGCTGGTGGCCCGGAGCCAGGTACACTACAGGCTGCCCACCTCCGCTCACCCTCATCACCTGTTTGCCTCGACTCCTTGCTACCAACTTAACTTTATTCCTCTTTCCCATGTGTGTCTTTACTTTGGCATCTCCCTTTCGAACACCTCAGCTCTTGACCTCTACCGACATGATTATTCACTCAGCTCACCTTCTTTACTATTTTTTAAGCCTCCACCCGTTTTCTCACCTGATCTCTCGCTATCTCACCCCCATGGCCGACAGCAAAAAGGTGTCAGACAACACAGCAACATCGGTTTCCTTTTGACTCTTTGTTCCTTTTCTCCACCTAAAGTGAACTCAGTGTTACAAGAGGAACCCAGGAGAAAGAAAAAGTGATGCTTTACCGTCACTTCTCCCTTTGTTCCCCCCTGCAGCCTCATTTCCTCATTTATTTCTTCTGTGATAATCATCGTGCTTAAAATGTTTAAAAGAAGAAGGAAAAAATCAGAACCAATAATATACCTCTTGTCTAATATGGCCAGCAAAGGCTTAACAAGGGGACAAGGGTGACAACTGCTCACAGTTGCCATGGCAACCTCCTTTCTTTTCCTCCGACTGCGATCATTAAACAATGACTCAACGGCTTCCAATTTGCCTTGTGACATGGATTTGTGCTTGCCGGACGGAGAGTGTGTGGAGGTGCTTGGGAATAATCAGATACAGGTGATGAGGAGCGACAAAAAGTACAAATCTACATTTCGCCAGTTAGCAAAAGAAACCCACGAGTAACATCCACCCAGTCCTCAAACAATAATACAAATCATTGTAACTCCACATACCACTGCTCCATCTGTACCAGTGCGCTCAGGGCTGTCCATCCCCCCCAGCTAACCCACCAATCAGGCTCCACCCTCCCACACAGCCTTATGAAACCAGTCCAGTCACAGTGAACCCAACGGATGCCGAGTTATTATCGAGTGCTGGAAGTGCATCTACACAGAAATCATGCCTGGAAAAAAAGAGCTGCAATGTTCAAGGCAAAGCGAGAGATAAAACACCAGAGAAACACTGTGGCACAGAAGCCACCCACTCGGGTACAAGACAAGCTGCATTACTCAATAAATCAGCTTAAGGGAGCAAGAGGAGTCGTCAAGCATGCAAAAAAAAAAAAACACTCATGAATGTGCAAATGCAACCAAACACACACAGACGCCCACACGCAGGTCGTCACGTCACTCTAAGAAACAAACACGCCGATGTCCTGTGCTGCCTCAGATGTTTCTGACGTCACACACATCTTCCACACATGTAAATGAGCGGTGAAGGAACCGACTTACCCTAACCTGCTCTCCTTTTATTATTTCCTGTCTAACAGAGACGGCGCATGAATATCCAATGCAGCAAAGGTGATTTTCAAGCAGTTATGTCATGACAGATGCAGCGAGACAGAGAAGAAAGTGAGAAAGCTCCGGGGAGTGTGTGCTGACGGTGAGTCTAGCGAGTAAAAACGATTTCATTCAGTGTCTTTGTCTTGTTCACTTACTGCCAGTGAAGGCGATCCAGCGGGCGTATTTGGTGGCTTCTCGGCGCCAGTGTGACGCCACCAGCAGTCCGCAGGTGACCGTGAGGGAGATGATGCCCATGATGATGAAGAACAGTGTGGTGACCCACTCTGGGGGCAGCCGAGGTGGGATACAGGTCCGGTCTCGTCCGTGGATGGTCTGGCACTGCCGGACCAGACCGACTGTGAGGGCACCTGCAGGGAGAGGATGGAAGCCATTAAAACGATGCTGTGTTTTTTTTAATTCACAGCACACGAAACAAGCAAAATTGGTTGTCATGGCAATATTTAAACCGCAATTCATTTTTAGAGTGTAGAGGTAGGTGTACCGTGACATGACAGGAAATACAACTCACGTTCTAGATCAGTAGTCTACAACTTATTTTTGCACCATGACTGTTAAGCATGGCGGTGGCAGCATGAATTGTGTTTCCTGTCATGTCATGGTACACCGACTTCTACACTCTGAAACACACATCACATGATGCTGCCACCACCATGCTTCAATTCATTAGACCGGTCATCGCAGTCCATGACCAGTCTGTAGAAAATTGTCATGCTTGAAACTGGTCCATGGTGCAAAAAAGGTTGCAGAGCACTGCTCTAGATGTTCAGCACAAGTTTTATTTTACTGTCTGTAAAAATGCTCTCACTAAGCAGATGTTAATTTACCAGGATAAGTAGTTTTCATACAACTTTTTTTAAAGGGGGCTGAAACATCTCCACAGTCCTGGAGGGTTTGCTTCATACTCTGATATCAATACTTCATACAGAGGTTAATGTCCCACAGCTAATAAAACACTGGACTAGGTAAGCACCACGTGCTAAAACTAAAGATAGAATGCTTCACTATTAGGTCAAACGTAAAACTGTCTTTACTTCATCGACACAGAACATGTCTCCTGCAGCAGGATCCCACCAAACTATGAAGCTGCAGCAAAAATCCTCCTACGTGAAGTTCAAAGGCAACATGATCTGAGGCTGCAGCTTTGACTGATGCTTCAAGTCTGAATAAGAGAAAGGAGACGAACCACGAGTGGAAAAATTAGAAAAAAGATTATGATGCTGAAGACAAATTAGTGCCTGAATCAATGACCAGGCCATGTGAAGCAGCTCGATTGGGGACTGAAAAAGACAAAGAGGAACTCCCTTAAAATGCCACCATTTCAGCGAGGAGAGATGAGCTAAAGGACTTCATACCAGTTGGCTCAATTAAGCCAAAGCCAACATTTTCCCTTCCACACTCAAAGAGAGAAGGTGAGGACTAAATCAATCCTGCCAACAATTACTGAGTGTATCCCACGCAGGTGTGACACACAGTCTTTTAAGAAACTGCAATGATATCAGGAGGATTTGCAGCCGCCTTAAAAGGTCTCAGTAAATGTACTGCGAGGCCTCCATGCTGAGCTAAACCCACCAGCTACTTTAAAATCTCTGCATCCTCCCAGTGTTATGTCTAACATTACAGGGAGTGCACATCTGCCATCTAAAACATGTCATGACTTAATGTTCCCCTGTGCCTATCCATCGCTGATCAGACAGGGAGACAAATGGATTCTTGCCTCGGACTGAGTCATGAGTGAAGGCCAGTACTCCTAGCAGGATAACGCTCCACTCCGGAGACTCGCCATTCAATTAGAGCGAGTCCTCAAGGGGATTTTCTACCTGAGTAAGCAGAACACTGTCACAATGCTTAGACTTCTGCTGATCACAGGGCTGGGGGAGAAGGAAGGTGGACTTTTTAGTGACAGATTGCAGAGGCAGGAAGAGCTCATGTAAAAGAGGGCGTCGCTGCTGCACTTTTGGATGATGTGCAGTGGGTTGTTCTGTCAGGCAGATGAGCTGTCACACGACTTCCCGCTTCAACACTTTCCATGTGGAAATAATGGGAGAGGGCTGTGTTAAAACAGACAGCTGCACTGCAGGAAAAACCCGACAGATCCTCCAAATGAAACGGCCAAAAATGGAATGTCTCTGTGGCCTGTACAACAACACAGAGCTTCTCTGATCTATCAGCATCTTCTGACTGGTTGTCAAAACCTTTACAAATCACTGACAACACTGCTTGAGGTTTCTTTTAGACTGGAAAGTGTTTTTATGGAGACAGGTTCAGGAAAAGATGCCAAGTTCAGTTAAAACAACCAGTTTAAGGTTAGCAAACACCTGACTTTGGAGCTTTTTGTTGCTGTTAACCTCTCTAATTATTTGAAATTTCTATAGATTTACTGATAAATTATTGCGATTAATTTCATTTGCAAGGACACTGCTGTAAACCTTCCAGCTAATGAATAACTAACATAACTTTGAGACAAACAGAGTCCATTTTCTTGGAGCACACCAGCTCGACATCCCATACACTTAGAATAGGTAAATCCCATCCTTGTAAAACAAAGTTGTGGGTACAGAAGACAGCATTTTATTGAAAAGGTGCCCTGTGGAGTTTTTACGTAAACCAGCAAAAAGAATGTTTACATTCAGTGTACTAAAGAGGTGTAACAAATGTGTTTCCTTCCTCACAAAACAAAGCAAAACTAATTTTTCTAAGTATGCTAAATTCCAGACTGTTTCCATCCATGTTTATTTGTGAGTCATTTTCTTCTTCTCCTGCCTTTTGGTGATACATTGCAACACCTTTTAACCCATTACTGCCACCTGTTGATCAGTGAAATGGTGTAAAATCCTTTCAAAGCTGCAGCTTCAACCACAAGATGAACAAATCAGGGACCCCTGCAAAGACAATCAGCTCCATATGATTAGGCTGCACAGTTAATCAAGAAATAACCTTGATCATGATCTTGGCTTCGTGCAATTAAATGAACATTAAAAACACATGCATATCAAATCAAGTACTTCCTAAACTAGCAGCTAAGATATTCTGGGAGCAACCATGCTGCTGCAGCAGCCTGTGCAAACATTTTCTGGATGTTGCAGCTGCACTCCAGAGGACAAAAGTAACGTAACTCAGAATTAAAATGTCCGCAGGGTGGGCGGGGGCTGGTGAGCCAAGTCACCCGACTAGGGTGAAGGCAAGGGACACCCTGGACAGGTCGCCAGTCTATCGCAGGGCTGCACATAGAGACAGACAACTAAGCACACTCTCATTCACACCTACAGCCAATTCAGAATCATCAGTTAACCTCAGCATGTTTTTGGACTGTAGGAGGAAGCTGAAGAACCCGGTGAAAACCCACACTGCACAGGGAGAACATGCAAACTCTACACAGAAAGATCCCAGGCGTCCTAACCAGGAGGCAAAACGGGAGGATCTTCTAGCTGTGAGGCGACAGTGCTAACCACCAAGCCACCGTGCAGCCCTAGGTCTTTAAATGTGCAATAAAAATATTTCTTTTTCTTTTTCCTAATGTAGAAAAAGGACGAAAAGGTAAATGATCCCAAAACTAATCAAATTACCATTTCACTGTAATTGTGCAGCTACAGTTCTACTATTGTTCAAAAACTACTGCTACTTGAAGCTTCAACGGCAAAACATCTTCTCAGAATAATTCTGTCTGTGAACTTTTTAGATATAATCTAAAAAGAAAGAAAAATGAATGACTAGTAAACCCTGACTGCATAATAGCCCATTCACTGAAAAGGCAAATCCGTGTGGCCAACATCATAAAGCTGAACAGCGGCACGGCAGGTGGGCGGACATAAGCGTGAGACGAGTATGCAACCTGGAATTACAGAAGGTCAAGAGTGTTACTTGGTCTGCCTGGCACCCAAACCTAAACATTTCATAACCCGTCCATTATAACCTTTACACACAGTGAAGACATGATGCTAACACAGCAGAGCAGCAGAGCTGAACGTTCTTGTTGGTCCTGGGGGTGTGGTGGGTTTGTGCAGACTGTCCAGAGGAAATCCTGTCCCCTTTATAACACCCAGCAAAAAGCACTGCCTTTTACAGGAACCACCAAACACAACCTCAGCCCTTCCCAACCCACACAAACAATGCCAGTGGCTCCAAAGAAAACATGGAACCAGAGAAAAAAGGGCTTTATCTGCAAACCTACCTTTTAAACCAGCAGTCTGCAACCTTTTTTGTACCACGGCGGTTTCAAGCAAGACGATTTTCTATGGACCGGTCATTGAGCTTGATGACTGGTCCATAGAAAATGGAGACCACTGCTTTAAACCATCCACAGAAGACTGTCAATGCAGACAAGGAACAACTAAAAAGGATGTGTTCTGCCTTCAGTTTTACCTCATGCTCTGCCTTATTAAACACTTACACAACAACAGTGAAAAGAAAAGAAGTGAAGGTCACGGCTGAGAGCTTATTCAATAGCCTGTTCCTAAAGTCAGGACAAATCAAAGAATGAGAGATAAAGAAAGCAGCGACTGTTGCTGGAAACAGGAGAACTTTAGGCTGAAGTTGGAAAGCTGCACTTAATGGGATCAGTTTATGACCATTTCCCCTGGACCCTCCGGCCTCCTGCTGTTTTACAAGTTCTCCGTGGAATTCCTACAGCAGGCAGGCACGCTATGGTACACAGGTAAACAACTCCACAAACCGTTGTGCTTAAAATCAAACAAGTGTGCTCAGTAATGCAAATGTTTCAGGCTCGAACGTGTCATATTCCACTTCAAATTATCTTGGAAACAACCACCTCCAAATCTGCAGTCATGGATTTTCACGCTACCGATCGTGAGGATTAAACAGTCGAGATAAAAGATGTTAATCAGTGGCTGGCTAGTTTCCAAACTTTGTGCTAAGCTAAGCAAACCAGCTGCTGGATGCAGGCTTCTCTGAGCTGCTATAAACTGAAAGAATCACAGCATTTATCAGAGCAAGAAATGGTAAAAACAGAGAGAACCATCAGATTTCAAAACTTCCTGGAGCTTCTCGTCTGCGATGTGCAAATCTGTTGTGACTTAAAACTGTGATATTTCATGTCTTTTAGTTTAATTTGCCAAATAAACCATTCGCTCGAACCTGATTCTGTATGAGGAAAGCCATTAGTGACACAGCTGTGACCAGCAATCACTGCAGGATGTATTTACGCAGAGCAGATAGGAGAAAAGCGTCAAAGCAAATTAAAAACATAAGTTGTAACACACCGACAGTGTTTTTTTTCTCTTTTTAAATTTAAGTTCTAGTAACACCATTGGGAATAATGTGGTACATGCCAAGTCCAGTTTTTGTTTTTGTAAAATAAGCAATCAAACTATTTTTCTTCTTAATGATCTATGGCATTTGAACTGTGTCATGCTGCACAATACAGAGGTCTGTCTCCTTCTCTCCACTGTTCAACTGGAGGAGCAGAACTTAGTGTTGCAGTGAAAAATGAGTCCACAGTGAGTAAAAATGTGGAGCTAGCAGAGAACGCAGAGAAAATTCACAGGATTTTTTGACTTATATGACAGTGGTGTGGTCATCTAAGCCTCAGTCAGGAAACTAAAAGGCCTATTTCCTAAAATGCCAAACTATTTCTATGACAATTGCAGGTTGCTGAGCTTCAGAACGATGAGGACAGGTGAAAGGGGAGCACCTGGAGCAGCTTGGAGGTTTTGTTTAAAGGTAAAGTTCCATTTGCCTTCCTTTCTTTCTGCACTAAACAGAAATGAGATGTCACAATTCAATTTGTAAGTGATAAATAACTCCAAGCACTGAGAGCTCAGTGTGTAATTACAATGCAGCAGCGGTTAGTGTGGTTGATGCCACATTGCAGGTCCACCTGTTTCTGTTGGCTAACCGAGAACATCCGCAGCTAAAGAAGGTGAACTCGGACCCAAGAGTCCATCGGAACCAGCTGAACTCATATTGCACTAAGATATGTGAGCTAGAAATAACATGTGCTTCAATGGAAGATGGAGTAAATAGTGCTAGAAACAGGAAAAACTAAAATGCACTGTGTTTGGCTTTACAAACCCTCGTCTCTCATTTATAGAAAATAATGGGCCCGTTCTCCATTTGGAGGTTTGCTCACTTTTACGCCCCCATCATTCCCCATCAGCCTGCAGGCAGCTCGGCACTAACTATGATCAAAACACTCCTCTCAGCATGTCTCGGTCCAAATGAGAGGAAATGAGCACCGTGTCTGCTCATCTTCAGCGTGATGATGCTGTCATTAGTGGAGCGCAGGGGGTGCTGATGTTTGGAAGCTCTGGAGGGATGAGTCAAACAGGCCTCTGAACTGTGGTGGGCGGCAAGTAGGCAAGCTACAGCCGCCAACAGCTGCTTCTGCTGGAGGCTTTTACAGTGCCCACTTACATTGTAGGGGCACCGGAGCGCAGCTGTGTACAGTCCAAACTCACATACAAAACAAGGCAGGCGAACCTGTGAACGATAAGCTACAAACACCGACAAGGATGCAAACAAACTTCACTTGCCTGCGACCCAAAGCCAGAATGAACAGCATCAATGTTTCTACACAATGACACCAGAGCTCAAAGCTACAACAGAAACAGACTGACCAAAAGCCAGCATGACAAAGCGCGAGGAAGAAAATCTCACTTTAGTGTACTGCAGTTCAGCCAGCTTCTTACGTATACAGAGGAAATGTTGAGGCCTTATTCTCATGATAAAATCAGTTTCATTAAGTCTAAATTTCATAAGACGTCAAACAACATTCAGATATATATATTAAGCAAACTCCGAGCAAACTTTACCATCCTGATTAACAAAATTTAAAAAAAAAATGCATTAGTAAAACATTACCGTTGAGAAAAAGCAACAGTGCAGCACATTTATTATAAGTATATGCCATTAGATAAGAAGAATAGGTTTTGATGGCTGCAGGGAATCCATTACTGCAATCTGATGTTTCAATATTACAAATATTAAATGCTGTATGTTTACATGAGAAACCCACAAGCTGCCTCAACAGATATATTTTAAATTGAGTCTGAAGCAAATCGTGCAACTTTCTCTTGTTCATATTCAGCAGACTGAAGATGAAGCACCAGATGGAGCTTTTTTTAGTTCATGCCAGAACATTTCTTCTACACATGACGAGCTGCAGCGCCTATAGAAACATGAAGTAAGTAAAATAAATCAGCAGTCTAGGTTGTCCTGAGTAGCTGCTGCAGTTTTACCACTTGGGCCACCTGCAGCAGCGACAGTCAAGCTACAAAACATTTCAAAACTTCATGTTCTTTGCCAGAAGCAGGTGAACACTGTCACGTCTCCTACATGTGCAGCCCTGGTGTCCGTCTTTGCCACAGCTTTGGCCAAACTCAGGTCAGATCTGCTGCAGTCTTATAACTGGTTTCAGTTGCTATGTATCAGTGACGCTGTGTGCCCTTGTGCTTTGAAAAGGGATATCTAAAATAACACAATAGTCTCCCATTTCATCTATTTTTGGGTACATTCAGACTAGAGCTACAGCAGCAGCTCCTGAGCACTAGTCATTATGTACAGCAACTCTGCCAAATGTTATTTTTGTCTTTTTCTAGTGTTATGTAATTGTTTCTGGTTTTATGTACACTGAAATGATGCATTCCCTTTTCAATAAGCCAGGCTGCTTGTGTTACTTACTGAGGAGAGCACAGTAAAGCCATGATCAACATCTACTATGCAGAATGTCTACTGAGGTTTCGAAGTGCAATCAAAACTCACAGCAGCATATTGGAGCTGACGGGAGCTCCTCAGCACTCAGAATAAATGGAAAATAAATTGGTATGTTTATTATTACACAAGCTGAATGGCAGCCACTTCATAACAAATGTCTTCCACTGCAAGAGAAAACATTTGTAGTGCTTAGATTATTTACAATAAGATGAAGAGAAAAATCAAGATACGAGTGCCAAATGAACGACCATCACCTTGTGATCGTCATCGACAGCCGCCTTTTATTTCAGCTCCATTCAGCAGCTGCAATAAAACGCTACTCAGGATAGTGCTATGTTGGTAAGTGCTGGTTTGATCTGGTGACAACAGCACTCGTGCAAAATTGATTTCGTGAGATGCAAACCTGCGAGTTTTGAAGCTGAAATTACAAATGAAATGACGGCGCGAATGTCATAAAATCTGTCATTACTCTCTTTGGATACAGCCTGAACCTGGATGGGATGACGCATCTTTTAAGTGTGTGTGCGTGTAGAGTTTTCTGAGGTTATTGAGGCTCTGGAGAATCACATTCATTGTGCTGACAAGTATCTGCAGGAGGGGAGTCGCTGGCAGAGCTGCCGAGAATCACAGTTTGTGTCTGACACTGCTCTGACAATGGCTTTGCACAGGAAATCTGCTTCAGCTGTTGTTACCTTTGATTCTCACACCGAAGTGACGACAACAACATGGATCCTGTCTCGAGCGGCAGAAATGCTGCTTCTCTTACCTGGTGGTTTTACAGCCAGTGTTGACAATCACATGAAAAGCCAATCAGCCTTACCGCTGGTAAACCTATTCTTCATCAGGTTACATAAAAGCCGAGATCAAAGCCAAACAGGAGGTAAAAGTCACACATGCCTGCAGCACAGTCGGCCTTTATCAAGGCTAACTGCCCGGGGGAACACGTCTGTTGAGCGCCTCAGTACAAAGACATCACACTGTGGTCCTACAAGGGCACACTGTTGAGCTCTGAGCCCTGATAAGATGGCAGCAAAGCTGGGAAGCAGAGGTCAGCTGATGGGAGGTAATAAAAACGTGGGGAGTCATCAGGGTTTACTTCATTGTAGCTTCAAACAACACAGAAACAGCTCATCAATTAAGTCAGAAATAAATTACTAAATGAACAAAATAGGAGGAAACAGGGCTCCAAAGACAAATCAGAATTATTAAATCCTCTTAGGTTCAATAGGTTTCTCAAATCAAGAAACCCAAAAAAGTCCACATTCTACTATTGAAACCACAAGGAGAACCATGACCTGGATGACTGAGAACTTTCACTTAAATAATTATTAAATGTTACCATCACAATATAGGTGATCTTAAAAGACCAAGGCCACAAGATGAAACCAAGAAATGTGATAGGTTAGGTTAAAGCTTCTATTTATATAATCAACTCTTCACCCCTCAATTTATAATAAACTACATAACCAGCAACACACTGTATAATGTCTATATGTACAGTAACCACACATTATGAATAAATAATTTATATCATTACAACTCTGTTTCTTTATATAGTAATTCATTATTAATAGCCCACAGCAGAGTTTTTCCACAAATGTTTGAATAAACACTGCTTATAACTGCAAATAAATACCAATAAAATAGCTCTGCATAATCTAACCACGAATGTTTGTTTCTGTCACGATATAATTAAGGATCTTTTAGGAACACTGACGTCACATTTCCATCATATAACTTCTTATACCTACTGTATAAAAGGTGAACATGATGCTGGCTTTCTAGTTTATGCACAGCCCTATGATGCGAATAAAAAAAAAATCATGTCTGCATTTATTTTCCAATTGACTAAATAATTTAAGAAGGAAGGAAGGAATAGAAACTGTGTCTGACTCTTGAAGGTGAAAATCCACACAGAAAGTTTACTTTGCAAGAGAACAAACTGCCCTTCCAAACTAAAGACGCTACCTAAGACTGGGATCACAAACTGGCGTTAGTTTCGTATTATAAATTCCAAAACAGCGGCTGGCATATTCTCAAAAGGTGTCAGCAGCTGACCTTTCTTCTTTCTCTTTTTCCACACAGAAAACCAAATACAAGCATCTGTTCAGTGCAATGCACTCTGAACATCAAAAAAACTTTCACAAAATTACCCAACATGATTTAGAATTTGTCAGAAATGACTCAAAACCTGTAAAGACAATGACAAAAGGACGCCCTAAATTACAAATAAAAGTCAAAAATGATTCAAAATTGGTGGAAAATGACAGGAATTACTCAATAATCTGACCAAAATTACTGAAAATAATGTCCTAAATGATTAAAAATGTGCCCAAAATGACTATAAACTTGCCCAAAATGAGTCAGAAATGTGGACAAACCCCCCAAAACTATAATTGATCAGAATGATGATCTCAACGCATCACAACCATCAAAGCAAAAAGGTAAAATCAGTGAGGGGGAAGTACAAAGAGTGATTGCTGCACAGCATCCACCCTAACAACACACACACACACACACACACACCACAACACTGCAGGTTAAATATAGCAAAGGTTCAACTTTTGGTACAGCAGGTACAGAACTGAGGATGTGCCGTCGCCATGGAGGTAACTTGTGTGCTAAGTTTAGAAGACAAAGAACACGTTTAGCATTGTTTCTTTTGCTTACAGGTTTGCACTTTTTGCGGCTAAGCTAATTCACTCTGGGTGCTGGATGGTGAACCCTCCCTGACCCAGTTACTGAGCCGTCTGTCTGCAGAGCGAACAAAGACCAGCAGCTGTCTGTCAACAGCCTCAATGTGTTTTCAGGGCTGACACAAATAAAACGGAGGCCGGCAGTGGCACGTGCTTCCGTCCGAAATCAGCAGGGACGCCGCAAATAAACACCTGCTCTGCTTCCTTATGATTAGACTCCATCACATGGAGGTCACTGCAAATGTCAAGTCACCCGTACTAACCCAGAACAGCCATAACTGTCAGAGCTGAAGCTAGACCCTTAATCAATGTGTCGCTTGACAGACACAAGGCTGCGAGTCATGATTATTTTCCCTGTTTTCAACACTGCTTGCTGTACAAAATGTGTAAAAATAGCAATAATATTTCCCACGTCGAATGGTAATATCCTCAAACTACTTGGTTTGGTCCAAATAACATTCCAAAAATCTACAGATCTCCAAATATTTGCCATTCTTTGCTTGGTAAATGAGTTTAACTGACATTAGTTATACATTAATTAACTGTTTTAGACCTTTAATCAAGCAAATCAGCACAGACCAAATGATTGATTGATTGAAAATAATGATTAAAGCACGATTTTGCACATTATTTCTTCTACCAGCATGACTGCCACAATTTTCCTTATTTTCCTTAAATGTAAAATGTGTGAGCTATTGGACACCATGAATTTGCCCAAGAGGATGAAAAATCTATCATCATTACTTTCTGTACAAAATGTGTAAAAATAGCGATAATATTTGCCACATCCAATGGTAATATCCTCTAGTTACTTGGTTTTGTCCAAACAACATTTCAAAAACCTACAGATGTTCAGTTTACAATTACAAGAACGCAAATTCACTATTTCAAATTGGTGGATCTCCAAATATTTGCCATTTCATGCTTGATAAATGACGTTAACTGACACTAGCTATTCATTAATTAACTGTTTCAGCCCTTTAATCAAGTAAATCAGTTTCTCCACATTGAAGATCTGCTGCTTTTCTCAATCTGAATGGTGTTTTTGTTATCTAGAAATCTAGATATCTAGAAAATTAAGATAGGTGTGTTCCTGTCCTTCTATATGCTTATTATTACTGCTATACTGTATTTAGACCTTTTAATATGCTTTACTATAAAATACCAGCATGATTTTGCACATTATTTCTTCTACTAGCATGATTTTCATGTTATTTTGCACGTTAATTTCCTCATTTTCCTTAGATGTAACATGTGTGAGTGACTGAATTTGCCATTTCATGCTTAATAAATAACTTTAACTACATTACTTATACATGAGTTGATTTTTTCAGCCCTTTAAACAAGGAAATCAATTTCTTTAGTTTGAAGATCTGCTGCTTTTCTCAATCTGAAAAGTGTTTTTGTTGTTTGTTGGTTGGTTGATGACCAAATGATTCATTAATTGATTGAGAATAATAAAAAAAATAATGTTCCAGCGACTCAACTGTCCTTCTAGATGCTTATTATTATTGATACACTGTATTTAGACCTTTTAATACTCATCATTATAAAATACCAACAGGATTTGCACGTTAATTTCCTCATTTTCCTTAAATGTAACATGTGTGAGTGACTGAATTTGCCCAAAAGGATGAACTATCTATCTATCTATCTATCTATCTATCTATCTATCTATCTATCTATAGGCCTGAGGCAGAGCCTTGGTGCTGATCAATCAATAATGCAACTGTATGACTGCTGTTTTCTGTTTGGAGCTGCATTAGAAGCAAGACAACAATAATGATAATAGCAATAATAATAATAATCAGAATAATCAAACAATGCTGCTGTGGAGGACAAAAGATGCTGCAGCAGATGAAACCCTGCAACACAATGGGATGTTTCTTTGTTGAGAAGATTATCTGATGCCAAACAAAAAGCTGCGATGTGGAGACAATCCTGCAACAAAACAACTAAATAAATGAAAACACCACCACCACCACCGCATATAAAGGCCCTTTTACCTGCTGATTCACCGGTGTTGATCCAGTCTGGGTTTGCAATGCTGGCTATTGCAAAGATATCTGCTGCCAGGAACAGACACCCTGAAATGATCGTGAGTTTATCCATATCGACAGAAGCGGCGGAGGACGTGTAGGAGGGAGGGGGAATGCGGCGGTCGTAGTCCAAATGTGCCCCCGGGTGTCGGAGCCTCAGGGCGGGCTGATCGGTCTAACCTCGCCCCCTTCAGCAGGAGCCCGCTGCTGGGGTTCTGCTGTGCATTTCGCAGCAACGTTAGCTCCTCCAGCAACGTACAAAAACATCACATCTCAAACCGGCAGCGGGGAACAATGGAGCTCACCGAGGCCCTGCGCCGAGCGTGTAGTCTCCGGGATCAGCAGCAGCAGCCGCAGCGGCAGCAGCAGCATCGGCTACAGCTGCGGCTAGCAGGCAGCTAGCTAGCTACTTCCCAGATTCGGGCTCGGGGTGCCGAGCTGCGGCCCAGAGGCTGCTCGACGGCCGAGACCGAGCTAACATCTCAGACACACAAACTGAGGCGCGGAGGAAGCGGAGCGGGTCCCGTCTTTCGTAGTATCCGAGTTTTAGCGACGCTTTAGCCGTCAGGAAAACGAGAAGCCATCACCGTCTGCTGCCTCGGCGAGCCCGTCCTCCGTCTCCGCTGGAATAGCATCTGGTACTGAGGGTCCGTTAGCCAGCCAGCCACCCCTCCTGCTCTCCTCCTCCGGACGAACCGCAGCTTCAACCACCGGGTGTTTGGGTCCCTAAGCGACGGTAAAGGTCCCGGTGTGGTCGGCGAAAACGGTGAAACGGTGACGGTATTGTTGTGCTCTCCAGCTCGTCGTGTGCCCACCGCTAGCTCAGCCTCCCCTTCTGCCAAATGACATCAGGCGGACGGACACCCCCACGCAGCGTCACACACACACACGCACACACACACACGCACACACGCACATTCGCGCGCACGCAGCTCTTCACGTTCAGGAGGGGAGACGTTCGCCATCTTCTCGCGATACTTTATGTGAATAACGGGGGTCTTGTTGTCCTGAGTCGCCCTAATTTAACGGAGCAGATTAAAGCCCCGTTAGAACACTTCAGAAGGTCAGAAGGTAGTTAACAAGAAACACCAGTCAAGTTTTTAAAGTTTATTTTTAAAAATTTTATAGTTTAATTTTGTTTGTTTATTTTTATTTTTCAAAGTATTAAGTGTCATTTACCTTCTATGGTTAATTACTTAAGAGGAATACTAAAAATAGCTACTTTTACTTCTGAGTTACTTCTTAGTTACTTCTGTAGTTTGCATCGTGTAGTAAGTATTTCTCTTGAGTAATTACATTTATGAGTCTTACTACTTGGGTATTTGTACTTTTTATTGCATAAGCATACTACAGTACATTTATCTGGCAATTAAAATCATAATTGTAGACAATTATTGTATGAATTAAGTGTTTTGTCCTTGAAGAATTACCAAAATGGTCTGAAAATCAAGAAATAGCAGCATTCAAAGGTGGTCTAGTGTTGAAATATGAGTTTTAAATTAGATTTTGTGCAAGTTCACAACTGCATCTAATTTGCTGTAATGGTGCAACAATTCAACAAAATAAATTGAAAATATATAATAATTTCAATAATATACTTATATTAGACCTCAAGCATGGGTTTTAGTTTGATTTTGCACAAGATAAGGTCACAACACATTTATAACTCTTCATCTTGGGATCATCCCTGATGGTATGAACTCAAATGATGCTTACCTCCTTCAGATTTTGCTGCAGCAAGTAAAAAAACCATTACAAAACATTGGCTGCAGAAAAACTGGAGCCGATGTTTTGTAATGGTTTTTACTACCACAGCCTTCTTTGTCAACATTGTTAAGCAGCTGCATGCTCTAGAGCAAATTATCTACTCTATAAGACTCCAAAAAGACCAAGGAGAGAAACACTGGAGAGCATGCTGTGTGCATTTAGCTGCTGAAACAGATCAACATTAACTTCCACCGACATTGCGATACCCTGTTACTGTGATGCTCAGACTTGCAATTCATTCCAAGACCCTCCCTCCTGTTTTTACGTTTTCATTTTTATTTTTTAAAACTTATTTTATTATTATTCTCCTTTTTTTTCAAAACATTTTAAAGTTATTTATTTATTTATCGTTTAATTCATTTTAATTCTCTTTTCTGTCATTAATAATCTTGCTGATGCTGGGAATAAGGTCCCCCTGTTCCTTGTTCTGTAAATGTTCCTTTAAAAATGTTCTAAATAGAAAGTTTAAAAACAAGATAAGGTCACAACGGCCTCTTCTTTACTTTAATGGTGCAAATAAACCAAAATAAATGTGAAAAATTGAAATAATAATTTCAATAATATACTTAAAACTCAGATTTTGATCCTAGACCTGCTTTCCTAATCCCTGAAGATTTTTAAAAAATAATTATTAGACAATTTTTCACAGACAAAACACATATTATAAATAATTTATATAACTTATTTGAAAAAGAACATTACTCAAATATTTATAACCGACATACTCAACCTTGTAGTATTATTCCTGTCTCGTAGTACTCCAGGTAAATACTTGTGTAGTTTGCTGTTTTCACTGGATTTGACAACAACCCACCTGGAGACCGTGGAAACCCAAACATTCACCTAACTATAACTGCTACAATCATTAAGTGATTAGAGTATTTGAATATATTTGCGACTTCAAACATGCACTAGTCTTCATTATATTTACCTGAAAGATAGAAACAAATCTGCAAATTCATCTTTAATCTGCATGTTTAACTTAAAAATGATGCTATTTTATAAATACAGTAATTTTAATGGAACAGCCGCAACATTTAAATTGTGCCTAAACAATAAAACACTAACACAAGAATGTGACACCTTCATGGAGCAGTACACGAGGAGTACTTTTATTTGGATTCCTCATGTACATTTTGCTGGTTTTGCCACAACTGTTAAAATCTGCTGGCTGGACTAAGTCCGAGGTTTATAAAGATGAATGTTTCGGATAAAGGAAACTTTACAGGACAAATGTCAAACATTAATGAATGTTTGTGCTTCTGGTTCCCCCCACTGGTCGATGATTGGAACAGTACCTCTGAAATAAACGCTACCAACGTCTGTACATGCAGCGTTCTTGTCGTCAAACCCTCATACTCTACATATCTCAACATATATACTAGAATCCAACTCTGAATTCATTCCAAGATGCAGAATTCAAGCAACAACCACCTGTTTTAGGTCACTCTTTTAATTTACATAGATATACAGTTAAATTGACAGGAGGGAGGCTGCAGCTCTCCATTGATGGACACATACTGCAGGACAGACTACAAATGATTGGTGATGAATTGCTGCAGGACGCTGTGCCTCTGAGGTCCTCTTTCCTTTGTTTTTTAAACATCCAGACACAGCACAGCCACGTTAAAATCAACCGTTCTCACACTTTAGTTTCATACTTCGTCCACAAACGGCGTGTTGATGAGGTTTCCGCGAGCTGCCATCGTCTTCTTGCCAGCCACAAATTTTTTCGCGGCCTGTAAAGAAAAAAGACGGAAAGGCTCACATTTCAAAATAAACCGCGATATTTTCAGTTTTCTTTTAAAGCCCTGCTGCAAATAACAACTCAAACAGTGGACAAAATTTATCTGTGGTCATTAAATAAAGAGCACAAGAACCTCTCAACAGATATTTTTATTGTCACTATGTTTAACTTACAGACAATTCAAATGTGACGCAAACACCATATTTGATCTGTAATTATCTGACAAAATTTATGAGTAATGCTGCGTATTACCACACTAACAGCACAATGTTTTATTTCTTAATAAATGAAAGTAAGATATTGCTCTATTTTATCATTTTTCATGAAAAATGGAAGAAACTATTGAGATTTTAATAGATGGTTCTGACTTTATAAATTGCTTTTCCATAAAAGATCAAGAATAAAGGCGGAGAAATTGGAGATGAAAGGCAACAGCATTACAGTAGCGTTACCATGACAACAAACAAGAAGTCAAACAAGGCAGCGGAGGAGAACAAACTGGACGTCAGCTCTGTGACGTTGGTTTGTTCGAATCAAAACGATATAACGATGGACTTTGCAGCAGAAATCAGAGGAGAAACAAAGCGAGGAGGGAGAAGAGATGGATCCAGACCACAGGGGCTGATGGATGAGATAAAACTATTAATCCTGAAGGGAATTATTGTGCCGGATAAGAGGAGGGATCATCAGGAGCAGTGGAGGGAACTATGAAGGGATGTTAATGCAGCCAGGTTATTGAAGTTTTCACATCCGTCCCTCCGCTGTGAAGCAGCGACCAAGTCATCTTCTCGGTTACTCTGCTTTCCTGTTTGGTTTGCTTTCTTGTAAAACAACAATTTCCCTGCAAAGACCCTAACCCTAACGACTTGCATGTTGGCTCTCATTGGTTTAAACTTAGCTCTAAAGCTCACACTCACTCTGACAGTATTATGTAATTCCCATACACAGCAGGAGTTTGTTGTACATTTGACAGCTAAAATTAAAATTTAAACCAAAACAGGGGATGTAGTTATTAAAATAGAAATTACATGTAGATGACTGACTCACCTTGACCACATCGTCCTGGGTGACGGCGTCTATGGCCTTGAGGACGGTGTCAGGAACCTGGTAGGCTCCTGTGGCCAGAGCCTGAGCACCAATCTCCTCCAGCAGGCCCTCAGAGCTCTCCATTGACATCAGGTACTCGGCTTTCACCTGGCTCCTGCGCAGAATCACACGCCATAGTTAAGACTAGCTAACATGCATCTGGAACATCTGCTACCTCCTCCCAGGAAACTCACTTTGCTCTGGTGACGTCGGCTGCTGACACGCCTCCCTCCGCCACGCCGCCCACCTGAGCAATGGCAGCTTTGATTACCTGCACAGACAAAAGGCGATGAGTTTGGTGCAAGGGACATTTTGACACTTTTTTAGACGAAGCTGCACGCAGAAAACTTGGCACTCACCTCCCCTGCAGAGCCAGCTTGTGCGATGGTGTAGAGGCCAAACAGGCCGGAGTCAGAGTATGAGGCATTGAAGGCAGTGGCCTGGAAGACAAGAAGAGGTTAAGAGACAAATGCAACGCAGCATCGAACCTCTGTTTAGAGATGTACTTTTATTCAGGTTCAGTTAAAACATTTTTCAGACCACTCTTGGCTGTGTGGCACATTTCCTTCCTTGCTTCTCTCTGCAGAAGAGATGCAATTTATTTTTTCCACGTAGGGCTGGGCAATATGGCCTACAAAAAATCTCCAAATTTTTCACAAAAAATCTCGATTCACGATTTACATTGATTTTTTTTCAACCCCTACCTAAAATCACACAAAAATCACACTCGCCTGGTAGCATGTACCTGGAGCCTAAAACTTTCAGCAGGTGAATAAACCCCGGCTTTTCCACGGTGTATATGGGCACCATATCACTCGCAATATACATTGCGACTGCATCTGTGACAGCTTTAAACCGGGCTCCTTTCTTTTCATACGGGATACAGTTTGTCAGTGTTTCCAAGATGGTAGGTTGTTTTTGGTGGTGGTGCTTGGGGTGCCGCAGTCTTGTTCGTTTCGTAGGGAGCAACACCTTTGCCACTTGGCAGCATGCCTCTGTTTGAGGTGCTGCAGTAAATTGAAAGTACTGCTACCTTTGGTAGCAACAGTCTTTACACATACTTTGCAGCAAGGTGCTGTTTGTTCTGTATCTGACGCCACAAACCCGAACCAATTCCAAATAACTGAAGATGCGTTTCCTTTCTTCGGAGTGAGATCTGCACCGCTTGCTGCCATGTTGTCTGTGTGTCAAGCGTGGGGGGAGGGGGCACACACTTCCCACTCTCTGAACTATGGGAGCCCAGCAGGCAGGCATTGATGGCGGATGTTGATGAAAAACTTGATTTTCATTAAAACAAATCAACATTAAGTACAAATTCAAATTAATTGATAAAATTGATTTATCGCCGAGCCCTACTTCCACGACTGCAAAACACCAAGTTGTGCTCTTCGTGTCCGCTAGCGGGAACTAGTTGGGAATTTAATTATCTTCCCAATTCCAGGAGATTGTCTTCTCTTCAGACATCCACATGCGTCCCAAAAGTTGTGACCACGTTTACATTCAAGTGTATTTTCGTGAAAGCGAGAATTTTCCCTCTTATCCACACTTTTATAATTACCAGTTGTAACTTAAGTAGCTGCACCAAATCAGGAGGTGCTCTGATTTTTAGCTTCCAACCGACGGTTCTAAATTCTCCAGAAATCCTATGCCCATGTCGGCACACCTCAGGAATAATCACTGACATGCTGCCCAGGATCCCTGTGTGCTCTTCTGTCTTCTGTGAAGAGACTTATACGCAGAAACCAACTAACATTTAGGCTTCAAACAACCCATAATGTAAACCTCTCTGTGGAAAACTAAACTTGACTAAATCTGATCCTGGGTGAGTGTAAAAATCTAGTCCTCCAACAGCACCATTCTCACTTTTTTTCAGATAAAAACGGACACAGAGGCTGTTTCTTTAACTTACATCAAAGGGCTGTGTGGTAGCTTTGGCAATACCCTGGCTAAGCTTGCTGGTGAAGCTGGATCCCCTCTTTACATGTGGACCAGCTCCCAGGATCCTTTGCAGCACAGTGAAGGCATTAGCCTCAGCGCTACCCGCCACAGCGCCCTCGCTGACTACCAGGGCGTGGACCAGGTCGTCGTTGTTCTGGACTCGCAGCTCGCCTGCACACAAAATGCCATCATAAACATAAGGCGGTGGAGCATCTTAAGAGTGTAACACTGCTTCTTAACACACGTTTTTACCTCCACGGTACACAGATTTAGCCGCAGGAGCTCCTGTCCCACTGCGGACACTCAGTAGCCCCTCGCCCGCCTGCCTCAAGACGGAGTGTTTTACACCTGGACGCACAAATAAGACAGATTAACACACAACTGTAATAAGAGGCCTTGGATCACTGCCTCTGTGTCATAGAGACGCACATCAACCAGACGACTAAGGCTAACAAAGCTAGATGAGAAAGGAGAGCAGCACTCACCTACTCCTACCAGAGCCATTCTGCCGGTGGTAAAGGTGTCCTCAACAAACGACTGCAGCTACAGAAATAGGGAGGAGGAGGAGGAGGAGAGGGGTGTAAGAGCCAGGTTTACACATGTGTCTTCTAGCTTCAGGAAGTTCAGTCTCCCCGAGTTGCCAGATAATGACTTTAGAAGTGCAAAACACGTGTACCTGCTCAGGGGAGATCCGGCCGACCATGTATTCAGGACAGTACAGAGAGTTGGACAGGGCGTTTTTGTAAGCTGCTTCATGCAACTTCTCAATTACACCTGTGGGACAAAATAGAAAAACATTCTGAGCTTCAGAAACAATACATTTAACACCTCAAACACAGGAGATGCAATGGCTCGGCTGTAATATGCTCTATTTAGAACACTGTTAAACTTCACGTGCCTCCTGCAGCAAGGTAAAGACTTCTACAGACCTTTTAACAGCACACTTAATGTCATTTAGTACTTGTTTATGATCCAACGGCCTAAAGTACGATGGAGAACCATTAGAGTCAAAAAGGCCTTTTGTTATTTATGATTACAGGATCACAATTGTTCAGTTCTTCCCCACAATACACACTTTTAATGATGTAAGTAAGTAAATGCATACACAGAGGAACTGCTTAAAATGAGGGATCTATTTACATGTTTCCACAATGAGAAATGGTACTGCAATGTATGGCAGCATGCACAAGTGAAGTGAAGAAATTTAACAAATGCATCCTGCCACATCTCCTTGAACAACCTGCTACTCTGTTGGCTGTCTCTAGCAATTGTTCCCACTACAACTAATGTGTCTGACCATTTTAAATAGCCACACTAATAGCTTTTCAAGTCATGTGAGGGAAAATTCCTGCTTTTAACATCACAATATGTATATGGATGCTGTTTTTCTAATGTTGTACAGAAATAATGAGTGTCCAAGCTGCTGTAGCTGACAGTACCAACACACAACTCCTCGAAAAATCACTAAACAGCCTCCTTCTGCACAATCTAATGTCACAACAATCACACTTGTGCTCAAAAACAGTCTATCACTAACGTTAGTGCTTACCGACAATAACCTACAGTAAGTTTTTCTGAAGTATAAAGGCAGATATCCAATGACTCTCTGTAATCTGCAACCTGCAGCTTAAAGCTAAGAAACTGGGAGATTACTAGGAGCAGGATGGATGCAGACGCCATCTCCTTGTGCTATACATGGATTTAAATCAATTCTGTTACTAATTCCAAGCTAGCTACAGATCCATCCAGATGCAAACACTCCCCGTTCACTGAGGCTTATATGCTCTAGCTTTGAGCAGCTCTAAAACATTTTGGAGAGAAGTTTTCAGAATGTGATATCACCACATTCTGACAGTGGAGGAAGCTAAAGGACAGACTGAGGACCCCAAAAATGTCCCCAATTATCTGATCTGCTTCCAATTTCACACTGCACTTCCCTGAGTCCCTGGAAATACACCCACTGAGTTAGAAGCAGATCAGACAAACGGTCAAGATAGGGGAACAACAATCATATGGCGATTTCTTGATTTGGTAGAGCGATTAATTTAATATTTTTCTTGATATTTGATGCTGCCATGTACAGAACCATGGTCGGTTGGGGATCTGAAGGACATGGTTTTTTGTAACGACCATGTTCCTCACACAAAAGCTTTGGATTTTCACAACAATTTAGGAGCTGGACCCTCGTTCCTGTACTGACCTATCTGAGGAGACTGCTGAGCCAGAGCCCTGTCAATCTTCACCCTAGATGTCAGGTCGTCCACCTCCCACGGCCGGAACTCCTGAGCCGAGGTCACGTTGACCAGAAACTCCAATAACGAATCTCTGAACACAAACAGGACAGTGAGATGAACGACGAGGCACCAAAACGAGCTTTAGAGAAGTGACAGAAGACTTACACGTCATTCCTCAAACAGTCTGCTGTGTAGACCATGCTCTCTCTGGATGATGTCACACTGGACGTAAACAAACGACAACGCAGCTGGTTATGTGTTGCACTACTGGTGTCTATTTATAACAATCAAAGCAGCAACTGTCAAAGTACATGTGCAGAAAGTTCTGACCTCAGGCTGGCCCCCACTGCTTCCACGCTGCGACAGATCTTGAAGGCAGATGCACCCTTTGTGGTCTACAAAACGGGGAAAAGAAGACATTGGTGGTGTGAGAAAAGAAAGCTGATAGGCTGAGGGTGGAAGTGCTGCTTCAGAAAACTGCACCGCTAAGCTAACACTCATGAATATAATTCAGTTACAGAAGAAATCGGTTTCACAAACTCATTCACAGCTCACCAGGTTTGCTGCCAGTCGTAACACATGAGAAACGCCCTGGTTCTCCGTGGTCTCATAGCGACTCCCAGATTTCACAAACACACCTACACTTGACAAGGGGGAGTAGTTGTCCAGCGACGCTATCACCAGACCGTTTGGGAGCTTGGACACCTGAAGCAGCAAAGGAAAATGTTACTAAGAAAGCAAGAAATCAAACTGTGAATATGACATCATGCGTATACAGAATGAACAGCGCCTACCTGGACATTTTGGGGAGCGAGAGGTGCAGCTGTGGAGGGTTTTCGGATAGCGAGGGGTTCCGTCAGAGAGTCACTCCTCCTGGCTGCAGCATAGCAACGTTTCTGTGGGACCAGATTAGTCCTTGACTTAACCCAACAGGATGTCTTTATGAAGGAGATACAGGTTCGAGGAGTGGAAACACTGCAGTTAAATAGCTATTCCTTTGGACAAAATGGGCCGATTGTGAGCCGTCTACTTCAGTCAAGAGGAGCAGGTTGTTATATTGAAGAACTATGAAGAATATGGAAATGTATTCTGACAAATGCAGGAGAGGAATGCTGCTATTATACCACTCAGTGCACTTTCAATGCAGCTGCTTATTTCTGACTTGACAGCAGCACATTAGAGCTCTTTAAACTTCCTACATTTAAACTTGATCCTCAAAAAGTGCATTTTATAGACAAGAATACATGGAAATCTCTTTAGGTTTTGGCCAAATCACAGTTAAATTAGCGTTATTGATTGAACATTCCCTCAACTTTCTGACCTACACTATATTACCAAAAGTATTTGCTCACCCATCCAAATGATCAGAATCAGGTGTCCTAATCACTTGGCCTGGCCACAGGTGTATAAAATCAAGCACCTAGGCATGCAGACTGTTTTGACAAACATTTGTAAAAGAATGGGTCGCTCTCAGGAGCTCAGTGAATTCCAGCGTGGAACTGTCATAGGATGCCACCTGTGCAACAAATCCAGTCGTGAAATTTCCTCGCTCCTAAATATTCCACAGTCAACTGTCAGCTTTATTATAAGAAAATGGAAGAGTTTGGGAACAACAGCAACTCGGCCACCAAGTGGTAGGCCACGTAAACTGACAGAGAGGGGTCAGCGGATGCTGAGGCGCATAGTGCAAAGAGGTGGCCGACTTCCTGCACAGTCAGTTGCTGCAGAGCTCCAAACTTCATGTGGCCTTCAGATTAGCCCAAGTACAGTACGCAGAGAGCTTCATGGAATGGGTTTCCATGGCAGAGCAGCTGCATCCAAGCCGTACATCACCCAGTGCAATGCGAAGCGCCGGATGCAGTGGTGTAAAGCACGCAGCCACTGGACTATAGAGCAGTGGAGACGCGTTCTCTGGAGTGATGAATCACGCTTTTCCATCTGGCAATCTGATGGACGAGTCTGGGTTTGGAGGTTGCCAGGACAACGGTACATTTCAGACTGCATTGTGCCAAGTGTGAAATTTGGTGGAGGAGGAATTATGGTGTGGGCTTGTTTTTCAGGAGTCGGGCTTGGCCCCTTAGTTCCAGTGAAAGGGACTTTGAATGCTTCAGGATACCAAAACATTTTGGACAATTCTATGCTCCCGACCTTGTGGGAGCAGTTTGGAGCGGCCCCTTCCTCTTCCAACATGACTGTGCACCAGTGCACAAAGCAAGGTCCATACAGACATGGATGACAGAGTCTGGTGTGGATGAACTTGACTGGCCTGCACAGAGTCCTGACCTGAACCCGATAGAACACCTTTGGGATGAATTAGAGCGGAGACTGAGAGCCAGGCCTTCTCCACCAACATCAGTGTGTGACCTCACCAATGCGCTTCTGGAAGAATGGTCCAATATTCCCATGAACACACTCCTAAACCTTGTGGACAGCCTTCCCAGAAGAGTTGAAGCTGTAATAGCTGCAAAAGGTGGACCGACATCATATTGAACCCTATGGGTTAGGAATGGGATGGCACTTCAGTTCACATGTGAGTCAAGGCAGGTGAGCAAATACTTTTGGTAATATAGTGTATGTTCTATCAGCTGCAGAACCAACAGTGTAAAACTGACTCAGGACCATGTACAAAAACACATTTATGAATTTTCTGCATCACCAGCTGAATGCATGCAGGTTTCCACGGCAACGCACCTATAATGGCACAGCTTTATTCAGCGGTTTTACCAAGGTACGGCTCAACAGGTTTGTAGAAAAAACAACGCATTTCCTCAGCTGAATCACTCATAGAGAATAAAACTGGTGATATATGGGTGACATAAATCCTAAACTGTTAAATAAAGCATGTTCTGAGGCAGAAAACAATGGTGTGTGTGTGAGCTACAACTGCAATTATAGCTCACAGAATCAACTTTTTGAACAATTTTATCAGTCAATAACTCATAATAATACTCCTAATATGACAACGTCAGCCTGTCTTAATGTAATATGAGGTGACTGAGAGGGCCTACGAACAATAACTGCAATCGCACATTACCTGGATTATCAATTAAGGTATTGTTAATGTTAATGATAAACTGATAATTTGTTCAGTAAATCGTTGAAAATATGTTACATGTCCACAACGATGACTAAAACTTAGTCTTCAACTGAAACCTACTCACTCAACCAGCTTGAAGAGAGTTTAAATATAATCTTTGATAGCTTTAATGGTCCATAACTCTTAATAATACTCATAATGTGACAATGTCAGTCTGTCTTAATGTAATTTGGGGTGACTGAGAGGGCCTAATAACTGTAACTGCAATTACCCATTACCTGGATTATCAGTTAAAGTATTGATAATCTTTTCTATTATTATTTAATAATAATTTGGTCAGTAAAACAATAAGAAAGTATCACATGTCCACAATGATGAATTACAACACAAACTTATTCTCTCAACTAACTTTAGGAGAGTTTAAAAACATTCTTTGATAGTTTTACTTGAACATAACTCATAATAATACTCATAATGTCTTAATGTAGGGTGAGCTGACAGAGAGAAGGGTGACCTGAGATGACCCGTGTAAATTTAGTCCACTGCATGTGTCCTGTCAACAAAGCCTGACATTACAGTGACTGAGAATATATCAGTGACTTATCCGGATGTCACCACATTCTGACCTTATGAGGGTAGACTCTGGCAAACCTCGATTAAGAAATTTGGGATCCGTGAGTTCAGAGATGACCTTCAGGTTGCATCCAGCTGAACGAACATCCGCATAAAGGCTAAAGCCAAGCTAAGCCGCCTCGGCAAGGTGTTTAACAGCGAAGGTAACCTGTATTTTATGGCTTTCAGTGCGTGTGAATGACCGAAGGAGAAGGTGTTACTTAGCTTGGCTGTCTGCTAGCTTCACTCTGACTAAACCTGCATTAGCTGCCCACCTAGCAGGCTAACTAGCCAGCGAGCTAACTGCGGCTTCAGTCTTCGGGCAGGTTTGGAAGCAAAAGCGAGTAGAGTAAAGGTCCAGCGGGGTTACAGCATTCACGGGAAACCGAGAAAACACAGGACTCACCGGTAAGTTGTTCAGAGACCGGATTCCTCTCATGACTCCTGACTCTCTCCTTCAGCCGGCACAGAAAGACAGATATGGCGGCGGGACTGAAGTCTTACCAACAATCCACCGCGCCGAGCAGCCGGCCAAAGATGATGTAGCAAGTCAAGATAAACTTCAGCTACTGCAGCGAGTTCAGACTTACAATTTATCATATCTTCTTTGGTTTGTGGTTAACAAACCAAAGCAAGAGGAGAAAAAATGCCTTTACACAAAGATAGCCGGGATTAAAAAAATCCTGGAAAGCAAAATTTAATCAAAACACCCAACAATAACCTATAATAAAAAAATAAAACTGATAACAACACAAGTGAGTTCACCGATGAGCAAAATCACTTAAATGTCAAACGACTTCAAATTGCATCACTTCCTATTTATAAGAGGACAAGTTATTTCTCAAATTAGAAAATACCAAATAAACCATTTACTAATATTAAAAATATTGCCTCCAAAATAGAAACGCAATACAACAAAAGCGAATACACCTGAGATTACTGACACACTCGTTAAAAAAACAAACTGCGTACGTTAATTTCACAGTGTTAAAATGACCAGTAAAGACCAGAACTTATCTTCATTTTGGTACCTGTGTGCATCTACATGTCTGCATCATGGCTCCACCAGAGGAACTAAAAAAAATCTGGAATCTGGAAAAAGATACAGGAAAATGGATGACCAACTAAAAACCAGCAGAACACAGCTGCAGCAGTTATCAGAGTACTACTACTATTTTGGTTTCATAAATACCAGATGGATGTATATTGTAAGTGGAAACACACAAAATATTCATAATGGTCGTCAGAATTGCATGACTTTTTTTTGGGTAACTTGTTTGTTTTGGGTTTTTTTAATTTATAAAATAGAAAGAAGAGAAATAAAAACTACCAGTATTCACAGTAAAGAATTAAACATCTTTATTACGATCCAGCTCCACTGTAAGTCACTAAAATGCATGACGCACGTTACGTTACAAAAATACTGTATAGTCAACATGTTACCGGTATTAAAGACAATCATTGAGAACTTACAAAGTGTAATTACAAAACACTGCTCACACATATATGTCTTTCACAGGTTACCTTCAGGTAGTGTAAATTCACAATTCAATATTCTTTGGCCCACAAAGCGCTTTTTTTAATAAAACAAAATGTTTACCAACCTCCAATAAATACATCACATAACAATACAAAAATACACTATGTTGGCTGTGAAACCCTTCTGACTGGAGGTGCTGGACATAGAAACAACCTAAACATGTTCACATCACACAGACTGAGATTCGACTGCTGAGTGATTCGCGGATCACAGTAACTTGTGATGGTTCCTTTGCCACCACGTGAAAAACAGGAACCCACATGACTCCACAAGCCGTCACCGGTTAGAACTTTTTGTCACCGGGGACGGCTCGAACAGCTCCGTGCCAATCCTAGGCGTCACTTCTCAGTTCGCTGGACTCCACAGCTCTGAGCTTTGTAGGTCACCATCGCCATGGAGGGTGCAAGTAATAACCACGAGGACTTCCCGCTCCATGTCCCCCCTCAGTTCTCATTGGCCGTCCCGGGACAGCTGCACATGCGGATGTCCTTCCTCAGCTGCAGAGACACACAGCTGAGCCAGCTGCGACTGGTGGGCATCTCCCCGACAATCTCCCAGGCGTCAGTGTCGTCACAGTATCTCTCAATAGTGTCATGATATCTGCACAGAACGAGTGACCAGCATTAAATAACTGTCAATTTAAGAACGGTATCTGACAGTAAAAGGGTTTATGCTCCTGTTATTAAATCATAGAGGCTAAATCAGGAACCTAAAGCGCCTTTTTCACATTCCTCATTGCGTTTTGAATACATGTAAACACTTGGTCAACTGAGGGCTGAACTACCAGGTGAGATTAGTGGGTTAGCAGGTATGTTGAGCTTAAAGTCAAAGTTCTTAGTGTCATGAAGGTGTCTCTCTTTAAACCTGCTAGATCACCATGGTAACTGATGCTGCACAGTTAGATAACCATGGTAACTGATGCTGCACAGTTGGATAACTATTGTAACTGATGCTGCACAGTTGGATAACTATTGTAACTGATGCTGCAGAATTAGATCACCATGGTAACCAATGCAGCAAGAATTAGATCACCATGGTAACTGATGCTGCACAGTTAGATCTGGATGGTAACCGCTGCTACAGAGTTGATAACTATGGTAACTGATGCGGCACAGTTAGATCACCATGGTGACTGATGCTGCAGAGTTAGGTCACCATGGTAACTGATGCTGCAAGAATTAATCACCATGGTAACTGATGCTGCACAGCTAGATCTCCATGGTAGGATCAGTTACCATGGAGCTATATTTCCATGCTAATTGATGCCACAGAGCTAGATCTCCATGGTAAGTGATGTTGTGGAGCTAGATTTCCATGGTAACTAATGCTGTGGAGCTAACCTGGTCCAGGTTCTGTAAGAAGCATCTCCCTTTAACCAAAGTGTTTCCTGATGATTCTGTGAGGGATTCAAATTCTCAGCTGAGGGAAAATGTTTCATCTGTAAACCTTTTGATCTGGACGTTACTAAAACCACTGAATGAAGCAGTTACAGCATGGCACACTGGATGCATCCTGTTGCCGTGGAAACCAACATGTATTTAGCTGCTGATGCAGAAATCACATAAACATGTTTTTATGTTTGGTCTGTTTACTCTGCTGGTGCTGCAGCTGATAGATCACTGATTAGAACATTGATTTAATGTCACTTTGATTTAAAGTTACTTCCTGGGACAGTGTCAGACCTAAATGTACTCCAATACAATATCATGTTTAAATTAGTGCTGTCAATCGATTAAAATATTTAATCGCGATTACTCGCATGAATGTCATAGTTAACTCGCGATTAATCGCACATTTTTTATCTATTCTAAATGTCCCTTAAATTATCATTTTAATCCTCTTATCACCATTGTCGCCTGGTTTTGACGAGGAGGAGGCGGAGAATCGTGTCAATCGTAGGGCTGGACGCGAATATCTAAATATCCGAGTATTCGGACGTTGTGGTGGTATCTGAATAATAATTTTGAGATCCGAATAGTCGTGCGCGCACCCTCACCCAGGCCGCCGTCACCTGGCTGAGCATCTGCACCAGTGGCACCCAGTTCAGGACGAGGAAAAGGAGCCGACAGAAAGGCATGACGAGCGAAGGCACTGCTGCTGTGCCACTGCCACCAGAAGATGCCGTTGGACTCCGACAGTGAACGCCCTCCCCACCACACACACCGCGTTAATCTCGAGATTAAAAAATTGACGCCGTTAAAATTGATTTGCGTTAACGTGTTAATAACACGATATTTTTGACAGCACTAGTTTAAATATATTAAGTTTAACAGCTCTATTGTGCAGCTGTCAGTTATCAATAATCAGCTGCATTGATTAGTAAAATAAACATGTTGACACACGATCAACAGTATTGTACCAGCATTTCTGTCCATTTGTATGTAGCAAGTTAAAGTCTGCAAACTGTACCACCAATTTTTGGATAGAATAAACTAAAGTTAGACCCCAGCTCCTCACCTGTCCCAGCCCTCCTCTCCTCCCAATACGTAGATCTTGCCGTCCACCACAGCAGCACCGGGCCGGTAGCGTCGCTCCTTCATCGGGGCACACATGGTCCACTGGTTGGTCTTGGGATTGTAACACTCCACCTTATCCGTGTTCTCGGTTGAAGCGTGCCACCCGCCTGAGAAGCAGCACCGGGTTTAAATCTGTTCATTAGTGACCATTAAGAAGCAGTGCTGCTGAGTTTGTTACCTATGACGTAGATCTTTCCTTTGAGTGTACAGGCTGCTGAGCCGGAGCGAGCGATCTGCATGGGGGCGACCTCGGTCCACACCGCGGTCTTAGGGTTGTACACTTGAGCGAGGTCAGTGCCATCACCATCCTCTAAAACGGCACCGCCTACCAACACGCAGGAGGCACATGTATAGTCATATAGAGTAATGGAATGAAAATGCAGATTTTAACTAAACACATGGAGAGTTTCTCACCGGTAACGTAGAGCAGACCGTCCAGCGCCACCACTGCAGGACTCGTGACGGCCATCTTCACAGACTCAGTGAACTGCCAGGAGTTGGAGTACGGGTTGTAGCACTCCACCGAGTCCAGCCGAGAGCGTCCCTCCCACCCCCCCACGGCGTAGACAAAGCCGTCCAGCATCACCAGGCCTGAAAGCAGATCATTTAGTGAGGCATGATGGTTACTGAGCCTCAGCTTCAATATGCAATATTAAATCCACTGCAGGATGTTAATAAAAAGCGGAAGAACACACTTTTAGTTCCTCTGTCTGTTAAACTACACTGGAGGTGATGCTACAGTTCAAGGATAGTCGGCTAGACAACCTGAAGATTAAAAACAATAGTAAAAGACAGTAGGGACAGACTGATAATCAATTAAATGCACCACTATGAGTCTGAAGCTGCCTCTCTCTGTCTGTACTCACTCTGTGGTCTCTCTGGTACAGATACAACTCACAAAAACCAACAAAAAACACAAACCAGGACATTTTCATTGGGGCTAGAGGGTAATTTAGGAGGCAGCCACAGACTCTTAGCTAGCTTATCAAGTACAGTAATCCTTACAATTGAAGAATCGTAGTTTCCATGTAGCATGTGATGTGCATTGGCCCCATATATCGGTTATCAGTCATGATTAGCAAAATTCTGCATTGCTATCGACCCTAAAAACCCATATCTGTTGATCCCTAAACTGGACCAACGAACGACTGTTCGCTAGGAGAACAAAGATGTCCTTCATTAGAGTTTAGGGCCAATCAGAGGGAGGCAGAGTTGGCGATTAGAAAGAAAGAAAAAGACTTCAGGGTTGAGTTGTTTTGATAAACAAGGTTAAAATGAAAGACAGAAACAAGTAAAGATGGTCTAGAGAGGAAAAATGAGGTAATGTGAGGTGATGCAAGCTTTCAGTTCATCAGGTATTGACTGATGTGGGCTTTAAAGGGCTGGTATCGATTATTGGACAAGAAAATCTGATACCCGATATCTGGGAGCGATATAGATTAATGTAATGTTTTAACAGCATCTGAAAGCAGGAGCCTGACATTCACAACTAGGATTCTTCATTAATAAGGTGACTCTAACTAAAAATATAAAACAGTTTATGATCAGTTCTTCTGTTTTTTTATCTTTCCTTGTTCTGTCACTTCTATTCCCCACTAAGGTCCAGATATTACAGCTTTATTAATTATTGTTTTCCAGATAGGTCAATCTGTGGCTGCCTTCTAGCTTAGCTGTTAGCATAGCCTTAGCCGCTGTGAGAGAAGCTTCCTGATTTCTTGTTCAGATTTTCTGCTTGAGAGACGTTTCTGAGACCACAGACGGAGAGAGGAGGCTGATCAGACCTAAAGTAAAGCACAATCTGAATATCTGCCACGATAATCGGCCAGGCAGATGATCAGTCTGTCCCTGGTCGTCATACTGAGGCTGCCTCACCTAACTCTGAGCGAGCAACATTCATAGGAGCCATTTCCATCCAGGAGTCGAAACAGGGGTCATAGCGCCACATCTCCCTGCTGGCCGAGCCATCAGGAAACTCCCCTCCAGCCAAATACAGAGTGGAATCTACAGAGACGGGAGGAAACGTGAGCAGTGCGTGGTTCAGGATGGATCAGGATCATATCCAGTCAGTTATCATGAGCTCTGATGTGACTGATGCTCACCGGACACGACCAGCCCGTGTTTGCTGACGGCGAAGGGCAGGCAGGCCAGATTCTTCCACTGGTTGATCACCGGGTCGAAGCTCTCGACGCTGCGCAGCACCACCTTGTCGTCCTCACCGCCGACTGTCACTATCACTTCAGCTGTCCCTGTCGCCATGGCAACAGGAGTAAAAGGAGCAGAGATGAGCAAGCTGGGTGGAAAACGTCAAATAACAGCCCCCGTCGGGGGCAGCAGGAGGGTATGGAGGGCTGTGACTAATGATTATTCCATCACTGATTAATCTGATTGGTTTGTCCATCACTCAGTTAATTAGTTAGTCCATAACATGTCAGAAAAAAGCAACAGAAGTCTACAATGAGTCTAAAACATCCAGATGTGTTTAACATTATAATAGACTGAAAAAAATCAGGTTCTAAATTTTCACTGCTAATAAAAATAGTTACAAATCAATTTTCTGTCAACTGTCTAAGATAAGGTAAGCCTTTATTAATCCCACAGCAAAGGGAATACAGATAAGGAACATCAATACGAGAACACGAAAATAAAATAAACCAAAATATACAAAAGGAATAGATCTGATTGTCCAGGTTCCTCTGAATTGAAATACCAGCATATTTAATGAATATATAAATACTGATAGAGAGTACTGCACAGATTCTAGTATCTGTAGAAGATATGATATTGTACAAAATAATCCGAATTTATTGCTATGAATGTGTAGATATATAGTATGACAGTCTAATCCATGAATCTACTCAGCATTTAAACACGAGTGGTGTGTCAGCGTCTTACAGAGTTTACGGACACAACTCCAGGATTTAGCTGAACTTTAATAAACTAAATATTATTAACAATCTGAACACTTATCTGAACGACCAAATTACAAACATCAAGGGTACCAAAACGTCTCAGAGAGGTGAAAACGAAGCACTAGATGGAGCCTCTCTTGGTAATGAACTGTGTGTGACTGGCTGACAGCTGCAGGTGTGTTCACCTGTGGAGCGCCGGGGCCTGGCTCTGGGGCAGTACAGCTCCCCGCGGCGGTCCTTCAGCAGCAGGTAGTCTTTGGCCTCGGAGATGAGCCTCTGGCAGCTCTGGTTCTCCTTCACCACGTCCACAGACTCGATCACATCGTGGAGGTAGTAGGGGCTGATGAGAGGCAGGCGGATGTGTTCGAGGACCTTTGATGGGACAAATACAGAAACCTGATTCAGGCTATAGGCTTAACATGAAGCTTTTCAGTGGATTCAGAGTTTCCCCCAGTGCTTTCTAGGCCTGGTGGGCCGCCAAGCTTTCCTTGCCCCCCCCCCCGCCAGGCTAAGCGTCACTTGTTTATTTATTTTAAATAGGTTTTTATGCACCAAAACAGTGACAGCAACGACGGTACACAGAGCTTTTAACGGCATCTGGTGATACGGTTGAAAGTGCAATGGCGACATTTTATGGTCGATACGCGAACACATAGGCGGAAGAGGTCAGGTGTATTTTCCATCATCTGAACGCCCAAAATCTCTACCTGTCTATACAACTTCTACGTTACATGTCACGGAGAAAGGGTTAAAAAATGTTATACACTTTCTTTTTCCAAAGTCGGAGGAGCACTTGAGGAGACAATGAGCCGCTCGTTCACCCCCTGGCCAAGGAGAGTTCATCCCCGGAGAGCCGACCGAGCCGTGGATCAATGATGAGGCAGAGCCAGTGGAGTTAGCACGGATGTTAGCACGTCGTCAGACCAGCCTTCTGCAAGCCGCGATGGTAAACATCAAACTAGCGGATTTAATCCAAAATGGTTAGCTGACCCTAAATTTAGCGGATGGCTCTACAAGACAGAGTATGGTAAACCCAGATGGATTGATGCACTGATCCAACCTGAACCATGTACAGCAAAAGTAGAAGAGGTCACACAGCACAGCAGACCTGTTCAGCCTCTGAGTTCCCTGGTTTTACCCCTTGGCCATGTTTGCACTTTTTAAATTATGTTAATTTATTTTACTTTTAAATGTGACCAGCAACGGCTTGTTTTAAGATTCACTAGGATTTAACTAAAGTGAAATCCTACTGAATCTCTACCACTGGGCTTAGCAAGTTTTCTGGGGGAAACCCTGGAATTGTTTTTATCCTTTTGCACATTTCAAGTTCTTGTTTACATACTGTGTAACCCTGTATGCTCTCAGGTGATTCACTTTTATAAACCCTTGATTACACTTCCTGCTAATTTGACTTATAACACTTCTCATTTATCTTGTTAACCCTAATATCTACGACTGGCAGCCCTTTTGAATCCATAAACACCAAGTCACAGTCCATGTGAAAGTCCATGTGAAAACCTACTTGGCATCCAACAGGAGGATTTGAGACCTCATATCATGAACAACATTGCTGGGACTCCGGTTATTTAATATAGAGCAGCCGCTGACACTAATCTAAAGTGCATCTCTACCATGATTTCCCTAATACAGCTTCTGAATAAAAGCCTGCATTAAAACTAGTAAGCTGATGTAAACGTGAATGAGAGCAGAGGAAGTGCACAACAGTCTTTTGTGAAGAAGAAGAAGGAGAAGAAGGAAAAAGAAGAAAGTAGTATTAGCAGTAGTGTGGTTCTTCTGCAGCAGGAAGGTTTAAACTTCAAACTGCCACAGACAACTATGAACAACAGCCATGAGCTCAGTAGAAGGACTGGTGTCCTTTTCCATGTCCAGAGGGAAACTCTCTGTTGTTGATTTATGACGTCTGTGAGTCCAGCAGCTGTTGATCTGAAGAAGTAAACACACTTATAACAGACAGAGAGCCGAGTGTCTCTGTCTACAGCTGGATTAAACTCCACAATCTAAAGTGAATCTGACCTTTTCAAAGCTCTGCTTGCGAGACGGACATTTTTTCAGCCACAACATGGCCGCTTCAAACACCATCTCCTCTTTAGGCACATTGAGAAGGTCGCTGGCAATGATCTCCGTCAGCTTGTCCACACAGAGAGACAGAAACTCCTCCTGGGGAAACAAAACCATCCGTCAGAGCGCTGAGTGTGAATGACGGCAGCTCCACCCGCTGTCTGAACACACACTAAGCCGATCAGCGGACAGGGAGGGCAGATTACCGCCGTTAAGCACCTTTCACTCATGAGACCAACACCACTGCCAGCTTCTAGTGTCCAGGTGAGCTGCTGCTGACATGTGAGGAGGCAGGTTTAAAGGAACAGCATGACAGACGGGAACAAAATCCATTTGCAGCCATTTTTCAACTAATCAAGAAAATAATCGGCAAATTAATTGACAGCTGCAGCCCAATTATACAGCGTCACTCTGCTACTAGTCTCTGAAAGTAGACATTTATTCATTTTACCAAATAAACATTGTTTGTTAATGAACTGGTCAGGGGCTTTCAGTCACCCTGATGATAATATATAGTATTTACTGGTCATTATAGCACCTCTACTTCTTTTCTCTGAGGATTAATGTTTTATTTGAATAAAGTTTTTACTGTTAAAGAGAAGTTTTGGTTCGATTCTGAAAAAAATGCAGATATAACACAGATCACCACAGGTAAAGTTTAAATGAATTATTTCAGGTATTTATTTAATTAGTTTGGTACTCAACAAACTTCTCATCAGTTTTTGTGAACAAAAAAAGACTTTTGACATTTAAACTAATTCTCCTACCCCACAGAGCAGATCTGATCCATGTTATCACACCTGATGCTGATATAACATATATCATATATAATAAGAGGTGTCCATGAGCGAACCTGCTGGTAGACACTGCTGAAGTGCTCCAGGATGTAGTCCATGCTGCGTTTCTCCAGCACCTTGCAGGAGTGAGCCTCAGCGAAGCAGTGGATCCCCACACAGTTCATCTCGTCCATCTGACGCTCCATGAAGCGGCAACAGGCCTCCCGGACGGCCATCACGTCCAGCAGGTTGGCGGCCGCCAGCAGTGCCTGGACCACAGAAAAGCATGAAGGACGACAGCAGAGAGGAAAAGTTTGAGGAGACGAGAGGATTCTTTACCTGCACGTTGGCTTTGGAGATGTAGACCTCGGATGTGTAGGCGTAGCTCACCAGCATGCCGATCATCTGAGGCTCAACGCCATTGATAGCAACACGCTCCTGTTTGGACTCTATCAGGTCTGTGGAGAACATCGCCTGGAAGGACACAAGTCACATAACTCTCTAGAAAGTGTTTGCCCCCTACAGAACTTACACACTTCAGTGTTCCAGATCATTAAACTAACCTGTGTATTTATTGAATATTAGACAGAGAAAACACAAAAAACACAAAACGCTGTTTTTAAATGAGGCTTTATTGAAGAGTTATGGAAAACCTATATCAGTTTGTGAAAAAGTAATTGCCCCCTAAACCTAATACCTAGCTGGTCCCTTGTTAAATGCTTTTTCCAGCTTGTGAACAGTTTTTTACATCACCATGGAGTTGGTCCACTCTTCTCTGCAATTCATAATTTTTCTTAGATGCACTACTATGTTTAGACTGTTTACTGCCTTACTTTATTTATATATTCCTATATCCTCATATCTTATTGCCTCTACTTTTTATTCACTGCATTGCTTATGTTATGCTGTTTTTTGGAGCATAAAGTACAAGAGCATATTATATATTTCACATTTTTGAATGTCTGATGGAGAACATTGAACTTTAATAGATTTTTTAGATGCACCACTATGTGCCGAGTATTTACAGCCTTATTTAAGCTTATTTATAGTATTTCAGTAATTATCCTTTTTATATCTTATTGTGTTTTCTACTTTTATTCACTGCATTTCTCATTTTATGTCTTTTTGTGGAGCATGTGACACAAGAATGTATTACATTTTCACTTTTTTGAGTATCTGATGGAAACTATTAAACTTTCTAATGATTTTTTTAGATTAACTAGTATGTGCAGATAATTTGCTGCCTTATGTTAGTTTACTTACTTATATATTCATGTATCATACTTATGTCTTATTGCTCTTCTACTTTTTATTCTCCGCATTACATTTTCAACTTTTTTCAATATCTGATGGAAAATACTGAACTTTTCCATTATTTTCTAATTTTCTTTAAGCCATAATTATCTAAATTAAAGCCAAAAAAGCTTGAAGTATTCTGAAAAGTTCACTTTTTGTAGTATCTGATGGAGAACAGTGAACGCTGCCCTGGTTTTCAGACGCACCCTGGCTCCAGACCTACCTGGAAGTAGGAGCTGAAGGAGGCCAGCACGATGCGGTGACACGGGAACTCCTGTCCGCCGCAGCACAGCGTCACGTCGCAGAAGGCGTTGTTGAGCCGCAGGCTGTTGAGGCCCTGCAGGACGGTGCTCGGGTGGCGGCTCTCCACGAACAGGTAGTCCTCGTTGCTCAGGGCGGCCGGGGGAGCGGCCGCCGCGGCACTGTCCTCCTCCTGCACCGGGAAGGTGACGTTCATGGTGGACGGAGCGGGAGGAGCGGCGCCGCTGAGCTCCGCCATGAGAGACTCCGTTAGGGGAGTCTGGAGGGAACCAGAGAGGCGGAGATCAATAAGAACCGGAGACTCCAGCGAGGATTACACAGCCTGAGGCGGAGACACGCCGAGATTAACGAGGCTCAGCGGCTCCCCCGGTCCCGGTGGAAACGCACCGACAGCAAACATCCAGGTGAGATAAAGGAGGCTGGAACTCTGGGACATGTTACCTGTTACACATAGTCGTGACAGCAAACGGACAGTAAAGCAGCTTCAGTCGGTCACCAGCAGCGGAACACCCGCCCACCGGAAGGAGCACTCCCTGCGCGGTACTTCCGGCTTCGTTTTTCCTCTTCAGACAGGAAGTCATTATATTATATTATATTATATTATATTATATTATATTATATTATATTATATTATATCACTTCTGACACATATCTTTTAGCGCCTTATCTGTCTGCTACAGCACACTGGACTAATGTAAATAACATGTAAGTCTATGCATAACAAACATAACAACACACATGCCTGTAAACACACATATACGGTACACACGTACACACACATACACACACACAGACAAAATGCACACTGCACTTTAGCTTAAGATCTCGAGAAGTTGTGACTTTTTCTAATTTTCTGTAGTTTTTTAAAGATTTGTTGTTGTTTTTTTATAATATCTTATTGTTATTGCACAGCCTCCAGAACAGTCACTAAATAATAGTGTGTAATAAAAACTTTTAAATCTTGAATCATCTTCCAGCGAAATACTACAGACTGTATATATATATTATACCTAAATACAACTGAAACTGGAGGCTTTTAGAACATTTTCAGAGTTCATAAAGCTGAGCTGGAGGACACTGCTGAATTCACAGGCTTTTATTTATTTATTTTTTATATTATTTATTTTTTCTAAAAGTGCTTCAAGTACAACAAAGTTGAAAGAGTTCTTTGTTAGACCTGGAAGAACAGAGGATGATGTGAATGCAGTGGAGGGTGCATTGACATTTCATACTGTGAAACACCACAACAGCTACAGATCCATGGATTGCACTAGTACATTGCTAAAAAAAAAAAAAAAAAAAAGGGATTCTTGGTTTCTGATAGGGCCAAAAAGTTTAATTAACCCTAACTACTACTACTGCTACTGTTACGACTGAAACTACTGCTACTACTGCTATGCTAATAGTACTACTACTGCTACTTCTATTACTATTACTACTGCTACTACTACTGATACTACAGCTACTACTACTGCTGCTGCTGCTACTAGTACTACTACTGCTACTACGACTTGTGCTACTACTGCTACTACCACTACTACTTCTACGACTACTACTTCTACTACTACTGCTACTACTACTGCTGCTATTACTACTACTACTGCTACGACAACAACAACTACTACTACTACTACTGCTACTACTGCTGCTACTGTTACTGCTACTAGTACTACTACTATTACAACTCCTGCTACTACTACTACTACTTTTACGACTGCTACTACTACTGCTGCTACTACTACTACTACTTCTACGACTGCTACTGGTACTACTGCTACTACTATTACTGCTACTAATACTACTACTGCTAATACAACTACTGCTACTGCTGCTGCTACTACTACTACAATTCCTGATACGACTACAACTACTATTGCTGCTACTACTGCTGGCTACTGCTACTACTGCTAGTACTACTGCTCTTACTACTGCTGCTGCTGCTACTACTACTGCTGCTACTAGTACTACTACTGCTACTACTGCTACTACTACTGCTGCTATTACTACTCCTACTGCTACAACAACAACTACTACTACTACTGCTACTGCTGCTACGGTTACTGCTTCTGCTATTACTAATACTACAATTCCTGATATGACTACAACTACTACTGCTACTACTACTGCTGCTATTACTACTCCTACTGCTACAACAACAACAACAACTACTACTACTACTACTACTACTGCTACGGTTACTGCTGCTGCTATTACTACTACTACAATTCCTGATATGACTACAACTACTATTGCTGCTACTACTGCTGGCTACTACTACTACTACTGCTACTACTACTGCTACTACAACTACTGCTGCTGCTACTACCGTTTCTATTACTATTGCTACTACTGCTACTACAATTACTGCTACTCCTACTATTGCCACTGCCTTGACTACTGCTACAACTACTACTGCTACTGCTACCTCTCCTGCTGCTTCTACTACTACTTGTGCTAGTATCTGGCAGTCCCGTTGAGGGAGACAACCCATAGACATGTCTGTGGGGACAACCGGGTATGTTGTCCAAGATCTCATGACCATAGGGGCCCATGAATGACCGTTTATTTTTCCTTACATTTGCCTAATTTTTTAATGAAATCATTGTCTTGTTACATTAAAAGTCATTTTCTACTCAAAATATACTTAATAACCGAAAGTGATTATTTTTGTATATATAAATGTTTTCCCTTTTTGCACACCTCCCCCCGTCCTAGAAGAAAATGGTTTGACCCGCTCTGGGGCACCAACAGCAGCTAACACTGCAAGAGTTTAGATTTGCTACCACCAGAGCCCGACTCGAGTCCGTCAGCGGCTCGTATTGACTTTCACGTGCTGCCCGCACTGTGCAAGCAATGACAACGAGCGGAGAATGAGAGAGAAGGGGAAGGGAGATGTGGGAGGTATGGCACGGGAAGCGAGTACACTGAACGTGAACAGACTCTGGTCTGGTGGCTGAATATATTTTGGGTCCGATTTGTCCGAGCAATGCAAAGTTTAAAAGCCACTGTGTATTGTAACGAGCCCTAACACGAATCCATCACTTAAACATACATTTGTATCACAAATCCTCATGCAGACAGATTTTCTGCCGTTTTCTGGGGGCATTGTATTACCTTTCTTGTCCCGGGCCCCAGCAAGTTTGTTGACGGCCCTGGTATCTGCAAATCTAAGTTTTCTGTCCATACAGAGGAGGCATACTTTAAATGTATTGAAATGATAGGGCATCTTTGAGAAAACTTCAAGTATCATGTGAATATCTCATTGCCGGGCCAAGTGTCCTGGTTTTCGGTCATCAAAATATGGTCAACCTACAGTTACTCACGTTACTACCCACCACTGATCAAATTACCCACAAGATTATATAGGCTAATACATCGTCAGTGGTAGAAAGCAGCAAAGTACATTTACTGAAGTATAATTTTATTGTTCTTTACTTGATTGTTTTTATTTCATGCTCCTTTCACTGCCACTCTTCTACGTTTCACAGGTAAATATTGTACTTTCCATCTGCTACATGCATTTGACAGCTTTATGTACTTTTCACATAAAGGTTTTACACAATGCAATAATATAGTTTAACAAAGTTTTCAAATGCAACACATTTTTTAAGGTTGAATGAGACCTGTCAGATGTCAATGAGTTGTTAACAGATGCAAAGATGAGTAATTTATCCCTGTGAACTCTGTTGTTGTTGTTTGTTCTTATTTTCTATCTGTGCCAAACAAGATGCATTAATCCTGGGAACTCTAAGTGCTGATTCCACTGTGTCTAGTTTCCGTTTATTCTGCATATGTGTTGTTAAACAGTTGATTCTGGTTCTTCATCTGCTTGAGTTTTACTCGTTGAACTAAAATGATCATTTGCAGATGTTTATTTTTTCCCTCTGGAAGCAATAAAATGCCAAAATTAGGACTTTTTTTCTCTTTAATCCTGGAGGTTTAATTTCATAGGTGCTGTCTCTCCGTCCCAAAGGAAATACTGCACAGAAGACAGAATATTGAACCGAAGACAATATCTTGAACATGCGTTTTATTGATTTGACAAATATGTTGTCACTGGTTAAAATAAGGATAAAACATAGAAAAGCACAACTGAATCAGCCGCTCTTATCTCATTTATGGAGAGAAACAATCACCAGAGCATCTCTTGTTTCTGTCTTACAGTCCTATTATGATTTAAGATGAAGGCCGTGTTCGTTAGTGTTTTTATTGTATTTTTAAACCATGAGGGTGTAGTCGATGTCATGCTGCTTTTAACTGCATTCTACATGTCTGAACAGAGCATTCCACAAACTTATTCAATATTTAGAAAGTCAAAGTTTGATCACTTTAAAATGCAGCAGTCCTTTCCAGGAGACACAGACTACGTTCAGGATTATAAATAACAGTTTTTTCAAATCACAAGATGCTGTCCTTGATGGCTCCAGGAGTCTCCAGGGCGTTTTTTCTGCGAGCTACAGCTTCCAAGATCTTCTTCCTGGGTCCCAGCTGGATGCGGATCCCTTTCAGGTCATCATCGGAGCAGAGCATGAGGGCCTCCAGGTCCAGGTGCTCCCTGCTGAAGGCGAGGGCGAACTCTGACAGGGCGATGCTGGACAGGAACACATCCAGAGGAGACGTCTCCTCGTCTTCATCGTCGTCCAGGCCCAGGTCTTCCTGCTCCCAGGGCAGCTCGGTGTCTCCGGCTCCCCCGAAGCCGGCAGCGTCTTCATCCGGCTCAAACAGCTCGTTCTGGACGAGGTAACCGAGACTTTCGTTGTTGCTGCTGGGAATGTCGTCCGACTCCAGCCCCATCTTCTTCATGAAGATCAGACCTCCAAGGCCGGGCCGGTTGAAGATGGACTGCTTGACTTGGCCTGCTTCTTCGTTGTCATCGTCATCTTCGTATTCTTCCATTCTGTCGTCGTCCAGCATTCCCTCATCTTGCTCATTGAAGACACCTAGAAACTCGGGATTGTCAGACTTTCCGTTCTCCTGTTTGAGGAAGATAACGTTTCCGTCTCCTGCTGACCTCTGCAGCGTGTTCTTGTCCTTCCTCCCAAGCCTCTTCTGGAGTGTTCCTTTGACCCTGGCCGTCAGAGAGCCAGACTTATCGTCAGCAATCAGCTTGGAGAACTGCTCATTGACGCTGCTCATGGTGCCACCGTTGGAGAACGAAGACGCCACGCTGGCCTCTGAAGCCGACCTGATGCTGCCCGATCCACGCTGCAGTTTATCCATCTTGGTCTGGTGTTTCTTCTTCACCTTCTCACAGAGTTTCACTCGTTTCTTTGCCTCTCCTTCAGCCTCCTTCTTTTGGTTGGCGACCTTTTTCGGGTTTTGGTTGGTCTGCCTCGAGGCGGCATCGTCTAGAAAGCGCACACAGTCCATGTGGTCACGAGAAGCAGCAACGTCCATAGCCGTGTGGAAGTCATTGTCCAGGGCGAACAGGTTTGCCCCGAAGTTCACCAGGAAGCTGAGGATGTGCATGTGGCCGTTAGCTGCCGCATGGTGCAGCGGTGTGTTTCCCCAGATGTCACTCCGGTTTGGATCTCCTCTAAAAAACACAAACAAGAAGAACGTGAAGAGGTTTTCACTGCATTTGACAAAAACTGTACTGGATAACACTCACAGACTTTACCTTTATTATTATTATTATTATTATTATTATTATTATTATTATTATTATTATTATTATTTTGCTGCTCTCTATCTAATAATTATAAATATAATTTGTGGCAGAATATTCTTAATAAAGTTGTAAATTATTTCACTATAAAGACATGTATGCTAATGAGTTAACATAATTATTAGATATTTTTACTTGATTTATTCATGAAGTTAAAAAATACATTATTTAAATAAATAGAAAATAAATATCCACATCTATACACCCAAATACAGTGAGAACACACCAATAGCAAAAAAAAATTAAAAACACAAAAATTAGAAGATAAAATAATAGATAAAAGTAAAGTTTGTCGTATTATGTCTTAAACTCTGACCTGATCTGCTTAATGTAGAAGGTTATCAATAAAAACAACATGTTCATTTAATACTGCAGCTACATATTTTCCGTGTAGACATGATCAAGCTTTATTCCCTTAAATACGATAACAGACACATAAAGTCTCATGTAGCAGAATATCTCTGAACATGAAGATAATTGGTAAGCTATTAAGATTTAAAGTCCTCAGTGTCGCAGCAGTAAAAGCTCTGATTGCTGAGATGCTCATAAACACCAGCAGTGACAGAAGCGGAAACGTTTCGGTGAGTTCTGGCCACGTAGCTGAGAAACATCCCAACCAAAGATCCACAGACATCTCCTCTGTATCTCATTTCTCAGCGTGGTGCCAGATTCTGTCCTTTGTGTAAGAGAATGAGGGCTGGAGGTGGAGCTGCTGCTGCATGAAGGGCTCTTTTGTTTTAGCGGATGGATTTGGCCGATTAAACATTTGGCTTGGGTCATGGGAGAGTTCAGGTTAAAGAGTGTAATGAAGGGCATTCTAGTGTGGAGAGCAGCAGGTGTGGCCAGAAAAAAGCTGATTAAAACGCATAAAAAACGTATTTCCTAGCCATTAAACTGTCGACAATGCTAACCTTTGCTCTGTGAACACTTTATGGTCAACCTGAAGTTTAGTTTAAGGGAACCATACATTAAACACAACAGGAACTGTATTTAAATGGATACAGTTTTCTTCAGGACAGGCTGTGGTGGCGCACTGGTTAAGTCCGTGGACCACTGATTAGAAGGTCAGAGGATCAAACCCCAATGCAGCCACTGTTGGGCCCTTGAGCGAGGCCCTTAACCCTTCCTCTCCAGGGGCGCCACACCATGGCTGACCTGACGCCCTGACCCCAACTGGGATATGCGAAAAACAACATTTGTGACAATAAGTATGCAAACATTAAAATCTATTTATGGAAGATTACATCTCTCGTCGAGGTAAATCTGTGTATGTTCCAGGCCAGCTATGTGAGATGAAACACAGGTAATATTGAGGAGTTTTCTTTCTTACTCTCTGCTGCATATGAGCTGAAGAGCATCGATGTGTCCGTGGAAGGCAGCCAGTAAGGTGGGGGTCATCCCGTCCTCGTCGGCTGTGTTCAGGTCCTTCCTCGTGGCCTCCTTCAAGAGGTCCAAGTAGCCATCGATCGCCGCTTTGTGGTACCTCGACATCTCTCTGAGGAACAGAAGAGCTGCAGACAAATGTGGTTCCTTTCTCCCTCTGCGTCCCCCCACCAGCGTCCGACGAGCAAAGCCGAGCAAACAAAGTGATCACTGGGCGTAACAGAGCCGTAAAACAAAAGCAAAGTCCAGTTCACTTCCTCAAACAGCTCATCATCACCGGGCACTCAGAGCTGAGGGGGAAAAACACAATACTCAGCCCTTCTCTGCTACTTTATGGTACTTATATAATACACACATTTTATTTTGTATTACTTTACAAATTATGATTTTATACACAAAAAAGATTAGAAAATATGATGCATGGTTAAGATTCCCAGCACAATATAAAGGGAAAGTCCTGCTGACGTATAGAGCTTCACAAAGAATCCACTAAATAAAACTAACAATAACAGAGCTGATGGATATTTATACATGTAATACTTAAATATATTAAAATATACTGATTTCTGCACCTGGAGTTTTACTGTAAGCATAATTTGGAATGGAGGGACAGTTGTTGAGGAGTTTTCACATTTCTTCTTACACTCCCTCTTTTCATCGTGTTAAACAACAGACTGAGAGTGTTTAAGTGGATGTATATGATAAAGGAACTCCGGGTTTGACAAAGCAAAGTCCCTCCAGTTGTTTCAGCCGCACCCACTGGTATCCAGGTGTTTCTTCTCAACAAACAGAACGATGTCCTGTGTGATAAATGCACAAGAGATTAACAAGTCTGGTACAAACACAACACTAACATAGGCTCTTCAACTGGGCATTACAGAATCTAATTGGCAAATCAACTAATTCATTAATCAGCTATTCGCATAAGTTCAAATTTTATACACTGTTATTTATTAAGTTTATTTTTTTATTTTTACAAGACATTATATTTCATAATAAAAGCAGTTCCTTGCATTTTGTAAAACAGCTGAGAATGGAGAAAAAGTAGAATTTCTCTCACTGTGAATATAAAGTAGTACAAAGCACAGATACAGTATTTCAGAGGCTGTTTAACATTTGCACATTGAATTTTATTTTTTAATTGCAAAAAGTAAAATTTAAAAGGTTTGAAATTCTATATCATGAAAATAGTATTAAATAAAGGCTATATTTTGTTTATTCATTGGGGTCACTTTTACTAGTATTTGGCTGTGTTTATTTACACGTTGTGTTGTTAGTAAAGTTTTATAAAAATTCAATTTTGTTAAAGCTGATAAAGCAGACTTCTGCATCCAGCCTTTTCGAGGCTATTTAACATTAGCACATTAAATTATGCTTTTAAGCAACAAAAAAAGTTATAAGTTTAAAAATCTACATTATGCGCAAGTTATTAAATAAAGGCTATATTTTATGTATTCATTGGTGCCACTTTTGTACATATATAGCCCGTGTCTATATTGCTTTGTTGATAAAGTTTTTTTTTTTAAAGTCAGCAGGCAAGATCAAAATGAAAACTTATTTTGAAAATCGATGAAGCAGATTGTTGGTATTTTCATGTTTTTTTTCCCAAACACTGCTTCACCCTCTAGATGGATGTAAATAAATACATTGTTTTGTTAATAAAGTTTTTCTAAATCAGCAGGCAAAATAATAAAAAATAATATCAATTCTCGTTAAAGTTGATTTTTGTTTTTTTTATTATTTGATATTTTAGTATTTCTATGCTTGTGTAAACACTGCTTCGCCCTCCTGTCCAGTAGGTGGTAGTAAGACAAAACAAGCACGCAAACAAAAAAAAACAACCGAAGAAGAGGAGGAAGAGGAACGTCTAAAAGGAGCCGAAGAAGAAGAAGAAGAAGCTGTCGGGTCAGCTGGGATCCACCAATCAATGGCTGCGGGGAGGAAACGGTTTTCTCTCTTCTCTACTTTCTTTCTTTTCTTCTAAACGCCTTCAGGCTCCACAGCGGAATGTTGTGAAATCTTGTCTTCCCCACGAACCGCCAGAAAAACCGGACCGACCGCTCGCTATCTTCCCTCGGTTCGCTCGGCGGTTCCTTCCCGGCGTTTCTTCTGCGCTGCCTGACCGGAGGAGCCCGCAGAGATGTCCGGCAACAACGGCTCGGCTGTCGGCCTTCTGTCCTACGAGACGCTGGTTCACGCTGTGGCAGGAGCTATGGTGAGCACAAATAACTTTTATAGCTTATAGTGGTGGAACAGGAAGAGCCTTTTAAATGCTGCCTCTGTGTTTCTACTTTCTCATGGTTACTTCCCTTCGTCTTGCAGGGCAGTGTGACGGCTATGACCGTCTTCTTCCCCCTGGACACCGCGAAGAGCAGGCTGCAGGGTGAGCTGGAGGTGCTATCATCTGGGACAGAGGTTACCTGATAGCAGCAGGGTTTATTGTGAAGGTTTACTTCATTGTAGAGCAGCTGTTTCTTCATCCCAGAGAAGTAAAAATGGGCTAAAGGTGAAAGGGTGCTGCAAGACACAGTCAAACTCACCTTTACCTGGACCTGAGTGCATGATATCAACTGTACTCAATTAACTTTAATCTATTCACCGTTAATTTACACAATAACTACAACTCTGCATCTCCTACCTCATGCGCCTTGTATTATTTACTGAAAATACACATTTACGTGCAGCTGCACCTTGTATGTAATTTTTGCATGACTTTAACATGTTACTTTTTCATATATGTGCAGCAAAATATGTTACACTATTGTTTTTATAGCTCTTAATAGGTCATTGCATGCCAGTTCAACTTTCGCAGTTCATATTTTTTTGAAAAAAATCTTGCAGAAACGTCTACCTAAACCATGAAACCATGCAAAAATCCAACAGTTTTACTGCAAATACTGTGACGGTGACAATTTTGGTCACTGAGTAATATTATACTGTGACCAAAACCACTACAAGCTGGAAGTTGAACTGTTTATTTCCTGAACTACTGACAAAATAGCTCAGCAGGTACCACCCAGACATATGAAACCTTGATATCAACATAATACAGATATCAACATAACAATTAAAGCCACCAAATGTGACATTAAAGCCACTGAAAACTACGAAACATGTGTCACTTTCATAAAATGGTTAAATAATGGAGTGATGTGACATTTTTAATGTTTTAATATGTTTTCAATGGATACGAAGACATCCCCTTCAAAAGTTTCAAATAAATCGAAACAATCCTTCCTGAAGATCAATAAAATCCTGTTAAAATGTCCTAAACAGTCGATTTTCCAGCTCTGAAGCTAATTTTAGGAAGGTGAGTTGACGTGGAATGATCCATTAGACATCTTTAAAAGAATAAGCAATCCCTCTGTTTTCATAGATGCACTTGCACATGCTATTTTTTCTTCTAGATGTTTATATTTTATGTTTGCACACTTTTAAAATCTTGTGTGACTGTGAATGAACTGACAGGATTGGAATTCTATTCTATAAGGTGTATACAGACATTCCTTTCCTGTGATGTGAACTGTGCCTTCAGACTCCCCATCTGTGGTTTTTATGGACTTCTGTTATAAATTTTGAGTGTGAAGCAGAAGCTGAGGTAGGTGAGAGCTCCTCGTGTCCAGTAAACTGACCACCTGTTTTTTGTTTTGTTTTCTAGTGGATGAGAAACGGAAGTCTAACTCTACCCCCGTCATCCTGGCTGAGATAGTGAAAGAAGAAGGCCTGTAAGTGTAGTTTTTGGAAGGACCTTCACAGATTTGTGGAAAGTTATGCCTCCTTTTGTTCTGAAGTGCTAATCCACGTCAACAAAATGTTCTTTTTAAACAGAGATTTTACAGACTAGTGGATTAATTGAGATTTTAACTATGATCTAAACTCACTGGGTTTGGCGTTAAGCCTGACGATGTGGTCACACAGCTGAAAATTCACTTTTCAAATGACTCTCCACCACTTCTCCCAGTCTGTCTCTGTACAGGGGCTGGTTCCCAGTCATCTCCAGCCTCTGCTGCTCCAACTTTGTCTACTTCTACACCTTCAACACACTGAAGAGGCTGACAGCATCCAGTCCAGGCGTGTCCAGACCTGGCAAAGACCTGCTCATCGGAATCATATCAGGTAAAACATTTCTAGAGCTGCTTTGTTTACATCAGCGCTGCAACTTATTGGTTTGTTGTTTTTCAAGTAATCAACGTATTGCTTGGTTAGTAAAACTTAAGATAACTGAAAAGTCGAAGGTGTCGTCTTTTTGCAGGTCTTGCAGAAAACGGTTGCAGTTTTTGATTACAAAATGTCAGTTTATACAGTCTTTGTCGGCACATTAGCACCACGTAAATTGGTGCAGCGATGTAAAAAAAACATTCTCAGAGATTTGTATTTCGGCTTTCTATATCACACAACAGAGTCTTGCTCATTAGAAAAATCCTCTGTAGCCATTCCAGCGCTTCAGACCTGAAAAAGGTGCTTTTAGGAATTAATTCAGGACAGCTGAAACTCTGTTGTTCATGCAGGAGTTGTGAATGTGCTCACCACCACTCCCATGTGGGTGGTCAACACCCGCCTGAAGCTGCAGGGGGTGAAGTTCAGGAATGAGGACCTCCATCAGACCCACTATAGAGGCATATTTGGTGAGCGGTGTATGTCTTTGTTATGGTTCCATGTTTTAGACAGCCTTACTTGTTGCTATCTAAACGCTGCTGTGTTTCCCCTTTTCAGACGCTTTCTCTCAGATCATCGCCAACGAAGGAGTGGGAACTCTGTGGAACGGCACTCTGCCTTCTCTCATCCTCGTCCTCAACCCGGCGGTTCAGTTCATGTTCTATGAGGCCATGAAGAGGAAGGCTGGCAGAGGAGGGAGGAAGGTGAGGGGACATGAAAAGAAAAACTATATCACGCCTGTAGGATCCTAATCAAAGCTAGCCTGATCAGTCGCCGTCATTATTCAGTTTAAAAGTCATGTTTTACTCTTAACAATTCCTGGAAACACTGAGTATAAGTGTGTTAAATGTTTATCTCCTACCACAGATATCCTCAGCAGAGATCTTCCTCATCGGAGCCGTTGCCAAAGCCGTCGCTACCACCGCCACGTATCCTCTTCAGACGGTTCAGGCCATCCTCAGGGTAAATACTTCTATATACCAAGACATCTCAGGAGTTAGCTACTGTTAAAGGACAAGTCTGGTGATGTTCTGTATTTTTATATAGGACCAAAAATGATGAAGGTGCATCGGCTTAAAGGAGACTTCAGTTTAGGAAAAGCTCAATGCATGAGATTTATATAATGTTCTTGGAAAAACAAATTCTGATGAAGAAAATCGTCTGTAGAGCAGTTATTAGATGTGTTATGTCACATTTCTGTTCTTGATTCACAGGTTTTGGCTTTTCTGTGCAAATATATAGAAAACTGTGCATGAAAGTCCAGCTATTTAAACGTGATTGTGAGTGTAGACGACGTTGAATCTCATTCTTCTTTTTTATCAGTTCGGTCAGTACAAAAGCGATGGCAAGGGGGGTGTCATCGGAAGCCTCTCCAACATTTTGTCCCTGCTTATGGACAGAATCAAGTGAGTGCAGCTGCTGACAATTCTGCATGTACACTGACATCCTGTGATGATCTTTAATAGTTTATTAATCCGTCTGTCGCAGGAGACACGGTGCTCTCGGTCTGTACAAAGGCCTGGAGGCCAAGCTGCTGCAGACGGTGCTGACGGCTGCCCTCATGTTTGTCGTGTACGAGAAGATCACTGCTGCTACCTTCAAAGTCATGGGCCTCAACAGGAAGCTGAAGCGCTGAAACCACCTACTTGAAATGGCACCAGTGCCCCTATGATCAGGAGGATTTATCTATTATCAGCTGAGATTGGTGCCTTTAGGGCCAAAGATTCACCACAACCAGAAGATGGTTTGATTCCTCCTTGTTCCTAACCTTTAACTGCTTCCATGTGTGAGTGTGTGCAGGTTTCCTCCACTGGTGAATCTCCTGAATTCAGAAAGGTTTAATTTTACTGTCTGCTGTATTCAGAAGTTCCTCTAATATGAAAAGTTTGTAGGTGTAGTGGCACCAATCCTGAAACGACCATCAGAAAGGTGACATGAATGTTCGTTTTTAATTTCTGTCAACCTGCCTCAGCTGATGTCATGTCTCACTGTTGGATTTAGGAACAGCTTTTAAAACAAATTGGGCAAAACATCAAAGTGTTAAAGCAAAAGTCTGACATTTTGGTAAAGTGAGTCGCTACATTAGATAATTTATACATGGATGTACATGAACCAGCCAACTTAGCTTAGCATGGAAACAGGAAATCTGCCAACCAGAGCTCACTAAATAACACACAGCTTGTTTAGGTCAGAGGTTTTGGAGCTTCTAGGCAGCTAGCTCAGGATAAAACATGTCACTATCAAGCTTTAAAGATGCTGTCGGGCAGATTGAGCTGTGTTTAGTTGTGCTACGCTAATTTAGCAGTGGTTTTGTATTTAGGTGTTACAAGTGAGACTGGTTTTGATCCAAGTCAGTATTTCACCATGAAATTAAAAGAAAGTGCAGTTTTTTCTGCATGGAGGAATTTTGGCGCCTCCCCAAAGATGTTTTAAGAATAAGATGAAAATTAACTCACTGCTGTGCGTAGTCACCTTCCAAATGCTGAAAAAAACCCATCACAAAATGTCAAACTTTTACTTTTTCATCAGGATTTTGCAGCTTTGAGACCAATATTCGCCTTAATCTCAGCCACTGGACCACCCTTCACATGTCTTACTTTAAATTTGATGTCATGCAAGATAGAAGATTTATGAAATTACTCACCAGATACTTTTTTATGTGCTTACTTAAGGTGTTATTATTACACACAAATCAGCGATGGGGAGGAGAGAAGAGCAGAGGAGTGACTAACAGTTGTAAAATGTATAAAATGAATTTGATTGCTTTGAGAATTAGAGCTTAACTTACACCAAGAGTTTGTTAGGAACACTGCTGTAGGTACTAAGTGCCTCTAAACTTGTATCATGAAATAACTACTATGAAATGACAAACTATGCGAGGACTGTTGATTTATACAAACGCACTGAGTTCTGTCTGCTGCCAGCATGAGTCTTCCATTATTTATATCACAGTCTTGTTAGTAAAGGAGTCTGGAATTGACTGTCGTGTGTTTATCATCATGAATTCTCTCTGATTTGACTGACTGGATTTACGCCTTTCGTTGCGGTTAAACTGGCTCAGTTGTGAAAGCTGGTTAATGTGTCGCTGCAAGTTAAACGGCAGCAAAAGCAGTGACGCGTTAGGACAGAACCACACCATGGGTATTAATTTCTGCCTTTTTTGTAACATAGTTGATGTGTTTACATGAAAATACTTATTTTTTAAACATTTTCTTTTCTAATTTTGTTTAAATTACAATAACACTGTTCTGGGATTTAAATTATTGTTATAACTGGGGAACAATAAAGTGTGAGGAACCCACTGTAGTGATTGTTTTATTAAAAGTCAGCAGATAAAACGTCTTCTCAGGACTTCATGCAGCAGCGACTAGAGCACTGAGCAAGTAGTTGACACGGCAAATGTCAGTGTTTTGGAGCTCTGTGGTAAAACGATGAAGCTGTGGTTGTAAATCAGGACTGATGCTGTGAGTCTGGTCTCCTGCTCATCTCCTCGATGTACCACTGTGGCAGGAATGAATACTGGGAATCCCTGTGGACGGAGTAGGTCACATCTCTGCGCGGCTCCCAGGAGAACAGGTACACCACGCTGCAAAGGAAACGGTGATTCATTAACACACACAGCTCAGAATACACTCACTGGACACTTCACTAGGTACACCTTGCCTCCCTTTTGCCTTCAGAACTGCATTAATTCTTTATGGCATACTTTCAGCAAAGTATTGGAAACATTCCTCAGAGATGGTCCACTGTGGTCATAAAGGGATGGACATGGTCAGCAACAATACTCAGGAAGGCTGTGGAGTTTAAACCATGCTCAGTTGGTAGTAAGGGGCCCAAAGTGAGTCAAGAAAGTATCTATGTAATTCTATTGTCCAGTTGTGGTGAGCCTATGTGAATTGTAGCCTCAGTTTCCTGGTCTTAGCTGACAGGAGTGGCACCCGGTGTGGTCTTCTGCTGCTGTAGCCCATCTTCTTCAGGGTTGGAAGTGTTGTGGTTCAGAGATGGTGTTGTGCAGTCCTTGGCTGTAACAGTGGTTATTAGAGTTGCTGTTGTCTTTCTATCATCTCCAACCAGTCTGCCCATTCTCCTCTGACCTCTACCATCAACAAGGCATTTTCATCCATACAACTGCCACTCACTGGACCATTCTCTGTAAACCCTGGAGACCTCAGACCAGTCTGACACCAACAACCATGCCACATTCAGTTACTTAAATCCTCTTTCTTCTCCATTCTGATGCTCAGTTTGAATTTCAGCAAGTAGTCTTGACTACGTCTACATGCCTAAATGCGTTGAGTTACAGCTGTGTGATGGGCTGATTAGCTATTTGTGTTAACAAGCAGTTGAACAGGTGTACCTAATAAAGTGGCCAGTGAATGTAAATTTAACTGACAAACGTTAACAGCATCACTTACTGCTCCAGCTCACCTGTGGCTGTCTTCGGTTACTGTGCGCTTCACGAAAGACAGGAAATCACAGCAGAAGTTCATGCACACCGTTGGCTTCCAGCAGTTGTGTTCATTCTGGTAGAAAGACAGAGGTTATTCAGATTCCAACAAGGACTTGTAAAATAAATCAAAACAATATACTGGCTAGAACCCACTTGTTGAAACATTAATAACAATGGCATCATATCAAGACCTCACTCATCTGAGAGCTCACAATATAACGGCTCAGACTACTTTATTATAACTGGCTCAAGCGAACATACGGAACTCCTGCAAAGATTGTTCAGTCAAAAAAAAACAGATACTTGCACTAAATGAGATGAAAGGAACACTTTTACTGTGCAAAGAGATTAAAACATTCTGGAAGGTCAAAGCTACATGTAAGAAGATTATTTCTAAGAATTTAATTGGATCCTAAATTGTTTCTACTTGTTCTGTATCCAAAAGAACATCCATCCATCATCTGTACACAGCTTTAATCCTCTGTAGGGTCGCGGGGGGGCTGAAGCCTATCCCAGCCAACTCAGGGTCAAGGGAAAGGTCACCAGTCTATCACAGGGCTACACATAGAGATAGACAACCAAGCACACTCACATTCACACCTATGGACAATTTAGAATCATCAGTTAACCTCAGCATGTCTTTGGACTGTGGGAGGAAGCCGGAGTACCTGGTGAAAACCCACACAGCACAGGGAGAACATGCAAACTCCACACAGAAAGATCCCAGGCGTCCTAACCGGGATGCGAACCAGGGATCTTCTAGCTGTGAGGTGACAGCGCTAACCACCGAGCCACCATGCATTCCCCAAAAGAACATAATTATCTTAAAAATGAAGAGATATTGACGAACCTCAGCTTCCTAAATGCTAAAAAGGTGACAGCTCTGTTTTGGCCAGCTGTTGCACATTGGATAAAGCAGCTGATGTCGAGCAATCCACTTAAAAAAAACTTATAAATTAAAAGACAAACAAAAAAAAGTACAAGGAAGTGTGGGGACCTTTTGTTAAAAATGTGACGAGATATGCTGTTTTTGTATAGCATTGGAGGGAGCGGTTGTTGGGTTCTTTTTCAGCATGAATACGTTGGAAACAAATAAAAACACACAGGATATTGACAGAATGCAAATACAGTGCAGTGCAAAAGTATTTGTGCCCCTACAGAAATCGTCTATTTCTGCATGTTTGTCAACAAATTTTAACATGAGACAAAGACAACCCAAGAAAACACAAAATGCAGTTTTTAAATGATGATTACATTTATTAAAAGAAAAATTGCCCTGTGTGAAAAGTCATTGCCCCCTTATCTACCAATCTACCACATGGCCAAAGACTGATCACAAGCTGGAACAAACAATTAACTGTTGCTGCCGAGGGACCAACCAGTTATTAGGTTCAGGGGGGCAATGACTTTTTATACAGGGGAGATAAAGGTTTTCAATAACTCTTCAATAAACCGTAATTTAATTTTTTGTATTTTGTGGGTTTTCTCTGTCTAATATTCAGAATATTAGTTTGATGATCTGGAACACTGAAGTGTAATAAATAAACACTGTACCTTAATGAGCTGTGAGATCTTAGAGATGTGAAAGGTCTCCACGGAAACTACTACTCCTTCATGATCCCGGAAACCCGCCACCACACGAGGGACTCCGGGGAGGAAGGACTGGGCCCACCACTTCAGCAGTTTGAACCTGAGGAAGAGGAGAAATCCTTCAGCATGCAGAAACCAGAATGATTATTTACAGTTTGCTCTATGTTGGACCTGTGGAAGTTGCTGCGCTGTTTGGGTGTGCAGATCTCCGCAGATGTCTTCAGCTCGACGTAACAGGCGGGGGGAGCCAGAGCGCTGGGATCTTTATCCCGACAGTCCACCTCGCCGGAGAACAGCAGTCTGTGATCGGCGAGTCGAGTCTGAACCACGGTGCAGAAGGCCTCATTGGTGTTAACCACTCCGCCGGGGTCAGGAACGCTGTGGACGTTATCTACAGGGACGGACAAAGGTGAAGCACTATCACTTAGACGTGATCTGGGTTTGTGTCACAGGCAACACAACAGAACACATGGTGATTGTGAGCCGATCCCTGCAGCTGTCTCCAATCCCTGCAATCAGGGCGACTGCAGGCAGGGCTGGGATGATGGAGAAGGTGTGAGGGAGACAGGCAGGAGCTGAAGCAGGGATCATGTTTGTGGCAGAAATGGACCGACTAAATGTAAACGTAAATGTACATATTGAGGGGTATAACTATGAGAAGTCATCGCTTTTTAAACATGTTCTTTTCCAGATTTGTTTCAATTACAATAACACTATTTTGAGATTTAAATTACTGTTTTAAATGAGAAATAATAAAGTTTGAGGAACGATACTGAAACAGCTGTTTGTGGCAGAAATGAGCCAACTAAATGTAAAAGTAAACGTAGATTTTGAGAGGTATAATTATGAACTGATGTAAGGCAGCAAATAGCTATGACTGATCAGCAGCCACAGCTTGAAGAATCACTGTTATTCCACCACATTACCTGCACAGGTGTACTGCTCAAACTTGTATCCCCAGTACATCATCTCCTCGTGCCTCTCGGTTCGGTTCTCCTGTTCCCTCCGAGCAGCTTCCGTTTCCACCTCACTGATGTAGATCGTGCCTCTGAACTTGGTGGCCGCCAGCATCCAGCCCTCTCTGGTCTCATAAGGAGTGGTCAGCAGCTTGGTCAGATGGCCTCGCCACGTCACGAAGTCCACGTCTAAAGCACTGAGGGGAGAAGAATACGTGGTTATAGGTGGATGGATCAGAGACTATAATCAGAAATATCCATCCATTTATCTGTGTGGTGGACTGAACCCAAAGAAAAAAGTGAATACACAGTGAACCAATCTACACTCCCCTCCAAAAGTACTGGAACATGTGACTGACAGGTGTGTTCTGTTGCCCTGGTGTGTCTTATTACATTGAATATTCAAAAAATAAATAGAGCTGAATGTCTACGTTCAGTTTCAGATTTGGGTTTTGCCTGTGCAGACTGCATTTATAGTTACAGGTGTAACCAACACGAAAACCAGAGAGCTGTCTGTGGGTGAAAAACAAGCAATTGCTTAGAGAAGATGGAAAATCAGTCAGAGCCATTGCACAAACACTGACCACAGCCAGTACAACCATTTGGAATGTCCTATAGAAAAAAGAAACCACTGGTGTACTAAGTAATAAATGGCAAACAGGTAGACCAAGGAAAACAGCAGCAGCTGATGACAGAGACATTGTGAGAGCTGTAAAGAAAGGCCCTAAAACAACTGTTAGTGACATTAGCAACAATCTCCAAAGGGCAGGAGTGAAGGTATCACAATGTACTGTTCACAGAAGACTTCATGAACAACAGTACAGAGGCTACACCAGAAGATGAAAACAACTCATTAGCAAGAAGAATAGAAGGCCAGGCTGGAATTTGCCAGAAAGTACAGAGACAAGCCTCAAAAAGTTTTTAAGTTTTTAAGTTTTACTGATGAGACAAAGATGAACCTTTACCAAAGTGATTACAAGGTTAAAGTCTGGAGAAAGAAAGGATCTGCTCATGATCCCAAACATACAAGTTCATCTGTGAAACACAGTGGAGGTGATGTCATGGCTTGGGCTGGCATGGCTTCTTCTGGGACAGGACCATTAATCTTCACTGATGATGTAACACATGATGACAGCAACAAAATGAACTCAGAAGTCTGCAGAAACATTTTGTCTGCCAATTTAAAGAAAGATGAAAACAAACTGATCGGAGATTCTTCATCGTGCAGCAAGATAATGACCCAAACACACTGCCAGAACAACAAAGGAGGGGGTCATCAGGGGCAACAAGTGGAAGGTTTTAGACTGGACAAGTCAGTCTCCAGACTTAAACCCTATAGAGCATGGATTTTACCTGCTAAAGAGGAGACTGAAAGGAGACCCCCCCCCACAAAAAAACCAAACAACTGAAAGAGGCTGCAGTGAAAGTCTGGAAAAGCATCACAAAAGAAGAATGTCAAGGTTCAGTGATGTCAGTGGGTCACAGACTTGACGCAGTTATTGACAGCAAAGGATTTGTAGCTAAATATGAAGTCTTATTTATATTAATCTGTTTTAAGTCTATCTGATCCAATACTTTTGTTCTCCTAAAAATCTAGTGTTCTGTAACAAATAATTCTGTCCTCTAAGCTGTATATCAGATCCAGATGTAAATACCTGGAAATAAAAGCTGAAATGTTGATCTCTTGTCTCATATTCATCTTTGGTGTCAAACCCAAATGTTTTCAGTCTACAGCCAAAATAAAGGAACTGGCCTCACTGTTCCAATACTTCTGGAGGGGAGTGTATGAATAAAATGTAAAATATATTCATTTAACTGCCTCAAACTCCAACATGTTTTTGACAGATGGTAAATAATAGTATTTTTGCAACTTTTTCCTGTATAATTACTTTTTCCTGATCTATTCTAGCTCACTTATTTTATTCCAGCAATGTTTCGTACTTATAGCTCATTGCCTTTTCTACTTTTTAGACACTGTATTTCTGTTTTTTATGAGCAATATTTGGCACAAGAATTTCCCTCAGTTAATAAAGTTTTAATCTTATCTTAAATCTGCTACGAATATTTATTAAACATTACAGTAGTTCTTTATTCTTTTACCATTTTTTGTCACACCCTAACTGCCACATTTTCATTGTTTTTACAGAAGATTCTTTAGAGCATATGAAGTAACAAAGGGTACTAATGGATTTGTTGGAATTTTTTTATTGGTGGTGGTTAAGAAGGATCAATAACCAATATTCAGAACCGATATATATCAAGTGTAATGTTTTAACAGCATGTGACAGCAGAGAATCTGTCCTTCATAACTAGGCTTCTTCATTAATAAGTGAGAGTATAAGTGAATATGTAAAATATAAATAAGAGGGATTAAATTAGCATGCTCTCGACTGAGACTGATCAGTTTGTCTCCTGCTGTTCGTCTCTATTCTCTTAATGTTTTTTCTGTTTTGTCACTTTCTTTGTCCACTAAGGTCCAGATCTTACTTTGCTTTATTAATTACTGTTTACTCGATGCTGTTTCAGGTTAATCTGTGGCTGCCTTCTAACATAGCTGCTAGCCGTTAGCGTAGCATCAGCCACTGTGAGAGAAGCTAACTTCCTGGTTTCTTGTTTGGTTTTTCTGCTTGAGAGACATTTTTGAGACCACACACAGAGAGGAGGCTGATCAGACTTGAACTAGAGCATTTAATTCATCAATAATTGGCCAATACAATTACCAGTACTGACCAGAAAAATGCCAAATATCAGCCACAATAATTGGCCAGGCTGATAGTTAGTCTGTCCCTAATGAAGGCTCAGAAATGACGGAAAAACTCCATTAAAAAGTGATAAATGTGGACCCACCTCTATGTACTTCAAGGGCCTGGAACTCTGGAAATATTCATCATATGACGGTAAAACTCTGATCAGTAAATAAAGCTACTGTAGATAAACAATTAGCTGCTTCTGAGGAGACATGGGGGAAACTTATCTTTAAATTGGGTTAATTATATTTAAATGATCCAGCTGAAGCCTGTGAAGGTGTTTCAAAAATAAAACATCTTCAGATTATCTCCACCTTCTTTTTTATTAATTGAATCCTGGATGTTTTCATGCTCAGTGATGCTTCCAGGGACCAGGAGGAGACCATCTCAGTAGAGAGACCATCTCAGTAGCATATGATTAATAGCTGCTGTCCTTACCAAGATGAAGCTGTGGTCATCCTTGAGGCCAGCTTTGGTCTATTGGCTACGACCCACCGCAGAATGTGGTCCAGCTTCTCCTTCACGCTGTCATCTCTCTTTATAAAACGGTCCTTGTATCCATCCCTCAGGTCAAAATTAGGACTTCTCTCAGGCTCCACATAGTATCTCATCTGTCTGCTGTCATTAAAGAATCTGCGCTCAGAGTCGAGGGAAAAACTCCCCACTTCGACTGGCTGTTTGTACACAGGAAAGTCTCTTTCGTAAAGCTCCCTCCTGGTGCTCAAAGCTCGAGAGTTCAGTGGGTTTTGCTCTGCAGCCAACCTAGACTGATGCTGGCGCTGGTTGTTCGGTCTGAAGTGTCGATTCTCACAGTGATTCCTTCCTCTGTCGCCTCTTTCTCTTTCGTACGCTGACTGACGACTGTGATAGCTCGAGTTGGGACTGCGGGATCTGTAGTGGTCCATTTCTGATAAGTAAAAAAAACAAAAACAATGACTAAAAGTGATTATTTAGATATTCTAAATAATCATGTTATCAGTTCAACAATTCTCTGCATGCAGGTGTGTTGTCACTTAAGATGCATTTAAAAAATATTACTAATATTTTAATTAATAATATTTTAAATAACCTGCAAAAACTGCTTCTCTTGAATTCTTGTGCAATAACACAATTTATAACTCGACTATTTATTACACTGAATGCATATATTTTCATTTTCCTAGTACAATGTATATATTTACATTTTATGCTCTAGTTGTGTTTATATTTTTTAGGATATATTTTTCCTCTTATGTTATCTTTTTTCTACTTTCAATAGGAGCAACTGTAACGCACTGCAGTATTTCCTGCACACAAATTCAATGCTTTAAGTGAAATTTTATATTTATATTAGTGCTGTCAATCGATTAAAATTTTTAATCGCGATTAATCGCATGAATGTCATAGTTAACTCACGATTAATCGCAAATTAATCGCACATTTTTTATCTATTCTAAATGTCCCTTGAATTATCATTTTATACAAGGAGGAGGCGGAGAATTTGCGTCAGCTGTCTTTGGCCATCAAGTGGTATTACAGACTAGATATGCTACGATGATAACTCAGTTCACTCTGACAACACACACAGATAACTTTGGTCTTGTCAATCTTCATGCGCGCACCCCAGGCTGAGCATCTGCATCAGCGGCACGCGGTTCAGGGCGCGGAAAAGGAGCCGATAGAAAGGCGAGCGAGGAGACTGCTGCTGTACCAACACCAGCAGGAGATCCTGTCTGACTCCGATGGCGAACACCTCGCCCTCGCCAACCATGCCCCCGCTCACCCACCCCTGCCCGCGTTAATCTCGCGATAAAAAAAATTGACGCCGTTAAAATTGATTTGCGTTAACGCGTTAATAACGCGATATTTTTGACAGCACTAATTTATATATTACAAGTTCATTATCTCATTTATTTTTTATTATGTATTCTTTTAAGTTATTAGTAGCATATTTCTTTGGTTTTATGGTTTTTCAGTGTCATACTACACATATTATTGCAGATTTGGGCTGCTTATCTATTCTATTTTGAATCAGTACTTCTTTTAAGGTTGATACATTTTGCATGTGACATTTTGCTGCATGGAATCAATTCACTTTCAATGCAGAGATCTGTGCACATCACTGTACACTAATAGCGTGCACACGGTCATAACATAAAGATGCATGTTAGATATTGTATGTTATTGTAGGTTCCCAAATGCAGTCTTTGTGCATTTTGTTATCCTAAAAAAATATGGTTTTAACTAAATTACTTGTAAATAAATTCAAACCTACCTCTTGGCCAGCATACACAGCAAAAGTTGCTAAGCTAACACTAACTTCCTGGTGTTGCTAAGTCCGCCGCCATACCAAAACATAGCAAACAGAAATTACTGCGTCTTTTTCGATTAACACAAAACTGAAAATGACTGAAAGAAATACGCAAAGAATGTGTGGAGTTACCACATAAATACGTTTAGTTCACTGGCGGGGCAGCTAGCTAAATATCATCACATGCTAACAACAAACTTGACGTTACTTCCGGGTGCAGTTTTCATCCAATCCGCTCGGTGGACGCCGCGTCACTTCCTCCGAATTATCTCTGAATAACTGTCTAAAGGAGACGTTAAACACTTGTTGTCGGAGCCGTGAAGGCGGTGTGGAGCTGGGTGGGACCAAAGTAATGTGGAAACTAATTATTACTGCCTTTAACTAGCAGGTAAGAGCTCCGAACAGCCCAGTCAGACATCTGAACACTACTAGCTAGCTGCGTTAGCTTAGCCGCCACAGAACTTCAGCTGAGTCGAACCGTGTGTCCACCAAGATCGAGACTGTTTGAGTTAAAGCTACATAAAACAGCGTTAATTAGAAGCAACCAGAAGTTAATACATCAGTCCAACAGAATTTAGCAGCAGAACCGATGTAGTTTGTTGTTTATTTATTAATACCACCTAAATACAAATCTTTGCTGTGTCCATTGTGTCAATGAAAAGGGATTGTTTGCTCATTTTACACCCACACACACACACACACACACACACACATATACAAGATACATAAGACACAGCGACAGATCCACAAATGATCACTATTGTAATTATCCTCATGTCTCTGCAGTATTTTACCTGATTTATGTCCTATAAGATAAACAATTCAATTGTTTTCACAGGTTGAAATAGCTTTAAAGGACCAATTCAACTTTTAAAATATAGCTTTCCACTTGGAAATAGTGATAGCAGCCCCTACATCGTGACTGAAATGATATTAACTCGTCAAAACTACATTATTTCAATAATGAGGATTATATTTCAAAGAATATAAATCATTTGATAACTGCAAAAGAGAGAAGCCATCTATAAGTCATGGTAAATACAATCTAAACAAGGATGTAAGAAATACCAAACACTAAAATTAGAAACAAAACCATAGCATTGCCTATAATTATCCTAAATATCTAGCCTGATTATGCTTTAAACTGCAGACTTTTTGGTCACAAGACATTATAAATATTCACAAAGCCAGTTTTGCTTTCACTGCAGACATAAACCTTTGTGTATTTGCACATTATGACAGTTTTTTCCAGATAAAAGCAGCTGGAGGCATATCTAAACTGGTTAATATAGTTTTAGCAAAACACATGTGATCTGTTTTTGGCAGACAATCAGCTGTCTGGATAAACAGGTTCAGTTTGCAAGCCGTGCAAGCTGATTTCTCCTCCATGATTTCTCCTCTAGGTATGAACAGGAAACGGGCTCTGATTTCAGACACTTTCAAGGTGAAGAAAAGAAGAAATGACACAGAAAAGTTTGGAGCTGATGGTGATGGAGACGGTAGGTCCGACTCCTAAAGAAGCTAACTATACTTTTATTTAGAACTCATTAAATGATGTAAAACTCACACTTGCCTCTATTTGTTCACCCAAAAGGACCAACTGACGTTAAGTCCACACTAGAGCACCTCATGACTCTATTTCCCAGGAAACTCTTCAATGACACCTTACCTCAAATCGTGCTGAAGCACCAACTCTACAGCATTCACCATGACAAGACTCTGGTGGACAAGGAGGTGGTAAGATGGCTGTTGTAATTCTGTATGTTTAACTGAACATATCTGTGGGTCTAAATGCAAAATACAACTCAGTGCCATCTTTGTGCTGCGCAGAATAAATTACGTGAACGAGGAGAACTGCTGATGTTCCAGCTTGGCTTCGATTCGGAAGCTTTTGGGCTGGTTTTCGCTTCGGACTACAAGACCAAAGTTCTGGCTGGAGAGGAGGGCAAAGTGACGCGAGCAGCAGTGGAGAAGTTCTTGGAGAAAGCGGTTTCTACCTGCACGGATCTGAGCTTCAGCAAAGACAGGATGATGATGGAGTTTCTCTTCACTGACTCTGAGATAACGTATGAAAGACTCCCACCTGTTGGAGGCTTTTTATGTTTGACTCTTGTGTTATAGTGCAGCAACATGAACAGGAAATCTGAAACTAAACCACGACTCAGACATTCCAAACAAATTGCTGCTGCTGCTGAGATTTATTCAGACTATTTATTTAAAATTCCAAGTGAGTCAATTTTGGGGAAATGTGCATAAAATTATGCAGAAGATCTCCACAATTTTTTAACTTAATGTTAATGTTCAGCCAAGAAAACACAGAGGGCAGTTTAACTTTAGTCTAAGGGTTTGAAAGAAGTCAATAAGTGTTTTTTATTAAATTTGCAGCCTAAGCCTGAAACCTTAAACTTGCCTCAGTGGTTTTGAAAGGTCAGCACATGCTTTATTTTCCCACCACCCAGGCAGCTGGTGAAGTCGGGCGTCCTGACTGTGAGGGATGCAGGCAGCTGGTGGCTTTCTATTCCCAACTCTGGCAAATTCACAAAGTACTTCATACAAGGTTGGTGTTTACAGGAATGTCACCAGCGCTTTGCCTTAATTGTATCACAATTTTTCAGTGCCTTACTAACTGTAGGACTGTTTGTTTTATAACCATCTTACCACTTCCCTGGTCAGGCCGTAAAGCCGTGCTCAGCATGGTGAAGAAGTCAAAGTACAGCGAAATCCTGAAGGTGGAAATCGAGGAGCGGCGGACGACTTCACAAGTGAAATTCCACATGAAGTACCACATCCATGACATTGTTGGTGCAGAGCTGGTAGAGAGGTAACATTAGTGTGTATATCTGTTAACTGTGAAAAGTCCTACTTTGCAGAAATGGATAAAGTGCAAATGCAATGGGTTAAAATCTCATTCAATATCCATGAATACTGAGGAATCCTGTACTTGGATTTCACTCCATGCACCTCGTTTCTCTTCTCCCCCTCTAGCATACCGACTACTTCGGGCACATTACTGCGATTTGTGGATTCCTGAGCTGCTACAAGGCTGACAGTCATCAGCCAGAGAGTGTATGAGGATGAGAAATACATAAGACAAGATTGTAAAAGTGTTTGAATGAGGTCTGACTGGATTAATTTAAGGTTTCAGATGTAGATTCTTTGCCAAATATGTTACCAACCCTTGTGGGTTGATGAAGAGTCAATTTCATTGACATGACCTTGAGAGGTTTTGGTTTATCTTCTAATAAAGATGATTTAAAATGTTTTTTCTGTTAAATGTCACATATCACTGATGTAGACAGAACTTATGGATGTCAGATAGCAATCAGAGCCTCACACCTGCCAGAGTGTCCAAGAAGTTTCAGTTTTCTACTTTTGTTGTTGAAATTTTCCATCTGAATCAGATGTGTAAATATTCCCTCGGGTTCCATGGCCTAATAAATTGAATACATGGCTCTAATCTGTTGGATTAATCATTCTATGGTAACAGTAGTGAAAAATTTGCCTTATAGATAACATTTAATTCAGCAGGGATAGCAGGGACAGAAGCTTGTAGAATGGGTCATCACATAGCAGACAGAATAATGATTGAAGACTCAAAACAAATGTCATTTGATCTCTTGTGCCGACTGCAGTAGGGGGCAGTGGTGGCCTAGGGGTTTGTGAAGCAAACTTGTAACTGGTGGGTTGTCGGTTCTAGTCACCGGGCTGGTAAGAGGCTGAGGTGGGAAAGTGAGACTGCTTGTCCATGTGTCAACACCACTGTGGGCCCTTGAGCAAGGCCCCTAACCCCTGACTGCTTCCTGGGCGCTGCACCACGGCAGCCCACTGCTCCTAGTATGTATAGTTAAGGTTAACTATGAATAGGATGACAAACAGAGAAGGAATTTCCCCAAGGGGATCAATAAGGGTTAGATTATATAGTCAAGACTGACAAAGCACTAACTGGATGAAACATTTCACCCGCTCAATGTATCAATTGGGCTGTAAATAAAATCTGAATTGCCTTGGCATCGTAGTTTTCCAGAGTAAAGCATGAGCTCTCTGCAATTTAGCCACTAATACTTACTGTATTGAATTAAAGGAAAACTGGTTGCATCATGGGACAAACATGCAGAAATACACGTCTCTGTTTTACAGGAATTTATTGGCTTTTTCAAAAAGTGACAATAGCTTTTATCCATAAAACTAAAGAGTCACAACATTGGCTTGAATTAAAGCACAGCTTGATGTCTGAATACAATACCGATGAACTTAACCCCTGATCTAGTAGTTCAAATACATTTTTGTAAATAGGCAAAAAATATAACTGTAGCAATTCTAATCTTAAGTTTTCAGTATATGATGCACATACATGCTGTCAGCATTAATTACAAAAAGCTAGGCTTGTAGGGAGATTAAGGTAGCGTTAACTGTGGAGGTAATAAACAAAAGGATATTCATAGTGTTAGTTTAACAATACAGTGAGTTGAGTGTAATTTCTGTGAAGAAAGGTACAAAATAGTCAGATCACATGATTATAACAAAAAGATGAGTACACTGTAGACTACACCAGAACCGACAGTAGCTTTGTTACTGTTATTAGCAGGCATAAATGCTCTTCTTAGTGACACTGCTCAGCCAGTAGTGATGCTAAAGAAAGTAAAATGTGCTGCACAAAAAGGTTTCTGATAAATGCCCACAGAGCATTAAAGGTGCTCTTGTTCCCCATCACCAAAACACCTGAACGTTTCTAATCCCATATGTCGTCAAGTTTTCAGATTTGCACTCCTGGGCAGCGTTACAGTCGATACACTTCTGGGGGAAATATTGCAAAGAGGAAAGAAAAATACCATAAACGTGACGGGTCCAATCGGAGCCAAATGCTTCAAATACTGGGTCGTTTAGAGTTTTCAGGGATTAATAGCACTGTTGGTGTCTGCAGACCTTTTCCAGTCTGTTTTTTTTTAGTATCGTTCAGGCGTCATTCGATCTGTGAGAATCGACTAGCATGAATCGTACTAGGACTAAAAACTAACTACTGGCAAAGAGGTTATGGTACATGAACAGTCATTCGAGGCAATAAGAACTTCACAGATGGTTACTTCAAGCTCCTTGCAGACAGTGCGATGACACAACTGCCTTCACAAAGAGAATGTGAACTTGGGACTTGAGAATGCCGTTGATTGTGGAGGTGACCAAACAGCGGGTCTCAACGGCAAACTGTCGCTGCGTTTTGAAGGTTCGAGACAAATGAAAGGTTTTCTTTTCGGCTAAAATACAGCGTGTGCAGGATGTGTTTGGCAAAATTTCTTCCACTCAAGACAAACAACCAAGACTGTAAACAAAAAAAGGTGGACAACCGGTGGAAGAATAAATTGAAGACATTCCACGGTCTGTTTTACAAAACATCCAATCCATTTTAGAAGGCCTCAAGAAATTCATAGTCTTGTCTATACAGTATACATTGTTAGGAAAGAACTAGGGTCTATAATAGTCCAACCCCTTCTCCTAAATCTGACTCTATGTTGAATTTTTCATGGAAACGGTTGGTAGAACTGTTGTAGCTACACTTATGGAAGGACAGAATCTGAAGTACATGGTTTTTGTGTATACTGGTGTGTTTCTCCTGTGTCTCTAGCCACCCTCACCACCCTGTAACTGTTCCAATGGAAGCAATCTTAGAGGAGGCTGCACTTCTTCCGGTTCTTCTTGACAGGTGGAGGGCACAGGACGGCCCGGATGGCCTCGTCGAACACAGTTTTAAGGCCACGTTGAGTCAGGGCTGAGCACTCCAGGTACTTGACGGAGCCTGAGGGAAGCACACAGAGATGGACGTCGGGTTAGTTCTGGAATTATTCTCTGATAAAGTCTCGATTTTAGCCTCAGAAGACTCTGTAGAGGTGTTACCAATCTCTTTGGCCATGGCCAGTCCTTGGGGATAAGTGATGGGAGAGAGTTTCTTCTCCTTCAGCTTCTCCATGGTGTCCTTGTCATCTCTCAGATCCAGCTTGGTGCCCACGAGGATGATGGGAGTGTTGGGACAATGGTGTCTCACCTCAGGGTACCACTGCACAGAAACAAGACACAAGCCAGGGATATCCATTAGTAGATCTGTCTGTGTTATCATGGAAATGTTGTTAATTAAGTGCTGGCAACTGGAGGGCAGAAACTAAAGACTATTTATATTATTAAAGAATCTGCTTATGTTCGGACTGAGGAGAGCCACAGGGCAACTTGTTAAATGACCAAGAGCAGAGCTGAACCACAAGCTAAGGTACAATCATCATTTAAGTTCTGGTCAACTTGTCAGCCAAGTTTATACAACCAGCCAACGCTAAATAATAAAAAGTAATGCATGTTTCCACCTAATTAAAGTATAATATTCTCTTTTCAGCTTAGGTTTTGGTTGCCATGACCTCCTCCTAGACATCTGCTGTCTGTCTGGTGCTGGCTCGGTACTGTTTGGTGGGTTTACAGCTGAGTCTGAAGGTGACACTGTGGCGGCAGTGAGAGTGGACCATTCCAGTAAAGTTGTGGTCTTGAAAGCCAAAACAAAATGTTGGTTCCTAGAGCTGAGAGGAAGTGCAGAGTCAGATAATAATTTCCTGTGTGTTTATCGCCAAGAGAAACTCCCTCAGCATGCAAGTCATCACATGACCGTTTGTTTATATACGTGTAAAATATTGATTATTGCTGCTGTAAAGCCACAAACCAGAACTTTCCTCACGATTAAACTAGAGAGAGGTTTGTGAAACGGTTTCAGCTTGTTACTGCGAAGATGTCGTCAAGCTACAAGGCTTCTGTCACTTAAGACTCTTGCCTGAGTTCAAGGCTTTGCTGGTGATGCTTTAAAACTTGGCTGGTTACCACCAGCTGCTGTTAACTACAAGCAGCAGATGTTGTAACTCTCATAACGTCATTTAGTAACTGCAAAATAAAAGGACTTAATTATTAAATTAAAGCAAAGTTCGGCACTTAAATATGTCGCAACTCAGTGTTCAGAAATAGAAAATAATAGATAACTGCCATTGTGCTCATTTGTCCTAAAAACACTAAACTTTAAAATTACTAAAAGCGCAATTATTTTTACTGCACAAGCTAGACAGTAAACACTAAACTAATACTTTTCAGACACAGTTTTCTTACAGTTTCAGGTCCTAGTTCGGTGCTTAGTTGGTTCAAATCTGGTTCCTCCTAAGAACCTGTTTGCTTTTCCATCAGCAAGAAGCCAAGTTGGAGCCACATCATTGTGTCACCATAAAACCACTACGCTAGCATCCATTACATAGCAGTTAAACAAACGCAGTAAGTTGATGATAATATCCATGTTTATCTCTATAGATGGTCTTAAGGCTGATTGTGAGGCGGAGGTCCTCCTGTTGCCTGGACACATCTGTGATCACGCTACTGGTGGCACAGAACTGTACACAACTGATTTCAGCACGGGCTGCACGGTGGATCAGTGGTTAGCAGTGTTGCCTCCCAGCTAGAAGATCCCCGGTTCGTGTCCCGGTTAGGATGCCTGGGATCTTTTTGTGTGGAGTTTGCATGTTCTCCCTGTGCAGCGGTTTTCACCAGGTACTCCGGCTTCCTCCCAAAGTGCAAAAACATGCTGAGGTTAATTGATAATTCTAAATTGTCTGTAGGTGTGAATGAGAGTTTGCTTGGTTGTCTGTCTCTATATGTAGCCCTGTGATAGACTGGCGACCTGTCCAGGGTGTCCCCTGCCTTTGCCTGAGTTGGCTGGGACAGACTCCAGCCCCACCACGACCCTACAGAGGATGAAGTGGTGTATATATGGATGGATGGATGGATGATTTCAGCATCAACAGTTTGTGGTAAACTTCCGTGTGTCCTGGGAGTCATTTCAGTACATCTGTGATCAGACCAGGGATGTCCTGGAGAACAAGGACACTAATTAGCGCTTGTGTGTCCCTTTCCACCGTTAATGGTTGGTCACCATAACCCCGCCCCCAGCCCCTGACGTACTCGGTGCTTAGCTCTGGACCAGCAAAGAGTTGGTGCTTGCTAAGGACCAGTTTTTAGAACCTGGAATCGGTGCTTAGGTGGTGGAAACACAAAAACTGGTGCTAAGTCAGGCTCTGGTTCTGAACTAGACCTGGAACCAGCTCAGTGGAAAAGGGGTATGAGGGGTAGGAAGGTTAAAACTAGCTTCACCAATCAGCTCACTGTCACCAATGAAAATAACTTGGTTCAATTAAGTCAAATCAAGTCACATTTCTTTCTCTACCACAATTAAAATGTCATACATTGACCTAAATAGCTTTTTAATGAAGAAATACGATCATTAAAGTCAAGAACATTCTTTATTACTAAAATTAAGCTAACTCTATTAAATATTAGTTAAAACTCAACATGATATACTAAACAATGTTGTGTATTAATGTGCAACTGGGTCCACATCTAGTTTATGTGTGGTCAACATGAAACCTAGTTGGAACAAACTGAGCTACAAACTTTTGTCCTGTGTCACTATTATGGAAACACATCACAGTGTGCTCATAACAACTCATTTTATTTTTACCACAAAGGTTTTGGGTTAACCAGACAATAATAACTGTCAAACTAAACATTTTTCAAGCAGAAAAACCAAACATTTGCTGTCCTGTCATTTAAAAATTAGAGATAATCTGAAGATTAATCAACAATAACAGTTGTTGCATCTCTACTTTCCATCATGTTTGAATCCTTCAGAAAACAAAACAGCTATTTTCCAGTGAGTTTATTGGTTGTGTGGGTTTTTAGATCAGGTTTCCATCTAAAGCCTCTTAGAGATGTATATATCTGCAGTGTAGGTGCAAAATGAGTCAGCTTTATGGTGCAGAAAATGACTGCACTGACTCTGCCAACTGGAGCAGTTCAACCTACACTAACTGGTTTTCAACTTATGTTAAAGGCTAATTGAAGCTTGCCTAAGACTGATGCACAAAGACGCCACTCACCTTGGCACGGACGTTTTCAAACGAGGCAGGACTCACAAGCGAAAAGCAGATGAGAAACACATCCTGGAGAGACAAAGAAAACAAAACAATCAGAGCCCAGAGCAGTCAAGAAAAAAGTCCCCTGCTCACTGAGGTGTGTTGTTTTCTTTCCTTTTAACTTCCTTGTTCATTCTCGTAACATGAACTTTCCAAATGGATTATGTAAGGGGAATAAGAGGCAACATATAAGGCAGCATTGTCTGACTGTTGTTTTGTTGTACCGTCTGTGGGTAGGAAAGTGGGCGGAGTCTGTCGTAGTCTTCTTGTCCCGCTGTATCCCAAAGGCCCAGGTTCACCGGCTTTCCGTCCACCATGACATTGGCGGAGTAGTTGTCGAACCTGACAGGAATGATGACGTGCAAATGAGCCAAAGACATACTGATACAATAATAACACTAACACAAAATGTGACGGGGATTAGACACAAAATTAAAGTGGAAATCAATCTCCTAACTGATCTGTTGGCCCTTTTGCCTCTTTAGCTCTCTGTTGATAATGAATCATCCCCTAGCAGATGTGGCTGGACCAAAATCTTGTTTCTCAGTCCATGCCACAGTGACAGTGATAAAAATCACACAGTTGTTCCAGAATCTGATAAGGTTCAAGCTTCTCGCAGGAAGAGGAAGCTTCTCGCAGGAAGTTATCCTCATTGCCTTGAGTCTTCTTTACAGTTCAGAGCAGCTACTGTAATCTTTCATGTAAGCTGCTATATTCTCATCTGAGAAAGTGACTGAAAAATGTGCTGCCACCTTAACAATCATGCAGTAACTCTGTAGGAAATAAGGGTGGAGACGAATGACGGACTGCTCGGCTTACATAAATAAATAAATACACTCTGCACTGCAGTCTCAGATACTCACACTGTGGGGATGTACTCTCCAGGGAAGGCATTGGTGGTGTAGCTGATGAGCAGACAGGTCTTACCCACAGCTCTGGAAGGGAGAAGAGGCTTGTTCAGTGTTTATGAGGGTAAAAAGGCGTGCTTTCCTATTGTACGATCAGGCTGAGGTCTTAACCAGTGCATCAGAAGCAAGTTAGCATCAGTTATTTAAGTTAAAAATGCCCCTTATATGTTGAATAATCAGCTATCACAGAAACACTAACACACCAGCAAATATTCAATCACAGCTATTCCTGCTGTAGTCAGGTAAAAATCGAACACTGCTAAATGATCATAGTTTAATACTCATAGTTTAGGAAACAGGTTTCCCTGGTGCAGACTGGGTTTTGTTTTTGCAGGATGTGCAAGCAAGACCACAAGAAAAGGAGTATTTGGTAAAATCTGAAACTTTAGAGGTTCCCTTTTATATAAATCTGTCTTCTCCGAGGTTCCCCTTAATCTAAACCGAAAATAAAAGGTCTGAGGCAGTCACAGGCCCATGAATGACTGTGCTGCTGTGGTATCCACCACACCCAGGACAAGAAGTTATGAGTGTTGACCTCCCACGTATTGTTACACATCTGAGTGTCAGTGTTAATCCTCTGCTGGCCTGACACAGCTGCAGTAAAACCACTAAAATCACAGGTAACTTTTAATTATCTGACAACACGCAGTGACAGCAGCCAGCAGCATGAAACCAGAAGCTGTAGCTCTCTAAGTTTCCCAGTAGTTCAGGGATTGTTGCCAAACTCCAATTAAAAGTGCGGTTAGGAGGCTTCAGTGAACTGTCCTGTGATGTCTGACTCAGCCAAGTGTGAAGAAAACAATACAGCCGAGATAGTGAAAGATTAGCCAACCACCTCCAGACTAGCTGTGTTGAAACAATATACTAGGTTATATGAGTGATAATACACACAACAAATAACGAATAGCCCTTATCATAGACAGAACTGTTTACTAAATGATCACATCCACGTCGCTAAAATGAACAGGTAGTTACAGCTTCGTTGCTAACTTCACCCGGGTGGGAAAATGTGAGGCAAAATGTTCCCCCGTTAGCTCGTCTGATGACAGCCTTCCAGCTACACTCCGTCATTAAAGTTAAACACAAGGAAGGAAGCTCAAGCTAGCAGTCAGCTCGGTGCAGTGAACTTACCCGTCTCCGACAACAACACACTTTATGGCCTGCATTGCGCCGCGGCTAGAGGAATGCTAAGTTAGCCCGGGAGCCAGCTAACGTTAGCTCAAGTCTCTTTTTCTTTGTCCGGCGCTGCTCGCTGGTGAAACGTCCCAACAGCGTCTCGCTAACGGCCTTCGATGTCGCGACGGAGCTCCTGGGATGTGGAAGAGCCTGTGGGGAGACTTACAGCAACTTATGTCGCACTTTAACACAACTTTGCTCAGAAATTCCCTCGCAACATTCCCATGCTTTCGTGGGCTGATCTAGAAGCTATGAAGCAAAACAGCGGCCACCACCCCTAAGAAAAAAAATGAAGCTAGCCTCCACCACCAGATGCTGCATCCGGTGCGCCGGGCCGATCCGCCCACAGAAACTACAGAAACGTCCGAAAAACAAGTAGCTGGACAGACAGCGGCTGTTCTAAATACACGATACTGTTAAATATATTAGTAAGTAATTTGTTTAAAATGTATATATATTTTAATTGGGTTGGTAAAAACCGAAAAGTAAAATATTAAAAAGTCGGACTATTTAGGGTGTGACACCGAGAGAGGAACTGACGTCGGCGCAGCAATCCTTATTCATTACAAGGAAGTTTGAAATGAGGTGTTTATTCCCTGAATGTGCCTTTCAGGATTTCAGAAAGCAGAAAGATCTGTCAGGCGTCTTCACAGTAAATCATTGTCAGCCACATTTTGTCATATACAGGTTATTTTAATTAGGACGTACACGTGTAGAGACTGTGGGAGAACAGAAATAAATTAAGAATCAATAAAATGCCCTGAACAGAACACACCTGTGTGTAGGCCAAGCTGTTTCTCTTGTCTCTCAGTGGAATCACATTTTTGTAATTGCAGCCGTTCTAAATGTGAAGTTGCCACAACACCTAAAAACATTGCTGTAAGCAAAGATAAAAACTAATATACCTTTTAAAGTAAGAACTTAAGTTTAACTTTCAACCATTTCAATTTAAATTTTGAGGGATAGGGTTAAATGGATATAACTGAGGAAAACTAACTCTTGCTTTGGGGAGAGGTTTTGGAGACGAATGGTTAAATCTACATGAAATGACAGAAACTGTTGTAATTCTAGGATGCGCGTATTTTTAGAATACTGTGCTGCAATTTCCAGTTAAACATGTGTTGGACCGAATAAGACTGGATACTGTGGCCATTAACCTCTCTATATGTTTCTTTCTTTCTTTTTAAAAAAAAAGATGATTCAGCTTCACAATAAAGACATTTTTATTGCTGTACCATTAGACCAACCAGCTGGTTAACTTATAAACGAATGGTCAGATATTGGTTTGTCATTTGTGACTCAAAAAAATCCCCAACAAATATTCACTGAAGATGTTCTGCTGTTCTCTATTTTATCGTTTGCATACTTTGGGTTTGGACTATTGATTTGATGAGTAAAAGCATTGAACAATAACCTTGGAAACTGAGGAAATGTAAGAAGAAATTTAACCAATATCTGTTAGTCTACAGACTATAGATCAGGGGTGGGCAATCCTGGTCCTCGAGGGCCACTATCCTACATGTTTTAGATGTTTCCCTCTTCCAACACACCTGATTCAAATGATCAGGATCGTTATCAGGCTTCTGCAGAGCTTGATGATGAGCTGATCATTTGAATCAGGTGTGTTGGAAGAGGGAAACATCGAAAACATGCAGGATAGCGGCCCTCGAGGACCAGGATTGCCCACCCCTGCTATAGATGATCAAAAATTCAGTTCAGTTTTACTTAAATTATAACATATGTGATCAAAAGTCTCTTGGTACGGACTGTTAATGATTTATTCATCATTTAACCTCCTTATGTTGTTGAAAAGTGAAAATCATCACTAGCAGCAGACCTAAAGCTGTTAATCCATGTACCTTTATTTTCAAACTCAGTGTGACTGGATACTCTTTACAGTGCAGAATAATACTGAAGACTTCCATTATTATAAGGCTTTTAGTCTTTTATCTTCAGCATTTTTATTTGTTTCTCCATATAAAATAAGATAAAAATTGACTTGACAAAAAGCAGTGCCTAGTAGAAAAACAATAAGACATAAGCCCAATACATTATTGAAAATAAAAATAGGTGTGCTAAAATAAGACTAGAAAGACAATAAGTAATACTGGCAGTGATTCTGAGGTTGTAAAGTAATGCTACACATGAAACATATTACACATAATAAAGAAATCCTACAAAATAAAACTGAAATGTTTCACTTGATGAAGAAATATTGCACCTGAAAAATTAACTATCGAACATCGCATCCCAATGTTGTATATGAAAATGAAATTTTGCATGTAAAAATTAAAATATTACATAATAAAATGAGACATTGCAAGTGGTACTGAAAATATATCACACTTATTTTTGAAATAAGGAACAAAAAATGCCCTACATAAAAATGTCTTATGTGTAATAAAAATAAACACATTAATAGTGAAAAGAATAGTTCAAAAGCTTTGTATCCACATGACATTAATCTCACATTTAAGACATATTTCAGCAGAATTTGTCCCGATGCTAGCTCTGTACCCAAAAAATCCATGTGTCTATCCTGTCCTCAGCACGTAGCCACTAAATCAAACTGCAAAAGAGTGTAATTAGTAGAATGAAATAGAAAACAGAAAAGTTATACCTTATTAATCCCTGAGGGGAAATGTGGTTGTTGCAGTAGAAAGAGCAAAGTTACCACCACCATACATAAACAAAAATAAGCAAAAATATGTAAGTAAAAACAAACTAGAAGTAGTGTATAATATAGTAATATACACTCTGAGTAATTATTCCATAAATATACAATAAATGGTCTTAATTTATTAATTTGTTAGCTGGTAAATTTTAAAGTTAAAACTTGTAAATATATAGAAATAGAAATATTCATTTACGCTGTATAAAAACTACAGTATTCTCCTCTGTGCACTTTTAGTTTATTTACATACTTTTATTTTGTTTTCCTGTGATATGTGGAATTTAGCTTGTTTGTATATATGTTTTAATTTGGACAAAAAAGGAAAAAAATAACGAGCATTCCTCCTGAGAGTCGGAACTCAGGGCCGGTTGCCCTGACGACCGCCTACTTCCGTGTGTCACACCGTAATGGGTCCGCCCGATGACCATAACAGGAGTCGCTGGAGAAGCTGTCGGGGTGGAGCAGCACTGCCAACACAGCCAATGTGGACAAAAATGGAGCTAGCGATAGAAATATGAAGTGTCACCGTTTCCTCCAGCTGCCTCGGTGAACCGAAGAACCGCCGGGCCTTTATGGCGGGGCTGTCCTACTTAGTGCTCCGGTTTTCGGGCTCCGCCGGTCGGACGTACGGGGTGTTCTCCAAAGGCTTGACGAGGACTTTGTTGATATTCTTTGATCTCGCATGGCGGCTGCGGATCAGGTTCCCGTACATCTACCTGGTGGCCTCGATGATGTTCAACGTCAGATTGCAGGTGATTATTGGAGCTCAACGGCTGTTCGGTTCAACTGGAGACGGTAAACGGACGTAAAGCTGCTGATCCCGGTTCAGCTGAAGCGACCTGCTGATGTCAACAAGACAACAGCTGATCTGAAGGCCTTTAATGCTGCTGTGGCTTTTTGTCACATTTATTCTGACCACTTATCTAGAAAATACCACTTTAACTAAACAGCAGCTAAAACTACAGCAGACTAACGGTCCTCTACACTTTATTTATTCTGAAATTCAGGTGTTGATTCATGAATATAATCATCTGGCTTCAGTTGCTGATGCAGTAACCTGGGAGGTGCTTCTAATATTTTTAGGACTGGCTAAATATTACATTTAGTCACATATACAGCTAATGTATTCACCATATAACCTCCTTATGTTATTGAAAAGTGAAAATCCTCATTCGTAGCAGAGCTAAACCTGTAATAGTGAAGACGTCCACTGAGTGGAAGCAGGATGAGGGTTCTTTTTTTTAACTGTATCAGTACTTCCTCGAACCTTTACATCCTTTGAGAGCACCTGATGTTGTATTTTAAGATTTATTGTCTAAAAATATACAGAAGATACAATTTTAACTCAGTTTTAAGGCTGCAACTAAACAACAGTTAAAACTACAGCAGGTTAATGCTGCTGTTCTGTTCATTAATATCATCATCAGAATCATGCATTAACCTGAGAGGTGCTTCTGATATTCAAAGGATTGACTCAGTATTAAATTTAGTTATGTATGCAGAAAGTTATTGCATGTCATTTTTAGATTAATCTGCCAAAAACTCATATCAGACAATAGTAAACAACAAAAATGTTTAATATTCAGTCCCGCACTTCAGCTCTCTGTTATAAGAAACTGTTTTTTTCCATTTCAGCTTGAAGAACTTTGGATATTAGATAATCAGCTGATGCTAAACACCATCTAAACCGTTAAAAGCTATATATGACCTGAAGTCTTCATTGTCATTATTGTTACAGATCAAATGACACTGAAACTCTCTCCGGTGCTTCAACCTAAACTAAGATTTACTCACATTATTTTAATTTAACTGGCAGTTCTCATTCATCAGTGTAGCTGCAGCAATTAATTGACTCGCTGTCAAGTGTTTAATTAATCGATTCATCAGTTAAATCCTCTGATTCCAGCTCCTTAGATGTGATTGTTGTCTGGTGTCTTTGCTCCTTTCTGACAGTGAACTGAATGTTTGACATTGCGGACGTCATGTCGGGCTTTGAGAAACTGATATTTCTTTAAGATCAAACAACTAATTGATTCATGAAGGAGGTAATCGACAGTGGAAGGAGTCAGTAGTTGGAGGCATATTAAATCAAATACCTTTAGATATTTACATTCAGTCAGAAAATGTTGAAGTTTTTGGTGATGATCTAGTATTTATATGTCATTAGGTTCATCAAAATGAGCCTAATACGCTGCTAGAAGAACACACAGAAGCTTGTTGTGCTTATTTTAATAGATACTGAACTGCTTAATGAGTTGTGATTCTTCTTAGTGTCAGTTTTTTCTCTAAAAATGATGATTTTTACCGAGGTCTGAGCCAAACAAGCAGGAAATTATGATGTGAAGGCATCTCTGTAGCACCACGATCATTTATTTCTATAGCATGTCGTGATCATTTAGATCTATCAGGGGAAATGGATATTGCACAGTTTTGATGTTGTAGTTTAGGGTTTGCTGGATAACTGTCCGTTCATTCAGATTCTTCTTCTCTTCTCAGGTCCACATTGAAATCCACTGAGTCTCCATCAGGACTTGGAGCCATGAACAGCGAGCACTGCCTTGTTCCAGCCTCTGAGGATCCCCGGCTGCCCCCCGCACGGCGATGTGGACGAAGAGGAGGACGCTTAATTCTGCAAGAAAAGTGACACGGCTGGTCGTTTCCGTCGTCACAGAAGCCCGGTGAAGCCTTCGCAGGTGAAGGGCGGTGACGACGTCTGCAGAGATGTGACGGGGAGAGCAGCGATCCTGAAGGCGGAGGTTCAGATGTTTCTCTCCGGACAACAGAAGATTGTTGCTGAAACTGTGTCGCTGCTCCGACGTGTTAAAACTGGATCCACTTCACTTTAATTTAAAGAGGAAATATCGTCACTGCACATCACAAACAAGCATGTTTTTGTCTCCTCTGTGGTCCGGACTCTTTCTGTCTGAGGTGGGTTTAGCTGTGAGCGGTACTTCTAGCAGAGGTTTGCTGTAGAACAGAGCAGCTGCTACAACTGGAAATCTACAGTCAGCGGGAGTCACTGCATGTCTGTGTGGAGGTCGTCACCCTCACTGTTGTGTTTCTGCATATCAGCGGCACGGGGAAAGGTGGAGGTAGTGAGAAATGTTACCTGCAAGACTATTTTTATTTTAGACGCATTTGTCTCGAGTTTTGATTTCTGTGAAATGTGCTGATGTGGGGCTTTGAAGTCACAGGAGTGAGAATGGTCGAACTGTGGAGGAAATAAACCGATGAAGTCACAAATCTCAGCCTTTTTCTGTGAGCGTAGCAGCAGTTCTCTGTTTTCACAGGTTTACTGCAGTGCTAGTTAGTTTTTCCTTTCTACATTTCTACCTCTATTTATACAAACAGGCCTTCTGTAATTGTCTTGGGTCAATGTGTGGCAAAACCCTTTTATACTTTCTGCTCACAGGTGGAACACAGACATTACATTTAAGAAGAAGAAGAAAGAAGCGAAACCGCTTTAAATCTAGAAAAAAAACAAGAGAAATTATATGCAAAATGGCAAAAAGAATGACTGGAATTTTTACCAGAAGATAAAATGAGAGTTCACAACAGCCAAGAATAGAGGTAAAGGAAGATAACAGTAATAATCGCCAGAGTGGCCAAAAACACTCCTAGAGACTCTTCACCTTTCCTACAGTAAACCATCAACCTTCTTTACACTCGTTAAGTTCTCAAACGTCACACTTTTAAAAATAATAATAAATAATCTAGATCTGCTCAAGGGCCCACAGTGGTGGTGACTGGGACAATCAGTTACTGTCACTTTCCCACCTCAACTTTTTGCCAGTCCAGGGGCTTGAACCAGCGACCCACTGGTTACAAGTTCACATCACAAACCGCTAGGCCACCACTGTATAGATGCAAGGCCTGTTTCCACTTGTTTAGAATTGACAGCACCTTTCATTCACCTTAATCACAGCTCTTTCTAAAATATTCCAACAACATACATAAATGAGATTATTAAGGAGACTTACAGGAATTTTAATTTTCTTTAAGTGTTACGTAGAGGAGTCATTCCACGCCAGCTCACCTAGGGCCTCCCAGCTGAGCTCATGGAATAAATCAGGCAATAACTTCTACCTAAAGCGTGGAACCTTGTAAAATCCTGCAGCTCTTGAACTGTTATTTCCTAAACTAATGACAGAATAGCTCAACAGGAACCATCCAGACATATGAAACCTTGAAATTAGCATATCTACCACTGAAAACTATGAAAAGTGTGTCATTTTCATGAAATGTTTAAATAATGAAGGAGTGATATGACATCTTTGAGTTTTTAATATGTTTTCAATAGATATGAAGTCATCTCATTGAAAAAGTTTCAAAGAAATCAAAACAATCCTTCCTGAAAATCAAATAAAATCCCGTTAAAATGTCCTACAAAGTGGATTTTCAGCTCTGAAGTTAATTTCTTGAAGACCTGTGGCAGTCAGTTTGATGCAGCACCACATGACATTTAGATCTGACAGAACTCAGCTGTTTCTCTTCACAACAGAGGTTTGGTTGGAACTGAGTAAACATTAGTGGAGATATGGATTTTAGAAAGTTAAAGATTTTTATCATTTTGATGATAAATGGTAGATTTTTATTATTTTAATTTCAGTTATAAAATCAACTTAAACTATTAACATGATTATTAGTTCCAACTGTTCCTTGAGGTTTCTGGTTAATCAGTAAAACAATCAGCCAAGTCCTCTGAAACATAATCAGCTTTAAAGATGCTTTGAAAGAATCAGTGAAGTTATCAAATTTAACACTGAGGGACGACTTTCAAAAATTCATGGCCAAAGAAATGCTTGGAGTAGAGCTGTGGGGTTTAGCAGGGTTCCGTGGTTTAGCTAGAAGTTTATGCCTGGTTTATTTCATGATGTCTCCTGCAGGCCCCGGGAGAGTTGGCATGGAGTGACAAGTTCAGTGTCAACCCCTAAACACCAAATGAGGGAATATCTTTGGCAAAAAAACAGCGTTCAAATGTCCAGTAGAGCCTCAGAGAACTGATACTAAACTGTTCTGGCAGCACCTGGTGGTAAAACACCTTCCTGAGACGCTTCATGCTGGTTTTTCCTTTAGCTAGTCCTCCTCATCAAACACATGTAAGTAGATGTAAGCAGGGTTTCCCTCAGTGAGTCAGCTGATGCATTTCACCTGAATATTGGATCCATCAGGAGATGAGCTGCTCTGAGTGGACGGTTGACTTGTTTCTTATTTTATTTTTGCATCAAAAGATCTCTCACATGACATCCCTTTATCACTATGATCAGCTCTATGTTGATGAAAGACGCCTCAGACCTCCTTCCTCTAACACGACTGGGCTGTAATATTCTCTGTTATCCACATGGGGGAAGCAGGCGGCATGAAACCGAATCTATCAGCTGGAAACAGATGTTAAAAGAGCTGTGGGCCTCTTTGATGGAGCAGAGAATGACAGAGGGAACGAGCAGCAGTTAATCTGTGGAGGCAGGGTTCATGTGCAGCTAATTCATTTGTCATGCCTCAGAGCATCAGTCGTAGCTGTGGAAACGCCTCATGAGGTGTTTTTGCCTCCACTTTCTCATTAAATGTGATAAATATCTGGGTGAATCTCAGCCAGCAGATATTTTTGGAACAAGTCTGCTCCTCTTTTAAGTTGGTTTCCAAACTGCTGACACCCTCGTTCAGCAGAAAAATGTCCCCAGCAAACTTCTCCCATCCGGTCGCTCGGATGCTGCAGCGTAAAAAAACCATCAGCGGTTGCCACGGAAACTGTATCCCTCCATGTGACAGACAAACCTTCCTGCCCGCCCCCCCTTTTCTGTAAAAAAAGAGGATTTATTTCTTCTCAGGGATTTGCCAGAGGAAATATTTTAATGGGGTTATCACAGAGGCCTGGCAGACACATCTATAGATGGAGGATAAGTCGGGTTATCTTTACCCTGTTTTTGCCAACCACCATTTGTACCCTTAGAGAAATAAATAAATAAAAAAGGAGGTAGTGGAATAAAGATTACAGAGTTTCAGCCTTTGGCGTCTGCAGCGTGTTTTATTTGAGCGATAATACAGTAAATGGATTCATTTAGAGCCGCAGTGCAGAGGTTCCATGCAAAATATTCTCACAGTGAAGAATTCATTTTGGGATTTGAGCACTGAAGTTACATCTGAGCTCATTAGTCAGATGTTTATCGTCAAACTAAACTCTACAAACCTCCTAAAGTCCACTCGGCAGAAGGTTCTGTTTGTTTGGTCGAGGTTTAAATATGTTTACCCAGCTGTTGGTACACTGGAGAGACGCCGTGTTTCTGTTCAGGTTCTTCTTTCTCCCTTAGAGGAAAGTCTGACCTGAGAAATATGTGACGTCTGTGGGTGAATCTGAAGCTACTGCATGGAAATCTGTTCATGTAAAGCAGTGCTGGTGCAGATTAAACAGACAGGATGTAGCATGTTGGTCTGTAGAGGCGTGTTTAGGTGGGTTTTGTTTTCTTCGATGCTGTCAGACCGGCTGCTTGTGTCTTTATGCTAAGCTAAGCTAAGTGGCGGATGACATCTTGAAGAGAAACTGAAAGGAAACCAACATTTTACACATTTTTCTTTGCTCAAACCGACTTTCATATTTGTTTTTTCCACTGAAGCATGATAATTCCCCTGCTGTGCATCAACTTTGTGTTTGACAACCAAGCTAGGGTTGGGTTTGGAGTCAAGCGTGTGACAGAAATGCATTTTTTAACTGTAAAAGCAGAATCCGAATACCTAAATCACCTTAAATCACAGTGTTGGCTTAACATGACAGCCAAACTGGCCTTCATGAATGACACATGTGCAGAGGATGATGGATCACTGATGGCTACATGTAATCGAACGTTAATCCAGCGCTGATGCATTAGTCTTTAAACCTTCAGGCGGAGAGCTCTCCTCTGCAGAATGTTCAGACAGACCTCCTTGGATTCAAACACATGCACGGCGTTAAAAAGGAGGAGATCAGGTGCTGAGACGAGATGACCTGAAAACTGAACCAGAGGAGTGGGGGAGGAGGGGGAGGAGGAGGAAGGAGGAGGTTTGTGTTTGCTGGAGTCACATTGTGGGATTGAAATAGGTCAAACAGGCAAGAGAGCGTTCTCAGATGTGCGACTATGTTGGGAGGCGTTCCGCTGACATTTCTCAGTATTCATGTGTGAACTTTAGAGATTTCTCTGTTGCATTCATTTGAGCAAAACTCTGCAAATCTGAAACGTCATCTAGCCTCATTTTCTCTCTAGAAGCATGAGACATAACTACTTCTCTGTGTAAACATGGTGGTATTAAGGGATCATGCTTTTATTGGTTGATCCTGCATCACATAATCTCTTCACTGATAATCACTGGAATGGAATCCTGAGACGGGGTTCAGTGAGCGTAGATGTAAAACCAGTGAAGCTCCTAAAGGGGACTGACCTTCACGGAGCTGCAGCAGGTCCAGGATCATGCTTTAGATGGCAAACACTGCTGCCTTTGTGAGCCCAGATAAAGACTCCACTCATGGGTGCCCTTGGATCCAGAAAATCAGCTCAACTTCTGCCCTTCAGTCGGACGGCGGCAGGAAAGAGGTGGTTGGGATGCGGGGCTGGATATTAAAGTGGAGAGAACGAGGGAGGAAATCCTGCTTCCCCTGACCTCTGTCACACTCAGGGCATCAGCAAAGGTCGAGCCGGTCGCCGTCCACAACAGGAAGGACGTGAAGGCCCCTGATCCTGGTCCAGTTTAGGTTTAAACACGTGGAAGAGGATGAGCCTCTGGGCACTGGTGGAAAAAAACCTCTGACGTCCCAAAGAACAGGGATTTAAAGTGCTTTAATAAAAGGACGTCTCTTTATCTGAACAAACCAAGAGTCTAACAAAAAACACACACTGGTGAAAAACTGTTAGAAACCACTGGAATATGAAAACGTTCAACAACTGTAAAAATAACAGCAAATATCTGTAAAACTATGATGTTTTTAGCTCATTTAAATTGAGCAAAACTGTATATTTTTACGGTTACACAAGGTAAAAGGGAAAATAACTCTTTGTAAACATACTGATATTTGACGTTGTGCACAGTTTCATCATAGATTTGACTCGATATTATCTGTAATGAACCCAAACAGGGAAAATCTGTAAAATAAAAAAATAATAATTTAATTTTTCTGGTTACTGTGTGCAACCAGAAAAATGTGTAATTTTTCCAGTTACACAGAGTAAAACAAAAAATTGCTATTTGCAAAAATACTGATTCTTAATGTGGACAATATGTAAAAATTATTTACAGTCAATACATAAATTATTCATTCTCTTCTGAGATTTTACTAGATATATCTCTATCTGTATCTGTATCTAATCTGTAAAATAACACTTAAAATATAATGCACTATTTTTAATCCTAATATTCGTAAACACATCCTAATGGAGCCCTGGTGCTTTGAACTACACTGTAAAATAAAACTGCCAATAAAATACTAAAACATGGGAATATTAGAATGTTCCGAAACTGCAAAAATAGTGAAAATAACAGCAAATATCTGTAAAAAATTGTGATATTTTAAGCTCATTAAAATTGAGTAAAACTGTAATTTTACAGTTACACATGGTGAAAGATTTATTCATTCCAAATTCCAATTTTGACCTGATGCAAAGATTTTTTACAGCCAACTTATTAATGATTTTTTATATATTTGTACCAGATATTTTCTGTAATTAATTAATTAAATCTGTAAAATAATACTTAAAAATATAAATTTACCATTCTTCCATCCTTAGTATACGTTACTTTTCTTGAGTCTAAGGTTGTCCTTTCTGGGATGTTGTTTTTTTTATTTGTCAACATGTAAACAAATACTTTTTCTATGATTTTACAAAATATTATCTGTAACTTAACAAAATTAGGAGCTATCTGTAAAATAGGAGTGAATTTGAACATTTGAAGTTAGAAACTGTTACAAACATTATTTGTATTGCTCATTTAAACAGGTGTGTTAATGGGCTCCCAGTGGCCACATGCAGGTTTAATATTCTCACCATCTCAGATTAGCGCATTAGCATGCTAGTGTTGCAGAGCTGAGGTTAATGGGAATGTAATCAGTCTGCTGGATCACCAGAGTCAGAAGGGTTCATCTTCAGGGAGCCATGGATGTAGCCGGGGTTCATCCTCCTTAATGCCCCTCCATCTAAAGGTTACTGTTGTTCACATCAGATCAGATCAGCTGATCATCTGCAGGAGAACAGCTGGATCCAGATGTTTGCTGTGTCCCATCGTACTATGAGGGGTTTTGTGGGGATAAACAGGTCGGGAATGTGAGTGGGCTGCCTGTCTGTGTAATTATGGATGGAGGGTCGGCAGTTTTAAAGGAGGAGATGATCGGCCTCCGGGCATCGCCGTGGCGACTGGAGCATATGAAGCGGTTTGACTGCTCAATCAGGTCACGTGAAGTCGGTCAGGACTTCCACAGACGTTTCCCAGGACGGCTGGCCTGATCTGCCAGACGTGCAGCTCCCCGGGGACATGGACTCAACTACACCATGCTCACTTCAAGCCACAGCCTGGGCTTTCATGGAGAGAGCCCAGTTTACTCTGAAGGGACCGGACCAAACGTTTGATTTTTAAAATTCTGTCATCGCTGAGGATATCTGGGCCACAGCGAGACAGTTCCTATGACTCATAAACACATTAGCATGACATTTATGGGGAATGGAGCGAACTGAGGAGCTGCTTTTACAGGAACTCAATAGAGACGTTTGACAGGTTCACACAAACGGACAGTAAAGCTCTCTTGTCTCACCGTGTTCCCTGAGCTATCCCCAACATTATGCATATGACCTATTTTCCAGTTGTAGCTCAGAGAGTATTCAAATCAGGGTTTGCTCTGTGCGCTAACTGCTTTGCATCAACGTAAAACCTCCTAACGAGAGGAAGGGGAGCGACAAAGACTCCATCTGGGGGGGATTCGTCCACATTTCCTCCCCTGTTTTCTCCTAGCAAACCTTTGTTTTTCCACTCATCTCCAGGAATCAGGCTTCCTCTAAGACACATGGTCAGGTCTTTACTAGCTTCATGCCGGAGTGCAGAGAAAACAAACAGTGCTCAAATATCCCCTCAACCTTAGGGAGCGACACGTTGGTCCAGGTGTGAAGTCGTGTTTTTCTTCTTTCTTGTCGCTCTGCACCAGCACTGGATAGCACTGGACTGACGGGGTTCTGTGGATTGTGTAATCCTTTGGCCCTGCTGAGGTGGACTTCTCAGTGTCGACTCACACCCTTCAACTTTTCAGAAAACAGCGAAGCAAACTTAAGGTGTTGTCTGGATTTAGTGGGATGAAGTAAAGTACAGCCACACACTGAAAATAATGATTATTAGGGGTCAAACTGAGCTTCTCTGCATTTGAGAGAATCATTTTGTTGTCATAAAAAACAAATCCAGTGCAAAGTCACAGCAGCTTTAAGAAACGGTGTCAGGAGAAGTTGCTGCCGCTTTGTTTAGAGCAGACGACTGGGAATCAGCCTAAACGTGACACCTACCAGTAAACAAGCGAACGAATCCATTAAAACATCTGTTCATGCTTGACCGCTGCAGTCATGCACACAGGAAGTGAGACCCCCTCCTCCTCCGTGGAGGCAGGAATGCTATAATTGAAACCACGTGTGTCGTACAAACAAACTGTAGATATTCCTCTCTGTGTTTTACATCCTAACCTGATGTCTCTCCTGCTGATGTAAGAGTCTCGTCCAGAAAGGACCAGAACCTGAACTTTACTGACTCTTGGATTATTACACAGTCCAGAAACATGCTAAGCATTGTCGTGTAGCTCGTGGAAGTTCTATGATAAATCACCTTTGGACACGTTAGCAGCTGACATGCAGCTTTCTTCATTCCTTATGGATGTACTGCTTGTGAAACACAGACATGCTGCAAGATTAGAAAGGATATTTGCTCTACTGTTGTATTCCACAGCTACGAATTAATATGAAATCAAATGATCAGTCCATTTAATCACTACAGGTTCCACCTCGTCCAGCTACACTCTTAAAATATCTTATACAGTGTGTTAGTTATAGTAATAATACACAACATGCAGTATAATGTTCTGCATATAGTAATTTAATTCTCTGAAAAGGAAGTTATGATAACAATATTCTGATAATATGTCTACATTTACTTTGAGTCACATTGTAAAATAAAACCGGGTGAAGATTTTGCAGCAAAGGTGCAAATATAAAAAAACAAACATACAAACAAACAAACAAACATATAAAAAACGTATAAAACTAATATTCAAAAAATGCAGAAAATTGTAAAAAATAATGGCAAAAAATCTGTAAAATAACAATAATATTTCTTTTTTATAATGTCATTATATGGTCTAATATAAAAGAAATAATGCATCCATCCATCATCTATACACCACTTAATCCTCTTCAGGGTCGCGGGGGGACTGGAGTCTATCCCAGCTGACTCGGGCCAAAGCAGGGGACATCCTGGACAGGTCACCAGCCTAATGCAGGAAAAGAAGTAATGATCAAAATAATATTTTTTTATAATAACCTTCTGAACCCTGTTTTTTTTTCGAACTCCCGTCTCATTTTTCTTCACTGTGGTTCATTTTTCACTGCAACATGAAGTTCTGCACCTCTGTTTAAACAGAACAATCAAGAAGAAGGAGAAAGAACCTAAGAATCGTCTCATGTGTGCAGCGGTACGGCCACAAATCATTCAAATAAACCAAAAAAATCACCCAGAATCAACACATACACAAGTGCCCTCATGTGTTACCAAAACTAGAAGCAACAGAGCCTCTGTGCTCTGTAGGCGTTTTATTTCTACATTTTAGAATGTTTACGTTCTTGTTACCATCTGCTCTGTGTACACAGCCTGCAGTTCAGCCAAGTTCAGCCAAAAAGTCCTGAGCTTTTTAATTTCTTTGATGTAAACCAGCAAATTTGTAAGTGTAATAAGTAAAATGAAGTGACTTTGATGAAATATTTAAATATTTGAAGTTGAGATTTTGTTGATTTTACTGATGGAACAGAGGGTCAGGTCATGATTAGTTCAAGAACTATCAGCAAGTTGAAAATCTCATTATTCCCTCAGGAGCCAACGATAAATCTGAGTCAGTCTGATTGATACAAACCTGTTATTTATCCATATGATTAACTTCATTTCCAAATCTGATGTTGTTTTTATTTTTAACTACAACATAACAGTTAGAAAACACCACCAGGTATCACATTTTGAAGTCTTTTGACCCCCACAGCGCTTTCGATTTGTTTGTCTGCTGGTTAGCTGTCGTGTAATGGACATAATTTGTCAGAAAACTGGAGTGTTGAGAATCACTCATGTCCGTGGGGGACTTCTTACTTCATATTAGGTTCACAGTTTGGAAAACAGCACTATTTTTCTTGTTTGCAACCCTCAACGTGACTCTGATGTTCCCAGAAACAAAGTTTGTATTCACATCTTTAAAACACATTTTTCAAAACCACCTTTTTTGAAAACTGTATTAGACTGGTAAAATGATAAAATAATGACAGTATTTTATCATAAATTAAAAAAGAGACTCACATGGTCACATAAACAAAGTTTGTTAGTATATTCATATTTTTAGAAACACACAGGATTATTCTTTACTGTCAAATATCAACTTATTTTAAAACCACCTTTTTATTATATTGTATTAATAAATTATTAAATGATTATTAATAATAAAATAAATAAAAAAGACAAGAGAATGAGGCTCTTGTGTTCACATAAACCAACTTTGACTGTATATGTATATTTAAAAACAGAGAAGATTATTTTCTACTGTCAAACATCAACATATTTTTAAACCACTTATTGTTTTATTTCCTTTCACCAGTAAAATGATAGGAAGAGGATATTTTACCATATTTTATTTTAAAAATAAAAGTCAAACTGAAAACAGCAGACAGTGATGAGTGAATTAGCCACATGTGACAGCATAATTAAAGTCAGTCCAATAATCAATACAAACATTATTGGTATGTTTGCCTGGAGTCACGTGAGGGCTGATCAGCGGTGAATGCGCAGCTCGGTTGGATGAAAACGCCTCCAGCACTTCCTGTTTGGGCCTTTAAAAAATAAAAGACAGCTCGCTATTACGCGGGCTACACGCTTTTATTTTGAAGCATGGATTCCCGTCTTCCTGCTGCGTGCCGTGCAGCTTGACTCCGCTGTGTGAGCAGTCTCCTGGCACTAGTGGAGTGAAGGCGTATTTGGAGGGACAACGACAACGCGCTCGGCCGCCGTGGGTTAAAGACGCGCTGCAGCCGCTCCGGAGACGCAGACCGACGGACCGACGGGGCCGGAGCCGCCGATACGCTCCAGCTGGGCCGTAAATGGCCACAATATTCCCCGAAAGGAGACACTGCCGCTGAGACAACCTGTGCACCAAATGCGTCCTGGAAATTAGGACGCCGTGAATCAGACGTTTGAGCGACAAGGGAAGTTTCAGTGAGCGGTTTTTGGGGAGATCTCGATTTTATTGGCTGCAGTCATGGAGGAGGACAACCAAGGTAGGAGTCACTCACTGCTGATGTGCAGCCCAGTCACTGTGAGACATGTGCCTCTGTGTCGTATAATAGTAGTATTAGTAGTAGCAGTAATGATAATAATAACAATAATAATAATAATAATCTAATTTTTACCGCAGTGTCAGAGCAGCAGCACTCATTTGCCACTGTGTTTTCTGGTAATGATGTTTAACCTCAGCAACAACAACAACTAAATACTAGTTTGCTTCAATCTTTCCGAGTTCAGACAACTTCTAATGGAATTATACAAACTCCACAGAGTTAAAGGAACCAGGGTTTCCTCTGCAATTACAGGTATTTTTAATAACCAACCAAACTGTCCAGGTGTTTAAAGACAGAGGAGAAAAATAAAGCTAATTTTATTCAGTTTTAAATCAACAAGCTTGAGGATTTGAGGTTAAATTACACACAAAGCAGCATTATTACGTCAACACAAACCTCAGAATCAGGTCTTTAAATCTTGCAGCCATGCCTTTAATAGCTGAGTTGTAGGAATAGTGTGCTGACATGAAGTCGCCTCCCTCATCATGTTGTGTTGTGATGTTTCAGTGCTGCTCTCAGTGTGCAGACTAAAACCCACCCAGGTCACCGGGCTGCTGTGGATCAGAGCGGCTGAGTGACAAAGCATCACTGTCATCATTAGAGAGAGCTGCAGCCGCTGGTTAATCCGAGCCTCTGTCAGCTGTGGGAGGTTTGGTGTCGCTCCGGCCCAGCAGGTCCCGTCATGGTCCAGCAAGCGTAGCCACAAGGTCCATTTATTGACTTGTGACAAAAGCTGAGCTTGTTTTAAGAGTGTGCTGCTGCAACAGGAGCCTGCAGACTCCATGCAGCCGGAGTCCAGGCAGGTGTAGAGGTTTCGAATGGGAGGACAGACTGTGGCACAAGAGTAGGACCGTGTTGACTCACAGTACAAGCCCAGCTCTATCTAAATATCCTGGGATGATCTGTGTTGAATCTCTAGTTAGAACCATGGACAGAATGCTCTGGATGCAGACGTCTGAAGGCAACTCCTGCATCTCTTTGTGGTTGTTTGATGGAGGTTCTGGTGCAACAGTTCATCCATGATACCAACAAGCCAACCACCTCCAACCCTCTGACTCATAACGGGCCAGCTGTGTCGCCCATCCGGTCCCAGCAGGAACCAGTTCACCATAATCTGGACAAAGTCACAAACTAAGGAGTCAAAGAGTGTCAAAAAAGACATGAAACAGCACCCGTGTGTTGAAATGTGATGTGTTCTGTTTAGTATTCATTTTCCAACACGTATAGTCGTCCGATAGACCTTCTGACAATCTGTGAATGTCACAAAGAGGCCACAGAGTAATGCTCTCTGCTGGTGTTGTCACAGACGTTTGTCTTGTAGCTTGTTTTTAATGGTGCAAAACATATTTCAACCCAAACTGTGATTGTTTCCTGACCTTTACAAGGTAGTTTTGGTGCCCAAATGTGACCAAACGGCAAAATAAATCAATCCTAAGGGAAACAATCATATCTGACATGTGACTTGGACGTTCTGTGACTTACATTCAGTCTTTTAAACTGGAAAACTCATTAAATATCAACACCGATGCTAAAGGACTTGACAAAACCGGAGTATTTGAGCTGGGAACCCTCCCTCCTGTAGGACCTGTGCATATCTGTCCCACATGTTCGCTGCTTGCAGAGCTGCAGGATGTGACTAATTGCTGGAGTGCTGCACGCATGGCACCTGGGCATAAAGCTGTCATTGTGCTGCGCTCAGCCAGCCGGGCCTCCAGCGGCCGCCGACAGACAGACATATGGTGCTGTGATGCCAAGCGGGGACAGCTGACAACAGCCAGGAGCGAATAAACTCACACTCTGCATGCTGATATTCACACAAATCACACGTCTCTGTTCCCCCTGGTGGCGCTGTTTGCAACGAAGATACATGGATGGATGGATGGATGGATGGATGGATGGATGGATGGGTCATGACCTGGAATGATAAGTGTGTGTGTAGTGTATACCAGAATCTGTCCTGTGTTCTGGTATAAATGCTGCAGTGAAGCAACGCTGCACAGTTTGCTAGTTTTTATTTGAGCACCTACACAAACACCCACACACAGGCCCACAGCAGAGTTGGGTGCACAAAAAAACGTGGAGGATGAGCAGTCGTGCTGGTCGGGACTACAGGCCTGAATCTACTGAGGCGGGAGGCTGGCTGACGAGGTGTAGCGTCTCACCTGAGGCTGAGCACGGACAGGTGGGGATGAGATGCTGAGGTGGCGGAGGGCTGAGAACAGGAAGGCATGAGGATGGAAAGCATGTGTGACCGCAAACAGAGACAAAGAGATGGTAGCAGGGACGATGGGATGTCTGAATGGGAGAGGAAGTGCCAGAGCAAAGCTGGAGAACGGCCAAAGAAGTATGGAGCGGACCAGATACTGTTAGCGAACCAATCCTCCAGCGTGTTCCAGGAGGTTCCTCCAGTAAAGTCTGTCTGTTCTGCCATAATTAACTCACTGAGCAGCTAACGGTCTCTGAATGGGATTCATTTCTGGAAATATTCGCTTTGTTTGAAAAAGAAAACAGTATCTTAGAGGTTTGTAGTCATGCTAGTGGCTCGACTAAAATGGGCCTCAACTATTAGATTTGTTTTGCGTGAAAGTTTTTGGATGGATCACTGTAAAATTTAGTCCACACATGAACTGAACCCTCCTCAAACCAGCAAATCCAAATAGAAGTTCAATTTCCTGCAAAGCTAGTGGCGTTCCCATCATTCCTGGCTGTACTTTGTTCATCAGATGTTAACATGCTCACTGTAGAAGACCAGCGTGGCTTTATACCAGCTGAACATCAGCTTAGTCGTTGCAGATTTCCTTGCTAGTGTTCTTCTCCCTCACAGAGCTGCAGACTCCTGGTCACCTGCTTGATAAAGAGCCTCAGTAATAGTGTTATGAGTTTATTTTGTTTTTATTAGTTTGTTTTATTGATGCTCTTTCCTCCTGTTTCCTGCCATCTCACTGAAAAATGCAGACTCGTCTTTCCACAGTCGGCCGTACTGTACGAGGCTCAGAGACAGAAAGCATCCATAGTAATCCAGCTGACATGAATGGCATTCAGCAGCACAATGCCTCCGACCACAATGGAGGCTCAGTGGACAATGGGTCAACAAGAGGCCACAAAGCTCAGCTACAGGGAAGTGTGTCTGACTGAGCAGGGCTGGAGCTTCACACTTCATAAAGTGTTTTGACTTTATCAGCAAAAATATTGAATTCTGTAGAGATATATGATATATGTAGATATTTGCTTATATTGGAAAGAAGATGTATGTATATGAAGGATTGAAATATGGTAAATAAATGGCAAATAAACTAAAAAAGGTGTTAAATCTACTTTTAATATAATTTTTAAATGTCACTGTTTTTACTGTCTTTAAATCAGGACAAATATTTAATATTATAGATATCAGAGATTTAGATATTCTTCTTAGATATTAGATATATAGACATTTATATTTGCTCATGTTTGAAATCAGAATTATGTATATGAAGGATTGAAATATGGTAAATCATCTCTTACCTGTTGTTTCTGGATCTTCCCTGTTTAGTTAAACTACAGGTAATATCTACTAAACTCCTAGAAGAACAGTATTAATTCACACGTTAACTGGGAGCTCCTTCTCCTTTTGCATGACTGCACCTGCAGTATCTCTGCTTCCTCGGCCTTACTGTGCCTTCCTAGTGAGCTGGATGTGTTCGAGTGATGCCCATATGGGATGAATCAGAGCATTTATGCTCCACTCTGGCTGGTGGTCTTGCTCTATTTACACTCTCTGAACAGCAGCCATTTAAACCTGGCAGCTCGGTGTGTGAGTCTGTGGGGTTACTGCAGCCCAGCGCCGGGTTCTGAGATCTCGGACCATTCATCAGGACAGCGCCAGCAGCTTCCTGCTATGTTTAGGATTTGTGTTTTGGGTCTGGGGAGTAGATTTGCAGCTGCTGTCTCTTCCCTGCAGCCCACATGCTGCGACGGAGCTCAGAGAGGAATGTTCTGGACCCAGATCAGGCTTTAACAGCACACACCTCTTAGTGGGATCATGCCTGCATTTTCCCTGGACTTACTTTTGAGATGGGTCACCTGTGCAGTAGGTAGATAGAGGACTGTGATTCTTGACTTCCAGCCTGAGCAGGCTCCAGCAGGCGGTCTGTGTGGTGGAGAAGCTGAGGCCCTGCAGGATGTCAGGGAGCTGCAGACAAGAGGCCCGAAGCTCTGCAGAGTTTACAGAGTTCAGCACAAAGCATGTCGGGCTGCTGGCAGACCAGAGGGTTTCAGTGTTTCTCTGCGTGTGCAGCTTCTAAGAGGTAAAACGCGAGGAGACCTGTTTAAGATGCCACATGCTAAAAAAGCTCATTTCCAGAATCTCAAAAGACGTTTCATCCATGCATTTCAGCCTTACAGTTCTTCTGTGATCAGCTGTTCTACCTGGATATGGCAGATATCATAAAAAGTTAAAGCTGCAACGACGAGCCGAACAACCGAAAAGAAATGTGGATTGTATTTTAACTTCTCTAATGTTAGAAATGTCTTCTTTTCTTCATTTTACAACACAATAAAATGCACTTCAGCCTTATAGTTCTTCTCTCCTAAGCTGTTCTACCTGGATATGCCAGATACCATAAAAAGGTGAATGTTAGGAGGGTTAGCCCTGACTAATCCTGACTGGTCCTGGGAAATCTGAGGCCCAAAGCTATGATTTTGTTTAGTTGATGCTGAGGTTGAAGCTTGTTGGCAGAACATTTGGTATTCAGTTATTGCTAATGGCATTTATTAAACACAAATATCCAACACTTTCTGTTTCCAGATCAACAAATGTGAAGATTTCCTGCCTTTCTGCTGTTTTATATGATTGAAACATGAATATTTTGAGGCTGTCGCAGATTGATGACATCACCTTTGGTTGTAAAGAATTGCAAAAGCCAATTTTCAGTACTTTCTGACAGAAACGTTTAATGTTTTAAAGCCTAATTTGATTTTTTTAAATAAAATGTTTGCTTCCCAGAACTTCTAGAGAGACGGCGCTGTCTGCTCTTGGCGAATGAAGTTCAGATTATCTTTGACGTTCTATAAAAGTTCCCAAACTGTTTCACTTCATATGCAGACTTTGACTGTGGTGTCGATCTTCTCGTCTAACTCCGGTTTCCCTCCCACTGCTGTGACTCACCTTCTGCTAAAGACTCTTTGCGTCTGTTTTGACTCCTGCCTTCTGTATTAGCTCAGCTTTACTGTACCGCCTCAAGCGTTTCATCTTTGACCAGCAGGTCGGTGAACACAAAGGGCCCTTGTTCATTTTGGCCTTTCTGAATATCAGATTTTCTCCCGACACCCCCTCATTGGTTTAAGTCTTTAAGTCAGACTGACCCATATGGAAATCCACTTCTCAGCTTCAGTACCGGAGCTGCTGCATTGGTAAGAGCTGAGTGAACATGTGTGTAAATCCTCTCGGACCTCCACTGTGCCTTAGAAACAGCTTAGGAGTGCTTTCATAAGTGGCTGTGACGCTGATGGCCAGACTTCATTTTTGTCTGGAGCAGAGGAGGAGAAGAGTATCCAGTTTCCTTCTCGCTAACGTGCTGCAAAGCTCTGCTGCTAGATTCAAATCTGTCTCTACAGCATTAAGACCATCGAGGGGCTCATACAGGGGAGATGTGAGGCAAGTGGAGCTATTATTCTCCCCTTTGGAAGGAGAAACCAGAGCGCTGCTGAAGGTCCCGGGAGGCTGAAGTCATGCTGGAGTGAAGAGAACGTCCTGCTCTGCTCAGTGGAGTTCATGGCTTCCATTAAAGCGTGCAGGAGGTTCAGGTCTGTCGGGAAAGGAAGAGGAGGCTGACGAGGGCGGACAGGAAAGGGAGGGTTGGAACAATTATGTAAGATTGTTTGACCTGCTGAAGATGCAGGAAAAAGGTGTATCCCCCCTCCGACTGGAAACCCTCTCCAGCAGCCTATAGTTTACTCTCCTCAAACCAAATGTAGCTGCAGTGTTAGGGACAGATGCTGCCCATTTCAGCTTCTGAACTCACAAGACGATTACTTTCATTCTTCCTGTGCTCTCACCTGCTCTGTCTTCTAGTTGAGGTTGAACACATGGTTGTTTTTCACACCTACGATCATAAAATTAAAGCTGCATCGATTAGCGCAACAACCAAAGCAGCCGCAAGAAATGTGGCTGTTACATAGTTTAAGTAGTCAAATCTTAGAATAGAATAGAATAAAATAGAATATTCTTTATTGATCCCATATTGGGAGAAATTCAATTGTGACAGAAGCACCACAAAAATATAAGAAGAAATGTAAAAAAAATATCTAATTAAGTAAGAAAATAAGCATATACAGAAAATAAATAAATAAATGAAAAATAACGATAACTAAGTAATAAAATAAGTAAGCACAGAAAAAATAACAATAATTAAGTAATAGAATAAGTATGTACGCAGAAAATGAATATAAATAAATATACAAACCGGTGCAAAATTTTGCTGTGCAAATGAGTTCTGGATTATGTATTTTTTAGATATTTTTTGAGACAATATTTTGAGAAAAAAAATATTGTGTTCAGCTTCTCAAATGTTAGAATTTTCTTCTTTCCCTTGTCTTAAACCACAGAAAATTAAACATTTTTGGATTTTCGACTGACTCAACCAATGCTTGCAAATTGTTTGGAGTATTTTTACGTATTTCCCTGCAGAATAATTGATAAAATAAGCCAAAATTACTACATGCATGCTGTTTCATCTGGATTGTTGGACTCTTTTTTCATTCGATTGGTCCACTTTGGCTAATTTCACTCCGTTTCTTTCTTTGCTTTTTCCAAAAATGGGTCAGTTTTTCCAGTAAGAACATGCTTGTGCCTGTTTTTGGTGGATCAGCTTTACAGCACTTTTTGTTGCAGCATTTCTTTTATATTTTTGCTGACAAGCAACACGCCAGCTTTAATTACTGCTGATTACATATGTTGCATCTGCAGAGTAGAAATAATAGTAATAATGTCTTTTACAGCTGCACTAATAAGGTGGGAGTTTAGTGCAAATCCAGAGCATCCAGTCATGTCCTTCACCATGATGCTTCCTCCCAAAAGCAAACTATCAAAGTCCAGTTCACCTGTTGTGTTGAGCTGTTGTCCATTGTAGTGTGTGTTTGTGTGTTTGTGTAGAGCATCTGCAGGCCTTTTGTCTTCCCTGTGGGTTCGTGTCGCTGCCGCTCCAGAGCCAGTCCAGCTTTTAACAGGAGATCTGTAACGCTCAGTGACTCACTCTGGGGTCAACGTGTCAGTAAACTACTACAGCACATCCTTGGTTTTTGCCATGACTCTGTTTTTTTTCTGCAAAATGTGCATGTTTCCACCTCCTACCCCCGGCTCTCTTTTTTCCCTGCTGCATCATGCAAAATTCATTCCTCTGAAGGAGGCTGTTGTAGCCTTTGCTTCCCCCGTCATCGGCTCAGTGCTATTTAGAGTGGCAGCGGTGTTCTGTTCGGGAAGCTACGAACGGCAGGATGACCGTGTGACTCTTGAGCAACCTGTCAGCGTGAGTGTGTTCAGTGTGACGGTGTGTTTGTACAGTACGTCAGTTTGTGTATGTTTGGGGGGGATGGAGACGGAGACGTGCAGCAGTGGCACAGATTCAAAGAGAGAGTGATAGCGGAGTGGATGCTGCACTTCTCAAAGTAGGTTAGTGGTGCAAGGCTCATCCCAGCTGTGTGTACCTCACGCCTCTCATGTGTGTATGCAAATGTGTACGCATGACTTTAAAGTCTCTTTATATTGTGTGCACGCATTCCAGCACTGGGGATTAGTGTGCGCCGCGAAGCCTCTCCTTGCGTAGACAAATGGAGGAGATCAAGTGGGGAGGGATATAGATGACAGTTAGTGGATTATAGGTCAGAGCTGGGGCCGTTCGCTGTCACTTCCCCACTGGAGAGCAGGAAAACATACACACACACACACACACACACACACACACACACACACACACACCACACACATAAACAGGATTCAATCATGTAAAAAGGCAGCCCTGAAAGGAAAAAGAAGAGCCTGTGCGTTCTCTTCCTGCCATGGTCTGTCATGTGATTTATAACGTTTCTACTCCTCATTTTTAGCCTCTCATCCTTCGCTCTGACCCTCGACTTGTTCAACAGTTTTTTTTCTGAGATAGTTCGACTGTTGCTGCTGGGAAATCTGAAAGAGGTCAGGCTGCTGAATGGTCCACGAGGACACCGTCGGTTTCTGCACACTTTCTCCGGCTGTCCACACCATCACACCCGTGACACATAACTCACCATGCATCTCTGTCACGGCTGATGATGACTGGGTGTGACTGATAATCCGTTACGACCACTGGAACTCACTCACATAGCGGCCCTGAGGTTTTCTCAGCAGGTCGGTGATTTACACTTGTGTTTAATCTCTTCGCTGACCTTTGTCTGGTTGGATTCCTGTCATCGGTGGCGGCCACATGCATCTGCTATTCTGGTCTTTTGATAATGCAAAGCAACCAGCGGCTCATGATGCAAATCCTCCATCGATAATCTTAATTGATGCATTAACCGAAGCAATAATGAGTAGTTGTTGTTTTGCTGCCACATGAGGACAGCATCGTGGTACAGCATGTCAGTCAGTTAGATGAGAACGGCTGATATTCAAACTCGCAATGCGGAAAACTTTGTTCAGAGTTTTATGTGATCGCATTTGAAGAGGAAGTTCAGCGTTGTGACTTTTCCTATCTGTTTAACATCAGTTTCCTCCCCGTTGGCTGCAGGCTGTAAGTATAGAGCAGGGGTATGCAACTAAAATTCAAAGAGGTCCAGTCAGAGATAATTTATTAAAGCAAAGGTCCAGAACATCATAATGTCTAACTGAATTAGTGTGATATTTGTTGATGTAACATAGTAGTTCTATTAGCGTCTGCGTGTAATCAATAGCTGACCGTCAAATCAAATGAATTCAGTACGCTTCAAAAACATTTAGACAACATTTATTAATAAATAACTTTCGATGTAACTGTACATCTGAAAATAAAGTGCAGAACGTGAAAAAATAATGCCTGACCAACATGAACCAACTTATATACATCTTTAACTGAACAACCTGAACCAACGTATATATGACAAACTAATGCCGTAAACACTGGAAAAGCTGCGCCGGTAAAATAGAAGCGACTCGTCAAATTTAAATCCTGTTACTTTTTACAAGTCCGGGTCCATATGAGACGGCGTCTGGGTCCGGGTCCGTATAAAACGGCGTCTGGGTCCGGATCCGGACCGCGGTCCGCCAGTTAGTGACCCCTGGTATAGAGGATTATATGAAGAATTTCATGCTTACATTTTCTAATGAAACACTGAGTAAGCGTATTACCTGCCTTACCACCACCTGGCAACGACACATGCAGGGACAAGTTTTTGAAGGGTTGCTAACCTTCCGTGCCTTGTTTTTCACCTACTTTTTTTGTAGTTTTGGACACACTAAACATGTAACATATGTAGACCTTTCATGGACTGGATGCTCGTCCACTGTGCCATATTACTGTGTTAGTAACCAAACAAGACGAAGGGGAAATAATAGTTGGTTACTGATGCAGAGGATTCATCGATCATCAGGGAGGTGTCGGATCTGTTCTGCAGTTATATCACCCATGCAACCAAAGACATGAAGAACTATTGTGGTGCAGCAACAATCTCAACATCGTACTTGAGATCGCTGAGATTCAAAATCCTCTTAAGATCTGTCGAAAGTTCTCCAAGATGCTTTAAACCAAGGGTGCCCAATCCTGGTCCTTGAGAGCCCCTATGCAGCATGTTTTAGATAAGGGGTCTCAAACTCCGGTCCTCGAGGGCCACTATCCTGCATGTTTTAGATGTTTCCCTCTTCCAACACACCTGATTCAAATGATCAGCTCATCATCAAGCTCTGCAGAAGCCTGATAACGATCCTGATCATTTGAATGAGGTGTGTTGGAAGAGGGAAACATCAGAAACATGCAGGATAGTGGCCCTCGAGGACCGGAGTTTGAGACCCCTGTTTTAGATGTTTCCCTCTTCCAACACACCTGATTTAAATGATCAGGATCGTTATCAGGCTTCTGCAGAGCTTGATGATGAGCTGATCATTTGAATCAGGAGTGTTAGAAGAGGGAAACATCTGAAACATGCTGGATAGGGGCTCTCAAGGACCAGAATTGGGCACCCATGCTTTCAACGATCTACCTGAGTATTTTCAAAACTGTGCACCGAGGAAAATGGGTATCAATTTATGTATTCACTTTTTGTGTTTACTTCATTTGTTAATGAATCGGTAAAAGCTTTTCTTGTCATTATTTTTGAATGCAACTTCAGGATAAGCATCATGAGAGCTGAGAAACTGCATCTGCGTAAAGTTTCCCTCAACATCAGCTCAAGGCAACGTAAAAATTGTTAAAGAATGATAATGTTTACTCGACTGAATCACCGTGTTAAGGTTAGATTATGGTACGTCAGGAAACAGGATAAACTTTGCAAGTAAACAGTCCAAGCTGTGATTCCATTAAACATGCTTGTCAAATTCAATTAGCAGCAGATAAGAGCAAAGCATTTACTTAATGTTCCTGTTAATGTCGAGGCCACACAGGCTTTTCTAACATCCCAAATATTTTTGTCTGACTTTCATGTGGAAAACAAGCGTCGGCCCCTCGGTGGAGATGATGCAAGAATCACAAGTGTTTACCTCTAACCAGCGCTCGACTGGTGAGATTCAAGTTAAGAGGTTAAATAAAGGGAAGCTCACAACCTGGAAAACCCCAAACCTGGGAGAGAGCGACAGTCCGACCTGAACCGCCCACATATTCCGTGTAATGAAGAAATCCTGGCTCAGGTCACGTCATGAACTCTGTCCCTCCTCCTCATCCGCCTCTTCTCCTTCCTGCTGTCTTGGAACAACAGAAGTGGAAATGAGAGTCCTACTTGGCAGCTGCAGCCTCTCTTTGTCTCTCTGACTGCTTCTGTCCTGCACTGTTCTCTTTTCCAGACTTTAGGGCTGAACCCAACATAAACAACGTATCCTGAGTCATGCAGGACTGCATAGAGCTTCTGGACGACTCGTACGTCCCGATTCTCTCAAGATCTGGAGGGGTTTCTGTGTTTGTATGGCAACTTGCAACTAGGGAGGAGTTTTGGATCCTTGTGCACCAATTTGCATCTACAAAATGTATTTTTTACACATGTAGCTCCTGCACAGTGTAGCCTGATGGCGCATGATGCAAATACTCCATCAGTAATCTCCTCATGCGTGGACTTTTACTTGTGATAGCTTTCGGTTAGATGACAATAACTGATATTTAAACGTGTGATGCAGAAAACTTGCCAACTGCTTTTGAAGAGGAAGTTCAGTGTTGTGATCTTGTATTAACCACGCCCCTTTAATTACACTCATTATGCCTTTTTATGAGTTTTATTGAGGAGTTTTGAGTCCTCGTGCACCATGTTGTATCTACAAAATGCACTTTTTACACTGGCAGCTCCTGCATTGTGTAGCCTGATGGTGCATGATGCAAATACTCCATCAATAATCTCCTCATGCGTGGGCTAAATTGAAACCAAAGCAATAATGAGTAATTGTTGTTTTCCCTCATGGCACCATCAGTAGCTCTCTGTTCCTGAAACTCCCAGGAGATGCTGCCATGCATGAGCCCAGTATTGTGGTAAAACACTGGATTTCCAGTGAATGTCAGTGTGACACTGTTCTGCTCCTCAGGCTTTAAGAACAGTGCCCAGGTTCACTAACTTACACTCAATAGTAGGAATAACGTATAGTATGCTTGTAACGTGTATTGAGTGCATGACTATCTATGTGCAAGAATACAGACTCCCTAAAGAGATGATTTGTTTCACTAACTTGCCCTTTAACTAATGTGCAATTTATTAGAGATTTGGAAAAAGTAAAACTCAAAGATAAACTGTAAACCCCTAACTCAAGGAAATGATTAAAGTTCATAAAAGAAAAATATGGTCCTGACCAATGACCTTATTTAGGCATGTTTCACATTAATCAGTAACAAATACTTGTATAGTCACAGTTCTCTGGTACAGCCTATGAGCAAATACCACACTTAGAGTCACCAAGTACTGCAAAATTGCTACCAAAAGTGAATTAACAACATGTAAGACACAGTAAAACCATCTTAGCACATGTGAACAATATAGCAACACACTAAACTACAAAGGGCCCAGAATTACTGAAACAAAATGAAATGCTGGGTCTTATTCATAGCCCCGTTGCAGGCCTGTTAGTAGCTGGGGTGCGTTAGGCCACACAGAAGATGGCGGCCACGGAAGGCGTCCTTGAACCAGGGTTACTCACCAGGGAATCTCTTTAACTAGTCTGTAATGGCAGCAAAGGCGGCTCCCTTAAACAGGCTTATGGCAATGGCCAGGAAAGGTCTCTCCCTCAGAGCCAGAGGTGCAGCTGGGCTTTGCCTGGTCACCCCAGTGCACATCTGGAATCTTCTCGTCCGTAGTCGGATGATATCCACTGATGTGTTACCTGAAGGCTAGCACCGAAACTCATCAAGTAATAAGTCCACAGGCGCTAGCGTAGCGGCCGTGTAGCAATTAGCTTAGCAGCTAGCTTATACTCTCACAGAACTTTAACAGTCTATAAACATTGCATTTTACTCAAAATGGCAGCGACAGCACCTTACTGTAACATTTAGCTTTACTAGTACTTCTTGCAAGACGCCTAGACAGGCAGGAAATGGCTCAGTGCCTATTAAATCATCAGGAGCTTCTGTCTTTACACACATGATGGAGAAAAACCCGCTCATACAAGCTGGCATTTCACTCTCAACCTGTTCTCCCGCCCCCCAGCCAATCACTTGCTCAGGAACTGACAAATAAGAGGTAGAATACACAACAGCAAGGTAGGATGTGACTTAAAGGTAAGCAACCGAACAAGCTTATAGCTGCTTTCACTGGTGTTCGTAAACTACAGGTCTCTCCAAGGACTGAACACAGACAGAACTACATTACTTATTAAATAACTATAAAACAAAGAAATGGCATACATGCTAGGGTTAATTTTTAACTAAATAACCCTAAATAACCCAAAATAACAGGGGGTTACATCAGTATTAAAGGAAGATGAAACCCAGCCTGCAATGCAGAAAACTTTTTAATTGCATCTGAAGAGGAAGTACAGTGTTGTGACCCTGTATTGTATTTGCCACGTGTCTTTAGTTACACTTGCTATGCCTTTTAGGAGTTCTGTTAAGGAGTTGTGGGTCTTTGTGCACAAATTTGCATCAACAAAATACACTTTTTTGCAACGGCTGCACAGTTTAGCTTCATTTATTTCATAGAGTTTATCTCTTTCGAATGCACATTATGATCCCAGTGCACCTAACCAGAGGTCATGTTTTATGAAGTTACCCTGCTGCGGTGAATGAAGCTGCAGTGACAGTGTAAATTACTACTACTACTACTACTACTACTACTACTACTACTACTACTACTACTACTACTAGTACTACTTACTCGAGGCTTTATGGAGAGTATCCCTGATTTGTGTGTCCTGAGGTCAGCGTGGGTTTCATGTTGGGTTTGGGGGTCAGTGCAGCTATGCTAATTAGTCTGATTGTATTTTACTCCCTACACGTGTAAATAGGTTGTCACTGATGGTTTATTTTATCATTACATTTGTCGGTTTTATGCCTGAAAACAACGCTGACTGGAGGTCACACTGCTCGTCCATCCGTTCGTCCCATTTTTGTGATATCTCAGACCGCCTTCAGGGATTCTTTTTTTTCCAAACGTTCTCTTGGACTTGACAAAGAGCCGAATAGATTTTGTTGCTCACTGTGACCTGACGTCTGTCCCAGTCTGGCGATCTGTCAAAAAGCGCCTGGAGGGGATTATAATACGTCTGATGCTAACGTGGACGAACTGATGAGAATTCGGAGACCTAAAGAAGAAAACTGATTGTATTTTCTATCTGGAAGCTCAAAGATCAACTTTACTGACGTCTACTAATGTCAGTTCTGTTTAGATGTTCGTGCTGCTGGTTGAAGATGTTCATGAAGCATCCACATTTAAAACACTGCCATGACAACTTTGTGTAAAATCTGAAGCAGCTTTAATGTTCAAGTACAAGGAAGTTGACATATATTATAAGTAGAATTCTGGACAGACGTGAATCTAAACTGCTACTCGACTGGTTCTTGGAGGCGTACAGCTGCAAGGTGGTAATTCTAGTTTATCATTTTTGACATATTTTTGTGTGATTTGAATGTCTGCACTTGCTTTGGGAATAAATAACAGACAAAACAATCAAGGCTGGAGATGTGACTCTGCATTGTATGAAATAGAATTGTTCGGCTAGCTAGTGGAAGAATTTAACACGAGACAGCAGCAGCATCCTGGATCACGCTCAGGCCTGTCGCTCCTGGTTACGTTTGCTGAACTATGACTGATTACACATGTGTTGGCTCAGGGAGGAGTTTAGCAAACAGCCGGCAAGGTCTTGTTTGGAAACCTTTTTGGTTTGTGATGGTTGCTGCAGGTTAGTTGAGCACAAGATGAGGCAAATTCTGCAGAGCCAAAATGTCTTTTCCTCATGTTTTCCAAGTTTCTTGCAGTCCCTCAGGTGATTCCTCAGTTTGGGAACCAGTGTTTTCGAGTTTTTTGTAATAAACGCAACCTCCTGTGTGTCGTAAATGGCCTTATTTAGGGAACAGGCTGTGCTGTAATCAGTTGTGTAGGTTGGTAGGAACAGAAGATTCGTCAGGGCTTAGTTTTGCCTCATACATGTCGGCTTCTTGACTCGGGAGTCGTTGTGCAACAGCTGAATCCTCAGTCAATTAGGAAAGGTCTCGTCTAGACAGGGTGTGAGATTCTAAAGAGCGCCACATGCAACAAAAAGAAGCTGGTGATGGCTGTCAACATCAGAAAAACACAAGTCTGAGCAAGATGGTGAGATAAGAAAAGGTCTTTCTGCAGAAGATGGAAGAGAGACACACTGACGGTCTGGTGATTTATTGCAGTACATGGAAAACTGTGTAAATGAGTTTCAGTGAAATTCAGTAGGAATTATCCGGTTCTTTGCAGAGGAAATGACGCATGAGATTAGTGATGATAATGAAAGACCATCTCTGCTGACAGTCACTCATGATTAGGCGAAGATAGAGAAGAAGCGATCCCACCAACACAACCAATTAGTATGAGAGTCTTTACATCTGATGGCCCAAAAATAAACCAATCAGCGGCTGTTTTTCGATTCCAAAGGGAAGAGGAAGCTTCAGAGTGAGATTTGGCAAAAGCACTGCTTGTTCATGAATAAGTGACTGTGACTAGTGGCTTCTGTGAAGAGACTGTGTTGCTTCAAGGGATCGTGTTATCGGGTCTTTGAGGCTTTGAAGAATCAAACGGCCGTGTTGTGTTTGATGTAACCTCTGATTTTCCTTTGTAATCTAATTTTCATGAAGGGAATGTTGCGGATGTCTCCTCTGAGATGAGAGCTGCAGAAAACACTCAAACATATCAGTGAAGGCTTGAAGATGCACGTGAACATTTCAAGTAGTGTTCCTTCTTCATCAGGATTAACGGTTTGTGTTTTATAAGATGTGATGTTTTCCACCAGTCCAAGGACAGCTGTGTGGTTTTCACATCAGGCTTCAACTTTAGTTCCTCCTCAACAGACGCATGAGATGTTTTGTTTTTTTCCAGATGATGGTGAAACAACCTCTTTTGTTTTGCTCAGTCCTCTGATCAACATTTATGGTGCCCTGAGGATGAATCTTTTGATGGATCAGAAACTACGAGTCAAAATTTAGATTTGTCTATTCTTTATGAGCAGATATGTGAAAATAGTTCCCATCTACTTCACATGCATGTTGTGTTTAGGGCTTAATAGCAGATGTTAGCATTAAACCTGCACCAATAGATTTGTACACTGACACATGTTAGTTTATTAGTAGAGCCTGGCTCAAACTGGATCTCTGGAGCTGATACTGACTTTTAGATGAATTGGTTGATATTTTTTATACTTATTCAATTCATATACACCGATCAGACATAACATCATGAGCACCTGCCTAATATTGTGTTGGTCCCCGTTATGTGGTCCAAAAATGCTCTGAACCATTGGGCATGGACCAGAGGACCTCTCAGGATGTCCTATGGGGTCTGGAACCAGGACGTTAGCAGTGGATCCTTTGGGTGCTCTGGCTTGTGCAGTGGGGCCTCTGTCAATCCAACTTGTTCCACTGCATCCTGTTGATGCTTGATCAGAATGGGGTCTAGGAGGTCTGGAGGTCAGATCAACATGTTGGGTCACTGTCATGTTCCTCAACATGTTCCTGACTGGTTAATGTTGTTTCCATGTGGTGGGGTGCATTTTCATCCGGTGACATTTGGGATTTCCATTAGCATGAGGGAGTGTGTTTGTTGTGGGACAATGTTTATTTGGGTGTCTAAGTCTGATCAAGGTTTTCCATCAGAACACCACATAGTACCAATATGATCAATGCTATTCACTTCACCTGTCAGTGGTCATGATGCTGTGGCTGATTGGTGTATGTTTTGGTGTAATATTCCAGAAATGTATTTCACAAACTAGTTAGTGGCTTATTGAGAAGACACCACTTGACTCCGCACCACTACTTGCTCAGCTGTGATACGTTCTCTGCTACATCTGCAGAAAGAACTGTAAAGAATGGAGTCGAAACTGCTCTGCTTGTCTGCATTGTGAAAAAAAGTCTTGTTAGACAGCATAAAAGCCGATATACAACTGTGACAGGCCGATATCAGTGATACATCAGGCTGTGTTTATGACAAGTATGTCTGTAGTGGAGCATGTGGATCGTTAATTCACCGGAAATGTCTGTAAAAGAAACACAAAATTTAATTTAAAGTAATTTAGAAGCGGCGTCTCCATTATGCTCATTTTTTCCACTGGAATCATTAGAAAAGATGATTCTACTGTTTTAACAATAAAAAATAAACACAACAAAGCCAAAACAAATCTGGGTGTTTCAGTCTTCTTAAATAGTTAGCTCCCACTTTGCAGAGTCTCACATAGCTGCTGGACCTTTAGAGACCATAAATCTTGTTTTAATGATCTTTGTCTCTGTGGTGTGGTGAAGACACTGATGGCAGAAAGTTAAAAAAATTTAGATGTGAAAACTGCTGCTGCTTGGTTTGGCTGCATGTAAGATTCCAATGTGGGAGTTTGTTTCTCCAGGAAAACACTGCATGTGTAAAATCAATGATATCAATGTAGGAATCACGAGGCAAACAGGAGCTCTAAAAAAGACGCTTTAATGGATGAATATTTGGGTCCATCTGAGCCGAGATGTCTTCTTTATCTGTGACTTAGATGTACTACATTAGAGGGCACTGCATTGATTTTTCCTGAGTCACTTCTTATAAAGATAAAGAAGCCAGAGATGCAAATCTAATGTTGGAAACGGCGAGCAAGAAATCTCCAAGATGTGTTCTGTTCTCAAACGCTGCAAGTCGACAATTTAGAGATTTTAAAACGAGCAAACTTGAGGTAATTAGTTGGATCTGTTTTTCAGATTTGTAAAGCTCTGGTGCTAACAGATGACTAATCAAACCTGTTATGTCTTTTTGTTGTCACCAACTTCTCTCATTCTGTTGTTTTCTCCAGTTAAAATGATCCACGTCACTATTGGTAGATTATATCAGCTGTAGATAATTAATAGAATCAGCAGAACAATGAACACTTTAGTATTTGTGCTCTCTCAAAGATTTTACAGTAATCCCTCGCCATATCACGGTTCACTTTTCACGGTCTCACTGTATCGCAGATTGTTACATTGTATATATCTAATTTTGTATCACAGATTACAAAGAATATTAAATGGAAATAAAGACGTAGCGTACGAGTAGACAAAGTCTTGCACGTATGGAAAATGCAGCTACGGCCGCTTCCTCTTGAGCTTGTTTGCCCATGTGAGATCGTTCACGGCACACTATTGGCTGATGGATGGGAGGCGACCAACCAGAGCACTGTGTTCTGTATCCTGGGCGCTGATTGGCTCAGTGACCGCAGCATCAGTCTCCTCGATCGCTTTGCGTCGTGTTTCTCTGCGGTGTTGTGTTTTTGTGAAATGAATCGTAAAAAAATATTATTTATTTTAATACCTACGATGTCGCTCAAACGTTCTATGCTTTTTAAGGCTTCTGGCACCGAAGCCAAGCGTGGGGAGGGTTTATAAAGCCTTAGAATATATAAAATTAATAACATAAATATGAGGTTGCTACTTCACGGATTCTCACCTATCGCGGTGGGTTCTGGAACCTAACCCCTGATAGATGAGAGACCACTGTACTCTGAAAAGTACTTTGTAGTTGTATTAATTAAGATTTTTTTTGGCTAATTGCAACATGTGAAATATAGAAAATTCCCTTAAATCCACGTTTTGAGCTCATTAACGTCAAAGCTCTGATTATTGTGATCAAATAGTTGGAGAACGTCAAAGTAGAGCTGGAACGATTAATCAATTAGTCGTCAATGATTCACTTAATCAGCAATTATTTTGATTATCAGCTAATCTGTTGAGCAATTTTTCATCCATTTTTACCATTTTCTGACGATTTATTGACCAAACAACTAATCGATTAATCAAAAAATGATCAACAGATTAATCGACAGGGAAAATTCTAGTTAATTCTGGTGAGTATCCTATTTTCTGCTGCTACAGGTTGTAAAAATCAATGAAACCACTTTCATTAAAGTGAGTGAATGTTGACAGCTGATTGAACCTGAATGTGTTACTATTTATAACTTTAGTTGTTTGCTTATTATAAAAGCTAATCTTGATGAGTTCTCTTTGAAGGATTTGACAATAAATTCTGGTTTGTTTGAATACTACTGGTGAGTTCACTCCGCTGCTGCTTCCTCTGGGATGACTTCTGAAACAAACATGAGCGTTTTGATAGTTTGATAGTTTTATTGAGGCTGATGTTGGAGCTGAATGTGTCAGAGGAGGAGGAGAGAAGAAGTATATGAGTTTGAAAACATGCAGACACATGGATGAGACGAGGCTGGTCGGACCAGACTGGGCGGTTGCAGTCGGGGGAATGTGAGCTATTTCCATACGACTACTGTCAGAGAGGCTGTCAGCGTGTGTTTTGTATGTCAGCGTTTCCTCGTATCTGCTTCAGAGCTGTGTCGATGTGACGCCGAGAGGGGAAAACAATTACTACACACCTAGCTGCCTCTATCGCAGCTGAACACAGGGTAGCTGCTGCACTGACTGACCATCACAAGGACTCAGACACCTCTGCTGGTGTGTTATGACGACTGGGGGGAAGCGATGTGGTACGTAATTTATTCTGGAGATGTGGAAGGATTATGTTGAGTAAAGCAAACGAGTATTTATTTGCCAGTGTGTCAACGACTCTAACACACACATCCGGCTGTCTTGCATCATTCTTTGCACATTCTTTGTTGGCTCCGCTGTGAACTTGTGTAAGTGCTCCTTAATTAGTCTGTTGTGGGAACAGCCTCGGCCTTCCTCGTGTTTGTGTGGTTGCTATTGTTACGGGAAGACCTGCCCAGCGCTCCCAGTCGCTGCAGACATCCCCTCCATTGTCCCGCTGGAAGCCTGCTGGAAGTCAGGAAGGGTTTCGCCGGCTCTGTTATCTTCTGTCATCGTTGTCGTCACGCTCAGATGGAAAACACAGGTTGTGTTGAGTGAAGTTTCTAACGGGGAGCGGAGAAGATGAATAGGTGCTGATGTAGACGTTAATTCATATAATATGGATATAGAAAACATTATTATGGGTAAATTTAGGGCTAATCGGCAGCCTTATGAGTTGGTAGTTGATTAATCAGTAACACGTTAATGATCTCAGTGGACATAATTCTGTGTCTGTTGTAGCTAATTACGATGTGGCATAAGCATACAACAAACAATAACAAACAACAGCAAATGAAAAAAAAACAAATATAAAATTTGGCATTAACCTTCACCGGAGACTGAATCTTGGTGGCACTTTACCAGCTAAACTCCCACAATGCTCTCTGCTAGTAGTCTGAGTGATGCCTCGCTGGTCACTACGGTGTTAAATGGATATGACTCCAGACTCCATCTGGTACAACCAGGTACTACAACTGATCTACAATGCATTTTCTATATTTATATATAATATATCTTTTTAATCTGGTGCTGAGTTCACTACTTTTGTATATAATATAAAAGTTAATTAATACAATATGTATAAAGGCAACATAATTAAAATTCCATGTTCTGTTGTCGCTGCTATAATGGCCTTCGTAATGTAATATCACTTCAGCTCACATACAAAAAACAAAATCATGTCCAGAAGGCATTAGGCGTCACTGGAGACTTAAACTTGGTGGCACTAACCATTGCCATCCCTGGGTTAAGTTCCCGCAGATGAATTTTATACAGTATATCATGCTTGTTGTCTATCCAGAACTCAGGATTACTACAGGAGAGCCGTATAAAGGTCCATCCTCTCTACTGCCCTTGGGGCTGAGGGTGCTGTTGTCAAAGACATTTACTTATTGAAGCTGTGATCTACCAGTTAAAGCCCCATGATCAGATCCTCAGCTCTCATATGTCCAGAAGCCCCAGACAGTGAACCGAGGTCCTTGCGCCCAGACGCTCACTGACTGAACAATCATGTATTAGTCGAGGCCCTCGGCTATCAGTTCAGAGGAGCTAAAGCTGAGGCAGCAGCTCTAACATGTGGGTCAACCCTGCATCCACTAATATCAATTGTTATGCTTATATGTGGCCATCCTGACCAAGACAGCGATCCTTCATTTTAACAAAGAGCGCCATTGAGATTATACAAGCGTAATAGTGCATCGTGAAACACAGACTCTGTTATGTGTGGCATGAATAATTTGCATGTGATCTCAGTCTCCCTTTTTATGACCCCAGTGAAAGTCTGGAGCAGTGAAAGTCATAAGTTACACTTATAATGGAGTCATAAGACTTTAGCACTAACTATGGCTAACTATACACCGACTGACAATGACCTAAATACAAAGGATGAGAGAGAGATTCGTGAAGAAGCAGTTTCTGGGTGTTTTATTTGCTCCTGTTATATTTCTACTCACCATGGACTCGATTTTTACTGAAAAAAAAGTCCTGCACCTCTGTGGGAAACAGCACAACCATGACTAGAAGTAGAGAGAATTAAAAATGTCTTTTGTGCAGGAATTAAAAACCTTTCTTTAACATGTACAACATTTCTCAAGTGCCCCCTGGTGTTATTCTACATGCTGGAGATATTTTTTTACTTACATTTTTATGTTTGTGTGTTTTTATGTGCACAGCCTGCAGTTCAACCCGGCTCAGCAAAAGTTTAGATTTTTTTGTCATGTGATTGTTGGTTGCAGCTGAGTCGCTAGTGGCTTCACAGCTGCACCAAGAAGCACAGATTTTCTTGTTTTTTACAGAATCTGGTTTAACCACACAATTTATTTTTGACAAAATTTTAAATAATATAAAATATAGAATGAAGTGATTTTGCTGAAATGGTTTATCTCACCTTGGGTTTTGGTGTTCAGAGAGTTAATATCATCAGACTTGAGATGATCTGGATAAAAGTGGCAGGAATAAACTGAGAAATGTCAATAACTAGCTTTTGCCCCCCCCAACCCCAACCCCGACTGTGAACAACCACAGTAAGACCTCATGCTGCCTGTATTTTCCGAAACAAAAGTAAAAGTAGTTGTTGGTTTGTTGTATTTGCTTCGTGTCCCATCATCCCGTGTAACATTTACAATCAATCACCCGACAAAACAAAAATCCCCAAAATGGATTTGCGTTGTTTTTGTGCACTAACCTCAGCAACAAATGCATTGTGGGAAATGTTCAGTTTGCATTAGTGGTACAGACCTGATGTGGCAAGTGACTGGTGGATCGGTGGACATGAACAGCTTTGATTGATGAGATGCGAACAGTAATGATGACGTAGATGATGCATGGATGGATCAGTTCCTGTGAGAAGTGTCGGGCCCTGCCACTAACTACACTGATTTTAAATGCACTGAATATCTTTTAGTGCAGAAATGCTGACGTAGATGGTCACTAAAAGTCTCCTGAGTCGTTCAGTTTAACTCTTTATCAGCCTGTAACCAGCTAATGCTTCCGTCTGTCTTAGCAACACATGGATCTTGACCTCACCGACCTTTTCTCTGACCCATGGAGACAGCGGCGACCTGTTTGGTTCGGGGTCTTCAGGAGCAAAACACTAGAAGTGTCTGTGAGATTGGGAAAAAGGGGAAAGCTACAAACTCTGCGACCTTTATGTTGGAAGCCGTCTGAACCACGTGTCCGTCTGAGAAAACTTCAGCACAGTGGCAGTTACTCATCCGTGCATGCTTGGCGACCGGTCGGGGGAGAAAAAGGCAAAGCATGCAAGTTTGAGCTATTATGATGATGTATTGATTGTAACTGGAACAGCAGCCCCTGAAGTCCTAATATGAAAAGGCTGAGCAGCGTTGCATTGGTAATCTATGTGGCTGAGCCCAGGGTTAAGCATGGGATGTTTGTGTATAACCTATGGATTTTTTTTCAGAAGATCTGCTCTCTACGGAAATACATAAACACAGATTCCTCGACTCATGTATAATGCATCAGATGTCCAGCGCCTGTAGTGGCTGCCCTCACAATGATATCAGCTCACCCTGAATGTTCCACACACACAGCAGGGGATTATTAACCCAAACAGATCCCATCTCGTCAGACAATCGGTCCCATTCTCCGGTCCGGTCAGGCTCTTCCAGCCGAAGTAGGAGGCACGGAGGAGTGTTTTGCGCATTACAGACGTAGGTTGCCTGCAGGGTCTCTTTGCTCCACAATTACTGCTTTATGAGGCGACTTAGCTGAAGCCAAGAAACGAGAGCAACAGTGGCAGAGTGTGAAGATGTCTGCTGGGCTGGTATCTGCTCCAGAATCACTCCTCAATCTTCCTTTTTCCCCTTGTTTTGGCACCGAGAACGTCCCTCTGTGTCTTTGTTTCTGCCTTTTCCCAACTTTATCCTCTCTTCATCCCCACCGGCCCTTTGCCTGGAGCCAGGGATTACAAACTCAACAAAATGAACAGAAGTCAGTTATACGTTTAGATTTTTAGAAATCAAGATGCACCGACTTCAGTTTTTCTTCAGGCAGGACTAGATTGTAAATTTTAACAAGGTCAGCAATTAACTTTCAGTATGATTTCAAAGAAGCACTTTGACATTTTGGAAATTATGTTTGTTAGACGAGACGGTTGTTACCGATCTCATGTCTGTCTGAGTTAGCTAAGACGCTCAGTGTAGCACAACAAATGGAAACATCTGGCTGCGTCCAGAGGTCAGAAAATCCACCAACCTGCACCTTTAAAGTTCACTAATCGTCTGGCTTGATTATTTTGTGCAGAAACCAGAAACAACAAATTGCAGCACTGCAGAGGGTTAACTGCAGCTTCTGTGGTCGAAAATCAGCTTTTTAATGGTTTTTTTTTCATCTAAATGCCAAGTAAAGGTGCATTCCACAGGCTGCACATAAACGATAGCTTGTTTTACTGTCTGCTTTTACTCTAAAGCAGGGGTCTCAAACTACGGTCCTCGAGGGCCGCAATCCAGCATGTTTTAGATGTTTTCCTCTTCCAGCACACCTGATTCAAATGATCAGGATCGTTATCAGGCTTCTGCAGAGCTTCAGGATGAGCTGATCATTTGAATCTGGTGTGTGGGAAGAGGGAAACATCTAAAACATGTTGGATTGCGGCCCTCGAGGACTGGAGTTTGAGACCCCTGCTCTAAAAGGACCAAAAATTTACTAAATGAACATCATTTTGTATTAAAGGGGGCTTGAAACTAGCAATTAAGAATATAAATGCATTAGGAAAATGTTTCCGGAGGCAACAAATGAACAGAGAAGTAGAATCATTTTCTTATAAACTTCTATACAGTGGACTTTAATTTAGAACCAGAAGTGTCGCCCCCTGCTGCCCATTAAACATACAGAAACAGAGACAAACAATAGAGCTGCAATTTTTTAGATTTTTTTGAGGAAATAACTTCACTGTGGTGCCTCAATAAATAGATCACATTCTCCAGATTTAAGGGAACGTCTTTATTTGGTACAGACTGCAGCAAAAGTAACATTGTTTTTATTACTGTTGTTTATTTATTTGATGTAAAACTAATTTATTTTTTAAATTTAAAGAACTGCAATCTAGGGCTGGTCCTGAATATTCGTTCATTGTGGTGGTATTTGAATAATAATTTTGATATTCGAATATTTGCTACTGCCCAGCGCCGCCAAGTGTTGCGGAAAGCTGCCGAGCGTTGCCAAGGCTGTAGTACGCCCCAACGCCCCCACCCCGGTCGACACCACGGCACAAATCGAATATTCGCCGAATGCTGGATCCGAATATCCAAAGCACAGATATTGCTATTCGGACCAGCCCTACTGCAATCCCCACTAAAATCACTGCTCGTATCACAATCCCAATATCTATCCAAACAGTCCCAATATGAGTATTGGTAATATTATTAGTATTATTGCATATTGTTCAGCTCAGATGACGGTTTGAGGCATTCCTCAGTGGCTTCACTTTTAAATGGTAAATGGTCTGCCCTTATATAGCACTTTTCTCTACCTTAGTGGTTCCAAAGCGTTTTACAGTGTGTTTCTCATTCACCCATTCACACACCAATGGTGACAGAGCTTCCATGCAAGGCGCTAATCTACCGTTGGGAGCAGCTTGGGGTTCAGTGTCTTACCCAAGGACACTTCGGCATGTGGAGGGGCCGGGGATTGAACCGCCAACCTTGTGATCAGTGGACAACCCGCTCTACCACCTGAGCCACAGCCGCCTTTTAAGATGAGCTTCCTTTTTTCCGCCTCCTTTCTTTCTTGTCTCTTTTCATGGAGTGGATTCCTAAAATTTGAGATATATGTGCTTTTTTTGTTTTTTAAGTCGTAACTTTCAGTTTAAGTGTCTAAATGTGTCGCCACTTCTGCAAGACGCAGCAAGAAACAATAATAATCTGTCTCCAAATCATTACAAACGTTTCTATTCTGTAGATACCAATGAGAATATTTTAGAACATTTCTCGACCTGAAAAAAAAAACAGTGTCAAGGTTCTCATCATGAAAGAGCTGCTTTTGACGTGTTCGCAAATTAGGAGTGAGTCACGCTTCAATCTCACTCTGGTATTTACAGCTCATTAACATTTGACCCACTTATGTATCAGTAAAATGAAGTGTCGGGTTAGAATGACTCCTTTAGTTGTATTATATGTGTGAGGAACGGTTAAAGAAGTTCTATCTGCATCCTGACTGACTGCTCGTCTGTGATAGCATGAGCTCAGAGCCTCCGGTCGCCTGATAGTCCACACTGCTTCTGTCACGTTGTCTTACAGAGCAGGACGGGGGAAGAGGGAGATGCAGTCGACAGATAAACAGCAGAGGAAATAACTTTTCCATTTTTGCCCTCCATTATTTACAGTCGTGGGGGTTTGTGTGCTTGAATTGCAAAGCTGCTTAGTGGTATGATTCAGTTGGGGGGGGGGGATTTAAATCTTCAAGCACTGGGGTAGTGGAGGCAGACAAAGAGGGGAGATAGAGGGGGAGTGAGAGTGAGGAGATCTGGTGTAGCTCCGTGTGAAAGTGACCTACTTCCTCTCAAATGGATCGCCGTTTTCTGATATGGTGGTTAAATGAAGGATGAGTAGGCGGCTCCGGGGACAGAATAGATGTCACGTATGTTATGTGTGCATGGCGTGTATAGTGTGTGCTCACCTGTGCATACATACAACATGCATCTGCCAGTCTGTGCTGCTGTTAATTACCCTAAAGACAGCTTGATGAGAGGCGACTATCAGATAGACAGTATTTGAGGGGGCGGGGCTCGCCAGGTGCTCTGTGCTCAGGTGTTATTTATGACGGTTTCTGTGGTTTGGAAGAAGGTTCTCATGAGACGCTTCTTCCTCATATGAGGCTGTAATCTGCTAAGGTCATAGGACCGTTTAAAGAGGGGCTGTAAAAAGAAGGGAAATAGCTTTTTATGAATTGATTTATCACCAAACTACTGGAGGACTGAGCAGGAGAAGTCACAGGATGAAGGCTGAATGTTTCCACGCATTTGAATCATTTTATAGTCTTAATTCTCTGAAACACCAAACAGAATCTTTGGACTCATTTTTACTGGAATCTAAAGTCCTGCACCTCTATGGAAGCAGAACAACCATGAAGAAGGAGAGAGAACTTTTTTAAAAAGTGCTGTTTGTGCAGTATGACTGTTCAAGTCATAAAAATTAAATAATAAAAGCTTTATTTCTTCAATTATTTCACACACAAAAAAATAATAATCTAGAAACCGTATTTCCAAGGTGTTACCAAAGCTTTAAAAGCAAATGGTGGTTCTGCATATTGGAGATGCTTTTACATCTTTAGCTCACGTGCACACGTTTCCTGTCTGCTCTGTCTAAACACTGCCTGCAGTTCAACCTGATTTTTTGTCACGTGACTATTTTGTTCCAGCTGAGTCGTTAATAGTGTCACAGTTTCACCGACAAACACAGAATTATCTTTTAATTGTGTTTTAAGTTATTTTGATGAAGTGTCATGATTTTGAGCTTAGATTTGGTTGATTCTACTGACGGAGCAGGACGTCAGTAGGGGTGGGACAAAATATCCATACAGCAATATATGGTCGTCCCTCCTCGTGTGATATGAGTATCGATATGCTGGCGCCAGATGTTCATACATTAATTAATATAATAAAGCGCTCTAATAAGGCGCTCTAAACCCTGCCAGCTGCCATTTCCCCAGCATCACTACTTAATGACTCCACACGGTGGCGTTTATCACATGAATAAAATGAATCGGCCCAACAACAGTTAGTACAGGTATAATGGAGGACAGCAACGCTACCGTAAGAGACGCTCCATCCACGTTTAAGTCCAAAGTGTGGACCCATTTGGGCTTTGGAACATTGAGGGAACAAGCAAGTTGGACAAAGACTACTCCATATGCAAGAACTGCATCATGAAAGTAAAGTAGACAGGAAACACCACCAACATGTAAACCCACCTGCAACTATAATGAAGGCACTGTGATGTATCGTGATGTGACTGTCTTGTAATATATCGATTACTGCAGTATCGTGATAGTATTGGTATCACATATCGCATCGTATTGTGAGGTACCCTGTGATTCCCAGCCCTAGTCATCAGGCATGATCAGTTCAAGGATCGTCGAAAAGTTGAACAATTTTCTGTATTTAGTTTGTAGCTCTGATAAACGGTGCGATTTTGGTGTTTTTTAAGTAATAACAGGCCTTTTATATACACCAATGGATTTTGGGGTTCAGAGTGTTGAATCTGTTTTAATCACGTGTTATATTTATATTTATATTTACAAACATCATTTTCAGCAGGAGCAGGTATCTTAAGACCCACTTTACGACCTAATGTAAATAAGCGTCTGTTTGCTGACTGTTTAGGCAAATGAACTTAACTTGTGCTCACAGCTCGTTTCTGCTGCTCCTGCTCCTTAAATATCAGCTTTAACAGAACAGACACGTCATTTTTTCACCAAGTCAGTCCAAATTTCAGTATTTTCTGCTTTGGCAACCATTTAATCTGAACAAATAATACTGAAGCATAAAATTACCCAGCGTCTTGCTTTTCTTGAGGCAACATATGAGGGCAGCAGACAGAAAGCAGTGTGAATGATGCACATTTACTGTTTTTTTGGTCAAATTTGTGAGCAGCGTAAACTAAAGAACTGTTATTTTGAAGCCTTTTTCAATCCCACAGTCTGGACATTTGCAGTGTTTCAGCAGCAAAGTGTGAACATTTAAGAAATAGCAGTAGAAAAGTAAACCAAAAATATACACAAGTGCAAATTTAGATTGTCTAATTCCCTCTGGATGTGGAAATAATCACACAGTATTGCACTCATTATATGACCTTATGTCCCAGTGGATGAATATGAACAAACTGTAAACAGAAAAACCAGAAAACTAATATAAATTTAAATTATTTTCTACTTCCTGAGTTGTAAACCTAGTAAACCAAGATTACTAACCAGGTTTAATTCTAATATTTCTAAAAGTAATATCTGAATACATGTTGCAAGCTCACATTTAATCAAACATGCAGGAGAACAGACAACACCCTGGCCCTCCTCTGCTGTGTTTAATCCAGGGTTTTGAGATGACTTCTGTCAGCCGGTGTATTAATTTAGGTCACGAGTCTCTGGGATGCATTCAGCCGACAGGTATGCACCATCAGGATTAATCCCTGCCACTCTGACTGGCTGCTCGGAAGGTGAATTAATTTAATCCATCCTCATCGCGCTGCCCCTCGCTGCTCTCTCACTTTCCCTCTCTGTGTGTTCCAGTACCGGAGGACCTGTCTCTGGAGGAACGAGATGAGCTGTCGAACATCCGACGCAGGAAAAAAGAGCTGCTGGATGATATTGAAGTGAGTGACGACCACGAGCGGAGATGATGAACAAACCAAGTGTGTCTTAGTGTGTCTGAAGATGTGATGCACTGAACATTATGTAGATTATTTGATGTTCCAGTGGAGAAAATACAAACTTCAGTGTGTGAAAGAAGTAACTGAGATCTTTTCTTGCAGCGGCTGAAGTTTGAGATTGCAGAGGTCATGACTGAGATCGAGCAGCTGACTTGTGTCGGGGAGAGGTGAGTTTTTATTTATTTAGGGCTGCTACCAATAAATCATTACCATCATGATTCATCTGCTGATTATAGTTTGGTCTTTAAGATATCAGAATTATAAAAATACCTATCAGTTATCCTAAAACACAAGATGACATGTTCAGATTTCTTATTTTGTCCAAAAACACATAGCGTTGGACTCAAACTGAAAAAAACAAACATTTAAGAAGGTGTTGCCACGTTGCTCATTCAAAAAATCAACTATCAGAATAGCTGCCAACTGATTGCCTGTTGACTGACTCTTCTATCGACTGATCTATTAATGACAGAAAAAAATAAAAATACAAAATAAATCAATGAGTGTTCTGTTGTTATAATAATAATAACAGTAATGGTAAAAATCATGATAAATTATATATATTTAGAAATGATAAATTATTAAATAATTCTTAAAAATTATAAATAGAATAATACAATGATTATGTTGCTATTAATTTCATTTTATTAATTGTATTAACTTTATTCAATTTTATTTTTAAAAATAACAAAATAATAATTATTGTCATTATTACTATTTATTATTATTGTTATTATTATTATTAATAATATTATTATATCAATGATTTTATACTATTAGTTGTATTAACTTTATTTCATAAAATTGAATTAATTAATTAAACAATAATTATTTTATTTTATTAATTATTGAAAATTGTTAATATTTGCTTAATAATTTATAATTTGTAAATATAGTTTCTAGATATATTTGTATTTATTTATTTTTTATTAATTAAATAATTATTTTTTTAAAATTTAAAGCTTTGAGATAAGTCTCATACATAAAATTGCTTGTTTTGTCTAAGAAAATCCATTTATATGTTTTTTTTCTCAATAGTTGGCTTAAATGATTAATCAGTCCTTCATAAAGTTGAGATCAACTTATTATTACCTACTGATTCAACTCGGACATACACCTACTTTTGCTGTGAGGCTTACACCTGCCGGTCTGTCTGTTTGTGTGCTCATGTTAATCCTCCGTTGTTTGAGGAGTGAAGCAGGACAGTCCCCGACTAAACACTGGCCAACAGGCTCTCATCTGATTGGTTGACGCGGTGGAGTGAGGTGTGTGTGTCAGGTTGTGTGTCTCAGCTGGCGGAGGGTCTCGGGTTATTTTGGGAAGCTCAGGGAGAATTCACAAACACACAAAGGTGTGGATCTCCCTGTGGGCTGTTTGCAAAGAGTCAAGTTAAAAATGGAAATATCATTGGTCTAAATGCAGAATGAGGTCAAACCGAATCACGTGCCGTCAGGCTTTAACGTATTTCCAGGTTTTTAAATTTGACAGGAAGGTAAATGAACACAGTCAGCGCCCGAACCCTTCACTAACTGACCTAGTGAACAAACACCGCCTCACCCAGGTGTCATGTGATGTTTCTAAGATTCTGCCTTTTTTGTTGTATCGCAGCAAAACCACCCAAAGAAACAAACAGATCGCCATGGGGAGGAAGAAGTTCAACATGGACCCCAAAAAGGTCAGTACGTTTGATTGAGCCTCTTGAAGTCAGTTTTAAAATACTCAAAATAGGTAATTAAAGTCTAAAAGTGCTTCCTTTTTTCTTCAAACAGGGGATCCAGTTTCTTCTGGAGAACGATCTTCTCCAGAACACCCCAGAGGACATCGCTCAGTTCCTCTACAAAGGCGAAGGGCTCAACAAAACCGTCATCGGGGACTACTTGGGGGAACGGTGAGCTCTCTGGTTCTCTCTCTGGTTTCCTTCCGCCTTTCTTTTTCTGCACTGCACACGCTCAGGAAGCCGGTGGTCTGGATTTATGGAGCAGAGCAGCGACAGGAGGCTGAGACGCTAAAATAACTGAGGGGACATGTGGTTCCTATCGAAGGGAAGTCGATGCAGGAAACAACAGATGTTGGCCAACGCAGGGCTCTTAGAGTATTGATGTGACACAGTTTTACTTTCCAATGCGCGTCCAAACATTTATAAAAGTCTGTTTCTTCTGTTTTTGTCTGACTTGAAGATGCGTAAATAGCTGAGCTCATGTCCCTCCTCTCATCTCCTCCAGGGACGATTTTAACATCAAGGTCCTCCAGGCGTTTGTGGAGCTTCACGAGTTTGCAGACCTCAACCTTGTTCAAGCCTTAAGGTGAGTAAACAACCCAAAAACTGGAGGAAAAAAGGAAACACAATTCATTCATGAGTGAAAAAGCTCCAGACATTATGAAACACTACAAAGGATCTACTAAAAAATCTTCCTGAAGTGTTTGCTTATGAAACAGCGGCTGCATTTATTTTCATGCAGTCTCTGCAGAAGACTCCTTGGATCATCTAAATCCTGTCAGTTTATATCTGTTTAAAATGGAAATAGCCCCATAAAAAACAAATGTGTTGCTGTAATTGTAAAAGAATCAGCCCTGCAAACGTCTCTGAATTGAGTTTTTCTCCATGCACGGTCATGTTAAATTTATTCCAGCCTGAACTCATCATGTTATGTTCTGAGGAGCGTCCTATTAAAGAGCTACATGCACTGAAACTGCCTTAGTGGAGCTGTCTTCAAGTATCCCCCAGATTCTTGCTCCTCTTCATGTAAAGAAGCATCTGAGGCATGCAGTATGTTAGGGTTTGTGGACGTCCACATGCTGTGATATACATTTGCATCAATGTTTCATGGCATGTCATTAAAGTTCCTGCCTCTCTCTGCTGGTGCAGGCAGTTTCTGTGGAGCTTCAGACTTCCCGGCGAGGCCCAGAAGATTGATCGTATGATGGAGGCGTTTGCCTCCAGGTACTGCCAGTGCAATCCCGGCGTCTTCCAGTCCACAGGTACCACACACACACACACACACACACACACACACACACACACAGATACATGAGTCAGACTCAGCCAGACAGTCCAGGGCAGATAACAACCATCCAGACCACCCCGGACTCAGATCAATGCTTCTGACTGTCTGTCTTCCCTCATGCATTAAATCTTCACCCACAATTGGAGCTTTTTACTAAAACACTTTGAATTCATAGAACGAACGCTTGTTTGTCTGGACTTGGTAACTTTCTGCTGTCAGTTAGCAGGTTGCCCGCTAATCCCTGTGTAATCAGCAGCCGTGTCTCCAGCAGTGATAATGAAATCGATCAGTGGTCAATAGTGGTCATTAGTGCAGCCTGTGCTCGTTGCTGCTCTGTGGACCTTGAGGAGGACACAGGTGACAGCTCCGGTCATGAATATTGATGTGGTGCAGCGGTGACACACCCAGACTTACTTACTGGTCACTGGGTGATAAATCAGAGGATGGAGGCTGCTTGTGTGGATGGATGGTGAGCAGGAGTTATGATGTAGAGCAGTGGCTTTGTGTGTTGTTCAGTATGTGGCTTTTTGTTGATTAGATTCTCCCTTTTATTAGACTGAGACCTAAATTTGGTGATGAGAAAACGTACTGATGGATTGCTGACAAATGAATCACAAAGCAGTGGTGCTGTCATGTTAGGACGGGGATAGGAAAGTTGAATATTTTTAATTCTATACGTATAAAGTTGAGTTATGTTGTTGTCTTGGTCAAGGGCAGAGGACCAAGACCTGATCTGTTGACTGTGACTCAACTAAACCAATAATCCATCCATCCATCCATCCATCCATCCATCCATCCATCCATCCATCCATCCATCCATCCATCCATCCATCCATCCATCCATCCATCCATCCATCCATCCTAAAACTGACTCTGTGTATCATTACCTCCACAGACACCTGCTACGTCCTGTCATTTGCCATCATTATGCTGAACACCAGCCTGCACAATCCCAACGTCAGAGACAAGCCCCCGGTGGAGCGCTTCATCTCCATGAACAGAGGCATCAACGAGGGCGGAGACCTCCCAGAGGAGCTACTCAGGGTGAGAGCTTAGACAAATATATCCCAGGCATTTGAAGCACTGTGTCGGTGAAGGTGTAATAACATGATTTATACGTAGGTACATAGAGCAGAGAGTCAGGCTTCACTAATTGAGATATTTGCAGCTCTGCAGAACGTGATGATCTTTTGTGTTTTCTCAAAGAAAAAGACATAAAAACATATTTATCTACCCACATACTGTCGGCTTCATTTAAGCCGATTGTGAAAAGTACAAAGTACAACACTTAAAAACTCTCCCAGCGTCATCGAGGTATGAATCATTGTCTCTCACTTCCCGACGCCAAAATAGAATTTGCCAGCGTCGTGTTTAATGCAGCGTTGACCTGAAGGCTGGGTTCAGTGTTTGTAGGTAGAAGAGTTGGAGCTTTTAATGTGAGCTAATGCTTTTCCTCTCTGTTCAGAATCTATACGACAGCATCAAGAGCGAACCCTTTAAGATCCCCGAGGACGACGGGAATGACCTGACGCACACGTTCTTCAACCCGGACAGGGAAGGATGGCTGCTCAAATTAGGTTAGTTAGAATGCAAGACGTCCGGCGCGACTTAATCTGGTTACTCCTGCATTTTTCGCTCCACAACTGCGGCTTTATTCTCAGGAGAGTTCATACTCCCAGACAGAGTTACTCTGTGGTGAGACGTCATGTTTCAGACACTGAACTGGTCCGCGGGTCGGATATTTTGAACACCTAAGATTAAAATCCAATCAGTTTTGAAGCATTGCAGCTCCTCTGCTTTGAAAATCAAGGTTTTTTTTAACTTGCTAGCATGTTCATGTGGTGTTTTTTTAATATGCTGGGAGATACATTTAGAGCATGGATCAGTATTTTCACCTTAAAACGGCACAGCACTGACAAAAAGATTGAAAAATTAGGAACCAATCCAGTGATCTTGTGGGGTGGAACTTCGGTATTCCTCTTTTTCAGAATTGGTTTCTGGTTCGAACATGCTCGGTTGAATCAATCCTAATATTACACCTTGCCTTTGTGTAGAAACGTGTAGTTTTACAGAGTTGTAGGTGAGCTGGTGTGCTGAGCTGCAGTGATTGAGGAGTAGAAAAAAGTAAAAAGCTTAAGATGACAAACATCCTACTTGTGGATTTGTAACTGTACAAGCCATAAAATTAAAAAAGGAGAGCTTATAATGTCTCAGCTCAAATAAAAGACATGTTGAAATCATAAACCTATGAAGGAAATACATACACACACATATATATATATATATATATATATATGTGTGTATATATATACACACATACACACACACACACACACATATATATATATATATATACATATATATATATATATGTATGTATTTCCTTCATACATACACATATGTATATATATATATATATATACATATATATATATATATATATATACATACACATATGTGTATATGAAGGAAATACATACATATATATATATATATATATATATATATATATATATATATATATGTATATGTGACAGTGCAGATCAGATAAAAACCGCTTTAGCTGATCCAAAATATTTGGAAACAAAAAATATCACTCGATGCAAGGTAAATGACTAATATATGAAATGCGGCCACTAAATACAAATACACAAGCACAAAAACTAAATAAAATAGATTTTCATTTCAGTTGAATCCAGCGGGTTTATGCTGTAAAACATCTGCAAATTCACCCAACAGGTGATGTTTTGGGACTTTCTAAAGCAAGCAACTGTGTGGAGATACATCTGAGCCAATTTTAAGGCAGGAAGTTATTATTTTTATTGGAAAATGTTCTAAATATGTGGTTGTAATACACAGAGATGAGATTTTAGGAACAGTTTAGGTAGAATATCAGCTGATACATGCATAAATGAAGCTACGCAGTGCAGGAAATGTCTTGTGCATGCCTGGATTTTGTTTCCACTGTCTTTAGGCCTGTTAGAAGATAAGAATGGCAAAGAAGTACAGTTAACTCGTGTTTTATTGGAAAAATACCCAAACAGGTTGTGGATATTTATAGTCCAATAATATGAAATTCAGTCATCTAGGATTTCCTGCAGATTCCACAGTAAAACAGATTTCGGCTCTTGGACCTGTCGTCTCTGTGGCCTCATCAAGCTCGTGAGTTCGGATGCAAACATCCCCAGCGTGGCTCACAGACCTAACGTGATTACATTCCAGTGCGACTCCTCCCCGGAGCCATTCTCACTGTAATATTTCTAATTTAACTCTCTAAAAATAACCCCCGGAGGACGTGGGGGAATAAATGCCGTTTTAGCAAATCTCTCGCTACGCAGAGCGGAAATTTGGCCGCTCTAATTCAATAGCCAGAGTCTGTTGAAATGTAAGGGAACCTGGTGGTCATGTGTGGCCCCTGTAGGCTCCTGGGAGGGAAAGGAATGGTTGGCATTTGAAGGAACTGATCAGGAATGTTCGGAAGCAAACAGGAAATGCTTTGATTCGTGTTTTCGTGCAGGTCTCCACCTAGTTGTACCATCTGTGGTGTTTCCCTCCGATAGAGACTCGATGACTTGATGTAGTTTGCAGAAGTGAGGCGGTGGACTCGCTCCTTCACGTTAGGTTCACATCAAGTTTGCTCCCTTTTCCTGAGAGCCAATGAGGCTTCATCCTTGACAAATGAAACAGGCTGAGTGTGAAACAATTCATCGGCTGCTTGAGTCATCATTTAGCTGAGCTTGTAGTCAGCGCTGGTAGATCGTAATCGCAGCTTTCTGCTTATCAGTGATTTACATTCAGGCCTTCATCGCACATTAACAAAAACAGAGCGTTTATTTTCATCAGAAAAGCTGATAAATGTGTAAATGTGATGCACAGGGATGAGTTTTTAGGGGTTAAATCACTGGAGAGGGACCAAAGTGACTCTGATGCAGCAGAACATAACATAAAACTCTACATATTAAATGAACGTACACAATACAGGACACATGTTCAGACACCCTGTCATGTGCATGTCTGATTTCTGCTGAATGTAAATCACTGACATGTCTAACAGTGTCTGCATCAAACCGTCTTTTCCATGCAGAACTACACAGACAAAACTAGACACTAGGATCACAGGAAACTCACTAATTGCATTGACTCATCAGTGGCATGAGGAATATTGTCTGTGAGTAATTGTCACATGACATTTTCTTGGGGTTGAGGACGGCCAGAGTAGGAAATTCAATTACAGCGCTGAGCTAATGAGCAAACGTGTTGAATCAATGAGGTGGATTGTACTGTGGGGTCTTTTTGTTGCTTGAATTACGGATTTATTAGAGGGATTTTTCTCACTCTGGAGCCAAAATTCATGCAGCACTACTTTATAATGTGATTCTACTTCTTAAAGTACCAGAGAAAACACAGCAGCTTCGTTAGGGAGCCTCGCCTTCCTGTCCTGAGGGGAGACGTCCAGTCTGCCGCCGTGTCACTTCCTGTCTTCTCTTTCTCTTCCCGTCAGGAGGCCGAGTGAAAACCTGGAAGAGGAGGTGGTTCATCCTGACAGACAACTGCCTCTACTACTTCGAATACACAACCGTAAGTTTAACGCAAAGACGGATTGATGAAATGCGTCTTTGCAAGTGAGAGCTGCTGCTCAGAAATGAAATGTAATAAAGTCCTGTTTAAATGGTTATTAATTGTTGCTAAACGTGATAATCACAATTACGGCGGGCTGTTAAATCCCGCCTGTTTGTCTGTTATTGTCCCTGACTGTAGAAATGACTCAGTCGTCCTTGTGGAGTTGCATCAGGGCTTTGTGTCCTCACTGCTACATCAGCACCGTCCTCCCTCCACCCTGGTATCTACCCTGTGATTATGTCCTCTGGTCTCGCTGCTGCTCACATTATCTGGTAAACAGCAGCGAGGACGAGAGGAGGGACGAGGCTGATTTCAGTGCCAGGAAATCACATTATGGTGGATTTTATCCTCCCTGTCCTAAACAAACTCCACTTCCTACCTCCATCATATGTGGTTCTGTTTGTCTTCTTTGGCCTTCTGTCCTTGTTGATTGCTCACTTTTCACTCTCCCATCCCTTTCCTGACACTCACTCGGTTGTTTTTCCTTCCACCTCATACATTTCTGCTTCTGATCCATCTCCCCTTCAGGACAAGGAGCCTCGTGGGATCATCCCGCTGGAGAATCTCAGCATCAGGGAGGTGGAGGAGCCCAGGAAACCTGTGAGTGTTGCCTCATTAGAGACCTCAGATCAGGAGTCTTCCTCCACCTGGTTAACATGTTTATTCGGATTTTCTTTGCTCCTCCTCCAGAATTGTTTTGAGCTCTACAACCCCAACCACAAGGGTCAGGTGATCAAAGCCTGCAAGACGGAGGCAGATGGGCGCGTTGTCGAGGGCAACCATGTTGTTTACAGGATATCGGCGCCAACGCCTGAGGAGAAGGAGGAGTGGATTAAATCCATCAAGTAAGATAATAATAGTGGAACACTTTGACATGAAATATTAATCAGTGGTTTCCCAGTGTTTACAGCCTTTGTGCTAAGCTAGCTTCACATTTAGCATACTGACATGAGAATGGTCTCAATCTGAAAGTAAAGAAGTGTATTTCCAAAATATTTCATTGATTTTACACAAGGCTGCTCCCAGAATTGCAATCGTATATTAAAAAGGAATAATTTGACATTCTGGGAAATGCTGGGTTTTAAAAACAACACAAGAAGTAAACTGATATTTGAGATTTAAAAACTAGTGAATTTTGAAGAAGAGCTAAAAAGCAACTGGACAAGAAGATGTTCCACCTAAGTTAAACACAAGACACTTGTGCTCAGAAAGAAAGGATCCATCCTCCATGAAGGACCTAGGATCCCTAATCTGTCTCTATACCTACCAGTGAGCAGTGATTCCTAACACATCTCTGGAGGTCATCAGGTGGAAACCTCCCTTCAACGCTGTTTCTCCTACTTAGTCCCACGTCACCTCCAGGAGGCTGGGAGGTGAACTCTGGCGTCCCAGAGCCACACACCCCACCCCCACCCCCCCCACCCCAGTGCCAGTTCACACTGCTCCTACACAATCCAACCAGCACTGCCACGTTCAGCTGACCCAGGTCCGTTTAGGAGATGCTCCAGGTAGTGACCAGTGCCGATGCTACCATTTAGCTAGCTGCTAAATGCTAATGCTAACTGTTAATTCAACCAGCACTGCCAAGTAATGAAATGTTTTACTTGAACTTCTTCAAGAACCTGAAAGAGAAGATCAGGTGCTTTTTACTGAAGTATTAGGATTATCTATGACCTGGATGAATTTCTAGCTCAGTAGCTAATTATTTCTCTTTTTTTAATGTTTACAAATTCAAAATAAAAGACTCAATTTTTATAAGTACAATCATGCATGTTAGGCAGATTTAGATGCTAAATTAAAAGCCTAAAAATTCTAGATATTGTCCTTTTTGTACCTGAACTTGCCAGAAATAAGAAGAATGACTGCGTTTTCCTGTAATTTCATGCATCTGTGTCACATGATCAGTGGAGTGTAACTTGATTGGCTGGATGTTATCTTGCCATGCCATATGTTTGAAAAAACAAAAATTCAACTTTCCAAGATGTGGTGAGACGGAGTTGCTCCAACCTTCCATTTATTTTGCTGCAGCGTTTCATTCGAGCGGCAGCAGACAACGAATGTGTGGTTGGGTGCTGTCAGATTCCACACAGCTCTCCTGCAGTAATGATAACCTTGCAGTAAACGCTTTGTAATCTCCTGCATAGAAGATGGTGCAATGTCACAGAGAGTTGGCTCAGCAGAACACTGCACTTGTATATTGTAATGTAGTGCAATCCCCCCTCCTCGTCCTCCATACTGTCAAAGAGCATTCAGTAGGGAAATGATGGGGGATTAGTCGCTGCTTATAACACACCAGGGGTGAGCCAGCAAACGGAGGCTAAACTTCTCCATAGGGGTCCGGGAGGACGAGGGGTCCACAGAGATTAAAGGGTTTTTTTATGGAAATGATGATTTTCATGATCAGAGTAGCTCGATCTGCTCGTCTGGAGTCACAAACACACAAACCCAGATGATGCTGGACCAAGTAGGTCAGCTGAGGAAGTGGGCTGTCGTCTCATGAATTCATGCAGAGCTCTCGTAAAAGTGAAAGCTCTGGAGATACATGGGGTTTAAAACATACTTTGAAGGAGAAAAATGGAGAAAAATGGAGGAAAATGGCAGCCTTGCTTGGATTTGATCACCGCATAGTGGAGTTATTGTTTCACGAAATTAGGTTGTTGAAAGCGACAATGAGCCATTTGAAAGAGGGGATAGAGATCGTACGGAGTCATTCTTCAGCGTGTGGCGTTATAAAGGGAATCAGAGATATCCGCAGTGGGGGGTTGAGCCTCTTCCTGCTTTGTGCTGCTGCTAACAGGATTTAGCAGCCGTGAAACTGGGCTTCTCAGTGGAGCCCAAATGGCTTCCTGACTCACTCGCTCCCATTGTACGTCGCCTTTCCATCGCTGTGAAAGAAAAAGGGGAACGAGAGAACACAGAAGAGTCAATAATGTGGAGCGCTATTGTTTGCCCTCCTTCAGACCTATAAACCTGCCGAGCAGCGAGCGGGAGATTGTGTGATTGTGTGTTTTACTACGTTCTTGGCAGGGTTCTGGAGGAGGGAATCGGTGAGAGGTTCCAACAACCAGAGAACCAAGAAATAAACTTGGGGGGGTGGGGGGTTTCCTCTTCAGAAACCATGGAAACCAAACTAGGTCACTGCACAAACTTTTCTTTTTTTCTTTTTTTCTGATCTAGTTAAGGCAGGGGTTTGTATAAATGTGCCTACATTTCCATATCAAAGATGTTTGAGACCCTCCTCTCATGTGGCCTTCTTATTTATTTCATCACTGTCCTTTGATTGGCTCCTCCAGGGCCAGCATCAGCAGAGACCCCTTCTACGACATGCTGGCCACCAGGAAGAGACGCATTGCCAACAAGAAGTGAAGAGGGACGATCCTGTCGACCTCCAGACCCTCCATCTTTCTCTCCTTCAGCTCAGAAACACATCATCAGTGCAACGCTGCCTTCAGCCTTGAAGACGAGCCTCAGTTCCTCCCCTGGACTCTCTGCAAGTCATGAGCTTTAGTTGGGGAGACTCACACACTACTGAGGAGCAGCAGAGCTCCAGGAAACTCAGATACTTGCATGGAGCAGCACGACAGCCAACCAGCCGGTCTGTTTCTTCACACACCCCCTACCTCCCCACTCATGGTCATAATAAGTTTCTAGCTCTCCCTAAAGCACAACTGCCATGTTTCAGGTGCACATGCATGCATGTGGGTGATTATAGACCAATATGTTTGTGTTTGTGTGAATGCAGCAGTGTGCATGCTATCAGTGCACACAGCATCTCCAGTTTGGGTGCATAAGTGATGCAAGTGTTCCCTCCACTGTGCTTTATAAACGGTTGTTGTAATTCAGAATCAGAGTTCAGATCGTCGGAGTGAAGAGGAGACAGAGGTGGAGGCTGATCAGTCCGGCCTCTCCTGGACCACTGGTCGTCTCACTCTGGTGCTGAACTCTTCTCTCCAGGTGCCATGGCTGAAGCCCTGCTCAGAGTGACCTCAGAACAAGCTGGCGTACATTTAGCTTCCTGATGAAGCGCTACAGTCTTGAGTCAGCTGGGCTGATTTCATTTATTTGTGTGGAGCAGAGAATTTTGAAATGTGCATACTTTTTTATTTTGTTTGAGTAGCAAAGGTGCTTTTGCTGAGGCTTCAGATCTAACTTGCTTTTTGGACATGAAGTTGTAATCCTTAAGATGTCAGTGCAGCAGCCGTGCTCCTATCAGACATTCATCAAATACAACAAAGGAGCAGCAGGTTTACCTGCTTAGTTTATTCTTATTGTTCTAGTACTCCCTTGCAAAAAATAGGAACAATCAGCTGATAAAACGTTTAGAAACTGACATGTTTTTAGAAATAAACAGTGTGCGAGTGATGCTGTAGTCAGGAAGTATGATGTACTTTATTTAAACATTCAGAGCAGAACAAAACACCATCTCAACGTGTCTGTAACAGAACAGAAGTGACATTCATATGACTATATTAGAATGTAGGCTGATAATCCCTTAATGCTTAATTAATATTTAGATCATTTAAATACACTGACTAACTGATGTTAAAGAAATTCCAGCCACTAAATGTAATAAAACTGGATCTGATTTTATTTTATCTTAAGGATTATAACTTTAAAGCACTTTCATCTCAGAAAGTCTCTCAGCCTCCTGGGTGGGTTCCATTTCCGATAGGTACCAGTCCGATTAAGCTTTGTTTTCCTTCTTTTCTCCTGTCTATGGCCCATGTCAGTGAAGGTCGACGTGTTGTTGTGATCCTGTTTGCATTTGGTTTGTACTCCTGAAGATCCTTGCTTGCTTTTGTGTTCCTCTTTGAAGGTTTCTATATAATAACCAGCTATCAGTTCTGTATTTATTTTCATTTGTGAGATGGTTTGAATACTACCTGTAAATGTTCAACAACGTATGCTTAAGTTATGTGTGTATATACGATGTATAGGTTTGCGGTCTCTCTTCGTTGTAGTATGCACACTCTGTGTTTGAGCTGAAGTTTGGGGTCTTCTTTACAAAAAAGCCTTAAACATAATCATTAGAAAATATGATGATGATGAATATTGGTTGATAACTGTGACAAACCTGGTAAAAAGCCATGACTGACGGGTGAGAGAGGAGGTTGTATTTAAGATGAAGATTATAGTGAATATGATGTTTGATGATAGTAAAGTAATATCAGTGATGATGATAATATAATTGATGATGATGTCAAAAACACCAGTAGTTTTCTATGTGATTGTAAAATGAAATGAAAGCCTTGTGTTCAGGGCACGATATTATCTTCTACTGCCCTGTGTGGGCTCATAGTTAACTTTTATATTCTCTGTCAAAGCTATCGGTCACGTTGTACATTACGTGTCTCTACATAAAGTATACATAAAGCAGATTTGTGCCGTGTTCATTATTGATGCTGGTCCTGACCTACTTATTTGCATAAACAATAAGGCGTGATTAAAGAAACACACAGATACAGTATTTCTCAGGCTTTTCATGAACACACGTCATCATCAAGCATGCAGGGCGCTGTAGCTGCAGGATAATTGGTAGAATACAGGCTGAATTAGGAGAACAGGTGAAGGGAAACATGAGAGAAGATGCAGAGTACGATTACTAGGGAGAGAGCGCCCTCTACAGGCTACTGAGTGAATTTTAAAAAGCAATACAAGAAAAATATGGAATTACATCATCTGTCATCAAAGTGTAATCACTTTTATTTGTTCTACATGTAATGCATGTTAAATGCCACACAGTCAGACTTTTGTTATGTCTACAGTTGAATGTGTGTATGTTTTATCATTTACACTCAGCTGGAAGTATATGACCTGGTTCAAAACTAACAGCAGCCCAGCAGTAAATCAGTTTTTGCAGAAACACGTCTTTGCAGAACATCGAACAAATCGACAGCAACACAAACTCCAGCCATTATATTGCCATATTGGCAATATAAATGTACTTGGCCGGAACTCTGGAGCCTTTCTGCATCTCTTTCCTGCTCTGTTCAGTGCACAATACTCTTCCAACACCAACAGACCTGCACAGGTGGGGGATGAGGGAGGATCCACTGTGCAGATGTAGAGAAAGAGGAACAATGGTGCACAAACTGGCTGGGTGTAAGACTGCTCTTAGCCAGGCGAGGTACCGTTGGCGCCACAACAAGGTCCTCAGAGCACTGGCTGACATCTTGGAACAGGAGAGACGGAAAAGCAGCAAGTCTATATGAGACCAACACTATCTATTCAGTTCATCAGGGAGGGGGAAAACCACCATCCTCCAAGAAGACCAAAGAGGGCCTCCTGCAGACAGACCATCAGGAGATGAGGGTGGACCTGGGAAGGAAACTGCATTTTCCTCAGGTCGTCCAAACCTCCCTGAGGCCCGACACAGTTTTATGGTCTGAGGAGGCCAGGAAGATCATCCTGATTGAACTGACGGTCCCTTGGGAAGACTGCTGTGTCGAAGCCTCAGAGAGAAAAGCCACAAAGTACCAGGACCTGATCCAACAACGCAGGGACAAAGGGTGGCAGGCCTGGCTATTCCCAGTTGAGGTCGGGTAAAGGGGCTTCCCTGCACAGTCCGTGTGGAAGATGCTCACAGCTCTGGGGATAGCAGGAAGGGAGAGGAAGACAGCCGAGAGAGCCTCTCACTGGGTCCGGAACAGGAGGGAAGAGTTAAGCTGGGGGCCAGGAGAAGATGTTCAGTGACTGGCCAGCACTGCCAACACACCAAACGGAGGGTGTTGTGGTTGAGGTTCAAAATTGCAAGTGACAGTTGGACGGCACCTGATGACATCTTCTCCTGGCTGAAAGCTGCATTCACATCTCGAGTGACTGAAAAAGATGGCATCAAGCTGGACTCAGTAGGTACTACAAATGAATCTGAATTGAACTGAAGCACAACACCTCATCATTTCTTCAATTTATTGCAGCAATATCATGTAAGATTGCTGAGATTGAGTGAGATGTAACTATAAAACTGGCAGCTAAAGTTCAGTAAAGTGATGTTCAGCTAATTGAGCTTCATTATAACCCAATAAACTCACAGTCTTCTCTCTGTCAGTTTGCACCAGGTACTTTCAGTCATACTAACATTTATATAAAACACTGAAAATAACATTATATTTCATCTACTACTTTACATTCCTACACATGCAGCATCCAGACCCTGCCCTAAAATATAATATTTATCTGCTGTCAATCTTTTTCCGAGTTTGCTTAAACGTTCCAAACATTTGGAAGATTGTGTTAATAACTCCACACTGAGCGTGTCGACAGATGATTCATTTATTAGAAAAGAAGCGTTAACACATCACAGTTATCACCAAGACTAACTCAATGCATCGCTGGATCAACTGAATACACGGTGTCTGGAGCACAAGGAGCCGAGAGAAGTTGTAAAACTACCTGCGACCACTCGGAACCAAAGTATGAACACTGCATCCCAGAATGTAGAACAACAGCCGTATGAATGAACCAACAGATGAAATGTCCTTTAATTATTGGAACAACACTGAGGATCACAGCAGTAATGTGACCATAAATTCATATATTGTCCAACATAATGTACATAATATAGAAAAAAGCAACACTAAACAAACATTATAGCGAGTTGAGGTGGTGCAAACTAAAGAAGAATAAAGATACTTCAGCAGGTGGATGTTTGCTAACAGGATGTCTGGAACCTTTTTGCTCTAATCTGAAAACTGTAAGTGTGTTTTAGTTGACAAACCGCTGAAGTACAGCTGAATGTAAAGCAACTGATGATTGTGATTTGTGAGAAAGGTTTGGGTTTGTTCACTGCAGAAGTTTTCATTTGCTGGTTTCTGACATAGAATCTCACAGCCAATAAATATACCGAACATCCAATGTGAGTTTCAAAGAATTAAATTAAACTTTGTAGAAATGATAATAGAAGGACTAAACTTTACACTTTAATTTCATTTTATGTTCGGCTCTACGGTGGTCTGTAGCTGAGAATAGTAACGGCATTGCTTACTGTCATGACAAGTGAACTCAACTTTCAACAGAGACTCTGTGGAGAAAATTTGGTCTGAAGAGAAATAACTGAATAGCTAACTGGCCAATGGACTCCTAGTACACTGTGCATCCTCAGATTATTGTGGAGATGCTGCCACGGCTAAGTGCCAAAACAAGAAGATCCTAAAACATCAATAGCAAAGACGCTGAGCTAATGAGGCACTGGAAGGTAAAACACACAGTTGAACTAAAACACAGACAAACATTCAAATTTGAACTACATGTTGTTTTTTTTCTAAAACCTGCTGGTTTTGCCTCCAACTTGAAAAAGAAAACTGGCTTCGGTTATGACAGCAGATCCCAAAAAGCTTCTCTGACCTGATAAAAGACTAGAACCGGCTCAGGATGACATATTTCCAAGTCTTTGGGCCGAAGTGGCACAAACAGTTAAATATTTAACCTTTACTCTTTAATGAAACCTCTGTGCTCATCTGCTCCTTCAGACCTGATGTGGTCCTTCAGTGACCTCTGGTAACCTTCAGCAGGGTGAGGATGACACCTGATCGTAGTCGGGACATTTGAGGAGTGCTGGGTAGCTGGCGCTCATCTGGAGGGAGGCTTCGCTCGAGATGTCTGAGGGGCTCCGTCCACGCGACCAGGCCTCCGGGTGGAGGAACTGACCCGAGTGGTCGGAGCAGTTGCTGAGGCGAGGCCGGTAGAAGTTGGGGTGTCGAGGCTGGTAGATCTCCTCTGCTGTGTAGCGCTTCATGAACAGGTAGACGGACATGACACCGGCACTCTGTGGTGAGGAAGAACCCAAAGGATGCAGCAGAAGATATGAAAAACAAAGAACAACCCAACAAGGCTCCTACAGGGAACTGGAACTGGAAATGTGAGTGTGTTATTTGTTCTCTACCTTCAAAATAGGTCTTTATTAACACTGTAAACAATAAAACTGTTGTTACATTTCTTTGTGTCATTCATATTTACATTAATGGTTGCTGTACTGATGCTATCTTTACTTATTTAATGTAGTATTGCATTTCTCACTGTGACCACTAGAGGGAAGTGAGTACTCATGATTCAACACATACCTCCTCACATAATACTCTACTTCTTTCTCCCACCAACAAACATTTTAGTAAAGGTGGGCAATAAATCAAAATAAATTCAAATTAAATTGAATTCAGACGTAGTGTTTATTGCAGGGCTACTGATGTGTCACCTCTAAAATTGCAGAAAACAAAAGTGAGGAAACGTTGCAATAATTCCAGAATAATTCAAAACAAAGTGAGCAGAAAAATGATTTAAAAAATAACCATATTCATAAAGTGTTGTATGGGAGGTTTGGTCAGGGCTTTTCCTGGCTTAGAATTTGGGGACTGACTATACACAACATGTAGCATGATTAGCAATGAGTTCATGCTACCTTATTTGACACAAATCTATGCACCTTCCAGTTATTCTCTTGATTTTTATTTTGCTGCTGGTTAAAATGTCTTTGGAAGGTGCCAGAAATTCCTTCACGCAAGAGGAACCCTGAAGGTTCTGGGTTCAAATGTGAAAAATGAACTGCAGTTCCTCAAACGGCCACTTGAGGCTCGCTACAAAAGTGAGTCAATCCCCAAAGACCTCCATGTTAAAATGTCCAACTTTACATAGAAGAAAAACCTGTTTACAGCCTGGTACAGAACCAGTTTGGGTCTCTAGAGCTGATTTCTCTGCTCATGATGATGGTATTGTGGTGGTTTTTATAGAACTCCCCAAAATCAATTTTACCAGTGGTTAAAGTTGTGCATAATTGCATGCATAGGTAATCAACGGTTAGGAACTTTTATGTGGACTGCTGGAGATGTTTTTGTGCAGATATTCAGTTTGTTTTCTCACCTCTGTGAGCAGGAAGGACAGGGCAGCGAAGGCGAAGGACCAGCCATACTTATAGGAAAAATAGGCCTCGCTGCTCTTCGTCCTGTTCAGCATCTCATCGTTTATACTGGAGATGTACAGCACCAGACCCACCACCAGGGCCAGACCTGAGGGGACGCACATTCAACCAGAATCAGAGAAGACAAAAACCATGACGAGGGCTAATTCAGAGGAAAGAAGACCCCCGTACCCGAGAGGATGAAGAAGATCCCAGAGACGAACGCCAGGATGGTGCGGTGAGGACGAACGTGTCCGATGTTGTTGAGGACGAAGCCGATGAACATGAAGAAGAGGCTGACCAGAGGGAAGGGGGTGGCCGAGCGGATCATCTCTGAGGAGAGAGAAAAGCTGCTAGTAAATTACAAAACATAGAGACCAGAGAAGCAGCCAGAAGAGCAAAACTAATCTATAGAGATGCGTAAATATGAAGGATAAGGATGCTACAGAAGGATCATCTATAGAATATCTTGAAATTAGCTGCTTTAATCAGTCTTGTTTGATAGAAAAGCTGGATAAAATAAAAAGTAGACAGAAGATTATCTTCTGCTCCTTTGCCAGATTTTTTTCCACAAATGGGTATCAGGGCTCATTACAGAGGCTCAGTGAAGTGATTTATCCTTCAGTCAGGTTCTGACATTGAGCCATGCTGAAGGACTTGTGAGGTGGATCGTCTGTGAAGGGGTAATAAGTATTCTGGAGAGGAGCAGCCGGCGACGCCAGGGTTCGGATGACTCACACCGATTCACGTGGATTACATAGACTGATGGGAGAGCAGCTGTAAAAACAACCACAGCCGGCTATGTGATGCTGTTTTCACTCACTGAGCACGTTTACGGTAGATTCTGACGTCAGCTGGATGTTCATGGGCATGATGTACTCGATGGTGAAGCAGCGGCCCGACTCCTCACCTGAACAACAGACAGAAGGATAAACATCAGCTGAAAGAGACTTAGAGAAACACGATCGATATCAGGATGAAGTTATAGCAGCTGAGGATACTTAAAATGCATAATTTGTAGAGGAAATGAGCCACAGTGAGGAAAAACGTGACGGGAACAAAAACCAGAAACTACCTGGGGTTAGAGACCTTGTTAGAGCAGCAGACAAAGTCAATCCTCTTAAACCCAAAGCTGTCTGGTTTAAAAAGCACATCAACATGTAAAAAAGTCTTTAAAATGACATCGTTTGTCAGAGCCAGAAAGTACAAAAATAGAAAAAAAGTTGGATTTCCATCTTTTCAACAGTCTGTGAATGAATCCTGAGCAGCGTATGGTTCTGTGTGCATAATTAAACAAATCTACGGTCACAATCAGGGTTTTTAAATCAAAATTCCATCACTCAAGCTGTCGCTTTTAAAAAGTTCAAAAAGAAAAAAAAAAGTTTTGATAGATAAATGAAATGAAAGAAAAGAAAAGAAAAGAAAAGAAAAGAAAAGAAAAGAAAAGAAAAGAAAAGAAAAGAAAAGAAAAGAAAATCTGGGCTCAAATCTGGAAACAAAAAATATCTGGATTCCAGGTTTGTTTGTTTTTTTAAGTTTATGGCATTATAACTTGCTGTACGGTACAGATTCCATTTCTGACTCATCTCTAGTTCTAGTCATGGTTCTCCTGTTTGTTTTTGAAGAGCAGGATTTAAAAGACTGCAGTGAAAAATTCAATCAAAATCTCGTCACTCCACTGGTTGCTTTTAAAAACTAACCACAAAAACAAAGAACCCTGGTTCACCCTGTTTTCAGTGTTGGTGCTAAGCTAAGCTAAGCTAAGCAGCTGCTGAGCAAAACTAAAATTCATCATCAGTAGAGAAAGTAGAAATTAAAGGTCAAGCAGGATTCAGCAGCAGTCGAGAGAAAACAAAAGGACAGTCATAGTAAAGTCAGTATTCAGATCAATGAATACAAGAATGTAAAAATACTGCATCAGTACATGAAAAATGCTTTCCAGTAAACACATAATATGACTGATGATGCAAATGAACCTAACAAGTGTAAACAGTGTCATTTATTTCTGATGCATAATAGAAATTAAAGTGAAAGTACTGGTTTGGTTCCTCTGATTGATGTTTTATGATAGATGCCAGCATTAGATTATTCACAGTGAAGCATGAGCAGCAGGAGCTACTTTAAACTGCTTTATATACAGTTTTACACACATAAACACCAGATCTGAGGGGCTGTTTCCAGACCTTTACTCTATGTTTTTTTAATATTCTGAGCCATATCGGATCATTTGAGTGTTTATTGAAGTGAGAACAAGTTCTAACAACTCCGAGGTCAGAAATCAGGAAGCTTGGAGAAACGAAAAGCTTGTTAAATTACCTGTTGTGTGAAATCTTCATCTCAAAAGTAGCTAAAGCTGATCAGTGAGAGATCAGATAAATGTAGTGGAAAATGGAAATACTCAAACACAAACACTTCTAATTAGCAGGAGTTCAAGTGTGAGTTACATCACATCCTGGAACAACACACAGCTACACACAGGATTGTTCAGTGAGACACCAGCTGGCATCAAGCAGCAGCAAACTCTGAGACTCGACGACGTGATTCCTGTTTCTGCTGATTGTAGGGGTGGGTGTGTGTGTGTGTGTGTGTAGTTTTAGCTCTCACTCTGCCTCTTGTATTCACACTTACTCACAGCCCTCCTCTCTCTCTCTCGTCCACACTGACACAGATGAAGTCATTGTGATCGTCGTGTTGTGTGGATGTCAGAGCGGGCGGCTGCAGTGACGACGTGTCGGTGTGACAGTCCAAATGAACATCTTTGAATGTGACACCGTGAAATCAAACCACCTGATTAACTGTCAACCAGCAGGAGCACAGAGACAGAAAACCTCTTTTCATTTGTCACTAACCAGCCAGGAAGCAGACTCTCCAGAGGCCCGAGTGCAGCGAGGCCTTGATGTCGGTGCTCTGGTTCAGAGGCATGATGACGCCCTCCTCCAGGTACAGCCAGTAGTCCGTGCTCACCGCCACCCCCAGCAGCCCCAGGCCGCTGATTGCAAAGACGCTGCTGAGCAAAGTCAAGGCCTTTCTGCTGCACGCGCTCATGGCAACAGCAGGACGAGCTGCAGCAGCCGGTGGGTAAAATGCAGAGAAGTACAGGGAGCAATCTGGAGGGGAAAGAGTAGAACTGGAGGAGTGATGACTGGGGAGGTTTTAAGACGGACAGATAGCCTGAATAGAAACTAAATGAACAACTGTAGCCCCTAAACAGCTACAGACAAGTGGGTATCAATTAAGAACCTGTGATGTTAAAACTCATGTAGCACAGGTGGTTTTTATTCAGATCCAGTCATTTTAATCTTAAAATGTCTTTTATCCAAAGTCTGGAATTAAACAGACAGAACTCCAGATACAGTGACATCTCATAACATCAGGTCAACTTGATTCTTGCTTCCTCGTCGAGAGTCAATCCCCTGAAACCCAAAACTGTCAGGTTTGAGAAGCATGTTACGTTAAAAAAAGTCACTAAAATGACAGATGACGTTGATCAGAGCCAGAAACTGTGAAAATAGAAAAAAAACGTTGGATTTCCATCGTTTCAACAGTCTGTGAATGAGCTATGTGTGACCTGTGGTTCCATCTGGAAAATTCACCCGATTCAAGCTAAAAATCAATTCCATCACTCCACCTGTCGCTTTTGAACATCAACCAAAAATAAAGCAGTTGTTCAAACGAGATTCTGCAAATAGATAAATAAACAAACAAACAAACAAACAAATAAATAAATAGAATAAAATAAAAATCTTGGCTAAAATCTGGAAACAAAGGAAAAACGTCTGGATTAAAGGTTTGACAAAAGAAAAAAGTAAATTAAAAGTAAATTAATTAATCAATTATTTTATTTCTGATTCATGGCACTAAAACTTTGTTGTATAGTACAAATTCCATGTCTGATTTATCGCTATGGTTCTTCTGCTTGTTTTTGAGGTGCAGGATTTTATATTACAGTGAAAAATGAACCACAGTGAGTAAAACTGTGTCTGGACCAAAAAGAAACTACGTGGGGTTTGGAGACTTTGTCAGCTTAGCAGATGGAGGCTGGAAAAGCACAAATCTACCTTTTAGCATCTGTAAAGTTCACTGATCAACTCACAATATGTTTTTATTTAATATGTGAAATAAAAACATATTGTTTTTATTTCACATATGAAACATGTAGGTTTGTAGGCCGACCTGGAGACAGAACCAGGCTTTGCTGTTCCACCCTGTGTTCAGTGCTGATGCTAAGCTAAGCTAAGCTAAGCTAACCAGACGTTTGGGTGTATCAATAGTTCAAGGAGTTATCAACTCCTAGCAAGGTATGTAGAAGTCTGTTGGATTGTCTCTTCATTTTATGGTGGTATTATTTACACATCTTGCACAGCTTTGGAACACTTTGGTCTGTTTTTTCCTTCTGTAATATGCAACAGAGGATTGGATTCATGACAGAGCTGCAGGTAAAGTTTATATCAGACCTCCACACTGGATCCTTATTAAAGGTCTGACACCTTGGCTAGACTCTGTTCTTCCCATTCAGACCCCTGATAAGCAGCGTTTAGAGTCTCAGAATAACCCCACAGACTCTCAGAGCAAGCTGTGTGGACAAACAGGAGCTTTCTGAATCACATCTCTGGGTTTCCACTAGGGAAACTTCCCAGATGGATGTTTTCTGGGAGGTTTGTGAGATCGTGAGATTTCGCTTTCTGAGATTCAGAAAGTCAAACCTGTTCGTCATGATGAGCAGCTGGGAAAGTGAAGGACTCAGTAGCGCCTTTGTTTGACTGTCTTGCAGATAAACCCAGTCCAGAGCTTTTTGTTTGACTCCTTCAGAACACTTCTTATTTTTAGTGTTCGGCTCAGAATGGAAACCACAGAAATGAGTCCACGTACTTTGAATCTTCGACTCAGAAAGTATTAAAGCTGCTGTGAATTCAACTCCAACCTGCCCTGAGAAGAATAATAAAGCATGACTCAATAATAAGCCTATCTGAGCCTCCAGACTGAGTGACATTAACTGTGTTGCAGCCGACTACTGTGAATACAAATGCTCACATTATTTGAAATCCAAGACGGGGTTCTGACATTTTACAGCCCCGAGAAAAGGCCGGTCATTCAGAAAAGCTTTCCCAGGCTGGAGTGGGGGGTTTGGCTGACGGATCGCATCGTGACACATCATCTGAGGAGACAGGGCGATGATTTAGACCCCGTTCAGGGCACATGATGATGATCTATGGGTGGTGACGGATCAGCCAGAGGACAGACTGTCCGAGGATTAGCTCTTTTAGCATGAATGTTAAATTTAAAATTCTCAAACAGCACCGAGACTCTCTGTTGGCCTTTAAGCTGCTCCAAGAGTGACAATCACATTTTATCAATAAAATCACTCAGACTAAACAAGGTCACCCATCTCACTTTGAATTATTTACAGATACGAATCAGTTTCCTGTACCAGCAGCAGTTTTTAGTGGACAGAGGCAGTAGAGTGTCGACAGGATTTTAAAGATCAATACCAGGCTGGGTTCAAGCTGTGGCTACACGGTCAGCATCTTCCAGGATGCTTCCAGCGGGGTCGTTTTGAGAAGATACGAAGCCAGAAATTCATGCAAAACCTGCTTTACACTGATGCACTGCTAGAAAAAAGAATTTGGAGCTAAAACCATCCGATAAATTCATGCAATCATCCAGTTTGTGCAGACGGCAGCTTGTAAATCTAAAGACTGAATGAAGGAGTTATAAAGTCAAACCTTGAATGTCCCTGTAAAGATTTTACACTTGTCTTTCTGCTATCTGCTTACTGCTTCATTCTGCAGAAAATTAAAGTCCAACTTTCAGCATAAAGTAAAGATCAGATCAGAAACAGCAGCATCTGATTATCAAGTGCACATTTCATGAAACATCCTTTAAACATGAGTCAGACCTGAACATCTCTAACAAGTGGTTGGACTGAGCAGAGCTGCAACCAAACATCAAACATAAAAGCTGCACCAGGACACACGGAGCACATTCAGTCAGACTGCAGGTCTGTGCATGCATGCAGATCTGCAGAATTAAAGCTTGTCAGGCGTTAAAACAGTTGACGGATGCAGAAGCGTGCAGCATGCAGACACATGATGAGAGCAGAGCGGACCTGTCTGGGTCTTGGAGCAGATTCCGCTCAGAGTTGAGGTGTAGAATCTTCCTCCTGCGGGTTTGTCCGGAGATGAGGTGGAATCGGAGGAAAATTCAGCCGCTCTTAATCGATTTCAGCCACAGATTCCTGCAGAAACACTGAGTGAGGTGAAGCGTTGGAGGAGCGACACGCTGCGGCATCGAGTCCGACACGAGAACTGAGACAGACGCTGGTGCTGATCCTCAAACACACACACAGAGAAAGAGAGAGATCCGCCTCCTGCTGAAGAATCTGGAGGTGAAGTCAGGTTTAAGGTTGAACACATCAGCAGGAAATGAACGGGGCTGCAGCACCAAGGACAGCTCCACCAGTTAAACCAGTTAAACCAGTTGCCTGATGCTTTTCAAGTTTACTGGAAAAGGAAACCCCAATCTGGTGCTGATGTAAGTTAATGCAAGAGAAAGGAGGAACGTCAAGGGATGAAAGAGCACAAAAAACACAGCTTGGGGTTTGTCAAGAGCTGCTTAAAAGTTAATTAAACCTTAAGTCGCTTATATATACAGGGCTGTGTAAAGGTATTTGCCCCCTTCTCAAACTCTTTTTATTGCATATTTTTCCAATTGAATGTTTAAGATCATCAAACTAATTTAATTATCAAAGATAACCCAAGTAATCACAAAATGCACCTTTTAAATAATGATTTTATTTATTAAGGAAAATAAACTATCCATAGCTACCTGGCCCTGTGTGAAAAAGTCATTGCCCCCTAAACCTAATAACTGGTTGGGCCACCCTCAGCAGCAACAACTGGAATCAAGTGTTTTCTATAGCTGGTAATTAATCTTTCACATCTCTGTGGAGATGTCTTGGCCACTCTTCTGTGCAGAATTGTTTTACCTCAGCAACACTGGAGGGTTTTCCAGCATGAACGACCTTTTTAAGGTCATGTCACAGTATTTCAATCAGATTCAAGTCTGGACTTCGACTTGGCTGCTCCAAAACCTTCATTTTGATTTTTTAAGCCACTCAGAAGTCGACTTGCTGGTGTGGTCAGTAAAATAGAACTCAGCTTTCCAGAAAGATGGGATTAGCCACAGTTAATTCATGATTTAACAGGGGGGCGATTACTTTTCACACAGGGCCCGGTAGGTTTGGTATTTTGTGTTTACTTTGATTATCTTTGTCTGATATTTGCATTAGTTTGATGGTGTTACACGTTAAAATGGGGAAAATATGCAAAAAACAAACAAAAAAAGAATTTGAGAAGGCGGCAAATACTTTTTCACAGCTCTGTATATATGTGACTTACTTTTGTAAAGATAAATGTAAATATCAGACAAAGATAAACAAAGTAAACACAAAATGCAATTTGTAGTTAATGATTTAATGTTTTAAGGGAAATAGGCTATCCAAACCGACCTGGACCTGTGTGAAAAAGTAAGGCTGTTTATGCTGGAAAACCCTCCAGTGTTGCTGAATTAAAACAATTCTGCAAAGAAGAGTGGCCAAAATATCTCCACAGAGATGTGAAAGATTAATTACCAGCTATAGAAAAGGCTTGATTCCAGTTGTTGCTGCTGAGGGTGGCCCAACCAGTTATTAGGTTTAGGGTGCAATTACTTTTTCACACGTTCGGGTAGCTTTGAATAGTTTATTTTCCTTAATAAGTAAAATCATTATTTAAAAACTGAACTTTGTGTTTACTTTATGGTTATCTTTGTCTGATATTTAAATTTGTTTGATGGTCCTAAACATTAAAGTGGGGAAATATGCAAAAAATAAGAATCTGAGAAGGGGGGAAATACATTTCCACTGCACTGAATGTATTGTAGATATCACTGCAGTCTTGAGTTTCAATCCTGCATTTTGGTTCTTTCTTCTGGACAAAATCTGCTGGGTCAAAAATATGCACACAACAGCTTGAATGATCAGTTTTGATGAAGCAGAAGGCAGTGGAAATCTAATTTTCGTAGTGGCATGACCTCTTAACTTCTTATGAGTGATTACAATTGACTACAGCTGCTTACTCCTCAGAGCCAATTTAAATAGGAACCACATGATCCACTCATTAGACTTAGCCACAAACACTACAGTGGAACAGTGTGAGGAGTTGGGCAAAGACTGAAAAAACAAATCATTGACTTGAACATGTCAGAAAGTCCCTTGGAGTCATTTCAAAGCAGCTTCAGATCCTAGAATCATCTGTTTGTAAGTATAAAGTTCATGGTCCAGGTGTGTTGCTGCCACCATCGGGAAGAAAACACAAACTATCACCTGCTGCTGAGAGACACCTGGTCTGGATGGTCCAGAGTCAACCAGGAACCAGCAGAAAGCATTTAATTAAATATCAGCATTTCTGTGTGTCTATTGTGACCCAGCAAATTTTCAATAAATCTATGAAAGAACCAAAGTACATGATTTTATTTTGTGACAAAGATTCATGTGTTTAATTATTCCATTACAGAGATAAAGGAGTCTTTGGAAACTCAAGTCTGCCATAATATACATGGTCTTTACAAGTGGATGTTGGCTTCTATCCACAACTATCTGTGCTAGTAACTTTTAGAGTGACTGTATTTACCAACACAAGTAAGAACCTGTTGTTTTCTTCTCTGTGTTTAATGTTGAAATCCTGCAGCGTTTCATCTTGAAACCCAGTCTTCAGGGTGCACACATGGTCACGCACAACATGTTGAATATTCCAGCGAATCTATTTTTGAATAATAACCTTTAATAAAGTGCAGCTGAGTGACTCGGGCAGCGAGAGGCGGAGCTGAGAGACCAGAGCTGGAATCCTTTCACCTCAGTGCAGAGCATTTCTATCAGTTGGATCTAAAACAATGTGTGAGTCCCAATAAAATATCAATCTGAGGGGACAGAATACACTAATAAAACACTCTTCAAGACAACTAATATTTCATCACCATGTGGTTTGTTGCATATAAACTCTGTGGCACCATGCAAGAACCAGATCACCCACCTGACCATTAGAAGTGAGTCCAGTGGACTGTTGTAGACCTGAGGCATCATAGTACAGCCATGGAACTGTTAGATCAGTATTAGTTCATTTAAAGGATAACAGGTGTCACCAGCAGTTCAAAGCAGAATGATTCTTGTCAATGTCCATGCATGAAGCAGACCAGTTTGTCTGTGAGTACGTCCCTGTTGAATACAGGGGTTTCTATGAAGGGCTGCAATCCTCAAACACAAGTCCAAGATGTCTCAGAAGGGTGACTGGTCGGTCCGGCAACACGCCAAGTAGAGATTAGGAAAGAGTCTCAGAGGGTTCCGAATCAGAACTGGACCAAACCTCATCTGATAGTGAGGAAGATGAAGGTTGAATGCTCACATGATGCATTGAACTGGTATCTGTGTGCAGTTCAAACAAGAGTTTATGCATAAAAAGTCTAATTCTACTTCTGAAGTATGTGTTTGGAAAATGTCTTGTTGGTTATCTGGTTCATGCACAGAGATAATTTCCATGTTTGGAAGATCGTTATAGATTTGCTACGAGGATCCCAGACTGGGACAGAGTTTATTTTTCGTAAATGTTGCATAATGTTCACCCCATAGAAAGATTTCCCAAGTGTTGTTGACTTTTTTCAAAATAAAATCAAATTTTAGAAAAACCAAAACTCATCTTGTATTTTCTCAAAATGAACACTTGGTGAGTTGTCTGCTTCTGGCATGGTGCCACAGAGCTCATACTGAAGCTACATTTAATGTGTGCATGTATGAGAATCTAACACGTGACCGACGTGTGGAAAGTGTTTCCTCTGACTAAGAGCTGCAGCGCTGCATGAAGACTGGCTCAGCAACACGTTTAGTGGGAACTGGAAAAGAAAAAACAACATAAATCCCACAAAAAAAAGAGAGCAGCATCTGTTAGGTCTTTTTCAGACTTTATTTATACACAGTTTCCGTCATACCACAATGAACAGAGGAACAAGAAGAATCAGGTTAACAAAAGCAGGGCCAGTGAAAGAAACGCATACAAACATCCCTGTGGCTCTGTCTGAAGCCGGTAGTGGTTCTGTACCCAGCGCTTGATTATCTCCGTCATCAGTTTAAAGGTTCTTTTTGTTTGTTTTCTCTCCTCCGATACTGGTTCTCAATGTGAGACATGTAAACATTCAGTTTGAAGATTTTGGTCCAGATGTGTGCGACAGCTGCAACATGTAGAGTAAGTGATCCAGAGCTGTGGTAGATGGTCGTTTTAAATTTGGCAGTTGTTGTTTTGAAACCTCACTGTTCTAGCTTTGCATGCCTCAGCTGTTAAAAAATAAATACTGCTCGACACACCTGACTGGGAACAAAAAAGACTCTGTTTGGCACCAGTGAACAAAAAGCCATCAGAAGCAATTTACACATGTTTGTCAGTTTATAATTCAGCTTTTTAGCCAAACAGGCCGGGCTACATGACAGCGGGTGGGAAGGAACATGAGCAAGGAAAGCGCACGATGCTGGTCGGACGAGGAGGGAAGGTCGTCTCACTCTACTCCATGCTCCACACCGGGGTCTCATGTATCATGCAGGGGTCTTTCTCATGCTTGCCTCACGCATGCACACGATATATAAAGAAAGGACGTGTTTGGCCCCCGAGGGCTCTGAAATCCTCGTACCGTTAACTTGGTTTTTGTTACAGAAGCCCTGAGATGACCAAGGCAAGAGGGCGTCCAACCGTTCCACGCACAGTGACGTGCTGCATATTCTCTATATGACACTGAGTAGTAGAAAACAATGGATAAATAGTGGAAATACATATAACAAGGTTTGCTGATACCAAAGCTACCAAAGATTCAGCCAAACGTTATAGATCTCTTCTTAGGGCTAATCTAAACATAGAAATGTCCAAACCGTCTACGGTAGTAAAAGCACATTCAGTTCATAGTATAAAATCTGCAGGTAACTTCTCTTTTCCAAACATATTTACAAAGAAAAAGGTGACAACAGAGGGTTCGACATCTCTCCAGACAAACATAAAACAGAACCTTTTTCCGATTAGAAACTTCTCTTCAGAGTAAACGTACGACAATTATATATTAACATAGTTTATATCGTAATACTAATCTTTACAGTGATACCAGACGTGTACTGCATCCTAGAGTCTACTGCTCGTACAGAGTCAGAAAGTAAGCATGCAACAGAGATCTGTTTTGTGCATATGGAAATAGCATCTTTAGACTTTAAAACACCGTCTCGTTCTTTCACAGTTTTCTGACCCTATGCCCTGCATTCGCCCCCGACAGGCGTCATCTGCTGCGTTTACAGCTCCTCTATGCTGATCTACTGAAGTCACACGTCCTACAAAACAACACATACAAACGGTCCCTGTTCAGGGGCTTCTAGTGCGTCGACACCAGGAAAGACCAGAGGAGGGAGAAAACACAAGGACTTTAAGAACTGCGATAGAAATGTAGTTTTCCACTGGTACTTTGGCACTCATGTATCAGTTTACTAACTCTGCTTTTTTAGTGTAGAAATATAATGTAGACATGTAGCAGTTCAGAAGTAGATGAAGCAGAAAAACACGCTCCGCTCTTGTCGTGCATTGCAGCTTGTAGTCAGACGGGGGAACGTGATGAGAACAGACCGTATCTTTAATACCTAAAGAGATAGTCACTGAGACACATTCATTCACAAGATAAAGGCTGCAGGTTTGGAGGGACACAGACAGAGACTCAGAGCAAAGAAAAGATCATGAGATGTTTGGGAAAATGAGATATCAGTGCCATGTCTCGCCCACAAACATCAGCTCCTCCCTCCTCAGTCATTTCTGTACACAGGTATTGATAACTAGTAGACAGAACACTGTAGAGGATGACACGAGTCTGTTGACAGCGGGGTGTTCGGTGGAGATCGGAGGGGAACCTCAGCGACAGTCATGCTCTTTCCCAGCTCTCTCCTCATACCACGCTGTGCAGCGATGGATGGAGGAACTGAGGGTTGATGTAGGAGAAGCCAGCGAACTCGCTCTGGTCGATGTTGGCGATGACCAGCTGGTCCGGAGGGGTCAGGACGGGCTGCGTACGCGTGAAGAACTTGTCGAAGTTTTCTGCTCCTTTGCCGCACTGAAAGAGACGAAAAGGATGAAGAAGTGATGCCATTTTGATCTGCGGAAAGTCTTTTATTAGAAAGCTTCTCACACAGTCCCAGAGGGAAGGTGGTAAAAAACATGGTGTTTATCCAGGCAGAAGTTGTAATTAGATTAAGCCTAAGCACCCTCAGTGGAGGTCATTAGCATCAGTGTGCAGCTCTGCTAGGGGCCGTCATGTGTCACAAGCAGCTGAATACATACATTTATATATGTATATAAAGTGTACATGGATCTATCTGTGTGTTCTGCACTGCATCAGCACAGTCACTACAATTACAAGAGGCAGAGTGAGTAATGCACAACAAAAACAACTCTGAGGTTTGCAGAGGATTTCAGTGCCTGCTGTTTACAACACATTTCCTCAGGAGACATTTTCAGCCTCTCTGTAATATTACAAGCCTCAGATGGATCCTTTGTTTGCCGGTTCTTTCAGACCAATTAATGACGCAGTGTATGAGCTCACGACTGTGATACAACTACAAAAAGGCCCTGAATGGATGCATCCGCTGCTGTCCTCCCCTCTCTTGCATACATCCGATGTATAACCCTGCATTTACTGCTGCTCTTGTGTGGATGTAAAGGGAACTCTGCTCTCAAAAGGCTATTTTTAAACCCTCGGTGACAGTGGTGGTGTTGCTGCAGGCGCTGTGGGCAGTGAGGGGGAGGAGGGGTCGTTTGCGGTGGCGAGTGGAGGTTTAGGCGGCAGGTGGCTGCAGCTGTGGTTCAGCTTGAAGCTCTGCTGTGTGCATATAAACAGTTACACTGGCTGAAGATGAATGAGAACATCCAACATGCTGCCATTCACACATAAAGACTCTCTGAGGAAGTACTGAATTCTTCAGAAGTGATGCATACAAGAACGACAGGCTGCACGCTGGGACAGTAATATGGGAAATAAAACACACAGCTGGATGCTTTATGGCCATTTTCTGATACTTTATGAGACCATTAGTTCCTGCCTTCATCTCCTTCTGCGCGTGGAAATATCCACCTGAATGAATATTTATGCACATAATATAACTATAGTAAATATCAACGAGAGCACCACAGAATGCATTTTTGTTCTTGGCTCAGGAAGAGAGCCAAACATGTCAACAGTCTCTTGAACAAATGCTGATATTATAATGTTGTTTACTAGGAACAACATGAATGTATTCATGTCTTAAAAACAGCCAATAAAACAAGATAATGCACAAAAAGACACCATAGTCTAATGTTGTGGACAGTTTCGGGCATACATAACAAGGTATACACTCGCTGTATTGATTGAAATGTTGAAGTTACTGCATAAGATCATGATGAATGTGAATATAAAGACACAGGATGTCTGAATTGGGTCTCTCACCACTTTGGGTTTGAACGGCGGCTGGATCTCTCTGTTGGCCAGTCGCTCCCAGTCGATGCGTCTGAAGAAGGCCTGCTCTCTGATGTCTCGTTCGCCTTCTGGGCCGCAGCCGAGACGCTTTGACGGGTGTTTGGTCATCAGCTGGTGACAAACAGGAGAAGAAGAAGGAGATGTGACGGAGGCGGTTTGGTGCTGGAAGGGGAAAGAAAGGGGGAAGGGGGAAAACATCAAAACAAAAAGCATTTCCTGTGGAAGCAAAGCAGACCCAAACCATCACACTACCACCATGTTTCACTGTTAGTATGATGTTCTTCTGGTTGAAGGCACCATTAGCTTTACACCAGATGTAACAGACCCATGTCTTCCAAAAAGTTGGTTGGTGGTTGGATGGGAAGGTTCACCACTGTTCTATGCTCCTCCATTTGTGGATAACGTCTCTCACTGTGGTTCTCTGGAGTCCCAGAGCCTCAGCATTGGCTTCGTAACCCTCCAGACTGATGGATGTCAATGACTTTTGAATCTCTTTACAACGTGGCATCATGTGCTGCTTTTGGAGACCCTTTAGCTATTTCACAATACCAGACAGGTTCTACTTAGTGATGTTTAGATCCAACAAGCCTGACAGTAATCCTATGTAGGTGTGGATGGTGAAACTGAACCTAACTGAGAAATGAATTTGGTCATTTGGTAGATTGGCAGCTAAGGGGGCAATTACTTTTTCACATAGAGCAAGCTGGGCTGGACAACATCTTATCTTCAATAAAATCAAATCATGATTTAAAGACTGCATTTTAAGTTTTCTTGGGTTATCTGTTTGATGATCTGAAACAGTTAAGTGTGACAAATATGCAAAAATAGAAGATATCTGTAGGGGGGCAAATACTTTTTCACAGCTGTGTTTAACAGTCATGTGTTATTTTGTCAGCAGCATTATGCAAAGCCAGACTGACACTCAACCAGCTCAAAACCTTTCTGTGGCTCCATTTTGAATTCAGCAGCCACTTTTAATTTCAGCCATGAATCATTCTTTGCAAATGAAATGTGAAGCAAACAATAACAGGGGTCAGGATAATCTCTGTTGTCAGCTGCTCTCCGATGATGAATGATACTTTGGGTGGCGGCACGCAGCTACGGGATGTAATATCAAACTAGATGAAGGTGCTCTGGTTTATTAAAAGACTCGATCAGGCTGGGTCTGAATTTTAATAGAATCTGCTCTGGTTTGCAAATTGAGTCTGAAAACTCACTCGTCTGTTGGTAAACAACCATAATCATGACAAGCGTGATGCTGCTGTTCCAACTGAACGGGTTCCCAGGTGTGACAGGAGAACAGGTGGTTGCTAAATTAAAAAAAAAAAAAGCATCTTTGAAAGCCGTGGAAATTTGTGACTCAACTGTGCCGAAGGCAAAATGCAAAATAATTTCCTGCTGGAGAGATGAGAAAGCAGAAAGCCATCTTCTGTGTTTTACAATAAAAGAATAAACAGACACTAAGAAAACCTGCTGCGTGGTTAACGAGCTGCTGCTGGAAGCCCTTCCACACATGCAGACATTTGGTAACAACCTCTTGGCTTGTTGTGCTTCATTTTCAGTCACTCTTTGGTTCAGTTCAGGCACCAAAACAAAAGATCAAGCGTTAAAATAATAACATTCACAACATTAACCACAGAGCAGAGGCCAAACTTCCTCCTTTTGCGACAACCTGCTTCATTTTCTCTCACCTCCGACAATAGGAATATATGATTTGTTACCAAAAACAAGCAATGTCAACAAAGAACATTTGGCTTCGGTCTCATTGCGTCTGTTTCAGACTATTACTTTCAATCGCATGAACCTGCACATTAAAGAATTACACTCAAAAGTACCTGGTGGGTAAAAAAGGAGCTTTGATCATTTACTTTTTACTGTTTCTCTGCAACTTCATCAAAATGCAACACAACTGGAAAACATTTGTTGTTTTCACATCCATATACATTTAAAGACAAACTGGAAACTGCAGATCTTTTTGTCTTCTTGTTTGTTTTGGCAGAATATTGTAACCCAGCAACATGAAAAGATGCTTGTATAACACAGTTTTGGAATGAAAATCAACAGTTTTAGAATATGAAAGTCTAACAGTCACCTCTTTGAAACAAGAAGCTTCCTGTCTTCCAGCTTCAAATATTACAACAGACAAAATCATGATACTGTAGCTGACATGTTTTCAGAACTGCTCTCTGTTTTATCACCAGGCAACAACAGCAGCAGAAAATAACAGTTTTTCAATGACCAGACTGCATCTGCTATGAAAAACAGGTTAAGTGAAACAGATGTAGTATTGATGTGCTTGATTTCTGCTGCTTCAGATTTAGTTTAGTTTTTTATTAGATGGAAGTAAAAATGTCACAGAGTACAGACTTATTGTAACACACAGTCAAGGTTGTAGCTGCTGCTGACTGAATCTGGGGATGTTCTTTGCAGGATTTTAAAGAAAAGTGATATGATTTATTATGTTAGCATGATATAAATAAAAGCATTATTACTGCCTGCACCCTGAACCCATTACTCACTCCCTTGCAGATGGACACGGCCTCCTTAGACATGGACTTGGGGTAGGACACGTTGTGCTCCATGATGGACTGGAATAGCTCGTCCTCGTCTTCTCCATCGAAAGGCGGCTGAAGACGACAAACAGAGTTCAGGTGAGAGGTGTGAGAGCCTGAGGCGGGCTGCAGGTGTGTTACAGGTTTGTTACAGGAGTGTTACAGTGTGTTAGGTGTGTTATGGGTGTGTTACTGTGTGTTATAGTGTGTTACAGGTGTGTTACGATTTGTTACAGTATGTCACAGGTGTGTTATAGTGTGTTACAAGTGTGTTACAGGTGCTAAATGTGTGTTACAGTTGTGTTACGGATGTGTTACATGTGTTACAAGTGTGTTACAGTGTGTCACAGGTGTGTTACAGGGGTGTTATGTCTGTTACAGTGTGTTACAGGTGTGTTACAGTGTGTAACAGTGTGTAAAAGATGTGTTATGTTGTGTTACAGGTGTGTTACGGTGCGTTAAGTGTCTCACACATGTGTCACAGTGTCACAGTGTGTTGCATTGTGTTACAGTCTGTTACAGGTTTGTTGTGGTGTATTACAGGTGTCATGGTGTGTTACAGTGTGTTACAAGTATGCCATAGGTGTGTTATGTTGTGTTACAGTATGCTACGGTGTTTTACAGGTGTTTTAGGTGTGTCACAGGTGTGTCACAGTGTGTTGCATTGTGTTACAGGTTTGTTATTGTGTGTTACAGATGTGTCGCGGTGTGTAACGGTGTGTTACAAGTATGTTACAGGTGTGTTATGTTGTGTTACAGTATGCTGTGGTGTGTTACAGGTGTGTTACGTGTGCCACAGGTGTGTCACAGTGTGTTGCATTGTATTAAAGTGTGTTACAGGTTTGTTATGGTGTGTTACAGGTGTATCACAGTGTGTTACAGTGTGTTACAAGTATGTTACAGGTGTGTTATGTTGTGTTAGAGTATGCTACGGTGTGTTACAGTGTGTTGCATTTACACATGAACTGTGTTTTCAGTCGGGGTCTGTAGGCTCTGTGCTACTGAACATGAGATCCTCAACAGTTATTTGGGCGACTGCTTTAGCGGCGAATCATCTAAGACAAACATCTTCTGCCAAACTGTTGCTTGGAAACTGGAAACCTGAACAAAACCTGCTTTTCTTTTCATAGTCTCAATAACGCACCAGCTAGTCAAGATAAGCTGTTGGTGTTTCAGGGTGCACAGAGTTAATAATAACTGTAACTGTAGTCATACATGAGCTGTTGAGATCTTCTCTTTTCTAGATATTGTAGATTACCTTTATTTGCACTATTTTTCAGGTATAATAATCATTGAATTGCTTTGTATATAAAGCCCTACTCACTTTATGACACTTTACAGTGAATCTCAAGTTAAAGGTTATTTCCATCATTCAATTATCACTCAATTATTTCTTATTTCTCTTTTCCTTCAACAAATGGCTCCTTTCTGTCATTAATAAAGCTGCAACCAGTGATTATTTTAGATTATTACAAGGAATTCTTTAACTGTTTAATCAAAAATAGTGAAAACTGTCTGACAGAGTTTGCTAGCATCAAAGTAATTCAGTTTACAGAGAAGAAAAACAGAGAGAAGTTGCTTGACCTGCTTGATAACACGATGATTTGATTATTAAAATTGCAGGTCTAACTGTTACAGCACAACTTAACCAGTAAATGTGAATCCAGTAAACAGGTGGTTGTAAACAGCATGTTACCTGTCCTGCCAGCATCTCATACAGCAGAACTCCATAAGCCCACCAGTCCACTGACTTTGCATAAGGCTGGTACGCTATAATCTAAAAAGACACAAGAAGAGAGAAAAGTTATTAACAAAACACACATCGAGGAGATTAATCCTTCAATACAATGTAGCACAAATACACAGAAAACATCAGCATAAACTCAAGGATCATCTGCACTGAATCATGGGAGAGGACAGAAATAAACATCTGGGTTATTAAAAAAACAAAAGCAGATGAAGAATAAAGATTTAAAAGTCTGATTTAAGCAGCTGGAACTCGATGTGAAGAAGACACTGAAGAATCTGTTCCTTCGATGTGAATGTCAGGAGCTAAAGGTCATTAGGTTTGAAGAGTTTTTCCAGAAAAGAAAGAACTCAATAAACTTTTCATCATCTTTTCATAACAGAATCAAAATCACAATTCTTTTATTGTCATTGTCCAAAAAAGCACAATGAGATTTGAATTTGAATACAGTGTGTTACAGGTGTGTTACAGTGCGTTACGGTGTGTTATGGTGTGTCACAGGTGTGTCACAGTGTGTTACGTGTGCTACAGTGTGTTACATGTGTTACAGGTGTGATATAGTGTGTTACAGGCGTGTGATGGTGTGTGATGTGTCTGACAGGTGTGTTACAGTGTGTTACAAGTGTGTTACAGTGTGTCACAAGTGTGTTACAGGTGTGACAGTGTGTTACATGTGTTACAGGTGTGATATAGTGTATTACAGGTGTGTGATGGTGTGTGATGTGTCTGACAGGTGTGTTACAGTGTGTTACGTGTGTTACAGATGTGATATAGTGTGTTACGAGTGTGTTACAGGTGTGTTATGTTGAATTACAGTATGCTATGGTGTGTATAGGTGTTATAGGTGTGTTACGTGTGTGTCATAGTATGTGTCACAGTGTGTGTCACAGTGTGTGTCACAGTGTGTGTCACACTGTGTTACGGTGTATTTTGTTGAGCTACAGTATGCTACGGTGTGTTATAGGCAGTGGTGGGTAGTGACACATTACATTCACTCCGTTGCATGTATTAAGTATATTTTTTGATAAATTGTACTTTTAAGAGTAGTTATTATGCAGAATACTTTCACTCTTATTGAGTAAATTTGTGAGAAAATATATGCACTTTTACTGCGTTACTTTGGACTACATGCTTGTCGTTACGTTCATTTATCGATAAATAAATTCAGACAAGCTCAGATGCAGTTCTACAGCTCTGCAGCTTTCAGCATACAGAGACATCATGAACCAATCACAGCACAGCACCGCAGGTGGACGAAGGTGTGGCCCCGCCCCTCCACAGCCCCCATTTACTTCACTGTAGTTCAAGAACATGGCAGAAGATGAAATGCCGGCATCTCCAACAGAAAATGTGCAGCACATCCCTGGCCCCAAAGTCACACCCTGTCTGCCTTTCAAACAGTCACAGAATGCGCTGCCTACTTTGTCAGGCCAACACGATGGAAACCCAGGCTTTGAAGAATTTCACATGAAGTCTGAGGAAACATGTGATAGTAAGCAGGCTGAAATTGTTCATGTTCATGCAACCTACAGGGGATACATATACCATATGAAACCAGAGAACCTAAGGAATAAACACAAACCAAGCATATCACGCTAGCTTACCAGCAAGGGCATGAAATAACGCTCCAAAGCTGGACTAAATTTTAGAAAAAAGTTCCTCCGACTGTTAGAAAACAGTGACTGTATTTTGATGTTCGTGAGGATATTTCAGAACAAGTGGATTCAAGCACACAGATTTTAAAGCATACAGGTTGAGAAGGTTCAGCTATCTGAATATGAGGCTTGTCTTTATTATGATGATTCTATTTTTTATACAGACTATGAAATGATATATAATTGATATGGATTGACATGAACATATGAACATATGAACACAAATGGACAGACTTGATGTTCAAAGGTTCAGTCAGTGATAACTCTGTTAGGAGATGAAACACTGTTGTTACTTTGCTGCTAGTTTAAAAAGTTGGTGTTTTGAAAACAAGCCAAAAACTGGAGAACAGTTCTTATGTTAAGCTACTGAATAATTTCTTGTAGGAAAATTTAGTAGAAGGTCATTTTTTAAGGAATGTATCCCAGCCTCTCCTTCAGGGAGTGATGGTTTGTTTTTGAAGTAATAAATTGCATCTGAAGTTACTCACTACTGGAGTAGTTTTTTTACAAAGTGCTTTTTTTTACTCTGACTCAAGTATTTATTTTTATGAGCATTTTTACTTCTACTTAAGTCTTTATAATTTAAAGCAACAGTACCTGTACTTGAGTACCGTTGTTGTTTACTCTACCCACCACTGGTTACAGGTGTGTTACAGGTGTGTTACAGTATGTTACAGTGTGTTCTCGACCAAACTCGATAAACTTTCATCATCTTTTTATGTACATTTGCATCAAGATGAAGCTTCTCATTCAGAATATTGTTTAATTGCACTACTAATTATTTAAATGCAGAACAGTCTCATTCGTCTTCCACCTGCCTTCCGTCTGTCGGTATGTTTTCAGTGTGACTGCAGGTAAAGATGAAGGGACAGAGCTCCAGTAAAGACATCAGAGAGTAGCGACGAGCAGCGTTTTTCTCTCATCTGAACTCCAAACCAAATCAACCACCATTAAACACACTCAGCTATTTTCAGCTCCCATAACAAAGGCGCCTTCTCCTACCATCCAATTTGCCATCCTACACCTCCTCCCACTCACACACACACACACACACACACACACACACACACACACACACACACACACACAATAATAATCATGCAGACGCACAAGCAAAGAGCTAAATCACAGCTGCAGACACACAAATGCAGTAAATTATACAAGTTAGAATTTGCTCAGCTCAACCCACAGACACAGAGATGTTTGCATCCAGTTTTCTTCTTCCGGATGAAGCTAAAATGCAAATCAAAGCAGCACAAAGTCCTTATGAAGTCATCAGAATTGTGCTGCCTGATTTATTTTCGCCTTTCGGGACAGAAAGACAAGGAAGATGAGAGAAAAGGACGGTTGGCGTGAAGCTTCCTGTGAGGAACCATGAGCGAGGGCTTCCCTCACCTCCCACCTGAGACACCGACTCCCCATGAGTCAGAGCAGACAGACGGACACATTCATTTCTGTACACACAGATTCACCAAAAGACCAGCAAACACCCCGTTACTATGCACAAATCATCCTTTACTCTCTGCAACCAAGACATGTCCCTCATAAACACTCACAAATCATGTTTTGGAGTTTCTCTTACAGCACAAATCCTACAAGGTAAATATGAATAAGGTTTGTTGGTGGCATTTGGTTAAAAGAGGAAACTGTCTGAATTCTCTGTGAAGAGAAGAAAGATCCAGCGAAAGGTTTGGTTTAAAGACGAAGGGCATCCACGTCAGCAGAACGCAGCTGGAAGACGAATGAAGAGAAAACCATCTGAAGCGTCTCATGACGATGTTTTTCTGTTATGAGCCTCCTGATCAGCTCAGCTAAGGCCTTGGAAGGACGACGTGCCACCAGAAAACACAAGGAGAGAAATGTATCCAGCTCAGTTTGTGCACAGAATGGGGCCACCGCCTGCAGCACCAGGCTCATGACATTCACTGTTTCCTGTCCGTCACCTCAAGGTGTCTCTGGGATGTTCAGCTACTTCATAAGCATCAAACCAAAAACGTGACCTCAGTGTTTCTCTGCTCGGTTATTTACACATTTTAAAAACGCCTTCGTAAAAGTTCAAGTTGTCGTTTCACATAACTAAATATTATCCCAGAGGTGTTATGTTCAGTTTATTTATGTTGTGTTATGCCGGGTTTTATTTTCACCGATGAAGCGTCAAAAGATGCTTTGTCACCCATTTTTTCATGCATAAACACTTGTTACTTCCTGTTATACAAAAATAATGGTGGAAGATGGAACACTTCAGGTTTTATTAGTTTGTTCACACAGCAGGTCCTTGATCTGAGACAGACACAGACAACGGACGGTCTCATGTTTTACAAAGAAAAATCCACTGCTGCCAGAAAAAAATGTGTAAAAAAAACCTTAAAATAATGGTGAATATCTGTGAAGTCATGGTATTAGTCTGCTGATTTAAACACAGTCACACACTGTAAAAGAGTGAAGCACCATGTTTTGAAATACAGACATTAGGGGACATTATTTACAGTTTTGATCTCTTTTTTCTTTTTAGTTGTTTTAAATATGTAAATATATATATATTTCATATATATATATATATATATATATATATATATATATATATATATATATATATATATATATATATATATATAAAACTTTTTTTCGTGTGATTTTCCTACATATTATCAGTAATTTAATCAAACTGGAAAAAAAAATACAAAGTTTTGATGCGATTATTTACTGTTTTTCCTGTTTTAATGTGGTTAACATGTGAATTAAGGGTTTTTTTTCGTGTGATTTTACTACATATTATCAGTAATTTAACCAAACCGGGAAAGTCTGTGAAATATCAGTGAAAATGTTTCTTTTTTCTATCCTTAATAAACACACTTTTATCTTTTAAATAACAACAAATATATGTAAAGAATTATTTTTTTTACTGTTTAAAATACAGTAAAACTGTGTCATTTTACTCTTTAACACTATACAATAAACAATAAAATATCTTATATAAAAGCTTTGATGAGATTATTTACAGGTGTTCCTGTTTGAATATAGTTTCGATTTAAATTAAAACCCTTTTTTCTGTGATTTCACTCGATAATATCTGTAATTTAACGAAACACGGAAAATATGCAAAATAGCAGATAAAAAATATATAACATTTTTAAAATCCCTAATATACATTTGTTTTCTTCTAAACAACAACAACAACAACAAAGAACTGCTGCTTTAAATACTGTAAAACTGACATTTCACAGTCACTCATTGTAAAAGAAGGAGAATTAATGTTTTAAAATTACACATCTTTTATGTGGACATTCTTCTTCTTCTTCTTCTTCTTCTTCTTCTTCTTTTCATTATTATTATTATTATTATTAATAGTAATAATTAATAATTAATAATAATTAACAACAACAACAACAACAACAATAATAATAATAATACTAATAATAATTTTACCAAATAGGTAAAAAATGGAAAACAGCAGTTATCCTTAATAAACATACTCTTTCTTTCAAATTACAACAAACATTTGTAAATAAATATTTTTACTGATTTAAATACAATAAAACTTTAATTTTACTCTGAAACACTAAACAATAAACAATAAAATATCTTATATAAAAGCTTTGCTGTGGTTATTTACAGCTGTTCCTATTTGAATATGGTTTAGATTTAAATTAAAATATTTTTCTCTCTTTTTTTCTAGATAATATCTGTAATTTAACCAAACAGGGAAAATGTAACAACATTTTTTAATTCCTAATATACAAACATTTTATTTTAAACAACAACAAAAAAACTGTAAATAAATACTTTTGCTGGTTTTAATACTGTAACTATAAATACTGTGTCATTTCACAGTCACACACTGTAAACAAATGACGACTACCATTTTAAAAATACATCGTTTTTATGTGGACATTATTTACTATTTCAAATGTCAGTTAATACTTTTCCCCTTTTACTTAAACTGGTTATTATTTGTAAATTAATCAAACATGGTAAATCTGTAAAACAGCAGTTATTGTTAATAAATATAGTCTTTCTTGAAATTACAACAAATATGGGTAAATAAATGTTTTCTGCTGATTTAAATCCAATTAAACAGCAGAATTTTACTGTCAGACACTGTAAAAAGAACAGAAAGTCTTTTTAAAAATACAATGTTTTGATGAGATTTTTTTCTTTTTTAAAGTGAACATGTAAATTAATACTTAAAAAAAAAAGATTTCACTAGTTATTATGTGTTATTTAATACCATTATGAAAGCCTGTAAAATAACAGTACATTGTTTTAAAAAATTACAGTTAAAAACATATTTTTATTACCCCTGAATGCACCCACTACTTCCAGATGCAGAGGCATCACTTGACAGGCCTAGTTACGGTTGCTAAGCTACAATTGGACGGTCTCTTCTCAGGGGAGGGATTTAGTTAAAGGTCAAATTTAACATGGTTCAAATTCATAATATGTGGAAGCAGACAGTTCTGGAAATGCAGAAGTCCAGAAGTTAAATGAAATCCAACGTCTGTTTTGGCTTACCTCGGGTGCGATGTAGTCTGGGGTGCCGCAGAAGGTGCGTGTGGTCATCCCTTCATACATGTTCTCCTTGCACATGCCAAAGTCGGCGATCTTGATGTGGCCCTCTGAGTCCAGCATCACGTTGTCCAGCTTCAGGTCCCTGCAGCAGAGACGGCTGGGTCAGCGTTTGAGACAGATGCTGGCAGACCTCTGAGTGATTTATCTGTTCGCTGCACACGTCGTAGCAAACAGTATTTTTCTGGTTTGAAATAGTTTTTTTTTCCAGCAGCCGTCTTCCTCTTACAATTCAGCTCACGTTTCTGCTTGTGTTTTCTGTCTGGACTGTTCATTTTCTTCCCCTCAATCACAAACTACAGTCAGGAAGGCAAACCACGAGGAGCAGGCTGACCTCAGTGTCTACTCCTGCTTTTAAAATCTCCGTCTTTAGCTGTAGTTCTGCAGTTCAATCACAGTGTCTTCTTTCACTCATTCTTCCCTCTGCACTTTTTTAGTTGCATCTAATGCATGCAAAGTGTTGTGCAGCATCACACTGGTCACTCACCTGTAGATGATTCCCTTTCGGTGCAGGAAAAACAAACCGACGGCGATCTCTGCTGCATAAAACCTGCAAAATTAAAAACAAAAAAAATACTGAATACAGAAAAAACAGAATTCATGTCCTACAAGAATAAATAATAAATGATCTTGAGGTGGCCTGCTGGTCTAACAGTGAATCTATCTGAATTCTTCTACATGAAACATAAAGTTGATCAGAGTCAGTAAGTGGTATTTGGACATCTGATCCTGTGTTTCAGTGAAAAGTAAACAGTTTTTAATTCTAAACACAGTTCTATGGCATTTTTACTAACTTCAGACGTCTGTAAGTCATTTAATCTGCTGCAGGAAGCAGCCTAAAATGAATCGGAGTACGTCCTTACACTGCCTGAGGCTCCTTGAACTTGCCCATCCTCTGGATATGATACATGAGGTCTCCTCCGTTAATGTACTCCATCACAAAGTACAGGCGATCCTGAGGAGAGAGGGAACGAAAGGTTATCATCCAGAGAGCGATGCGGAGGACAAAACACATTAATGTTGGCATCATACATCTATAGCCAAAAATGGTCTTTTCTTGCCTGCTCAGGTTAAACCTCTACATTTTCAGTCAGGAAGCTCTGCTCAATAAATGCACTTTACTTTACTCTGTCTACGCACAGCGCCCACGTCACACCGGAGACTTCCTGTTCACGGGGGGCTCAGCTCAGTTTCAATTTTCTCTGCAGGGCGCCGGCGAAAGAGTGAAGGCAAATACAGCCGTAATGACAGAGGCTGGAGTGGAATAACAAGGATTTAAAAAAGGCGACCGATGGAAGAGTGAAACAGGAGGACAATGGCGCCCTTTAAATACAGAGACTTCTATGCAGAGCAGGAAGTTACATTTAAAAGGCCAGCGGTGGCTCGAGCTGTTACACAGAAAACATGACTAGAAACCTCACCATTCCTCCAGGTACTGGTATCACCTGTCGTACATGTTCGATTCCATTTTAAAAATATTTTTGTACAAATAAATAATTAAAGAAATCCATCTTTTGTTTTTGTGTCATGCTACAAAGAGGTGCAGGATTTTATATTGCAGTGAAAAATGTGACAAGAATTTGACAGGAGCAAAAGAACAACAAACTCCTGGAGTTTCGAGGATTAAGAGCCTGAGTTTTTCTAGATTTTTAAAAATTGTCTGCTCTGTTTTAAGTTTTTTTTAAAACCCCAAGTCAAAATAAAATTTCACACATCACAGCAACACTTCCTTTTTCATTTAGAAGCTTTTTGGCTGAACTGGGTTGAACTGCAGGCTGTGTTTTTACCAAGCAGCTAGGAGACAGGTATGGGAACAAATTCAACCTGAGAGCAGTGAAATATCTGCACCACTCCTCCAGGTCCTGGTAACACCAGTGGGTACCTGGAAAAATGCAGCACATGTTTTTTTTTGTAAAAATAAGTGTTTAAAGAAATCCAATGTTTGTTTTCGTGTCACACTACAGAGAAGAAGCGTTAGAGTTCTTTCTATTTCCAGGTATGGTTGTTCAGGATTTTATATTGCAGTGAAAAATGAACCACAGTGAGGAAAAATGAGACTGGAGCAAAAAAACACCATGAAACTGTTGCAAGAGTGGTTTTTCTACAGTTTCTGCTCAGTTTTGTTTCTGTCATCTATATCTATAAATCCTTCTATCTGTTATTTTTGCAGAGCAGGAGGTTTACATTAAAGCAGCTTTTACACACCACAGTCTGGAAGCAGGAGTGGAGCTGCGTGAGGAACGGCGGCTTGTCTCTCTGGGCCAACACTCTCTTCTCCACCATCGTGCATTCGACGTCATCGTCCTGGATCACCACGTCTTTCTTCAGGATCTTGATGGCGTACAGCTCCTCCGTGGACTTCATCTCCGCCAGCATCACCTGTGGCATGTGGGAGCGAGGTCAGAGGGTCGCAGCGAGGATTTAAAACCAAACGGAAGCCTTCCGTGATCTCACCTTGCCGAAGCTGCCCTTCCCCAGCAGGGCCAGGAAGTTGAAGTCGCTGAGTCGGACCCGGTCCATGTTACCTGAAGGCAGGCTGAAGCGCCGGTGGTCTGACGGTGTGATCACCTTCTTACCGTGGCCCAGCTTGGCTTTCTGCGGTGCACAAAACACACATATGAAGCAGAAGGACATGCCTGAAGGATGCCGCCTATGGAACATGAAGAAGACATGCAGGGTTTAATCAGTGATTCAACAGAAGCAGGATTTAATCTGCTTCATTTCTCATCGATGGAAAACAAACACGGGGATGCAGGAAGTGTTCATGCCAGCAATTAACCACTGCTGGGTTTCTGTATTGGTAACAACTGATAACGCACAAAAACATCTCAAAATGGGATAAAAATATCTGTCTGGGGGACTGAAAATGCAAAAACCTGACAATGTCTGATCAATTAAAGCTAATTTAACCATTTTCAATCCCTTAAAAGATATTTTTACAGTGCTGAGCATGCTGCTGATCACATTAATACACCATGTTATGCAGTCAGTTACTACGTTATAAAACTGCTGCGGAGTGCTGCATATTCACAGTCAAATCCAGCTTCTCATTTCCACACAGAGCACACAGTGTTTCCATCAGCTCCATTCAGACGTCCTCGCTGATATCCAGCAGGAGGTCACTGCTGGTGCATTTTGGGAAACTGTCAGGTGGCGTTGCGAGCTCCCCTGTTGCTCTAATGACCGGCCTGCCGCGCATGTTTGAACAAAAAGGCCAATTAGGACCCTGCCGGCTCCCATCAGGGCTCCAGCGCTTGTCTGCTGCTGTCAGATAGAGCAAAAGGCAACCGGCGCCGTTACCAGGGCGACCACTTCCCCCTCTCTTGATTCGTCATGACAAAAACCACAGTTGTCACATATTTATTCAGGCTGAGTGGCTCTACGCCTGGTTAGGTCAGTTAACCAACGTTAAGTAAGTGCCCTCTGCAGGTGAGCGGTTCTTAGAGTGATGCTGAGTAACTCATTGAGGTTAATGAAGCCCAGGTTTGGACAGGTACAGCTGTGCAAAGAGCAGCAAACAGGAAGACAATAAATCTTGGACTTTAAAACAGCAGCTCTGTACAAATTCCACTTGGCAGCCATCTTTGTAGTCCCCTCCTGGCTGTTATTTCAGGCTAACAAGCCCAAAAATAATGTAAATAACTGCAAATTCAAGGATCACAGAGGCGTAAAAACTGTACAACAACGTGATTGGTTGCATGTTTCCTGGTTCGGCTGTTACAAAGCCAATGATTGGCTTTTTTAAGGGAAGGGACGGGACATGTGTTAGACGACCACCATCTTTGGGGTTATTGAATACTCTTGTAGGTTTTTATGCATTTTATGATTCTTTTCTTCCTTAGAACTCTATTTTTGGTTTTTCAAATTGCTCTGTAAATGCTGTAAATAACATTTACAGCATTTATTTACATCACAACATCCACTGCAGGACTCCTCGTTCTTCTTGTGGCTGAATTCAACTCTTTTGTCGTCTTTCTGTAGAGTAAAACTTTTGCACAGTACTGCAGGTGTGAACTGAACAAGGTGGCAAAAAGATGAAACATTTAATCCTCAAACTAAACCCAACTGTGGGTTTAAAAGTCACGCTATCTTTTAAAAAAATCACCACAACAGACCATTTATCAGAGCCAGAAACTGTAAAGTCATCTGTGACATGCTGGTCTGTGGGTCTCTTATCCAGATCTCAACTTAAAATCATGATATTTCATCAGAATCAGTTCATGCTACGTGTCTCGTTTAAAAATCCCCCCAAAATAAAGTATTTGCTCGAACTAGATTCTGCAAAAAACAAAAAATTCTGCACTCCTCTGTGCATCCAGGAAATCATGCTGGGATCAGTCAAAAAAAATCGGAAACTTTTTGGCTGAACTGGGTTGAACTGCAGGCTGTGTTTCAGGAGACAGGAGACAAGTAAGGGGACAAATTAAAAATGCAAGCAGTGAAATATCAACAGTGAGCAGAGTCACCATTTTTTTAGTTCTCTCTCCTTCCTGCTATAATTGTGCTGTGTCCATGGAGGTGCAGGACTTTATATTGCAGTGAAAATGAGCCAACAGTGACAAAAAAGTGACAAGAACAAAAAAACTGCTTGAAATTCAGAGGTTTAAGTGCCTCAGTTTGTCTAGCCTTTTTACATTTTTTGCTGTTTTGTATTTTCTTTTACCACAAGTCCAAAAAGACCCATTTCTTTTATTATTATTTCTATTTCTGTGCATGTTAACACAGCACCCACATGCCTGTCTACTGTCTTACCTTAGAGAGGCAGGACAGGGGGTCATTTCTAAAACACATTCACATAAACTTTCACGTCTTAGCATCGACCAGACGTTTAATAAGTGGACAGCCCAGATCCGCCTGTTTCCCCTCAAACATTCTGTCCACACAAAGCTGCATTCAAACATGAACAACGCAGCGACACACACCAGTCTTATAATAAATATAACACTGCCACAGTGTGGAGAGATCCGGCACACACACCAGAGTTACTGTGAGTGATCCATGCTTCATGTCCTGTCAGCCTTCTATAGTCCAGACCAGACTAGTAGAGGGCGGAGCTCCATGATGAGGCCTGAGTGACCCGCTCATTTACTAACAACAATGCTGTTTGTGTTTAAAGATGATAGAGGCAGCATTTTCAGTTCCCAGTGGCTGAATGTGTAAAGCAGTGAACAAAGGAAACCAGGATTCAGATTGTTGGTTCCCTCCATTGTTTCTGAGATTTGTTTTTTAAACCTTCTTTATCTAAGACAATGTTGTAATTTGCTGCAGTATCAAACTAATTTCCTTCCTCTGTGTCTGAGTGGAGTTTCAGTCTTTCAAGTCTGTCTTAGAACAATAGTCAGGTGCTGACAGAACATTCAAACTACTTTTACTCGATGAAATGACTCGCACAGATGGATCGTCCTCCTTCTGTCAAATGTGCAATCAAAAGTGTTTTCATAGCTAATGCAATGCTGAAGGAGTCTGAGTCAGACAAATCAATGATCCTTCCAAAGTTTTTAGTAGAAATTACTCTTATTATGTTCCACTGCAGCAGGGAAACACTGTCTGGAAGTGCTTCATTTGACGAGCTAAGACTAATGGAACGTCATATTCACTTTAAATAAGCTTTGTGACTATTGTTTTATAACAGCTTTGAACTGAAAACCTATTTAGTTTGAGGCTAAGTGCGAGTGCTGCCAACTTCAGCAAAACCCTCAAAAAACATGATTCAACCCTCTGAACCCCAAAGACCACCGGCAGGCTTGAAAGGCTTGTTACCTTTAAAATAAATCGCCCAAATTACACCATTTATCAAAGCCGGAAACTGTAAAGACAAATAAAATCACTGCAGTTTCAACTAGTAAACCAAACCCTGCGTGTAAAATCATGATATTTAATTAAAAATCCTTTGATTCTACATGTCTCATTTAAAAAGCTGCCAAAAATAATACCGTTTAAACTAAACAAATTCTGCAAAAAAATCCAAACATTTTGCAGTTCTCTGTGCATCTTTGAAGCCATTAGTGACTCAGTTGTGACCAATATTCATGAGACAAAACATCAGGGATTTAATGCTTTAGCTACAGGCAGAGCAGTGAGGAGACATGTAGGGAGATAAAATAAAAATGTTAGTAGTAAATTATCTGTGGTATGTAGAGCTAGCATTTATTTTCAGTAATATTTTTAAGATTTATGGCATTATAACTCCATAAAAAGACACCATGCAGGTACAGGACTTTATATTGTGGTGAACAATGAGCCACAGGGATTCAAAATGAGCAACGAAACACCCAGAAAGTGTTTGGGGTTCAGAGGATTAATCATTGGCCTAAAAATTAAATGCAGTCCTTTGAATTTTTACATTAGTTTACATGAGGTCATGAGGCAGAAGGAATGTTATTAAAAAAATGTGTGAGACAGAAAAATGTTATTGCAACCTTCGTATAACAGCAAGCAAACTGGGCTGGTTCAACTAAATGCTGTTGAAAGCCTCTTGTTAGTAAATCGGATCGGTTTGTGGCGTCCCGACAGAGAGCCACAAGCCATCCTGACTCAGTAAAGTGAGAGGAATAGAGATGGAGCAGGCAGGAGAGCTACCTTTAGATAGTGGATATTTAACTGGCAGGCCTAGAAGAAAGAAGAGACTCACTTATTAGTGCAGACAAAGCTCGGCTGATGTGTGCATGTGTGTGTCTGGCTGCAGGGAAAAAAGGCAAAATACTCCTTATGATCAGTTAGAATCCTTTATCTATGGATGAAACAGAAAAAAGAAAACCCTGTTGTGTCACATCTGTTGCATCTCGCCCCAGTTGCCACGGCAACTGCGCAACAGCGTGAAGATGCCAGCCTCGGAGGAAAGTCGAGGTCAGCGTCGTACAGTATGGAGAGAAGTGGAAGATTAAAAACAACAACCGAGCCGGCGTCTAGAGGAGGAGGTGACATTTACACTCAGTATTAAAAGAGCTGCGAGCACACATGGAGCAGGACTTTAATAAAACTCTTCCATCTTCTTTCCCCCTTTTTTTAAATCCAGTTTTGTGCTTGTTTACTTTGCCCTGTTTAATATAGCAGCCGCACTGAACCGCTGTGGCAACAATACAGATATGGAAAGGTTATGAGTTTTATTTAAGGCTCCAGAGTGCTACAGAAACACAGAGACTGAGAGCTGCAGGCAGCACAGTCGCCACTAGAGGGCAACAGCTAGCTTTAATAAATACTTCTTTAGGTTTAGTGGAGTTGTTCCTGCATGCTTATTTTATTGACAGCTACTCATCCTCGTGGTTTCAATCGTAGCGTCTGGACTTCCTTGAGTTTCTTGAAGACATTTAACCTCGTCCAAGACGAGAGGTGAAGCATCTTCAAGAAACTCAAGCTACGATTGAAACCACAAGGATAACCACGTCCTGACATGACAACTACTCATGTAAATCAGACCAGTAATGTATTTGAATCAGTGAGCACTTAGAGCTCCCTTCCTCATCACTTCCACTATGAATGCTGACAAACTGCATCTCCATGTGGTTTGGGGCCTGCAAGGCCTGTGACTGGAAGTCTCTGCAGAGAGTAGTGAGGACAGTGGAGAGAATCATCGGGTCCCCGCTCCCCTCCATCTGGGACATTGGGCACAAGTGTTGCCTAGCTAAAGCCCAGCGCATCTCCTCTGACCCCACCCACCCCCACCATGGACTGTTGTCCATGCTGACCTCAGGCAGGAGGTTCTGCAGCATCTGCAGCAGGACATCCAGATTCAGAGGCAGTTTCGTGCCCCTGGCCCTAAGACTGTTGAACATTCACATCAATAAATAAACTCTCATACTTGGGCTGTAACCTCCTCCCCCCTCAGTGGACTATAACATGCTGCTACCTCTGCAATATATTTTCACTGTCACTTTTTCACTTGTCACCTTATTCTTTTATGCACTCAGCAATTATTTGACTTTTTAAGCCATAGCAGTATTTTTTTTTTTAATACTCTGTGAATATTGAATTCTGGACAATTTATGTGTCCACTCCCCTGTGAGCCAAGGAAACGAGATTTCATTTAATATGTGAACTGACGGTGTGTTAAATGACAATAAAGCAAGTCTGAATCTAAGAATATTTACAGCTTCCATCGAACCTGGCCGTCCATTGACATAAAAGGAAGTGATTGATCGGCAGGAAAGCAAAGAAAAAACACCTTCAGAATGTTTAATTGGCGTCACTTAAATTAGCAAACGGGGAGAACCTGCAGAAACACTGAAAACAAAAGACGAGCTATTAGAAAAATTACAATTTGATGCTCATGCTGGAGTCGACTGAAGTCTTGAAGCTCTTTCTTCCCTCCTTAATTTGAACTGTATGCAGGATTTCTCCCTCTGATGAACTTCTCATATGTGTCAGCAAAGTCGTGTCCCAGTTACACCTTGAAGTGACTGCTGCTGTGAATTATTTTAAATAACCTTGAACGCACGTCTTCGTTTAGATCTCCAGATAGCTGGTTTTTATAATAATAACCAATAATAATTAGTGTTGTCAAAAATATTGCGCGTTAACGCAAATCAATTTTAATGGCGTCAATTTTTTTATCGCAATATTAATGCGGGCGGGGGTGGGTTGGGGTGGGGGCATGATTGGCGAAGGCGAGGTGTTCGCCGTAGGAGTTTGACAGGAATCCCCTGCTGGCGGTGACACAACAGCAGTGTCCTTGCTCATCATGCTTTTCTGTTGGCTCTTTTTCCGTGTCCTGAACCTCTTGCTGCTGGTGCAGATGCTCAGCCAGGCGACGGCGGCCTGGGTGTTGGGTGGGTGGTGTTGGGTGGGTGGGGTGGGGTGGGGGGTGGGGGGTTGCGCATGACTATTCGGATTCAGATATTCGGGTCCAACCCTACGATTGACAAGACTGAAGTCATATGTGTGTATTGTCAGTGTGAACTGACTTCTCATCGTAGCACACCCAGTCTGAAATAGCACTTGATGACCAAACACACAGCTGATGTGAATTCTCTGCCTCCTCCTCCTCAAAACCAGGTGACAATGGTGATAAGAGTATTAAAATGATAATTCAAGGGACATTTAGAATAGATAAAAAATATGCAATTAATTGTGAGTTAACTATGACATTCGTGCGATTAATCGGGATTAAATATTTTAATCGATTGACAACACTAATAATAATCTAAGCTTGGGGAAATTCCTTCTCTGCAATTGATATTAGATTGATACTAGGAGCAGTCAGGGGTTAAGGGCCTTGCTCAAGGGCCCACAGTGGTGGTGACTGGGACAAGCAGTCGCTCTCACTTTCCCACCTCAACCTCTTGCCATTCTAGGGGCTTGAACCAGCGTCCCACCAGTTACAAGTTTGCTTCACAAACCACCAGACCACCACTGACCCAGTTTTTATAGTTGGGGGGAGGATTAGACATGTTGAAAGTCGCTGCACTTTAGGTCTGTTTGTAGGTAAACTATGCGAACTTTCTCAACTGTAAGTTCATGTTGTTTCATGTTAAGATTCATTTTAAATCCAGGAGGAAACCACCTCCCTCTCCAGCACACATTGGGAAGAGGACAGGGTTACCATGGTGACAGGGGAGAGGAACACATTTTTGTCAAAGCAAGTGAGCATATACATAGAATAGACACGTGTGGCTTCATTGCACGTTAGAAGAGACGTTCTTCACCTCAAACTTCTGCCGGAGCTCCAGGTTGACATCGTCCACCTCGGCGATGGGAACGTTGTAGTACTCGCCCTCCTCCTGGTTCAGCAGCTTGTACCTGCAAGACAGTTTATTTTCACTCATCAAGCTCTCTTTAAGTCTGTAAATGATCATATTTACTGGTTCTCTCCTCTGTCCACCCACCCAGCTATAAATCTCACAATTTCTGCAACACTTCAATTAAAAGCAGCTGCTGATTCTCTGCAGATCTGTTCACTGTCCTTCTCTAATGTACACATCCTCCAGCCATTCGTCTAATGACCTGTAACATGCAGCCACAAACACACACACGAGTGGATACTGATGTACTGGTGCCAAACGCAGGTATTTCCTGGAGCTTCTAGTTGAGCAGCAGTAGATCAGCTTTGGTTTAGGCTACGTCGCGGCAGGTATGCTAACAGGGAGCCTTGTGAGTGTGTGTTTACTGGAATGAGACAAAGCAGCCACCTGAAGATGGAGAGGTGAGGAAACAACATTCATGTGCTGCTGTTCTGAAGCTAAGTTGGTAGCAAATGTCAGTATAGTGTGAAGGTAAGTCGGGTAAGGTAAGGGAAACTTATTCTCTGTGCTCAAAATAAAGCAAAAGAGCAATATCATGAATTAAAACTATTCAAAATGTCATGACTCTATTGCTACCTGAACTACAATAATGTAATGCGTATAATCCTTCATAAAAATACAAGGAGACCCATTCAATAAGCTGTATTTTTACACTAATGTGTGTCAAACGGAGCACATTAGCTTAGTTATGGTTCTGGTGAATATAAGTCTAAGTTTTAGTCTGGTTTGGGTTTCCTCCACCTCCAGAAGGAAAAACCTGTTTATTTAGCTGCTAAAATGCTGTTTTGTTTGAATCAGTAGGTTACAAACTGTTTCTGGCTGCAGTTTGATGCTGAGCAGGAAGTGCACAATGACTTTTTTAGAGAAGGCTCTCTCTGAGACTGGATATCATCTTATGCATGTCATCAGGGCCGGACTTAGATCATGCATGTGAAGTTTGAGGTAGATTGGAGCACGTACAGGCTAGTTAGAAATCACTTTCTGTTTCATGGCATGATGTGGAGCATCAGAGTCTGACTGAAACTGGATATCACCATATGGCTATCATCAGGCCTGGGCTCTGATCACACATGTAAAGTTTCAGTTCTTCTGGAGCATGTACAGGCTAGTTAGACAGCACTTCCTGTTTCGTTCATGGCAAAACGCGAAAATGCCAACATGCTGCAGGGTGCCATGGCCACGCCCTCATACTTTTACATAACATTTTGATGATTTTTGCTCACCAATGCCTGTAGGACAGGGGTCACTAACTGGCGGACCACGGTCCGGATCCGGACCCAGACGCCGTCTTATACGGACCCGGACCCAGACGTCATCTTATATGGACCCGGACTTGTAAAAAGTAACAGGATTTAAATTTGACGAGTCGCTTCTATTTTACCGGCGCAGCTTTTCCAGTGTTTACGGCATAAGTTTGTCAGCTCAGGAAATACACAGACCAATTACGTACGAGTTCAGCCATCCCACGTGAAGCTACTCCACGAATGAAGTGTCTTCTGTATTACAGGCGCTAAACATCGCTGTTCGGTCAAAACTATTGGCAAGGCAAGCTGCAGCTCAGTTCTCCCATTGAGCAGCAGGGGATGGAAGGGTAGTGATAGTAGACACGAAAAAATGTAAAAATGTTCGATTGGTTAACTTTTTTCAGATGTAGGTATTGTTAAAGAAGTATATTTGGTTCAGGTTGTTCAGTTAAAGATGTATATAAGTTGGTTCATGTTGGTCAGTTAAAGATGTATATAAGTTGGTTCATGTTGGTCAGTTAAAAATGTATATAAGTTGGTTCAGGTTGTTCAGTTAAAAATGTATATAAGTTGGTTCAGGTTGTTCAGTTAAAAATGTATATAAGTTGGTTCAGGTTGTTCAGTTAAAAATGTATATAAGTTGGTTCAGGTTGTTCAGTTAAAGATGTATATAAGTTGGTTCAGGTTGTTCAGTTAAAGATGTATATAAGTTGGTTCATGTTGGTCAGTTAAAGATGTATATAAGTTGGTTCATGTTGGTCAGGCATTATTTTTTCACGTTCTGCACTTTATTTTCAGATGTACAGTTACATCGAAAGTTATTTATTAATAAATGTTGTCTAAATGTTTTTGAATCGTACTGAATTCATTTGATTTGACGGTCAGCTATTGATTACACGCAGACGCTAATAGAACTACTATGTTACATCAACAAATATCACACTAATTCAGTTAGACATTATGATGTTCTGGACCTTTGCTTTAATAAATTATCTCTGACTGGACCTCTTTGAATTTTAGTTGCATATCCCTGCTGTAGGATATGCTGGCCAAATTTGAGATGTCTCAGAGTTATCTACTAGGACGAGTTCGCTTTAGGAAAATTGAACATTTTTGCCGAAATCACCCCCTAATCTGACAGTAAATTCAAAATGGTGGACTTCCTGTTGTATTGTGGGTATGCGTTCCTGAGGCTTTACTGTGCGTCTTGTCGTGATACATATGTGTACTGAATTTCATAGCTTTAGGTGAAACTAACTGACCCTAAACCCTATTTTTTATTTTCTACATGGCACTATTGAGCCATTTTTCCATTCACATGTGTAATTCCCCCAAAATATGAAATTTTTTGCCAGGTCTGATGTGCTTGCCAAGTTTTACACGTTTTCAAGCCTCAAAATGGTGATTTAAAGGTCCACCAAATAATAAGCATAGTCTTTACAGAATAACAACAGGGTTCTACACCGTTGGGGCTCGGACCCTAAATAATAAATTCCTTTTACCTCTTGCGCTGCCTGTAGGCACCAAGGTCCTATTTATGGCACTTATCCAGGTTGCTTTCTCCTGACTAGACCCTTGCTTGTGTTGTGTCCACTGTCAGATGTACGTTGTTTTGGATAGAAGTGCCTTCTAAATGAAATTGCAGCTTTTCCTATCATGACTGAAAAATTTATTGCGTTCGAGGAATAGTTCAATATTTTAGCAAATGCACTTATTCACAGTTTGTGCTGAGAGTTCCATGAGAGGACTAAATCTTCTTGTTTGGTGATCACTGCTGCATGTATGAGCAGGCAAAAAGAGTAAAAATAGTGATTTAAAGTACAACCCACTGAGGTGTTTCAATGCTCTACTGTAATTTAGTCCTTGTTTCTTTGCCGACTGGTTACAGACTTCTGGCTCAATTTTAATCCACCTTCTGCATCGAATGGAAGAGGTCTGAGATAACATATGTTGTGAACTGGCACTGTGTAAAGTTAGTTCAAAAACAAGACACTTGTGCTCAAAAAGAAAGGATTCATGCTCAGTGAAGGACCTAGGATCCCTAATCTGTCTTTATACCTACCAGTGAGCAGTGATTCCTAACACGTCTCTGGGGCTCATCAGGTGGAAACCTCCCTTTAACCGTGTTTCTCCTACTTAGTCCCACGACACCTCCAGGAGGCTGGGAGGTGAACTCTGGCGTCCCAGAGTCACCCCCCCCCAGTGCCAATTCACACTGCTCCTACACAATCCAAACAGCACTGCCACATTCAGCTGACCCAGGCCCGTTTAGGAGATGCTCCTGGTAGTGGTCAGTGCCAATGCTACCATTTAGCTTGCTGCTAAATGCTAATGCTAACTGCTAATTCAAACAGCACTGCCACATTCAGCTGACCCAGTCCCATTTAGGAGATGCTCCAGGTAGTGACCAGTGCCGATGCTACCATTTAGCTAACTGCTAATGCTAACTGCTAATTCAACCAGCACTACCACGTTCAACTGACCCAGGCACGTTTAGGAGATGCTCCAGGTAGTGACCAGTGCCGATGCTACCATTTAGCTAGCTGCTAAATGCTAATGCTAACTGCTAATTCAAACAGCACTGCCACGCTCACCTGACCTAGGCCCATTTAGGAGATGCTCCTGGTAGCGACCAGTGCCAATGCTACCATTTAGCTAGTTGCTAAATGCTATTGCTAACTGGTAATTCAAGTAGCACCTCCAAACTCAACTGACCCAGGCCCATTTAGGAGATGCTCTAGGTAGTGACCAGTGCCAATGCTACCATTTAGCTAGTGCAAAAGCTACATGCTATTGCTAACCACTAACTGCTAAAATACTTCAATACTACTAACAAACTCACTAACCACAAGGAGACTATACAGTGTAAGTACAAATTTAAATAAACTGAAAGTGAATAGGCTCAGAGAGACGACTGACCATCCATTGTTCGGAGCTTTGATGAGCTCTGACACTCCAAACGACATGGACCCCATGAAGTCGTTGCGGGTGGTCCGGTCCCAGTCCCAGATCTCAATGGACAGACGGCGGTCTTTATCTGACGCTTTCAGCTTACTGGAAACACACAGATGTCGTCCTTAGACAGGCTAAAACTACAATAATTACATATTTAAACACACACACACACACACACGTTTGGACTCACAAGGTGAAGGACTCATTCCAGCAGGGGTTGAGAGACGACCGGATGGTCCTGGTCTTCTGTTTGGTCTCATTCTTTGGGTCTGGGATGAGCTTCAGTTTGACATACGGGTCCGATAAGCCATTCGGATCCATCGGAATCAGGTTCCTGGCTTCACCCACTGGAAAAAACACGACAGAGAGAGACAATCTGAGCGTTTATGTCTGTTTCATGACTCCATAACTGACTCTGGGCTTTAAAAGTGCACAGATGGATGGACAAAAGCTGTGAATCACTGCAAGTCACAGCCGACAGGAGTGACGAGACCTTTAGCTCCGGCAAATGATCTGACTGCTACATTAGTGGCCTTAGATTACTAATACCAAGGAAGATTTGGGGCTTTGCAAGTTGCTTTTAAAACCATGCTGAAGAAAAATAAAAACAAAGGCTGCAAAACACAAGTTATATTTCAGATGGTCGACATTATGACTGACGACCAAAACTCCATATTTATATAAGTAGAGAGAAAAATGTGCTCATCTAATAACTGAGCTACTCGACTTAAATGTCAAATGATTCAAAAGTGACTTACTATAACTGCATTACTTCTAAGCTGACTTAACAGTGTTTGCTCATATGTAAAATGCAAAATAAATGCTTTAGGCTGCACTGAGACAGATATTTAAATATTTATTCTTGACAGACTCAACCCTCCTCAGTATGCAAGATACCAAATGTCTAAAGAGATCTTTGCTGTATGGTTTGGTTGGAGTTCCTCTACCTTCCTCTTTAAAATACCGCAAAGGTGTTTTATTGGATTCAAGTCAGGCAACAAACATGTTCAGGCCATTGCTTTCACTTTTTCCTTCCTTAGAAACACTTGTTGGATTGTTTCTATGCTGGAATATTCCTCCTCTTCAAGCTCCTGCAGACTGGAAGTCAGCCAGTGTTTTAGTTTATCCACAGGGACTCATGGCACCACCTGTAAAGGCTCCAACAACTTTCATTCATCACTCTCCCACCTCCGTGCTTCACTGTCAGGATGAAGCATTCACTGTGGTGTCCCTGCAGTTTACACCAAACAGTTCACATTGGTATCGTCTGACCAGAGGATGTGATTATCAGGCTTCTTTTTGTGTGTTTTAGCAAAGTTTCTTCTTCCTGTTTTTCTCTGCAGCAGTAAGAAATCTAAAACTGACAAGGCTCTGGGTTGGGGTTGTTGTTGTTTTGTAACCCATTGGTGTCATTTCTTGTCTTGTTTGCGTTGTTTTGTGTCTCATATTTGTCCATTTGTTGTTTGTCTCGTGTTGTGTCTCGCTCTGTCTTGTTTTGTGTCATGTTTCAGTCGTCATGTGTTTTGTTGGTCTTGTTTATGTAATTTTGTGTCTCATTTTTTGTCATTTTGTGTCTCGTCGCGTGTCTTGTTTTCCTCATTTTGTGACTTTGTATTATTTTCTGTCTTGTCATTTTGTTTCCTTTTTGTGTCATTTTGGGTCCCATTCATGTCTCTTTTTATCGCTTTCTGTCTTGTTTTGTCATGTTGTGCCTCAATTTTCTTCTGTCTTGTTCGTGTCATTTTGCGTTGAATTTTTCAGAAAGATAGACAGACAGATATAGATAGATAGATAGATAGATAGATAGATAGATAGATAGATAGATAGATAGATAGATAGATAGATAGATAGATAGATAGATAGATAGATAGATAGATAAATAGATAGATAGATAGATAGATAGATAGATATAGATAGATAGATAGATAGATAGATAGATAGATAGATAGATAGATAGATAGATAGATAGATAAATAGATAGATAGATAGATAGATAGATAGATAGATAGATAGATAGATAGATAGATAGATAGATAGATAGATAGATAGATAGATAGATAGATAGATAGATAGATAGATAGATAATGGGTGCAGCGAAGCCGAGCATACTGTCAAATTTCACTTAAGTCGTGGTGTGAAACATCACCAACAGGATTGTAACACTGGTGGGCGTCGAGGTGCAAATCAAGAAAAACTACTCGCCTAAAAGTCTGTCTCATATATTCTGTTATAAAACAAGTAAACAAGAGAGACAATAATCAAACTCGACTCTCTCCAGCGGAGCAAGTGAGCAGATCTGTGCTCTCCCTTAATGTAAACTGTGTGCAGGAGTTAAGCGAGGTGAGCAGATAATGTGAGGGAGACGTAATGTTTCCCAGCGTGATAACCAACAAAGAGCAGCGCCAGCACATGGCAACAGGAGTGGTGGTGGTGAGCAGCACCTTCACCATGGCGACAGCATCTCCTCTAAGTGGCCACTCCCCCACTTAGCAGCATTATGTGAACACACAAACAAATGTCAGCTACTCATATATGGCGCCGGTTACAGAAGGAATAAGAAAGAACAGCTACAGACAGTAAAGACAAAGAGGTAAAGTTTCTTGACGTGAAAAAATGACAAAACTACACGAGCTGAAGAGCAGAAGGAGGACCACACGGATGCTCTAAAACCCTGTTTATCAGCTCCCATGTCCTTGCTCTGCATATTTAAATGTAATCAGACTCAGTGCAGGAAGAGTCGGTGTGAATTACACAGGGACACGTTTCCTGAGATTCTCCTTTCAAACAGCAGTAGTAGTGTACTTCCACTCAAAGCGTAAATACTCCAGAGCAACAGCAGTGAAAGAGCAACTCGCTTAGTTCTGCTCTCTTTATGAGATTTATTTTGACATTTAGACGTGAAAGTGAGCTTTATGAGACAACATGCTTTTAAGAGATCAAGAGTTACGAAAAACAAAAACAAATGAAGGCTTTGTGTTTATCGTATTAGAGCTGCAAGTCAATTAACTGGTTATTTGATCAGCAGACAAATAACCAGTGCGATGATTTCAGACATGAGATGTGGCAGTTTGTTGGTTTTCCAAGTCATAGATAGAAAATAGTGTGAGATAAATCCCTGGAGAAAATGGGTCTGATGTCATTTGAACTGCAGTTTCTTCTAGAATGTGCAAATCTGTGAAGTTTTTTAGTGATTTCTCTCGTATGCAGACCATATGGGCACATGAACAAGGTAATGAACTTAATTAGGGTCCGAGCACCAAGGCTGTGTAGACCCCTATTGTTATTTCTCAGATTATTATTATTTTACCGACTTTTGAATCACAATTTTGAGGCCTTAATGATACTGGAAAATGCACATAAATTGGCACGCACATCGGACCTTTAATATTTTGGGGGAATTATACATGTGAATGGTAGAATGACTCAATAGCACCCCCTAAGACATTTTTAAAAATTGGGCCCCCGAACTATGTTTCACCTAGAGCTGCAAAATTTGGTACACATATCTATCATATCAAGACGCACAAAAAAGCCTCAATAACCCATACCCACAATGCAACAGGAAGTCCGCCATTTTGAATTTACAGTCAGATTTTAGGCAATTCTGCCAAAATTTTTCAAATTTTCTAGAGCAAACTTGTCATAAGGATCACTCCAATCTGCCTCAAATCTGGCTGGTATATACAGCAGGCATTGGTGAGCAAAAGTTAGTAAAATGTTCCACAAAAGTATGAGGGCATGACAGTGGCGGCCCGCGGCGTTTTGGCGTTTCACCATAAAAGAAACAGGAAGTGCTATGTAACTAGCATGTACATGCTCCATTCACCTGTAACTTTACAGGTGTGGTCAGAGTCCAGCCCTCATTACATGCATATGGTGCAATCTTGTCACAGTCACAGTGCCACCTGGCAGGCATGTGCACAATAGCTGAGCCGCAAGGATGTGAGGACCCATCCAACGCTGCTCGCAGCTTTATTTTTAATTGCAGTGGGGGGGAGGCATGTGTCTGCATTTTCAGGACCACAGCTGTAGGAGAGCATGTGCAGAAAATACTTGGACAGAAAGTGGTATTTTTGGGTGGAACGAACCTTTTAAACAGACAGAAAGTCGTATTTTTGTGTTTGTTGTGACAAACACGAGTCCTAAAAGTGCCGTCCTGAAACTGCAGCCTCCTCTGCTGCACACACATTATACTGATAACTCTGGGAGCGATTCTTCAGTCTGTGGGAGTTATTCAAATAAACACTGCGCAAAAAAGAAGACATGGCTTGTTCTGAAAAAATCTCAAAGGCAGGGGCTGAAAACGTGCATTAAAGTTGGTCTCTGTGGAAAAAAAGTGTCAGTTTTGTGCTTTAAATTGAATTCAAGTGAGACAAGGCAGAACAGTTTGTAAAAAGTTTTAAAAACATGAAGGAAAGTAAGTTTCCTGCAGCAGAGGGCAGTGCAGGTCTCCCATTCAGAGCTAGTATCTGTCAGGAGCTTCTCCCTTCTTCATGAACGTGGTGTTTTAACCTCGTAGTTCGTTCCTCGTCCACAGCAAATTGTCAGTAATCAGCCTCCCTGTCTTTTCTCTCCGTGTCTCTCACTCGCCCACCAGCCCACACACACAGCACATTAACGCTGTTACACAAAGACACAATAAAGTACGAGGAGCAGAAGGAAAATCTCAGCAGCATCCCACGTTCTCATCTAAATCCTCCCCTCTGCTGGCGGCGGCAGCGTCCACAGGCTTCAGTCACTTCCATGGCAACCCTGGCACTGAACGACGCCGAAGAAACTTCACCAAGCCCGTAAAGAGTCTAATGAGGCAAAACTCATGCAGATAAACACAAGCAGGTGAGGATGGATGCTGTGTTCGTTGTACTTCTCATGTGCAGTCTACTACAGCCTCCATCTCACGCACAATGAACCATCTCATCAGCAGTGATCAAGGACCATCTCTGCTGTCGGTTGTTGCTTAGATACAAAAAGAGCCGCTCGCCTTCTGCATCCTCCCTGCTCCTTAGGAGGGAGCTGATAATAAAATTATGTTCTGGGGGTAAAACCGACTTGACACGGACGAAAAATACAGGAAATCTGGACTTGTCTGTGCAGCCGATGGAACACAGCAGCTGTGGACGTTGTCCAAACATGCATCCTTCCTGCAACTGGTGCAAAAGCTGCCTGAATCTGAAAGCATCAACAAAAACAGAAGTAGAGAGTGAAGCACCGAATCCTTTGTAGATTAGAGGTAATAAACGGCAGAGTTCCAGCTCTTTCTTCTCTAAAGTGGTTATTTATTGCCAAAAATCTCAGATAATCTCTCTGAAATGCTGCTGTTATCTCCTGCAGTCAAAGCTGATGAAGCCTCTACTAAAACTCACCACAATAAATCTTTTTAGGTATGTAAACACACACAAACCTCCCATGATAACACTATCTCCCGTATATCTGAATTCCTGCTCAATAAAAATGTGCCACAGCTAAAAATGACGTGTTGTTTGGATCCTGGGGCGGGTGCATGCAGGGCTGCGGTGGGCCGACAGTGTAATCTCCCAAGAAAGCTTTGAAATTCAAATGTGTTGTTGCATAACAATGCCATGTGCAACCAATGAATGCCTGATAATCTGGGGAGGAGGGGGGCAAAGCTGCACGGCCAAATGGGAGCTGGATGGATCCCTGCTGTGCAGCGTCAGGGATCCAAACACAGACGTCACACACACACAGTGGAAGCAGGAGGAAAACCTAAATGAACTGAAGAGTTCTATTTCTGGCCGCGGTCATTTTAAGGAAGAGCAAAACGCTGAGCTTCAGACACAGTCCTCCTCAGTGAGAGAGCTACAAGACCCTTTGGGGTTTTCTAAATTCCACCCACATTCCCCTAAAATTAAATTCATGAAACACTCACCGTTTTCTATTCAGAAGAAGGGGCTGGACTGAATTATTCAAGGGTTTGAAATGTTTAACCTGAAAAGCCAAAAGCAAAACAATAAAACAGGAAATAGAAAAAAATCTTTTATAAGTACTTCATCTGATAAACTGTTTAGAAAAAAGTGTAATGATAGATTAGTCAACAATGAAACGTTCACCAAACCCCTCCTCCAAACAGCAAATGTGCAATAATAAATGTGCAATGTGTAAGAAAAATACTTTCAAAGCCAAAACACAAGAGTGAAATAACAGAAAGTGTGTTGAGCTGCTCGAAAACACACTAAGTTGCACATATAAGCGTACTGTAGAGAATTACTATCTACAGAATTCCAATACTGAATATCAGCTAGTATTTTATATACATGTACATATGCTAGAATAATATTAAAAAAGGAAATTATCAGGGTCATTGGCTGAGTCCCAATTCAGGGGCTGCAGCCTTTGAAGGCTGCATTTGAATGCCGAATGCATCACAGCGGTGCCAGTAAGGTTGTTCCACGTCATTAAGACTCGAAGACTCCTTCAAGTGTGGCCGGCGAATGCATCCTTCTTTTCCTCACTGCAAAGGATGCATCAGGTGGATCCTTCTCAGCCCAACATAACACAAGAATCATTGTGTGCCGGTGACAGTTCGATTAACAGCTGGGGTATAAACTGCTCACAGCTGACCAGATGGATTCATCAGCAGCAGAGGATTTAGGTGGTTTTAAATCCAAGTATATTATTATATTAACGTCGTCCAAACTTATCCTGATCCTCGTGATAAATATTCGGCTGTCAGAGTTGCTAGACAACAGGAGCGGCGCTATGGGACGTCATGGCGCAAACAGGAAGTCTGTCTGTGGCTTCAAAGGACCCAGGCCACAGCCTTCGAAGGATGCAGCCTCTGAACTGGGACACGGCTATTGTGTGTTAATTTATATTTCATAAACTAGTTTACTGGTTCAGCAGCTTTCACTGAAGTCACCACCGTCACTCTGCTACATGTGCTGCAGAGAGCACTGATTTATTGCAAACTCTGGGAACGTGTGGGTTGGACAAACTGTGTCATTACACCATTTTAAAATTAGCCCAAGAGTCCTTTGGTGCATTATGTTCTGTACCAAAATGTTTTTCATAGCAGCACAGAGGCCAATATCAACTGAAGGCTTGGGTTCTAGTAGTAGTAGTAGTAAAAGTGCCACAATTAGCACGTTTATCGCAGTTTTTCCCCGCTGTGAGTGAGCATGCCTGTGTGCTAGCTTTTAAGCTTCCAATAACTGCAGCCAAATTTGTTACCGAGGACAGCGCTACTTTAACCAAACTCACTGACTAGTTCTCATCCCAAAAGCTTTCTTCTGTATCATATTTAAAAGAAAAAACATATAGTTTGGAATGTAACCTCTGCAGGATTCAAGCTGAGCAGACAAACAAAAAACAAGTCTGGTCGCATGTTTCTCACAATCAAATCAGAGCTGCTTCTATACTCCTCAGTCTTCTACATGAATGAGCCGAAGACATCTGCACGGAAACTTTCTGTCTGCACAGCGGAGCCAAGAAGAACGACTTACATGAGTGAATTTGTTTTAATGCCTGTATTTGTCCGATGCTGAGCAGCACTTTGGTGATGTGTTTAAATGTGGTGCATAAATAATATGATCAGTGTGTTGTCATCTGTTCTGCACACTTCACAAAAGGAGTTGTTATAAATAATTGTTTATATACAGGATGGGTTAAGTAAGACTGATTCTTCTGGTTCATTTATCTCTCAGACACACTCAGAGACAATGCATGCAGTAACTGCTTTATTTTGTTCCACAGGCCTGCTCTGAGTCGTGTCAGCACAGGACGAACTGTGTTCTTGTTCAGCCGAGCTTTAAACCTGAGGCGAGTGTGTCAGCAGCAGGAAATCTCACCCTGAGTAAACCACGGCCCTCACATGCTCTACCAAGATGCACACACACATGGAGGTCATGGAGGGACATTTGCATGTTTGTCTTTCCTTAAAACTCCAGAGTAAATGTCTGCTCGTGTCCGCGGGATGTTTGTGTCACTTTGGCTCTGAGAGACAGCGATCGGGGAGACGAGCAAGAGAGGGATGAAGGAGATAATCAGAGGAGAAAATAAGAAAAACCCCAGAAAGATAAAGAGGAGGAGGAAACAAGAAGAAGACATGAGAGTTTGGAGGGAAAGGACCGCTGAGGATGAAAGATAAAGGACAGATGCTGATGTCCTACTGAGGATAAAAATGGAAAACAGAACACGAGTGAACGGACAGGAGCTCTGCAGGCATCCGGGGAAAATGGATGACGGGAGGAAGCGAAGCAAGCCGACGTCTCGAAGGAAAAGGTGGAAGAAGATAACAGCAAAGTCAATATTGGAGGAGGGGATGGAGAGGAACGATAGAGGGGAGGTAAAGGAGAGGGAGCCTGGGGAGATGTGTCTGTTTTCTTGGCTGGAAAGATTTAATCAAGTTCACGTCGGTGCGGTGAACCACAAAGACCTGCCACTTGTCTGTGGGAGCCAGAGGGGAGCCGAGAACAAGCTGAGGCTTCGCTGTTCAGACCGCTGCCATTAGAGAGGAGGGGAAATAAAACTAAACGCTGCACAGACACTCCCTCTGCTTTCACTCCCTCCTGGACTGCTCAGTATTGATCCTTAACTCTGTCTTCCTAAAGAAAACCAACCTTCACCTCCCAACATTTCATCTCCATTCCATCTAAATCCTTGGAATTCACTGAGCAGCACTCATTCATGTTTATAGATTTATAGGCGAGAAAGACGTCAGCCTTCTCTCACTGTTTTGTTAAGAAAAAACTGGTGAACACTGTGGAGCATTTAGCAGCTGAAGAACCACGTGTCAGTCTTTACTTTCAGCTACAGCGCTCTATCAACCATCTTATCCTCAGTGTCTCTGCTTCTTAAACCTGAATGTACTTCTTTATTTTGTCACATTTGAAAAGAAGCCACTGAGTCGGACCTAAACGCTCCTTCAACTCCAACACAAACACACTAGTTTTGACATTTATTGTTGGCAAAATGACCCTTATTAACATAAAATGCCAGTAAGAACCGATGTGATTAAGTGCGCCGCTCAAAACAACTTCAAACAACTAGAAAGTAAGCGGTGGTGAATCTGAAAGCAGAGCAGGTCAGCCTCTAATCACGGGGTCACTTCGTCTCCAGCTCCTCTGGTCCACATGCTGGAGTGTCCTTGGACAGACACTGAATCCCAAATCGCTTCCGGCAGTCGACTGCTAGCGGCTGAGCGAGAGGCAGAAGGGAGTTTGTTTGTCAAGAGAGAAAAAGCCAAATAGTCTGTTTTTTCTGGTCACAACATTAAAACCACTGACAGCTGAAGAGAATAACACTGATTATCTTGTTACAGTGGCTCCTGTCATAGGGAGAAATGTATTAGACAGCAAGTGAACAGACAGTTCTTGAAGTTTTGATGTGCTTGAAACAGGAAAAATGGGCAGAGGAAGGTCAAGAATGGGACGATTAAGTCATAGCATCTCCAAAACCTGGTATACAGCGGCTAGTAGCTCGTAAAAGTGAGTCAGAGGAGGGAGCAAAGTCTGGTCCAGGTGGTCTGAGTCCCACAGAGGAGCTGCTGTAGCACAAATTGCTGAAATCCTTAATGCTGGAACACACAGTGCAAAGCTGCAGACTGGATAAGTGTCCATCCTGACCTCTGTCCACTGCTCAAAGTGCCTAAAATGGACACATGGATATCAGAACAGGACCATGAAGAAAAGGAAGAAGGTGGGAAGGTGGAGTTAACTGAGGAAAAGATGGCAGCAGGATGTAAAATAGGAAGAGGGTAAGCCAGCAGAGACTGTATGATGCTCTGTGAAATGTTCTGTCATTGATGTGGATGTTGATACAAACCACATACCTAAACACTGGACAAGGAGTTTAGAGTGCTAACTTGGCCTCCAACTTTCCCAGATCTCAGTTCAATTGAGAATCTGTGAGATGCAAAGACAAGTCCAAACCACGGAGGTTCCACCTAGAAATTTCTTAGACTTAAAGGATCTTCAGCTAACAGAAGAGGGCTGTACTACAAAGTGAGACTAGTGGGTTTTGAGTATCACAAAGGTGGCTGTGTTTTTTTTTAACTTGCTAGATCTCAATGGTGTCTGATGCTGCACAGTTAGATCTCCATGGTAACTGATGTGACAGAGCTAGATCTCCATGGAAAACTGATGCTGCACAGCTAGATCTACATGGTAACTAATGTGTACAGTTAGATCTCCATGATAACTAATGCTGAACTGTTAGATCTCCATGGTAACTGATGTTGTAGAGCAAGATCTCCATGGTAACTGATGCTGTGGAGTTAGACCTCCGTGGTGTTTGATGCTGCACAGTTAGATCTCCATGGTAACTGATGCTGTGAAGTTAGATCTCCATGGTAACTGATGCTATGGAATTAGATCTCCATGGTAACTGATGCTGCACAGTTAGATCTCCATGGTAACTGATGCTGTGGAGTTACATCTCCGTTGTAACTGATGCTGTGGAGCTAACTTGGTCCAGGTTCAGTAAGAAGCGCCTTCCTTTAACCAAAGTGTTTCCTGATGATTCTCAGCTGAGGGAAAATGTTTTATCTGTAAACCTGTTGATCTGGACATTACTAAAACACTGAATGAATCAGTTACAGCACCACACACTGGATGCATTGTGTTGCCATGTGTTCAGCTGGTAATGCAGAACTTGCATTAATATGTTTTAATGTTTGGTTCTGAAGTGTGTTTACACTGCTGGTACTGCAGCTGATAGAGAACAGACTATTTACTGCAGAGAATTTTTAATCAACAGCATTAATTTCACTTTGATTTGGCCAAAAATTAAGTAAGGCGAGGCACGAGTGTTTTCTTTTTGTGCAGAATAAGAGTCACATGATGCATTAAATGCCCTCTTTGATGTGAGCATGCTAGTCTGAAGCAGAAAGTCAACAAAGAAAGTTGATAAACACCTTCAGAAAGTCTGGAAATGTCAAACTTGCCTCCTGATGCAGCCTTCAGGCCTCGATGGGCCAAAGCTGTTGTGGTGACACGAGGGGAACCTACACAGTATAAACAGGCTGTGGTGTATGTTGCACTTGTTGCGGCTCTGATGGAGACAGACCGACCAGCCTCATGATGAAAACAAACAGAAGTCCAGGGTTTGTATTTATCTAAATATCAGACAGCACATATGTTGGTAGCAGGTGCTGCAGAACATACTGTGGAACGTCCCGGTGTCAGTGGCAGCAACACTTCTATAAACACCGGAACGCTGGTGGGTGTTGTGGTGTGTGAGCACAAAATCAAGGACAACGCGAAGGAGGAGAGAGAGGAAGCACATCAGTTTAAGTTAGCTGCCTCACCCACACTCATTCGTGTCCGTTCAGCTTCATCTGTAAAGAAAAATCATGTCAGCAGCGCCGCCGCCATCATCGCAGCTAATCGTCGGCCTCGTTTGCTCGTTGTCGCCATCACAGACAGACGCAAAGGAGGACATAAAAGAGGACATGGAGCTGTCAGGGTGGTGCAGCGGATCAAAGCGCGTTCAGCAGTAAAACAGACAGAGAGCCTGGATGTTTTGTGCAGCACAGCGAGATAATAAACTGAAAAGCAATGCAAGCAAAGCAAACAATCAGTGTAAGACCGACCAGCGCTCTCTGCTCGGAAGGCTGCAAACAAACAAACACATTTTTATGAAAGCAATATATTTCCAAGTCAATCACATCCCGCTGTAGCTGGAGGTTATTCCTGCCTGCTCCCCACTGAGTTGGAAACTATTTACCTGCCTCAGCAGTCGTATTCCCCGACCGCCACCGTCTCGCCACACCGTTGTGTGTCGGTGTGTGTGTGAGGTTGTGGATTCGACCCGGCAGTCATTTCTCTCCCTGCCGAAGGGGTTTTAACACCGGAGAGTTCTCCACTCCAGGTGCTGCTCATGACTGACAGGATAATTTGGAGGTGTTGAAAACTCACACTCGGGCTGTGAAGGAGTCAGAGCTTCATTTTCATGCTGACGAGGAAGCATGGCACGTTTTATTTCCCTTATTTAGCTGCAGAGTCGAAAGTTCAAAGGAGGTTTTTATGTCAGGTTGTTTTAGGTCAAACTTTGTGCAGCTAAAAGTGTGCTCTTAATGGCCTGAGTCAACCTAGCAGAGGTCCAACTCTGGTGCTCGATGGTTCACTGTCGTGGGAAACAGAAAGAACTCAACCTGTGACAAATCAAACGCCAGCCGTGAAAATGTCTACTGGACAGAACTGGACGCCCAATCTGTTCAGGTCAAAAAAGAGGTTTTTAATGCATTTAGTTTGCACAGTACAAGCCTTTTCTAGCTGACTTCCTGGCAAGTCTGCACACGTGGAATGGTTAGAAAATACTACTGATTCAGCTGATCCAGGACCAAACTGTAATACTATCAAAACTCACATCAGAGGGACACAAAAACGGTTTCTATTGTCACAATTCTGTATGGAAAAAATGCTCTTTGTGTCACCTGCAGCAATGAACACCACCAGAAGCCTGCAACAAGTGAACCGTGCTGTGTGACGAGTAATTCAATAGATTTATTACAAATACAGACGAGTGACAAAGGGATGAAACACTGTTCTACCAAAACACATTCCCTCATTTGGTGTTTTAATGATGGTGATACCAAAATCAAGTACCACAGCATGTGATCCTCAGTTTAACGTCCATCAGTGACCCCCTTGTGTCCTGTTGATGATGGGACTGTCATGCTTGAAGAGACCATGAGGATAGAAATGTTTTATCACAGGAAATAGGACAACTTTGCAATGAATGGGACCCAAACTGTGCCAACAAAAAGCAAAAAGCAACAAAAAGATCAAGGGTTCTGGTTTTTCCTTTAATTTGTCACCTGTCTTTATACTATAACCATATTGCCCAACACTGATGTGACTATCTGGCTGCAGTAATGTAACTAAAACCTCCTTTTACTGTCATAAAGTGTTATTCCATTGTCTCTGAGTGAGTGATCACAATTAACCCTCCCAACCACAGAACCCACCAGTGGGTTTGGAAGCAAGTTTTATTTTAAAAAGTAGCCAAAATGCACTTAAATAGAGCCGTGAATGGTAAAAACACTAAGAATAGTCACACTTTTCCACAGTGTTTCAACTAATCGTGTATGATTTATGGTTTAGTTGTGAAAAATTTACCTAGTCTAAGCTTAAAATCGTGATTTTTCATCAAAATCCCTTTTATATGTTTAAAAATTCACCAAAAAGCTAAAAACTCAGGGACTTTTCAGACGGATTGAAACTAATTAGAGAGACTGGGACCAAAATAAAGTATTCTAGATGGATAAACTAATGCAGCATGGTTCAAAAACAATATACAGAGGATAAAGTTGGTGGAAGATACAGTGCAGAGCAGTGTGTTTGATTTTGTATTTATAATTTAGGACATTTAAAAATTCGCCAGAAATAGACAGTTTGGACAAAACAGAAGCAGTAAAAAGTAAAAACTTCTGTAGTCCTCAGTGCAAATAAAAGCCGAGAAAATTCAGGGAACTAATTGGAGAGATTGGGACCAAAATAAAACATTAGGGGGCTCGAGATGCATTTGAGACCTTTTTTTGAGAGGTCAACTGGTCTCATTGTGTGAGTGAATGATGATCTCCGTACTGATGTCGCTGTAGCCGGGACAGGCAGCTACAGCGCTAACCACAGTGGTGGAAAGTAGCACTTTTACAACTGTGGTATTTCCACTCATAGAAAAGACAGATCTGACATTAGAACACCCAAGTTTACTCTTTTCAGTATAATTTTGAGTCTCACACCTGCAATGTGGGGTGTTTAGGGAACACTGGTAAATCATAGTGTCTATCAATAAGAATGTGTGCTTTGTGTATGATGAGGTCTAAGGTGCAACCAGTGAAAAAGTGAGTCTGGAGCCTTGCATTAGAATTTTTAGAGTTCTCTCTCCTTCTAGTCATGGTTTTGCTGTTTTCATAGAGGTGCAGGATTTTATGTTACAGTGAAAATGAGCCAACAGAGAGGAACCTTGCTGTTTACAGGGTTAAGAAATGTCTTGCTGCAGTGGTGTAACTGAGTCACTGCAGCCCAAGTAATAAGAAGTGTTTCGGTGGTTTCACAGCCACAACAGGGAGCCACCTGCTGACGTCGCTCTGATGCCGAGTGGCTTTTTCTGGAGATCACAGATTTAGATTGAAACCGACCTGTGACGTGTAGCCGGTCGCCGCTGACCTCGATCTTCAGGAAGAGTCGACCCCGGCGCTCCGTGTGGTCGGTCCCGCACAGGCTGGGCACGTTGACCACACACTGCTTGTGCACGTTCATGTCGCAGGCTTGGAAAGAGACGGAGAGCAGAGACAAACAGACGGAGTGCTGAGTTTATCCGTACGAGACTTTGTGTTTGTGTTGTCTGAGTTGTGTGTGGAACAGCAGCAGAATCAGATGAGAAATATGGGGAAGAGGTGCCTGGTTGGAAACTGAACTCACCGCTGATGGCACTGGTGCACATGTGGTGCAGTAACACAGCAGGGAGAACAGGTTGGGATAAGTGTGGTGTCTTTTTTAGTGCATTACTCTGGATTTAATAAGGTTCATGCAATTTGCAAGACACTCCTGCCTCTGAGGAAAAACGTACAAAAATAGTTGGCGTGGTGTGATGAGGTGGGGAAAACAACCACAGAGCAAGGCAAAGCAGGGAGAGACACTCAGTTAGTCCTGTTACCACAAATAAATAAAAGAAAGACCGTTTTATACCTTTACCTTTAGAAACCTTTGGAATATATTTGAGTCAATTTCAGTTATTTTAATTTTTAGACATAAAAGTATGCTGTTCAGCGTGCCACTAGAACAGCATACTTTGCATTAAAGGTTGCATTAAAACCAAAAGCAAAGAGCTCCTATTCCTTTAAACGGAGAAAGTCTGTCACTGCCACTGAATGGGCTCTCTGGCAAAACACCACAGGATTATTTGGCAAAAAAAAAAAAAAGTTGAACTGGGCTCCAGTTTTGCTGCAATAAAACCCAAAGTCATCAAGTTGCTGTACGACTGTTGTTATCCAGTAATTAAATAATTAACTGCCACCGTGACAGCATCTCAAAGTTGTAAAATCCTGCCTGTGAGTGTTACAACCTGTTGTGTAGCATTCTGGCATCTGATGAGCCTTAAAACACATGAATACGTTCCTCCAGCTGCACTTCCTGGACTGTATTTCACTGTCTTATTGGCTCCAACTCACCCCCACACTGACACAGCCCCCTGCTGATGTCTTAATATCAGCTTCTTAACAGTCAGTGGACAGACTTTCCTTTGACCCACGAACAGATGTAAAAGATTTGTCTTAGAGAATGTTCTGACTCGCATTGAAATCTGGTAAAAGCTGTAATCAGAAGAGCCACTGCTTTTCTCAAAGGTGCCGTCGAGCACCTCAACATCAATAAGCAATCACCACATTAACTCAGACATGCTGTAATTCCTGGAAGCAGAAGAGATCACCATCCAGTGGACTGGCAGTGAGTTGGATGTTGTCGGAAATGTGCTGAATTCTTGTACAAAAAGGGAAGCGACTGATTCAGCACATATGAAGTGACATGGCATGAGTGTTAATGGAAGCAGTGAAGTGACAATGGAAAAGTAATTTCCAGTAAAGATCCTCTTTGCTAAGAAAAAGGGTGCACCGTGCCTATAAGAAGTATTAGAAGTATTCAGCCCCTTGGATACTTCCCCCTTTTATCCCTGTATTGCTTTTCAACATTCAATCATGGCCAATTTAAAGTGTCTTTCTGAACAAGAATATACAAAGAAAGACTCTTTCGTGGTGAATTCCTACAAAGCATTACACAGCATCATGATGTGAAGCACGGTGGTGGCAACATCATGATATGAAGTATGATGGTGGCAGCATCATGATATGAAGCATGGTGGTGGCAGCATCATGATATGAAGCACGGTGGTGGCAACATCATGATATGAAGCACGGTGGTGGCAGCATCGCGATATGAAGCATGGTGGTGGCAGCATCACAAGATTTGTTTTCCAGCCAGAGCAAACAGCCAGTTTGCAAGTTTTGCAGAAATGGTTTAAAGACAGCAAGGTGAACATTCTGGACTGACCGAGTCAGAGCCGAGACCTCACCAAGAATCTGTTTTTGTAAGTCTTGTCAAAAAAGACAAATTGCATTGCCCATTATTCAATTTTGAAGAGCAATAAAACGGGGAAACTTCCAAGGGGGAGTGAATACTTATTTTAGGCTCTGAACAGAGGAACTCTGCTCTTAAAAATAAATATGTCCTTTAACTTTGTGAGAAAGGCTGCCCTCTCTAACCTCTTCGCCCTTTCCTCCCCCCTGTATGTTCTGTCCTCGTCCTTCCAACCATCCGTCTCTAACTGTTCCTTCCTCCTCTTGGCAGGCTTGTCAGGCTGACATGCTGGGAGGTGACAAGGAGAGACGAGAGATGGGGAAGCAGCTCGTAATAGCGATGGCCTCCCCACATCAATTTGTTCTGGTGCGCTCCCATTACCATCTGCGATAAGGCCACCACCGGAGACCCACAGATGGATGGACAGAGTAAGAGGAGGAGAGGGTGATGGATGGCGATGGCGTGGAAACAGGAGGGAAGGGGTACAGTGAGGGACACAAAGGACAAAAATAATGTAAATATGCTGTGGAGGAGAAAGTGAAAGAGTGTGAGTAAAGGGGAAAATGGGGATAGCAAGAAGAAGAGAGGAAAAGGAGGCTTAAAACGAGGAAAACACAATGCAGGACATGCAAAGAAAGAGGAAAGTGGGTGAAAGAATGGGAACGCCGAGACGACTCAGCAGGGCGGGACAGTGAATTCTGCAGATGTAGCTGAGTGTAGTTCAGTCCCAGCGTATTCCCATCTGTTCTCATTAACACTGGAGCTGGGACGGAAACCAGCACAGCACAGTGGACGGAGGTGAGGCTGATACTCACTGTCACATTTCATGCCTTGGTGGATGAGGCCGTACAGCAGCGAACCACAGTGGTCGCAGAAGGTGGGGCTGCCGTACGAGTGGATCTTGAACTTGTGCTTGCTTCTGGGGTCCTGGGGAAAAAAACAGCAACATGTCATGTGACTGATGGCAGCTAGTTTACGTAAAAACACACCTCTGGGCCCCACTTATTGAGGCAGAAAAGTAGCGGACAGTAGTTGTCATGCATAGAAAGTTCCATCGAGTCAGGAAGACCAGCCACTAATGCTGTATGTATGTGCACTATTCATTTCTTTATACTAAACAGAGCTAAACAGCTGAACTGGGCGTCCATCCTTTCTGCCAGACAAAATGGTGCTTTTGTGTTTTCTCTGCAGCAGGTGGTGATTTACATCCAGACAGATCTGGGTTCAGTTTACTTAAAGCAGCATTACTGTATGAATACCACATTCAGTATTTTGAGGAACACAATAGATTAAACGTCAAACACGCATAAAAACAGATCAAAACAAACAAAAAGGTACAAATCAGCAAGAAAGAAATATCTTTTGATCTGTTTGATGTCATTTAGTAGTTTGTTCCAGGTAGTAGAACCTCTGCACATATCAGTTCTCATTATATAATTTGTCAGTGGACCAGGTGACATGTTGCGTATCCATGGCAACAGATGATAAACACACAGAGGAAGTGCAGCGTATTATTCTGCATAACAGTTTGCACCGGCTTTAATTTATCCTCCACAGTTAGCCTGGATAATCAGTTATGCATCTCACAAATGACCTTTTTCTAATCTCACCAGCTTGTGTTTTATAAAACTGATGATCTTTTCTGGGATAAGGCAGAAGTTATCCTCATCCAATGAAAAGACTAAACATCAGGTTTATTCTTCTAAGTAAAGGTGTGTGTGTTGAAGTCATGAATTTGGGGTCATGTTACAAGAAAATTAAAGATAAATGGCTAAATCAGCGTTTAACCCTCGAAACTCCAAGCAGCTTCTGGGCATTTTGTGCTCCTGATGCATTTTTAGTCACTATGTATGGGGGCATTATTGTAGCAAAATTATTTGTCATTTCGAATGGAGAGTTGTCTATCTGTATTTCAATCCGTGTGTCCGAAGAGAGATTTGTCAATGTGTAAAAGAATTTGTCTATGCGAACTGAGATTTGTCTGTCTGTAATTAGGTTTTCAAATGTGTAAAAAAAATGCTAATCTCTATTAAAAGTTGTACATGTAATAAGATTTGTCCATGCATACAAAGAGTTGTCAATGCGTACAAAGATATTCGTAGCTGAAAAGTTTCTATTCAGCTTCACATCTGCAGGAAATACAGACAAATCCCCAGTTACGAGTCGTTCGGCTTCACAATTGGCTCTCATTTTTACACGTGATTTTTGCTACACTTCTGCCGTGAGAGAGATTCGTATCTGAAAAACGTCAGGGTTTCTGCTCCCTGACCTCAGGCTCACAGGCTCACAGGCTCGTTCATGCTGGCTGCGTTCGGCTCTGCTGCCCTGTACCCAGCAGTTCCCGTCGTCTGCAGGCCATCAGGGGGCCGCGATCCACCAGAGTCTTGGAGCGTTCGTGACATTGTGAGGCAGGGTGTGGACAGGATGGAGCCCCGATCGCAGACGGTGAGTACATGTTAATGTTTTGAGAGGCACCTGGCTGCAGACCTCCACTGTGAGGACACCTCCACTGTCAGGACAGGACGTAACGGGTAAAAAACACAAAAGTACTTTTAAGGCGTCCAGTCCGGGAGGTGGCGGTGACGCATGTGAAGTTGGTTTGGTAACCGCTAATTAAATCAAAAGAAGAAGCAGCCATTTAACGCGACTGTTTGTGGCTGTTTCTCAATATACGCACTTGTCCACGGTACTACCGTGACTGTGACACAAAATGTAGTTTTAAGATTATTTGAGGCAATAAAGTGGTTGTATAAACATCAAATCTGTGGTCAATTTATCAAGATAAATTCTGCTTAAAAATTTACTCCAACAATGTCGGAGATGTGAGTGTCCCCGTTAGACAGCTACTACCGGGCGGTCAGCGCTCACAGCTCCCCGCTGACAGCAGCCTTAGCTCGGCTAGACTTTCTGAAATCTGCCGCTGGCTCTGACGGTTCTGTAACGGGATATACGTACTTTTACGGGAATTTAACGGTTACACTTTTGTTATTTAATGTCCCCGGTCGCCGACTTTGTCATTACATTAGTAATTATTGTGTTGTCTTCATTACCTGTAGTACGTCTTTGTTCTATTCTTATGACTGTAACTGTGCATTAAAAATAACATTTAAGGATTATTCTGTTAGCAGGCATAAAAACTCACAATGGGGCTCATTCTCAAAATAATCACAAGTTTAATATATAAATTAAAACGATATATACTATAGACCAGTGGTCGAGTAGATTATACGTTGTTTACTACGCGATTTTATTTTGTAATGCATCCCGTGCATTTCCTGTCCTCACAGTGGAGGTCTGCAGCCAGGTGCCTCTCAGACTCAGGGGGATCGCGGCCCCCTGATGGCCTGCAGACGACGGGAACTGCTGGGTACAGGGCAGCAGAGCCGAACGCAGCCAGCATGAACGAGCCTGTGAGCCTGTGAGCCTGAGGTCAGGGAGCAGAAACCCTGACGTTTTTCAGATACGAATCTCTCTCACGGCAGAAGTGTAGCAAAAATCACGTGTAAAAATGAGAGCCAATTGTGAAGCCAAACGACTCGTAACTGGGGATTTGTCTGTATTTCCTGCAGATGTGAAGCCGAATAGAAACTTTTCAGCTACGAATATCTTTGTACGCATTGACAACTCTTTGTACGCATGGACAAATCTTATTACATGTACAACTTTTAATACAGATTAGCATTTTTTTTTACACATTTGAAAACCTAATTACAGACAGACAAATCTCAGTTCGCATAGACAAATTCTTTTACACATTGACAAATCTCTCTTCGGACACACGGATTGAAATACAGATAGACAACTCTCCATTCGAATTGACAAATAGTTTTGCTACAATAATGCCCTCATACTATGGCTCATTTTTCACTGTTATAAAAGTCCTGCACCTCTATGGAAACAGCACAATACTGCAAACATATGACTGTACACACAGAGTCAGTGTAAGTGGTAAAACTATATATGTTTTACCACTTACATTTTTAAAAATTTGTCTCTATATTTGTTGTGCATACACTGCCTGTAGTTCAGCTCTGTTCAGCCAAAAAAGCACCCTAATGTTAGGCTGCTGCTGAATCGCTAGTAGCATCCCTGTCTTTTTTTATAGAATCTGGTTAATTCAAACACCGTGGTCCCTCGTCTATGGCGGAGGTTAAGTTCCAGAATTCCCCAAAAAAGGCAAAAATCTGAAAAGTAGCAACCTTATATTTATGTTATTATTTATATATATATGTTGAGACTTTATAAACCCTCCCCACACTTGGGTTCGATGCCAGAAGCCTTAGATGGCGCTGAACGTTTGGGCGACATCGTAGGGCTTAAAATAAATTCAGTTTTTTACAAAAATTTCACAAAAACACAACACCTCAGAGCAACACTAGGCACAGCGATCAGACGTCCATGTGAAATGGACAAGGAGAGATGCTGAATGCAAGCTATACACGGGAGACGGAGGAGACTGATGCTGCGGTCGCTGAGCCAATCAGAGCCCAGGATGCAGAGCACAATGCTCTGGTTGGTCGCCTCCCATCCATCAGCCAATAGTGTACGTATGCAATCGCACGTGGGCAAACTAGCTCAAGCAAAAGCGGCCGTAGCTGCGTTTTACATACGTGTGTCTACTCATCTGCTGTATGCTACGTATTTTATATAAACTTTTAAAATCCACGAGACCACAAAAAATGAACCGCGATATGGTGGGGGGACTACAGTACTTCATTTTTTACAAAAGATATGATGAATAAAGTGGTTTCATTGAAATATCATGATTTCATGGTTGAAATGAATGAAAAAGATGAACAAGTCAAGCAGTGATAATTTTTCTCTCTGTTTTTACAGTGTCTGGCTCTGATAAACGGCGTTTAAACCTTTTTTCACATTTGATTCACCGCTCTGCTGCTATATTTATTCTAAATGCAGCTCACTTTAACTTCTATATGGTGGCCGAGTTCGAGCTGTGATTTACGAATAACGTGCATCATATGCATCAGCGGACGATGAAGAGGAAGATATATCCAGAAGGAAAGTGATGGAAATGTCAGGCCATTATCGGCGCGTGGGAACGGTTCAAGTGTCATCATGCTTAGTGTCACTTCTCTCCATCTTGTCGTCCTGGAAGCTTCTCAGCATCCTTCCCATGCTGTTAAGGCACAAATACTCATCGCGCAGTGATCAAATGCTACTAGCAGCACCATAACTGAGCAAGAAAACATCTCGTACGAAGCTAAGTGAGAACTGTGCTAACGAGCAAACAGGTACTGATGCTCTGACAGCAGCTGATGTCAGGAAAAATCATGTTTTCGGCAGCACACGTGCACAAAAGGTTGCAGGTTTCCTCCACCTGAAATGGACTCAAACATTTCCGAGGTTAGCTAATTTCTACAATCACCACAAAACAAACATGTCTGTAATTAAAGCCCTGCAAATGAGGGTGGATGAATCCCCCTCCAGTGTTCCCTCCATCACGCTGAAATGTGTCAGAGCGGCTGCATGTGTAATTATACAGGCCGCTGGCTGAGTACACGGGAAACGTGCCCTTTCTCTGCAAAACACGCTAAACCGAGCAAACAACACGACGATGGAGAGGAGAGGGGAAGACGATGGTAGAGGAGGGAGGAGAGGGGAAGACGATGGAGGAGGAGGGAGGAGAGGGGAAGACGATGGAGGAGGAGGGAGGAGAGGGGAAGACGATGGAGGAGGAGGGAGGAGAGGGGAAGACGATGGTGGAGGAGGGAGGAGAGGGGAAGACGATGGAGGAGGAGGGAGCTGCTGAGCTGTTGGGGTGTGATCGGCAGAGGAGTGAGTCAGTGGCGTGAGGGTCCCAGAAAAGTCTAATTAGGAAGCTCGTCTATTTTTACCTCTCTCCTCCAGCCTTTCGTGGGGAAAGAAAAGAAAAACAGATGGTCATCCCCTCGTGTCCTGACTGAGCACTTAGAAATCACCTCCTTACTCCATGGACATCCAATTCTCAGCTGTTCGGTTGTGGAATATAAATCTTTAAGGTGACTCGATGGATTGAAGCAGCAGCAGCAGAGGAGACAGTCTTGTGTCTGTTTCTCACTTTATTTCCCAAAAGTCTCTGCACACTGGATGTTTCCTGCTTTTACAGGAAGCTTTACATGTTTTCTCACTTCATCTCGTCTCCTTGCTCACAAATCACAGCAAGATTATGAGATATGACAATAACTCCACAATCCACCCTCCACAACGACCACACAGTTGAACCAAAACCACTTCCTGTTAAGAGGAGATGCAAAAAACAGCACCATCAGCTGCCTCAGACCAACAGATGTTTCAGTAGAAGGACAAATGCGACAAGTCTAATCTTTGATTGCTGTGATTTTATATCAGAGATAATAATATGCATAATATTTAAATGTGTTTGCAGAGGCAGCTCTCTTGGCAGCTTCCACCGAGGCCCACGCCGCCACATTCAGATCCACTGCTCGGTTCAGTGAGCAGAAGTTGTGGATGTTTTTGATTTCTTCCAGTGGATCTTATATTAATCCTCTGAACTCCAAGCAGTCTCTGGGCGATGTTGTTTTTTTGTTTCTGTGACATTTTTCCTCACTGCAGGCTCATTTCCCCTGTCCTTCACCTCTACGGAAACAGAACACCCTCAGAAATGTGTTTTGTGCAGTTCGGCACAGTTATGAATCCATAAAACATTAAAAAAGTTGAATTTCTTTGATTATTTATCTTTCAAAAATGAAAAAAAGGATTTAACCTGTGCAACATTCTTCCCAGTGCCCACCGGGGCTACTAACATGCTGCAGATACTTTACTCCTTACCTTTAGAATTTGCTCGATACTTGTCTCAGAATGTCGTTCAGCCAAAAAATCGAGGAATTTTTGTCATGCGACTGTTGGTCACAGCTGAGTCACTCTTTGCTTTTCTGTTGTGCCGAAGAACGCAGAATATTTGTTTTTTTACAGAATGTGGCTGGTGCAAAGAATTTATTTTTGCCAAACTTTTGAACGAGACACGCAGAATAAAATTATTTGGTGATCAGCTCGAGGATTCCTGCTGTTTTTACAGTTTCTGGCTCTGATAACTGGAGGAATTCTGGCATTTTAAAAAAAGATAACTTATCTTTCAGACCTGATGGTGAGTTTTGGGGTCCTGAGGGTTTACTTAATCATTTTAGACTCACTATATGCTACTTGGTCAGCACCAGACTGCAGAAACACATAGGGAGTAGCACTATTTTTACCATGTGAAGAACCAGATGAGACCAAAAACCAAACTGAGTGGACCAAAACACAACTCCGTATGTTCGATGATGTTGCTGAAGGTGTAAATAAGCTGTTTGTTTACTAGTTAGGTGAACTTAAATGCTGCATCTTGTTTCTGCTGCTTTGATTTGGTTAATGCATCACGTGCAACCAACAATTCCTTCTGTTTTTACAGTTTAAGATAAATTCTCTAATTTTGGTTGTTTCAAAGATAACATGCCTTTCTATCCTGTTGGTGAATTCTGCAGCTTAGAGGGATAATATGGAGTATAAGGGCTAAATGTTTGTTTCCAGATCACCTCCGTACACTTCACACTGTGGTTGAGGTTGTTGAAGCTTAGATGTGATCCTGGGTTGATTCTACCGATTTGACTGCCCTACTTTTGTTTGTTAGCTCGTCTCAGTTCTCCAGTTGTGTCAGTAAACCTAATTGTCCTCTGAGCAACAGATTAGACTAAATGCCTGATTAAACCAGTGCTTTCTGGGTTTATTCAGTTTCTTCAGAATGACTGAGCCTTTTGACGCAGCAACAAACAGGAGTCTCTGTGGCCTCGAGGCCCTTCGAGGACTCCTGGGCCTGAAAGCGTTTAATCATCCATCCATGGGTGAAAATGGAAAACAGTTCACTTAGATGCAAACATGCACGTACGCAACAACACCACAGAGCGTCCAGTAGAGCTGTCCTACAGGTGATTCGTTGCTGAATGAGATGCACATTCAGCAACACAAATGTGTGACTCACAAATCCTGGAGAGACGAGGAGGTTAATCACGGAGCTGGCGAATACAAACGTCTAAAAGCATCGAACCTGCCTGGTAAGTCGTTGTTTCAACCTCCTCTGAATGCCAGGATATCATGCTGAGCTGGGGAAGATGCTGGCAGACAAACCTCTGACACTAACAGCCAGAGCTGCTGATTCGAAACCAGGAGGGAAGTTGGTTCGTTGAGGCGAGATGATGCCGCAGCAGAATCCCTCGGAGCGTGACGAGAAACCGCCAAGCAGAAGAAGACGATGAGAGCAGAGCGGCAATGAGTCAAACACGGGGCTGAATAATTGTAGTCGGGCGTCAGGTAACAATATCTGATTACTAATTGGGAATTAGTGCCATCAGAAGTGTAGTGGAGAGTGAAGGGGCTGCTGCGATTCATGTCTGGGGCTAATTGGTGATCAGACGAGCCTTCCAAGCTGCCTTCACATGCTGGCAGTCTCACAGTGTAAATTCCTGTTATGTCTCAACATCAAAAGCATTTTCACCTTGATCTTGATGTCAAAGTTAAACTGTACAGCATCAAATTCCCCACCAGAGCCACAAGAAATGGAGGAAACACTGAAGGATCCCTCCCATACAGGAAATAAACAGAGCAACACATTAGACCGTCAACATAACGTGATCCAGGAGGATGTGGAGTAACTTCTCGGTGTCACCAAACAGGTAAAAAATTAGCTTCATGATCTCCTGGATGAAACTAGAAAGAGGACAGACTGAGCAGAAACATAAACTGAATCTCTCCAAGGCCACTAAGGGAAAAAAGAAAGAAGAAAACGCCTACAAGGTCCAGCAAAACGCCACGTAACCATCAGCTCAGAATCTGCTCAGCTTAAAGGTGAGCATGCATTTGATCTCTAACAACATGCTTAAAATATTTCCCTCCATGACAAACGCTCATAAAGTCAGCTTCAGGGAGCATTTCATCACCCGCATTGTTTGCATTCATGTTTACAGCCTCCTTTGTTGGCGTGCCGCTCTGTGTCGTAGCGAGACGCAGCCACCACCTGCTGATCTGTAAAGTACAGCAGGAAACAGCAGCGGGGGAATCACATCACTTATGTACACGACACAAACAAACCTAGAGCCCGTTAACAGAAGCGTTCCTCCACGGATCTGGAGGAGATGGAAAAGTCGAGAGGTTTAACCCTGCAAGCCCCCAAACCTACAGGAATGATATCTTTAAAAACAAACTAAAAACCCTGCCCACATTACACCAAATGTCACAGCAGGAAATGGTGAAAAGAGAAAGGATCATCACCTTTCCAAAGGTCCTTGAACTACTCATCTGCGACATATTGTTTGACTGGAAAACCAGCTTAACATCGTGGTACAGTCGTCCCTCGCCATATCACGGTTCACTTTTGGCGGTCTGACTGTGTCACAGATTTTTAAATTGGATATATCTAATTTTGTATCGCGGATTAAGAAGAATATTAAATGGAAATAAATACGTAGCGTACAGCAGATGAGTAGACAAAGACTTGCACGTAAGGAAAATGCAGCTACGGCCACTTCCTCTTGAGCTAGTTTCCCACATGAGATGGTACACGGCACGCTATTGGCTGATGGATGGGAGACGACCAACCAGAGCGCTGTGTTCTGCATCCTGGGCTCTGATTGGCTCAGTGACCGTAGCATCAGTCTCCTCCATCTCCCGTGTATAGCTTGCATTCAGCATCTGGCCTTGTCTGTTTCACATGGACGTCTGGTCGCTGTGCGTAGTGTTGCTCTGAGGTGTTGTATTTTTGTGGACTTTTCATTGGACTTGGACAAATTCTGGGACTTCTTGGATGAACTGCAGTCAGTGTTCACACAGAGCAGATAGGTCAGTGGAATGCAGCACGTAGACTTACTATTTTTTCCAGCATTAGTGACACGTGTTTTTTAGTTTTTGTAATATAAATAATCAACTAAGAAATTCAACTATTATTTTATTTGATTTTTGTGGCTATATAACTTTGCAAAGAAAAGAAAAATGAGCCAACAGTGAGTAAAAATGTGTCCAGAAACCGCACAGATGGTGAAACAAATTAGGTGTTAGGTATGAAGACTAACATGTCAGAATTCTTATCTCCTCTTGGTGAGTTTTTACGACGTTAAGGTGCTTGTATTTACTAACTTGCATCAGCTGTTTCCTTCACAGTGAATGGAAATGTCCATAATTATTGTACAGTACAGACATTATAGCCTGACCCTGATCCCTGTTTGCTGCTTATGCTTATCCCAACACTTCTGCAGACCCATCTTTCAACCCAAACCCTCCTCAAGTGCTATTTCACATGTATTTACAAGAGATTAGCTCTTAGAATCAACACAAAAACATACTAAGATTCACTGAGAGCTAACCAGTTTGTTCTGCCACATCTAACTGTTATGAAAAGTCACCTCCTGGACGTGATTTTCAGTCCACAAAAACACATTCCAATGCAGCTTCTTCCCAAAGGGCAAACGGTGATCAGTCAGGCCATATCTGTTAGGAATGTGTGACCTTTGTAGCTGAATCTGACACACAGATATCTCAAAAAGGCAAAAGCATCGTGTCGTTTCACTTTGTTCTCTTTAAACATGAAAGTATTGGTGGATTTTTTGACAAACCTTGAACTACTCTTCTGTGACGTTCTGTTCAGATCACCAATTCTTTTTTTTTTTTTTTTTTTAAATTAATTTTCTGGGGGAGATTTTTGAAGCTTTTATTGACAGACAGGGTGAAAGGGGGTAGAGAGGAGAGAGACATGCAGCAAAAGGTCATGAGCCGGACTCGAATTCATGACCAGCTGCTGGCGACCTGCCCACGTGGTAACGCCTTAACTCAGTGAGCTATACGGCGGCCCAAATCACCAAATCTAAACTTAAAATTATAATACTGCATCAAAAATCCCTCTATTCTATGTGTGTTTTCTAAAATAATGACCAAAAAACTCTTTGCATGAACCAAATATTGCAAAAAACGGAACATTTTCTGTTCCTCCGCACAACAGTGGCTCAGGTGTAATGAGAAACCACGGGACAAAAAATTCAGTGACTTTTAGGCTGAACTGCAGGCTGTGTAGTAAAATGACATTGCATATAAAATCCTTTAATTCTACATGTCTTATCTAAAAAAATAGCAAAAGAAACTATTTACATGAATCAAATTCTGCAAAAAACTAAACATTATTGCACAACAGTGACGCCACAATTAGTGACCAACAATCATGGGACAAACATTCAGGGACTCTTTGGTTGAACTGCAGGCTGTGTAGTAAAATTTGTAGTATGCATTTTCAACACCTGTGGGGCAAAATCTGTACATGTTGATTGACTGATTCATTATTTGTTTTCCATTTTTGTAAAATAAATTCAACTCTTTTAAGATTTATGGCATTATAATGTCGTCCTGTTGCATAAAAGACATTTTTGTTTTCTATCCATGGCTGTGCTGTTTCCATAGAGACGTAGGACTCTATATCGCCTAGAAAAATGAGCTCATGGTGAGTAAAGATTTGCCCAGAAACTGCTCGAGGTTTTTTAAAACAGCTACTTAGGTGGGAAACATGGAAGAAGAATTAGAACCACAGTTAAAGGAAAGAGAACCTTCAGGTTCATGTGGTCCGAGTTACACTTCTGTGCAGATTGTTCAGGGTTCAGGAGAGAAAAGCTTGACCTCAGTCGGCTACATCACCCTGTCAGGTCTGATCTCAACGCTCAGTCGCTGATTCACCGCTGGCAACAGAAGCACAACCTAGCAAAACCAGCAGAGCCTCATGATAATAATACATTTAGAAAAACTGATACGATTTGTTTCAGAGAAACTCCATCAGGACTTTTTTTCCTGTTTGTTGGTTTAGTATTTATGGACAGCAGCAAAACGCTCCCCAGACGCCACCGCGAGGAAATGAACCTTTCAGAAACATTAGCACACATAGAATCACTGAAACTACGAGTAAATTAAAAGCCCAGTGATCGTACTGTGACGGTGTGTGTGTCGGAGAGGAGGGCTCGGGGGGGAACAAAGTGAACACTGTACAGTTGCTATGGTGATAATGGGTTGGAGAAAATGCAGTGATAGATTGAGAGAAAGCAAACAGGGAAGCAGTGAACGCACAGAGAGTAAATCACCCGGCTGCTTAATAAAATTAGGCGTGTGCACGTGAAAGGCAGCAAAACTACCGATCTCGGAAAACAGATCCACGTGATGAAATGTTCTCTTTCCTGCAGGCTGAAGGTCAGGCTGAAAGGAAAGGCCGAGCAGCAGCGTTGTCTCCAGCCCAGAGGATCATCAGTTATCCTCTACTGGTAGCCTAGCGCCGGAGCTGTCAGGCTTCAAACACTCTGCCCACAGCCACCAGTGAACAGGCAGCAGTCTGACCTGCCATGGTGAAGGGCACAGCGCTGCATACTGCTCTCAGTGACTGGCTAAAAAAAGAGAGTGCAGGTTTGTGCGTGTATTAGCATGAGAAAGACTCGTAAAAGTGAGATGCAGGAGGAGAACGGTGTGAAAAAGACATTTTGAAGCAATGATGGTCCCGAATTTAAGAGAAAAAATAGAGGAAAATAATAAAAATGGACAGACATCAACAGATCTGGAGACACATGGGCTGAGCAGTGTGTGCGTGTGTGCCTGTGTGTGTGTGGTTGTGTGTGTGTGTGTGGTTGTGTGTGTGTGTGTGTGTGTGGGTGGGTGGCATTAAAGTAATACCAAATCTCTAGGCCAAGAGGTGACGCTTTGCACAGTCAGTCATTGAAACTCAGTCAATAAAACACAGACTGACAGCTGCAGACGCTGATTTTTTTTGCCGTGCAAAAAAAAAGACAGAAACATTCCCCTTTGAGCAACCGTTTAATTATTGAAGTTAAAAATAACTTTGGAGATATTTTAGCTGCAAGGTCTTGTAACTATGTGTCTTCCATGCCCGCTGGATGAAGCTGCGGTGCGACTTTGTGTTGATTGAACGTCCCCTGATACCCTTTTTCCACCAAGAAGAACCAGGTTCTGTTGCTTAGTTGGTTCTAATCTGGTTCCTCCTAAGAACCTGTTTGCTTTTGCATTGGCAAGGAGTCCAGTTGGAGCCACTGTGTCACCGTAAAACCACTACGCTAGCATCCATTACATAGCAGTTAAACAAAAGCAGTAAGTTGATGATAATATCTATGTTTATCTCTATAGATGGTCTTAAGGCTGATTGTGAGGCGGAGGTCCTCCTGTTGCCTGGACACATCCGTGATCACGCTACTGGTGGGACACAACTGTAGCGGATTTCAGGTCAACAGTTTGTGGTAAACTTCCGTGTGTCCCAGGAGTCATTCCAATACATGTGTGATGGGACCAGGGACGTCCTGGAGAACAAGGACACTAATTAGTGCTTGTGTGTCCCTTTCCACCGTTGATGGTTGGTCACCATAACCCCGCCCCCAGCCCCTGACGTACTCGGTGCTTAGCTCTGGACCAGCAAAGAGTTGGTGCTTGCTGAGGACCAGTTTTTAGAACCTGGAGCCGGAGCTTAGATGGTGGAAACACAAAGAACTGGAGCTAAGTCAGGCTCTGGTTCTGAACTAGTTCAGTGGAAAAGGGGTATCTGAGTTGTCCAGTGTCTTCTAATAATCTGTTCTCCATCAATGTTGTGTTTAGAGCAGTGGTTAGAGGTGCAGCTACTGATTCTATATCTACTATTGATCATTTTGTCCACAAGAAATATGGAAAAGAAAGAAAAATGTTTTTCAAAAGTCTAAAACTCCAAAACAATCAGTTTCCTGCATATTTTCAATTAGTAGACTGAAGTTGTTTGACTATTATCTTAAATGCATATGGAAAAACATATTGAAAAGAGTGAATACAGGCATTAACAGTAATAATAATTAATAATTTAGTAGAAGTGATATTCACACCTCAGAGGTCCAAGCTGCTTTATCACAACAGAACAAACCTGGCTGGTAAAAATAACAGAGCTGTGAATGAATCTGCGATACCGTAGAAAACACTTGTAGTGGACACCTTGTTATTTAATAAAAAGCTGTGGAATGAACAACAACAAAAATAAATAAATAAATAAAGAGAGACGTCTGAAATTGATGCAGCAGAAACCAGAGTGTCCACAGTTTTAATTTTTCATCAGTACAGTTCTAAATTTGCATGAAAACAACCCACCGACGAACATGAAGCGTGAATAATCTATTGATCATTTTGTCCAAGAGAAAAGCTGGAAAAGAAAGAAAAAAAGATGTTTTTCAAAAGCCTAAAACTCCAAAATAATCAGTCTACTGCATATTTAGACTGGATTGGTTTGACTATTTGTTATGCAAATTGAAAAACAGAGAGAAATAAGTGTTCAGTAGTTTAGTAGAAGTGATATTCACACCTCAGAGGTCCAAGCTGCTTCATCATTAAGTGACAAACCTGTGAATGAATCTGGAAGCTGTGGAAACATGTGGTGGACGCCTTGTTATTTAATAGAAAGCTGTGGAAATAATAATAAAAAACTAAAAGAGGGATGTCTGAAATCGATGCAGCAGACACCAAAGTTTCCGTTTCTCTTCAGTGCAAGTCAGCATCGTGTTTTCCAGACTCCCCTGGCTGCCCACATCTTTCACACTCGCTGCTCCCGTTTTCAAGCGTTCTGTTCTAAATCTGCAGACATGAAAACAAACCGGCAGCACCGACGAACGTGAAGCGTGATTAGTTTGACACGTTGATGGAGAGCCCAGCGCGGCCGGGATAAAAGTGCTCGCTCCGGGCGGCTAATTTCTGTGTTGACTTTCAATCAGACTGAAAATAAACTTTTAAAATGATTCATGAGAATAAAATACACTCCAAAATACTGCTTTGTGTGACTCCTTGTTTCCCAGACTACAGAATTATCCACCACAGAATAAGTAATATAGTTTTTTAAAGGCCAAATACTACTTAATAATAAACCCAGTGGAGTAGTTCAGGTCCCACATGCTCTGAAAGTTCAGGGATCTCAGTTTCTGGTCCCCGCTGAATTGAGCTGATGTCAAATTAGATCACCAGACCACGACTTGTCTACTCAGATAAACACACACTGAGCTATTCAGACCCGACAGGCCTCCGAGTCCTGTTTTGCTTCAGCCGATCAATCGTATCTCTTGTAGGGACTAATCTGTCTTCTGATAGAAACAATAATGAAGTCATGACTCAGTGGAAGGGAGCAGAAGACGGAGGACGGAGGGCGGCGGATCTGACACCAGATTCATCAACAGCAGGAAAACTCGGGGGAAGCTTAGAAGTCGCCGAATAACCAGAAACCGCCGCCGCTGTGATCACATCATCTCATCAGAGGAGAGCAGCAGCGACGACCATGTTTGCCGTCTTGAGCCTCGTCTGTTTCATCACACGTCGGCCGTAAATGCACCTGTATTGACGATCCATCAGCGGTTTAATTAGCGGGCTGACATCTCTCTTCTCTCTCTCCCTCTACCTGCAGCTTCCTGTCTGTTTAATGGGCCTTCAGACTGTCCCTCTGCAGCCTCATTATGTAAAACACTGATTTACAGCCTGTAAATACGAACTGGGAAGCTTCAAAATCAAGTTAGCCGTGAGGTAGCTTCATGCACAAGTCGTGCATCCTTCGAAGGATGCAGCCTCTGAATTGGGACATGGCTACTACTTATATTTAAAACTATAACCCTCTGCTGCTGATGAATCCATCTTTTCCGTCAGCTGTGAGCAGCTAAAACTGATCAACTGTCACCGGAGTGCAATGAATCCTGGGATATGTTGGGCTGCGAAGGATCCACCTGATGCATCCTTCGCAGCCATGGAGAAGAAGGAAGCGTTCGTTGGTCACATTTAAAGGAGTCTTCAAGTCTTAATGTCATGTGACGCATTCAGCCTTCAAATGCAGCCTTCGAAGGATGCAGCCTCTGAATTGGGACTCGGCTACAGTCAGTTTTTCCGTTTTATTTGGTAATATTGTGCCATTTCTAAGCCCGCTGACATTATCTGAAGTGATGGTGTGTGTTCCTGCCCGTGGCCTGACGCTCTCTTGGCAGTAAATACATGCCTCGTCTGTCTGTCATTCGCCGTGTGCCTCCTCTGATTGCATGCCTCTCTAGTCTTGTTAGTGAATTAAACATCACAAGACATTAGTACATCAAATATGCCGCTCACATGCGAACATGCATTGCTTGCATGTGCGCACACACGCATCTGTTAGCGCAGGCGGGACATGAATGAGCTCATTAGCAGGAAATGGTACAGAGAGCGATGTCAGCACTCTCCAAGGATACGGTGATTTTGGATGATGAAATGTGCAGCCGGTTATAGAGACGGAGCGGTACGTAGCAGCTATGTGAAGAGTGATGTCTCCTGGGAGTTTCAGAGGGTGATACTGGTTATGATATGATTGGAGCCATGCAGTGTTACGCAACCACTGCAATTAAACTTTACTTTCTAGGAGAGAACAGACACAGCAGCGGTAGAAGTACTCCAAGTACAACAGTAAATACTCGAGGTATCAATGGTAGAATGACTGGTTCTAAAGGAAGACTGTCAGTACCATACACTCAATACATAACCTGGAGAGTCATTACACTATAAGTACACTGTAAAAATGTAAATAAAGGAAATATTCTGGCAGCTGGGGCACTAAAATAACAACAAAATAATAAAATACAGTAGTTTATCGTTATTAAAATACAGCTATTAGCCTTAAACATACATGAGTTGGAGATCATGTGTCCCATGGACCATGTCTAACACATGTTGCTGTGTTTAGACATGGTACATGAAGGATATTCACATGTGTACAAACAATGGAATTAACTATAAATATCAAAATACGTATAAATACTGTGGAAAAGTGCCATCAGTGGTTGGGTTTTATTACAAAAGTATATGTAAACAAACAAACAAACAAACAAACAAACCGTTATTTCCATTATTAAAACAGTTTTTAATTATACATGAGGTCGAGATCATGTGATCATGTGTGTTTTTTGCTCTAAATAACATATTTTTTGTTTCAAAAGTCCACTTTTTGATGTGTTTAATAGTTTTTTTTTAATTGTGCATGTGAGAGGTCTGCAAACTTACACAGCCCAACATCCAAGAGGAGGCGTTCTCTTTTTCTGCACAAAGCACTGACGTTTCCTTTGGTCGAACCACTCAGAGCAGACTGGAGCTAAGACTGAGTGTTTCAGGTAAGAAGAGGTGCTGCAGCAACATTCGAGGAATAATGTGTTTTTGGAACATTAGAGCAGAGAAACGCATTCGAGTAGACGTGAACACAATAATGAGCCAATATCCTGAAGCTGTACAGAATATTAAAACATGACGTTTTTGTGTTTTGTGAAAATTCCACTGCTTCATCTGCCAAGTAAAAAAGTTAAAAAAAAAAAAACATTATCTGAGCCATAATAAAACGAGCATTTCAAAGAAACCATTCTCTAACCACAATAGTAAGACTTTAATACCACAGAGAAAGCAATGTGATGCCTTTACCACAGTCAGTCTGGTAAATAAAGGGGAGCAACAAGGTGTACTGTTATGTATTCAGTACGTATATAGATGGGTGACACATTAAAGGACGAACCAACATAAAATGTCTGAGTAAGGTGTTGAGTTTTAATGCATCGCCTGTATAAAGCAGCAGTTTTCCAAACAGGTTCTGGATGCTCCGTTCACGGCCTGTAATCTATAGATGTACAATGACACATGAGCCACATGTGAAAAGAGAAAAGCGAACATGTGACTAATGGTACTGTCGATAAAGGTGAGAAAAGCCACATTCAACATCTTTGTGAATAAAATATTAAACATCAGTCCTTTCTGTGGCTGTCAGAGGCTCCACCGGCTTCGTTTTCCTGCAGCTCAAATGTTCATCTGCCTGCTGCGATATAAGAGAACATGCAGTCCTCTGTGCATTAAAGCAGCAGGTACATGTGTTTGCATACTGCATGAGCCATAAGTGTGGTCCAGGTAAAGCCACAGTGGATTCCTATTATTCTAAGTGGGATTCTCCAGCAGCTCTCCACAAAGTCAACCGTCCTGTCCTCTCTCACAGCCATTTAGCTCAATTACCACCGAGCAGAGATGGAGCTAGCGCGCCGCTGCCTGCTAATGGAGCTCGACAGCCACAGAGACCCCCGGTTAGACGGCAGAGCGAGCAGGAAGCGATGATACTCTCGCAGGTTGGAGACCCCGCTTAGCCTTTGTGTGAATGCAGCAACAAAGGCCAACTTACCTTCAGTCGCACAGCTATAAAAGCAGGCCTCGTATCCTAGTCGGTCTAATTAAATGCTGTGTTTGATGATGAAAGTTGGGCTGTGATGAAAGCGTGTGCAGTCTGAATGCATCTGAACACTCTACTGATAATTAGAGCGCAACAGGGAGGGATTAGCACCTGTGTCTGCTCACTTCCATTTCACACTGTCTGCAAAAAGTCCACATACACTACTGAACTTTGCATGAACATGTTTTCAGCTACTGCATTCTTCTACTGCACCGCTACTACCTTACTTTTCATGGCCATGTGTGTGCGTATGCATCCAGGCCACACTTAACATTTTCAGAATTAGTTTAGTTTGTGGCAAAAGGGACAAAAACTCCTGCTGAAGTGAGCTTTTCCCCATTTTTAAGTCCCGTATCTCTGACCAGATGGTGGTAACGTGAAGTGTGGATTGAGGGCGTGATCAGGGTCAGCCGCTCATGTTTGAGAAAGTGAGGGTGAAATATGCTCCTGGAAAGCAGCGTTAGGATCTTATGGAAGTTGTGTGTTATCAGAACTGGTCTTTATGCATCCACTGTGAGGTATTTCTAAGGCATTGGTGTTTTCTGCCATGTGAGGAGCGTTCGATGCGCTAATTCTACCCGCTAGTTCTTCCACTTTGTCCACTTTCAGCTGGAGCTGGTTGTAAAAGCACTACTGACAGCTGTTCTGTGCATTTAGTTAACCTGATTAGCAGGAGAAAGCTGCTAACAGCAGAAATCAGATGACAGTTTTCCTTTGAAGTCTTCCTTCTTAACACATCAAACCCTTCCCGAGCTTACACTGCTTTATTGACGGGTGCGGTTTGGGTCAAAATGACAACTTGGTTAAGGTTGGAGTAAAGAACAACTTAAGGTGGCTGAACTGAACCAATATTGGTGCTCGGGTGGAAGCAATGTTTTAAAATCTGATGGATTCTGACCCATCCATCCACCCCGAACTCCTCCAGCAGCAGAATGAGAGGCTCTGCAATGACACCAGTTTTTCCAGAGTGGAGAGTCTCTTCCCTCAAATCCCTCCCTTAGTCTGGATAGAGGAAGTTAAAGAGCAGTCTCACCCGGTGTCTTTAAGCTCAGTGGTCATCAGATTAAACTGTGGTTAAACTGGGACATATCCAGGCGTGGAGAAGCTCTCTCAGTCAGATTTCTCTCGATAAATCAAGTTACAATCTAAAGTACTGAACCAATTACAGAAGAGAAAAGGTTTCTGTGTGTCACTCCAGACGCTTCTCTCTAAACAGAGACGACAAATATTCGGAAAAATTCACACTCAGGAATTAAAAACACCTTTAACACTGCAGGTACAGCTAAAAATAATGAGGGAAGAAGCAGGCATTCAAAGAATAATTGCCGCCTAAGAATATCCATAAAATATTCTTTCTCACTTCTGCTGCCAACGCTTCCATCTTAGTTGAACAGGGAATATTTACACAAGCACAGGACACGAGCCAGCGATTACCATACCGCCATAAAAGTTTAAGAGAAAGAGAAAGCAGCAAAACTTTCCAGGCCATCTATCACCTGCAGTCCCCACTTTACCCCAGTTCCCCCAGCGTGTTTATTAAAGCTTCCACTTTCAGGACAACTGGCTGTTAACATACCTGCACGTTAATCATGGAGACGTCACCACGGAAACCGAGGAGAGAGGGCCCCATGTGGCCACCTCACACTGAAACTATATTTAACCGATGCACAATACACAACAAGGTGTTCTTTCATAACTGTGGTCACAACACACACAAAAAGTTCACTAATCATATCACCGCAGCGTGTTCATCACTGGAGTGACCTACTGATGCTGCAGGCAACACTTTAAACTGGCTGCAGCCGATGTTTTCATAATAGCCATGCGTGAAATGTCAATGCAAAAACAATGCAGTAATGTAAAAGGGGTCACTCGTAGTGGTGAACCTGCAGAAAATGGCTCCTCTTGACTTTTCTGATGTATTTTCACAGTTTCAGCTCATTGTTTCATGGTCCTGCTGCAATAAAAACTAGCAGCTGGCTGGAAGGTAAATGCTAGATTCCAAAGCAGTCAGATGACCAGCATCTGGTTACAACACCAGATCCACATACACAAGACGATGGAAGATGTAGAGTCCAATAATAATATAATGCACATCCACGAAAGAATCCACACGAGCACGTGAGGAAGGTTTACTTTAACTCAAGCACAGCAAAAAAACGAAAATAATTCTCCTTTTCTAGAGTTTGTGCTTGCACTGTTATTGGGAAGCAATGATCCTGGCCACCTGTTTCCACCTATTACAAAATCATAGACAGGTGGTCCTCGGAACGAGATCCATTCCTATGACGGCTCGTAAGCATATTTTCGGTGTAAGTCAGACTTTATACTAGGGGTGTAACGGTACACAAAAATCACGTTTTGGTATGTACCTTGTTATGTAAGTCATGGTTGGGTTTGGTTCGGTACAGAACCCTCTGGAGTCGATGGACATGCAGGTGCATCAAAATGACATGAGCGATTTAAGATGACGTAGCAGCAAGACGCAGCCTCGTTTCAACCTGTGTCCAAAGTGTGGATTTCTAACTATCTACCAGTCTTTGAACTGTATTGATAGGCCAAGTAAAACCAGAGTTATGACAGATAATAAACACCATACTTTTCTCACGTTTGGAGCTCCTTACAGCTTTGGTCTGGTCCACTTGTTTTACTCCTTTTTCATACTTTACCAGGAAACCCAAGTGATCCCAGACGGGTGGTTTTAACCACGGCGGAGCGTCTTCCAGCTCCGGCTTCTTGCTGTTAGCATTAGCCATCCCATTCACTAGCCATACGCCACAGAAGTGCCGGCAGGAGAAAAAACAGTCCGTCACATCCTGTGTTCCTCTGGAAACTCCTACTTGTTTTTAGTTCCGCAATACTGTGCAACTGTGAGACGGAGAAGGTCCGCCACAACTGTGGGCACTACAAGGTTCAGCCATTCTTAATAGTCTTAAAATTTTCGTACTGTGGTACACCTCTGTAACAAACCAAAAGTGCCTGATGTATTGTTACACCCCTACTTTATCTTTTATACCTAAATTACATGCTCAAGGATGCGATCTTTGTCCTTGATTATTGTTGCGTCCTAACACGTGGCCAATGTTCCTCAGTGTTTCTCCCTTTTCAGAGCGCTTTACAATTTCTAATTTCACTTCCATGGTGATGGCTTGCAATCAGAAGAGTCTGCCTTATGCTTGGGAGCCATAACAAAGGGCAAAAAATACACACCAGTGATGAGTTTTCATGCGAGTATCGTATTATTTACAAACCAAATGGCTTATGTTGAAACTAAGTTTTTAAGTAGTTTATGGGAGTCGTTCGTAACCACGAAACGCTGTAAACCGAGGACCTCCTGTACATGAAATCAGCCACACACCTAGATAAAGTTATTTAACTACAATACTTCTTTTAACTTCATTTCGTGCAAAAATGGAACAAAAGCCCACAGAAGCATACTGCAGCAGATTGGAGACTATTTTAAGTATGCAACGCTGCACAATCCCTAAAAAGTGGATGGCCTCAAACATAGAGATACTAGACCCTAAGGTGAACCCAGAACTGCCTATCTCATCTGGCCTGGGAGCGCCTTAGAATCCCCCAGGAGGAGATGGAAATCTTTATTGGCGAGTGCGACGTCTAGAATGCCCAGCTCAGCCTGCAACTGCTGCAACCCAACCAGGCATAAATGGGAAAAAAAACGGATGCAATCTTGGTTTATGCAAGAGATCTTTTAGATTTTAGATCCTTACATTCTGTGGGATGAAGGTTTCATGGCTGCATTAGTGTGTTCTGATGGGAGATTCACTTACAGAATGAATGCAGGGGAGAAGACTACGTATGTAGAAATGTGTTTGCTTATGATTGCTCATAATAACCATAACCCACATGCAGACATCTCATACAGAACTTATTACACGTAAAGTTCAAGCAAACATTGCAGACGCTCACATCTACACTGAGTAACCTTCTCGGATCAGTTTGCCGACTAATATTTAGTTGCTAAATATCCAGAATTTTCCTTCACAGGCTGGTAGAGACCAAAAATGGAGTCAAAAATAGGAGCAAATATGGGACTTAGATTCACAAGGAGGCCAGAGACAATACAAATAAATGCTAACGTTGCTCTATAATTGCCAGATGTGTGAAAAAGCAAACGTTTGCTAACAAATTTACCATATTACTAAAATGTCATTATGCTCAACTGTACTACACGTCTTAATAACGAACAAGCAAAACTATTAATAAAGGTGGAAAGCTTTTATTTTTCATGGCAGTCATTAATCCATTTGTTTTTTGTTTGTTTGGATTAAGTGGTTTTCAACAGCCTGAGATGTAGTTGTGCAGACATAATGGTGTTTTTAAGTGTTCATATACGGTATCTGTTGACTTCTCCGATAGAGCAATGTGTTATATAACTTTAATGTATTATGAATCATTATCTGGTTGTACATGTTCATTTAAACCCAGAGGATGAGTTAAAACCACCATTATACAATCTGCTGTGCATAAATCCAACTGAACTTAAAGAAATTGAAGTCGTGGCCGGTTGTTATGAAATGGACAGCGATCGCCTATAGCACCCAACGCATCATTAAGCTCCTGATACTTAACACACCCTTTAAATTATGATCAGTCCCCCCAAGGACTTAATATTAATCACCTCTCTGATAAATCCCTCATCTTCTGAGTCGATGAGGATCGCAGCTTTACATGAGTGCTTACGTGACGTCAGCAGATAAACAGGAAAGATGAACAATCAGCCTATGGAGTCCATAAGAGGGGAAGGAAGCTAAAGCCGAGGCAGCAGGAGACGCAATTACACTCACAGTAATCCTCAATCCATGTATCTGAAGGATGTGTGAAGTTTGATGGAACACATATTGTGTGATCTGTTAGCTGGTGTTTTCATTATTGTTGTGAGCAGAGGAGATATAATCACAAAGTTTAACAGGAAGTCGTAATCAAACTCTAAAACCCTACACTGCTGAGACTGTTGAGCAGAAAATTCAAGTGTTTACAAATCTAAAAAAATAAAATACAGAAAAAGCATGCTTCTAAACCATTAGTGTTGATCTTCAGGTCATGAACTGATGGTGGATATTCTCCAGGAGGATTTTTTGATAGAGAGCAGAATTCATGGCTCCATCAATGATGATAGTGGTCCAGGTCCTCCAACCATCACACTACCACCACCATGGTTCACTGTTGGTAGATGTTCTTCTGGAGGAATGCAGTATCAGCTTTACACCAGATGTAACAGACCCATGTCTTCTAAAAAGTTCCACCTTTGACTCATCAGTCCACAGGATGGTATCCAGAAGTCTTGGAGCTCATTCAGATGAACCTTTATGTTGTTTTTGGTCAGTAGTGGTTTGATCCTTCAACTCTCCCATGGATCCATTTCCTCCCAGAGTCTTCCTCATTGTGGAATCATGTAGATGGACCTTAACTGAGGCCAGTGAGGTCTGCAGATCTTTGGATGTTCCTCTGGGTTCTTCTGTGACTCCTGGATTCTTGGAGAAATGTTGGTGGTTGGTCCACTCCTGGGAAGGTTCACCACTGTTCCTCCATTTGTGGATAATGTCTCTCACTGTGGTTCTCTGGAGTCCCAGAGCCTCAGCAATGACTTTGTAACCCTCCAGACTGATAAATGTCAATGGCTTTGTTTCTCATCTGTTCTTGAATCTCTTTAGAACGTGGCATCATGTGCTGCTTTTTGAGACTCTTCAGCTACTTCACAATACCAGACAGGTTCTATTTAGTCATGTTTAGATTCAACAAGCCTGGCAGTAATACTTATGTGAGTGTGCTGGTGGAACTGAGCCCAACTGACAAATGAATTTGGTCATAACTCAAGATATATACAGCACTTCCATTAATACACACTTCGATCTGCTTACAGCTACATCATACTGTAAATGTTGGAATGCAGCTTGTACAGTGGTATCATGATGTTGTGTATTTCCCAAAGGGAGGAGAGTCTAAGTCAAGTTTCAGGTGTGTTGGTCGTGTGACTATGTAACCAGATGTTGTGGTGATGTCAGAGCTTCTGCGCTGTGATGTCATACGTCCTGATCCCTCTGACATTCAGGCCATGTGTGTGTGTGCGTTCTGTGTGGATTATGTCAGATGTCCTTTATCTGGCAGAGACTTCACTTTGGCCTCTGATGTTTCTGTCTGGCGTCCAAACAGCTGATGATTACTGCCACTGCAAACACGGGTTGCACTATTTCTGCAATTACGTAAGCGACGCAACTGCCCTCCGTGTCTTTGTCTTTCCTCAGTGCTGAATGTGCAGCTTTCCCTCCCGGCCTCGCGGACATCCAGCTTACAAATTGCTTGTTGACTGAAAGCTTTCAGATCATCTAAGAGTTATGCAGCTTTAGGACGGAGCCAAAAGATCAACAGCTGGCCTGTCAGTGGGCTGCTAATCCACGAGGTGTTAGCGATACGGGAACATCCTCGGCTGGCTGATCCATACGTACTACACTCTGATGATTGGACAGGACGAATATCGCTGGTGAGAAGATGAACCTCTGACCTCTGGATATGCAGGTCGCCACAGATAAACATATACTGCTGTTCTGTTGGAAAAGAGAAGCTTTAATTGTACTGTACATCTGCTACGACGCATGTGACTGGTGAAGATAACTAAACGAAGCTCAATGTAAAAATAAAATATGATAAACAAACAAAAAAATGCTGCTGATGTTTTTTTAGTTAACGATGATTATTGTCTTACATTTTTAAAACCACAGGTTGATTTGGGTTCCAGCCCAAAGTCAAAGTACGAAGATAGTATTTGTTCATGTTAATAAGGATCACGATGCAAATGTATCGAATGTTGTCCTCATGAAAAGTTAGAAAAAGTAACGTCATGATTCACCATTCATCAGAGCCAGAAACAGTAAAAACAGAAGGAATCGTTGGCTTTAGATTTTTCCCACGGTCCTTGAACTACTCATCTGACTGGTCATTTGACCAAATCTGAGCTTTTAACATTTATTCTCCATGTTTCATTTAAAATTTGCAAAAAATAGAATGTTTGCTCGAATGAGACAACAACAACAAAAAAGAAGTCATTAATGACTGACAGGATGAACTGCAGGCAGTGTAGAGACAGAGCAAATAGGAGACAAGTGTAGAAACTTATTAAGACCAACATGAGCACTTCTGACTGCATGAAGGTCTCCACAAAAGACATTTTTTGTTGATGTTGACTCTCGCTTTGTATTTCAAATTGAAGTATGAAGACAGTATTTGCTCATGTAAATGAGGATTACAATGCAAATACTTCAAATGTTGTCCTCAAACACTAAAAATTTAAATGCTACAGTGCAAATGTGCCACAAAATGATTTTTCTTCAGTTAGAAAAAGTAGCGTCACAATTCACTATACAAATTCACCATTCATCAGAGTGAGAAACAGGAAAAACAAAGGGAATCGTTGGCTTTAGATCAGGGGTGTCAACATCCGGTCCTCGAGGGCCACAATCCTGCATGTTTTAGATGTCTCCCTCTTCCAACACACCTGATTCACATGATCAGCTCATCATCAAGCTCTGCAGAAACCTGATAACGATCCTGATCATGTGAATCAGGCGTGTTGGAAGAGGGACACATCTAAAACATGCAGGACTGTGGCCCTCGAGGACCGCAGTTTGACACCCCTGCTTTAGATTTTTCCCACGGTCCTTGAACTACTCATCTGTCTGGACATTTGACCAAATCTGAGCTTTTTACGTTTATTTTACATGTTTCATTTAAAATCTGCCAAAAGTAGAATGTTTGCTCTAATAAGAGTCTGTAAACAACAACAAAAAGAAGTCATTAATGACTGACAGGATGAACTGCAGGCAGTGTAGCTCATTTTATGATATACTGGTGAAAGGTTTTCTCATCTGCTCCTGTTTTATTTTTGTTTATCCTTGTTTGTTGTCAATGTCAACTCAACTTTTCCTCCATGTTTGCTTGTTTTCTTAATAAATGCAGAATATTTGGGATTTTCACTGCAAAATTGTCATTTGTACAACAACAGTCCCGCATTGTTTCTCTCCGTTTCACAAAAACCATTTCTACTCAGTAATTATATTCATTTCTGCCCAATTACAAAAACTACAATATATTCAGAATTCTGCTGCTCGCCTTCTCACCCACACCCGCTCCAGGGACCACATCACCCCCGTCCTCAAAAAGCTCCACTGGCTCCCGGTTCAATACCGCATCCATTTTAAACTCCTTCTCCTCACCTACAAGTCCCTCCATCACCTGGCCCCTCCTTACCTCTCTGACCTCCTCCAAAGACACCGACCCTCCCGTCACCTTCGCTCCGCAGACTTAAACCTCCTGACACCAATCATCCGCACCAAGCACCGGACTTTGGGGGACCGAGCCTTCGCAGCTGCTGCCCCCCAACTTTGGAACTCACTCCCATCATCCATCAGGAACTGTGACTCTCTTTCAACCTTCAAAACCCTTCTCAAAACACATCTGTTTAGCCTGGCATTTGCTTAACCCCCCCTCTTTTTTGTTGTTGTTGTTGTTGTTGTTGTTGTTGTTGCTGTTTGTTTGTTTGTTTGTTTATCTTGTCCTTACTGTAAAGCGTCTTTGAGTGTCCAAAAAAGCGCTATATAAAATTGATGCATTATTATTATTATTATTATTAAAGCGCCTCGTTGAAAACCTGCTGCTCAGTGACTCACTTTTAATTTGAAACGTCTTGAGCTTCGCTTACAAACGCAGAACAACGACTGCAAAATAAATGAATGAAGTTAATGGGAAGACGGAGCGGCTGGAAACAAGCGAGTCAGTTTTTTTCTTTACAAGAAACTCAGAACTCTCCAGCAGTTACTGAACTAACCAGCGACTGCTTTAAAAACACTTTAGTTGTTTTTTTCCAGCAAAAAAAGACAAATAACACAAAACAGCTTCTTAAATGAGAGAATTAATTGATTTCTCTTGAATTGAACACTCATGTATTCAGTGTCTTTAGGTTTTGGGTTGCTGGTCGAACCAAATATGAAAATGTCACCTTGTAATTAATTGTGATGCAGCATTTCTCACTATTTTTTGACGTTTTGAAAGCATTATTAATTAACTAATTTGGGAAAATAACTGAAATAATCCTTAGCTGCAGCCGTACATGACCCAGTAGTTGTATGGATAGAATCAGAGAAATCTAAAGTACACAAGATGTTATTAAAATACCAGTACACCCTGAAATGCACTTCCCGCACTGGATATGTACTATACACAGTGTCTACTAACAGTATTCTACAACTCATTGCTTCTTAGCCACCAATCAATCATTTAATTTGGCTTCTTATACAATAATTTAGAAAGAAAGACTATTTCATGTCAAAGTGAAAACAGATTTCTGCAAAGTAAAGTCAATTAATTAGGAATATAAAGGCAGGGTGTGTCATTTCCCAAACTGAATACCTATTTTAGCTTCAAATGACAAATCCAAGCATCTCCATATGTTCTGTAGGTTCATGCCACTTCACCATGATCGTGAAGATTGACCTTTTTATCTCTGACAGCTTAATGTATATTATACTAAAATAAATCCAGTATATACTTTTCTTTCATATTATTGTGCTTTTTCCGACTAAGGATGTTCACTTGGACCCTTGTTTTACTGGTTCACCATCAAACGAGATGCATGAAGCGATAACCTGCCCTGTTTAGATAATAAAAAATAACAGGGACATACGAACGCAGCAGCGACACATCATGATCCCACTCATGACATCCAATTACACATGCATGAATATTTCACACATCAATTTTAACACGCTGCGCCCCAGCTGATCGATCGTTCGTTAGGGCGGAGGCGGCGCCGGCTTGATTGCAATCAAGACATTTGGAGAATATTAGCGGTTTGGGAGTTTGGGCTGATCTATTCTCGTCAGACGGGGCTGACTAATGAGCCGGTGGGTTCGGCCGCGGCAGGAGGGATCAGTGACAGCTTAATGAGGCCACGGGGCTTCTGTGCTTACAGCAACAGAGGGAGAGGAAGGAGGAAGGCGAAGTGGTGGGAGAGGAAAGGAGGGTGGAGAGAGATGTGCTGCAAAATCCAGAGACTGGAGGGTCATTCCCATTCAGTTCACCGAAAGCTGCACACCTAAGCATCTTCAGATTTCTTTAACTTGTCCAACCTTGATTAAGTTGACCATGAGTAAAATCTAGGCTCATAGGTGACATGAGTTTTTGAGTTATCCTAAAGAGCAGTGGTGCATGTCTATTTTTGCATCGTTTTCTTCACACATATCTGTAGAATAATGTTTGAAGAGCCATACTTTCAGAAACAATGTAGCTGGAGTCCTAAAATTGTGCAGGTTCATTGATCTGTACGTGTAGTCGTCAGTGGTGTAACCTCGCTTTGATAGAATAATACAAACCAGTTATAAGATGGTGCAAATTTGGTAAAAGAGAGTCAGTGTTCCTGTCTATTCCAATGTCTGTGAATGTTCTCAGTCATCCAGGTCATAGTCATTCTGGGCAATTCAATCAAAGGCAACTGGACTCACTGATATGTCTGTGAAGATGTTTGACCTCTCAGCCGAGTGGCTTCATCAGCATCATGCTGACTGGGCTAGTCTGACTTGCTGGTGGGAAACCCAGGTATGAAACCTCTGTGGAGGTGTTTGCAAAGACCAGTGGTGACTAACGGTGGTTAGTGCTCCAAAGGGGTGACTGAGATGGTGCTCTATGATGGAACAACAGTTGTTGGGATTGCCAAAGTTGTTAGGAGTCACATGAGGCCAATCAGAGCAACACTCGTCTGAGTCGTTTGAGTCACACTGGGCCATTTGTGAACGACTACAGTTTTTAGAGGTTAAGTTGTTGAATCTTGGAGATAGGTGGTGTCGCAGACCTCCTCCCCAGGTGAGGGATGGTTTTTCCACTTTTACATGGCTGACTTCCTTAAGCCCTCTTTCAAACCATCTGTCCTCCTGGTCCAAAATATGTACACTGCTGTCTTCAAAGGAGTGAGCCTTCTCCTTTATGTTTATTCCGATATTCCACCAACCATAAACCTTTATTTTTCACCCTAAGAGGCTGATTTGTTTTCCTTTGATTGGCACCAACAGGAGCTTTAAAAATGTAGAGGATGTTTTTTGCTTTTATGGCCAATATTTGAACATACCTTGAGCAGGTATGATGGTGCAACATCCAATAGGGTCCCAACTGGAAGAGTTCTATACTTATTTTACTGGGTTGAAAGAAAAATCTGGTTTGTCCAACTCATAGTGCTTCGAGTAATTTTTTGAAAAGTGGTAAGTAATGACAGCATGTGGCAGATTACGGATTCCTGGATTTTTGTTTTACTTTCTTTTTTCTGTGCTTTCTGTGTCTCTGTTAGTCTTTGTGTAGGTCTCATGTGGCTTTTCAGTTACTTCCTGTTTTATTTTGAAATTCCCATGATTAGTTTCACCTGTATCCAGTCTCCCCAGTCGGTTCGTCCTGCTTTGCTGCCAGTTCCTCATCTTTTTGCATCTATGGTTTGTATATATTTCCGTATGGATGAGTTTCTGTTGGATCTTTATTTTTAGGATGTGTTTTCAGGATTACCAGCTTTAGTTGGTTCACCGCAGTAAGTTCCTTTTTTAAAGTTCATCTCCTCCTGTGTCTGTGCTCGTGGTGCAGCCCCAAAACTGGTGCGTTTAAAAAAAGTGGCAACTCAAGCGGGAGTTGTGTTGTTTTTTATCCTCCTCTTCTTCCTGTGTTGGTGTGAGATGAGTCAGCCTCAGTAATGGTTGGGTTTGGGGTGGAAGGCCTGCACGCAGCAGCTCCAGGAGGCAAACCATGAAACGCAGCAGGCTGTTAGAAGGTGCTGGAATGAGTCCGATCTGCAGCAACTTACAGCTAACAGGCCTTTAAAAAGCTGCACCTCCAAGTCTTGGTGTGTTGGAACAGCCATGGCAGAATATATTAACCCATGAAAAGGCACGTTGTCTTTGAAAAAGAGTGCCAAAATTACACTATTCATCAGAGGATTTCCAGCTTTCTGACAGCCCTTGAACTACTCATGGGTCATTTCATCTGGAAAAACATCCACATCTATACCTAAAAAAAATGATATTGAATGGAAACCAGTTCATTCTACTGATTAAAATTATGTTTAAAGAAATAAGGCTGCCATATTACAAAGAATATTTTCTCCTGGTATCCAGTTATGAGCAGAGATGATCGAATATCCGTCTGTAAAACTTGTGCAGGAATGAAAAATGACATTTTTACTTTATGTAGTTTTAATTGTAATTTAAAATATGTCCAAAATAAGCCATCTGCTCAAAGCTCATTCTGTAAAAACAAAACATTCTTCTTTTAAATGTGACTGTGAAGTCTTTAGTGACTCTGCTGCAACTAAAATCCACAACAAAATAAATCAGAGACTTTTCAGCTTGAACACAAACAAAACATATTCATATTAAAATAGATTTTTAAAAATGTTTGCATCTGACCACTTTACATTTATTTGTGGCTCTCTACTTCTTCTTTTACCTGTAGTTTTTGCATTTTTGTGTCATTTTGGCGTCTTTTTGTGCATTATTTCATTTTGGTCTGTTTTTAAAATATTTTTTATAAATACACAATCAAAGAATTTTTACTTTTTTCTTCCTTTGTTGTGATTTACGGCATCATAACTTTGTTGCGCTGCACAAAAGTCAGTTTGAGGTTCTACTATTTCTTGCTTTGGTTCTGCTGTTCCCACAGAGGTGCAGGACTTCATACTAACATATATTAATATTTAAATAGACCTTTTTTCATTCTCTCTGCATCTTTTCATGGCATTTTTTGCCTGTTATTTTTGCATTCTATTTAATTTTTGGATCTTTTTGTGTGATTTTTGCATCCCTGTCCACATTACATTTATTTGAGTCATTTATATGGCCTTTATATTGACATATATCAATATTTAAATAGACCTTTTTTTTAGTCCTCTGCATTATTTTGTGTCACTTTTGCATCTTTCGTGTCCACTGTACCTTGTTTTGTGCCTGTTATTTTTGCATTCTTTTTCTTTTTTGCTCCTTTTCATGTCTTTTTGTCTGCTTTTTTTAATATTCACAAATAAATAATTAAATAAAAAAAAAATATTTTTTTCTTTTGTTGTGATTTACGGCATCAGAACTTTTTTGCGCTGCACAAAATACAAATCGAGGTCCTCTTTTCTTCTAGCCATGGTTGCTGCTGCTTTCATAGAAGTGTAGATTGCAGTGAAAAACGAAACCAAAGCAAAATTAAAAAACACTCATAAAACATCTAATTTACTCACATTACCATGTTACTGCTCCCACCAGGTAAAGCTTTGCCTGTCTCACCTCTAACCTCTAACTAAAGGGCGTATCTGTGTTTGCCGGGTGCATCTTATTCTAAGAGAACCAGGACGTAATCAGGAGAGTTTTTCTTCAGAGGAAAATGGAGCACAGGTGAAGAGGAGAGTTCATGCAAATGTGGGCATCTCACTTGTTTCTTTCTGCAAAATGGTGCGAGTCGGTGAGTGTGCACGAGGCAGATGCGTCACCGCTCTACCTGAGACTTTAAAGTGGGACGCAGATTGTGTCGGTTCTCCGGGGAGACAGTCTTGAGTCATACGAAACCCCCAAAGCCCAAACATCCCCAGGCGATACACTGAAACACTGGAGAGCTAATGCACACACACACACACACACACACACACACACACTAAATACTTGACTATACCCAGCGGACGAACTAAGGCCTTCAGACACTTTTCTTTAGTCTTAAATAGAGCATTACGTAATCTTTAAGTGCTTGACGAGGCAGGAAGTGGGAACAGGAAGTACATCTGTGAGGTGACAGAGATCTCAACCCTGGAGCCTCCTGGAGAACATCCATTGTCCACATTTCTGTGCGACAACAGCTTTTCCACTAGTAATACGTCTAAAGGGACGAGGGCCTCTTGTCATGGTACAGATATTAACTGCAGAAGAACCAGTGGCAGGGTGCTGTCCTCTGGAGGGCTGGCATTTCACATCCTCTTTCTACAAACAAACCTTAAAGCTGCCCTCTTCAACATGTTATTGTGTTATCCCTCGGGCCTGCAGCTCCTGTCACTTGTATGTACCCAGATTTTCACTCATTTCTTTGGTAACTCCACCTGTAACTTTCCCGTTTTGATTCACAATCCTGGCTTTTTCGAAATTTAACCATCACAAACTTCCCGTGAGTAGTCTGTGTGGAATAACGAGCTCAGACAACAGACGCTTTCATCAGTTTTCTAAAAATTGATAAGCAAATTATGACGTGGTAAAAGAAGGTCAATAACAAAAAAGGTGAGCGTCAGATCTCGAACACCTAGGACTTATTATGTGCACTGTAAAAAACGTAAAATAAAAGAATATTCCAGCAGCTGGGGCATCAAAAATACTGTGGCATAACGGAGAATAACTATCACATAGAAATACAGCAGTTCTGCATGATTAAAATACATTTTATAGCCTTTTTACACGAGGTCATGTGTATTTTTTAGGCTTTTTAATGTTTCGTATGCATTAAAAACAAATTCCCAACAAATTTGGACATGTAATTTAGTCTTCTTAGGCAAAAAATAATCAAAATTAATTTCTTAATGTTTTTTACAATAGATGTGTACATTCAGCCTATATAATTGTAATTTTATAATTTATTTTTTGTGTTTATTTTTATTTTCTTTATGTTTTGGTCAAAAGCTCCAGGAGAAGATTGACGACTGTTAGGAGGACACAACATATAACTTTAATATATAAATATATAAGCCAGAAAACTGTTAACTGATGAAAATAAATAAGTGATAGAAAATATGGATTATAAACAATCTGCTTAACACAGAACCTGACACGGCAGTTTTAGTCCAGTAAAAGGCAGGAGGAGGTATTATTTTGGGGGACTTTGGGGGACCGAGCCTTCGCAGCCGCTGCCCCCCAACTTTGGAACTCACTCCCATCATCCATCAGGAACTGTGACTCACTTTCAACTTTCAAAACCCTTCTCAAAACCCGTCTGTTTGACCTGGCCCACTTTTTTTGTTGTTGTTTTGTTTTGTTTGTTTGTTTGTTTATCTTGTCCATTCTGTAAAGCGTCTTTGAGTGACCAAAAAAGCGCTATATAAAATTGATGAATTATTATTTATTATTATTATTTTCACACACAATGATAATAATAATAAAATAATAATAATAATAATAATAATAATATTAACAACAAAACTGCTACTGCTAGTAGTAATACTACTACTACTACTAATAACAATAACAATAACAATAATAATAATAACAATACTACTACTTATAATAATACTAATAATAACAATACTACTACTGCTACTACTACTAATATTAATAATTATAATAATAATGCTAAAAATAATAAAAAATAATAGTAATAATAATAAATAGAAAATGATTGTTAGGGGAAGTAATATCCCCATAAAAATATGCACAATGGCAATTAATGCAATAATAAATAAATAAATAAGTACAAATTTAATTGGGTCAGTTCCTGTGGAGTGGACTTCCACGTACCCAGAAATAGGTAAAGTTTAGACGAACATAAGATTGCAGTAACTGCAGTGATTTCCTCAGCAGGTGTTTGGTTGTAGAAAAGCAGGTGAGGAGTGAGTCGAGGTGAACGAAGCACCAACAGGTAAAAACCGTAAACAGGCCTTGACTCACTTTCACGGTCTCGCTGCTCCGTGACACCTCCTAGCCCACTCCGAGGATCATCACTCACAGGGGAAAGAAAAAAGAGGGTTTTTGGACTGAAAGGTATTAAAAACCTGCCATGCCCCCCACTCGCCCCGCCGCTGCCGTGGTCCCTCCCTGGTGGTGACATTAAACACCAAGCTGCCTCCGCCTCCAGCCGAAGGAATAGGTCAGCTCCCTCGCTGCCGCCTGCCTGCAAACACTCACTGTTTACCAGCCTGTCTGCAGTCACACACAGCAGAGCAGCCGCCACACACACCCCATGTACTGCATCAATTATTCATTAAACTGATAAATTCAACCACTGCTTGATTATGTTGAAGTGCCAAATAACACCGGAGTTCTCCTCCAGTCGAGTACGTATTAAAGCATATTACAGATCGAGCCGATGTCTTTAGTTTTGATTTTATATCTCGGACACATCTGACAGGAAAGTTCAGATGTCACACTGTCATTGTTTTAAGATGATACAGAAGGAGTTCAGCTAAAACCACATAGTTTTCTCCTTTTGCAGTCACAATAGTGTCAATGAGGTTTAATGGTTTGATGGTTTCCTATCCTAATGAAAGACAGGAATGGTTTCCTATCCTAAAGATGGTTTCCTATCTGAATGGGAAAATAGGAATGATTCTTTTCGAGTTTGTTATTGCCATTGTTATTTTGCACGTAAAGAATATTGTGACATCTGCAGGTTAATGTTCTGCAGCTGATTGAACCTGCACCTCACTTTTATGAATGTTCGTTTGATGGTTTCAACAAGCTAAGGTTCAGTGCAAGATGTGTGTTTGTTTGTGATGAATACGTCGGACAAGGTGACGTTAGCAGGGAGGCCAACGGTTCAGAGTTTGTGGTTGTGCTGCTAGAATTTTTATATAAGGTTTCCGTATGTGTAAATCCACTAGTGACTGGTTGTTATACTCTGTAAAGGGTTGTGAAGGTTGCATCCTGGACAGGTTACCATGTCATCAAAGGGAGACGACCATGCATGCTCCTTATCCATGTTATCACAAACTTTTAATGTCAAATTATTCTCCAATGCATGTCTCTAGACTGTTTTAGCGCCGGCTGAAAACCCACAGAAGCACAAGAAGAACATGCAAATTCAAGAACACTGATCCTCTCATTAAAAGGGAAAGGCCGATTGTTCTCCTGGCCCATATTTGGCATTTTTTTGATTATCAGTATCATTACTTTATTGATAAACCAGGCTCCTCTCTCTGTCTGTGGTCTCAGAAATGTCTCTTGAGCAGAAAAACTGAACAAGAAACCAGGAAGTTAGCTTCTCTCTCACAGTGGCTAATGCTACGCAAACAGCTAACAGTCTACACCACAGATTAACCTGAAAATGAGTCTGGAAAACAATAATTAGTAAAGCTTTAAGATCTGGACCATAGTGGACAATGAAAGATTAAGAAAATAGAGACAAACAGCAGGAGACAAACTGATCAATGTCAGTTGAGAGTGAACTAATCTAATCCCTCCGATATTTATTGCGCATATGCAGTTATAGTCACCCTTATTAATGAAGACTAGTTATGAATGATGCTGTTAAAACATTACATTTATTGTATATCGGTTCAACCTTTCTTGAGTTCCAATAATCAATGTCAACCTTGGAAAACCCACCAGGGATCGACTAATCAACCTTGAGTTCAGGGATTCTTGCAGATATTTCTTAATGATTGCTTCAGACCAAACTCATGCTTTTCATGGTTACACTACCCCAAGAAGGTGATTCGCCCAGGACGAGGGCCACCTCCGGCTCGCTGACCCCGGCAAAATCCCCAAATGTGTGGCTCTGAAACCCAAACTGGGATGTGCAAAAACAGAGTTCCTCAGCGCTGTAATCTTCTTAATCATCTCCCAAAGCAAGAGAACGTTTCCTGCCACACTCCATAAACAGATCAGGAACACGACAAAGAGCCCTGTGCATTGACCCAACCTCCAAACTCTCCAGATCCCATCCAATCTCTCAGATTCCCAACCTGCAACCTATAGCATCCAAAAGATCCACACAACCGTAGCCAGGGGGTTTTAATGTTGTGGCAGATCAGTGTAAAGTATCTTCAGTATGTCCCCCCTTTGTGTCTGTAATCTTTTATGCTTAATTAAATGCCCATCCCTCCATTATCTATAAACCACTTAGTCCTCTGTAGGGTCATGGGGGGTTGGAGTCTATCCCAGTTGACTCGGGTGAAGGCCAGTCTATTGCAGGGCTAAACACACTCACATTCATACCTACGGACATTCTAGAATCATCAGTTAACCTCAGCATGTTTTTGGATTGTGGGAGGAAGCCAGAGAACCCGGCGAAAACCCACGCTGCACAGGGAGAACATGCAAACTCCACACAGAAAGATCCCAGGTGTCCTAACCGGGAGGTGAACTGGGGATCTTCTAGCTGTGAGGCGTCGCTGCTAACCACCGAGCCACTGTGCAGCCCCTTAATTGAATATATTAGTGTCATATAGTCCCGGTTTGTTAGTGGCCTGAGGTTTGCATTTGAGCGTTAAAGATGTTAAAACGCTCCACTGGGGAACCCACTCTGAGAAGTCTCTGTGGGCTCATCACATCTTTCACTCTGCATCCAGTTATTAGTGCAAAAATACTGATGGAAGCAGCTTTAAGTTCCCTCTCTTATTCTCTGTCTTGTGCTGGACGGGCAGAAATGTTTGCTCCTGCTGACCAAATGCTTTTCACACAGAGTCCAGGCCGGAGGCAGATTAGAACAAACCACACCTGCACTGGGCTTCGTGTGTGTGTGTGTGTGTGTGTGTTTCTATTATACCCAGGGTTGAGGACGGCTTTTATGACAGCAAAGCAGCTCTCACGTCCCTGGTCGGTGGTTGCTGCTGCATTTGTGATGACTGAACGACAATTCAGGCAAAGTGCAGCAGCTGCAGGAAAGAAGCGATGAAGAAAATGTGAGGAATGAGGTCAAAGGGATGTGAAGGAGGGAGGAGGTTTTCAGAAACACCTGAGCAGCAGATGAGCTCAGACTGGTTTCATTATGAGCACATCAAGACTAAATCCAGACTTAATCTTCTGGTTTATTACAAAATGGGTTATTTTAGCAGGTTCCAGCAGGTTAAGTGAACGACACTTCTCTCATTAAAAGGGACAGACCGATTATCGTCCTGGCTGATTATCATGGCCGATATTTGGCATTTTTCCGATTATCTGTGTCTGTATTTTTATCTGCCGATGATTGATAAACTAAATGCTCTACTTCACTTCTGATCAGCCTCCTCTATGTCTGTGGTCTCAGAAACATCTCCAAAGCAGAAAAACTGAACAAGAAACCAGGAAGTTAGCTTCTCACACAGTGGCTAAAGCTACGCTAACAGCTAGTGGCTAAGTTCGAAGTCAGTCACAGATTAACCTGAAACAGAGTCTGGAAAACAATAATAAACAAAGCTTTAAGACATGGACTTTAGTGAGCAATAAAAGTGAAAAACTGAACAAGAAACCAGAAAGTTAGCTTCCCTCACAGTGGCTAATGGCTATGCTAATGGCTATGCTAACGGCTACCGTCTAAGTTTACAGCAACAAATTAGCCTGAAGCAGAGTATTGAAAACAATAATTAATAAAGCTTTAAGATCTGGACCTTAGTGGGCAATAAAAGTGGTAGAACGGAGAAACATTAAGAAAATAGATGAACAGCAGGGGACAAACTGATCAAACTCAGTCAAGAGCATCTTAATTTAATTCCTCCTATTTCTATTGTACATATTTAGTTATAGCCGCCCTTATTAATGAAGACTATTATGGATGATGCTGTTAAACATGACATTTAAGCAGTGGTGGGCCGTCAAGGCCAGCAAGGCCTTCTCTGCTGGCCTAAACATACTCAGGAAAGTATTTTTTTTGTAAATATGTAAATAAAATTATTCTTCATGGTCTGTTCTGTTCATGTTATATTCTATCCACTTGGTTGTGCTGCTTCCAGTGTTGTACATTATGTCAGCTGCGATAGCCAATCAGATCTCAAGTCTGTGACACCAAGGCCAGTTAGAAGGTCTTTCGCTGAACTGGACATGTACGCATCCTGTGATTGGATAAGCACACCCGTTAGAGCCTGAAAGACGGTGCTTTGAACTACTTTGAACTCTGAACTAAACTAGGAGATCCAGCTACCGACAGCTACCACTGTATTTTTTAACCCAGGATGGCTGAAGGAGAAGAACAAACAGATCTGGTTGCGGATATAGTAGCCACGTCATTTTCAAGACAGACCGTCATTAAAAACTGGATCTTGTGAGAAACGGTCGGCCAACCCCTACACTAGCTGGCCTGTCCCATCAGGTCTGTTGTATATTCTCAAAAACAAATACAAATAATCTGTTTACTTTTATTTTCAATGAGTAGTTTGTGTCGTTATTGTCTCGTTTTAGCTTACATAGCTACTTCTGTTGATTAATCTCTTAAAATCATTCTTTATCTTTGAGTTTTGACAGTATCTGTGATCTTAGTTTCCTACTCTTAATTGTGAATGTGAGGTTAATGCTTGTAAATGCTCCGGAAATTAAGTGTTGCTTGACTAACCTATATGGAGGTGATGTAATGTGTAAGTGTGATTCTGTATGGATTTTCTGGCCATGGTGTCATACTGATTGTATTATGAGGTGTAATAATTTAGGTAGGATTAACTAGGATGTCACTGAAGGCCTAGGTGTGAAATGCAAAGTCCACCACTGCATTTAAGTTCAAATATCGGCCATTCTTGAGTTCCAATGATCTGTATCAACCCATCAGTGATCGACCACTCAACCTTGAGTTCATGGATTCTATGAAGACCACATGGATGCTGGTTTGGGATTCAAACAACCATCCCAGGGACATTTGAAGTAGAACTTGATGTACTATAAATCCACAATCTCACTGCGGCACATTAATCACTGACGGCAAAACCCAGTTTGAGTCTTATGAAATTGCACTCAGCAGCGAGGTGTTGTTTATGCGCAGCCATTAAGTTATTAAATCAGGTTAGGCCTCCTCATCTGAAGCGCTTCCCTACAGGCCACTCCAAGACGCTCACCTGCTGAGAGTGCAGCTTTTATTACTATTCATCTTCCACACTTCACCTCGACGGGGAGCAGATTCTGGCACCATCATTAGTCTGTCGGCGCCAAACGAGCTTCCATTCATTCAGCAATTACATCCAGCGATGAGCGCTCGTGTGCCTGGAATGATTACAGCCCAAATAAGACAAGGAGAGCTGGTTGAGCAGGATTCAGGTGGTTGGACTGCTGGACAATAAGACGATGAATTATTCGCAGAGGCAGCTGGTGTGCTTGGTACCGCAAAGTTTTCCAAAAGTGCAATCAGAGGAAATGGGCCGAGCTCTTTCTGTGAACAGAGGAACTTAAAAGAGATCAAACTGGGTTAGTGTGAAGAGCTCGACGGGTCACAACAACACGGCGCCTCCGCCCAGGAGACGTAAACATGTCGGGGAGGCTGAACCCTGGAAGCTTCCTCGTCTTCTCGCTCAGACTGACGTTTCTGGGGCAGCTCTGTGTGTTTGTGTGTGAATGCTGGTGTGTACCTGGCTGGGAGGCATCAGAGAGAAAACCAGCGTTCCCTTCCTTGTGAACGCTGGTTTTCTCCCTGATGCCTCCCTGCCAGGTACACACCAGTGTTCACGACACAAATGTGCAGCGGTGCTGGTTTCCTCCTGCATGCTCTCTAATGGAATAGAATCCAGGTTGTGGTGGAAGCAGGACACACAGGTTAGTTCTCAGGTAGCATCCTCTACCTGCTCCACGTGTTCCTGACCATCATGTCGGGATTCTGCCCCAGGCTCTCCCGACATCCCCAAAGGTTTCCTCATCACATGTCCAAACCATATCCTTTAAATATTAAGGAACAGCGGTTTGACTCGGAGCTGAAACCTCATCTATCACAGCACAAAGCTCAGAGGTGATTCTATCTGAAGTTGATTTGTCGTCATGCAGCTCAGCTCTAAACTGCACTGTAAAAAACACACAGACTAAAGTATCAAGCTGAACTGTTACCATAGAATTACAAAATTCAGTAAAGAATACGGGAAAATTCCAGATTTTACCTCCATATTTATTCTATTCTTCATGACCGCATTTAAGTAAAAGTACAAAAAATATCTCAAAATCAACATAAATATATTCCTAGTGCAGGTTTTGAATGTTGCTGTCTTTTAAATGACAGCAGATTGATGTTATTTAATAGAATTATTTCATAAAGCTAAAACATACGCCCATCAATGTGCAGATTTCTGTAAGAAAAATTAAGAACATTTTAACTAATGTTTACTTTACCATTGTTTAAATCTTCTATTTGTTTTTTTTACAAGTGCCTCAGTAAAGAAGAGCTCCATGCTGCAGTCATTTGCTGACTGTATTCTACTGTATGGTTTTATATCAATGTGTATATTTATAATAAATCAATGTATGCTAAAAAAACAAGGTTGTTTTCTGGTATTTCAGGAACAAATCCGTATTTATTTACAATAAATATCAGTGTACAGGAAAGTTTCAACCTATTTCAAATAAACAAAACTGGAAAGTCTCACTAATCCTGGATAATATGTCAGTTTTAAAGTCTTTCTGAGGACAAACTGAAAATCTAAATGTCAAAACCTGATTAAACACATGACTGACACGAGCCATTGAGAAGTCGTCAGATTGAGCAGCGGTGAAGGAAAAGCAAAATAATGATCTCCAGTTGCACTGATACTTATCATCATCATCATCATGCAGTCTTTCATTAACTGTCGGTGAGTCTGGTTGTCCTGATTCTTCCTCCTCCTGTCCTTTTGACTCACACAACATCCTCCTCCTCTTCTTCCTCTCCCCCTCCATCCTCCTGCAGACACTAAACCCTCCAGCTCCCAGACTTTCCTCCTTTTTTCCTCCTTTTTTCCTCTCGGTTCACACGATGAGAAGCAACGCCGCCGTCCCATCTCTGACCGACTCACGCACTGATTCCTTCTCTTCTGACCGGCCCTCGTCACCTTTAAAAACACCGGGCCCTCAGGTGCAGCAGCTCTCTGGAGATTCTCTAAATTCCTCTTAATTTAATAAAACTCTGAGAAGATCTCGATGCCCACATGTCTTCTCAACCCGCCTCAGCTACATATCTATGAATCTTGTCATTTTATTTTTTTGCAGCCCCTCTGAAAGCATCAGGACAAGCAGCACACTTCGATTAGCCTTTATCAAAGGGATAAAAGGAATTCTCATCCACACACGACCCACTCCCATCAATTAACATTTCAAACCAGGGAGTTGGACATAATTGGCATGCGAGGCATGTCGATAGGGAGGATGGACGGTGGGATTTGTGCTCGTACGGTATTTATGTTTATCCTGGAGATGATCGGGTTGTAATTAGCCTCCGTAGCAAATGCATCGGTCACACTCGAGGCTGCAGGAACTATTCCTCCGTTATGTCTGTGAAGATTCTCAGTCATCCAGATCATGGTTATCCTCGTAATTCAAATCATAGCATCTGCACTTGCTTGAGTTTCTCGAAGACGTTTCACCTCTCGCCCAACAGGGTTCAAGCCTCTTGGATTAAGACAAACGTTTCTTTCTTCCCCTGTTTGCATTTTATTTTCTGTTGAGCCTTTTACATGACAATGATGTGGATGAAGGAGTGAGAAGGACTCTGGGGACTCTTCCTCAGTCTGTCAGAGACTGTCAACCTTCTCCTGTTCGAGGGAGGAGAGACTCTACGGTCCTCATTTAGTCTGTACAGAGACAGGAGGACGTTTAAAAGCCCATTCCTCCTCCAGTTCCTCCCATTCCTCCTATCCCGCCTGACATCTCCTTCTCCACCTTCAGTATCTCCATGATGACGGCCTAATCAGTGGACAGCAGAGATGTGACTTCAGCGGCGTCCAGCAACTCCGTCCTCACCACCTTCATAGAGTCGATGATGTCCTTCTCCACCATGTTGCCGTGTTCTCCCTGCATGGCATCGTAGTCGAGCTCAGCGGATCCCTGCAGGATCTTCTCCACCACCAGAGAACTTTCCACGCTGGCGTTCTTGGTGATGGTCATAGGAGGAACACGCAGCACCCGTCTGATGATGTCCGCACCGATCCTCTGGTCGGAGTCGGCCGGTTTCAGAGTGTCAGCATCTGGACTTGCTTGAGTTTCTCAAAGACGTTTCAGAGAGGTGAAACGTCTTTGAGAAACTCAAGCAAGTGCTACGACTGAAACTGTGAGGATGTTCCCCCATCAGCCGTCTGACTCTTTAACCCAAACGAGATTTGAAACCAAGCCTCCCCTTAAGGAACGAACCGGCTCCATGGGCCAGAAGTAGTCTGAGGATTTAATCATCTGCAGCGTCCAAATAAATCACGTTGCTTTTTGTCAAGCTCGCAATTTCTCTTCTTGGAATTTTGTAACTTTATTAGCACTAAACCAACTGTTATGCTGAAGCTCTCCAGTAAATCTCCACCATCTTCATGATAATTACTTTGCACTCATTTCCTCTGCAGGTCTTTGGGGTTTGTCGAGGCAGAAGGCTTCTGTCATCGTCGGCCTGCGAGTGGATTTTAACAAGGCGCGATGTTAATAAGCAAAAGGAAGCACAAATAGACTCACAGACACACAATGGGATTACATAATCGCATTATTAAACATGTTTTCAGAAAAGCACACAGAGGACAGTTGGTGTTGTTCTACGTTGTCAGGTCCATGTTTCCTGTTTTATCTGTCTGAACTCAAGAGAACAGAGAAAAAGCAAAAGTTCTGCTGTGGGGTAACGTGTGGCTTCGAGTCAGACTCATCAGAAAGCAACAACTTTCTTATAAGGGCACGAAATTACACTTTTACAAAGTAAGAACTGAGAAAGTCTGGCAGCGAGGATGCCAGAAAAAACATGTTAAAACTGTGGAAAATTATAATATTAACAAAACTGTACAAACTGTGACAATAACAGCAAATATCAGTAAGTTATATGTATTTTTTTCAGATTTAAATACAGTAAAACGGTATTATGTACGGTTTGGGCCAGTATATTTTGATTTTTACAGTCAAATGTAAATTAATGTATTATTTTCTGTGATTTTTGTTCAGCAAAACAGAAAAATCTGCAAAATAACAGTAAATTGTTTTTTAAAAAATCTTTTTTTTACAGTGTAGGCTACTTGAGCAAGACAAATTCCCATGTTCAGTTTTGTTTCATGTGAACAAATCGTCTTTAAAGTCAGTCGCCCTCAACCAAAACCAGTGGAACAAGCATGTCAGAAGCATTTTGTCGTTATAATATGCAAATGATTAAAGATGCTGCTTTTAAAAGTCCCATTTAATGAATCAGCTCAAATTAACTCGTCAGATAAAAACCACTTTCCAACAATTAGCTCTGAAACAAGAGGTCCGTCTAGTCTGCAGGGTATTTAATTTCTTACACATGCAAAATAATACTATGTTAAATGGATGAATTTATTTAGTGCTTTTATAATTAACCTCTCATAGGGTTCAGTGTCTTGTGTGAGGATCCTATGATTAGTCGATCTCCCTCCTGAGCCTCAGCCACACAACAATCTATTGATTATCCACAAGAAGCGACATATTGTTTGATAGATTTCAGAGCATCCAGCAGGACTACAGATGACAAAATGCTTGCTTGCTTGAGTTTTTCGAAGACGTTTCAGAACGTCTCCGAGAAACTCAAGCAAGTCCAGATATCACAAATGAAACCATGAGGGTTACCATGACCTGGATGACTGAGAATCTTCACAGACAGAGAAGCTGACAGTTTTCCCTCCTCCACCTGGGGATCGCCATGCAAAAGCCGCCATCACACCCCGGCGTTCGCATGTGCTGCATTTAGGCGACGTGTGAAGTTTCCATTTGCATTCGCTAAAAAGAGACTGTCAGACACCAAAGAGTGTCCGTGAGCACAGGAAGAGGTGTAAACACGGAGATAATGATCAAAAAAATATGTATTTACTAGAGGAAGATGGGTTTCCACTCTGTTTACACCCAGCGAACACTGTCTGTGCTTTCACATCTCCAGTGTCTCATACCGCTGTATTCATTATTCCTCATTTAGTTTTCTGACAGCAGGTGAATGACAGAGTTTCCCCCAAGATTCATTAGCTAACTAACTAACTAACTAACACACAGGCTTACGTAACCAGCCATGACTGTACATTTCAATTTGATATCTGTAATTAAATCAGCAGCTTATGTAATCGCTCATTCTCCAGCTGTTCACACATCTGAGATTTCTGAGCATATTGATTTCTGATAATTAAAGTGCGGGTTGCGTATCTTGTCTAATAGACATCAGTTATGAATATGAATATGAGAGTAAAGTAACTGCAGCACACAAGCATTTTCCTTTTATGTGGGAGCATCATAATATGAAGCATGGTGGTGGCAGCATCATGACGTGAAGCATGGTGGTTTTCTTTGGTTGTGGTCGGAGTAATACACTTTAATGCAACATATCATGAATGTCTGTGAAGATTCTCAGTCGTCCAGGTCATGTTATCTTTGTAGGTTCAATCGTAGCATCTGGACTTGCTCGAGTTTCTCGTTTCGAGAAACCCAAGCAAGTCCAGATGCTACAATTGAACCTACAAGGATTATGTATGATGAATAATTTAGACAAATGCAATATGTACCATGAATTTCTTATGAAGTTATCCTTCACTTTATTATGAAATCATTTTAGTAAGCATATAAAGATGCATTTAACCAAATAAAAACAACCAGAGCTCTGTTGATGAAGGTCTGACACTTCGGAGCTGCAGTCAATCCAGTTGTAGTTGGTAAAAAAAAAAAGAATTTGCACATCGTTCCCTGGATGAGAGCAATCTGTGTGGAATTACCAGCGGCTGTGTCTGTCTGGGACATCTGCTCGGCCTAAAGTACTGTTGCCTACTACTTAACACGCAGACAGATTGTGGTTTTCCAAGCCGCCTCGTGTCCACAGAGCCTTTCATGATCATAATGTCTGTAATCTAAAGAGTCGATCTGCAGACGGACTTTTAATTGACCTCCCCCGACTTACATATCGAGTTCATGTCAAGTGACTTCATCGCCTCCGCCTGCTCCTGGGCCGCAGCACGTGTCGATGTCGACTCTCTAAACTGTAATCTGCTCTCTGTGCACTTCAGCATTAACATGTAGGGAGATTTGACATTGTGTAAGCTGCCGTCGCTGCAGCAGCCGTGCAGCCCTCACAGCTGTTGCTGCAGGTCAGAGGTGAGCTGCTGGGGAGGTAATGGCTCGGGGATGGGAGGCTAATGGGGCGCGACACCACTGAAACATAGGCTACTGTACGCAACGACAGGCGAGGCTAATGCTGCCACGGTTCTCTGCCAAGCTGCTGATGTATGTGCAGCGAGAAACAGATTTGAAACCTCCAGAGTCTGGAAGTGAAGTTTCTTTTTCCAGTCAAGCATTAAACGGATAATAGAAATATTATCTGGAGGGCAATTCAAATCCCAAATAAGAGGAGTAAGAGGACAGATGTCCCCAGTACTGTATTGGGACAGGAGCTGCAACCTTTCAGGGCAAAAAAAAAAAAGAAAAAAGAAGCAGTCAGCTGTCACAGCTGCCAGCAGCAGGAGGAGGAGAAGGAAGGAACAAGGGATTTGCCATGTTTCCAGCTCACCAACTGTCAATGTGTCACTGTGATGCAGAAACATGCAGAACTGTTTTCATCCATCCAAACTCATCGTGATGCTCTTCCTCCCTCACTCCTGCTTCCTCTACAGGTAGACAGTCGGCAGGTTGACAGGTACAGGCAAAAAAAAAAACAAAAAAGAATAAATAAATAAAAAAATAAATAAAAATAGCCAGCCATCTTGTTTTGTCTGCACAAATAAGTGGAACATCAGCAGCATGAGCTCCTCCAGGGACTCAGGCCTGCAGTGAGCGACTGTGTGCTCATCATCAGGTCATCAACAAGGGTTTAGTATTCAGTGTAAAGGTGTCGAAGACAGAGCAGCAGCGACGTATGACTCACAGTTTGTCAGAAATTAATGCAGTAAAACAGCCAAAGCCTATGTTCTTTGAAGTACAACACCAAACTATATCATCTTAGATACAAACAGTCATGGTGGTCCACATTGTTCCATGGTTCACTTCATCTGTAATGAAGTTAAATCAGGACTTTGTGACTAAAACTGTTTATTTAGTTGAACAGTCTTGAGAATTTTCTTCTATAAACAATTATTTCAAATTAGAAATAAGATAAATGTTGTTTCTACTAGACAGCAAAAAGAAATGAGCATCATCAGCCAACATTGGCATGATTTAATCTGATCGATAAAGACAATCTGATCACATTTACAAGAAGGTAAGTTCTGATATCTGAAAAAACAACCTGTTTTATTTCTGATTTGACCACCATGATTGTGCATGTTTCATTACAGGTGCTTACAGTATGTGCCTGTCGCTAGAGTTTTGCAAAAAAATATGTGTAAAATATCTCCTAGGAGGTTTCTACACCTCTAACCTCCACCTTGACTGATGGATTTTCCTGTCGGCATCCTTTATTAGCAGCCTCATGGTTGTTTAACTGTCAGATTTATGCCTCGGCTTTTATAGCAGAGTTTGCAAACTGCTCTCACTGGACCAACTCGTGAAAAACCGGCTGCATGAATGAACGATCAAGTCTGCTAACCTCCATCGAGGCAGACGCTGAGCATATGTTAAGAGTTGCACGGCTAAGCAATCGGCAAAATCCTGCAAGAGCTCAAACTGTTGCATTCAAGAGGAATGGACATGCATCATAGATGAGTTAGTGGGTGGAGAACTGAGGGAAAAGCAGGCTGTAAACTCTGCAGGGAAATCTGGAGGGCAGAAAACAGAAGGAGGTGAGCTTCTGCACTGAAACCTGATGAAATTTATTATAGAATATTAGCTCTGCTCTCACTGACAGCATGCAGCTGGTGGCTGTGTGGTGCTGCCATGGGCTGTGTCTTGTTATTCCATCTTAGTTCGTCCCTAACCTGCATTATAGGGATGCATATTGTATATTATGACATATTTATCTGTCTGAGGTTTCAACCAACTCATCTATACAACATTATAACATCCTGTTAATCATACAAGGTCTCATGTCCTGTTTTTGCAGCAACACCTGCTCACCTGCCTCCAGCCAACCCATACAATAACTCCCTAGTTTCAATAACTCTTTGCCAGATTGTCTTTGTTCATCCCAGTGTGTTCATCGCTTTCCAGCACTTTTCTTGTTCAAGTCTCCATGGTTTTTAACTCTGCACTGTCCCTTTTGTTTTTGGGTTTTTGCCGACTCCCTGCCTGGACTAGTTTTCCTGTTTTGGACTGCCTCTCTTTGTAGGACCACCTGGATTGCCAGCATGTGTTGAGTATTTCTCTCCATCTTTGCTCTGCTGAGAAATGTTACAATGCAAATACTGTTTGTGCCCAAAAGAAATGCATGAAGAAGGTCTTACTGATCGAACGGTTGCACAGCATTCATCATCAATAAATCAGAACGGCAGCGCAACGGTGTGTGGTCGCTGCATCTCTCTGTTCAACACATTTCAACAGTACCAGCTTCTCAAAGTTAGCATCGATCAGCAAAGCAACTGTCCTTTTTGCATCACACACCCATATAGTACGTTTATAAAAGTAAAAAGTTTTTCTGTTTTGTTGCTTTTCAACAATGAATCAGAATCAATTTAATTACTTCTTTTAAAGAATTCGCAAAAACTGATATCAAGGTCAAGGCAGATTTCTAAAAAAGCAGAGTCTATTATTTTAATATCTGAAGTGTTAAATATGTGATTGGAAGTATTCACTCCTTTAAAGTGACTCACACCTAATTCGACATAGACGCAGCTATTTGGTGCTAGAAGCTGCGCAATTATTGACATAGAGACCCCTAATCTGGAAGGTCCAGTCACTAGTGAATTAGGACACAACTGAGGGAGGTCAAGACACCTATGACTCCTCTGAAGGAGTTACAAGCAGCTGAGATGGGAGAGACTGTTCATAGAAAAACTACTGCCTGTTCTTCACCAGTCAAACTTCAGAGGAAAGTGGTAAAAAGAAAGACACTATTGAAAAAAGCTCATATTAAATCTGGACTAGAGTTCACCAGAAGACATGTGGAGACTCTGAAGTCAACTGTAAGAAGATTCTTTGGTATGATGAGACCAAATTCAGCTTTTCAGTCAACAGATACCAAACATTGGACATCATCACAAAGACTCCATCCCCACTATGAAGCACGGTGGTAGCAGCATCAGTAAGTGAATCATGGTGGTGGCAGCATCATGATGTGAAGAACAGTCGTGCAGCAATATAATGTGAAGCATGGTGGTGGCAGCATCATGACGTGAAGCATGGTGGTGGCAGCATCATGACGTGAAGCATGGTGGTGGCAGCAGGTCCTGGAAGGCTTGTACCTTATTTTACCCTCTGCCTTTGCAGAGGGTAAAATAAATGCACCAAAGTATAGAGAAATCCTGGAGGACAACCTGATGGAGTCTGCAAGAGAACTGAGACTTGGGATTTGTCCCTGCCCAGATCTTAATCTAACTGAGAATTTGTGGTTGGACTTGAAAAATTCTGTTCACTCACAATCAAACGACATAAGTTGGTAGAAATATATTTTCACTTAGATGTGAAAGAGTCCTTCATGTCAAAAAAGCCAAATTATATTAACCATGGTTTAATGTTGACAAGTAACACATTAGGAAAACTTCCAAGGAGGGTGAATACTGTCTATATACCCAGCATGCACTGCTGAATAATTAGCTAAATTTACCTGTACACACACACGATGAGGAAAACACTGCCCTCTCAGGCGTCTACAAGCACTTATCATTCAGTTTGGTTAGAACTAACCTGAACGGAGCCTCTGGTGAGCTCCCTGACGAACTGCAGCTGATTACAGATGACCTCATTTGAATACAGCTAAAGTTATTTCAGTAATTCAAGAGCAGAAATTCACATCTTCAGGGCATTATTTCCAGTTTAATACTGCATAACAAACTGCACAAATGCTTCAGTGTTTGTTTTAACTGACACCTATTCCAGCGGCTGCATATATTTGTCCACTGAGTAATTATTTTCTTGCAAATCACTGCTTACTTTCCTCTCTCCCTCCTCGATTTCTCAGGCACCAGTGGCTAATGATGCCTCTCGCTCTGCTTATCGCAGCAGTTAAGCTAACAGTGGAGGTTTCAGCCGAGTGTCAACAGGCCTGAGCACCGATGACTGCTGTAATGAGGCACAGAGGACGGAGGGTGGACGAACAAGTTTGCACAGATACTTGCTCGGTGAGTGGTTTGTAAGAGTCTCACTTGCATGAATGAGTCAGAGCGGTTCTCTGTGTAATTATCCCACTGCAGGGTTAATAGAAAAGGGAGGGAAATTCAGCCTGTGTGCTGTGTATGTCCACGTCGTGCTGCCAAAGCTAAGACCGATGTCATGTGGTTCCTGGCAACGCGATGTTGGCAGCAGATTATCAGGCTCCTATGGGTTCCAGGGTGGGTCCTCCATGCACTGGACTGGTTCCATGACGTCCCACGGACACTCGATCACACTGAAATCTGGAGAGTTTGGAGGCAGAGTCGACACCTACAGCAGTGTTCGCCACATTCCTCTGCAGTTTTTGCAGCATTGTGGGGTTTGTAGTCCTAAGTGGCACATGTCAAAGTAATCTTATTCTGACTTTTAATTATGCTTACATGTATTTTTCCACTGAGACGTGTGATTATGATTTACATAACCAACCAGTTTTGTCATTCCAAAGAGCAGTCAGTGTGTTCCTTCTCTGATCAAACTGCTCTAACCTTTTAACACCTGAAATACTGTGGTGTCCTTTCTAGCTGTAAACTACATTCACTCTGCCTCCTCCACTTTAAAAGATAACACAAAGACAAGTGTTGTCAGTGAGACAAAGAGTTTAGAGGGTGAAGCACGGATCAGTAAACTGAATGAAAACACTATAGTATTTTTGTTGTCATTATATTTGAGGCATTCTAAGTGTTGCAGGAGGGCAGGGCTCTGTTTGACGGTGGTGGCAGCATCATGATGTGGCCAAGGATACCAATGATTGTTTCTACGACTTTGTGTCATAGACCAGCGGTCCCCAACCACCAGGACATAAGTCATTTGGTGACGCACAGGAAGAATAAAACCCTAACCCTAACCCTAAATGTTTTATTTATTTCTGGTGGAGTCTGCAGGGTGTTTTATTTTGAAAAATGACTGGTGCATTGTCATGCTACTTCCGTCTGTGCTTGATTCCCACACTCGACTCGTCAATCTGACCCCCTGGCAAAATGAATAAAAAACAAACGTCTCTGGAGAGCTTCTTTGAAAAGAGGGAGAGACTCGAAAAAGTCCATACCGTCCTTTAACTTAGCAGTCTGCAACTTCTGTTGCACCATGGACTGGTTTCAAGCAAGACAACTGTCTATGGACCTCACCTCACTGTGGGGATGGTGTGTTTGTGATGATGTTTCATGTCTGACAATCACAGCGTCTAGTCTGATGGACAAAAAGCTCCATATTAGTCTCATCAGACCAAAGAACCTTCTACTGTCCCGGAAGTGGCAACAAGATTATCAAATCGTTTTTCAAAATAAGGCACCCCACGGACTCCGCCGGAAATAAAATGTTTTTTGTCCTTCTGTGTGGCCCGGTACCAAATGACACAAGGCCCGGTGGTTGGGGACCGCTGATTTATCGAATCATACCTGTGCCATATTTCACATGTTGCATTTTTGAACATTGGATGATCATTTTATTTGTTTTAATTCTCTTCTGTCATTATTAGTCTCGCTGATGTTGGGACTATGGTTCCCCAGCTCCTTGTTCTGTAAATGTTTCTTTAAAAATTGTTATAAATAAATAAGTTTTTTAAAAAGAGAACACAGCGAGTAAAAATGTGACAGTATCAAAAAAAAAACCCAACAAACATCCCATCAATTTCCTGTTCTTACAAATATCCAATTAATGCCCAGCGTAGCAAAGACATGATGTATCAAAGACAGAGACAGTCACCTCTTATCTAAACTAATCTAATCTAAAACACATGGAAGATGTGGAAACGTTCTGCAGCAGCGTTAGGAATAAGCGGGGCTAAAGACAGAAGAAGAGCAGCCAGATCTGTCAATGAAATGAAATTCAAAAAAAGAAGATTTTAAAAGGATTTGATCCGGTCAGAGACGGACATGTAATCTGCTTGTGAAAGCCGTATTGTTTCTCTGAGGATGAGTCACCTTCATTCACCGCTTCCAGAATGATCCTTGACTGATAATACAGCACTATTTACCACCTACGCCTCGGTGTGCTCAATGAAAAGCAGAAAGGCGACGGGGAGGGAGAGAGCACTTCTCACACAGATGCTAATGCAAACATCCCTCCGTCTTCAGCGGATCAAAGCAGCCGTCGGCCCGATGACGCCAGCCGAGCCGGGTCGGTCTCAGCCCACGGTGCAAAAGGCCAGAGAGTGTGTGTGTGTGAGTAAGACGGAAAGTGTGTGTTCATGAGCCCGAAACCAGATTCATGGAGTCATGACACCACACACACTGATTCAGGAGGTGGAGGAGGGATGATGGAGGGATCTGCAGGTGTCGGTGAATCAGGCTGTTTAATCAGTCAGTCAGATTATATTTATATAGCACTTTTCATACAAACACAAAGCGCTTCACGGATGATTAAAAACATGCAATAAAACAGTACAAACAACCCCCACACTCAAGTTAACAGTAAAAGACTCACAATCCTATTTGACATGTACAATGAGGAAACACCTGATGAGATAAAGTCAAATAAATAAACAAACTAAAATAAATAAAATATCCATTATTAAAATAGATAGAGATAAAAAAAATAAATTAAAAATATATAACCAGAATAAAAAAAGATAAAAACGTAATCAATTGTACATTAAATAGATTAAAATATGTAAAAAAAGACAGAGAAATCAATAAAAAGAATAAATTCTAAAAAGAGTAATAAATGAAATCCATTAAATCAATCAAATATACTGAATCACATTATTGTTTAAAAAGAATACTCAAGACACCAGATGGCATAAAATTAAATAAGATAAAATAAGCTAGATAAATAATTAAAATAAATAAACAAATAAATTAAAAATAAGCAAACAAATAAATAAATAATATAATATTCATTATTAAAATTAAAATATATATAAATAGAGTATGAAATTATAAAATGAAGTAATAAAAACTGTACATTAAATGGACTATACTGGTAAATAAATAGAGAAATCAATAAATAAAATTAGTTCTAAGGAGAGTAATAAATCAAATCTATCAAATCGTCCAAATACAAAGTGTCAAAAGGTTTTTATGGTTTTACCGGCACATTATTTTTTAAAAAGCAAACTCAAGACTCTAGATGACATAAAATGAAACATATAAGATAAGCCAGATAAATAATTAAAATAAACTATCCATCATTAAAATAGAGACAGAAAATAAAAAATATATAAACAGAACAAGATATGATAAACATGAAGTAGTAAACTGCAAATTAAATAGACTATAATGTATAAATAAATAGTTTGCTTTGAAAAAAATAAAGTGCCATTAAAATTATAAAAAACCTTCTGGTATGTTTTTAAAAAGCAAGATCTACCTTTTTAGTCGGGCTTTTGATTGATCTGATGGATTTTATTTATTACTGTCCTTAGAACTAATTCTATTTATTGATCTCTCCATTTATTTACATACTTAAGTCTATTTAATGTACACTTTATTACTTCATTTTTATCATTTCTTACTTTGTGTTGACATTTTTTGACACTTTACTTTTATCTCTATTTTAATAATAGATATCTCATTTTACTTATTTTATTTTAGGTCTTTATAGAGCTTATCTCATGTCATTTGATCTCATCTGGTGTTTCCTCATTGCGTGGGTTATATAGGATACCATTTGCTCACTTTGAATCCTCTATTGATAACTTGACTGTGGGGGTTGTTTGCTCTGTTTTATTGCATTTTTTAACTTCTGTAAAACACTTTGTGTTGCATTTGGAGAAAGTCTTATTGACTGATTGATTGATTGATTGATTGATTGATTGATACATCCACTGGGAGGACGAGTGAATGTAGTATTCTTTTACTTATGGATGATGCAGCAAAAACGTTTAGATTGAACAAAGCGTGGAAAACTGACGTGTTTAAATGAAATTAAGTGCTTTGTATTTTCTGAAGAGCTGCTGGTGTATGAGTAAGTCCCATATCATCATTTGGAATTCAGAGAGGCTCATTCCCAAAGCGCTCCCTATTCAGGCCCAGCCAAAGCCAGTCGGCAGATAATGGGCACGAAAACAGGCGTACGAATATTCACAATGGGCACTCCAAGCCAGCGATGTAGGTGTGCGCGTTAGAGAGAGATGAAAGAGAGGAGAGAAATATTTAGGGAGGAAGATGCTCGGATGAATAACGAGAAAGTAGCCCAGGAGTGATGCAGGAAAAGAACAATGGACGTTGGAAGGCAAGAGACAAGACTAATGACTGCTAGAGCAAAGATGAGGAGCCAAGACGGAGCGATCGCTTTGATAGAACTTGATAAAAACACGAGGCGTTAAACAAAAGTGCTCTCTTGACTGCCTGCGGAATCACTAAACCTTCCTAAAAACACTTTAATGGCCTCCGATGTTAGCTAACGAGGAAAGCCTGAAACCGGCAGCCGAACAAGCGGAGCGTTGTCGCCGCAGTTAATCCAGACAATGCCCTTATTGAAAACAGCAATTGTTGTTTGCTAGCGTGGGCGTCTTAATTGGCTCGGCGAGGGAACATTCATTAGCGGTCCTGAAGCTGAAGAACATCGAAGTCTTAATTGGCTTTTTGCCGTCAAGATGAAAACGATAATGCTGATGGGGCAGAATGGAGGCTGGATAAACTGGACCTCCATCTCTTTTCTAAGCAACAGCAGATCCCATTTATAGCATACAGGAAGGAATCCTACAACATAACCTTTAACAGACTAAAGACACTAATGAGGGACAAATTCATCACATACAGCAACATAGAAGAGCTTCATGTTAGTTTTACTGCAGACAGATGGTTGACTTTTACACCCAGATGCAAAAAATCACTATAAGTATGTACATTACTGATGTAAGAGTGTTTCAAGTGTTTTTAATGGAAATGTGTGCTAACTTCAGATAAAACAAATTAAAAACTGCACTCTGCAAGATCCGTCTCATTGAAATGAAGCGCATGGACAAGAAGCAAATGATGGTACCTGAACATTTCCAGTTGTGCAGTTACAGAGGCTATATTTCCCCAAATATACATTCACAAATTCGCATACTAGTTGCTCAAACTTTAGTTCCTCATGCACGGATGTATGCTTTTAGAGAAGCAGCTAAATAAAGACGGTTTGGACTCACGTCTGTGTCGGGACCCTTGTCGGCTCCAGGGCAGGAGAAGCTGACGAACTCATGGCACCGTTTGTGGACCACGAAACAGCAGACTGAGAGAAAACGAGAGGTAGACGACAAAAAGACATTTAAGTTGTTTATGTCATCATATAAAACACAGCGGACCACCAAATCTGCTTCTTAAGGGGGAATAAAAAGGTGAACATCAGCAGTATGATATCCTGTTTCTGTTTCATGCAACTCGTCAGACAAACAGTTCAGAGAACGTCGGCTATCATCAATCAGCCTCAGTTTGGCAGCCGCTCGCAAACAAACGCATACAGACAGACAGACTCCAATGCACCCACAGTCACTCCCACACAAAAAATGTCACTGTGCGATCTTGTGCTTCTGCAGCTCTCGGCTCTTTACAATCTGTCGGGCTCGAGGCCAACCGGATCATTGTCGCCCCCTGAACCAGGGTGTCGCTCGGCGGCCAACACAACACCTGACGTCGCTCTCACGTCAGCGACGGTGGCATTTACAGATCTGGAGGGAAAAGCAGAAACGGCGGGCATCTGTGACAGCTAACGCACAAGCTGCCTCCATTATTTCAGATTCTTTCTTCTTTCTCACACAATCTGTCAGCCTCGTTGTCAAGCTGCCGCCTTGTTCATGTATGTGCAGCTCTTTGTCTTTCACTCTGCCAGACTATCTGTTACCCCTTTTCCACCAAGAAGAACCAGGTCTAGTTCTGGTGCTTAGTTGGTTCCAATCTGGTTCCTCCTAAGAACCTGTTTGCTTTTCCATCGGCAAGGAGTCAAGTTGGAGCCATTGGGTCACCGTAAAACCACTACGCTAGCATCCATTACATAGCAGTTAAACAAACGCAGTAAGTTGATGATAATATCTATGTTTATCTCTATAGATGGTCTTAAGGCTGATTGTGAGGCGGAGGTCCTCCTGTTGCCTGGACACATCCGTGATCACGCTACTGGTGGGACAGAACTGTAGCGGATTTCAGGTCAACAGTTTGTGGTAAACTTCCGTGTGTCCCAGGAGTCATTCCAATACATGTGTGATGGGACCAGGGACGTCCTGGAGAACAAGGACACTAATTAGTGCTTGTGTGTCCCTTTCCACCGTTGATGGTTGGTCACCATAACCCCGCCCCCAGCCCCTGACGTACTCGGTGCTTAGCTCTGGACCAGCAAAGAGTTGGTGCTTGCTAAGGACCAGTTTTTAGAACCTGGAGCCGGAGCTTAGGTGGTGGAAACACAAAGAACTGGTGCTAAGTCAGGCTCTGGTTCTGAACTAGACCTGGAACCAGCTCGGTGGAAAAGGGGTGTGAGAGGCTTTGGTTAAACCGAGTTCACTTAGAAGTCCAGGAAACAGCAACTGTCTGCTCCCACAGTGATGTGTTCAGATAGATAGCCATCATTTATACAGTCATCATCAGTGTTTTACACATAATGACTGTTTACGACACTGTGATCCTAACCCCGACCCGCAGTGTCAGAGATGAATGTGTCCTTGCTGCTGGCGTGGCGTCGGGCCGGCGGCGGCGTGGATTCATCTCTTTGAGTAATAAAGACGAAACAGAGCAGAAGCAGAGGCAAAGGGGATAAAAAGCTCAGCGAAACTGAGATTTATTCCTGCTCCACAGCCAACGCCGGCACCATTTGTCACTTTCACAAACGTGGAGTCCACAAAAAACAGAAGCAGGTTCTGGGTGCAGGTGTAGAAGCAGACGGTTGGGATTTCTATGACACACTCAGCATCTCTGCATGCTTTATACTCTCACATTACCCATCGGATGAATCCACCGATGTTTCCTGCAGCGCCACCAGCAGGCTGGCATGCATCAACGTGTCAGAGAGGTTAGTTAAATACCTGCACAGCTCACATGTCCTTAGTTAAACTGTGTTTAGGTAAAGACGCCTCCAACCCCCCTCCTCCTTCAAATAGTTTCTGGGTGTCTTTTGTGCAACAGGACACAGTTTAACGTCATCAATCATGAAAAATGAAAAAATGAAAGTTGATTATTAGAAATTAATTATTTATTTATTTTATGAACGTTTTAAAATGTGGAATCAACATGTAGAGCATTTTGTTTGGTGACTCCACATGCTTTAGATATTTTTCTCCTATCTGTGTAAACACTGCATGCATTTCAGGCCTGTTCAAAGCGTGCATGAATGTTTGTCATGTGACTGTTGGCTGCAGCTGACTCACTCATTGTTTTTCAGATTTTTTTCTATTTTACAGACTTTGGTTAGAACACATGGTTTAAGTTTGGCGATTTTTAAATGCAGAACGAGGTGATTTTTAAGAAAATGTCACAATTTTAAGCTCAGGTTTGGTTTAGTTTCCCACCAGAAGTTAAAACTTTGGTATAATTTAGATATTTTTCAAAAAGACAACACGCCTTTTGAAGCTGCTGGCAGGTCAAAGGGTCGAAGCAGCTCCACATTTCATCTCTTCTAAAAACGAGATGTGGAGTTTCAACCAGCGGGAGGGATTTACTGCTCGTCCTGCAGCTGCACTCGACTCTGTAGAAACTCTGACCTCAGCTGAACGGTTCACACGGCCTCCAGCTCCAAACAGAAGTCCTCGAATCAGCCGGAACATTTCTCCAACGTTCCAAACAGATGCACAGTGGGTTAGTTAGTCATCCTCGTAGTTTTAATCGTAGCATCTGGACTTGCTCAAGCAGGTTCTAAGAACTCTGAACTTTTTGAGAACTTTTTGAGTTTCTCAAAGACGTTTCACCTCTCGTCCAAGATGAGAGGTGAAACATATCCGAGAAACTCAAGCAAGTCCAGAGTTTCAGTTAATCAGAACTGATGAAGCCTCTTGGACGAGAGGTGAAACGTCTTCGGACAACTCGAAAAGTTCTCAAAAACTTCTGAGTTCTAAGTTCTTGCTTGAGTTTCTCGAAGACGTTCCACCTCTCGTCCAATACGAGAAACTCGGGCAGGTCCAGATGCTACGATTGAAACTACGAGGACAACCATGACCTGGATGACTGAGAACATTCACAGACATGTTCCTTAGTCATCTTAAACTGCCTGTGAATGTGTTTTCTAACGATCTGTTCGAGTCCTTGGGTAAAAGAGGGCTAAACGATCTGATATTCATCATCTCGGAGTGCTGGTTTTGTTCGCTGTTGTTCTGACCTCATTCATTCCTGCTTTACATTGCCCTGAAGTCAGACTTTCTCTCCTCCCGCCTCACTTCCTGCCCACTAAGCTGTCGATGAAATTAAGGGGAGAACAAAACACATCAACTCTGCTGTTTATTCCCATCAGCAGGATTAAGCCTGAGTGCAGTGGTCAGGTTTCTCCTCTCTGTGTGATTCAGCGGTTGCGTCCATCGCACCCACTCGCCCACCGCTGATCTCGGACCAGTTTGTGTTTCTGCGGAGCCGAGCGGATCGACTCAACGCTGATGCCAGTTCAGGGGTGAACGAGGGCCGCTGAGCCGAGCACCCAGACTCACACAGCGTTTCACTGCCTCTATAATCCCTGGTGTCGACTGTCATGTGCGTGAACACACACAGTGACACGCACATGAATCTGAATGTCTTCAGAAAGTAGGAGCTGAAACACAGAGTGTGATATTCTGGAGGGTTACAGTCACCAAACTAACAGGAGGAAAACTGTGAAAATGCATCTGAGGAGACTGCTAGGTAATAACATAGATAATAAAGTACGCCAATGTAGTTTCTCCAAACACATACTCTACGACAGATAAATCTATAGATACATGAGGAACTTGTTCAACCATTTCAATCAGACATCATTCTTTTTAAGTGTCTATGCCAGAGCTGTATGAAAAACAGGAAACAGAAAATCTAGTTGTTCTCTTTAAGCAGGGTTACAGTTGTAATTGACTGGAGCAGTTCATTACAGCAGGGCTGACTGCTGTACAGTAGAATAGGACTCTTCTGTCACTGGACCTTCCAATAACATCCTGTATGAACACTGTGTTGTGCTCAATTATGTCCTGTTGTGTCTTGTTTGTTTCGTTTACTGTCTCATGTCTGCCTGTTTGTCGTTTTGTGTCACGTTTTAGTCGTTATGTGTGTTGTTGCTGTTATCATTTGTCTTGTTTGTATGGTTTTGTTTCAATTTTGTCCTTTTGTGTCTTTTTCATCCTTATGTGTCGAACTTGTATTATTATGGGCCTCATTTGTTTCATTTTGTGTCTCATGTTTGTCTGTTTGTTGTTTTGTGTCATGTTGTGTTTTGTTTTAAGTGTTTTGTCAGGATTTATCGTCTTGTTTGTTTGGTTTTGTGTCTCATTTTGTTGTTTTGTGTCGTTTAATGTCTTGTTTGTTATTGTATGTCAGGTTGTGTCTTGTTTTAGTCGTCATGTGTTTTGTTGGTATTATTTTTTGTCCTGTTTGTACCGTTCTGTGTTTAGTTTTTGTTGTTCTGTGTCTTTTTTGTCATTTAATGTCTTGTCTTCAACATTATGTCTCATGTATTTTGTGTCTTGTTTGTGTTGTTTTGTGTCTGGTTTTTGTTGTTAATGCATTGTTTGTTTTGTTTTGTGTCTCAAAACAAAACAAACAATGCTTGTGTCTGCCTGTTTGTGTCGTGTTGTGTCCTGTTTTGGTCGTTATGTGTTTTGTCAGTACTATTTTTTGTCTTGTTTGTCATTTTGTAGCTTGTTTGTGTCATTTGTTGTCTGGTTTTTGTTGTTAAATGTCCCGTTTGTTTCATTTTGTATCTAATGTTTGTCTGTTTGTTGGTTTGTGTCGTCTTGTGTCTTGTTTTGTGTCTTGTTTTGTTTATTGTGTGTCTCATCTGTATTGTTTTGTGTCTTGTTTCGCTGCTTATGCCTGTTTTTTGTTGTTTAATGTTGTTTGTGTCATTTGTGTCTTGTTTTTTCCTTGTTTTTTTTCATTGTTTTGTTTCTTGTTTGTGTGTTTTGTATCTCATTTCTTTGTTGTGTAACCCATTTGTGTCGTTTATTTTCTTGTTTTTGTTGTTTTAATGTCTTTTTTATGCCATTTTGTGTCTCATGTTTCTCATTTTGTTTTATTTATGTCTTGTTTTCATTAATTTGTGTCTCATTTGTATGGTTTTGTGCCTGGTTTGTAGTGCTTTGTCTTGTCTTTAGTTTTGTCGTTTTGTTTTTGTCATGTTGTGTCTCTGTTTTCTTGTTTGTGTCTTCTTGCGTTGAATATTTCGTTTAGTTCCCGCCGTCAGTTTCTGCAGCTGTTTTGCTGTTAAAGGTCATTCTGGTTTTTGGATTTCAAAAAAGCATCAGAGTTTAACAATGTCTGTCTGTATCTTGGACAAACAGTACGCTGCTGTTAGAATTCATCTGTACTTTTATGGTAAATTATTAGATAACTGACTCATACTCTTCTGTAGAGCTTGACCTAGAAACACATGCAAGGAGGCCTGTAGAAGCACTTCATTAAAAGTTGTTTATTTTCATCTTAATGTCACTGTAATGAATGTTCAGGATGACTCATGCCACTGGCAGACTCAGTAGTAAGGAGTGCAGCTTTCTCCAGATGGTTCAGTCCAGGCAGGCAGAGCTGTGTGGAGCAGCAGAGCAGAGGTGACACAGTGACATACTGTATCGTCAGGGATATTATGATTAATTACTATGAGCTTTGTTTCACCAGCCTAATTGCATAAGCACGGAGATAAGGGGCTTTGGCATTACAAAGCTGCTTACACGACACAAACCCATCCTTGTGAGTGTCTGTTCAGAAGGTGCAGGTTTGTGTACATCTGTTTTCACATCCACAGCCCAAACTCCTCACTGCTGAGCCTCTCCAGTGTGTGTTCAGGCCCGGCTAATCTGGTGAAATTGATAATCTACTGAGTCGCCGTTAATAGAATTATGCCGCGCTGCTGCCCAGAAGAAAAGCTTGCAGCGGAGATATGGGACCGAACCGACTCGACACCCTCCAGACGCCGTCCATCGATCCGAACCCCCAGAGTGCACCGCAACACAAAGAGAGCTGGAGCTTTGATCTGAGATCCACGGGAGGAATGGAGGGAAGAGTGGGAGGAAACAGATCAACGGGGGTTCAGGGCTCCTGCCACTGGAAGGACGGATGTTTGACATGTTGGTATCCGCCCAAAAAACTACAGTACTCTGTGTTCCACACCGTTTTTAGCATTCGAATTACTGTTGAAATGAAGTGTCGGGGAATTACAACTCTCTCCGTGCTGCATGAACACAAAGAAGCTTCCTCCAAATTGAGCAGGTGATTGTGTCAAAGCCCCGTGGTCTTTCTGTGGCATTCTCAGTCATTTAAGAGGAGAGGAAAAGGGAGGCGAGGCGTGGAGGGGAGGGGAGAGGAGAGGGGAGGTGTATTGTCCTCTCCTGGTTATTTTTAGGCTGGATTCTGGCCGGGGCTGGAACAGTGTGTACCGGGCTGCACCGCGGTGGAGAGGGGAGGGAAGACGTTTTCTCTGCGCCGTTCTACACCTGGCCAATGGACGCTATAAATACCCAGCATCCAAACACAGCCGGCCGGCGTGCATGTGAGAGGACGGTGGATGATGGAGGGCGGAAAAAGGCGAAAGACAAACACGGAGGGAACCATGCTGCAGAGCTGTGTCAAGTTCTCGTCAAACTTTGATGGAGTTCAGAGGCCAACGAGAGACGATATCCGTCTGTTGTTCATCGTCCTGATCACTTCCTCCTGCTCTTGCACCGCCACATACATGATTTAATGTGGACTTAAAGGGCTTGTTAGCAGCTTCATACAGATTAGAGTCACCCCATGCCAACTCACCTAGCGCCTCCCAGTTGAGGCCGTGGATTTTCTTGAAATAAATCAAGAAAAAAACTTCTACCTGAACCATTGAACCTTGTAAAATCCCACAGCTCTGCTCCAAATACTTTTGAAAATCAGCCCTCAGTGTTAAATTTGATCAGTGATTCTCTTAAAGCCTCACCAGTTGCTTATTTTTCACTTCAAGAAAAAGTTGTAGTCATGTCATGCTTTCAAAAATTCACATTTTAGGGTTTGTTACCTGCTAACCCTCTACAAACAGTTCCTTAATAGATTTTACCAGAAAAACATTCGTTGTAACAAACTTAACTGTAGCTCGCCGTTTTAATGCAACCATGCACACATTCACAGTATCCATCTGTTCTGATGCGGGCATTTTTAAACATACCAAAGGTGATCAAAACGTTGTGATACTGTTCGTGCTGCATGTGCAAAGAGTCGTAACTGTCACAAGTCAGGAGACAGTGGGACACCACACTATGTTTTTGTGTGCATTTGTGATTTCTCCATAAAATTGCACTAGTGCAGACACCACAAATGTCACATGGATGCAGGATGAACCAACCTTCATGTTGGGAATTATCATCAGTGAGGAGAGGAGGGTCTGCAGCTACTACCAGGAAAAGAAACAGCAGTTTTCACAGTGGAACAGCTGCTGGTTCCAGAACAGTACACCAGCAGCATGAATGAGGTTTTCTTCAGCTTCACAAGGTATTGCACCAAAAATTAGTCTTTACAACACACACTGCGGTGATTTCACAGGTTTATTAGCCACAATTATTGCCCTTCTTACTATGTTTGACTCCCTGGGATTTCTTTCTCTTCCCCAAAATTAATTTAAGTTGAAGTGTCACCGTTTTGACTATTATCCCTTTTCCACTGAGCTGGTTCCAGGTCTAGTTTGGAGCCAGAGCCCGACTTAGCACCAGTTCTTTGTGTTTCCACCACCTAAGCACCGACTCCAGGTTCTAAAAACTGGAGCTCAGCAAGCACCACCTCTTTGCTGGTCCAGAGCTAAGCACCGAGTACATCAGGGGCTGGGGGCGGGGTTATGGTGACCAACCATCAACGGTGGAAAGGGACACACAAGCACTAATTAGTGTCCTTGTTCTCCAGGACGTCCCTGGTCCCATCACACATGTATTGGAATGACTCCTGGGACACACGGAAGTTTACCACAAACTGTTGACCTGAAATCCGCTACAGTTGTGTCCCACCAGTAGCGTGATCATGGATGTGTCCAGGAAACAGGAGGACCTCCGCCTCACAATCAGCCTTAAAACCATCTATAGAGATAAACATAGATATTATCATCAACTTACTGCGTTTGTTTAACTGCTATGTAATGGATGCTAGCGTAGTGGTTTAACAGTGACTCAATGGCTCCAACAGAGGGAACTTTGCAGAAGCACTTGTAGCTGTGTATCGCTGCACAAAGAGGTTACTTTAAGTCAGGTCAGATCTTTACAGGTCTCACTGAACTTTCTGATCATACTTGTTTGATGTTTCGTGCACCCATAAACTTTCTATGTACTCACTTTTATCCTTTTTACACTCTGGTTCTGGTGACACGAAATTTCATTTTGAAAGTATTTTTTCTACAATCAAACTGAATAAATGAAGTTTGAGCAGCACCTATTCTGTTTTCTGTCATCACAGAATCTCAGCATGTTGGGTCACCTTCACATTTCACATATTAAATTAAAAGCCTGTCCAAGTAACGGCAGACTAGTTCAAGTTCCAAACTGTAGCAGACTAAATTGCCTCAGTACATCACAATCTAAGCCTCTGTCCTTTTGCCACCACCCTTGGGAGATGAAGTTCGTGCGTAAGACACTGGCGAGCAGCGTTTACCTGCAGAGGGAGGAAATGAACTGAGCTGCAGCTACAACAAAGGCCTGGAAATTCAATTTCAGCGCATACATTCAATTATGCATGCTATAGGCACATAAGCGACAGAGCCGGGGCAGCGAGGACGCACAAGCTGTGAATGCACGACCTTGGAAGCAACAATAAAGCTGTTCACAAAGACCACTGACAGACAACAAAGCAGGAAAGAGAGTGAAAAATAGATCAGATGTGTGGAGATACAAAGACATGAGATGAGAACAGAAAGCAGCAGAACGAATTTTCCTCCTCGTGTCAGAAAATCAGGATTCAGCTGCGTTTAGTTTGTGTTTGCCAATTATTTCCATCACGCTGTATGAATATGCATGTCTGACTGTTTGTATACAGTATGTGCATGTATAACCAATCTCTGCACGTCAGTGGGTAATTGCAGGGAACAGGGTGGAAAAGACCTCAGGCAACGTTCAGCACGGCGGGGTGCTGTGGTTTTTGACAAAGCAAAGCTAAAACCCTTGTGACAGGGCTCCGGACTAATTACTTCACCGGTGATACCAGTTGGCTGCACCGGCACACGGTCTGAGAACGACTGGGAGGAGTTTAAACAGAGTTCAAGGAGAATTTGTCAGATCCCATCTCAGAGCTTCACGGCTCCTCCCAGTTTCCATCGACGCAGCAGGTTGACAGGCAACGGCACTTATCACCTCGGCTCCCTGCCGTCGGAGATCTGTGCTTGATTATGCATGTCTGGATGGCTTGTTACAGCAGACACAGACGGTAATGATGGTGCCCTGAGGGTACAAGCTGCTTTTCTGTTTTTGCATGGTTTGTGCTTCCCATCACAGAAACACTAAACATTCAGGCTTCCACATAAATCTCCCTGGTGGCTCCAGCCAGCAGCAACAAATCTCTTTTTGGGATGGAAACGCTGATTGGTGCTTCACCGTGGTCTAGACGGAAACATCTCAATAACCGCTGAAAAGATTGCCATGAAATGAGTTTGGTAATCCCCCGACTTTTTCTGTGGCACTGAAGCCGACAGATTTTATTGAAATATCATCACAACTGTTGGATGCCTTAGAATGTAGCACAGACGAGGGTTGAACAATCAGTTGCAATGTGGACAAGTGAATGAATCAGATGCTCAACATAGTGAAAGCACTAAATGATTACCTGTGTTCCTTGATAAATAGGTTGTAGTGGCACTTACTGGTTTTTATTAAACATAAATCAATAAAAATGATCAAAAGCTACAGAGATGGTGATAGGTTTTGCAGCTGTATCGCCCAGTAATAATGCAGGTATAAGAAAACATGCTTATTTTGGACAAACAGCAGAAAATTGCAGGTAGGTGGAAAAGAAATTTCAATACGAGTCAAAATAATAATTTGTTTTTTGCATGTTGTGGAGCCCCAGTAAAGACCAACAAGTTCCCCTGAAGCTGAACCTTGACTATATTAGTACATACATATAATTTTTTATCATATATTTTTAGATTTATGACAAATCTCTCCAGAATGAGTGGCAATTAGCAAAGGTTTGCATGCTAACACGTCAAATCAAAATAGGTTAACCTGGTAGAGTTCCATTAGCATTATTAGCATGCTAATGTCTGCTGACTTGGCTTGGTCTCATTTTTATAATAAGTCATTATTTCCAAACTTGCAGCTGAACCTCATTAGCAAGCCAGACCTCCTTATAATACAATGATATGCAGAAGAATTAGCATGCACACATCATTTCAGCGATTATCAGGATGATGAACCGACACACGCTCGCTAAAAAAAACACACACTCTTTGCAGAGCTGATCGTGTTTGTATTAAGGAGCGGCCACAGGGGGATTGGATCAATTATTTCAAACTACAGGTGGGAGTGTTTGGCTGCCAGACGTCTCTGAGCCACACAGGGGAAATAGTGATACGGCCTCATGAATTAAATACGACTCTGCACGCGAATGCACAAGGTCGTGCACACGCATAAATGTGAGTTTATGCTTTCCGCTGCACACACGCGCTGACATATAGACATAAATGCGACACAGTCTTTCTCAGACTCCTGCTTTATCTCTCTCGGACGACACACTCGCTTTGCACACACACTTTGAACACACACTCAGGTCCAGTAGGGGTGTATCAGCTGCAGTGGTCTGGCTCAGAGCCCCTCGGCTGGAGTATCAGGTGTCAGGTTGTAGTAATGTAATGAGTCTGGCTCCATCCAGAAGTTCTGATGGCGACACACACTCAGACAAATTAGACCAAACAACAGTTTGACTGACGGCGGAGAGCATGTACACATGTAAAAAAACAATAAAGTAAATGTAATCCTGAATATGCGTCCATGCTCCAACAGCCGGAGGTCTTCTGGACTGTTTGTGTGCAGCCTACACGCAGAGCAGCCGGCCAGGCAAAAGGCAAAGGTCACAGCCACGTCCAAGTGTGGCGCCCGGGGACGGACTGATACCACACATCAGCATCAGAACATCTTCCCCTCCTGCGGCGCCGCGTGTCCTCGACTAATTTGTTTGGGCTAAATTTGTCTCGGGACATTCTGGAGCACAAAGGAAGCTCTGCTTTTTTTTCTCCCTTCAACTTTTCATAAATTCTCTCACAGTTTGTCTTTTTGCGAGGCCATCAAGACAACCTTGATCACTTCTGTGGCGGAAACAGAAACTCTATTAACACTATTCAGTTAGCACATCTACAAATCTTATGTAATGCTATGGATTATATAAGACAGAAACAACTGGGCTCTGTTCTCTGCTACTAGCCACAGGTTATCCGCTGCAGGGCTGCACTGCCAGCTGCTGCTACTGATACACTGTGGCAGCTATGTAGGTTGGTACGCCAGCTTTGGCATCGATGTCTGCTCTTGACCTTTGTCCTGCCTTGCACCGATTTTCATCAAATCAAAGCACCGAGCAGAGATGCTTTTTATTTGCTCTGCAAGTCGGCATCACTTTTTTCCCCTGCACAGCTATACGCTAGTGCTGCTTTCCTTTGCACAACCTGAATTGAAGGCTTTTACCTGAACTGATTTACAAGCTCCTGCAATTTGTGTGAACTGTGACATTGAAGCAAGTACATGTAATTCTGTTCTTCTTTGACAAAATCCAGGGATCGACGGATATTTGTTTTTTTAGGGCCGATACCGACACTGATTATTGGTAATAAAGAAGGGCCGATAACCGATTTGATGTTCAGTCGTCCCTCGCCATATCGCGGTCCACTTTTCACGGTCTCACTGTGTTGCCGATTTCTAAATTGTGTATGACTAATTTTGTATCGCAGATTAAAAAGAATATCAAATGGAAATAAATACGTAGCGTACAGCAGATGAGTAGACAGAGTCGAACATATGGAAAACGCAGCTACGGCTGCTTCCTCTTGAGCTAGTTTTCTCACGTGAGATCAAACACGGCACACTATTGGCTGATGGATAGGAGGCGACCAACCAGAGTGCTGTGTTCTGTATCCTTGGCTCTGATTGGCTCAGCAACCGCAGCATCAGTCTCCTCTGTCTCCCGTGTATAGCATGCGTCCAGCATCTCGTCTTGTCCATGTCACATGGACGTCTGATCGCTGTGTGTAGTGTTGCTCTGAGGTGTTGTGTTTTTGTGAAATTATCGTAAAAAATTTGAATTTATTCCAAGCCCTACGATGTCACCCAAACGTTCTGCGCCTTCTAAGGCTTCTAACATCGAACCCCAGCGTGGGGAGGGTTTATAAAGCCTTAAAATAAATATAAATAATAAAATAAATATAGGGTCGTTACTTCTTGGATTTTCGCCTATCACAGGGGGTTCTGGAACCGAACCCCCGTCATAGTCGAGGGACCACCATTATGTTTTAACAGCATGTGATAGCAGAGAACCTGTCATTCATAATTAGTCTTCTTCATCAATAAGGGTGATTATAACTGAATATGTAAAATAGAAATAGGAGGGATTAAATTAGTACATTCTCGACTGCTGTTCCATCAGCTGCTCTCTATTTTCTTTCACTGTTCTGTCACTTTTATTGCCAACTAAGGTTCAGATCTCACAGCATTATTAATTATTGTTTTCCAGACTTGGTTTTAGGTTAATCTGTGGCTACAAGCTAACTTAGCCGCTAGCCGTTAGCTGCTGTAAGAGAAGCCAACTTCCTGGTTTCTTGTTCATTTTTTTGCTGCTTGACAGATATTTCTGAGACCACAGACAGAGAGAGGAGGCTGATCAGACCTGAAGTAGAGCATTTCATTTATCAATAATCGGCAAAAAAAATATAGATACCGATAATTGGAAATTGGCCACAATAATCAGTTTATCCCAGGTAAACTCTGGGATTTTGCTGCTGTAGCTCTATTTGTGATGAGCGTATTAGTTACAGAGACCAGGTAGTAAACACCTTCATTTCTGCGGCTGTGCATTAGAACATACTGGGATTATTCTCATGTAGACTTCAAGCATAGGCCTGCAATTTCTTCCGTGCATCCCACAGAGGTTTTCTTCTCATGTTTTGCTCTTCTACATGACTGCGATTGGTTTAAAGTAATACAAACAAGCTGGAGTGTTTTCCCCCTCGAGGTGCAGTCAGACCATTCTCCAGCGCTGTGGCGATCCATCCTCAGGTGGATATTTAAAGACTGGCACTATTTGGCATTGCATTTTTCATTCTGAGCCTCAACCTGAATATTGCAGCTGCTTTTTAGTGCAAAAATATCTGATGAGCGACTAACCGGACCAGATCTGGTGACTGTGTCAGATGTAAAAACACAGAGTGACTCCAATACGTTTTGCAAAATGGCACAAACGTCAGCTTTAATAACAGCTATGCCTGACGGTGTTGTGGTTAACGAGCATGAATCACGATGATTTTTCTTTTTTCTTTTAATGTGTGAATCACATTTCTCCTCCTGCGATGGAAGGCTGGAGTCAGATGAACAAACACGATGCCTAAATTAAGATCAATCATCCTGGCCTTTTTGCGAGAATGAAACACTGGGTAGTAAATTGTGAACAACAAATTCATTTGACAGCAAAACTTGGGTGTGCACACGCAGGTGACTCAGAGTTAAAGATAGAACATTCATCTGAGACTTGGAGGTTTGAATGCTGCAGCACGAAAGAAAAACACAACGAGGTGAAAAAGGCACGAGACGGAAAAGAAAAACCCGTAAAAAGGAAGAAGCGAAAGGTGGAAATAAATAAACTAAAACTGAATAACGTTTATCTGATGGTGAGTGATTCTTGACTTCTTATCCTCTGATCCTGGGTCAGCTGCTGCACCAAACACACTTGCATGCATTTATATGCTGCATACTGTACAAACACACGTCCTAATCCAGATGTTGGAGAAACCTCACAGACGGCCGCTCAGACATGCAGACATCACCTCCTCCAAACACTCATTCTGTCGCCTCTCAAGCTGCTCAGAAGTGTATTTCTGCAGCACAAAAACCTCCGAGCTCCTGCTGTATCGAGGTCGAGAGGTTTGAGGTGGATACCTGGAGAAGCAGTCAGTAAACTGTAGTGTTGCTTCAGCCCCCTTACTGCTGATTAATGGCACTCGGCTGAGAAAGGGAGCATGACTCTTCTCATCACTAGGCGTCTCTGTGCTTGGCTAATTGGCCTAGTTAATCCACGCGCCAGCATCCAAGCCTGTGCAGAGCGATTAGTCAGCCTGTCGAGTGCATGGCTCATAGCGTTTGGAACCGAATAAGGGAAAGAAAGAAAAAAAAAACGAGAGGCAGCAGCTGTGGCAAAATGGCATTTTGTGCTTTCTGCAAGATGGTTTCAATTAGCACCTGCTACCTCCCACGCCACCCTGTGCTTTCTTATTGTTTCTCTCTGTTATCTCTGACTTTGTTTTTGCATTCGGTGGCGACAACAGTGACTTTTTCAGCCGTGCTACTGAGAGGATTGTACTCATAGCAGGTCAGCCGCACAACTCGAGAACTCTGCAACCGCTAGAAGGGCTTCCTGGCAAACGCAAGACAACATTTAGCCTGCATGAGGGAAGGGCTGGAAGGAAATAGAGCAACCTATACCTTCTGCATGTATCTGTTCAGTGCTGCGGCTCTTTCTTGCACTAAATAAGTCATGACCTTTCACTGAGCAGTTTGGACGCTGTGTCAGTGAGACTGGAAATGCACTTAAAGCTGACTTATAGCCCCCATCTCTGAATAACGTGTCACGCAGGTTGAATGAATGATTTAAATTCTACCTTTTGTCTTCAATTTTTTAAAGGAACAATCCCCTGTTTTCACCTTATAAGAGATCGTCAATACCCAAATCAGCTAGAGCCTCTCAGGTGAGCTCATGGATTGAAATAAATCGGGCAAAAACTTCTGCCTAAACCATGGAAACTTGCTAAACCCCACAGCTCTGCTCCAAATACTTTTCGAGTTATGAATTTTTGAAAACCGACCCTCAGTATTAAATTTGATAACGATTATTTTAAAGCATCTTTGAAGCCTCTCCAGCTGCTTACCTTTCAGAGGATTTGGCTGATTGTTTTTTATACTGAAAATCCAGAAACCTCAAGAAACAGTTGGAACTTGTGATCATGTCAATAGCTAACGCTTATCATTTTTTTAATTACAGAAATTAAAATAAGATGCGGATCAGCATTAGTGACGGGAAAATGGAGTGTGAGGTGGACAGGCGGCTTGGTGCGGTGTCGGCTGTAATGCGGGCGTTGTACCGGACCGTCGTAGTGAAGAGGAGCTGATCCACAAGGTGAAGCTCTCCATTTACCAGTCCATCTATGTTCCAACCCTCACCTGTGGTCATGAGATCTGGGTGGAGACCGAAAGAACAAGATAGCAGGTACAAATAGGGTGTCTGGGCTCAGCCTTAGAGGCAGGGTGAGAAGCTGGGACTTCCGGAGGGAGCTCAGAGTAGAGCCGCTGCTCCCTCACGTTGAAAGGAGCCTGTTGAGGTGGTTTGGACATCTGATCTGGATGCAAGACTTCCTTTGAAGGTTTTCCAAGCATGTCTGCCTGGGTGGAGACCCAAGGGTCGACCCAGAACCTGCTGGAGGGATTATTTATCTCATCTGGCCTGGGAACACCTCAGGATCCCCAGGAAGAGATGGAAAGTGTTGCTGGGAGGAGGGACGTCTGGAATGACCTGCATTGTCCGCTTCCTCCACGACCCGACCCCGAATAAGAGGAAGAAGATGGATGGATGGAAATTAAAATAATAAAAATCTTGACTTTTCAGAAATCCATATCTCCACTAATGTTTACTCAGTTCCAACCAAACCTCTGTTGTGGGGAGAAACAGCTGAGTTCTGTCAGATCTAAACGTCATGTGGTGCTGCATCAAACTGACTGCCACAGGTCTTCAAGAAATTAACTTCAGAGCCAAAAATCCACTTTCTAGGACATTTTAATGGGATTTTATTTTCAGAAAGGATTGTTTTGACTTCTTTGAAACTTTTTAAAGGGGATGTCTTTATATCCACTGAAAACTTATTAAAAACTCAAAGATGTCACATCACTCCTTCATTATTTAAACATTTCACGAAAATGACATGTTTTGTAGTTTTCAGCTGCTTTAAAATCACAGTTGGAGGCTTTAACTGTCAGGTAGATATGTTGATTTCAACGTTTCATATGTCTGGATGGTTCCTGCTGAGCTATTCTGTCATTAGTTCAGGAAATAAACAGTTCAAGAGCTGCAGGATTTTACAAGGTTCCACGCTTTAGGTAGAAGTTATTGCCTGACTTTGTTTCAAGAAAATCCATGACTGGCATGAGTTGGCATGGAACCACTCAGTAGTGTCTGCAGTTACAGAGCAGGGCTAGCTCTAATACAGAGGCTACTCATGTTCTACTTATGCAGTGAACACTGGATGGATTTCTCTTTGACAAAGTCCACTAAGGGGATTTTCGTAAAAGAAGCTTTCAAGGACACTCCAGTGACGTTATGTACTTGGAGCTAAATCATCAGCTCACAATGACAATCTTCAGATACTGATGTTTAGCAGCTTTATTTACCGTCTTATTTCAGCATATAAACACAAAGCACAGCAGAGGAAGATGAGACGTCTTTGGGTTTGTCAACATTAGGTTTCTATATGGAAGACACGGACATGTCATTGGAGGAGGTTTATGCATGCAGCTGTTCATCTTTAGCAGCTCATTAACGGTCAAAACAGAACAAAACTGTTGCTTCTGCATGTATGAGAGATAAAATACTTGTTTAATTCCCTTCAGTATCTGCTAAACATCATTACTGAATTTAAATCACCGGCAGTTTTGTTTATTATCGTAGAACGTCATCAGTTTTCCATTAAAACATGCTTAGATTCCATAAATATGAAAACGATTGCAGCTAATTCAAGTCTAAACCGTGCAAGATGAGGGAACTACGCAGCCCTGCAGAGTCTAAATGCATCACATCGAGTCAAATTTAAAACAGGAACCTGATGTTTCTACACAATATGATAGATTTTTAAAGAATAATCAGCATTGATTAACCACAGAAACTAGAAATCAGGTAAAAACCTAACCTGAGCTTGGGTTGAGGTTCAGCTTTGACCTTCACACGTCCAAAAAGCTCACTGCTGAGAAAACCGTACCTGAAATGAACGCTCTAACACACCGCAGGGTTTAAAAGTTACACTGTCTTCAAGGGAAATCATCACCAAAAGGGACACAGTGAGAGCAAGAAACTGCAAAAACAGAAAAAAACAGTCAAAATCTGACCTTAAAACCCTGATGTTCATCCAAATCACTTTACTCTTAGAATATTTGGTGGAATATAAAACAGAAGTCTGATGTTTAACAGCTTTCATGAACCACAGAAACTAGAGACAGAAGCCAAACCTTCAAACAGCAGCTCAGCCTCGACCTTCACACCTCCAAAAAGCTTTTCAACATTGTACTAATAATGCAATTATTCACTGAATCCCCAAACCTACTGGACTCATCCATCATGTGTCTGCAGTAGAAGTGATCAGGATGGGCTCATTAAAGCTTCATACATGCATATCTGTTGGTTCTGCAGCCACACAATCAAACCAACCTGCTTCGTCTAAACAAAGCATGAATTGGGACCAAAACGGAAAAAAAGAAAAGCAGACAATAAAACTCTGTGGAACGTGCAGGACGAGTGCTTTGGAGCCTCTTCTCTTCATGTCAGCGGGGTAATTTAGCCGCTGAATACGTGTGTGGTTAACCTCACTTTCAAACACAATTACGCCCACCGCTCTCGCTGCTGCCGCTGTGCCTCTTCTCAGGTGAAGAGCTGCTCCCACAGATGGAGGCTTTTCTGCTCCGTCCAGCCGTGATCAGAGACACGGTCTGATCCGGTCCATCGAGGCCACGGCGTCCGTCTGAGCCTCGGTGTGTTGCAGTGGTGACGGCCGTTTGTAACACCTGTGTGTAGAGGTGTGTGTGCGGTATGTAGGTCCTGCTGTCTGCTGCCACGTGGTTGATGTATGACTTTCTATTTCTGCTCTGCAGGGAGACGTGGCGGTGCTTCGGTACCAGCAACTGCAGCGTCGGTGAATCCTACGGGTCGGCCAGTGTGATTTTTTCAGGGATGATGCAGAACATTGGTGGTCAAGGAGGCAGAAAACCGATAAGATAAGCTTTAATTAATCCCACAGTGGGGAAATAAGCAGCAAACGGGACCGTGCAAACATTTAGGAAACATCAGACGTAAAATAAACCAAAAATAGACAGAAGTACCAGCTCGGATTGTTTAAATTCCTCTGGATGTGGAAACAACAATACTGCACTTATCAGTGTTGTTGCACAGCTTCTTTCATGACTAGAAACACTGAGAGAGAAGTTTTAATATCGCAGATTTGATCTGTATTGCACAGATTCTTGTGTATGTAGAAAATTTGAGTTTTTTTAATTGTATTTAAGACAGGAATCTGATGTTTCTACATGATATGATCGATTTCTCAAGGAAAAGCAGCAGTAACTAACCACAGAAACTAGAAAACAAGTAAAAACCAATATTTCAATCTCATCTCATGTAATCTAAATCACTTTATTCCTCTAGCAGGCATCACTTTCTGCAAAAAAAACGGTTCCCTTCTTGCCCAACAGTCGCTTTGTGGCTGAACTAGGATGAACTGCAGACGGTGCTGACAAAGCGCAGAAGCAGAAACTAGTACCACCATGTTTCTGCAAAAACTTTAAACCGCACAGTTTTTTTAATCATTCAACATATTATTGTCCATATTTGCAGGAAAAATGAAAATCTTGGCGTCAAAATTCAAAAGAACACAAACTCCAAGACAAAACTTGAACTTTTGAATTGTCTTTTTCTTTATTTATGTTTCATGCATGTATATTTTTCAGTGTTTATTCTTCAGCGTTGATCATGATGTGTGACCTATTAGTGTTGTGAGCGGGACATTTCTGGTCAATCTGAGCGCGAATGGTTAAAAAAAGTCAGAATAATTAAACTGATGATCGAAAAACATTGAATGTTCGATCCTATAATAAGCCAGGACAGTAATGGGTTGATTTCTAGCACATAGGCTGCTGAGGTCACATGTTTGTGAGTAGGGGTAGGACAAAATACTGATACAGTGATATATCATCATCCCTCCTCCTGTGATATGAGCATTGATACACTGGTGACAAATATCCATACTTTAATTAATATAATAAGGCGCTCTAATAAGGTGCTCTAAACCCTCCAGATTCTCCTGTCAGCTGCCATTTCCCCAGCGTCACTACTTAATGTCTCCACACGGTGGCGTTTATCACATGAATGAGGGAGACTGGAGCGGAAATGAATCGGCCCAACAACAGTTTGTACAGGTATAATGGAGGACAGCAACGCTACCGTAAGAGACGCCCCATCCACGTTTAAGTCCAAAGAGTGGACCCATTTGGGCTTTCATTGAGGGAACAAGCAAGCTGGACAAAGACTACGACATATGCAAGAACTGCCTCGCAAAAATAAAGTACACAGGCAACACGACCAACATGTAACCCACCTGCAACACCACCATCCTGAACTCCTGGCCCAGAAAGCGGCTGATGCAGCGAACGTTTCAAGTCAGCCTGCAGCCGTTAACACAACGTTTAAAGCAAAGCTTCCTTTCTGGTCTCCGAGGGTCGCCAGCATTACAGAATTACAGCAGTGTGGTCCAAAATGAAGGGTTTGGGAAAATGCTACACACTGGAACCAACGTATGAATATATCCAAGTTATAGATATGGTGATGTATCGTTATGTGATTGTCTTGCAATACATCGATTATCACAGTATCGTGAGCCATGTATTGCGTATCATATTGTATCGCATCGTATCATATCGTATTGTATGATATCATATCATATCGTATTGTATCATATCATATCGTATTGTATGATATCATATCATATCGTATTGTATCATATCATATCGTATTGTATGATATCATATCATATCGTATTGTATCATATCGTATTGTATTGTATCATATCGTATCGTATTGTATCATATCGTATTGTATTGTATCATATCGTATTGTATCATATCGTATCATATCGTATTGTATCATATCGTATCGTATCATATCATATCATATCGTATCGTATTGTATCATATCGTATCATATCGTATTGTATCATATCGTATCATATCGTATCATATCGTATCGTATTGTATCATATCGTATCGTATTGTATCATATCGTATCATATCGTATTGTATCATATCGTATCGTATCATATCATATCGTATCGTATTGTATCATATCGTATCGTATTGTATCATATCATATCATATCGTATCGTATCATATCGTATTGTATCATATCGTATCATATCGTATCGTATTGTATCATATCATATTGTATCATATCGTATCATATCGTATTGTATCATATCATATTGTATCATATCGTATCATATCGTATTGTATCATATCGTATCGTATTGTATCATATCATATCATATCGTATCGTATCATATCGTATTGTATCATATCGTATCATATCGTATCGTATTGTATCATATCATATTGTATCATATCGTATCATATCGTATCGTATCATATCGTATTGTATCATATCGTATCATATCGTATCGTATTGTATCATATCATATTGTATCATATCGTATCATATCGTATTGTATCATATCGTATCATATCGTATTGTATCATATCGTATCGTATCGTATTGTATCATATTGTATCGTATTGTATCATATTGTATCGTATTGTATCATATCATATCATATCGTATCGTATTGTATCATATCGTATTGTATCATATCATATCGTATTGTATCATATCGTATCGTATTGTATCATATCGTTTCGTATTGTATCATATCGTATCGTATTGTATCATATCGTATCGTGGGGGACCCTGTGATTCCCACCCCTATCCGTGAAAGATGAGTACACATAAAAATGCACAGCATTAACACGTCTTCAAGCACTTTGTCATAATTAACTAATTAGTAAAGTAGCAGAAAAGGAATAGTATTCGCAAAATGCAGGAAACAAAAGTTGACATGAAAAATTAAGATATTTAGGACTCGATTAGTTTGTGGGATTAATATCAAAAATATAATAGCAATGGTCAAAAAGGTCTAAACTGAGCTCCAGCTTCTCTCTCAGCCTCATAATCTGTCAGCAAACGTTCCTCCTCCTTCATTAGCATTTCCTCCCTGTGGTCTGAATCCTGAACGAGCTGAGAGACTGGTTGTTTAGTCCCTTTCCTCTTTCACAAATTCATCATGCTTGTTTTCCAGATCAGTTTAATAACAGTCCAGGTAAAAAAAGTGAAGTGTTACACTAGCGCCTGAGGAAAACCTGCATAAAGACGCATTTTAAATCACTTCTACCCAAGTTTTGTTTGTTGTCTTAAAATCCCTATCATCACAGCGTTGCTTCTCAAATATAAAATGATTTAGAAGCTTCATTCATGGATTTTCAGTGATGCCTTGCCTTTTATTTGGACACACATTCACACAAAAACAACAGAAAGCACAGAATGGAAGTCCAGAGATGAGGGTCACGCAGATCAAAAGGATGAAATTCCTTCCATTCTACCAAACAGATGCCAGAAAAAAACATGGCTGCAAAGTGCCGGTTCTCCCCTGTGGTGCCTGTTGCTATATTTGCCCCAAGTGGAGCCGGGAGGCTGGGAAAGACGACCAAGACGCCCTCAATCAGGAGCTCCTGCCCTCCCTGCTTCATGTTCCCACCGGAGAGCAGGAGGTGAGAATATCTGAGATGAGCTACGGAAGACGTCATCCGAGGAGGTTTATGCGTGCGGCTGTTCATCCTTTGCAGCTCATTAACGGTCAGGAGTTACTTTAATATCTGCTAAACATCATCTCTGAATATAAATCACCAGCAGAGTCTTGTTTATTATCGTAGAACGTCATCAGTTTTCCATTAAAACATGCTTAGATTCCATAAATATGAAAATGATTGCAGCTAATTCAAGTCTAAACCGTGCAAGATGAGGGAACTACGCAGCCCTGCAGAGTCTAAACGCATCACATCGAGTCAAATTTAAAACAGGAACCTGATGTTTTTACATGATATGATCGATTATTTTGAAGGGAAAGCAGCATTAATTAACCACAGAAACTAGAAAAGAGAGGTAAAAGCCAAACCTTCAAACAGCCAGAGCTTGGGTTGCAGTTCAGCTTTGACCTTCACACGTCCAAAAAGCTCGCTGCTGAGGAAACCTTCCCTAAAATAAACTCTGTAACCCACCGGAGGGTTTAAAAGTTATACTTTTTTTAAGGAAAATCACCAAAAGGGATGCAGTGAGAGCCAGAAACTGCAAAAAGAGAAAAAGACCTGATCCAAATCTGACCTTAAAATCCTGATATTTCATCTAAATCACCTTATTCCTTTAGCAGGGATCCCTTTCTGCAAAAAAAGTTCCCTTCTTGACCAACAGTCGCTTTGTGGCTGAGCTCGGATGAACTGCAGGCGGTGCTGACAAAGCGCAGAAACAGAAACTAGTAAAATATCTGCTTCATGCAGAACCACCGTTTGTCTCTCTCCTTCTTCGTGGTCGTTCTGCTTCCACAGAGGTGAAGGACTTTAGATTGCAGAGAAAAATGAACCAGAGTGAGTTAAAATGCACCCGATCGCTGCAATCTCAAACTGAAATCTTCAATCTTTTTTTGTGTACATAATTAATTCTTTATTTTTATTTTATGCATTTATTTATTTCTGTAATACTTATTTTATTACTTAATTATTGTTATTTTTATTTATTTATTTCTGTAATACTTATTTTATTACTTAATTATTGTTATTTTTATTTATTTATTTGTGTAAATACTTATTTTATTACTTAGTCATTGTTATTTTTATTTATATATTTGTGTACATACTTATTGTATTATTTAATCGTTGTTATTTATTTATTTATTTGTGTACATACTTATTTTATTACTTAATTATTATTTTTATTTATTTATTTATTTGTGTACATACTTATTACTTATTATTTTTAATTATTTATTTATTTGTGTACATACTTATTTTATTACTTAATCATTGCATTTTTATTTATTGATTTGTGTACATACTTATTGTATTATTTAATCATTGTCATTTTTATTTATTTATTATTTATTTGTGTACATACTTATTGTATTATTTAATCAGTCATTTTTATTTATTTATTATTTATTTGTGTACATATTTATTGTATTATTTAATCATTGTCATTTTTATTTATTTATTATTTATTTGTGTACATACTTATTGTATTATTTAATTGTTGTTATTTTTTGTGTACATACTGACCTGGACTTGTTTTTCAGCCTGAAAACTGTCCATTGACAGTTGCAGAGTAGCCATGACTATGCAGACTATAATAATCTATAACCCATCCATAACGCTGCAGCACACAGTCACACATTAAAAATCGTCCAGTGAAGCTCAGTCATTCAAACGATTGTGTAGGAATCACATTTTGTTTGAGGTTCAGTCAGAAGCCTCGGCAGTGTTTTCAAGCAGGTAAAAAAAATGCATAGTGTAGTTTGTTTGCGGTGGGGAATCTGTTTCTGGTGGTAAACATAGGGACAGATGGACGGGCGAACAGGGAGCTGGGTGTGAGGATGACTAAGAGCTGCAGCCTCTTACCGGGCGACCCTCAAACACACACAAACAGTGGCACACACAGCGGGAGGCAGGAAGAAGCAGCTCCACAAAACTGGCACACCGTCTCCAACCCCGCTGCCCTGCATCTTTGTCCTTGGACAGAAATAGCAAAAAATACTGTTCCGAGGCCGGGAGAGTCCCACGTGTCCAGAGAGACGCCGCTTTTCCTTTTTATCACAGCGAATGGACTTTAGTTACATCTGCACCTTCCTCATCAGCAGGGCTGTAGCTTTAAATTAGAACTTTGATCACTTCAAGCTGTTTTTATCTCATTTTGGAATTTAAAAATGTGCATATGTATATATATATATATATATATATATATATATATATATATATATATATATATATATATATATATATATATATATATATATATATATATAGATAGATAGATAGATAGATATTAAACTGTTTTCCTTCATAGATGTATGATTTTAACTTTTTCTATTACAGATGATTTATTTATTTATTATAGGATTTGTTGGACATTATGGCTGGTGAAGTCACAAAAAGCAGATATAAAATAATAATATAAAATAAAATAAAAATATGCATCTGTACATTAACATATATTTTAACATATTTCTATTTGAGCTTATTTATGTATTTATTTTACTTTTTGTTTTTTATGGCTGGGTGCAGGTATAAATAGTTGACAGTGTTTGTTTTGTAATATGTTTTGATCATTTAAAGCTGTTTTATCTGATTTTGGAATTTAAAAATGTGTATCTGCACAGTTATATATTTTTTTGCCTAATAAATTCATGATTTAACCTTTTTTTTTAGAGCAGATTAATTATAGGCTTTTTTGGACTTTATGGCTTGGTGCAGTTATAAATTGTTTAATATATTTTTTGACCAATCAAAGCTGTTTTTATCTAATTTTGGAATTTAAAAATGTTCATGTTATTATTATTATTATCTTTAAGCTGATTTATTTATTATAGGCTCTTCTTGTGTTTTATGGCTTGGTGCAGTTATAAATTGTTTGCAGTGTTTGTTTGTATCTTTTTTTTGATCAATTAAAGGTGTTATCTGATAATATGTATTGGAGAGTTTTATATATACTTCCCTCATAAATTCATGATTTTAACATTTCTCTTGTTGGAGCTGATTTATTATAGACTCTTTTTTTTAGCTTTTAAAGTTCGTGCAGTTATAAATCCAAAAGAGGGTTTGCCATCTTACGCTGTACTTTTTTTGTATTATAGTAGCAGGAAAAGCAGAATAATATATAAACAAAGGTTAGCTGACAGTAAGGATCCGATTTTAATCGGTTAAGTTCTAAACTGATAGACAACAATTACGGCTTGGTAAATGGTTTGCACTTAAACAGCACTTCTCTACCTTGTCTTTGTTTTTCTACCATGCAAAGTGCTTCAGTGTCTTGCCCAGGGACACTTTGACATGTGGAGGGAGGGGGATTGAACCATTAACCTTTACACCTGAGCCACAGTCGCCAGTTAATCAATAACTGATTAATCAATAAAGTACGGCTGACATTGTTCCATAATATTCTTAATTAACCATGAACATGCAACAGTATCTTGGTAAATTCAGCCACACTGTAATAGAAATGCCGCCCTGTTTGTCTTATTAATATGAGCTCTGGTCGGAGGTCATTAACCACCACAGAAGTCTTTGTCATGGTGCCCGTTGCTAGCTAAACCCCCACAATGTTCTCTGCTTGACACCACAGAACCACTTGTAGTCTGAGCAACCGCCTCCTCTGGTCTCTACAGTACTAAACTCATAAGCACAACAGCATGAGGCTCCACCTGGTGGCAGACTCAGGTACAACAACTGATTTACTGTATGTTCCTAAAATATCAACAGCAATTAACCAACAAACATCCTTCGTTGACAGGTGACGGCAGATTTCCTGAAGCGGAATATATCTATTTTTAGACTGTATTTTACGCAGTTTATGTAGTTTTAGACAGGTTAATCTGCACTTAAGGTACAGGAACTCTTTGCACATTGATTTAATGAGAGGGTATTTAAAACTGTCTGACTTGCAAAAATACATTTACTCAGAATATTTCAGTGCTGGAGGGCAATTTTCTAGAAGCTACAGAAGGGAGGCTCTGATACAGACTGCATTAATATATTAAACTGGGGAAGTTCTTGAGTAGATTCATTATTGAGGCCATTTATTACGGATGTTAAGCCTTCCTGTAATCCACAGTAAATATTATCTGCTGAATATGTGTGTTTTCTTCATTGCAGTTGCCTGTGGAGGCCAATTTATAGGAGCTGAGATTCTATTTGTTCAGGTTCACCTACATGTGGATTCTGCTGGATTGTAAAGGAACTACAGTTTGACTTGAGAGGTTTAAAGCATTCACTTCACCGTACCACTTTGGAATACAGTCAAGATTGTGACCATAATAATAATTGCCTTCTTTCAGTGCATGCTGCATGCTGATTGGATGCAGCCACTTCCTGTTTAAGATGCATGATGAAGGTCTAGCACAGGAACATTGTGAATAAGTGCACTTTTACTCGTCAGATAACTTTTAAATTAATCTACGCTGAAAATAAGAGATCTCTGAAGCCCTGGAAGACAACGGAATCCAATAAAAACAATGCTTTTCACCACTTATCGTGGAAAATACGACACTGAATAGTGGTTTTTGATTCCTGAGTGTTGAAGAAGGTTATATTAAATCATTACTGTAAAGAACCCTGGATTCACATCTTATCTTTTCTTATTTTTGCCTGCGAGCATCCTTCCCAAGGACACTCCCGTCCCACACACAGAGCTTGAAATCCTCCAGAGTGCACCCTGCGCTCACCTTATGTGGGTCAAGACTCATATCTCCGACTTAAACCGATCCCAAAATAGCCACGGGTGTAATCACCGCAGAATTCATTAAGCACAGCTGGAGGGGTGAGACGCGTAGAGGTGAGCACTGCCGCCCTGAAATCCCCGGAGAGAGTCTTCCCGTCCGGAGCAGACAGAAGAGTATTAAACTCCTCACACAGACGCACACCGACTCTATTGATCCACTAAACATAATACACATTGTCATGGTGTTTAAGACAGTCAGACAGGGATGTGCTGCTGCAGGAATCTTCTGTTATGTGCTGATAGTGTCCTTTATATAAGTCACTGGTGCAGCATCTATTATGGATGAAGCATCTTCCAGAGATGAAGCTCCGGCTACTGCGAGTCTGCACGGGTCAAATATTCTAAAATGAACACAGAGGAAGAGCATGAACCAATCTGTGCAGACAAAAACCCACACTGACGACATACTGGGAGGAAAAATAAAAAACAGGTGCTCAAACAGTGTGGTGGAAAGTTATCAGCACGTTTGCGGCGCCACTACTGCATCTCATCGGCTGCGTCTCCTCCCAGTGGTGCCATTTTTGGAAACCAAAAGAAGAACAGATGACAGAGCCTCTGCTGATGCTGCTGTTGTTTAGAGCTCAAAGACAGAAACACACACATGAGGTTTGTCTGAGGACGGAGTCACACATCCCCTTCTAAGATCCCTCCCTCCGAGGCCTCCCCGACTGCTCCCTTGCCTTTGTTTGTTAAAACAGCGATTAGGAGGGGCCGGCATGTGTCATCTTATTACACGGCATTGTGTCTCAGCAAAAACACTCAGCGGCTCCCTGACAATTAACTACCCACTCTGAGCCGAGCGACGGCGCCGAGCCTCAAAAAGACCCCGTTTTAATGTCACCAGATGACATCGCGTTATGCAAGCACAACACTGTGACTTGATCTGCTGAGACAGTCTGGTAAGATGAAAATATTGCACTTGTGGCGGTCGCTGCTGCGCCGAGTCTCGCGAACTGGATATGAAACGGTGTCCGCCCTGTTTCTCTGTTCCGGGGTGCCACCACCAACCGTCTGGGGTTTTATCTGGACTTATACACCGCCTCTAGAGATCAGGAGCGAGCCCACAGGTTAACAAACGCAGGTGACGCCACGCTCCCCTGTTGAATCATCATTTAAGGGGCTACTCAAAAGTAGTGGTGTTTTGTGTTATCATTTTTTTAAAGGCTACACTGGCTGGCAGATATTTGGCACAGAGTCATGGGCTGTTACCATGGTAACCTTGGCCCACCACGGCGTCGTATCTGGCGAGAGTTCACAGCGGCTTTTTGAAGATGAGGGGAAACAGATAAGGAGAATTTATTCTGGAAATTGAAACTGTTTGGTGGGTGATGAGACGGGGCAGTCTGTGAGAGACGCCCGGCTGGATGTCTGGTTTCTGCACAACAACACAAATCTGGCAAAGGAATATTGTGCAAAAGGGAGTGGAAAATAGAGGAAAGTAAACCCAGATACTCCCATAACAATGCAAATACATGCGTATTGCAACATATTATGACACTGAGAGCATTTTAGCAGGCAATTATACTGTTCAAATGCCTGATTTATCGTTTTCTTTGCTACATGTAGTAAATATTTTTGATGCAACTGACATATATGATGGGAAATATGAACACAGCAGAATTTCCAAGACCTGAAATAAAATTAAAATGTTGTACAAAAAAGGTAAAATGTCCAAAAATGCATGGATACAGCATAACAAATGTTTTTTATTGTGCAAAATCCAGAAATCCAACCCTGTTTTGGAAACCATTTATGCCCTTTAATGTATTTACATTCCATATTTATCTCTCTAGTTATTAGTTATCCTTGTTTCCCAAATTGGGTTGAAATTTTCTACTAAAAAGCTTCTTAGAAGAGATTTAAACATCTTCAACAACCTGCAAAAAAGAAATCCAGTTGGGTTTTTACTGGAGCTCTACTCAGGACTAGGGGTGGGAATCACAGGGTACCTCATGATACCGATACTATCACGATACAGTGATACTGCTATAATTGATATATTGCAAGACAATCCCATAACAATGCATCACCATATCTATAACTTGGATATATTCATACATTGGTTCCAGTGTGTAGCATTTTTCCAAACCCTTCATTTTCCACCACACTGTACGGGTGGAGGTCCTTCAAATGAACCCAGTGATGGACGTTGTAATGCTGGCGGCCATCTTTGTTTTAAACCTTGTGTTAACGGCTGCAGGCTGACTTGAAACGTTGCTGCATCAGCCGCTTTCTGGGCCAGGAGTTCAGGATGGTGGTGTTGCAGGTGGGTTACATGGTGGTGGTGTTGCCTGTGTACTTTACTTTTGTGAGGCAGTTCTTGCATATGGCATAGTCTTTGTCCAGCTTGCTTGTTCCCTCAATGTTCCAAAGCCCAAATGGGTCCACTCTTTGGACTTAAACGTGGATGGAGCGTCTCTTACGGTAGTGTTGCTGTCCTCCATTATACCTGTACAAACTGTTGTTGGGCCGATTCATTTCCGCTCCAGTCTCCCTCATTCATGTGATAAACGCCACCATGTGGAGTCATTAAGTAGTGACGCTGGGGAAATGGCAGCTGGCAGGGGAATCTGGAGGGTTTAGAGCGCCTTATTAGAGCGCCTTGGATATTTGTCACCAGTGTATCGATGCTCATATCACAGGAAGAGGGACGACGATATATTACTGCATGGATATTTTGTCCCACCCCTACTCAGGACAGATTCATTGTCTGTTTTTGATTTTATGTCACTGATATCAGCATTTTTTCCTCCACTTTCACCCTCCTACCTTTACTAATTTATGTTTTTAAAGGTTATTTCTTTAAAAAGAGACAGGAAAGGTGGGTAAAGAGAAAATTCATGGTTCTTATATCATTTTGAAGCACAGCCTCGTGACGATACAATTCCAACCCAAGTAAAAGTTTGTGTTCTCGTACTTTGATCATCACCATCATCCTCCTCCTCTTCATCCTCCCTTTACACCGCAGAGCATTAATGAGACCTCTTTATCAGGCACCCGACTGTTTCAATCCTCTTACGATGACGACGGAGAAAGTCTCGAGTCGTTTGGTTGGTGGGGTGGGTGGGGGAGAGCGGCTAACTGGCACGCGGATCAAAAAGCCTTAGAGCCGCCGAGGTTCCACGATTCAATCTGACAAGCTACCGGCTCAGCTTCGAGAAATAAGAGCCCACGTTTGGTTTTGTGACTTTGGTGGCCCTTTGAAGCCCACAAGGAGAACTGAGGATAGAAATTAGAGCAGAACTTCAAATGTTAATCTGCAATAAACGCTGGAAAACAATGTGTAGGTTCCAGAAAAGAGCAGAGAACAACCTCTGACAAGATCCACTGTGACGCTGCTCCAGTAGATTAAATGTACAGATCTCCAGACTGATAACATGAAACACACACTGAGCTGTTACCATGATAACAAAATGGAGCAGTGAAGGCAGGCAGACAGATGGAAAGTGAAGGAGAGAAACCCAATATTGGTTCTGGATGTGCAGCAGAGACAAGCAGACTAACACGTAATTATCCCGGCCAGCTAAGCCTCCACTCTGGGTGTAATTAACGCCACCGAGTGGGCAGAGGGTTTAGAAATCGCTGATATATTAAAGAATCTTTCAGCGATTCCTCCACATTTAATTAGTCCAAAGCTCGATAACTTTGAAGGGATTTCTGAAGTAATGTTTGAAGTGAAGCTGAAAGGGCCGCTGATGGAAGGAATTACTCCAGATGTTTGAACCGAGAGATCTCAGATGGGTTTCTTTCACTGCATGTGAATTTAAAATGCATCATGGTACGTCATGAGTTAGCATTTAGCTTCTTTGCTGTGAAATCTTACTGTTAAAGCTCAAGAGTCAGTCATGTTTTTCCCTTTACACATTCACCAAAATGACACCATTCATCAGAGCCAGAAACCGTAAAAACAGAAGGGATCGTTGACTTTAGATTTTTCTGACTGTCCTTGAAGTACTCATCCGTCTTCAAATTTGACTAATCTAAGCTTAAAACCAGGATATTTAATCAAATTCACACACAATTTGCAAAAAATAAAATGTCCATACTGTAAAACAAACAAACAAAAAAATGTTTTTCTGCACAACCATGAAGCCATTAATGACTGACGGGCAGAACTGCAGGCAGTGTAGTGTAGACACGGAGCAAATAGAAGACAAGTGTAGAAACAAACTGAAAGTCGTGAATGTTGACTTCAGTTTCTATCTGTGTTTTAATTTTTGTAGAATAAGTAATCACTTCATTAAAAAAATCAGTTTAAAGTAAACATATCCTGTAAAAACCTGAAAAATCTATTGTGCAGAACCTCCATGGGCACGCTACAACAGAAAGTTTGCACATGTTGATTTCAGTTTTTTTAATTTAAATTTTTGTAAATTAAATAACCAAAATAAAACTAAATTTGTGGTGTGCAGAGCCACCATTAATTTTTCCAGGACTGCTAACATCTGTGGGAATTTTTGAAAAATTAAATAATCAAATAATTTCAACCTTCATGTTTTCTTTTTATAATCTGTGACATTTTAGTTTTGTTATACTGCACAGATGACATGTTTTCTCTGGCTGTTCTGTTCTGTTCTGTTCTTCGTAGAGGCGTGGGGCTCAGCAGTGGAAAATGAGCCCACAGTGAGAAAAAACACCAAGAAGCTACTTCTGAGGGTTAATAAGCAATTTCAAAGATAATAACCTACACTTTAGAATTAATGGACTCTCTAACTGGAGCTCTTTTCTACAAATGTGGAGGAGTACGTGCAGCAGGGGGAAAAACACCCACAGAACACCGAACAGAAGATTAATTTAGAGTAAAGTAACGAGGCTTAGATCTTGAGTTTGCAAAACAACCCAAACAGGATTTCATTAATTAACTTTTGCATCTTTTACAGCAGAGTGGGGCAGGAGGACGCTTCACATCTCAACAGCATCACTGGAGAGGAGCAGTGCTGCTGCTTCTGGAAGACATGTATTGTTTGGGGCTCCCCATCAGGAGCCGTACAGCTCTCATGTTCCTCCACCCCCACGCTGCTGCTGCTCCTTGATTGGTTAATGAGGTCCATCGCTCCATTCTGAGCAGAGGAAGTGATTGGTTCTGCTCCCACGCTGCCGTTAGGCCTCGGTGACGGTCTCACTGGAGGCTCATCGGCCCTCGTCATGCTAACTGACACATACATGATGTCGCCCACGGGGGGAACAAATGTCCCACAGAGTGACGGAGCGGCCTCCGCCCGCCGCCCTCATCTGTGCATGTGATAAAGATTCGATTATTATCACTTGATGTAAATAGTCGCTGGGTTGGAAGGGAGAGTGGGCACATTGGCTGCGGTCGGATTGTAAATACATTTCAACACAGGCTGGGCTGGCTGTCGCTACGGAGACGTCGCCATGGCAGCAGAGAGACACAAAAACATGCAGATTATACCCAGAAACACAGCAGAACGTCCTGCAAACAGACAGGAAGCATCTGTCCTTCTGAAGAGCTCCTGAGCAAAGCTGTGGATTTGTACGAAGTGACGGGAGAAGGTTTCTTTTAGGTATATTTACATGAATTTAATTCTTAGTCCTCTGAATCCATTGAGCTTGAAATAAATGCAGTGTTTAAAGAAAACCACCAAGATTACACAATTTATCAGAGCCAGAAACTGTAGAAACAAAAACAGATCATCGAACTTCCACATTCAGCAGCACTTGAACTAATCATTTGTTTATCCAGATCTAAGCTGAAAATCATGATCACTTTATTTTACACCTCTCAATTCTTCAAAAATACACAATTCGCATTAAACACATCCCACAAAAAATAAAAAATCTGAGCTCACAAAATCTGAGCTTTTTAGTTGTCTCTAGTGACAACTAAAAAGTCACTAGAGACTCAGCTACGACCAACAATCACATGACAAAAACTCAAAGACTTTCCAGCAATTATTCACACCCAGAAACTGTAAAGACCAAAACAAATCATCCGGTTTTCAACTTTTCCACTGTCCTTGAACATGTGCAGGTCTTTTTGGGCACAAATCTAAGCTTAAAATAATGATTTTTTTTTTTTTTTATCAAATTCACTTTACTTTACATGTCTCATTTAAAAATTTCCCAAAAATAAACTCTTTGCCATAAAATAAATCCTGCAAAAGACTAAAAAAATCTAGGCTCCAAAGCACAGCTGAAAAGTCAAGAGTGACTCCACTACGCCCAACAATCACGTGACAAAAATTCTGAGGCTTCATGGTCATTTGTGACAACTGAAAAGCAAAACAAATCATCGAGTTTTCAACTTTCCCACTGTCCTTGAACTGCTCATCTGTCTCAAGCAGTTATTTTGGGGAACAAATCTAACACTGAATCATGATATTTCATTGAAACCACTTCATTCTACACCTTTCTTTTAAAAATTCCCCCAAAAGACACAGTTTGCAGTGAACAGGTCGTGCAAAAGACTAAAAAATCTGGATTCCAAAGCACAACTGAAGGGTGATGAGTGACTAAGCGACAACCAACAGTCACGTGACAATAATTCAGAGGCTTAAAGGTTATTTATCACAACCACAAACTGCGAAAACAAAAACAAATCATCCAGTTTTTAACTTTTTGACTGTCTTTAAACTAGTCATCTGTCTCTTGCCGTACTTTTTTGGAATCAAACATAAGACTAAAATCGTAATATTTTATCAAATTCACTTTATTCTACATGTCTCATTTAAAAATTCCTCCAAAATAAACACTTTGCCGTAAAAAATCCTGTAAAACACAAAAAAATTTCATGAGTGACTCTGCTACGACCAACAGTCACATGACAAAAATCCAGAGGCTTCATGGTAACTCATCACAACCAGAAACTGTGAAAAACAAAAACAAATCACCCAGTTTTCAGCTTTTCCACTGTACCTGAAGTGCTCATCTGTCTCAGGCAGTTATTTTGGGGAACAAATTGAAGGCTAAAAGCATGGCATTTCATCGATTTCACTCTATTCTACACGTCTCTTTTAAAAATTCACCAAAAATAAACAGTTTGCAGTAAACAACATCTGGACTGCCCAGCAACATCTATGAGGTTTCCACTGAGGTGCAGGACTTCATACTGCAGTGAAAAATGTGACAGGAGCCTGAAAAGCGCCCAGAAGCTGCCTGGGGTTCAGAAGGTTACAGCCCTGACAATGACTTCAAATGAATCTGTCTACGATCAGATATTTCTGATCACACATCTGAAACTTTGTCAGGTTTGGATATATATCCAATCGAATGTGATTTGTCAGTCATTTCCTATTTGAAACCCCGATTTACCGCTGTTAGCTTGTGAATTTCCCTCCTCTCCTTGATCTAACAGCACCAATAAGGCAGTTAATGGTGGGACTAACAATCCTCTGCAGCTCTGTGGACTCTATTGATAACCAGCTTCCCATCTCAGTGAATTTCCGCCAATTTCTGCCCCCAAGTGGCCACAATACCAGCTCCAGCAGGCCTCAGTCAATCTGATCCAAATGATTAACGAACATCTGCACACCAGACCGTCTGAGGCATCGCTGCTCGGATGGAACCGGGCCGCAGTTGGCAGTCGGTCGCCACATCGACACAATATCCACCACTGTTTTCACTCTGCTCTGAGCAGTCACACTGTTTGCTTTATCGCTGCCAGAAACGCTGCAGCAGGAAGCCAAGATGTGTAAAGGGCCTCTTTGGCTCCATCATCTCCTCTCACTTCCGCCCATGCATCTGCAGAATCCCTCTGCGTTTGTTGAGTCTTGCACTTAATCGTTCACCTTTGCCTCCGTCTTTGCTCCTTGTGGCCCTCCCTGCATCCTTCTTCTGCTTCCAACCGCCTCTCCTCCCATCTCTCGCCTGGCTTGTGTCCAGATGCAGCGCCGTCCTCCCAGCCGTGGCTTCTTCACTCTCCAGATGGCTCAGTCATTTCCACAGATGCTCAACTTCAAAGGCTGGGGAGGTGAGGAGGGGGGAGAGGAGGCAAGGAGGGTGGGAGCATCCTCCAACATGGTGGCAAGTGATCCGATGTTGAAGCAGCCTGACTCACCCTCACATCACTGCTCTCAGTGAGATGATCTGATGGGAGAGTTCAGGCGACGTCGTTTAGCCCTGCGACATTTGTTCAGTAATCCTGTTTATGTGGAAATGAATGAGTGACGATGTGATCCGACTGATTAAAGCCCTAAAAACTCCCCTCTGTGTGTCAAAATCACATATTTTGTCCATCTAAATAGTCCCTTCATGCCTTCAAATGGCTTAGATGCAACTCTACACCAGTGCTTCCTTTAGATCCTCTTTCTCCACCCATCCCTCTGTTGCTTCTGCAGCTCGAGCACACCAGCTCACCTACAACTGTAAAACCTCTCTAAACTGTCATATTGGTATGATTCAGCCGTACATGTTTGATCCTGAAATAGACTCAGAAGAAGAAGAAAATCTGTGTTTTTGAGACAGTTTGCTGCAGTTTAAAGGCATCACTACTCACTGTTTTCTACTCAAAAGCCCCATATGGGCACGTTAACGAGGTAAAAACCAGTTTGTCATTTAGCAACCGCTTTAGCGTAAACCCTGCATCCCCACATTCTTGCTCTCGTTTTATTCCATAATATTTAGCATGAGCCCGATGAAGAAGGGAAGACCGGACTAATGGGATCTCATTAATTTTGCAACATCTTAAAGATTACATTTACATTCAGTTTGCAAAATTTAGCATCACATATGAACAGAGCTCTCCACAGAGGACAAATTCTTTTTCTGGCACAGTAAATTTATGAGTCACCAAAAAAAATAAACAAGTCATAGTGAAAGTGACTAAGAATGGAAATAAGACAAAAAAAAAAACCCACACACAGCGAGAGGGAGCGAACGGTGACGTCCAGGCGGAGGGTATAATGATATCGGTGTTTACAGCTCAGCGGGACCATATGACAGGAGGCATCACGGAGGCTGACTCCCTGCAGCAGAAACAAACACGACCGATCTACTGCACAGGAAATACAGGAAATCTCTAAATCAGAAGGTGTGTCAGATTCCTCGTATGTGCAAACGTCACGTTAAATTCCTCATTAGGAAAAACCCACTCTGCAATGAAACTGATTCTAATTATGCAGAGGTGAAGCACATGTATGGCAGGTTGCAGGGACAGACCGATTATCATGGCATAGAAGTGGTATCGGTATGTTGATTGACTGATTGTTGATGAATTAAACACTTCAGCCTCCTTTCTCTGTCTGTCGTCATTCAAGCAGCAAAAACGGAACAAGAAATCAGGAAATCAGCTCCTCTCCCAGCAGCTCATGCTACGCTAACGGCTAGTGGCTAGCAGCTACGTTAGAAGGAAGCCACAGATTAACCTGAAACGGAGTGGCTAATAAAAGTGATAAAACAACGAAAGAGTGATAAAATAAAGATGTAACTGCAGGAGACAAACTGACTAATCCCTCCTCTTTCTATTTTACGTATTCACTTATCATCACCCTTATTGATGAAGACGCCTGGTTGTGAATGACAGGTTCTCTGTATCACATTTCATATAAATCAGTTCCAAATATCGGTTAATGGCCTTTCTTGATTACCAATAATCAATATCAGCCCTTAAAAACCCCACATCGGTCGATCTGGTTGTGGAGAATGTGAGTGATGATTAACACCCGATTATCCAACTACGTTTGACGCTGCACAACAGAGAAACATCAAATCATAAAATGATTCTGTAAAATACGACACACCATGAAGAGCCACACCTTTGTGCATTTACCAATTAAAAGGTAAGCCAGGGCCCTCCACCCACACAGATGTTAACAACATTAAAGGCATTTCCTACTTTCCTTTAATTCTGCTTTCAGGCTTTTCAGTGCACAGCAGGAGGCTCCAGACAGCCCATGCTCTGCCCATGTCTAAGAAACCACAACCTGATGTGAGCCCCGCTGGGAAACAGATAAAGACGAAGCATCTCAGCAGCCCTGCTTCATCACCTTTCTAATAACCCAAACATTCCGCCGCTGCCTCACACAGGTAACGCTGTCACCTTTGGCAACACAGATACGAGCGTCACAGTGACTGTTAACCCTGCAGAGGTGCAGGTATTTGACTTCACATTCCTGCCTCACAGAAGCAGTTCTTCAGCTCAGCGCGAGAGGAAACACTTGATCTAGAGCCTGGGCGATTAATATTTGAACTAAAATCTCTCTGAATAGTCCGTCTCGGGGTCTCATGTAATAACAATCACCTCCCGGGGAACCACAGTGTTCCGCAGGATTCATCAGCAGTCACCCAGAGGCATTACACATCCGTCCAATGTGAGAGGAGAGAGCGTGGAGCCCTCTGGAGATCACCTCACCAGAGGGGTACACTCTACAAGAACAAGGTCTGCCTACTTTCAGGATGTACTCCCTGCACTTACAGCTCAGTCCCTGCACACACGTTATTTGAAAGTGTGAAATTAACTGTTTGTACATGCATGCAAACACACAGACTGTACAACATACGGTAAGCATGAGGACAACAAACTGCATCTCTTATAACCCCAAGAAGTACAGTGAGCTTTTAAATGTGGAGTAAAAGCTTCGCTGGATCAGACAGTTAATTAAAGTCATAGATCATCTGACCCTGCAGAGTGACTGGCATGAGAGGACACAAATATCAGTAGATACCAGCACAGGAGGAGGTGAAAATGGGATTTTTATAATGTTTGTCACACCTGAGTTTATCACGAGTTGATCCCAGGATTGACCGGAGCATAGAAATCTATTTTTCCCAGCCGCAGTATGACTAGCTCCGGTCAGGCCCCTTGTACACATTACATTTCTTTAATTATGACACGTTGTGCTTTCATTTCGTCCACAGCATCACCGTCCTGGTGATCTAACCTTTATCTGACCCCAGTAATCCCCATTTGACTCGCTTCGTACTGCCTTCACCTTTGTCTCCCTCTCCTCGCCCTTTTCCTTTACCGCAGCATCAGATGTCTAGAGAGAAATCCAACACTAGCAAACACAGAGGCCACGGGGTGTTGATTTCAAGGAATAAGCTGCAGCCTGACTCCATATGTGCAACACGTCACAACAGAAAGGTTCTCCATATCTCAGTGAAAACTCTGTGGGCTCATTTGAGGGCCTGAATCAGTCCAGCTGCTGCACCTGCAGACTATGGGACCACTAATTGCTCTGTGAGCAGCTGCAGATAATGATTCCTGTTAATCAGGAACCTGAGCGCTGATATAAGAGACTCAGGAGGCTGTGACTGGCAGGACGGAGGTTACTCTTGAGTCCACATCTAATCTGCTTGTCTCAAACCATAGCGTCTGAGAAGTGCTGCTTCTCAGCTGACAGCCATGGCTCTTGGACTCCTTCTGTGGTTGGTTCTGTTGATGTTCTGAGCTGCTTCGGTTATTTTAACACTTTAATCAGGTGGTTAAAGTTTCGTGCCTCCTTTGCAGTGTTTCCTGGATTTCTTTGCTGGTGAATGGCAGTCTTTTCCCACCTAAAAAAGGTAAAGCCACTCCTCTTTATTACTCTGTTAAGTTTCATATCTATTTATCTGTTCTGTTTTTTTGTCAGTGTATCGAGTCATAGGAGATTCAAACAACCTAAACGATGATGGAGACGATGACGCTTTGACCTCTCCAGGATTGGATCAGAGTAACTTGCAGGCTTTAAATTACCAGCAACCTGGAGCTGGATGGAGAGGCAACACCCACCCCTTATTTGCATATTGGCAGAACTTTGTCCCAAACCAGCAAAGCCAACCCAACACACAAAGTGTTCCTACTGTACAGGGACCTGTTCAAGGCGAGTCCAGAGGCTGGGAGCTGCTAAACCTTCACAGGCCACTTCTGTTTCCTTTGAGACCCAACCAGCAGGCTGAGCCCCAAACTCCCAACCAAGACACCACCCAACAGCAGTCACCAGGTGTTCATACCGGCAACGGGCCTGTCAACCCCAGCAGTGGTGATTCTGGTAACTATGCTAGTCAAGCTGCATCCTACCAGCCTGTCTCATCCCCCACCGTTCAGGATTCTTGGAGGCCTGGACCAGTTGACGGCAATTATGGGATGGTTGGTTTCTCAAACCAGGACCCCAACAGCGGTTCCAGTACACATGGGGGTGACCAAAGTAACCGTGGCCACCTTGTCTTTGAGAGGGTCTTTCAATATCCTAACGACGTGCCTTCTCAGGGTTCTGCCTCCAATCCAGCAGCAGGGCAAGGCCAAGGTAACTACTTGGGCGGAGGGTCTTCAGCTGGATATTCCCCCACAGGACAACAAGAACCCCCAAGTAATGCAGCATTCCCCTCTTTCTTTGACCTCTGGAGACGACTCCCTTCTTTTTACTATGGAGGTAGAAACCACAACCTAGCAGCCTACCAGCCAAGAAACACCATGTACAGACGCCCGAGAGTCAGGCCTGTCCAGGGAGTCCAGCCTGTCCGGAGAGTCAGCGCACCGACCGGTAGCCGCCAGCGTCGTCCAACATATTTCAGCCGGTACAAAACTGGCTACCGGAGAGGCCGATTCATCCAATCCAAATCCATCTACCAGCCACAGTCGGGTCAAAACCCCATGATGAGCTTTACAGGTTTCCAAGAGCCTGCACAGAGTCAACCAGCTGCACAAAAAGCTTGAGGAACACTCGGTGGTACGTTCAGCGCTTCAAAATCAACTTTAATCTGACCCTTTGATTAACTGCCCTGCAAACCTTAACCTCTGCTTTCTTCCTTTTACAGCCTGGTGAAAAGAAAATAAACCATTTTAAATTCAGCCTGTCTGTTCCGCCTCTTTATTTCCAGCTGTGACTGAGCTGATGCTTCCGTGTAGTCTAGTGAGGGAATCTGAAAAGTGCAAGGGAGTGAAGCTCGGGGCTGTAAATGCTGGAGGGCATCGACTGAGCTCAGCTTGTGTCCCTCGAGTCAAGTAGACAAATGGTGACGTCAGATATTCTGGAGTCTCTGAGCCAATAAAAAGCATCAATGTAAGTAAAGAGTGTTTACCTTGGCATTGGAATCCTTGTTTCCCAAATCCCCTGCAACAAAAAGAAGCACAAGTGTCGGCATCAAATACATCCTGTTAAAGTTGTTAATCTGCAAACTCTTGATGACTCTTTAAACCTGAAAGTCTGGACTGTTAAAGGCAATTTCAAATGAACCTCAAACTCACTACAGCATGAATGAACCCTGAGTGGTGACGGGCTGTCCGCCTCAGTGGAACTCACCAGATGAAGTCCGTGCAGTGGCTGCAGAACGTCGGCTGCTTGAAGAACCTCGCCGTGAATTTGTGGTTTTTCACTTCGTGCACGTTTTTCTGCCGCAGAGCACCTTTGCGGGCGAATCGGTTCCCGACCCCGGCCGAGTCGTTATAATGCAGGAGGTGGTCAGCCATCATGGGGGAAAACAAAAAAAGAAACTAGCGCCACAAGTTTGTGTCCCGATCGGTTTTTATCAGAGGTGGGTTCTCAGCTCCGGACAGGTGCTGCTGCTGCTTCCTCCTGCAGGCTGCTGACGGACCGCACGCCTCCTTCTGCCTGGACCTCAGCTGAGCGCTTCTTTTTCATTCAGGGTGACGTCAGATGAGGAGGCCTTCACGGACCGTGGGAATTTATCCATACGAACTTTGGTTTCTGGGGAGCTCATTTAGATAGATACTTTACTGATCTCGAGGGAAGTTTAAGTAACCAGCAGCGTATCAAACCTACAGAATAGAAAAAAATACAGAAATGAAAGATAAATACAGAATATACAGAAAAACGAGATAAAAAAATAAAAACTGCAAATTAGTGATGTGCAAAAATAATCAGACATGTCCATTAATGTACATGCATGTGTCCAGGTTAGTCAACAGTGTCACAATGAAGTGCAGACGGAATTAATATATATTAATATTTTGCATTTTAAGAGGAGTTTAATGCGAAAAGAAAATAGTTTTACATGAGTTTTAATGACCTCATTTGGACACATAATACATCAGAATGAGCAAAATAAATTTAATTGCTAATGAAAGGTAAAAAGGGAGAGGTTTCAGTCACCTTAATGGTCTACTAATTACATTTTCTTACTTAATTCATCCCCTAGGGGAAATTCAAGGTATCCAGTAGCTCACACATGTCACATGCAAGATGGATAAATAAAGGAATAAAGTGCAAAAGAGCACGCAAATTGTTCTGGTCGAAGAAACAGCAGTAAGGTGTGTAAAATGCTGGTATTTACAGAAATGTGCACAAATTGTTAGCATCTACAAAAAGGTGCAAATGGGAGTACTACAAGAGTGCAGAAAACAATAAGATAGAGTATTGTAAAGTGGTGCAATGTGAAAACAAACCTAATAATAAAGAGTATATAGGTGCATGTCTCCTGTCCTTGCATGGTTCAATCTGAGATGTTTTTTTTTCTACTTTTGTACCTGCAAAACCTCACAGGCCACTATTGAGAAGTAGTGCCTCATTAATGGGATGAATTAAGTTGAATTTCATCCAGCTTCTGCAGAAAAAAAGTAGTTTATTGCAAATGTACTGAATAAAAACAAGTATTTGTTGTTGTCGTCCTTTAAACACACACATAACTAGGGTGAGGATTAACTTAATAGTTGCCAGTTTTGAGCAGAAACAGATAAATTTAGAGTCAGACATCATTTGCATGCTGGAAAACATACGAGGTGCACTTGAAGGCAACATGTCTCTCCATCGTTTGCTGACTGTCCTGTACAATACAGACGTTTAGCGCCATCCTGTGAATTTAAACTGTACTGCACTCTTTAATGAAGCTAAGAAGGACTTCTATCAATGAAACCAGTGGCTGTCTCAAATGTTTTGCCTAATATCTTCACCTTTAATGCCGTTTTGTTTGAGATATGAAGGTCATTTATAATTCCAACAGGGGAAATCCAAAACAATGATTTAGAATCACCAAATAAATTCAATATCACCAGTGTCCAAAAAATATAATGCCTCGAAACAAGCTGGGAAGTAGAGATATAAGCAACCTAATTGACTGATTAGTAAATAAAACAGGAACATATAGTGGAAAAGAAGAAAAGCCTGTATACCACGTCCCCCCTTGTCTTTAGGCTTTTATACTGAAGAGAAAATACATAAAAAGAGAAAAAACAGAATTTAAAATAAAAAGAAAGATAATGAAGGCTCTATAGACATAAATCTTAAGAACTAATTTAGCAATGAGGATGATAATAATTGGATTTTTTTCCTCCAAGTACAGTTTTATTGAGTATAGCTAACAGAAACACAAATATATATATTTAACTGGCAAGAGAGAACTTTTTAAAAACAAGCTTTTGTTTTGAGATTTGCAATATAGGGCATCCATAGCTGATTTAAAAAAAAAAAAATGCAAGTTCATGTATTTGATGTGACTTGAATGCCAAATACATTACAAACAAAAATAGTAAAATTTTAAAAATAAATTCTAAATTCTCTAATATTTAGAAGCAGTTAGGAATTAGTAATAAATTATTTTTTCAACATTATTTATTATTTAAAAATCTCACACCACAGCATTGTAGGTAGGGACGTTAAACAGTAGAAGAAGAACAAGAAGAAGAAGAAGTAGAAGAAGAAGAAGAAAAAGAAGAAGTGTACTGTTTCCATGGCAACATCAGGGCGACGCAGCGTCTCCACGGAGACCGGATGTGTCGTAAAGCGTGGACGCCAAAGTTTTGAACCGTTTTGAGCGGCGAAATCAGTGCTGTAGGTATAACTGTCTTTTTTAGTTCATATTTTACGTTGAGTACAAACAACATGCCCCGTTTTAAAACGCCTTCAGGCTGTTTGTGAAGCCTGACGTAGACATAATAAACCGGGAGTGTTTGCTCGCTGCTGTAGCTCGGCTAGCTTAAGTTGCTCGCTAATGCACTGAGCTAGAGCTAGTTCTCAGCCTGCTCGTCTTTAGCTGTTAAGTTAACATCGCTAGATGTAGCTATAAAGTAGTTATCCTACCATGTTAAGCTAACATTACATAACACAATGCTAAGCTGTTTTATTTACCTATAGGTGTCTGTTCGGTTCTGAGTGAACATGTTAGCTTTAATCGCTCTTTATCTGGTTAATGAATGTAGTGTTTGCTAATATCAGATAAAACTTTTATAGTCTCTCAGGATATTATTGTGCCAGATATTGCTCAGAAAAAAGCAAAGAAGACATTACGTAAATAATATAGTGCCTAAAAAGTAAAAATACAATAAGATATAAGTACTATACATCACTGAAATGAAATATGTAAGCTAAAATAAAGCTAGAATAGAACAGTAAAAGGAAATGCTGGTAATTATACTGAGGTAATGAGTAATATCTCACTCCATAATGAAATATTGCACCTGAAAAATGAGATGAAAATGAAATTATGTCCGTTTCTTTTCAGATGAAAGTGAAAATGAGATTTTACACATGATAATGAAATATTACACATAAAATGGAATGCCACTCACGATACGGAAACTGATATTGCACAAACTATTGATGTAGTTGTTAAGATGTCTGATTTTTTTTAGCTGTCATACAGGACATTGCTCTTACCCTCGTTTTCTGTTCTTTAATTAATCCCCTCAGGTTACCATGAGCAGATATGAAGACTCATGGGAGAGGCTGGACACTGAGTTTGACCATTTTCTCCTGGACATGAAACCATATGTCCTTAAACACCCCAACAAGTCTGGTGAGATTTTGCTTCTGTTAATTAAACCCACTTAGAAGACTAATTTACTTGTGCTGAGTGTTTGTGCTGTTTCCATGCCCCGTGCTATTAGATTGATAAATATAAGAATGTGTAATATAACAGCCCCCGTCCCTCTGTCTTCTAATATCCTCAGAGCGCCAGCGTTGTGCCGTATGGATAAAGAAACTGTGCGACCCAGCCACATGTGGTTCCGGTGTGATAGGTCGTAAGAACCGCAACATGTATGCCCGTTTGCTCCTTCACATGCTCAGAAGAGGCATCCTGGAGGGGCCGTTCACCATCAAACCAGAGCCTGGAGGCCTCAAGACGCTCCCCACCTATATGGTAAGAGTAGCTGCTTTGGCAAAATATTAATTTTGTCAGCTTTAGATGTGTAATGTGCCATTTGTAATAGGCTAAGTTTGTATTTTTTCCCGCTTGAATCTAATGCAGTCGCAACTCAGCGTGCATCATTGCGATGGATTGCATAAACTGACAACTCGTAACCTAATCTTTTGAATTTTAATTTCCAGTCCATCTACTTTGATGAGCCGCTGGGTGTCCGGTCAGTGGAGAACAGTCATGTCGGTCTGCCTGACTGGGTAACAGGAGAACTGGGTGGCTCTGCTGATGACAGCTTGACTCTGGGTGTGCTGAAAGACAGACCCAGCTCTACACCTAATGCAGCTAATTACAGGTATTTTACAGCTGTCATAACCATGAATACACACACACAACACACACCCAATGGTAGTTCATCATATTTATGTTTGACTGCTTACTGTATTTCAGGAATTCTTTTATGTTTTTGATCATTATGCATTGGTTTGTGGTAGTTTCCTTTATTTTTGTATCATGAAAACCTAACTAGAAGCTCAGTTAAAAGGTATCTGCTAAATGGATATCATCAACCTGGCATTCTGACCTTCATTAATATGCACAGGCATATTATTATCCATACTATTACCGCTATTAATTATTCATTTAGTGCAGTATTTTTTCAGTCTAAGTTGATCAGATTGGCTTGTTGTATTCCTAATGCAACCTAATTTTCTTCTTCTGGCCACAGTCTGTTACTTTTAATATCCATTTAGTTGTGAGATGTAGTGACCTGTGTGATCCTGTGCATTCTCACATCAGCTGTTTATTCCTGTGGTCACTTTTTATTCGGTGCCACTAAAAGCTCGTTCAGAATCTCACAGCAGCGGGGGTCAAATCTACAGTGAGAGTGTGTCTGAATGCATCAGCACAAATCAGCTGAACTGCCTTCGAGACTGAAAAAAGAGCATATAGACAGACAGAGAGTTGAAACTTTTATCTGGTGATTATTTGATGTAATTCGGTGTAATTCGTGAAGCGTGTGGAAACTGCACCGCTGGCTGAAGTCTCTTTTAACAAAGTAAACCGGAATGACAGCTGTCTCATATGAATGAATGTTTGTCCAACACCTTGAGTAAACCTGTTTTCTGAAAGGGAATCTTTCATTTACTGTAGCAGCAAGCTGCTTTGTACATTATATGATGGAGCAATAATGTCAAGTTGTTTGCATTAAGCTGGCAGGCTGCTATCCTTCTGGATAAATAGGCTCATCTAGTTCAATGAGGATTACCTATATGCCTTATTTACTTTACTTTTATTTTGATAAATGCATTACCTTTTACAGAAAACAAAATCAATAATGCATTTGTATAATAGGATGGTAGGATGTTACTGGATAAATATAGAGTTGAAAAAAGAGCTCCAACTTGTGACCTAACTTCTCTGATGCGAAGACACACAAACCATTCTTTTGGTCAGATGTAGAAGATGCTGCATATAACGCATAAGATATTTATCCAAGCATTCTGTTTCAAAGTTCTTCTACCACACTGAAAACATCGAACCTGGCTGTGAAGCTGGAAACACACAGCTTTTGTGACTGATTGCCCATCGCATTTGCTCGGCAGCACTATTTGAAAAGCCAAAGACGTTGCCAAGTTCTTGCATCAGTCTGCATGAGCTGTCCATTCTGACTTTTCAAAAAGAAATACTTCAAAACAGCATGAGAGGATGAGGAACCTCTCGTATTCTCCATCCATCTTTCTGTTCCTCTCCTCTTTACACTTCTCCCTGTTGTTGGACCCGAGGTGTAACCCCCACAGAGCGCAGACAGCAGAGAAGAAAGCTCGCTAGCTCATTAGTGCGTTCTCTGTTTCTTAAATTGTTTGGCTTCAGTTCCTGTTTGAACATCAGCCACAAGCCGGAAAAATAAATATATGTGTTTTGCATTCAGAGTTGAGTTGCTTGATTAAAACGTCTTTTGCTGGTCAGGTAAACAACCATGCTGATAACATACAAACACGTAAGAAGTCAACATGCCTCACTAAATCACCAGCCGTCCTAGCATGCTCTGGGATATTTCTCTAGACTTCAGGGGAAAGTGATGTTTGGTAATGGCTCTGGGATTTTCATTCCAATTAACGAGAAACGGCAAATCAGAGCCCAGTGGGTTCATATACTCATTAGCATAATAAAAAGAGAGCACTGTAAGTGTAGTAAAGAGAGCTTAATATACACAAGGGCACTGCTTTAGAAAGAGCACAGGCCCACTGTAGCTGTATTTAATTCAAAGTTTTCTGTCGGGGATGTGGAATAATGTCATTACAATTAGGCGACGTAGTATTTAGTGCTGTTACGAACACTGCTGGGGCTTTTCTGTGTGCCGTTCTCATGGTTTCTTTTGTGCGGTTCCTCCAACTGTCACACAGGTTAACTTCCCACTGTATCTGTCAGGACTAACTGATTAGTTAACCCATCTAAACTCTTGTTCTGTTGTTGCTTTAATTTAAATGGCTTAATCAAACTTTTCAAATGAGTCTAATAGTAAAGTATTTTTACATCATCATGCATCTGTTTGCATTCTCGATGCTGTATCTGACGTTACAAGTAATGTGAGACACTGGCAACCTTCTCCTTCCCGCCATAGAGGGTGTGGATGGAGGTTTTTGTGGGCAGCAGACTGCTGAGTACCACAGTGTCTGATTGGGATAAGACCATTAAAGACACTCAGATCACAGGCTGACGTACTGATGGAGAAAATTAGCCAGGCCAAGAGTCCTTTTATGTGTCTCTCTCATTTAGATAAGATTAAATGGAAGGAACTCGTCGGACTCCCTCCCTGTGATGTGGCAGCGTTTGATCTGTCTCACTCACCATCAGTCAGGTGACGGTTGGAAGCTGTTAGGTCCAATTCAGGTTTCAGTTTCTGAAGGCAAAGCTGTGATGGCTTTCTGATGTTTTGAGATGCTACTTGTGTTTTTCACAGAACTGGATGTGCTGTTACATGTGTGCTTGCTTGTGTGTGCATCATCTAACCTCATTAGCCAGAAGTGCCCTGATCGAATTCCGGCTTGCATTCCTCTGTAGCCGTGGTGTTCCTAAGTTAGCCACAAGATAGAGCCACTGCTTTGTCTATAGCACCGGTTCGGGCAGAGGAATGCTGTGGGAAAGCAGAGGCAGTCAATGAGGGTCAAGAGATCACACAGAACAGCTTTGATGATTAGCTAACAAGTCCACTCCATCTTCTTATATGTCGCCTCGTGTTCAAAGAAGACAGATAATGATAAAAATGATAAGAGTATGGAGGCTGGTTTTGACAGTACTGCTGGTGTCAGGTTCAGTCAGGAACATGTAAATTGTTCTGTATTATCACTTTGTAGGTGGTGCTGCTCCCCAACCTCTGCATCCTCTACTTTAGGGTCTTCTTTCACATTTTCATTCCTTATTTTCCTCTTGTTTCTCCACGACTTCTGTCTTCCATCTGTGTGCTTTCATTCACATATGAAAACTCTTAACCCCCTTCCCCCTCATGCTCCTCTGCTTTTTCTTCCCTCTCCGGGTAAGTGTGACAATAACATTGTCTTTGCAGTTGCAGCAGTCGGCCGTTGATGTCGGTGTAAACGCCTCACGTCTTTCGCTCACAGGCCAGCATGTTTCCTCTGATCTTCCCTCCAGGTGGTGTTGGGTTATGGTGGAGGGCGAGCAGGGGCAGAGGGATGTTTGTGTCCCAAGGTCAGACTGCTTTCCTGAGAGTGCCTGAGGCTGAGACCCAGGCCCACTGCCTCTGCACCTGGAGGTCAGGCTGGGGTATGGATGTCAGGCTGCTTTAATCAGCCGAGCTGCAGCTTCTGAGGCTCTACATGGTGTTCTCATTTTCTTGTATGTGTGTGTGTCTGTGTGTATATGTGTGTTGCTCTGGCCTGACTTGCCACTGCTTTGATCTCTGGGCCTCAGACTCCAGACACATCTGATTCAATTATCCTCATCCACCTGTTGACTTAGAGGCCCAAAATTGCAAAGCTTGGCCCCCCTGTCCAAGTTTCATAGCTGCATGTGTTTGTGCACGTGCACATGGGTGCGTGTGTGTGTGTGTGTGTGCATGCATAAAGAAAGGACTGTCTGATCTCACAAAAGCTGGAATCTTTTATTTGAGATTTCTGATGACAATTAATGAGGGAGGCCATATTGGAAGTCATTGTGACTGATGGAAAAATGTGTGCATCGGTACTGTGATTGTGCCATCTGCAATTCAGTGTTTTACTAAAATATTACATGATGTAAACAAGCAGTGATTACTGTATTATGATAAAACATCCCAGGACTATTTTAATTCTTTTAGCCACTGTACACTGAGAAAGGAATTTTACATGAACAAGTTAAATCAATCCACAAACCTGGCTCAATAAGTACCTGGCTCTGGCTGGGATGTCCGATTCTGAGCATCTAACATACATATAAAGAGATGGGGCAATGGTGTTAGATCAGAATCCTACTTACCACAATTTCTTTGGCATAAGTATTTTAAACATGACAACTTATTGTTCATTTTTATTTGTTTGATTGCTCTTAGAAGGAAAAAGAACCATTTAGAGGCATTACCTGATACATAATTTGTCAAAAACCTTTACTTGTGTACTGCTACCTGCTGTTACCGTTAAGTTACACAGAATCTGATGTGCTTAGATAAGAGATAACAGCACAGTACCACTAAATATAGATTAGCTCAGCTTTGTTTAATGAGGAAGTCTTATTGAGATCAAGGTCTCTTTCACAAGATACATCACAACAAGATAATCAGGTCACACAAAGCTGCGTTTATAGATGTTCTGTACCAATATATTACACTGATCAGGTGAATGTATTAGCTGTCCATACAGCTGAATATATCAGTCTTCAAACAGAACAGAGAGCCAATACATCTGCCAATAGTACATATCAGTTTCATAAAAACCAGGCATCTCAGGCTCAAAGCAGTACCTGAGCCTTCCTTGATTCCTCTTAAATATTTTTTCACCTATATAAATTGTTGTAGCATTGTTTATTCACTCACATGATTATTTATTTTATGTCTTGGTGAAGGAAAAAAATATAAATTCCAAATGTGACTGCATGTTTTACTATTCTATATTCTGCAGTCTTTCCTCACAGTGACGGTCTCCTGAGATAACACTCCCTGTGACAAATGAGACTCAAAATTCTCAGTAGCAGCGATGCTGGGGAAAAAAATGCATGGGAGGAAAAGAAGTGCCCAAAGGCTCCAAACTGAGAGTGTGAAACAGTGCCCTCTAGAATGTAATGTGATGTCTTCATAAGATGACAGCGATATTTTTTTTCTTCTTGGTTGTTGCCCTACATCTTCCTGGCTCCTCTAACATCTTCATTCAATTAGCATTAGCAGGCTATTAGTGCCTTGTATGCCTGTGCATAATGAGATTTTTAGCCCAGTTATGTCTGTGTGTGTGTGTGTGTGTGTGTGTGTGTGTGTGTGTGTGTGCGTGCGTGTGTGTGCGTGCGTGTGTGTGTGTTTGTGTGGTAAAAGAGAGCGCAGTAAAGTGATAGCTGAGATGTGTGTGTTGGAGAATATAAGCTGTTTCCATGTTAAGCTGCTTGTTTAAACCATGATGGACGTGATGAGAGACAATGATTGAGGTGTATTATTATAAAAAGACTGTACAAGTCATAGGCTGGTGCCCTGTGGGCTGCGCATGGAAACAGATTGATGTATAGCAGAAACGTTTATTGTTCAGATGGGATGAAATGCAGACCACAAACCATGCAACCAGTGCCAGATGTCGATCTGTGTAAATGGTAATGCAGGCTGCCTATGCAAGCACATTCACATACAAGGAGAAAGACAAGAGCAGACTCCAGAGATGTGCTCACACATACTGTACATTAAACTCTTGTTCTCTATTTCAGGAGAAAGCTGTATGAGGAGAAGAGCCCATCACAGCCCAGGTCCTCTAGTCCACTCAAACAGTCTCCCAGACAAGATGCCAGAATGGTGAGTTCATCACTGTGCTTCAGACCGTTAACCACACCTCTGGACTTTTCTGCTGTGTTTGTCTTAAGATTCAGCAAGTGGGCTTTTTCAGATTTATAAATCGCTGCAAGGTAGCTCTGATGAGACATTAAATTATTAATAGCAAGCCTGCTGGTGCCAATACAAATAGTAGACACACTGCTTTGCTCTTTTCTTTAATGCGGACCAATTTGGGAATTCCTGAACTCATTTCCCCATGAAGTCGGAGGAAATTCCCTGGGCTTACAAATTGCTGGTTCACACACACAAAAAAATGTTTGTGATCACAACAGTTGACAGTAACACTCACTCACACACACACATGCCGCCATTTTATTAGACACACCTGGCTAAAAGCAGTACACCCAATAGCCCCACAAAAACCCTCCTAATGAAGGTCGCACTGTTCAGTTTTTGTTGAAACTCTGGTAAACAGCTGTTGATGTAACTCTGTGGTTATTTATGGAGCTGTCTGATTTTATCACATTATACTCAGAGGTGTTTGTAAGATTCTGTCCTACTTTATTGATTAAATTACATGAAAGTCCCATCAGGATACTGCTTGGTGATGCATTCATGTACACTCTAATGCAGTCCATGGCTGAGTTGAACCTCACTATACTGAACAGTTTCCAGTATTTGGCCTCCATCATATATTTTATGTAAATACGAGACCTTTAACTGTGAACTCAGTAACCGACATTCAGTTTGTTTGGTGCAATACTGAGAAGGGGACTAAAAGATAAGATAAGATAAGATAACCCTTTATTAATCCCACAGTGGGGAAATTTGCAGCAAAGATGATGCAAACATTTAAGGAATGATGTATGAAAAATACAAATAAACCAAAATATTCAAACAAATACACAAAAATGTACTAGTTCTAAAAAGAAAAATGAATAGAAATAGTGATAGAGTGCTATTGTTGCACAGATTGTCTGTAAACAGAACATTATGAGCTTTGGAGAGATAGATATAGCAGCAGGGCTGCTGTATTAGATTGGATTACCTGTGCAGGTGTACTCATAAAGTGGCCAATGAGTGTATTTGTTGAAGCCAGCGTGTACAGTTCAGTGGCACAACTGATAACACATCTGCAGCCAGAACCATTTCAGACTGCTAATACTTACAATAAGTATGAGTATTAGATTAAACACAAGTTATGGATAACACAATGCCTGTAATTCCTGGTACAATACGGAGCCTGTGACCTGCATACCCAGCATTCCTAGATATAGAAATGAAACATTTGCTCTGTTTGTTCGAGGGTGAGGCTCTGGGGCCTTAATGCCGTTTTAATCAGAAGGGGCATTTAATCCCGAGCAATTCCATTCAGCAATTTCTCTGCGTCAGTGCGGTTCCGCTGAGGTACACCCAAGGTCCACACTCCACCAGATCCTAATCAAATTCAACAACATCTCTTCTTTCCCCTGCGCTCTCTCGGCTTTATTAGATATTTCCCCTATTTCAACTTCGCTGCCCAACCTCGACTTGAGTAAACTGATCCTGTATCAACAGAACCCCTGGAAGCATTGGAATTATGCTGCGTAAAACAAATCCGGAGCGCCGCTGTAACAAAAGGCTGGAGAAAACAAGAATGACAGTCAGTCTAGCTGCATATGCCCTTCTCATGGAATTTACTGCGTGACGGAAATGATGTGGAACTGCCAAACATCTGGAGCGCTGCATGTGAGAGGGAGGAGAGTGAAGGAGCGAAGGGTGGAGATATGGAGATAACAAGGGAGTAGAGTGCTGTTAGTATGGGAGGAAAACACATGTGGGTGTACTGTATATCTGTAAGCTTTTAAAGAACTCTTCTGTTGTTGCCAAGAGAGGAATTATATTGTGTCAGCAGGCAGCGATAACCTCCATCACTGCCTGCCGTGTGCTTCCTCGGGCCAAACTGCCAATCAAAGCACCGTCAGAAATCATTTAAATTCCCTCCTCTAATTTATATCACCCCTCTCAACTTTCATTTTGTTGCTGCTGTTGATGCACTCTCCTTCCCCCACTCCTTGTTCCTTCTCAGGTGGATGGCGGGCTGAAGGCGGATATGTCTCCCGATGACAGTGACCTGGAGGCTCGTCTCAACAGCTGGAACCTGGGGGTGAGTCCAGAGGCATGCCTTCAGGATCTCGGTTCCATGCAGCTGTCAGCTACAGTGACAGTGACTCTGAGTACCTGAGCTCACGAGTGAATCTGCGTCAGTGGCGTTGTGATGCTGAGCGAGCCTCACTGCTCACACACAAATACAAAACCCCTTCCGCCTGTGTCCTCTTGAAGGCACTTCCTTTAAGCAGTTCACTGATATTGTAGGATGTGAGGGTAGGACGAGGAGTGGGAGAGGGGTTGTGTAAACTGAGAGTTTGAAGATGAGTGCACCTCTCTTATCATTCCTGTCTGCAGTGCACCAGGCCAGGGCTTGATAAGCAACTTGCCATCATGTCTTTTATTTCCTATCTGCTAACCTGCATGACCCTGACTCTCTTTTTCTTCTTCACTTGCATGTCGCTGCTTACTCTCTCCTGCTTTCACATGGATATTTCTTGCAAAGACTCTTCTCTCTGTTTTCCGGACTCTTTCTCTGTTTCCCTTTGTTCTTGTCTTTTGCCCTTCTTCCTGTCCATCCATGCTGCTTTGCTCTCCTCTCTCCCAGTACGAGGGTAATCTGAGGTATCTATCAGCAGACGTGAAGCCGTGCAATGCACCGCTCTGCTCTCCTCTGTGTTGAAACACTGATAAGAAGCATTGCTTGGCAACGCTCCCCAAAGCCTGCATCTTTCAAATCAACAGATGTTTCTTCATGCACAAACACACACACAAGCCCCCCTCAAGTTTACAGAAGTTTAAAAGATGCACTGCTTCAAAGCGCCCAGCTCCTATGAAATTTCAGCACAGCCAAGCATCAGTCTACCTGGAACATCTTTTAGTTTTTCCTCAGATGTTCTGAAGCAGTCCATATTGGTTTGTTGTACATTTCACCTCTAATGTAATAAAGTGAGTACAGTGAACACATTAATCATACTGGACAGTGGATGACAGATTGCATCAGGAGTTCTTCCAAGAGACACAGAACCTGACTTGACTGGACTACCATCTGTTTTAACTTTCACTTCGTTTGTGGTTTGTGTGCCGGAGCAACTAGTTTTATCTCTAATGGGAGGTGAGTGTTACAGTAGATTTAGGTGCAGCATACACTGACCTACCTCTACAGGAAGAAAAGCATGCAAACTAGAAGACACTGGACAAAAGCAGCCCAGTGCTCAATGATAGCCCCTACCGCTAGGCCGTCCATTGTCTGTGGTTGAATGGGAGTGCTGACGGCTTGCTCAACGCTAGTTTGAAACGAGGAAGCCATCCGTCACAGGGTGTTTGTTTGACTCGAGAGCCAGTCCTTGTGATTTGGAGTGTTGTTCCTCTTGTGCATCCGTCCATCCATCCACATCAGGTTCCAATGACACAGGAGGCCGTGCCAGCTGTGAGACTAGACAAACATGTGCTTAGAGGAGCATGTGTGTGGGCACGCAGCAGAGAGGCATACGTGTGCACCAAGTCCAAGTTTAGTATTGCGCTGTGCCAGCATCACACCACAGCATTTAGTCTACATGTCTTCCTTGCCCTGTGGGCCGTGCTCAATCAAATCTGATGACTGGCTGTCTGTGAATATAAAAAGAAATCCCATTCTTGTTCTCAGCCTGGGCACTAGTTTAGAAGAATATTGATTGATTCATCACTTGGTGGGGTTTTTTTTAGCCATAGCCAGATTTAAGTAGCAATTCATCACAGATCACGGCTCACACCACTGATGCAGCTCTGCACTGACTATGCCGAGTGTGTTGTGTGTCTTTGTGTGTGTGCATGTATTACAGTGCACATTAAGCATCGCTGTAGTCAAGTCGGATGTTTCCTTTTCGTTGAGGGCTTACAGTATGTCGACTAGCAAAATGCATGACCTGTTTTTACCTGCTTGTAAAATTAGCCGGGAGGCGGAGCTTCTTTCATCCGTTTCACCTGTCACTAATTCACCCTGAAGCAACAGATTGACTTTATCCTCGTGCTGTAGCTGCAGCTATTTTAGGCCCAAGCTCCGAGGTTCTTTCAGGTCCTGTTCTCACTTCCCCCATTTATTCTGGATTAGCTTTGAGTTGGTTGTGCCACCTCACAACATTAAATCCTTTTTTTTTAAAACGCTGACTGAGCCCCACACTTCCCTCCTCTTCCTACTCTTCCTCGTTGTTCTCCTCCTTCATCCCCATGTTGAAGAGATTAGCAACAGAACTGTTTACTGGGCGTCATTGCTGTCATCTCCAGAGTCAGCTCCACAACTTTGAAAAGCCGTGATCTCGCTGCTAGTTGGCAGCCCCTACAGACAGCCCAAGTGCATTAGAGAGAAACGCTGTATGATAGCATGAGTTCATAAGAAAGTAATGGGGTCATAAACAAACGTCAAGCGGTGCAGGAGAAACAGCAGGTTGTCAACAAGATATTTTAGCAGTTTGTGTCACAGCGACTGAGCTCCATTGATGTGATGCTGCAGAGTCACATGGACTGTGACCTGCTTACTTTCAGGTGGTTTAGCTGCTCACTCTTTTTTCAGCCTCTTGTGTTTCTTATTGTAATCAAAGAACATGCTGTGTCAGTGTTTGGCAAGGATGTATACACATTTGTCTCCATCTGATGAGGATAGCTTACAGATTAGTGGTCTTGAGTGTTGACAAAAGGGACAGCAAAAGAGGGTCTGAGAGCGGAAACAGAGCTGGCCACACACACAAAGCCTTGAAGTAGCCCGACGCATTCTGTCTTTCTAAAGAGACAAGAGTTGACGGAAGAGACTCCAGCCACAGCACTGGGCTTTTGATGTGCTCCCCACATTGTTTATGGCAAACTCAGGGCGGAGGTTAGAATCTGGTGGTGGTGAGGCTTTGTTAGGAGAGGAAGAAGGCAAAGAGAGGTCTAAGGTTTTTCTGTTTACTCTTTCAGATTGAAAACCCCAGGTATTTGCGAGAGAAACCCATTCCCCTGTCACCAGTAAGTTGTCAGAGGGTCCTTTGTGGGTTATTTATTTATTGTTGCGTACATGAAAGTGTTGTCTAATCTCTCTCTGTCCTTTATCTCTGCAGATTTTCAAGTCAAGCTTTGGCAGGAACAGCACCTTGGCCAACGATCAGGACTCACAGAGTAAAGAGGTAATGAGGGTTAAGTTAACCCGAAAGCTTCCTTGCTCATAAATCTACTCTGATGTCATGTCTTTGTGTATCCAAGGGCAGCAGGTGGTAGTTAAGAAAAATGCCCTTCATATTCATTCCAGCAAGTCTAAATCCTCGCTTCTCACTGTTCGGTATGCTCTGCCTTTGTATAGAAACAAGTGTTAAACACATACAGAAGTCAAAGCTCCCTTGACTGCTTTATGGCATTAGACGCCCCCACAGCTCTGTACATACATCCACACGCATGGTTTGTATTGTTGGACTGACCGAGGCCTTTTAGAAGACAGAAATAATGCCTGCTCCCAGTGATGACAGTTTTTTCCTTATGTGGATTTAAGCTGAAAATCCTATTCTGAAAGCACGCTTTGAAGTCCCCCCCGCCCCTCCCCAACTCCCCTCCGAACCACCACTCATTCCTCCCACCATCCACCTTTAACGGACTGTTAAATATAAAAGTGAGCATGACTTTGCTGTAATGGCCTCAGCTTTTCATGGCTGCTCCCGTCAGTTAGATTGGCTTCACTGGGAGAGAGAGAACGGGGGTAAACGTAGAGACACACATGACACTATGGGCAAGAATGGTCTGATCTGCTGACGTCTGATAACAAGAATCTGTTTGTAGCTGCTAAGACGATGCACTGACACACACTCTGCACACCCAGTCAGCCGATGAACCTGTAGGCTAGCAACTCGAATATGAAAACATTAAAGCAACGTCCTATGCTGTTTGATCCTACCTCAGACTAGCTGACTGACTCTACACAGCTGCGTGTGGTGGGAATATAAATTTATCTCAAGAGACCATATTTAATGCACATCCCACCTCTCAGTTTCCTGTTTATTAGGTACACCTATGCAATCTTATGCAATCCAATATAATAGGCCAGTCAATGGGATGATTCAACTCTTTTGCTGGACAATTTTCACTACAACCCAACACTGCTCTGACTTGTGTGTGTGTGTGTGTGTGTGTGTGTGTGTGTGTGTGTGTGTGTGTGTGTGTGTGTGTGTGTGTGTGTGTGTTTGAGATTCAGTTTATAGATAGACGGCCTTGAATAAGAACATGATTTTGTAGGGGGAAAGCTGAAGGAACTGGCCTGCCATTTCCACCGAGGCCACATGCTGGCATTATGGGAACCAGTTCAGGAAAGTGACTGGGAGGGACAGTTAGGAAACAAGAAGAAATAGTGCAGAGCTGGAGAAAGTTTGTCCCGTGTCTACTATAGTCAGTCCACTTCTTTTGCATTAACCCTTCACTGTATTTACAAGATAATATGGCTGTAATTGAATAGAAGTAGAGTTTCAATGAGAAGTGGAAGTGAAGGAGAAACTGTAAACTACAATTGAAAGCAAGACTGTTGTTTTTTTAATTTGTTCATGCGCCACTTCTTCACCAAGAGATTTATTCCAGCCAGGTAGTTTTTTGCGTAATCCTCCTTACAGACAGACAAACAGCACTGGAAATCCATCTCGACGAGGAATTTCTCCTTAAATCTCGATGCTGACTCGCAGTGACGAGTTGTGTAGTCACATGAACAGGGCATGTTAAAAGCAGCTGACAGTGGCTTCCTGAAAACTTATCCCATCCGTGTGACTCAAACGCTGTGATACAATCCAAACCGTGAGCTGATCTGTTGCATCTCTAAAGGCTTGTACCATGGGTCAGTTTTTCCACTTGGGCCTCAACAAATTCCAGATCGGCTTCAATTAAATTTTGCTCAAACAACTAGCAATTTGCTATTCTGGATTAATCATAATCCAGAATACGATTAACCCAAATCATATTCAAATCAAAGTGTTTCCTTAACTTTTCATCGATTTTAAATTCTCAGTTTGTCCAGTGCTTTGGCTGATGATCTCCACTAGCCTCAGCTGTACTTTGTGTTTCATGCTAATTGATTGTGCTAATCCTAATAAGCAGATACTGGCATGCTAACAGGCTAACATTAGACTACTCAGATGAGAACCCCGTTGTGACTGAGTGAAACCTCACAGAGCATCTTGCATACCTATCGACTAGCTTGCTCTTGTGGATAAAACAGCAGATTGATGTTGCACAGAAACTGACATTTTTAGCACAGCCTCTAAGACACATTTCCCCCAAAATCTCTTTGCGCTGACTCAACTGAATGAACCTGCCATGTGTGCACCAAATTACTACACAGCCAGACGAGGTGAACTTAAAGGTCGGCAAAATACCAGAAGATGGGAGCACAGTGATACCATGTTTGCATAGAAGGCATAGTGTGAGCAGCACATTAGCATAACAGCAGCTCTGTTGCTTTGTATTTGTCTACACAGGAGGTGATTTGATGCAGTACTGAGCTGTAGATTTAAACCATGTAAATACACTTGAGGTTGCATTTCGGGGTGAAGGTGTGTAGGTGATGTTTTAATCAGTCCCACATTCATTCTAGTATAATGTGATTGAAACATCATCTACACAGCGTGAGTCTTGTTTATTATGATTATCAGGAGGCCTTCACTTTAGGACATGTTTGACTTTGTTGTTCTGCAGAGCCATTTCTTGTAAGCTTTCCTGTAGACCTGTGGAAGCCTTGACCAGCTCTGCCATTGCGTGGCTGTCTAGGCTCGGTCTGGGAAATCACAGTGACATCACTTCCCTTTAATCCCCAAAGCATAGTTGAAAATTTACCCAGGTTTAAAGTGTTATACGCACCACATGTCATTAAGCTGGTGGCAGCTTAACGAACATCTCAGCTTTCACACCAAGTTCATCCTCCCACTAATCTAGCGACTGCATTGATAGAAATGAAGACTGCTTTTTTTCCAGTGGAACAATGACTGGCAGCTGAGAAAGTCCGCTGCAAGCTGCCATCGCTTTGAGTCGCGTAGCTTCTACATATGTGTTTGCTTATGGGGGAGTTGTGGAAAATGTCTTGCAGGAGCAGCAAAGTCCTGCTAATCCATCAGCACACCCGAGCAGTTCCTTGTATTACGAGGGTTGGGCCTTTACTTGGAAATTCAATTAAGTGGTGACTGATGAGTCAGGTTTAGTGATACGTACGCTCGCGTCTGTGATCGTAGAAGATACTGACAGAGTGATTAAAGCACCAGTCTTTCTTTTAGCGTTTGTGTGTTCATGCTGTCTTCAAACTACCCACTTGGTCCCTGACCTGAGGGATTGCTGGCAGCAGGCGTAGCATGGCAGATGAGTGTGTTAGTGTCAAGCAGTCACACTCTAATAGTCACAAGACCCTGACTGGGGATCAGACCCCTTTGCTTTCTGATGCCATAATGATGTAGTCTCTCTAATCTATGGATCCTTTGGGATGGAGCTTGAGCTCTCAGCCTGTGATTTACACGGCCATAGCCTGTCTTATCTGATCGCTTTTCAAAGCTAAAAAAGAGTAACCTAGTGAGTCTTAGTATTTTAAAGGGGACTAGTTCTGTAGTCGGCTTTCAAGATGGTGCCTTGGACCGGGAGACATAAGGGATCTGCATGTTCCATAATGATACTATTTTGAGCCTTTCTGTGCTTGGTTCTCATGTGTTTGATGTATTCATATAAGAAATTTTGACTAACAATCTGTTTGCTTGCTCTGTGTCCAGAACTACACTCTGCTATGGGAATATTTTTTTCAGAGATTCAATTTTAGCCAAAGTTTTTATCCAGCCTTCCTATCTGGACAGACTACAGTAAATTAACTTCTTGTAGGAGTGTGGAAATGGCATCTAGCTGCTCCTCAGTAGATAGCACAACGCTGCACACCGACTATCCTAGAGCATCTGTGTTTACTGAGGATGAAAGACGCACCAGGACATTGTACATCTTGGGCGAGATGAAGGAGATGCACAAATGCAACCTTGCTTTGTGGAGCCCAAACAGTTAGCAGACGATTTGTGAACACATCCCCCTGAGGGAAAAGGCCTTGACCTCACGCTGGTTTTGAGAGCGACTGTTTCCGTCATCTCCTCGCATTCCCTTTCTCATACCTCTCCCTCCCTTCCTCCCTCCCTCTCATCCTTTCAAGAGCGAAGTGTCAAAAAACATGGCATCTTACAGCGCTCGCTACAACTCTGAAGAAGAGAAGAGGGAAAAAGCTGTACCACCCAGTTGGGCTGATTGAAGGCGTCTCAGAAGCCTTAGGTGTACGACATTCCTCCTCCTCCTTCCTTCACTGACGCCTTTATAAACAAGTTTCAAACACCCCTGATCTAGTTTGACAAACTTTCTCCAAAGAGCATTTGAAGAGAGGATGAGAAAGTGACACCCCCACATGTGCTTTTTTTTTTGCGCCGGCAGAATCAGGTCTCTGCTTACTCTTTTGCTTTTCAATCACTGCCATCTCTCCCCCCTCTCTCTTTCTCACTTTCTTTTTCCTTTCTACTCTGACAGGTCTCCTGTGGTCCCCTCAATTGCACAAGAAATGGTGGTAAATCAAGAAAAAAGACACAGAAGAAAGAAACAGAATATTTAACAGAGCTTTGTCAAGGATACGGTGTATAAACGTAGCTGAAGTGTAGTAATGAGGAGCGGTGTCTAGAAGGCAATTCATGTGTTTTAGGTGGACTTTTGTTTCTTAATGGGGCTCAAAATGTGAAGCGAATCGCTGACATTTTAACTCTTACAGCACGGCTAGAATTTATTTCTCTAGCATTCAGTCTATTGCTGATGTCTTCATTGTATTGTATTAGTATTTATACACTTAAACAATGCTGCAGTTGAATCATATTTTTATTCAGGCATCATAGTTGCTTCACTTTGATTTTTACCAAGAGACTACGTCTAATGTGGTTTGACTGTGCCAAGTAATGTCATGGGAATTTTCTGCTTAATGGTTCTGATGACTAGAACAAACAAGAGCTAGCCTTGGGATGTTGTTAACCACTGACATGCTCACACACACACAACCACACTTTCAAAGGCGGAACATTGTCACCCTGCTGCAGGGTTGATTAACACACCAGAACAGACAGTGACTAAACATGAGTGGTGACATCAAAGCAAATGGCCAGTCATCTTTCTGTCAAAGGTTTCCTTTGTGCCTCCATGTGTTGTGTGTTTGCGAGTGGAAACATCTTGTGTGAGTGTGTGCTGTCGATGTCAGACTAACTGGGAATAGCAGCTACAAAAAGCTGATGAAGACCAAATGGAAACATGTAAGGAAAGGCAGCTAACCAAGGGTTTACTACAGAATATAGCAGGGTAAAGTCATGTCTAACTTCCAGGAAAGCAATGCAGCCAAAACTACTCTGTTATTGTTACTGACAGCGTCCGAACACAGATATATTGCAGTTTCTCTAGCACCACCCACAGGACAGAAAGTCAGGACTGCACATGTCTAACCATGCATATAGGATAAACCTTTTTTATTTTAAGATTTTCTTTCCCTCAGGCAGAAGTTCACTTTTTTGTCCCTTTAGTGTCGACGACCCAAGAATAGAAAAGTTTAATCTCCCTTTTTTCAGCCCACAAAAAAAATGTTGCTTTCTAGTGTGAAACGAGTGCTACAGCTTTACAAGGCTGCCATGACTGTTCTCAGCTCCAAACGTTCTTAGATGACTGTCAGTCACAACGTTTCTACAACAAAACAGTCGCTTCATGCAACTTTAAGAAGTCTGTCATGCAGCATCTCGACATGTCTCTCTGTATTCATGTGGAGGGAACGGCTTGATAGCTATTTTCCAGTAATGATGGAAGATTAATGCCTTAAAAAACACAGTGGGATGAAAAATGAGTTGAAAATGTCTCTTAGTCAATTACACAAAGTGACGAATAGGTCATTAGGGTTTTATTTGACAAAGACCGGGAAGCCCTCGAGCTCAAGGAGATCTGTTCCAACATGCACATGACAACACTGAACTTTTGATCCTCTGAAAGTGCCGTGTTGAAATAAAAACAGTCTCTGTCTGCATGATTAGCTGTCATGTGTGTGCATAGATAGGCGCTTACAAAAAACCCTACAAACAAACAGGCTCCCACTTTGTAGACACACGTATGCTCACAAACAGTTCGAAGCTCTGAGTGAGAATAAATGTTTTTTTAAATGTTAATGTGGTTTATTTTATCATCGGCTGCTTCGTGCTCGAGAAGCTTCATTCTTTAGCTTCTTTCATCCAGATTTATGTTACCACACTGTCACTCTATGTGATGATGGGCTTTTTTTTCCATGGTATGTTTCCAAAAAATAATAAGCCGCAGATTTACATGTTTAACAAAATGTGTAGCTTCTATTGTCTGGTGACAGATAATGTTTCATCACGCTAGCAGATATGTTAGCTTAGCCTCATATCTGGGAATGCATCAGAGAGTTTAGATATGCTGTGTTTCTGTGTGCTTTCAGACTGATATGAAGATCAAAGTGCTGGAAGCGAAGCACCAAGAGGAGAAACTGAAGATGCAGCAGAGACACGATGCAGATGTTGAGAAAGTAAGAATGGGAACTGGAAGGAATCTGATTTCTGGCGACGTGTGCCACATTAGAGGACACACGACTGTGAATTTGGATAGCTGTTGTTGGAAACTCTAAATTTTTAAAATGTTATTATTCATAGTTTGCTTTCAGCTCTAAAATTATACTCCTACGACCATAAGTGACCAGATGACCTGCAGAACTGGTCTTGCATTAATTCAGTCAACAAAAACCAAAGTCCAGTAGTTTGCAGCCCACAGTGCAGGGGCGGGGAAATGGTCAAAAGATCACATGCTGATCTTTTGGGATGGAATCATCATCGATTCAGTTGACCTCGCATGAATAGTTGTGCTTATGCTTGCCTGGATACAAAGCCTGTCAGTTCAACACAAGGGCAACCTCACAAATCTCTGCATCCTGTTTTATTTTGAAAGGAGGTGGTGATTCGTATCTCCACCACTTTGATGCTTGTTGAGTTTGCGTAGTTGATATCAACCACTACAAGGCTCTAATTGGAGACCAAAAATAATGCTAAACTTCTTAACTCAGGAGAAAAGCGACGTGATGATAGCCTTAGCTAGAATGACAGTGTAAAATGTTTTGTACTGTACATTAAGCTATTTTTATGAAGATCCATGACGTAAAAAACTGTTTAAACCGAACACTATTAATCAAAAAAGTCTTACATACAGTGGAGAGGACTCACACCATCTCTGACTTCTGCACAGATAGCTGCCATACAGTGAATCAGTCAAGGGATTAAACGTAATGCTGATACGGCACTAGAACTTGAACAGCGAGTGTAAACAGTAGCTATCTGCATTCATGGTCTCCGATAAGAAGAACTCGGTCACTTGCATGTATTTGTTTTGTGTTTGTTCATCCAGTGGGCGTTGTCTTAATTGTGTCACCCATCATGATTAGTTTTATTTATTTAATGGCACAATCTGTAAAATTGCTCTAGAAAGCAGGTAAAATGCTAAATTGAAATTGTCCAGATGTCCTACCTTTACTACAACACATTGAATTTAAATGCATACAACCCCAGCTCCACCAGCGATGCCATAATATTGGCAATATAATAGAAATTTGTTTCTAAGCCGGCAGATCCGCCAACTTGAGCTCATGAAAGCTGTTTAACCTGCGCTACGATGCCCATCATTGATCTTGATTCCATTTGGTGGCTAATGAAAAGTAAAGGAACGGGTCTCTCGTCTACTCATCGCCCCATCCGGCAAATAATCATCTCTTCAAAGCCTCTTGTCAGCTGGTGAAAATAGCAGTGAAGCTGGTTTATTTCACACTAGGTGCCCGTCAGATAGGCAGCAGATCAAGCACCTGGGATCTGTCATGTCCTCGCCGCGACTTTCCTTTGCTGCCACAGAAGCTTTTAATAAAACAGAAAAAACAGTCCAATTTTCCCTCCACTTTAAGACGCCCGATGCCTCTTTGTGTTTGACAAGAGACAGGATGACAGCTAGCTCTCTCTAGCTCTCCCTCTCTCTTTAATTACATACAGATTGCTAGTTATGTCCGATTTAATTTCCTCAGAATTTTACCCAGTATTTCCTCTAATGGCTTCAAAGGGGAGCGATTTGGTGGATGCACTTTGACGAGCCCGATGGAAGGTGGACAAGCCCGGTTTAGTTTTAATTAGTCTACTTATGAATAATGTATCGGCTGCTAAAACGCTACTGGTCATTGTCCGCCTGCTTGAAATGGAGAGGGTAATGAGAGAATGGTTGTGGATCAGTTCTGTGTGTCGCTATGAAATATTTAATAAACGCCTGTATGTTATGATGTTTAACATGTAAATGACCTGAGACTAACATTAGAGTTTCACCTGTTTCAAATGCTTTTAGATTAAATTACATTCTGTTGTGGAATTTGTTTTTCCCCATGTACAGAAAGTGCAGGTTTTGTTGGTGGTTTCTTCTGTACCTCTTTACTCCTTTCACTGATGGTTAAAGCTGTGGCCAGCCGGCTGGATTCCCCCTGCATTAGGATGTCTTATAAAAACCTAAAATAGGCGCCCTAAAAGCTGTCATTTCCCTCCGTCTGGTGCACTTTCCCCGGACTCTCCCTGACACCGTGTCGCCACCTTGTTTGGTGGACCCAAAAAAATCTCTCTGAGGTGGTGAAATGGTAGGAAAAAAATTGGATATCCCTAAATATGGTGTGAACTTTGCCCTGGTCCTCCTTTCATCTCCTCCATCCCATTCACAAGGACACGATGACAGGCTCGGCTAATGAATGCACTTACATTGAGCAAAATGCTAAATGGAAAAATAAACCAATCGTTCCTTTTTCTGCCTTTTCATTCAGAAAATCAGAGCATCATCTGTTGAAATAGTCTATATTTTATTAATTGCATGTCTAATATCAAATACTAATATCTGTTATGCTTATGTGGAGATTTAGATTGATCACTGTGAGGGTAGAATTCTGTTTACAGTATATTGAAGCCTTGTACCATTCATTTACAAAAAACCAGTTCCAGCATTGGGACGGTAGATCAATACACCTTTTGATCGGCTATATAATAAACACAAACACACATGCCCATTATGCAATGGTGCAGTCAAGTGCGCTAGACTGTCCTTTTACGCCGGCACTCCAACTCTCCATGGCCTAATTTAACTAATTACACACAGATGGCAGCAGCAGGCAGATGCAGTTACCTCATCACGCCTCAGCACAGGTGGTTCACTCAGCTGCCATTTCACTCCGTTTGCACAACGTCTCCGAAGGATGTGCACATGGAAGAGGAGGTCTTCTCAGGTCGTACAGGAATTTTTCATACAAAATGTTGCAGAGAACTCACATAATATTTGAGATTAATTCTAGAATTAAACAGAAAAGAAAAAGGCAATTTTTTATCATAGAAAATAATGTTTTTTTGTAGTACATAGGATGTAAACAGACATTTAACATCATCAGAATATACTGATAACTTAGATTTAGTGGTCAGTTTTACTTTTAGTTTCCTGTATTATTAGACAACTTAAAAATCATCGATACCAAACAAAATTTCTGATTCATTAAAAGGATATTTTTCTTCAATTTTCCTGTTTTTAATGTTGTTAATAGGGGTCAGAATCACAGGGTACCTCATGATACGATACGCGATACGTGGCTCACGATACTGATACTATCACGATACAGTGATACTGCTATAATCGATATATTGCAAGACAATCCCATAACGATACATCACCGTATCTATAACTTGGATATATTCATACCTTGGTTCCAGTGTGTAGCATTTTTCCAAACCCTCCATTTTGGACCACACTGTATGGGTGAAGGTCCTTGCAAATGAACCCAGTGATGGACGTTGTAATGCTGGCAGCCTTCAGGGACCAGAAAGGAAGCTTTGCTTTAGACATTGTATTAACGGCTGCAGGATGACTTGAAACGTTCGCTGCATCAGCCGCTTTCTGCGCCAGGAGTTCAGGATGGTGGTGTTGCAGGTGGGTTTACATGTTGGTGGTGTTGCCTGTCTACTTTACTTTTGTGAGGCAGTTCTTTTATATGGCATAGTCTTTGTCCAGCTTGCTTGTTCCCTCAGCATTGCCAAAGTTGAAATGGGTCCACACTCTGGACTTAAATGTGGATGGAGCGTCTCTTACAGTTGTGTTGCTGTCCTCCATTATACCTGTACTAACTGTTGTTGGGCCGATTCATTTCCACTCCAGTCTCCCTCATTCATGTGATAAACGCCACCGTGTGGAGTCATTAAGTAGTGACGCTGGGGAAATGGCAGCTGGCAGGGGAATCTGGAGGGTTTAGAGCGCCTTATTATATTAGTTAAAGTATGGATATTTGTCACCAGTGTATCGATGCTCATAGGAGGGACGATGATATATTACTGCATCGATATTTTGTCCCACCCCTAGTTGTTAACATGTCCGTCTGGTGTTTTTTTATATGCTAGAAGATGTATCATGAGTGAAATAAGCAGTAAACACCGTGGTTGAGCATTTCCACCTAGAAACTGCAGCGCAACAGTGACATAATTTTAATAGAAACCAACTTCGTCTACCTGCCAGGTGAAGCCTTCCATATCATTATTCTTCTACAGAGTCAGTCTGCAGTTTGAAAAAGTCAAACTGAATCACTCCAATATTGCTTTTAAGACTTGAATAGATTATTTTAACGGAAAAACTTTCTAAATATCACATTTTGATGAACAGAGATGGGTTTAATCAGTGTGAGGTGGAGTTTAAACTTGTCATGTGAGCGTTGTATATATCCATGTTTAGTGTCTAGCTGACTTCTTCTGTGCCTTGTTGGCTCATTGCCTTTGGCAGGAATGTTTAGTGCAACGCCAGCATTTGCTCTTTGTGCACATGACCCGACAAAGCAGGGAAATACACATAAAAACATTGCCGGTGGTCAAAAGATCTCAATTTGGGCTTAAGCTGCCAATTTCCTTTATTGTTGATTCATTTGTTGATTATTTTCTTGATAAAAAGTCAGAAAATGGGGATAAATGTATTTCCTAGACAACGTAATGATCTTTAAATGTCTTATTTTGTCCACAATCCAAAGATATTCCGTTTATTTCGAAGAGGACTAAATAAAAAGAAAATATTCGCATTTAAGAAGCTGGATTCAGAGAATCGGGACTCCTTTTTTCTGAAAAAAAATACTCAAAGCAATTAATCAGTACTCACAATAGTTGGTGATTAACTTAATAGTACATTAATAATAGATTAATTGATCATTTACTGCTGCTCTAGTCTCAGTGCTGTTCTGAGTTTGAGAGGCCATATTCCCACTTGTTTAATTAGTGTACTTTTAAATTTAACCTCTATGAACTTTGGGTGGAAGGCTTCTCCACTGATTTTTATAATAGCTACAGTATCTTGAAAGTAAAATGCTCAAATGATTTAAATGGGAACCATCATAACAAAGCTAAATTCTCAGCAGTAAAAAAACTGAATTCTGTCTTTCCCTCTTTAGATTCTAGACCGAAAAAATGGTGAGATTGAGGAGATGAAGAGCCTGTACCGAACCAAGCAGAAGGAATCGGAGGAGATGGTCCGTAAGCTGGAGAAGAAAGGTGAGAGGTCACATGATTCCAGGGTTAACTGGAGGATGTTTACACTGGTGTCTCTGAACACTCAGCGTAAAAAGCCCACAAAGATACAAGTCCATTGGAGACTAACGGCGCAGAGTGACGCTCTCCAGCTGTGCTGCTCGATCAAATGTTAATCGCATAATGTATGCCGCTCTTCATGCTTAATTTCTCTTTTCTAGTCATTTTACTGTCTCTGAAAGCATTTGATAAAAATAAAAAGCAGTTCTAGAAATCTTTATGGACAGTGATTTACTGGCAGACCATCAGCGAGTGTCCGTCTGTCTGTGAGCATCCGTCTATTCGTACCCTGAAGCAGGGCCTGACTGCTCTTCGTGTGTTTGCTTCCATGCTCTCCCACAGTTCAAAGTGTGCTGAGGGAATCGCAGGTCATCTGCCAGAGCAAAGAGAAGCAGATCGCGGAGCTGAGGAAGATGTCGGATCAGAGCGCTGACTCTTTAAAAAACGAGTGGGAGAAGAAGGTACGAGGATAAGTTGAAGGGCTGGGAGACTCTGCAGCCTTGAGCCAGAGGGAGACAGTTTGTTAGCATGAGACAAGCAGCCAGGCTGTACTCTACTGTAATCTGCATTCCTTCGTATGCTGCTTAAGTTAAATGTTTGTTTTGGGGTTTTTTAGTGCTGAAAAATGAATGCTCTCTACCCTGAGTGAATTGTCTTTTCACTCTGGTAGCTGCAGGTAACTGGGGTTTAATAGGACCCTCGTGAAATTTACACCCATCAAGGTCGATTAGCATGTGTTGAGCAATGTTTATTGTTTTCTCTTAGGTTTTAAAGAAAAGATTATTAAATTATGGTTTATTAGACTGTTAACTCATGGGTCATTCCCAGCACTATTACTAGGAGGATTAGACCATCTATTAAAATCACATTTCTTGCATACACATACACATAACATGTTCTTGTCATATTACATTTTTAGGATTGTTTATATATATAGAAATAAATTGATATTTCTCAGTGCTAGTTACACCGAGCAGCTACAACATTCTGACCACTGACTGGTGAAGTAAATAACGTGGATCATATTGGTACTATGTGGTGTTCTGATGGAAAACCTTGATCAGACTTAGACACCCAAATAAACATTGTCCCACAACAAACACACTTCCTCATGCAAATGGAAATCCCAAATGTCACTGGATGAAAATGCACCCCACCACATGGAAACAACATCAACCAATCAGGAACATGTTGAGGAACATGACAATGATCCAACATGTTGATTTGACCTCCAAACTTCCTACAGTCCATTCTGATCAAGCATCAACAGGATGCAGTGGAACCAGTTGGATTGACAGAGGCCCCACTGCACAAGCCAGAGTACCCAAAGGATCCAGTGCCAACGTCCTGGTTCCAGACCCCATAGGACACCCTGAGAGGTCCTGTTGTCTATGCCCAGTGGTTCAGAGCATTTTGGACCACAGGAGACCAACACAGTATTACGCAGGTGTCATAATGCTGTGCTTGATCAGTGTATATTTTATGTGTAGCCTGTCTTATCTTCTGCACATCATGCTGCAACTTCTCAAAGAACACTAAATACCCAAAACAGACAGCAAGTAATCACTAATCAGTGTTATGTGCTTGAGGTAATCCTCCACAGTTTTGTGGTCAAGTAGATGGGCCGATGTGGCATCTCAAGCATTTTTTGGAGCTTTTCAGACTAAGCAATTTTATTTCTTTACAAACTAAAGACTTTTAGAGCATCCATCAGCTTTTGGAAGTCTTCTCTCTTACCCCTTTTCCAGCTGGTTCCAGGTCTAGTTCTGAGTCAGAGCCTGACTTAGCACCAGTTCTTTGTGTTTCCACCACCTAAGCTCCGGCTCCAGGTTCTAAAAACTGGTCCTTAGCAAGGACCAACTCTTTGCTGGTCCAGAGTTAAGCACCGAGTACGTCAGGGGCTGAGGGCGGGGTTATGGTGACCAACCATCAACGGTGGAAAGGGACACACAAGAAGTAATTAGTGTCCTTGTTCTCCAGGACGTCCCTGGTCCCATCACACATGTATTGGAATGACTCCTGGGACACACGGAAGTTTATCACAAACTGTTGACCTGAAATCCGCTACAGTTGTGTCCCACCAGTAGCGTGATCACGGATGTGTCCAGGCAACAGGAGGACCTCCGCCTCACAATCAGCCTTAAGACCATCTATAGAGATAAACATAGATATTATCATCAACTTACTGCGTTTGTTTAACTGCTATGTAATGGATGCTAGCGTAGTGGTTTTACGGTGACCCAATGGCTCCAACTGGACTCCTTGCCAATGCAAAAGCAAACAGGTTCTTAGGAGGAACCAGATTTGAACCAACTAGAACCAGAATTAGGACCTGGTTCTTCTTGGTGGAAAAGGGGTATCTGGCTGACCATAGCAGCTGAATCATAAGGTTTTCCAGGAGAACGCGGATTGATGAGATCCAAATTTGGCAGGATGTTTGAGGCAGCATCTAACAATGAGATATGAGATTCTTTCCTGCAGTCCTCTATTTTTTATGGGGCTGCTGAATAGTGTTGGCTGTTGTGCCACTCAGAACTCTTTAACTGAGCTCTAAATGGCTTTGTCATGCTCTGGTCCTGCTTTTAAACAATAGGACTCATGACTTGCAGAAAGAAAACAAATTCTTCAGCAGTAGCTTCAGGTACAGACGGGTGACTAATTAAAGAAAAATCCTGAATACATGACCCCTACTTTAAGGGCATCCAGTTCTGGTATGCAGGCATGGTTTGGATCCACTTGTGCTCTCAGAAGAACTTTGTTTTGACTGACTGAGTCTCCCCTCTACAACAGAACTTTTCCATCCTGATGATAGTGGTCTCTTTCAGGTTCCATCAAAAGGGGTCAGTGAATGGTTTGATTAGTATAAAAATCATGTAATTCATGAAGTGTGGCCTTTGCCGTCAACAGATCTCAACCCAGAACACCTTTGCTAGAATTTGGACCAAATGAAGGAATGTCTTTTGGAAGAATGATCTTCACACCTCCAGTAGAATAGACTGAACCAGAGACTGCATATTGGAGCCACACAGAATATGAGGGGCAGGCACTGGCCGTAACAGGCCGCTATCTCTATATTTTTATTCGCTGGTCTTTAAAACTCTCCGAGACTAAGGAAAATGCCGCTGCCAATAAAAACTGTCATTCTTGTGGCTGTGAGACAACAGTGCCACCATAAAGTGGAAATGGAACAAACAATACCTTGTTTAGTTTGCACACTGTATTCTGCAATTAAAGTACACTGTCACGTACTATAAAAACATCAGCCAGTCATGTCTGACACTAGAATGTTGCTGAAGAGTAACAGTTTGAGGCTTAGTTAAATGGAATGAATCAGTTCAGTGGCTAACAGCTCAAGGTAAATGTTAGACAATGAAAAATGAATTGAGTCAGTGTCTTGCAGATACAGTGAGAAGGTTCTGTGACTGATGTGTAGCTAACTTCTGAACTTCCAGCTGCATGCTGCTGTGACAGAGATGGAGCAGGAGAAGTTTCAGCTGCAAAAGAAGCACACGGAGAACATCCAGGAGCTGCTGGAGGACACCAACCTCCGACTGACCAAGATGGAGTCAGAGTATAACGCTCGGTCGCAAGCAACCGTGAGTACAGGAGCAGGTGTGTGTTTTTTTTAAAGATTTATTTCAGACATGCCACAGTATCAGAAAGAGACAAAAAAGCTAAATAAAATGCACAAAACAAAAAAACAAAACAAATCCAGCACCTAAAATACTACTCCAAGAACACAATTACTGTTCCTCATTATTGTATTTTTGATTAATTCGTTATTCATTATTATATATTTACCTTGCATAAATCCATTGTCAATATTGCTAAAGAACAGACTGTATATTTTATCTCCACTGCCTTCAGGTGACAGTTAAAATTGCTTGTTAATTTTTAGATTAAAGTTTCTCCATCATCTTAAAACCATGTTTTTCTGGAGCAATCTGCCGCCACTAAGTGAACTTATTAGTCTGGTGAATGTACAGCAGTGATGGGACGATTCCTAAAATGTCAATAAACAAATTAAGTTAATCGCTCCAAAGCAAGATGCACTTACTGTGTGTCAGTAAAGCAGTCTGCATTGATCTATAATTTTGTTGAAGTGATTTTTACCCTAAAATGATAGTTTGGTTTCTGTATGAGGTACTTTTTCATTGGGTCACAACAAAACATTTAGCAAGTGAATAAAGGTCCAGCTTAAAACAGTAATATTTTAAGTGTAACCTATATTTAGCATCATTTCACCACTTTACTTTCTCATCAGATATTTTTCTGACAGGCAATCTGAAGCTTTCAGAAAGCAGGAGTTACTGGTCTACCAATTACTTGATTAATTAGTTTATTCTATAAGGTCAGATCTGAAGTAACACTGTTAACAATGTTAAACCCCCAAAGAGGTGCAATAACAGACCAACAACTCCCATGTTCTGTGAGGTAAAAGTTGTGTTTTTGTCAGTGGAGTTCAATCACCCCGAAGAGAATGAGAGTTGTTATCTGATGGCAAGGTAGAGCAGTACAAAAAAGTCCAAAATTTAGTGTATAGATTTTTTATGTGGACCTTTTTTTTTTTTTAGCCAGTACTCTGTTTAGCTTCTGTGCTGGTCCTTCTGTCTTTAACCATGATCCACTATAGATTATACACTAACTATACATAAGTGGTACTTCAAAGAAACCAAACTCCCCTTTAGATGAGAATCGATTATAATCTTTCTCTTTCGACTCATTAATCATTCCTGTAGCCTTTTTTATATAAAGAACTTCATCTAATGCTGTAAAATTACAGGCTGACAGGGCGGCAGGATATGTACAGAATGTGGATAAATTGGCAGAAGTGCATGTCCGTTGTTTTTACTTTTAGTTACTAACATTTGAGTAAAAAAAAGGGCTGTAATTTTAAAAAAAAAAGTCACTGGGGCTGTAGTATAGTTCTGATAATAATTAAGTAGAATTTTTAAAGTGGACTTTTACTTGTGAAGGATTTGAGTACTACTATATATTGATCTTCATGAAATATGTTTCATTTTTAAAGCAAGATAATGGCATCAGGCTTGTACAGTTTCTGCTTTTAACTTGATTCAGACTTTGTTTGGTCAGGTTGTGATCATCTCTTACACCAAAGGGAATATTAGAAGCTTTCAGAGATGCATTCTCAACAGCAGCAGGGATTCAAGTGTGCAGACACTTCATGTACACTCAACAACAGACCTCCACTGGCACAAACAGGATGCTGGGTGACTAGAGGGATGCAGTTTTGCATAAAACTCTTGCGTTGTTTAGCTCTAAATGTACACATCTGTCACATGTCTGATCACAGAACAGTGACCCACACCACTCCATGTCTGAAATGAAAGGAGACATCCTCTAACCTCTGGGTGGGAATGACTCTCATATCATATGTCTGTCATCTTGATGAAGGTCTTTGATCCAAGTTTGTATTAAATCTTACCCATTGCTATGAATGTGCTGGAGGACGTGCGTGCACACATGCATACACACCTCTGAAAGCTGCACTTCCTTTGATGTCATATAAAAGGACTTTGGTTTTAAATGGGATTGTGCACATTTCATTAGTTGGGATCATCAACACCAGAGGCCAGCCGATGCTCTGCTTCATACGCAGCATTGTTATCAGTATCAGCATTCATGGGCTGATACACACAGCACACATACACACCTACTGCTCCTGGCCTTAATCTGTCAACAGACCCACATTTAAGAGGCATCAAACACTGGATGGTAAGGCCCCTTTTTAATAATTAAGGACAGACAAGGTCCAAAAGAATGAAAAGAGCCCTCTGTCATTGTAAATTAGCTGCTGTCCTGCTGCAGGTGGAGCTGCTCTACACTTGCTGAGGATGTTCAAAGTGGACTTTATCACAGGTGTGTTGCCGTGTGTCTAATCTTAATGTTTGGTGTTAAGGTTGTGCCTTTAGTTTTCCAATATCCAGACATGTTCTGAGTTCAACACTTTGACCTAGTAGCAAACACTTTTAGCAACTTTGAACACTTCAGTCAATGACATGAACACAGGTCCGCTAGCAGCTATGAGGGGAAGAGGCTAAGTTCATACTCAGGACACAATGATGAAAAGTTCACCTATAGCACATGCAAGCCAAGACAAATTAAAGATTGATGATTCATCCCCCTTCAAATGCAGCACACTGGATCCGGTTTAATAACGGTGAAATGAAGAATGCTCGTCTGCCCACCGCTACCTGGTTGGATTCCTATCCAGCAGAGATCACAGGGGGCTTACAGACATGTCAGATGTTGTTATTTTTGGATGTTATCTACGCACAGGGCAGAGCAGGTAGAGTGACTGAGTGGGTGTTTGGAAATAAAGACAAGCTGGTATCTGCTTAGGTACTGCTCCAGACAAGCTCTTGACTGTGAATCTTGACTGGAATGAAGATATTATTATTATTACTTTGAACTGGTTAGAGGGGCTTTGTTAAAATAGTATTTTCTTATCTTTCACCATCTGGCTTTGTAAACCAGTACTAAACAAACTTAAAGGTGCATTTAAGTTCAGTTTTCATACTAGTAGAATGTAACACAGAGTTCAGAAGTTCAAAAAAAGAACTCTACAAGAGGGATTAATGAGTTGAAAGAGAAAATTAGAGTTGATTCTCACCTAAAAGGGGGAGTTGCATTGTGTAAGGTGTGAGGCTAGTGTAGAACTATAATTTATGGAATAGTCTGGATGATGATCTCAAAATGAATACTGTGAAAAATATTACAAAACCAGATTGCTTGAAAAATATAGTACTGCGGTACAGTAAATGTGTTCTGGAGTTTCTAAAGAGGTATAAAAGTATAAGATTTTTATGCAAACAGGAAACAGTAAAATATGAGATGTATGAGTATGTAACACCCAACCCAACCCAACTGGTCGAGGCAGATGGCTGCCTTCCCTGAACCTAGTTCTGTCAGAGGTTTCTTTCCCCCTTCCCTATCATAGGGGGTTTTTAGGTTCCTTCCCATTGCGCTGACTGCTTGCTCATAAGGAATCCAAAAGCAACTTTGGATTGTTGGGTTTTCTGTTCTTCCTTACTATGTAAAGCACTATGTGGTGACATATGTTGTAGATATGCGCTGTATACATAAAACTGAATTGAATATGTAACAGCTTATAAGTTAAACTTCATCGACATTATTTTAGGTGTTGGATTTGGTTTGGTTGTGTTTTTTTTATCTTTTGTTTTCCATATTGTGTTTTTTATATCATCTTTATGATACTGTGGCATATCTGAAATAAATCAAATAAATAGATAAATAACCTACAGTAGGTCAGGGTTAAAAACAGTAGGACTAGCACAGAAGCTTTACAGCGTACGCTAAATTTTTTCAGATTGTTTTTACTCCTGTTTGACACCACTTCCTCAAGTCTACATAGTACTCTGTCTCTTTTTTATTTGTGGCTAATTATCCCCACTTATTGCTCTTCCTCTAACAACAGAACCACAACATGCATAGACACACAAACCTTATGTGACAACTGATGGTGCCTTCCTGGCCTTAGTTCTGCTACAAAAAAGGTCATCCATCACACCACATGAATTTATTGTTTCGACTTACATGTTTTTTTCCCATCTTCAAAGACTTATATTGACTCGTATTGTAGCTTATATAGTCTGCACTTCGCACCAAGTCATTCTCCTTCTAAAGCATCTAATTAGGAGGTGTAATTTGCTCCTGCCACGTATGTCCAGGTGTGCCCAGTCCGGCTTCAATATGGAGACGTACTCCTTCTCATCTGCTGCCAGAGAGCTAAGTGTCAGCACGCGTCCCAGTGCAACACAGGTCCCTTGTTCCTTCTTCCTGATGCCCTACGCTGCGAACACAAAGACAAAAACCTGTCTGAGCAGCCTCGCCGGGCACTGCTCTTTTCAAACACACTGTTCCCTTCCCTTCTGTCATCGCCGGCCTCTGTCATCGTCTAGATCAACTAGCATGCTCCATCTTTAATCAGCGCCCCATCATCGCCTTTATCAGCCTGCTCACGCAGCATTCCAGCCCGTCGTGTTCGCGCACACAGAGACACACATGTGCTTTCTGAGAAGGGACGTTTCTTTTCCATCAAAACGCTGCCGGAAGAAGCCGTCAGCTGGTCTTTGATCATCGGCGTTATTGAAAATCAGAATCCTGATTGAGCTTTTGACATCAACAGCACAGAAATAACAGTGTAGATATGCAGCGGAGTAATCGAGCTTCAGCCACTAACATACACTATCCATTAAAGCACACTGTATAATCACTTTGTTCAGATTTTTACAACGTGAGGTAAAGGTTCAGATGTTAGAAATAGGGAAATGATTTGACAATATACCTGAAACTTTTCTGCAGTGGACAAAGGAGGCTCCAGCTCAGTTTTGTCGACTGAATGAGCAACACGGACATAAAAAACAACAACATAGGAGGCTTTTAAGACGTTTTCACTTGATAGGATCTTACCCTGTGTAGCAGTGAGGGAGTTCCTGCTGGTCTGACCTTTGGTGTCAGTTTGTGGAGATGTTTAATCTCTTGGTGACTCGTAGATCTTTGGAGAATCTCGGCAAAGCATCCTCTAGGAGCTGACTTGGTTGTAAGTTTGTATCAGTAAGAAATAAACTAATTCATTTTAGAATCTTGTACGATTAAGAATGAAGTCAGAAGGGTTGTGATCCATCATTAGCCACATTCTTCCATATTAGCAGCCTGATTTCTTGACAACGAAAGCGTTGGATCCTCTAACTAGCCCTCTAGCTGGTGCCCTCAGTGGTTTTTGTGCATCTTTGTGGTTCAGGAGCAAACGGTGCGTGAGCTGGAGCAGCGGGTGAAACAGCAGTCGGTGGAGGTGGAGAAGGGCAACGCACTGCGTCAGAAAGTGACTCAGGAGAAGGCCCAGTTGGAGATCCACATCGCATCCCTCAGTGCTGACCTGCAGGAGGCTAAGAGACGGTATGGAGCTGTTCAACACATAACAATGGAAGCCTGTTTAAAACTAGTTTTTCATAACTACGCTGTCAAAATGTGCTAAAAACGTTTTAATTGTCTGCTGGAGTTCTTCAGAAATATTCAAATATCATGTTACTATCTGAGAGGATGTAATTCAGCGGGAATGTGATTATTTAGTTGGTGTTCAGTGTGTGTATTCAGAAACCTGACATGAAGTCTGAACCCAGTTCTCTACTGTGTTCAGGATTACGATCCTGCAGAAGGAGAAGGAGCAGCAGAGTGAGCAGCACCAGCAGACCGTGCAGAAACTCCAAGCCAAACACGAGACCGACATGAGCCACTTACACCAGGAGCATGATCTGTCTGCTGCTAAGGTTCACATTACTCCAGCACGTCCACACGGTTCTCCCTGCACTTAATCTACTATTAGTGACTGATGCAAGACAAAAAACTCTCTCTGTCTTTCAGTCCTCTGAGTTGATAGAAGACTTGGAGAAAGCTGTGAATCAGATCAAACAGCAGCTCCAGGACAGCGAGCATCGAAGACAACAACAAGCCAGGGTATGATTCGGGTGGTGACATTGGTTTTATCACATATACATGCACATGCCAAGATGTTGAAAAGCCATGAAACGTCTCGTGTGGCATTATCATCTGTGCTTCTTTTCAGGATCTGGAGGTAAAGTTCCAGCAGGAAAAAGACGAAGTGCTGATCAACTGTGAGAAAAAGGTAACGTGTCCATTGAGCTCCATAGCTTCTGTCATTATGTTGAAACAACCCTGAGCAAAGTGATTACGGTCAAGTGGAGATCAAAGGCTGGAGTCACATGTGTCTTGTGGTTCTCTCTCTTTCTCTTTTTTTTTAGACTTTATGTCTGGTCTCGTAAAATCCCTAGCTGTGATTAACAGGTAGATGTAGGACTGAATGGAGAAGAAAGAAACTTAGCATGAGAGTTATCAAACAAAAGAAGTTGTACAAGCAAAGCCCAATAAACTTGCAGAATATTCAGCAAAGGAGCAGTCTGAGGTATAAACTGTCAGTGCACTTAATTACACCTGCAGTCTTTACTTTACGGAGAGCCTTTTGAAAGCCATAGAGCAGCAATAAAACATATATAGAGCATCGTTAATGATCTGAGTTGGGCCAGACCAGACCAGGCCAAACTTCTGTGCTACAGATTGTGTTTAAAGACCCAGGTCGTCTTCAAAGTGTCACACTGATAGTGTGTGCGTAGGGCTCAGGCTGGCATACCTGGACCATGTGACTGACACCTGCAAAAGCTTAGCGGACACGTGTGCTCTTTATTCAGGGTCAGGGAGAATTTTGATGCAGCCTCTCTCAGTAGTCTGTTTTTTATTCTGTCCTTGTAATCAACTCACATTTTTCCTGCCTTCCCTTTTTTATTTCCTTCTTTCTTCTGCAAGGTGACAGGGGATGAAAACAGTGAAAGAAGGACAAGTCTGTTGTTCATTTTCCTTTTTTGTTTGCTCCTTTTTCCATTCCTGAGGTGTGCTAAATGAAGGATACACAGTACGGTGTCCGGACATGAGAAGGGCCCATGTGGCTTCCATAGATGCAGAATGAGAGGCCCTGTGAGCCAGCAGATAGGCTCAGATGGTACTTTTGATGGGGTGATGGAGAGAAGAGACGCACAAGGTCACAGGCAGGAGAGTTTCCCTGAGTGATGTTTGATGGCGTCTGCCTTTGCACTCACTTACACCTCCCTCTGTCCCTCTTTTGCTCTCAGGTTTCGGCGCTTCGTAGCGAGGCAGAGCAAGAGAGAACAGAGGCTAAGAGGAAGATAGCCAGACTGGAAGATGCACTCAGGTACAAACAAAAACTGCAATTCGTTGCATTTAGGAAGTTTGATAAACTGTTTCACATCAGCGCTGATCACAGATTTTCAAAAGCAGAACGTTGCTTCAGCCTGTATTTAGGGGCTCAAACTGACTTTTTGTTTTTGTTGTTTGTCTGTGTGTGGTCCTCCTCCTTCCCTCTCTGCCAAATGTTTGACATGTCGGTTGGAGGCACATCATCAGCATTTCAGCTGGTGTGTAAATGTGCATGCATGTTGCAGATGTCTGCAGCTGACAGTTGATGAATTGCACGGTGGTTAAGTGAATTCTTTAGCAGAAAGGGAGATAGTAAGAGAGACTTTTGGATGTGTGTGTGTGTGTGTGTGTGTGTCTGCGCATGTGTGTTTGTGAAAGTGCAACCCGATCATAACCTTGTATTATCGCTAGAAGTAAATTGGGTTATTTGGCAGGTATATGGACAAAGTTTGTGCTTTATTACCGTCTGCCCCTTTTGGTCATGAAATTTCCAACATATATAATGCTAGCGAGGCGTGATGTTTATTTTACAGTTATTAGTATCACACATTTGGGCCACGACTTGGCTTTGTGGCTTCAGACTTTATTAGAGAGTTGTTTATGTCTACTGACTTAAGTCTTTGATCATGAGAACGGTGTGTATGAATTCTGATTTAAGGTGGAGTTTGACTTTAACAAGCCAACCCTTGCACACTCTCTTTGATCTTTTTTTATAACTGAGAGTAGTACTGTTGGAGTCGAGAGTCTGGAAAGTCTTACAGATCAGAGCGTCAGATGTGATGGGTGTTTGTGGAAGCTAGCAAAACTGATCCCGCAGTGTGTACACTAATAACCTGATAGTCAAATGAGGGAAATAGGATTGGTGTTTGTGTCACTGCAAATATGGTTTTAAAAAGTCTGAGTCGTGCAGGTCAAATATGGATAGCACTTTATAATAACAATCATTTATAAGACATTCATAAGCTATTAGTAGATATTAGTGGATAGTTAACTACTAATGAACAAACCACTTATAAACATTTGTAAAGGATTATTAAACCAGTTATAACTTAAGGTGTACAGCATTTATATATGATTTATACATTATTATAAACACTGCATCAACATTGTGTGTATGTGATTTATTCATCATCAACTAATGTTATTTAATGTGTAGGAAAACATTTTCTGAATGATTTAGGGAAATATCCACTACCACCATTTGTTTATTCATGTTTAACAAATCATTTGTTAGACATTGATAAAAAAAATCTATTAATCATTTGCAGATTCAATTCAATTCAATTTTATTTAGATGTCGTTATGTCCCCTAATCTAAAGTGAAGAGTTATTATAAAGTATTACCCTAATATGTAACGAAAGAGAAAGATTATGAGCACCGGTAAAATATTTAAGAAGATTATAGGGATAAACACGTATAGGGGATACGTGAAATTTATATTTTATGTCAACAGCTCACCAAATGTGTGATGTGAAAGTGATCATTCTTTGATCAATCCACTAGTTTATATATATGTATAGATGGTATATATGGTATATAACATACGGAATGTCAGAGTTCTACTGAAAAGGGAGAATAATGGGGTCTTCGTTTATTAACTTTACAGCAATATGTTTCAGACAACTTAACAGTGAAGACACACTATCACCCCTTTTCCACTGAGCTGGTTCCAGGTCTAGTTCAGAACCAGAGCCTGACTTGGCACCAGTTCTTTGTGTTTCCACCACGTAAGCACCGACTCCAGGTTCTAAAAACTGGAGCCCAGCAAGCACCAACTCTTTGCTGGTCCAGAGCTAAGCACCGAGTACGTCAGGGGCTGGGGGCGGGGTTATGGTGACCAACCATCAACGGTGGAAAGGGACACACAAGCGCTAATTAGTGTCCTTGTTCTCCAGGACGTCCCTGGTCCCATCACACATGTATTGGAATGACACCTGGGACACACGGAAGTTTAGCACAAACTGTTGACCTGAAATCCGCTACAGTTGTGTCCCACCAGTAGCGTGATCACGGATGTGTCCAGGCAACAGGAGGACCTCCGCCTCACAATCAGCCTTAAGACCATCTATAGAGATAAACATAGATATTATCATCAACTTACTGTGTTTGTTTAACTGCTATGTAATGGATGCTAGCGTAGTGGTTTTACGGTGACCCAATGGCTCCAACTGGACTCCTTGCCAATGCAAAAGCAAACAGGTTCTTAGGAGGAACCAGATTTGAACCAACTAGAACCAGAATTAGGACCTGGTTCTTCTTGGTGGAAAAGGGGTATCTGACTCGGCATCACCATCTGCTCAGCTGTAACACATGCCCTGCTACGTGTACTGCAAACAATATTGTAAACAATAGAGTTGAAGCATCTTTTTCTATATTATGTTCTGTAAAAAAATGTTTTCTTATCGGTAAAGATCGGACACACCAATATCGCCTAACTATGGGCCATCTAAAATATCAATCAACTCTTGGATCAAGCAACAATCCTGCAGCTCTCTCCAGTTCTGCAGAAATTTTTAGGACATTTCATTGTTTTCTGTGTGTTTTGGTTTTGTGACGTCCAGCTTTACCGTCTTGGTTCAGTCTCATCCCTCTCACCAATCCTGTTTTTGGGCACAGCAGGCAGCAGTTCTGAGTAAAGATGAGCAGCTAAAGACCTGAGGAATTAGTGAAGACTCCAAAAAAATGTTAATAATTCTTTGTTAGACAACCCTTACCGTGCATTAAGTATGTTTTGCTGCTTCCCAAGTGGCCAAAAAACAATTATTTCTAATTCAGGTCACTGTGTAGCCTCTTTTTAGGTAGGAATTTTGAAAGTACAGATGTAACTTTTAACTTTATGTGACCCAATAAACGATTGTGGTGAGGCAGCATGCAAAACACCACGACGGTGAAACTGTCTCTCCTAAATGGAATGCAGCCACGCCTGATTAAAGGTGTTAACTAAACTTTTGTTTCTGTTATAACATGTCAAAATCCCTGCTATTAAACACACGTCTGTTTAATGCTACCAGGTTCTTTAAAGCTGCATTATTGCCAGTGTTGCAGAGTAAATTAATAATAAATAACACTAAACGTAATAAAAAAGGCCACTTCTTACTGTCACTCTTTAGCTCGATCACTCCCTTCCCTCCAGAGCTACACTCTGCTGAAAGGCTGCAGTTCAACAGACAGCCAATCAGCAAACCAACCAGTCAGTACATTCCACTGGGTAATTAATCCCATACAGGGACCATATTACTTGGCCGCAAGCAGATTACAGTTTCCCTGGCGAAGCTAGAGTGCGTTCTGCACAATTAAACACCACGCCGGCTCAGCCCATTCGGCAGCCTCAGCTCCGGTTCCAGCCGTACAAGGCCAAGGCGAGCCGCGGTGCCGTCAGCCGCCTCGGAAGGTTTTCAGCTGCTTGTTACAAAATAGCAGCAACTGAGAGGATTGACGGGAATGGACTGAGCACTTTCTCTTAGCTGAACACTTTTTAAGTAGCCTGTAAAGAGGAGATGAAATTGTTTCATAAATCAAACTAGAGGACGTGCTTTTTGTTATGGGTCCTTTGTGTTTCTGTCAACATGAAAACGAATTTTGTTGTTTTGTGCGTTTAATATTCAGCGTTAATATTGCAAAGGGACATTGATGGTTGCGCCTGCTTATTGTTTGCTTGTCATTGTCAGCCGAGCAACAGAGGACAGGCTTAAACGCAGCAGACAGATCCATTTGTGCATAAATTATCCTTGTTGTTAGTATCAGTAACGAGCCAGTCATTCCCTCGTTTAGTGTTAAACACTGAGAAACGGCAAGTGGCCCATCGGGCTCTTAGCTAATTAAGTACTCAGGCTCCACACACACACTAACACACTAAGCAGTCTGATGTCTGCTACCTGCCTGCTGCCGTGGCAACACTGACGGCCTTTAAAGACGATCCAGGAGAACTTCAAAGTCAGTGCAGGACCGCACACAGGTTTGTGTGAATGTGAATGTGTGTGTGTGTGTGTGTGTGAAGATGGGAGGATGGATGATAAAATTAAACAAGCAGAGCTACTCAAGATGCCTTCTATGTGCCAGATACTGTGAGGTATGTGCATGGTGTTATAATGTGTGTTTGGTGTGTTCATGTTGATCCGTGCAGTCTGCTGTTAAAAGTATATAAACATGCATTTTAATTTTTTATTTAGAAATGTATTTGCAGTTATTGCTGATTGTTTTGATCATCTATATACTGCACATGCAGCCGCTACCTTTACCAATTCTTGGCATACAAAGAGCATCACTTTGTCCTGCGATGCAAATAAGCGTTGCTACGTCAATTTGAGTTCCAGGTCTGTACTGTTACTATAGCAACAACAACAGAAAGCACTACAAAGCTGCGTGGAGAACAAGTTTCTCTCCTCTTCTTTCATCCCGACGTGCCTCAGATCATTACAGGGCATTAGCATAGAGATGGAGAGATGCAGCACGGAGAGGAGGGGTGTGGCTGTGGAGCTCATCTGGGGAACAGCTTGCCTGCTTTTGCAACAATGACCTCCGAATCACAATTTAAAAACATCAGAAAACCACCTGAGTGTTTAAAGTATGGAGAAAGAGAAAACAGCCAGTCTGTTTCTAGATTATGGTATTTCTCTCTCTGTTGAAGAGGCTGAATTTTTAGGGTCCGGGCACCAACAGGGCGTAGGACCCTATTGTTATTCCTCAGATTATTATTATTATTTTACCCCCTTTTCAATTGCAATTTTGAGACCCCAAAAATACTCGAAAACACTTATAACTTGGCACACACATCAGACCTGGTGAAAGATTTAATGTTTTGGGGGAATTACACATGTGAATGGCAAAATGACTCAATAGCGCCCCCTAGAACATTTTTCAAAAGGGGTTTATATTCAGTTCAATTCAATTTTATTTGTATAGCGCATGTTTACAACACATGTTATCATGTAGTGATTTACATAGCAGAAAGAACAGAAAACAGAAGACCCAACAATCCATAGTTGCATTTGGATTCCCTATGAGCAAACAGTCAGCAACAGTGGAAAGCAACCCAAAAACCCCCTATGATAGGGAGGGGAAGAAAATCCTCCGACAGAACCAGGCACAGGGAAGGCAGCCATCTGCCTTGACCCGTTGGGTTGCGAGTGGGGAGGAGGGTTGAGGGACAGCGGGAGAGGTTGGGGTGGGGATGACAGGACAGCAGGTGGTGAGACCAGCGGCTGCAGATCAGAGTCATGGAGCTCCAGATCCAGAGACATTCACGGAGAGACCAAACACAGGACTCAGGACCTTGGGGGAAACACAGAGTTAGTGATATGTAATGATGATATATATTAGTATAGAAATAGTAGAGGAGAGGAGCCCAGTGCATCATGGGAGTCCCCCAGCAGTCTAAACCTATAGCAGCATAACTAAGGGACAACTAAGGTGATACTGAGCAGCCCAAACTATAAGTTTTGTCAAATCGGAAAGTTTTAAGCCTAATCTTAAAAGTAGAGAGGGTGTCTGCCCCCCAAACCCAAACTGGGAGCTGATTCCACAACAGAGGAGCTGATAACTGAAGGCTCTGTCTCCCATTCTACTTCTGGAAACTCTGGGACCCACAAGTAAACCTGCAGTCTGAGAGCGAAGGGCTCTGTAGGGATGATAAGGTACAACAAGGTCTTTAAGATTAGATGGAGCTTGTTCATTAACAGTTTTTATGTTAGAAGAATGAAGAGAAGCTAATCCAGGAAACATGATCTCTGTTAGAACTCTGGCTGCAGCATTTTGTATCAGCTGGAGGTTTTTAAGAGAGTTACTGGGACTTCCTGACAATAAAGAATTACAATAGTCCAGCCTGGAGGTTACAAATGCATGGACTAATTTCTCAGCATCACTCTGAGACAAGATATTTCTGATTTTGACAATATTACGTAAATGAAAGAACGCTGTCCTGCAGACTTGTTTTATATGTAAGTTGAAAGACATATCCTGATCAAAAATAACTCCAAGGTTTTTTACAGTAGAACTGGAGGCCAAGGCAATACCATCTAGAGGAACTGTCTGGTTAGATAGAGTGTTTCTGAGGTGTTTAGGGCCAAATACAATAACCTCAGTTTTATCCGTATTTAAGTGAAGAAAATTACAGGTCATCCAGTCCTTTATGTCCTTCAGACATGCCTGGATTTGGCCAACTGACTGGTTTCATTTGACTTCATAGATAAATAAATCCTGACTGAAACTCTTCAGACAATCCATTTCTATGTAGATAATCACATAATTGGCTTGCAACTTTTTCTAGAACTTTAGAGATAAATGGGAGGTTGGATATGGGCCTGTAACTGGCTCTAACACCTGGATCTAGAGTAGGCTTTTTGAGAAGTGGCTTTATTACAGCAACTTTAAAAGCCTGTGGTACATAGCCTGTTAGTAAAGAGAGGTTAATGATATTTAAAACAGCAGTGTTAATTAAAGGAAAGATGTCCTTGAACAATCTAGTGGGGATGGGGTCTAACAAACATGTTGCTGGTTTAGAGGAGTTTACTATCGACATGAGCTCTGGCAGATTTACAGCAGAGAAGCAGTCCAAGTATAAATCTAGCAATCTGTTAGTTTCACCTAGAGCTACGAAATTTGGTACACATATGTATCACGACGAGACGCACATAAAAGCCTCTAGAACACATATATGTAATATATTTTATATACACACACACACACACACACATATACACGTATAACTCCGAGAGATCTCAAATTTGGCCAGCATATCCTACAGGCATTGGTGAGCAAAATGTATTAAAATGTTCCGCAAAAGTAAGAGGACCTACCCGTGGCAACCTGCGCTGTTTTGCCATTTTGCCATGACAAAACAGCAAGTGCTGTGTAACTAGGCTACATGTGCTCCAAATGGCCTAAAACTTCACAGATGTGATCATAGTCCAGGCCTCATAACAGCCATATGACTGTATAAGGATAGCTCAGTCACAGTCCTGTTCTGATGCTTGCCATCATGCCATGAAACAGGAAGTGCTGTCTAACTAGCCTGTATGTGCTCCAATTGGCCTCAGACTTCACATGCCTGATCTAAGTCCCGGCCTGATGACAGCCACATGACAATATCCAGTCTCAGTTGCTGACCAGCATGAAACAAGGACCCATCCAACGCTGCTCTGAGCTTTAATTTTATTTCATTTTCCTCTGTACATCCTTCCTGTAGCTTGGCACCCAGCTGGCTTAACCAGGACCATGTGCCTGTGAAGGTGTGGTAAGAGTTTGGAGCTGCTCCGACTTCAGACATTCTGCTCAGTCTGTTTACATTCTGGAACCAACGTCTAATTTAGGAAAGCAAAGTGTGCTCGCCTCTATGAGCGACTGATATCATGGTGTGTAGGATTTACATGAACTTTTCTGCTCACTCAGTCATCCTGTCACCACTTTTTTTTCTCTCACCACCAAACTCCTGTTTATTTTGCAATCAGGACTCGGCAACAGTCATTCTGGCAGATCAAGTGTATGTCTCACTCTTTTTGTCTGTGTGTCATTGTCATTGTTCACTTTCACCCACATGCATGCATGCATGCACAAACACATGCAAAATAACGTGAAAGAATGCATCAGATGCACCCTTCGATGCATTCTTTAATGTTATTGTGTGTGTGTGTGTGTGTGTGTGTGTGTGCACATGCATCTCCTACATCTGTGTGGGTGTTTGAAGGGGGTCTTATCTTCCTCAGCATTCCTCTCCCATGACAGGGAGCATGGAGGGGTGGTGGTGGTCCGGAGAGGAGTCGGTGTTCAGGTGCAGGATCAGGTGGAGGCATAGATCCTGAATATTGAAAAGCTCCACACTGGCTCAGTAGTTACTCCCTGGACAGCTGCATTAAAAGGGCTGCTGGAGATGGGTTAAGCACCAGTTCAATACCGCAGACCCGACAAAAGGAAAACTGTAAAGAGCTCTTTAACTGGGTTCTAGAATTGCTGTCTTGCTAATGCAGAGACCTTAAAACGAACATCTATATGTTAACTGAAAATAGAAGAGACGTTCATTTTATTTAAGTTAATCGGGGTGTAGGGCTACGCTTCCAGATCCCTTCAGGATGATCTAGACAGTGTTTCCTTTGTCTTTCTGAATATTGAATTAAAAGAATAGATAATGAAGCAGATAATACGTTTCTACTATGGAAAAAGAATTAGTAGTGATCCTGGTGTTTAGTTATTCAGCTATATCTGATCATGGCAGTGTCTCTTATCACTTCATCTTTTCCCCTGATTGATATTTAAACATTTTCACATCAATTTATTAAATTTAATCGCCTTTCATAATCGCCCACATGATTGTCACACATAACCAATTCTGACATTTCTACATGAAGCTAGCTTACTTACAAACAGCCACTGATGGTATGAATTTACACCAAAGCAGGTTCAGTTCAATGAGGCAGTGAAATGACTCAATCTGGAGTCCGTCTTTAGGGCTTTCATTGTTTTATTTTCTGCTGTGTTTAGTTTGGGATATGTAAATAATGCATGTTTACTGTAGGGACTTGTGCCAAGTTCGATTTAGCATATTATGCTGTAATCTGCATAATTAACGCAGCCAAATAGCTTTTAAACGCACAGAAAAAGCAAAAACCTGTTTCTCTTTTCCTCATGTTTTCTTGATTTTAGCACCTTTTTATGCTTCAGGCGGACTTCACTGAAAGCATGTGTGCATTAATATTCTCCTGCTGTTTGGAGTTTAGACTGAAGCCTCCACTTTGGATGTATAGAAAGAATAAAAACTTACTTCAGGATGTCTGCACTGTAGTGAAGCTGCAAACTGTTGTGCAGAAAAATTAACTTTTTCCTGACAGAGTTCTGGAGCTGCTTTGAAGTACAAGATAGACATGTAGTGTGTCTTTTTGTTCCGTCCCACCCACATGTTTATCCGCCCACATAGTGCTACTGTCAGCCTGAGCAGACTCCTCTTCATCCTTGGAGTTAAGACAAACTGACTAGCGCGAGGTAGAAGTTACCAGATTAATTGAAATATCATGCATCATGTCAGCTTAAGGGACAACTTGCCCTGATCTGCAGCTATTTTTCACTTTGCTTTAAGAAGATTGCCTTGTCCAGTTGATTAATATGCCATACACCATCTCCACTGTCCAGAGCATGTGATCACATGTCTTGTTTTTTCCAACCAGGAGTTTCACACCCACAAAATATTGAGGTTACTGCCACGGATGACAAAAAAACCACAAAATATCCTCATTTAAAACCATGCAAGAGCTTTAGCCATTAAGTATTTTGAATTCTATGTTTCGTTTCCTATTAATTTGCAGTTTATCAACTTGTTGATTCATAATTGTGTCAGCTCTGAGTCTAAGTAGAGGACTGATGTAAAAAGCTAAAAGTAGAACAAAGTGCAGTTGTGTAATGCTAGCTTACTATGAGAGATGCTGGTGTCGATGCTGCCAAGACAACTGTTCGCTGCAAGCAGCCAGATGACTACATGTGTACACTGGTGCTGCTGTGGCTGAAGGATAATAATAAGGATGCCTCGTTCTCTTTACGTATGTGGCCATTCATGTGCTATAGCACAACGCTGTGTATAAACAGGCAGTTTTAAAGCCGTGTAGCTCAATGATGCTCTGTTTTCTCTTCTCAACTCTTTCTGTCTTTAATATTTTCTCGCCCTTGTGCTATCTCTCTTTTGTGTTCACTTATTTGTGGTCTGTCTCTTATTCTGTCTTTTTTTTCTCTCCCTTTCTCTTTCTCTGGGGATGCGGATGAAAACCGAGCCTGTTTTATTTTTTCTTCAGAGAGCGCTGAATATTTCAGTTTTGCATTTTCTCTCGTTTTATGTGCTCCCTCTTTTTTTCAGGCCCCTTTGATGTGTCTGTGGATTCGTTATCATTCCGTTTGGATGAGCTCACAGACTCGGATGCTCGTGCACTCTCATGCACTTGCACACACAAACACATGTGCACACACTCTCACTCTCTGTCTTTTTATACTAGAGACCAGAGGCATCCACATGCAAGCGTGCATTCTGGTCTGTTTGTCAGTCACCTCCATGTGCTGCTCCACCTACATGGCAGCCCATACAGTTCTTAAATACTCTGCTGCAATGAAAGGAATATTTGCATAAGCAATTAGAGTTTCTAGTGTGTATTAACTGTATGTCTATATACAGTAACTTCCCTGTCTATGTATATACAGCATGTGGTGCACGCTCACACAGGCGGCATGTGGTATTGTGTGGTCAGAGTAGTCCAGAAAACGCCGGCATCCCTGCAGCCCTCCTGTCTGCCAGGCGGCTGGATGGCGGAAGCTCCTTCACCCTCTCTAGTACAAACACTCCTCTCTCCTCGCCTCCCTCTCTTCCTCCCTTTTAAACAGCCGTTTAGGATTGAGGGATGAGAGGACTTCCTCTTTAGAGAAGGCACATCTTTAATTTGAGCCTCCTCTCCTTCCACTTTTCTGACCAGAGATCCATTTAAAGCCGACGGGCCGCCCTGGCGCTGGCACCCCTCTCCTTCCTTTCCCTCTCTGCTGCTCCCTGCCAGGCCTCCCTGACTCTTTTTCTCTGTCCTCTCATCTCACCCTCATTGCTCTGTTATTGATGGTGACACGCTGTCTACCGCTGCAGTGACCACACACATTCGCAGACACACACAGCTATTCTCCCGAGAGTCCCAGAGGATGCCTTGTGTTCACCTGCTGTCCTCGGCTTTGGAGCATAATATGTTTCAATCTGTCACACACTTGAAGTTGGCTGCACTGAATTTCTCGGTGCATCCTCGGAGGTGCAGGCCCAGCAGCCAGCTCCAACTTAGTCATAGTGCATTCCTTGAGTAGAGTTGTCAGTCACACAGAGAGTTCGGGACTGTGGCTCGTGAACAAAGGCTCGTGTATGCGCACATGCACACGCCCAAACACACACAGACGGTCTGCTTCGTCTCTCAAGCGAGACACACACCCAATTCATTTTTGCTCCAACTTGGAAGTTTCAAAAACTTGCTATTTCTGTGACATCCTCTTTTCCATCTTCCTCTCGCTTTCTTTTTCCGTCTTAGTCTCTCCACATATCCTTTTGTGTCTGTCGGAGTCCGGAAGGCAGTCATGCAACGAGGCTGATTAATAATTACAGAGTACACAAAATTGGGAGAGAGAGAGAAAAAAACAGTTTCTTTGTCGTTTGATGTCCAACATGAGAGAGACCAAAATTACAAAGAGACAGAGCCCTATAAAGAGGAGAGAAAGCTTGCACATTCCTTTCTCAATCCTCTGCTTTTGTTCTTTGCTTTTTTTATTGCCTCCTTTTCATTTTTGCCGTTTTTATCTGCACTGTCTTTCTGTGTTTCTGTATTTTTCCATCAGTGTTCTATCTTTATAAACACTTAAAGTTGTTTCTTTGATTGTGGGAAGGGATGAATCATTTAACAAAACTGCAAACTTTGAGAAAGTGCGCGTGCGAGCAGGCTAAGACTGTATTCTTCTCTGTAGAATAGTTTGCTTTTTAAGACTTGTGTGTTTCTACCTGCTGCACACACACACTCTTGACAGTCCTCCTGCTTCTTTGAAATGCAGACAAATGTGTGGAGAATAGAGTCTTCTAATTGGTTTAAAGTTTCACCCACTGGCCACAAATTCATTCTTCTCCTGCTCGTCTGTCCAGAGAGAACAATTATCCAAATGCTGTTGGGGTAGAGCGGCGCACTGACACACTACCACACATATACACAGTACTGTACATGCCACACACTGTAGAAGTCAGTCATCATCTTCCCAACATTGTTGTCTTTGTGCATCATTTAGAAGAAGGTTCTAGGAGGAATGCGGTAGTAGTGAAGTGGAACAGCTGCACATTCAGTGTGAGCTTTTCAGTTGGGTACCAAAAGGAAAACTGCAGGTGGATGGAGTTGAATTTTTAGCTACTAGATGATGAGAGACATTTATTTTTTTCTAATACCAGTTTTCTGAAATTTTATTTTAAATTGGCAAGTTAATTATTATCTACTAAAATATCACCCCATAAGTAAAAAACCATGTCATCCTGTCCGCTCCATGTTTTTGGAGTAAATTGTTCTGTAAACCAGGCTATGGATCATATATGAACAAACCTCTTTGTAAAAATCTACAGAGTAATAGTAGACATTTTGGTGCCTGGCCAGTATTTATAGGGGAAAATGTGAACTAATATTCACTGATCAGGCATAGCATTATGACCACCTGCCTAATATTGTGTTCCCCTTATGTGGTCCAAAATGCTCTGAGCCACTGGGCATGGACCAGAGGACTTCTCAGGGTGTCCTATGGGGTCTGGAACCAGGACGTTGGCAGTGGATCCTTTGGGGCCTCTGTCAATCCAATTTGTTCCACTGCTTCCTGTTGATGCTTGATCAGAATGGGCTGTAGGAAGTTTGGAGGTCAGATCAACATGTTGGGTCATTGTCATGTTCCTCAACATGTTCCTGATTGGTTGATGTTGTTTCCATGTGGTGGGGTGCATTTTCGTGTGGGGGTAGACCAGTGACATTTGGGATTTCCATTTGCATGGGGGAGTGTACTTGTTGTGGGACAATATTTGTTTGGGTGTCTAAGTCTGATCAAGGTCTTCCATCAGAACACCACATAGTACCAATATGATCAATGCTATTCACTTCAGCTGTCAGTGGTCACAATGTTGAGGCTGATCGGTGTATATCACCACAAACTTGATTACACCTGTTGACTACCTACTTTAATACAGTTATCTTTTTTGCGTCTCAGGTTTTCTACATTTTTATGTCATGTGTATAAACATGCAGCATTTTTTCAATAAAACAGAATGTGCAAAAATGTCCAAAATACAAAGTGTAGTAAAATCAACTCCTTCATGTGTATTTTGGATGTGACAGTGGACATGTTGTGGAAGGAAAACAGCCCAAAATTTTCAAGTGTTTTTTATAGAGACATACTGTATGTTGGCTGCTGTGTCCAATGCTAGTAGTAGAGAAAACATACAAATCTGTATAAAGAAAACATGAGCATATAATTCTAATGTATCTATCACATTTGAAATTCCATATTAGCTCATATTTAGTGTGCTAAAATATTATGTTAGAGTTTTTTGTGTGTCCAAAACCTAATTTCTGGGGGAATATTTCAGTAAAGAAGCACTGGACCCTACACCAGCGCAAACATCCCACAATGCAATGCAGTACTGACGCACATAACAGACAATGGTGACGAAGGAATCTCGTCTCTAATGTTTACTTTTTTAAAAATTTCAGTTTAATTTGAAAGTTTCACAGAAGCAGTGACAACTCTGTCTGATATGAGCCTGGTAGAGATACAGGGAATGAAGTTGCCAGGTTACCGTGGCAACGCACCTCCACCTGGCAATCAATCTTTCAGGAAATTATATCTAAAAAGATAAATTCTGCAAAAAAGTATGTGCACACATGGAGTATGTTGTGCATATTATCGGATCTCTGATTCAGCTTATAGTGTCTGTATTGACACATGACGAACATTAGAATAAAACATTTAAAGGTCATTCATATACATATAAGACGGTAATATTATCCAGATTTTTAGCTGGATTTTGTGAGCATGTTCCCTTTAATAATGGTCATGTAATAGATAAGTGATTCTACCAGCTTTTAACACTCCAGAGCTATGGTGGATGTGACCTACACTATATTACCAAAAGTATTTGCTCATCCATCCAAATGATCAGAATCAGGTGTCCTAATCACTTGGCCTGGCCACAGGTGTATAAAATCAAGCACCTAGGCATGCAGACTGTTTTGACAAACATTTGTAAAAGAATGGCTCGCTCTCAGGAGCTCAGTGAATTCCAGCGTGGAACTGTCATAGGATGCCACCTGTGCAACAAATCCAGTCGTGAAATTTCCTCGCTCCTAAATATTCCACAGTCAACTGTCAGCTTTATTATAAGAAAATGGAAGAGTTTGGGAACAACAGCAACTCGGCCACCAAGTGGTAGGCCACGTAAACTGACGGAGAGGGGTCAGCGGATGCTGAGGCGCATAGTGCAAAGAGGTCGCCGACTTCCTGCACAGTCAATTGCTGCAGAGCTCCAAACTTCATGTGGCCTTCAGATTAGCCCAAGTACAGTACGCAGAGAGCTTCATGGAATGGGTTTCCATGGCAGAGCAGCTGCATCCAAGCCGTACATCACCAAGTGCAATGCGAAGCGCCGGATGCAGTGGTGTAAAGCACGCCACCACTGGACTATAGAGCAGTGGAGACGCGTTCTCTGGAGTGATGAATCACGCTTTTCCATCTGGCAATCTGATGGACCAGTCTGGGTTTGGAGGTTGCCAGGAGAACGGTACATTTGGGACTGCATTGTGCCAAGTGTGAAATTTGGTGGAGGAGGAATTATGGTGTGGGGTTGTTTTTCAGGAGTCGGGCTTGGCCCCTCAGTTCCAGTGAAAGGAACTTTGAATGCTTCAGGATACCAAAACATTTTAGACAATTCTATGCTCCAGACCTTGTGGGAGCAGTTTGGAGCAGGCCCCCTTCCTCTTCCAACATGACTGTGCACCAGTGCACAAAGCAAGGTCCATACAGACATGGATGACAGAGTCTGGTGTGGATGAACTTGACTGGCCTGCTCAGAGTCCTGACCTGAACCCGATAGAACACCTTTGGGATGAATTAGAGCGGAGACTGAGAGCCAGGCCTTCTCCACCAACATCAGTGTGTGACCTCACCAATGCGCTTCTGGAAGAATGGTCCAATATTCCCATGAACACACTCCTAAACCTTGTGGACAGCCTTCCCAGAAGAGTTGAAGCTGTAATAGCTGCAAAAGGTGGACTGACATCATATTGAACCCTATGGGTTAGGAATGGGATGGCACTTAAGTTCATATGTGAGGCAAGGCAGGTGAGCAAATACTTTTGGTAATATAGTGTAGCAAACATTTGGAGCCAGTGAAGCAGATGTGAGCACATGTTGACGTGATTGTCCCAGTGCTGTGTGACCGCAGCTCATCACAGTGATGGGTATAAACTAGCATCGTGATAAGCTCACAACTAATCTGTTTTTATGGTGTCTTTGTCATCGTGACTCAGTTTAACTTGAAGTCCCACACACAATCTTCACGTAAAATTTGATTATGGGTTTGTGCATTTGTTTTTTGTGACTTTAAGCTGATGCACAGTCAGTCTATTTGTAAATCGCAGCCTGCAGATTCCTCAGGATGTGTATTGTTGCCTCCCAGCAGAATGGCTCCTGGTTTGAACCTAGAATTCGGGTTAATCGGCCTCTCTGAGTCGTCTGTTTGTGAGCGTGAACGTCATCTGTATGTGTCAGCCCTGTGATTGAGTGTCTGTCCACAGTGTTCCCTGCCCAGTGTCAGCTCCCCACAACCCTTAAAGGTATAGATAAAGGGCGGCTGGATGGAAATTTGCAAGTGGTTTACAAAAATAACACTTTTGTGCACCTCCCTCCCTCCTCCCGCTGTCATTCCCTCCACCCTCCATCCATCCACCCAGACACACTCCTGTCCCTGCACCCTCTGTGGGTTGGGTTTGACAGCTGCTCGGCTGTGCTGCGTATGATGTTGTGGCTGGGCCTGCTGGCTGGGCTCTGACAGTTCTCGGTATGAGGCTGTCCCTCTCAGTATGCCTGTCAATCCTCGCAACTCCATGACCTGACATTTGCCAGCAGTAACAGCAGCACACCTGCACGGAGTTGATGCATGAAATGAGCTGATACTGTAGAACCGTACGCAAGGATTCACTTTTCTTTACTTTTTTATGCATTATATAATAAATCCAAAGTGATAAAAATAAGAAATCGTTATGTAAAATCTGTGAAGAGATTCTTTTTCCTGCATGCTGATTGATGTGAAGAGATAACACCACAATGAACCAAACCTCATTTTGCATGTGCAGAAAAATGTATTCTCAGTGCCTGACATATGATTCTCCATTCATGTCTCCTTTACTTTTCTTCCTTGTAACTACTGTTTTGAAAAGTTCTATAAAAAATACAATTTTCTTTCTTTCTTAGCACGCTATTTCTGGATTTCTCATCTGCTATTGTCTTTCTACGTCTGCGTGCAGTGTATTCATTTCTGTGTGTGTGTTTGGTTTGAAGGGAGATGGAAGGCCAGTTGGACAAAGCCAGGGAGAGCCAAAGACAGCAGATCCAGCAGGCAGATATGGCTCTGGAGCAGTTCAAGAAGCAGGTGGAGCTCAGCTCTGAGAAGGCCTACGCTGACATGAAACTCCAGGTCTGACGCACACAAACAGTAATGCAAATGGAAGGACTTTGCCAAAAAGAAAACACATCTGTAATTCCTCCAATATTTTTGTTAAACCTCTCAAATAAAAGCTGAAAGTCACATCTTGATTGCATCATTTCTAATTACGGTGCACAGATGCAAAACTGCAAAGCATGTGTTACTGTTCAAATACTTGACTGCACATGAAAACACTACATGTAGTCAGTCTCTTGCATTCATGCACATGCTGAACATTAGTCTTGTGAATTGTGTTGTGCAAGTCTACATACAGTTACAGTGGCATTGCTTCAGGTTTTCTGGACCACAAAGTGAGTGAGCTGCTTGACAGACAGTAACCAAGACAATGCACACACACAGGAACACACACATGAACACACACATATTTTGTAGTGCTGCGGAGACGCAGCCTGACCACAAAGAGCAGGGCGCCACGCTGGCTGTGCCTGAATTCCTCCATATGTCTTTCCGTCTCTCTTTTTGTTTCCATCTCACTTCCACCGTCTAATGATTTGCATGAAGCATCATCTTATATCCTGCGACGGGTCATTTTCTGGCACCTTCTAACTGCTCTCATACTGAAAAATCTATATGTCAGATCCGAGAACACAATCATCCCCAGGCTGTTTTCATTCATTTGATCATTTCAAAAGCAGTGATTTATAATCCGGCTCATTAAGCAGGTGCGTTCATATCTCTGCTGCCACGCATTGACCTCCCTCCCTGATGTAGGCTGACCAGGCTTCAGTGGAGAACAGGTCACGCGCATTAAGCAGCCAGACTAATTAGCACGTCGGGCCTGTCTTACGATCAGCGCTGCACACTGCGTGGGCTGCTACTTATTGGAAGAGTTTTCCAATCGATATGCGCTCAGTTAAAAACTTCTAATGCTGTTTTACAAGTCGGTTTAGCTATAGGCATATTTTTTTGCCATACTGCGTGTGTGCTGTATCGACGAGGCTGAGCTGAATGTGGTCCTAAATGTTTTAAAGGGCTGCGTGTTAGAGAGATTAGCAAGTTTTAGTGGCTGATTAGTGAAGTTTCTCGCCTAAATCAGTGTGTTGGGGGCACATGTGTTGGAAAAATGAGAGTTTGTGTGGGAGTCAAGTTTATGCACGGATATTTGTGGACACACAGAGAAACCTTTATTTCCCCAGACTGAATTTAAGCTGTTTGTCCTTTCCACAGAAGACACAAATGCTTGCATGTGAACCCTAAATAAGACAGAGAGGGCTCCCAGTGAAATGAAAGATGTGTGATAAAACACCATAGTCAGGGTCTTAGAAGCCCCTTAGAAAGAAAAATCACAGTCTTGTTAGCTGCGTGCTATTGTGAGTATGCAGAGGATTCTTTTTTGGATTGTAGCCACGACACGGAATATTTTAAAATATTTGGTTTGCTCTCTTGAATACATTGCATGGAGTGTGTTTCTTGGGTGGCAACTTGTATCTTCTTTCCTCTGAGCTTGGAAAATGTGTGTGTTGGTGCATTTTTCCTCCTCCCACCCTTCTCTCCTGGTCTCATCCTTCCATCCTCTTGCTCATTCCCTCTTTTCCCATTGAGCCCTTGGCATCCCAATCTCCAATCTGACTTTATCCTCAGCCCACATCAAAGCCATGGGAGAGAGGAGCAGTCTCTTCTGCATCCCTGTCATCCTCTCCCTCCCTCCCTCTTCTTCTCCTCCCCACCCCACTTGTGCATCGCTGCATCACGTTCTCCCACTAAGGCTTTAATGTTGCAGAAAGTACTTCAAAAGAAGTTTTTTTCTTTTTTTACTCTCTTTTTTCATCCTTCCATCATTCCTCTCATCATCTTCTTCCTCTCTCCGTCTGCGGATGGTGTTATATCTAAATGGATTATCTGCATCACTCCCTTCCTCTGTCTGTCTGTCTTTCTGTCTGTCTCTCATTTCAAAATCAGCATCCCACTTTTAGACTGCACTTAAAGGAAATAGTCTGCCCTATTTTGGTTAGAGAGAGAGAAAAAGAAGCACCATACGGAATCAAATCTCCGTTGCGTGTATAGTTCAAAGGAGGCTTCAGCATTTTAAATGGATTAATCAAAACACACTTGGCAGTTCCTTCGCGTCACATACACAGCGTAGCCCACATACAGAGGCGTTTGAGCAAATTACATTTCCAATTGTTGTTGATTATCATCACCTGAACAGGAAATGTGAAAACGGTCGGCTGCGAAGAAGCTGAGTTAAGATGAGCAGCATAAATATTGTTGCATCTCTGTCCACAAAGAGACAGAAGCTGGTGACTTTGAGTGTTTTTTTTTCTTGCACCTATGAAAATCCAAAGTATAAAGTGAACTGGTGGCATTCTTACAGGAAATTATATGCGTTATAGTTCGATGAACAGGTTAAAATGTTGATGAGCTGTTATTCCAGTGTCATTACGTTAAGATCACATGAATGTGTTGAATACATTCCTTCTTGTCTGCAGTTCATTAATATCACTGCAGCCTCACTGTGCTGCTGTGCATTATTTTTTAGCTCTGCACACATCAGATTTTACTTTTACTGTTTTTCTGCAAGTTTTTGAAGGAAAACATATGTCCAATCGTTTGAAATTAGAAGTTTTAGCAACATGAATGTATCCTTGTACACCCAGTGTGTAATTCATGTAATGTTTAAGTTTTCCTTTTCCCTCTGACACATCCAGATGGAGCAGGTAGAGGAGGACCTGATCCGCTCCAAATCCCTCCGAGAAAATCAGGCCAAAGAGTTCTCGCAGCAACTTGATGCACTCCGACAGAAGTATGAGCAGCAGGTCTGTATGAGCATGTAACTTTCTGCTGATGTGTTTACAGCGTGCTTGTTCCTTCATTTGCTCGTGATGTAGCCGAGGGGAAGAACTCATCTCTTGCCTCCATCATCGTCATCTTCACATTGTTATCTTCCCCTACTATCAACGAACACTTGGCCTGCTGGAGCCAGCCAAGGGTCTGTCATCCATTTGCAATAGCGTTGTTATTCCTTCCCATCTGTTCCACCCGATTAATTTCTCATGATAAGGGACACGCTTTAGATTAAGCACTGATTCCAGCTCAATAAATATCTTAAACATTGCCATTTGAAAAGTAATGCAATCTGCATAGAAGATGCGCAGTCCTCTTATCGCCTCATCTGTGTCGCCCTTCTTCAGTTGAGAATCAAGAAACCATTTTCACCACTCATTGAAATTTAGCTCGCAGATAGGGAGACACCGGATTCAATTAAGCCACAGAATTGGATGTTATTGGAGGCAGCTGATCTTGTTGTAGGAGACGGGGAGTACGGTTGATTTTTATACTACTATGACAGTATGAATGAGTTTATGATTGGTTTATTAGAGAGAAGGTAACATTAAAATAGCTCCACCAGCTGATGCAGCTGTTACCAATAGTAACTGTGCATATAATACCTGAAAAATAGACAAAAAAAATGACATGTTATAGCTAAGTGTCTTCCCTAAATGATGGTAAAATAGAGGCTGCATGTTCATATGTACAGAATACAGGACAGATTTCAGGACTAACTGCTGTAACATCTCTATTTCCTATCTGCATCCCCAACATGATTGCTTTCCAGGCACCAACGTAGCATCAACCTGTGTGCTAATAAGCATGCTAACACTCATTTCCAGGCCAGATGGAGTTTCACACTGCGTGTAATTTGCCGTAGATCATTGTAAGTGGAGGATATGGGGCCGGTGTTATTTCCAAGGAATGGAGAAACTGTCCTCTGTTATTGATTTGCTCCATGGTTGAATTGTAATTATAACGGTATTTATGGTGGGGGGGGCACAACACATATTGTAAAAAGCCTGAAAAGCGATGGATTCATTGGATTGGAATATTTTTCTAAAGATTCACCAAAACAAAACCGAGGAAGGTGGTTGGAAATAAGGTGAAACACTGTGAGGGTCTATCGTCAAAAACCTGACTGAGCTGGTTAAACCATTGAACAGATTGCATTTATATCCTAAAGACATTTTCATCCCCGTGTAATGATCCAGTAAATGGGAAGATTTATCGCTGTTTTGAGTGGCTGCTACTGTGTATTGTTCTGAGGAATCATAAATTCCATCTCATGTGAGAAACAGGTAAGCGATCAAAGATTTGCAGAAGATGTTCAAATGATCATCTGCTGCTGCACTGAGTAGGAGTGCATCTGACAGTTGAAGACAACCACATAGGGTTAGCAGCGTATCAGGGAGGCTTTTGTCTTCAAGATAAAAACACACCAAGACGATGGACCTGTCTTTGGGATGATGTTGATATGAGAGCTGGTGACATTAGCTGCACAGCGAGAAGCGTATTAAAAGGAGAAATTCGTATCTGCATGCACGTGAAGAAGTGTGATTATTCATGAGCTGCTGTGAGCGCAGTTGTTTAATGTTGCATGTGCATTGTGTTTGTTCATAAATTACTTCTTTGTGTGTACCTGTTCTCTCGTGCATGCATGCATGACTGCAGAAAGATTGGTGTCACAGGATTATAGGGGTCAGTGTGGTCCATCAGGATGCTCCCATAAGAGCATTCACTCAAGGCCGGCTTCAGTGAGACGATACACAGCATGAAGGAGCTGTTTGCTAGTTGACCCTTAGGGCAGCTGGACATCATGGTTCCTGACAGTTTGAGAGACATGGCGAGGTCAAGTAGCTGGCTTGGAGTCATGAGCTTGACAGTTAACGGAAGCAGCTTCACTCTTCGGTTGTTAAGTCTGGGACGATAAATAATAAAGGAGGTGAATAGTTAGACTGTGTACACAGGCGGAGGTGTCTCCTACCCGTCCTCAGTGCCGCTCACTGGCCATTTGCAGTTCAAACCCTACAGTGAGTTGAAAGGTGTCTTTTTTCCATCTCTCTCCCCTCTTACATGCAGCCCAAACTCCCCTGCTGAGACCAGACAGGCCCTCTGTTCTACCATCCGCCTCCCCCGCCTCCCCAAACATTTCAGATATCCCCCCTGGGGTTGAAAGAAGCCCATTACCTCACTGTCCAGCCTCAATACATGCAATGCACACACACAACCATGTGAGCCCGGCCTGACAGGAGTCGTGCTGTGCCGTAACACCCGACTCGCTCTGTATCTGTGGCACCAAGCTGTGCTGTAACCGACTCAGTGTTCCCTCACAAGCACCACGCCGGTCCCTTTAAGAACGGCAGCACCCAGCATCCTCCACTGCACACTGGCGCTATGTGATGTCACAACCAGGCTCCTTGCTGGGTCTGCTCTCTGTCCTCTCTCCTCCGTGCTATTCGTTCTCTGTTTTTCTCACAACAGATCTGTCTTGCCCAATTCTTTATCCTCGGTTCACCCCAGATCCCCTCTTTGCTCCAAAACCCCCATGGCCCGAGACTCTAAACAGGAGCGGAGAGGCAGCCAGGAGGTCCAGCTCCGGAGTTCCTGAAGAAACTGGCTGCTTGTGAATCCGTCAGCTGTAACTATACTGCTGTATAAATCTGACTATCCCTGTGGGACGGCGTATTTTGGCTTTGGATCTGATTTCTATCTATTGTGTGCTTGAATGGAAAAGGCAGTGAAGACGGTGCTAATTTGTCTGTCTGTGGATTTCCCTTCAGACAGCATCAGCAGCGGCAGCACGTGGAGGCTGCTGGCCACATTCTGCGTACTGTTTGTTGTCTTGTTCTGTTTTAAACTTTGGCATGTGTGATAGTTATTTTCAGGGTTTACTGTATGTGTGTGTACCTCTGCTATGCCCTCAACTGAGCCTCAGAGATGAATACATTTGTATCCAGCTTCACATCCTTCCACTGCCCTTTTTGAGGGTGTTTAGCAAAGCTCTCCTTCAATCTGAAGAGTAAATTTGTGGCTGCCAAAATGAAGTGTCTATTGTGGCCTTCCTCTCAGTGCCGGGGAAGGAATCCGGCTTCCTGTAGATAGCCCCTCATTCATCACCTGCTCTGAATAGCATGCAACATTGGAAGATAGGGCCGTGGATAGAGCAGGCACCGGGCACAGAGGCTGTTGATCTCCGCTTCTCTGGCAGGCCAGGTAGGGTGCCGTCATGCACAATGTGCAGGGGATTAGCTTCAAAGCAGGGAGGCAAATGGGCCCCAGGCCCCTGCTGTCCTTTCAAGGCTCCGGCTGGGCCTGCACGGTGGGATGGTGTGGGGGTCACTTGTCCCCCCGCCATGGGGGAGTGGGAACGGAACAGAGCCTGGGAAAGGCTTGGGGGCTCAGGGCTGGGAGCTTCACTGGCAAGGCTCACCTCTCAGCAGGTGACTCCTCTTACAGCCGGGCTGGAATACAGACTTGCTTCAGCTGACAGGATGATTAAGCCCTGAAAAATTGGGGCTTTGCGTCCCATTAGGAGTGTTTTATTTTCCTCTACTGTCTTGTGTGTAGCTGGTTGTAGGTCTAGTGGGACTGAAGTCTATGGTGTGTTTGTTTTTCAACCCAGCCTTCTTGTTGATTGGTGCTTGCAGGTTCCTGCTAGACTCTGACTTCAGATATCGCTCATTAGCAGCAAAAACCCTGATGATTACACCCTGGTTACTGCTACTCAAGCAGAATCTAATTAGTGCTTATAGCATGAAAACTAATGTTGATTAATAAATGGATTTGAAACTGGTTAAATTAGTACAGCAACAAGAAAAAGCAGCATTGAGAATCTTTTAGCATCTTCTCGGTTCTCCACAAAGGTGCTCTCCTTGCCTCCCTCTCCGGTCTTTTTTCTGATTCGGGTTTATAATGATCATCATAGTCATCGTCTAAGCCGATTTTCACATGCTGTCAGGCGCATAGCATGGGGCACTGGGTAGTAACCGCAGCCAGATGGCTAACCCCTACCAGCTCGCTGCATAGCCCAAACTAGCTGCTCTTTTATATGCCGATCCAGAATAGGGGGACAGATTTGAGGAGAGAGAGAGGAGTGGGACGTTGAGGGTTAGTCTGTACAATTGGCAGCGGAGGTGGGAGGGCGGGGGAGCGAGCCAGATGTAAACACATCACATCATGTCGTCCTCTGACGACGTGAGGAAGCGGAGAAACTTTTCTCGCTGTTTTTTTTCCCCACCTTCCTCCCAATTTCAAATCGGTTGGGCACATGGGTGTCCAGGGTGGAGGGAAAGGCTAGACGGAGTACGCTGGAGAAAGGATGGATGGATAGGTAGATGGACAAGTTGTCATGACGACAGGGTTGCTCTGAGTGTGTGTTGGCTGATGAAGTCTCTCTTTGCCTGCTTGTCCAATCAGATGGCTGAGCAGCGCATGCAGCACGAGCAGGAGAGGACGCGGCTACAGCAGCAGCACAGCGCGGAAAAGGACAGCCTGGTCCAGGAGCGCCAGCGGGAGGTGAGCAGCCTGGAGAGGCAGGCCAGGGCCGCCCTGCACCAGCACCAGCAGCACACCCAGGAGTGGAGGAAGCGCGATGCCCAGGTAGGGGGTCTCCACTGATCCATGTTCGCACACCCACATGCTGACCCATCGCTCTCCTGTGGACAACCATTTTGTGTTTTGCCCATTGACGTTTTCCTGGTGTTTCAAAAGCACAGCGGGTTTAAGACACTTTTTTACTTGAAGCAAGACAGATATTGACATGGAATATTAAACATTTTACAGATTGTTGTACATTCAGCGCTACAATACAGAACATTTTAGATACTGCTAATTAGAAAAAAACAATTTGAAAGAATGGCGCACTTGGGAAAAGTAAAAAAAATTGGAGTAAACAAACCACAAAGATCGCCCTGTCCCTGCTTCTAATGCTCTTCTGACGTCTTTGAAATTATTTTTCGTTGCCACAGTGTTTTGGGATGCAAGTACAAAGAAAGAAAATACAGAAACTAAAGGCGAAGAAATCAGTTTGTTGAGCGCCAACCTTTTATTCCACAGCCTTGGCTTGGATTACAGTTTTTTTATCCCGCTGTACAGTTGTGGATGCCCTACCAAGCTCCCAGTACTCCCAGCGAAGTGTATTTTCGCGTGGCTTTCTCCTCTCACCACAGGTAGCTATCTCCCGCGGAAAGCGCTGGTTATTCTCTTATTTCAGCTCGGCTGGCCACAATGAGTGTATGACATTTGGGTCTATATTAATCCATATCCCTGACACTGAGAGACCATTCTGCTATCATAGCCAGGTCTTCATCTCATACCCCTCGCGCTCTGTCTTTGCCTCCCTTCAGCCTGGACTGCACTGGTGCTCTGTGGGAAGCAGTTGGACAAACCAGCCCCCAACTGGGGTTGTGTTTGACTCTTTGGGCTTCCTAATGACATGAATATTGTCAGCATGCAGCGAATTTCGTTTATTGGTCGTTAGCTTAAAATAGAGATCCAGCCAGACAGGTTTTATTTTTGTGGACAAAATGTCCTCACTACATGTGGGCACAGGTGGTGGCAGGAAGAATAAATGGCAAAGAAGTCGCACTTATCGCCGACTATTTTATACTTTATTTTATCATCACCAGGTACAATAGTTTAGTAGTGGCATTTATTAAAATAAGAAAAGATCCTTTACTATCTTATAAAAACAGTTGCTGAATGTAAAAGCCTAATTTGCTTGGAAAAATGACTTAAGAGAAACTCCAGTTTGTCAAATTGCGATATTTTGTGTCACATCTTGATTTTCTTTTGCTAATGTTTATGTCCAGTCTAGTTTCTAACAATAAAACTAGATGTGATGCTTCCACTAAGGCTGAAAATAGTCCACTGTTATATTCGATATGTCAGAATATCCTCTTATTTTCTTACTAATTTTACACTAATCATTTTAGAGTCCGCTAGAAATCAGTGTCACTATATCAGTTGTCTTAAATGTCTTCAATCTGAAAACATCATTTTTTTAAACTTTCTATCACCTCTGCAATGTTCCCTTATCTAATATTTTGGGAAATGTCTTTCACAACAACCGCTACTCTGTGGTTTGGTTGTCTGGAGATGCCATCACCACAGGATATTTCTGTTAATAACACACCGCCCTGCTCTTGTCAAAATGACGTCTGGTTTGACAAACCTCAGATTCTCAGGAGGTGACAGGAAACAAACTTCCCCGGTCCTCATTTCAAATTCTCAGCTCCTGTTTGCCCATGCAGCATTTTAAGTCGAGATCACATAGCTGCGTAATGTCGTACATCGAAGCGGCAGGAATCCGGATTTTTCACTCAGGCCTTGGAAAGATGGAGGTTGTGGGTTTGGTGGAGCTGCTTCGACTTCCTGTGTGAGAAGAACAAGAAGCTGACACACCAGCAGCAGCAGATGTGTATTAAAAATGAGCTTTTTTGCACAATGGGCAAAGCCACTTATTACTAAACCCTTCTGAGCTGCCCCCTGGGGACTCTGCATCTGCCACACTGCTAATGTGGCCCTTCACATGCAGCTTTTAAACAAATGGAACATCTGCGAAAGTTGGAAAATTGAAGTATTCTGTTGATACACACAGAAAGAAAAAGGGACTTCCTTCCACCACATGCTTTCTGTCCTCTATCATGTCTCTAGAGTCCAACACTGGGTCAGACGGACAAAGATATTATCATCAAGCCAGAGTAACTGACAGCCCAAATGCCTGCTGTGCCATTTGAGCCCAGGCCTCGCTTTTATTCTCACTTTCTCTTCCTTGAATCACTGGAAGGACAGTTGCAGCTCGAGAGTTGGCAAGGAAAGGGAACAGCTAATGTCAGTCACACACTCCCGGGATGAGTAATACCCACTCATCCCCTTGATGTGGTGGGACACTAATAAATAGCATTCCTGGCTCTTGGCTTGTGTTCGAGAAGCAGAGCCAATGAGTCGTAGCAGTGGGTGGAGGGAGAAGCTAAAACCTCACACAGGGACACATTGTCCTCATCCCACCTGAGTCTGTCATCCAAGAAACTCTGGCTTCCACCACGACGTAGCTGCTTCACATTTTAAAGGCAGCATCACGCATCTCTTTGGCATTAAGGATGCGTTTTTCATCATTCATATGTGAACTTACCTTCCTCTTTCATTTGCTGTTTGTAACTTAAATGTTGCACCATCTCAATTAGAAAAAAGCGTCTTTGTTTATGGCCTATTTGGCATCTCACCAATGCAGGGGATTAACTGACAGTCCCAAGCCTTGTGGACCTGCATGGTGCTGTTCTCTCGAAAGAACAGAACAACTTTTTCTTCCCCGTCTTTAAAAATACCAAAAAAAGTGAAAGGAAGCTTTCAGTTGCTCGTCTGTCCAAGATGATGGAATATCTCGCCAGTAAAACGTGTTCGCCCCGCGGCCATTTCTGTGTTTTTCTGTTAGCTGATCAATGCCCCCCAGAGGACGAAGTAGTTCTGTAGGCTGGTCTGGAGGATCCATCACCAGCGGACCCTCTAACATGCCGACGGTCCTGGTGTCCGTGGCCTTTCTCGCTTAGCTTCTGGAGACGAGAATCTACAAATGTATGGTGTGAGCATCCACCCGTGGAGCGTCTAAACTGCTCTGTATTGAAAGGAAAACTGCATTTCTCTCGTAAGAAATCCAAATCATTTCTCCAGTTAGAATTCCACCTTTTCCCACATTCCTAGAAGTCATTATTCTGCAGCCGCCGCACATTAAATCTGTCTTATCATCCGAAGCAGCATTTTTAAAGAAAATAAAGATTCATTGTGTTATGTGGCAAAACAATTAAAAATATTGTCATGTGCGCTATTGTTCCTAGTTCACTCAATTGTGCGTCTGTGAGGCTTTTTAATTGTTAAACATTAGTAAGAGTTTGACTTCAAAAACTAGGGCCAGCATTATAAATTAATTTGAAGCCTTGTTTTTGCAAACATCAAAATTGTTTGTTCTGTGCGAAAGCCGTCGTTCGTATTTCTTCCACGAGCTCCTCCTCAAAACTCATTTTATGGGTATTATTTTCCCGAATAATTATGTCTTTTCTTAAGGAACGTACACACCATCTGGACTTCAAACAGCATGGGAGAGAGCGGGAGAGTCTTGTGAGGTCTTTCTTCTGGGCCCGTGATGGACTAAATAATGATGCTGTCAATTTTTCAAAGCGTTTCAATCCCAAGTACGTGATTAAAATGAGTCAGATGAAGAGGGTGATGACAGACTGAGTTGAAGCTGAGATGAAGAGAATAGGCAGCTCGACCAGGGCGCACATTGATTGTCTCGGCGCTTGTGCGTCGTCATTCACCGACTGATTTGTCCCCGAGTGTTGTCAAGTGAGTCTTGTTTTGTTACTCAGTGATTCCACTTGCAAATGAGTGTCCCTCTGAGTTAGCATGTCGCTGTGTTTGTGATTCCTTAAATGATTTCATCACATACTCCCATGAATTCTTGTTAGAACTCAGCCGTGTTTTTTGTGTTTTTCCACTGGGGAACTATTGATCATGGCTGAAGTCATCAGTCAATGCTCATGCTCTGTGATGTGTCGAGTGTTACAACACGCTCCCTTTCAAACCATGAAGCCATTTAGTATGTGCATACATCACATCTTGGATTTCACTCGTTTTTATTGGGCTGTCAACAGCGAATCATTTATTCTGACACTCTTACATACATTTTCTTTGCTCAGAAGTCAAATATCTCACATTAATGCACGTGTTTGCTGTATCTTTTATTCCAACACTAATGCATGATTTTCCTTTAGAGGGATAAATTGTCAGGTTATTGTATTATTTATAGCGTTTGCATTGTGCACATTAAACATATAAATACTGTACTAGGAGGAGTCACAGTCACAACGCACATTTAAAGTCTGTTCGTGGTTTCCACATCCTCATGCATTGACTCTTAACTGAACACAGAAAAACTCACAGGTCTCTTTTGGATGTTTCTGAAAGACTGGCTGTGACTTTTTACAGAATATAGCAGCTACTGATTGGACTGTAGCCCGGTGTCTATGTGATTATTCGTAAGTTGTTCCAAACACAGGATTCCTGGAGAATCTTCCCACTGGACCCATCATATAGCTAGAAATCGAAGGACCTCCCACATCCGACAGTTGAATTATAACACTTTTAATAAGGAATTGTAAAATCTGAATGACGACAGATCTCTACACACATCTTTCTTCAAGTGGTGCTCAAAGCAGGCAATTGCTTTGGGCGCTGTTTGTTTTCTTGTCACTAAACAGTCATTATGTGTGGTCACAAATAAGAGTTTGCATGAAGACGTCTTGGCTGCACTGTGGCTCAGTTGTTAGCACTGTCCCCTCACAGCTAGAAGATCCCCGGTTCGCGTCCCAGTTAGGACGCCTGGGATCTGTCTGTGTGGAGTTTGCATGTTCTCCCTGTGCTGCATGGGTTTTCACCAGGTTCTCCGGCTTCCTCCCACAGTCCAAAAACATGCTGAGGTTAACTGATTTTTCTAAATTTTCTGCAGGTATGAATGAGAGTGTGCTTGGTTGTCTGTCTCTATGTGTAGCCTTGTGACAGACTGGTGACCGGTCCAGGGTGTCCTCTGCCTTCACCCAAGTCAGCTGGAATAGGCTCCAGCCCCCCACAACCCTGCAGAGAATTAAGCGGTGTACAGACGAAGGATGGATGGATGGATGGATGGATGGATGGATGAAGACGTCTTGAGCAAATGATGTACATTGATGACAAAAAATAATGACAGTTGAAGAGAATAGCGTTGATTACCTTGTAACCAGTGCATGTGTGAAGGTCTGGGACATGTTAGATGTTAAGTGAACAGTCAGTCAAAATAACTTACACAAGGAACATTATTCTGGCCATGTAACTGGATGAGGGCCCTACACTAGACTTTCACTAAACTAAAGTAAGACTGCATCATACAAAAGTAAAAAGTTTACACTTATTACAGTTAGAAAAGGGTTAACTTCAGCCAGTTCTTCATAAAACGTTTTCGAGTTAGTGAACTAGTGGCAAATTTTGGACCACTGACTGAATCCTGGTGTTAGATAGTGTTACCAGTATACAGACATTCCTTTTACCGCTGACTATTAAAGGTCCCCTTAAAATGTAATTTTATTCATGACGCCATAGATGACAAGATAAAGATGTTCACATCGCTTCCATTTGTCATCCAAGAAATCGTCTCAGACAGACAATCTACCACATGACGCTGTGGATGGACAGCGTGATCCTGTCCTCCAAAATACCAGCATTGAGTCAGCATTGAGAACCTCATTAAGTCTGTGTGACTCATTACTGACTCTCCATCTGCCTATTGTTATTTCAAAATATAGTTTTTACTTGGTAGCATCATGGTGTCCATTCTGGAGGTAGGTCGGTCTTTGTCCTGGCCGATTATTGTGGCCGATATTTGGCACTTTTTCAGATTGTGGGTATCAATATTTTTATTGATGGATTATCAATAGATTAAATGCTCTATTTCAGGTCTGATGCAGCCTCCTCTCTTTGTCTGTCGTCACTCTGTGGTCTCAGAAATGTCTCTAAAGCAGAAAAACTGAACAAGAAACCAGGAAATTAGCTTCTCTCACAGTGGCTAAAGCTATGCTAATGGCTAGCAGCTAAGTTAGAAGGCAGCCACAGATTAACCTGAAACAGAGTCTGGAAAACAATAATTAATAGAGCTTTAGGATCTGGACAGTAGTGGGCAATAAAATTGAAATAAAATGAAATGTTAAGAAAATAGAGACGAACTGCAGGAGACAAACGAGAGTGCCCTTATTTAATCACTCCTATCTGTATTTTACATATTCAGTTGTAGTCACCAGTATTAATGAAGAATCCTAGTTCTGAATGACAGGCCCTCTGCCATCACGTGCTGTTAAAACATTGCATTTAATATGTATCTGCCTTTCTGGATCACCGATAACCAGCAACCGCTCTAAAGAAACCATATCAGTCGATCCCTACTCCATCCTGTTGGAGATGCTGTGTGTTGGATAAACACTCATTCCCCATATGTTAAAAACCATTTAATAAATTAAATGCCGCGTTTATATTTTTGTTCAGTATATTAAGCCTTGGTTATACCTCCTTGCAGGTGTGGACACGGACAGCTACCGACATCACGGATCCATTAATAATAGAAAAGTTGACAGGCATCTACGTGTTTCATGCATGCACACTATTGCCCTTTATCACATATGAGCACAGACTGCATGTATGTGGACACTTGCAGAGGGTTCCATGCTTGCAGACTCTGATGAACTTGACCTCACTCGCATCCTAGCGGACCTTTGTGTTCTTGCAGATGCATAAAGTACAACAGTGAAGGATCTGCTGCCAACATCTTGGTGCAAAATACAACCGGCCACTTTCAGAGGACTGTGATGGATCAACAACACATTCACTGTCGTGTTGTTTCAGCTCATCAGTGCCTGTTCAGTTTGCAGGTACATTTGTAAAACTTTTTTAAGCAGCTATTCTTCTCAGCAAAAATGTGTTTTACATGCACAAACCCTGATTTTGTTTTAGATATGAATCCTGTGCCGATTACATGTTAGATTATTCAGCAACTAAATAAAATCATAATAATATAGCATCTTTCAAAATAATGTTACCAACCTAATAAACAAAAATATTAACAAATCCACAGTATCATTTTTTAAAAAACGTGAAAAAGTGAATAAAATAGCATTTATCCTGCTGGACAAAAATAAAAGTAAAAGAAAAAGCACAAGCAAAGACGGGATTTAAAGCAGATGCAGGAAAGATGCTACTGCTGTTGGGCAGACTGTAGTAAGTTTTTAATCCTAACACAAAGAGTTCACATAATAAATACATTTCATCAATGTTTTCTGCCTGCTACCTGCTGGTAAAGTAAAACTACACAAGTCACACAGGTCTAAGTGTAAGTACCAGCCTAGCAGGTCTAGCAGAGGGAACACAGTGATTATAGATAAACGTTTGCTAAGCGTCATATCCACTGTGAGAGATTCTGTTTGTCCTGGCACACTAGTGTAATTGGTTCTCACTTAAAATCAGTTTAAAACCTATCTGGTGACATGTTGCAGCCGTATTGCATATTTAATATCTAACATTAATCTTCCAACACTTCCCCTAATTAGCATACTAGTAGAGTAATTATAATAATCTGCTGAGACTCGGTTAATGTTACAGATATGCAGAACTGATTAGTCATTTTCCCTCGTCATTTTGTTTTATGAAATCATGTTAAGACATGATCAGATTAAAACAGTACTCCGAAGCAGACATCAGTTATTATGTGTCCCTGATAAACACAGTTTACTCTCCTTCTATAGGGTTTGCTTACACGACTGGACAGGAAGTAGCATTGAGTTTAAAGTTATCAAGAAACTCATCCGTCAGACACATTCTGTTAAAGAGCACTTTAGAGTGATTATAAAGTCATTACTTCTGGTGCTTTTAAATTCTGTATTTTAGTATTTTAGGATGTTAATTAGTCTCATGGCCCATCTTCTCCTGACTTTATTGAACACGTTCATTTCTTTACCACTCTGCCTTCAGTTGTTCCGTCAGTCTTTTGTCATCTTAGCTGCCACAGTTTGACCCAATATTCATCTGGACTCTCTTCTATTGTTACCGAGAGCAGCTCCTTTACAAAGCTCCACATCAGCGTGCTGACTTGTGCCCCGGCTGTGCTCACTTCCTTCCAAAGGAAACATGCTCTTTTGGCCTCTTAAGTTTCTCAAGTGTCACTGCCAATGACTCTGTTCTGGTAGATTATACTCTTAACTTATTAAAAGATTTTTTGGGAGACAGATCATCCACATTTGTTAAAGAGAGAATTATACATTAAAGGCTCCGGAGGCTCAGATCTAATAGCTGCTCGCCCTTGAAGGCCCGAGCGGAGCAGTGAATGTGGTAATGTTTGGAGACAGGGCAGTGGGACACGGATGACTGCATGTGTTTGTTTTTTTTACCTCACAGTCTCTCTGAATGTGCTGCATGCCGCCGTGTGTGTGTGATATCCAGACCATGTGTGGCTGCTTGTGTGTGCACAATTGGATCTGTGTGTGTGTGTGTGTGTGTGTGTGTGTGTGTGTGCTGAGTGTGTGTGTGTTTGTGTGCCAGTGTAGGAGGGAGTCTAACACAGAGCCACAGCATCTGCCTGTTTTTGTGACACTCCTTTGAAGTCTCTTTGATTCTCCCCAGTGCCCGCTAAAAAAGACTTCAGACACTTTCTGTCTGATTGCCTTAACATGGGGCTGTCCTGGGATGCCCAGGCTGCTGGGGAGAGGGAGGGGGGCAGGAGGCACAGTGCAAAACCACGGTAAGAAAACACTAAGAAGTAAACCAAGGAGAGTAATGAGGATGTGCAATAGCTGGGGAATACGTGCAATACAGGTAGGGAAGCGTGAAACACTGCAATGCATCTTAGAACCACCTGCACCCCACTGCAAAGTATTTTATTGCTTGTAATTTGTAAAAAAAAAAAAAAAAAAAGTTCCTGTCATGCCTTGAAACATAAGGCGTTTGATGTTGTCCTATTATAAATACACGTGTCCTGGATGTTTAAAATGTGCAGCAAGAATTGTATCATGTAACTTATGTGATCCACAGAGCTGGAGGTTTATCTCTTGGCCTCTCCTAAAATCTCGCACTGCAGCTTCATTGCACGTGTCAGACGAGTCTATTTCTGGCGTTTCGGGGGCCATCGGGTTGTTCTTATTAGCATTCCCACTATGTAATGTTGACTCTCACTGGCAGCACCATTAAAGGGATCTTCTTAGCAAAGTCAAGGCTGAGCAGCTCCAAAAGAACGAGGTCAAGAGAGGGGTCAGGCCATCTCGGCAGCCCCCACCCACATTACACAGAGCAACACACAGGCGTTTAAGCATGTCTGTGAAACTTTCCTACATGTGCACACTTACAAACTGTCTAGATACATCTCATTATTAGCCCAGCTCTTTCCTTAAAGCAACATACAGTTTACATTACATGCAGATGTTCTCGTTCAAAATTATTCTATCCTACAGACCACTAGAGAATCTGTACTCTAAATGAAAATCTTTCACTTATTTGGTGAAAAAAATAACATTTACAAGGCATCACTTTACCTAAATCCATCTGGTTTCTCTGTCCAGACTATTTCAGATTTGGAAGTCCAGCTGTCGGGTCTGCGTGAGGAGCTCCAGCAGGTCCATGTCCAGCACAGGCAGCAGCTGGCTGAGGTGGCGTTGCTCCAGGAGGAGAAGGAGCAGAGGGCGATCCTGGACAAGGAGGCGTCTCTGGACCGGCTCCGCTCCGACATGGAACGGATTCGCAGCGACCTCGAGAGGAGCCACCAGCAGGAGAAGGACTCCGCTCAGGAGAAGGTGAATAGATGAGATGTGCTTGGTGTTTAAAAGCTTGCTGCAAGTCTCCCGTTTAAATACCAGCCAGTTGGACCCTTTGCTGCCTTTCGCTCTCACTAAAACTCTTTCTCTTTATACTATCCTTTCAAGTAAAGGCACAAAAAACACACACACAGATTGGTTGTAAAGAATTCTTGCAGTTAGAGTGGGGAAAATGCATTTCTCCAGTTGTCAAAAAGCTAAAAAAACATTTGTAGTAGTCAGTCGGAGCAGTAGAACATCTTTATTGAATCTCTGTTGAGAGGAAAAGATGGCTCAGCAGTTGTATTAACAGCTTGCATACATGAGAGGCTGTTGCTAGAGGCCTGATTGTGATGGAAATCTGTACCTAGAGTCAAGAAAGATGGCATGAAGTCGATCGTCAGACAGGCTGGGTGTTAAAACCAGCAGTACACCACAGATTACTGATTCTCACAGATTGAGCATGAGGCTGTTAGATCTACTAGACCTGATTTGTTATGTTGTTCTGGCAATGTCCCAACTGCCAAAATCAAAAATCGTTTGTATGCATCATTTGCCAAAGTGCTTGCTTCTCATAGCTGTTTGTGCTTAGAGATGATGGTGTGCTGTGCACAAACATCCACATAGAGAATGAAGCAGCAGCGTTGGGGAGCAGTGAAGTTGTACCGATCAGTACATCTTAATGATTGCACATCCCACCAGCTGGAGCTACACCTGTACAAATGTCTGTTCACCCACAAACTGCATCGCTGCTGAAAAACACACCCACCTATCATCATGAGATATGCTGTTTTGAAATGTACAGAAGATTTGGACTTCAGGGTCAGTCGTAGATTGGAATCACAGCGTTTCATTGGTGCCATTATCCATACAGCTCTGCTTTCTACTATCTTGGCAAACCAGGAAGTACCTCAGTTTCATCTTCAGAGGTTTAGCTTGTTCAGTATTTCTTTTCTGTTTTCTTTCCGTGTCACACTCGGTCCTCTCGCCACCTTAGAAACTGGACCCACGGCCGGGAAATCGCCCATAATCTTGTGCTGGTCTAGCAGGAAGCTGACCTAAGGTGGTGTTGATCAAAACCTAATCCCTCAGCAGGGCCCATCAAAGAGAGCATTTTTCATTAGACACCATCCCACGCCAGCTGCACAGCATTAGCCCCGGAATGCAGGGACCTCCAAAGCACCCAGGCGGCCATTTTGGCTCCATATGGCACACAGAACCTTGGGTACTGAAGTGAGAGAGATCCGAGGGAAGGAGTGTGCTTATTACAGGCTAATCCTCATTTGAAGAAATCACGCTATTTGCTATCAGCCCCCTTTTTTCCTTTTTAGATATGTGAAGGCTGTTTTGCAGCTAAAAGTTATTTTATCTGTTCAGCACACTTTAATTCCTCTCCCTCTCTTTCGTCTTTTTTGTACACAGAAGAAAAAACTGACCCACAGTTGTCGGGCAATCTGGAGTGGATTCAAAGCAGTGAGGCTGAATGTTGAACTCAGACTGATAACACTATCAGAAATGTGCTAGTTTCACTTTTTATGAAAGAGATTAATGATTTCTCCGTCCTTTTTGTCAGCTGAAAGTGCATGCTTCAAAAAAAAAAAAAAAAAACTCACCAAAGGTTGAGCGTCTTAGTTTTCCCCCGTTTTTGTACTTTTTAATCTGTCTCCAAGTTTGACTTCGGAGTGGGCAGGGAAAACTTTCACTACTTCATTGCGCCCTTTTTTTTCTTATATCACATGGGATTGAAGTCAGCCAGGCCTCAGATCCATATTGACTCATTCGCCCTGTTTTGTAAGCTGAAAATTTCTCATTCTTTTGATGCAGACAGAAATGCTGTCCTCTGCAGTCCACCGTGCTCTTGGAAGCAGAGCCCGGGCAGGCCGGCTTTCTGCTTCTTTTTTTTTTTTAACACATCTCCCAGATCCTGGAAAAAAGGCCAGAGAAATCCATTAAATCCATGAATGGATTCTCATCAAAGACGCATGCGTTTAAGGCAGAGACAGAGGAGGAGAGAGGGATACAGGGGGATGGGGGGATGTTTTGGGAGTAGACAGTCGAAGCTTTTGGAATGAAATAATGAGAAACAGAAAATCAGAGGAGATGAGATCAGACGCTAAGATAGTTCCATACATTTGATCTGCACCGAAAAGGAGAAAGTAGAGGAGGAAAAGTGATGGAGGCAGGCTGAGGAAGAGGTGTGTGGGGATGTGTTAGTCTGGTCGCTATTGAAGTTTATCTTTGTTAGTGTGTGTGGGTGTGTGTGAGCCCCAGACCTCTCAATCTCCATTCTGCACTGAGGGGCCTGTGAAGCTGCCTCAGTGCCTGATAAAGATGCCTCATCTCATGGCCACAGTGAGCTCGACTCCTGCCTCTCACCCACCACACCTCCACCTCTTTATCTAACTTTCTTATTCTGGTCCACACCTCCACCCTCCATCTCTCTCTCTCTGTCTTTCCCCTTATCCTCACCCCTGCCTTCAAGTTATGGCAAAGCTCAGAACATTAGGGCTTTCTATAAAGAGTCGGCCTTAACCAGAAACCTGGGCTCGGCGCTGTGGAAGCACCATTTCTTGCCACACATACATGCTCTCTCCTGTGTGCTCGCTGGCATATTAAACACAGGTCATATTTGCAGTAAGTGCTTAATAGGCGGCGCCATTATGAGCGTGAAGTTTGGTTAGTGGAGAAAAGGTCTTTGTGTTGGACCTCTTCACCTCACACAACTGTATCACACTCACTCCCTGCTTTTCATGCTTTTCAGAGCTGGAGATCTGAGATAATGTAGACAAAAGATCAGGAGGCCTCCGGTTTGATAGGAAATGAATAACGTCTGGAACCTTGACTTCATATTTACTCTGAGTCTGGAGAGTGCCGCTCTTTGAACTGCTATCGGAGATTAGCAGTGCAAATTTTGTCTGATATGTTTGTGTGGACCTGGGTGTTTGCATTTGGAGTACAACAGAGAGGGCACATTCTTAAGTGTTTGTATTGTACATATATTACACTCTTAAGAGTCCTCATTCTTCTGGATTTTAATTGATGGTGTAAATGTCACCGTGCACATACAGAAAAACTGCACATTCACACGGTCATAGAGCGTAGTGAAGCTTCCTGATGATTCCTCGGGCAAGTAGTAGAAAAGGAGTGTGCGTATTTGTACTACTTCCCTGTGTGTGTGTGTGTGTGTGTGTGTGTGTGTGTGTGTGTGTGTGTGTGTGTGTGTGTGTGTGTGTGTGTGTGTCTACTTTCACTTCAGATCAAAGGAACGGGGCATTTCATCAAAAACTAACCAAGTGTGACAAAATCACCTAGAGGCAAACATCAGCCAACGAGAGAGCAGCTTTTCGCCATGCAGTAGCCAATCAGAGCTCCCCGTGTCACAGCACCAGGGTCCCTCTGGCCATGCCTCATGTGACTTCCTTGACATGAAAGGCACGATGGAGCTCACTCTGACTCAGACTCATACAGGCTGAGCATGAGAAAGCTCAAGTATGAAGGCCTCCGACTGCCAATTAGTCCCTTTTGTTCCACAGGTATTTCTGCTCGCTTCAAGCAGGTGCCTCGTCTGTATCCAAAAACCTGAGAGGTGTTCTTCTAGAAGTCAGGTTGCCTCAGACGTGCTTTGAGATTATGTCCCCCAGCTGGAAGTGGAGCTTTATTTTGTGTGGAGCTTTATTTTGTGTGGGTCCACTAGTTGTAGAGTTTTCACATGACATAACACTTTGTGTGACGCTTTAACAACAAAATCTAACTCATCAAGTGTGTGTTTGAGTTAGGGGTGGAAATCACAGGGTACTTGACAATACGATATGGTACGATACGCGATACATGGCTCACAATATATCACGATACAGCGATACTGTGATAATCGATATATTTCCATAACGATACATCACCATATCTATAACCTGGATATATTCATACCTTGGTTCCAGTGTGTAGCATTTTTCCAAACCCTTCCCTTCATTTTGGACCACACTGTTGTAATGTTGTAATGCTGGCGACCCTCGGGGACCAGAAAGGAAGCTTTGCTTTAAACGTTGTGTTAACGGCTGCAGGCTGACTTGAAACATTTGCTGCATCAGCCGCTTTCTGGGCCAGGAGTTCAGGATGGTGGCTTTGCAGGTGGGTTTGCATGTTGGTCGTGTTCCCTGTGTACTTTACTTTTGCGAGGCACTTCTTGCATATGGCGTAGTCTTTGTCCAGCTTGCTTGTGTCCTCAATGTTGCTAAAGCTGAAATAGATCCACACTTTGGACTTAAACGTGGATGGGGCGTCTCTTACGGTAGCGTTGCTGTCCTCCATTATACCTGTACTAACTGTTGTTGGGCCGATTCATTTCCGCTCCAGTCTCCCTCATTCATGTGATAAACGCCACTGTGTGGAGTCATTAAGTAGTGACGCTGGGGAAATGGCAGCTGGTAGGGGAATCTGGAGGGTTTAGAGTGCTTTATCAATTAAAGTATGAATATTTGGTACCAGCGTATCAATGCTCATATCACACGAGGAGGGACGACCATACATCACTGCATTGATATTTTGTCCCACCCCTAGTTTGCATAAGAGCAACTTGTTGACTATTATCTGGTGAACATTACTGACCTTCTGTAGTTAATATCTTGTATTTAGAGCTTTAGCTGACATGGATTTTACTATATATGTGTCAAAATATGTCCTAAGAGATCATTTGTTAGCCGGTGTGGTTCGAACCCACATGCAACAAACTGACAGTCCCATAAAAAGAAAAAGACATGTTTTTGTCAGTCGTACAGCTGGAGGAGAGGATTGCAATGGACATTTGGTACCTCAGCCTGCGCACAGACGTCAAAACCTCATTTACGTTGTTTGGTTCAGGAACATCATCTGTATATAACTTTTGTTTGTCGTGCTCTGCACAAAGCTGAACGAGGAATCCTTTTAATGTGGCCAGAGATGCATCTGCTTTCACACGATTTTCCATGTGAGGACACGTGCATCCCTGACCATCCCCGAATGTGGTCTGACTGATCGGATCTTAATGTGCCTTCAACGTGTTGCATTCCCATCCATATTTAGAGCCGTGCACTTGTGATCAGACCACCCAAGACGGTTTTAGTGCAAAACATGCACACAGCTGATCTTCTAAATTCTTGGAGGAGTTGCAGCTTCTTTGTACCAGCCTTCGTTTCATTCTGCTTCTTTTTTCTTCTCTATGCTCGAGAAGTTTTTGTGGATTTTTAAGGGTAACATCACTACTGCCTATCCTCGTAGTTTCAGTTGTAGCATCTGGACTTGCTTGAGTTTCATGAAACTCCAAGAAACTCAAAGTTTTGAGAAACTCAAGCAAGTCCAGATGCTACAACTGAAACTACGAGGACAACCATGACCTGGATGGCTGAGAATCTTCACAGACATGTCACTGCTGCCTCTTCTCTTTGTGTGTGTGCTTGTCAGTTTTCATTAATTCTAGGAGAATTTCCTCAAGCAGTGATGATCCCAATAAACTTGTAGTGTGTTGTGGAAATTAACGTCGAACGTTCGAACAAACTATTCAACTGGCGAGGTTTTATAGGAATCCATCTGGAACTGGCACACACTGATCTTGAACTGCTCCCACCTTGTTTACTCTTTAGAGGACGTAAATAGATGAGATAGACATTTTAGGATTTAAGTCAGGATGCAGGAAGTTAAACCAGGGAGATGTGGCAGTTGATGCACTTTTTTTCTTCTACATTCACTCCCATTTTTGTAAAACGGTTAACATGCATATCAATCCTTTCACACCAGCTTTGATCCTGACCCCCTTCAGCCTCAGCGAGCTTACTGTTCTCTCTCTCAGCCAGAAGATGGTGGTACGAGGTTGTTGTCATTGTCATAGCTGTGTCTTGTTCTTGTCTCCTGCCTCCCGTCACTGCTGACTTATTAGGTTGGTCTTCTGCCATTTGGAGATACACCAAATCATATTATTCAGTCGGTCATGGATTAGACGAGGAGGAGAAAAAACACTGGCTGGGGGATGATCAAAGAGGGCCCACATTCACCTCACACTGACAGACTAACTGGGAAACAAAGAGACGTAGGAGGCAGAGCGAGGAATCTGATTTTAGGGGTGAAAAGAGGTAAAGTTTAGGGTGCTTGGAGTGGGGCATTCAGATTATTGGATCTGCACGTCTCAATTTGGAATCATCTGCTCTTGGTAGATGTTTACATCAGAGCTGCATGTGTCTGTGTGGGAACCTATGTTGTGTGTTTGTGTGCATGTACGCATGCCCAGACCTAATTGAGCTCCCCGTTTCCTCAGTGCACCATCGGGCCCGGCGGCAGAGAGAGAGAGCGACTGAGTGAGTCACCCAGCAGATGAAAGAGTCAAAGTAAAGGCTCTGCCGTCCCAAAAAAACATCACACAGCTCTCTTCCTCACTTTTTGAAGTCATCCAAGAGGAGGGAGGGAAGCGACACACTTTCTCAATCGCATTAAAACATGGCGTCAGGCAGCTCCCATCTTGTTGCACGCTATAGATTACACTTTGGTTTGAAGTGGAGTTTTAAGTGGGACACCATGATATTGGGCTCTGTTTTTTTGGGGAGGGGTTGAGTTCCTAATTCAACTCAGAATCATCAGAAACATGCTCAAAGTGTAGACACATAGATACGGTAGATATGAACTGATGTCTACCTCGACAGAAAACTAGAAGGAGAATGTCTTCATGTCAAAGTTTAGTGGTGAATTAAAACAGAGAATTTGTGGCTGTCGTAGCTTAAGAGGTGCCCATGAAACATCCTAGTAGTCTCAGTAGTAGCATCTGGACTTGCTCGAGTTTCTCAAACACATTTCACCTCTCGTCCAAAAACTCGAGCAAGTCCAGATGCTACTATTGAGACTACTAGGATAACCATGACCTGGATGACTGAGAATCCTTACAGACATGCCCATGAAAGTGTTCACTTAAATCTGGGCACAGGAAGCATGACTGAGACAGTTCTGTGGCTGTAACATCTCCCCACCTGCTCTGTGATTCAGCATTAAGAATTCAGGCTTTCAGACAAGCTTCCTGTTTTGACCTGGTGATGTGGGTTCGATGCTAAGCTCACTCACACTGATGTTAATGGGTGTAATTCTGATATCAGGAACTGGCGATGTGTCTGAGTATTTGATGTATGTTTATCTGCGTACGCCTGCTTGTGTGCGCCCGGGATGCATTATTTCTGTACTGTGTGTGATGCAGCACTGACAGTGAGCAGCAGGGATGAAGAGAATCACTACTGACAGGCAGTGATGGCAAACTGTGAAATGGAAATAAAGCCTCTTGTCATTACACCACCAACTCTCTGACTCGCACACATGATACACAGGCGGGCACAGCAAGACGGCAATGATTACAGACAAACGAGCAAATAACATCTCCCAGCTCTCCCTCGCTGGCAGATTGAACTCAAATTGTTATGAGAGACATGCGTGGTTAACAGAGGATCGTTTTGAATGCTTACAAATGCTGCTGCCACTAAAACTGAAGGCTTCACGGAGCAATAAAGAAAAGCTTCTCTTTGCTCCCCAGTGTGCAATATCCAGCATGTTGTGTTCATGGTGAAACTACCAAGAAGCACTAAAACAGTGAGTTTTGTGACTCATTATTGCTTTAAAAATGTCCCTGCCCTTACCCTAATTACCTGTCAGCTGGGAGTCACTGTGTGTCCTCTCGATGTGTTGGGTGATATCATCCTTGCGTCAGCAGGTCCTCAATGTCGTTTTATGTCTTTTGTCAGAGTTCAGCTTTAGGACGATGCTGAAAACCATAATTGCTCTTTAGCAATGTGAGATGATTGGAAACATATCGGAGAAAAATGCCATATGGAAGCAATATCCTGTTCAGATTCTGAAAGTCCTTCTTCTTATTCCTACCACTGCAAACTGACGCACTTGCTTTAAGACACACACACACACACACACACACACACACACAGAAGTTGTCATGTTTTGGCCATTTTATTGAGAAATGTTTAATTTCTTCCACCTTTAGCAACAATTCAAAACCGCAGGCGGCTCGAACAATGAGACTGCACACCTTGAGCAAACCTCATTTCCAAGCAGCCACAGATCAAACGTGTGTTCGGCCTTCGTGCATCCTGTTTGTCCATTATCTGTGTTTGAACAAGTATGACCTGAGTGCACGTCTTGGAGTGTGAGAGAGAAAGTTGTCACCCTGCCTTCTGCCACTCCCGTCAGTCCTTTTTATAGTGTGTCTGTGGGTGTCTGTGTGTGTGCGTGTGTGTGTGTGTGTGTGTGTGTGTTTGGCCTGGTTCCCACTGCAGATTATTAATTAAGTTCTGGTAAGCGGTGCATGCCTCGCCTTCAGATCTACTTCCACTCTCTTTAACACACACACACACACACACACAAGTGTCCGTACACACACACACAAACACACACACTTCAAAGCAGGTACACTCCACACCGCTAGGATTAAGAGGCGATTGAAGAGCCTGATACAGCCTCAAAGTGCCTTCAGCACAAAAATGCCTTTGGCAGGGCACAGGTAGTCTCTTTGAAAGTTCTTACACACTCCTCACACAGACGTACACATATGGCTGGGCTTTTAATTTAGCTCTGTTTTTTCCTTTGTATTTGTCACAGTCCAGTTGGGCTGTTTTTCCTTGCTTGTACCATTCCGTATCTTCATCCACTTCCAGCTATTTCTAATGTGCATTTAGACGACTGAGCTGTATAATGTATGATGCTGTGTAACGCTTCCTCCTAGATTCCCCTGAGCGGCTATAGGTAAAAGGAATAGACTAGTAGCAAGCTCTTTATGCTTTTATGAAACATCTGAGCCTGTTTGCATGTCAGTATGGCCATATGCTTCCATGAATGCATTCACGTGTGTCATATACAGTACGACACACAGCGTCACCTCATTAACTCACAACCAATTACAGAGGTGAAGTATAACTTTGACATGAACATGTTCACTGCTGCTTATCTGCTAAAAACTCTCACAGTGTCCCTCAACAAACATGGAGCCACAGTAAAAGGAGAACTCCATTTGCGCCCCTCACCTACAACACTTCTTTCTCTCGCCTTTTTCTACACCCTTCTTTGTCTTCGCCGCTCCCATCAGCTGCTACAGGGGCCCCTGGGGACGAGCGGGCCGACACTCAAAGAGGTCCTGGCGCGGGAAGACAGGCCTGTATCCTTGGTGATGGCTCGGTGTTTCCGTGGTGACAGGTGTGTCCGTTCAGAGCGGGGCGGCGGTGTTTGTCAGGAAGTGTTTGGAGTCCGTACGCCACTCAGGTGTTGATGGGCTGCGTTCAGTGGGACAGTGTTTGTTCCTGAGTTGTCTGTCTGTCAGTAGCTGTCAGGTGTCTGTAGGCTTGTTGTTCTGCCTTTATGAGGACCAAGTCTGACTTAGAGCCACTGTTTTGAGGACATTTCATGGGTTGTGAGGACTCTCCGGACTTTAAAGGCCAACCTGAGGGTAAAGACCTGGTTTTAAGGTTAAGGTTGGAATCAGTTTAATGGCATTAGGGATTACATTAACAATAGTGTGTGTGTGTAGTAGTTCTGCATTCACCTCCTTTAACTGTATTAGTTTATTATTAGGTGTCTAGTGCTTCGAGTTTCTTTCTGCTTCCTTGAGATAATGTGAGATGAAGCTTTCAGAGAAGTGAGAAAAGAAAAACAAGTAAATTCAAGCAGCTGCCAGTTAGACAATTGCAACATGCTTAATTTAGCAGATTTAGGAATTAAAAGAAATGATTTTTGTATTTTCAAAAAAAAAGAATCTGAATTAAATGAATCTGATGATACACTTTCTACTTTGGGACTGAGTGTAAAACTTACAAAAGAGTGGCCTGGCTTTCAAACAGTGACCTGTATCATCCATTAATTTGAGCTTTAGTCTTTCTGCAGCACTTGTATGAACCCCGTCACTGTGCATACAGGCAGCCATTAACATCTCTGTGGAATTCCAGCACTTCACACCTAATTATCTCACTCCACTGTTCAGCCTCTTATTGGAACTCTGGCATCACAACACAGCTAGCTGAAAGGAGACAGATCTGGTATTAGACGCTCTCAGTCTTTACTTCCAGCTGGCTAGCTTCCCATAGAGAAACAACGGAAAACAAAGAGGCGAGCAGTGCTCAATAAACTTCTAACGACAGTCTCCATTCACTCCTATTCCGTCTCCACCCTGTTGAGTCTCTCAGCTCCTCTCCATCAGCTCCGGTTTTTTCACCCTATAGCTAATTGGCAGCAACATTTTAATTCCCCCTCCATGCCCCCCTTCTTGTTAAGTGATGAATTGTTGGCAGAGGATCAAACAGGAGTGGTGCCCACTGTGCACCGTGCCCGTCACTACCTGCTGGCACACATGAGCCCTGGGACTGGCTCCAGGCCAAGGGGCCACAGGGCTGCATGGCGGGACACGCTGCCAGGAGGCCGGGGTCAGCACCAGTGTGGGTGTGATGTGTCTCTGAGCACTTCCTAACACAAGATTGAATTTCACCGCTCTGTCTCTCTGCCCGCCCGTCTGCATATCTCCTTCTCACACTCCCCTCTTCCTTCTCGTTGCAGACCAACAGCAGGCTGAAGCAGATTGAGAAGGAGCTCGGTCAGAAGCTCGCCAGGTCTGCCCAGGTAATCAGTTTTCTCTCTCATTTTATATCCTTCTTTTTCTACCCAGCCGTGTGACAGTGCAGACAAAATGCACTGATGGGAGAGGTAAGGAAGCCGAGCCGCCATGGCCTGTACCCTTAAGTAGATTAGCACCAACACAAGTGCACGAGAAGGTGTTTAGACAAAGTTTGAGCCAATCACACATCAATAAATCCACACGTGCAACACAGAAAGTCCTACAACAGTTCGGTTCCTCCATCTCAAATCATCAGGGGCCTTCTGTGCAACCTCTGATTAGCTTGAAACTTTTAATCATCATGTTCTTTTAGTATTTAAACTGATATCTATGAAATTTTAGATTGATGTATCAGGTGCTTAACTTTACATCTTTTGATCAAGTGTTTCATATTGAAAAGATTTCTAAGTGTTTTGTTTTGCAGTATGGATCAGTAAATAACCCCAGCTGACCTCTGCATTATTGTTTTTTTGTTAAAGTGTGCTTAAAGATCCAAGATTTCATGATGGCTCCATTTTGATTTGTCATATTTCAACTCACTCATCATCAGAAGTGATCTGATCTACTTATACGTTCCGTTCCGCTTTCAACTTGTAGACCCCTCAAATTTATATAAGACCATACACAATACATTATTTACATAGACTTCTACCTGAATTTTTTTTGTTTTCTACTACACCTTCAACTGTATTTCTTCTGTTTTCTTTTGATTGTTTGATTTGTATATCCGTATTTGTGTCGGTTTTTTTAACCTGTAAAGCGTCTTTGAGTTTTTGAAAAGCGCTCAATAAATGCAATGTATTATTATTATTATTATTATTATTATTATTATTATTATTATTATTATTATTATTATTATCATTATTATTATCATTATTATCATTATTATTATCTCCTATCTACAGATTCTGATTTTCAGGTTTTTATCTGTAATAGTTCCTGAGATATTGTGGTTCAAACATTGCCTTAAATTTGAAAGCAGTTATCTCAAAAAATATTTGATATATGAATCTAAAATCACAAAAATCTCTTTAGAAGTATGTCTTATTTAAGCTGTAGAAAATTTCAGGCAAATCAGAGGTAGTCGAGCAGAAATTCTTCCAAAAAACTACTTTTCTTATTCCCTCTTTCATCTCGTAAAGCTACACTAAACATAAAATTGAAAGTGCTGGATTAAGGGTCCACCTCCAAAAGAGCAGTGCCAGAAACTGCAGTTCCTTAAATGGCCACATGAGGCTGATTACTAAAGTGAGACGATCCTCATAGACCTCAAAGTTAAAATGCCCAACTCACCTGGACACGTTTGTGGCCTCTCTGTAGCTAATTTCTCTGCACATGACAACATCAGTATATTGTGGGTGAATTTTTTTCATAAACACGCCAATTTAAATTTTATTGAAGCTTAAAGCTGTGCATAATTATAGACTACTTTAAGCGACCCGTCTCAGGTCAGCTCCTGCTTCACACCAAGCTTCAAAACCACTGCTGGGTTACATCATGGAGGGTTTGTCCATCTTTATATACAGTCTTTAAACTGGTGGGGGAGTAAATATTTAACTTAAATCTATAAATCCGTGTTTACAGTTGGATTAGCTGCCCCAGAATGGCCAAAACTGATTAAAGCTGCTTTAAAGTCCTTACATTGCTATAGATAAGCATAGAATTTAGCTTTTTGAATGGCGTAGCACCCCTGCAACCACAAATGTTTTATATTATCTGCCCACATAATGCTTTAATTGCATATTTTTTTCATTAATAGAAAGGCTGTCACTGTTCACAGTTCTATTTTCCAGGAGAAGTTTACTGAGCATTTCTTCTGCTTTACCCATGCAGTCTTTGCTACCAGCACTCTCCACTGTTATCAAAACCATGTTGGAGGAAACACAAGCAGCCCAGCTCTCTGTGATGTTGCTGTAGCCCCCATAGCCCTGAAGTGTACTTTCATAGGAGCTACACAGTCTGAGCAAAATTGCTGCAACATCCTGAAGCAGAAATATAAATTGACCTTAAGAGACCAGGTGAAGTCTGTGTCTTATGCTCTCACATTTGTCCTCTGTTCTCTGTCATCTCCTGCATTCTCTCTCTTTACTGCCCCTCCATAACAGTTTCTCTTCTTCCACATGTTTAACTTTACTTATTGTCCCTTTAGCCCATTTAAAACGGAGGTAATTCTTCTTTGCAAAAAGAAATATAACTTCCTTTGACATGCTCTGCCATTCAGGGAAATGTCTCAGAAAGTTCAAGCAGCTTTAAATTCAGCAGTTAAAGATCCCAAACGGTCTAAGTAGTGTTTACATTACAGAAGAAAAGGGTTTTCTTCTTGATTATGTAGCAGGCTAAAATATTACAATCATTTGGCCGTAATTGCACCTCGTTACCCAAAGAGGAGATTCAAAGAGGGGGTTTTGTTGTTGTTCTTTCTTTCTTCTCCTCTTTAAATCCCCCCATTTTGGGTTGGCTGGCAGAGGCTCAGAGTTGAAAGCGAGGTTGACAAGCAGATGTTGTGAGAAAACGGTAGCTTATTAGGTTACACAATGTTCGACTTCAAAAGGAGTCGGATGCTGTGCGAAAGTTCAGCCGTGTTTGCCCGCTTTGGCGGTGCAGTAGGCCGCCGCCGCAGACGTGCAACAAGTGATTAATCCTCCGTTTTCAGGACACAAAACTGGCACAGGTTTAACAAACAACACTCTGACTCTAAAGAAGAGTCGCAGAATTCTCCACCTTTGTTGGCTGCAGTGTGATGTTATACACAGGGATGTGCTGGATCTGATGTGCAAATATATTAATATATGGGATTAATGCAGGCTATTTGTCATGGCTTTGTTTCAGAAGGTAAAGGTGGAAGCAGGAGGTTTGTGTTGCCTCCCCTTGGGGCAACTCAGTCAAATGTAAACAAGAGGCCTTTGAACCTGGAGGGGTAACCCCAGTGGTTAACCCCTCCGTGTCTGACAGGGGGCATCTCTCTGGAGCTCAGCTGCATGTCTAATAGCCCAATTAAAAACATACCATGCCATACATTATCCTGAGGGAGACGCACTGCATCAGGATTTATATTTCCTTGCACACACACATCCCTCCTTGCTTTTGTTTCTCTGCCTCTCTCTTCCACACTCTGCTAATTAGCGTCTCTCCAGTCTGATCCAGCGTTAATCATGAAGCAGTGAGTGGTCCTCCTGGGTGACCTGTGAACTGAACAGGGCTTTGCTCTCTCTTCCCCCACTTAATGATCAGGTTACGGTGGGTGGTGGTGGTGGTGCTGGGGAGAGATCATTACTTCATCTGTCCGACCACCATGGGAGTAGGTAGGTGGTGGAGGGAGTTGTCTATGGGAGGCACAGCACAGGAGAGGAGGAAGTTCATATGCAAATAAATCTAATTTATTTCACAAGTGTTCACATGTGACCTTTTAGACATTAATCTGTTACTGTGCTTATTCTTTTTGATAATGTTTTTCTGTAAAACAGAAACACATCATCTCAGTTTCTATCTGAAGCTGTTTTGTTTTTTCTCTCAGCAAGCAGCGGTTTTAAAGGCAAAAAATAAACTGAACACCAATGTAGCATTTAGCAGCTAAAGCTATTTTTCTCAGGAGTTGTTGATAGTCGACTACAGGAGGTGTCAGTGTTGTTTTTGCGGCTTGTGCTGTTTGTGGGTAGCCAGAAATATCAGTTAAAGGAGGCAAAATGATGTGTAGATGTGTTATTGTTGAGTTAAGCTGTAAAGAAACTCAGTATAATGAGTGAGGAGCTTTCATGTTCTCCCCTAACAGTCCAAAAACACAGAGAACAGGTTGACTGGTGACTCTGGGCTGCCTGCAGGCCTGAAATATTGTCTGTCTGGTAACCTGTCCAAGCCCCCCACAAACTCTCTAAAAGGGTTAAGTGGGTATAATGGATGGATATATGGTCATCTTGGACCTTTCTCTGTTTTCATGTTCTTCCTGTACCTGCATGGGTTTTCTCCAACTTCCTACCTGCAGTCCAAAGACAAGCATGGTAGCTTCATATGCATTTATTAATTAGACATAGATGTGAGCCTTGTGATGAGCTACCAGTCTGTCAAGAGTGTGTCCTGCCTCTCAATCAATGTCAGCTCTAGCCCCCTATGACCCTCTGCAGCAGCGGTCCCCAACCACTGGGCCTCGGACCAGTACCGGGCCATAGGTCATTTGGTACCGGGCCACACAGAAAGAATAAAAACATTTTATTTCATTTCCGAGGGAGTCTGCGGGGTGTTTTATTTTGAAAAGCAACTTGATCGTCTTCCCGCCACTTCCTTCTGAGTTTGTTTTCTGCCAAAAACAAAGGTCTCTGGAGACCTTCTTTGAAAAGAGGGAGAGACTCGAAAAACTAAATACATATTTTGCAATAAAAAGTAATTTTATTCATTTAGTACACTTTTTTTATTTTAAAAAAACATTAAGTTAAGGAAAAAAATCATCGTGCTCAATGACCGGTCAGAAGCATGGTGGTGGAAGCATCATAATGGGAGGTATGGTGGAGGTAGCATCATAATGTGAAGCATGGTGGTGGCAGCATCATGTGTGAAGCATGGTGGTGGCAGCATCATGATGTGAAGCACGGTGGTGGCAGCATCGTAATGTTAGGCATGGTGGAGGCAGCATCATGCAGGGATGCTTCTTGGCAAGCCCCGGTTTCAAGCAAGACAGTTTTCTACAGTCCATAAAAAAATGATCTTGCTTGAAACCAGTCTGTGGTGCAAAAAAGGCTGCACACCACTGTGTTTAAGATTAGCATGTTAGCTCTGTTTTAGCCAATAATAATTGACCCAACACTCAGGCCACTGGGTAAGAAGTTGCCCTGTAGTGGTGTAAACCAGGATCCAGTGATATTCTTGGGTCTCTAACCTAAAAACATCAACATGGATATGCAGCGCAGTGAGTGAAGAGCTCCTTAGAAAATTGTCTTGCTTGAAACCGGTCCGTGATACAAAAAAAGTTGCAGGCTGTTGCTCTACAGGATAAAGCAAGCAAGGTTAATGGATGAAAATACGATCGACTGATTGATTCATTAAAAGATTGTTTCAACTCCAGTTTTAGGTGTATCTAAATGTGCATGCTGATGCTAAAAATACCCCGTTAACATCTCAACACCTTTCTGCCTTTTGCCATTTTGTTTTCACCTCATTACCAGGACAACAAACGACATCAATTCATCATCAGCCACCAGGTTTTCACACTTGTATTCTTTTCATGTAACACTGCAGAAGCACCTCCTCTTTGTGCTGTGGCCTCAGTGTTTTCATCTGTCTCTTTACAAACAGGTGAATAAACAGCAGACATGCTCGTTCCTCCCCTCTCTTACCTCGGGTTCACGGAGAGCCCAGCCTGCCTTTAGCCCTGAACAGAGATGGGAGAATAGACGAGTCTCACCAGACCAATTATAGACTTAAAAAGGCCCGACTGCTATCAGACAGAGAAAAAGGTGCTGTGTTGTGTACATATACAGGAATAACAAGACAGACAGCTGAGTTCACTAGTTTAGAGTCCCGCCACTGCCTGAGGGCTGCAGACCAGCAGATGCAGGGAATCTATATTGCAAAATAATTATTATGCCCGCAAATGATGTTCCCATAATGACGTGCCATTTGTTGCTTTCATGTGGCTGTCCCGCTGACAAAATAGACCTAATCTCCCGCTCACCCCCCACCTCCCTCCCGTACTGTCTCTTTCTATCTGTGGTCGACCCTCATCGCTTTAACTCCCATACTCCCACACAATGTGCAGATTCCAGCAGGGCTAGTCCTCCAGAGTTTGAACACGGTAAACAATTATCTGTCTAGCCCAAAGCTAGCAGCAGCACTGCCCCCCACCCTCCTCTCTCTTTTTCCCCCTCTCTGCCTTCCCTCTCTCTCTTTTACTCCCTCTCATCTTTCCTCAGCCTTTCTCTGACAGTGGCTTAAATAGAATGTTAATTTTGACTGGAGGTTTTCAAAGCCGAGGCACTTCCTTTTCATCTTGGTGTGCACCGCAAGTTCACCAACACAAAGTCACTCTGCTCTTCAAAGAGGAAGTTGTTTTTTCCTTCCTGTCTGTTTTTTCCAACTCCCTCTTCCTTTTCTCTGCCTCTCTCTTCTTCATGTCTTCTGTCTCGTCTCAAAAAAAGACATGAGACGTGAAACTCTGGGAAAAAGCGGCGTTTCAAGGTGATTGTTGCCTCCATCCGAATCCATGACAAATGTGAAATGCATTTTCCATCTGATGCAAGTCTTTTTGTGAGACCAGCGAAATGAAACGAATCAGAACAGCATTTTGTTTAGTGAACATATTTTGCATTTTGCTTCCGGCAACAGGTTTTCTCCCTTTGATCGCTTTACTGTGTCACTTGTTTCAAACATGAGCATAGAAAGTAAGTTAACTATGCACTGAAATAAAGGTTTCTAGAAGAGGCAGCTGTTAGTATGCCAGGTTATTTTCATTTGCTTCCTGACCAGTTAGGGTTACTGGTCTGCCACCTGTGTCCTGAATTTCCCTGTCTCTTCTTTTCTCACCTATAGCGGATCGCAGAGCTGCAGACGTCTGTATGTGACTCCAAGGAGGAAGCCGTTCGTCTGCAACAGGCGATGGAGAGGCAGCTGAAGGAAGCAAATGCTCGGTGGGACCAGGAGAGGAGGACTATCACCCAGCGTGCAGATCAGACCAGCAAGGTCAGCGATGGACACTCTCAGAACCACACTAATAACTGCATCTGACGATATAACAAGCTAAATTTCTGTCCGGCTTTTTACATTATGTGAGTGCAGTGTATAAGGTGCTGCCAAAATCTCCAAGCATCACTCAAGTTATTTTGTTATAAATAACTGAAATTCTGTAATACACTGTCAGTGAGTGAAAAGAAGCACACTGAAAGTCTGCCTGACCACAGTACGTCTGCATTATCCGAGTTTGTGGCACCATATTACAGTGAAGACACAGCATCTGAAATAAACACCAACGCCACTAAGTTATATGGCATTATACAAGCTCTACTAGCAAGGGTGAGCTAGTCAAAGTATGTCAAATACATTCAAATCTGTGATACAGCGCAGCAGTTGACAATAACTGATCATTTTACGTTGCGTTGCAGGAATTAGTCCAAGTCACATGTTTCAGTTCTTTGAAAAGCGAACCTTTAACTACCTTTTGTGACCATTTTAAAGTTGGGAAAACACTAAAGCTTGCCCAGTTCGGTCCCTGTCGAGTTAACGTTTAACTTTCATCAACAAATCAGACCAGGGTTTTTTTTAAAGAAGAAAAATGAGCTGCTCTGCCTCTTTGTCATTCCAATAAAACATTTTGTCTGTTATCTATCGAGGCACTGTGAGTGTAAATCTGAACACACCAGAAACACTGCTAAATAGATCCTATGTAGTTTTATTAAGTTGCATTATCCTCCCACAGAAATCTGAGTTAACACCAGCTAACAATTTCTAAGTCGGTAAATACAACTTTAACTGTAATGCAGGATATTTGAAATTATACACCAGTGTTGGTGTGGTGCTTCACATTTTATCTGTCTCTCCCAGCAGCCGTATACACTTCCTGTCCTATAGCAGTGGTGTCTGTAGTCCTTCAGACTGAGAGAATGGGGGGTATGTCAGTAAACTCCATCCTCTAAAAAAGCCTTGTCTGGATTCGACTTTTATAGAGTAGACACGGGTCGCTTTTCCTTTTGTTAAAGCGCAGTCACAGTTTGCATGCATGTGCTCTGTCACTTTTATGGCTAGTTGCAAACTCCATAGTATCTTTAAGTGGCTTGTGTGCTCCGTGTCTGGCTGAACCTTATAAATCTGTCTGCTGCACCCCGCTTCTTAGGCCTTTATCCTTACTGTTGTTCTCTTTTACAGTTCAGCTTTACACTCTGGCTCTGTTTTTTAACTGTTTTTTCCTTCGTCATGTTTATTTCTCCAATCTAACCTAAACAAACATCACTTGTTGAATAATACTGGATCGAAAGTTATTCATCATTTCATTCAGAGGAAGCAGCAGCAGCCTTTCTAACTATGTTGTCTTGCATAAGCTCTTCTTTAAATGTGGAGATAAACCATATTTAGTTAATTTGATCAGTTTCTCCCTTTATGCAGATTTCTTTCTTGCTATCACAGGACCTTCTATCCTGTCTCTTCCCTAGCAACCGGCCTGGAACACAGCGGCAGCAGCAGTTGACTGGGTGTGGCTCACTAAATAAAGCGTTGTTGTGTCTGGGATCAGGACATGTTTCCAAACACAACCTTGTCTGTTTGTGGCTGCAGCTGCCTCATATAGTGAGGAGGCCAGTCTGTTCTCCTCCCGGGCCCTGGCAGCCCGGGCCCCTCGCTCAGACCTGAGTTTCCTCCTCGAGCAGCCGGTTTGCTACGAAGCAGCTCGTCCACGCTCCTAAATGTCCCATTTTCTCTGGTTCTCCAGACATGACTGACAGTAACGGCTGATGGTGTTCCATTCAGGCCAGATCCAGCCGGCTGTTCTGCTCCAGCCGGCCGATGCGGCTTTATCTTGAGAAGTACAGGCCTCTTCTCATTCTTTAAAACGACACATCTCCCTCAGCCGTGTGTTCACATTCTGACGAATAAAGCTTCAGGAAGTCATTTTTACTTCCACTTTGTGACACAAAGACACACAGATGCAAAGCACAGTAGAAAATGAGCTGCTGACTTTTATTTTTTAATGAAGTGTCACTTGATATTCACTCAGGAGCCATTTATTTAATGCAATTTTTATCCCTGTCTTACTGAAAGCTCTGTTTAACATTGGAGTATTCACAGTCTTTGCTTGCTGTCTAAATGGAGCATAAAACTGCAGAAACGTCTTCTATGAGTCAGTGAAGGGACACATCAGTGCATTTCTCTTACTATAATTTCCATCAAATCTTCGGCAGGACCTAAATGTCACCTCTAGAGACTTGGCAGACTTCAGCTGCTGCACTTGTAGCTCGTATTGTGGCTTCATTGCTTGTAATGTAAGTGTACCGTGACACAACACCACACAGTCTTCCCTGTTGTAGGCGGCATTACAAGACTCAGGCCTTGGCATCTGTGTTGGGAGCAGACAACAGCTTTCTCTTTCCATTATCTGTGTCCTCATTATTATGATCCCCCCTGTATTAACCACCTGCTAATGAGACTCCAATTAATTGTTGAGTTGCTTATTAAAGGCCAGACATGAGGGGGAGAGGAGAAGCAGTGTGGGGGGGGAGGTTAGCCTGGTCAAATAGCAAATAAAGAAATGAAGATTTGGTGAAAACTTGAAAGAAGGAGCAGAGGAAAAGGGTGAGATGGGGAAACAGTGAAGGGGAGGAAAGGGAGGGAGAAGCGACGGAAGGAAGGATGGATGGAAGAAGTGTGAGGATTGAGACGAAAGGGAGAAAGAGGGAAAAAAGAGAGAAACGGCGGAGAGCTGTCAGCGGGCCATCGGAGAGAGTGTGTCGCCTGCTGACATTGTTTCCATGCTGCTCACTTCAAAGGGCTCGGATTATGAAGAGAGCGAGGGGCTTCAGACAATGGGAGGGAAAGAAAATAACATCAAAGTTAGCCGCGCATTTGAATTGGGATAATCCCAAAACAGTTGTTCTGAATGCATGCTGCACCGGATCAGATGTCCCTTTTTTTCTTCCCCTCTCCAGCCCCATTCTGCCATTTCTAGCCTGAATTTAGCTCCCTCTGTGGCTCTACTGTACTTGGACTTCTTAAATGTGGGTGTTAACTGGAGAGACCTTCGTATCTCGTAAAGCGTTTTTTTTAGAACTACGGTAGTACAGTTAAGTATGCTCATTATCTGGGGTGGGTTTTTTTGGACCTGTGACGTTTAGGTGGAGGAGTGTATCCATGTGGTCTGCGTGGGAGCATGTTATGTGTGCAAATGTACATATAACAAGCATGAGCGCTTGAGTGTGTCTGCTTGGCGTGTTGGGCCGCTCTTGGCCTCACTTTGAATAGCAAACAGGCTAAATATCAAAGTATGCTGCAAGCAGACTTGTAAAAAAATGTGCTCCGGTCCAGATTAATGAGGAGACCCTTTCTTTCTGGTTCATAGACTGGATCGAAAATTCTCCTCCACCTTCGTTTCCCATGAATAATCTCCAATGTGGAGTGTAGTGAGGGCAGGTAGTGGCCCACTATTCCTGATCCAGTTAAATTTAGGTTACCAATTAGCTCATAACAGTAGGCAGGGCAGGAGTGGGCAGTTTTAATGCACTGGAACCAAGCCGATGTCAAAGGACTGAGGAAGGTGAAAGCAAGATGAAAGCTTTGTATTTGCTTTCATCTGTCCAGTCTATTCATATCAGGTAAGGGGAATGGTAAGGGCCGCTGTAGCTCGTTGGTGCGTCGCCAGCGTTCAGGTCGGAGGATTATTCACTTCCTGATGTCATCTGTTTCCCTACTTGTGGTTTTTGTGGTAAAGCGTCTCCATTTGAGTTTTCCTTTGATGATGCTCGGGCATTAGAGGCGGACGTGCAATTTAATGGTGAGGTTATTAGGATTGCTTGAGTGCGTGATGTGTGTCTGTGTGTCCATATTCACCGGCAGTGTTTTCGCCTGTGTGTGCGCGCAAGACCGTATGTATGAGTGTGATTGTGCAGCTGCCAAATCTGACAGAACTGAAGCCCACATTAGCCTGCCAAGAGAAAGGTACAAAGACACACACACACACACACACACACCGTATCTTTCCAACTCTGTGTCTTCGAACTCTTTCTGTCTCAAACTCTCTGTCTCTGCACACACACACACCAGCACACATGCTCACCTCGCCCTGCCAAAAGGGAGAGGTGGCTGGTGAATAAACAATGGCACTCCGCCCATAGTGTCACCCGCCTGGGCTTTGATCAGCACCGCTGTTCCTGCTCCCCACAGCAGTGCTTCCTGTCTTTCTGCCTGCCGAATGCTGCCATGCACACACACACACACACACACACACACACACACACCTCTAACTTAGTGTTCACACACACTCTCTCTCACACATTTTCTCCTCAGTAAGTCTTCATCTGTAGCTTTCTGTCCCTCAAACTTTCACAAACATAGCTTTGAGTTAGTGCCCTTGTCTCTACTGTACATCTTTCAATAGTATTGCATTGTCTAACACACACACACACACACACACAGGCAGGGATACACACCTTTGATCCAGGCTCAACCAGGAGTAGTTTCTAGTACAAGTCAAAGAGAAGGTCCTGTTGTAGTGTCCTCTGGGCGAAGTGACAGCAGACACATTACATAATGCATCAGTGACCATTGTCTCTCAGTGTTTGAGGATGACAGTGAATACATGAGCTGCACTCTTCTTTGTGCACCGCGCTGTGGATTTCTTGGTCAAATTTACAGTTGGTGCGGTTCATGCGATCAAGGTGCCGGGCTTTTGTGCATGCATAATAATAACACGTGCGCACACACACACACTCACAAACATGCACACGTTGAAGGGGGCTAGTTGTAGCAGCTGTAGTTCTGTAGTTATATATGCATTAGTTTCTGAGGGGGTTGAAAGGATGACTTTGCCTGTGGGAAGGAATGGCAGCAGCGGATCAAGAACAGGTGTGCTGGATACTCTCTGCTGCAGAAGCAAAGAGCTGCTTCAGTCGTTGTGTGCGTCTGTTCGTGTGTCCATCCACGTCCTTCAGCGCATCCACGCTCTCCATGTCAACCTTGAACTGCACATTTGTTTACTGAAGTTTGTTAACCATCTGTGCTTTCTTCTTTCTCTGTGTGTGGGCATTAGTAATGATATTTATGTGTATTTCAAAGTATAGTAAGAGTATTACTGCCAAACCCACTGAGAATCAACAGTCCTGTCTGCAACCTTGTTAAAACTGTTATTTACTTTTAGTTGGTTTTTAGTTTTTGTGATCCAATAAGCCAAAACTCTTTTAGTTCGTCTGTGGGTTCGTCTGCGGTTGGCTGTTCTAAGATCACACCAACCATGCAGTATGAAACTGCAGAGGCAAAAAGTGAATGACGGTGGAAATGTGAAGGAGTTTGCTGACTAGACTAGGTGTAAAAGGTGGCTATGTGCATTTGATTGAGCGACAGTTTACTGGACCAATCATCGTTCTATGAGGCACCACTTTCAGCTGTGTTTGTGTTTTAGATGTGAGGACGACCAGTGGTGAGTCTGTGGTTTGTTAATCTGGTTGTTGGAAGTTAGACAGTGATGGAAGTTACACAAATATTTTACTTTAAATACCAGCCTTTTTCTAGTTTCCTGGGATGACCCCAGGCACACCAGTTTAGCAGGATATTAGACCTACATCCCTTTCAGAATAAAACAGTGGTTATCTGTCAGCCTCCTTCAGAACCCTCCTCTAAGCCAAGACTGGACCCAAGCTGGACGCTCACTAGCTTCACTACTAATAATGGAAATAAATTAAATCATATCAGCATTTAAATATAATTTCACCAAATAGCCAAAAACAGTGTAGAGAAAGAGAAATGGTGGAGACATCAAGAGAGGAAGCACAGGGATGTGTTACTGCATAGATTCAACAGGTAAACAGATTTCACTGTTATGCCCAGGCTGCTGTTTCTGACATGTTTACTTTGTACGTTTTTCTTATTAAAGAAATTGTTGTTCCAAATCATTTTTTTTAAAAGTTACACGGTGTTTAACCTTTTTTCAACATGGCAGATCCTCCAAACAAATAAACCATAAAGTTTTAAGCTGATTGAACAGCCAACTCTATTAACTGTGCCATGCTGTGTGCTCACTAGCATCACAAGTTTTGTCTTGTATTATTCACAAAGTCTGAGTCTTTGCAAGGCTATGACATAGAATCACGACTATTCTACCTAAAATCCTCATTGCTGAATCCTGGTTCTTGCAGTCCTGCTGCTTGTGAGGCCGTTTTAAATGTTAAAATGAGCGAGCAGGCTGCAGTGCTGTCAGTAAAACTTCAATCCAGCTTTCATTTTCAGACCTTTACATTAGCATCAGTGCTATCTAGAAATTGGGGATCAATCGATATCTGTTTCCCAGAGCCGATACCTGCAGATAACCAATATTTGGTACTGATATACATTAGATTTCATGTTTTGACAGCATGTGAGAGCAGATAACCTGTCACTCATAATAAGACTTCTTTAGTAAGGGTGACTATAACTGAATATGTAAAATAGAAAAAGGAGGGATTAAATTATCTCCTCTGTTCATGTGACTGAGGCCTTGTCCACACGGAGCCAGGTATTTCACAAAACGAAGATATTTTTCTACGATTTGTCCTGTCATCTACACGAAAACGCAGATTTACGGCATTAAAAATGATTCTTTTAAAAACCTCCGACCAAAGTGAAGATTTGCAAATCCTCCGTTTATGCGTCTGCATGTGGACAACAGCTTTGTTCTTGCTAGTTTTTACAAGCCCAGATACTGCTTCACATTTAACAACACAGGTGAAGGACGACGTTAAGGACGGTTATTTTCCATCACTTTGCTGTTCCACTCTGATTGGATAGGATTTGGGGAACTACTGCCACCTAAAGGTCTGGCATTCTTATGAATGTGCTTAAAAACGCACTTACACGGTTAGGTGTGGATGAATTATTTTCTAAAAACGAGGTGGTGTGTACGTAAGTTTTTTTCTAGACGGAGGGGGCAGGATATTCGGTTTTACAAAAACCCAGCTACGTGTGGACAAGGTCTAAGATTGATCAGCTTGTCTCCTGTTGTTGTTCTCTAATCTATTAATCTTATACTTTTCTGTCCCTTTTATTGTCCACTAAGGTCCAGATCTTAAAGCATTATTTTTTTTTGTTTTCCAGACTGTGTTTCAAGTTAATCTCTGGCTGCCTGCTAATTTAGCCGCTAGCCGTTAGCGTAGCCTTATCCACTGTGAGAGGAGCTAATTTCCTGGTGATGGCTTGTGTCATTTCTGAGACCACAGAGTGACGACAGACAGAGAGAGAAGGCTGGTCAGACCTGAAGTCGTGCACCTAACTCATCGATAAATCAATTTAAAATTAATTAAATCATGTATGTATCTATCAGTTAAATATACCGATATTGAAATGCCAAATACCGGCCATGATGATCAACCAGGCCCATAATCAGTCTACCCCTACTAGAAGTATGTTGGATCTCTATGTGTGAAGGCATCGCTCACTGTCTTTCTTTCTCTTTCAGTCTCTTTGTGTTCTGTGCAAACTCCCATCAGCCTTTATGTCCATTTACACGTACGTGTGTGTGTGTGTGTGTGTGTGTGTGTGTGTGTTCGTCCGTCCGTGCATGCATGTGTGCGTGCAGGCATGCATGTGTGTGCAACTCTAAGCGTGTGCATTGTGTTGGCTGATTGATGACTTTTCCGGCTGTGGGCAGATTCCCGGCAGCGTTTGATCCCCATATCAGAGGAGGTGGAAGATAACATTCCAGGATGCTACGAGGGAACGTGGGAAGTAGAGTAGCTCATAGAGACCATGCAACAATTACTCACCAAACCACGAGCCTAATGCCGAGCACAAAGGAGCCATGACGGCCTCATATCTTGTGTGTGTCCTTGGCTGGAGCTCCACCGTTTGAAGGATCCCATGTATAGTTAAAGCTGTGTGATCACTAGGGGGCAGAAGTACTGAAGACACACAACCCTGGAATGCTATTGTGTTGTCATGTTGTTATGCATGTTAGGTTTCTATACTGGGGCTTAATAAGAGCAGTGGGAGTCGAGTGTATAGAAGAATGAGCATAACCAGCTAAAATCTGTGCAGAGCTGCAGGATTCTGAAGAGATCCAGCACAATGACTGATTAAGTCACATTAATTATGATGTAAATGTTCATAATATCAATATCCACAGATTTTTTAAATGTAGATTAATAGAACATGGTTGTCAGCTCTCAGTAAGATGCTAGAATGACTTTAGCTAAGCCTGCTAATGTTTGTAGCAACTTGTGGACATGTTTCTGGTAAAAACCTGAACATTCAGTTAAAACTGTTATCTATTTTTGAGTAGAATGTGTAGTTTTCGCGAAGCTTAACATCCATTAACTGATGTGCTATCTGATAAACAATAAATGCCCACACACAAACACACACAGCTACACACAGCAGACATATGGTGCATATATCAGAGTTGTTTCCTATTCTCTTTCTACCGTCGCTCACAGCAGCTGACTGAGACGGAAAGCCAGAGAACAGTGTGTTCCCCCTGTGGGCACAGCTCGGTTGCAACATGTCTTCATTAGCGCGGCAATTGTCTTACTATTTTCATCAGTACTGGGAGAGAGACGCCTCCATAACTGCGCCTGCATGTGTGCAGAAGACTAGATAACCGTTCGATTTGCTGTTCAGGAGAGTTCCAGTGCTGCTGCCATCACAGCATCTTCCCACTTCAGTTCTAAATCAACTCCGGGAAAAGTGCTGAGAAGCATCAAAGCGCTGAAAGCAAGTCAATTCACACCAATATCAGTGTTACCTTTCAGAGGGGCTGTCCTGGTCGACTTGCTAAACCGCATCTTTTTATTCCTACACACAGACAGACAGACAGACAGCAAAGCAAAAGCAAAAGTTTCTCTTCTCTAACACCTCAGGAAGGAGACCTCTCTCCTCCTCCTCCCACAGCTTCTCTCTCACACTCACTTCTTTACCTTTCCCACAATCCTTTGATAAAAGTGCAGATAAAAGAGAGTCTGTGCTCATCTCTCTGGCCATCCATCTCTCCTTGAGGTTAGCACCTCCTTTATTATTTACTATTAGATCAGTAGCCATACATACACACACCGCCTTGTTCTACTAAAGCCTGTGTGTGTGTGGGCGCAGTCCACATAGTATCTTTGCTTATGTATGTCTGTGTGCTTTGTGCCCCTTGTGTATCTGTTCTTCTGTGTGTGTGTGTGTGTGTGTGTGTGTGTGTGTGTGTGTGCATGTGTGTGTGTGTGTGTGTGTGTGTGTGTCCTTGGCTGGAGGCGGTGCAGTGTGAGGTTTTTGCTGCTGTCTGAAGTCGTCCAGCCTCAGTGTCATTAGAGGATCTCTTTAATCCAGACTTTGGGAGAAACTTCTGACAGCACGCTGCAAATAGAAGGCCCCGCCGCACATGAAGAGCAGCTCAGCTCCTAACAAAACACCAAGTTTAAAGAGGCCCCTGGCCTTTTTTCCTCCTCCCACTATTCTCTGCCGTCTTTCTTCTTTGCTTTTTTTCCTGCCCTCTGTTGCTTTTACTTCACCCTAGGGAAACATGCTTGCCTTATCTGCGCAGGAGGACCACCCAGGAAAGATGACTCAGGCACTGGTGTGTCTGTGCGCCCGTGCGTATATGTTTACGTGCGCACAACACAGTTACTGCACAATCATTTGACTGAGTGTAGCGCTCACATTTTTAGAACTTTTGCTGTTAATATTAATGCATGCCTATACCTGCACGGATAGCTCTGAGCGCTGTGTTTGTTGGTGCTTGTGTGCGCGTGTGCCTCGCTAATCCTTTGAGCCAGAGTTTGGAATGAAAGGCAGAGGCACATTGCTGATGGAGAGGTGAGAGAGGCCTTGAAGCTTCCGACGATGGGACTGTGCAGCAGACGAACACCGCTGCCCCTATCTCTTCACTCTGGCCACGTGTTATTCTCCTTCATGTCCCTCCCCTCCGCCTCCTCCTCCTCATTTCTTGCTGTTTCTTATTTTCACCTTTCTGAACTTTCTTTTTTCTTTCTCTCTCCTCTCGACACGGCCACATTTCTCTCTTTATCCTCCCAGGCTTTTTGTTTTGCAATTTTTTCCATGCACCTTTCTCTCTCAGGCTCCCACCTCCCATTCACCTCTCCCCAAGGAAATCAGATTTCCCCCCTTATCCCGGCCTGTTCCCAATGATCCCATTCTGCGTGGCTGATAAAGACCATATCACCCTGAGCATCTGGAGACACTTTAGCTGGAGCTTCTACACATGGTCATTAACGCACCTTTGCACGCTCAGTGCTATAGAAACAACCTGCGTCTTGCGCACACGTTTAGATTTAAGACAAAGGACCTAGAAATGATGAAGGGACCACCAACGGAACAGATTTTTTTTTGTGAAATTGTGTGTGCAAGTGGAAGTACAAGCCACATAAATTTAAAAATATATGATCATTTTTGCCTCAGTAGTAGATCTGGATTAAAGTCAGACTTTTTAAAGCGCATCAGGAGGGCTGTGTAGGTGACCACTATGTTCCACTTGTTTTATTGTTTTAGCTGAAATCATATCTTTGTCTATAAGGAATTCTGTGTAATAGGACCGTCGTCTGTGATGCTGATAATGACTAAATATTTCCAAAGGTCCTTCTGACTCACAAAGCTCCTCTGTTCATCAGCAGAATCATCCCTATTAATAAAGTGACAAGTGTTGAACTCCTGCCCCCGGACTTGTTTTGAACACATCAAATGTAGAAGCCACAAGAAAGAGACGAACACGTCAGCAGTGGTCCCGTAGTCAGCCTCGCTTCCCAGAAGACGTGGTCCAGAGACGCTGTGTCACAGTGCAGGGAAGCAGAGGTGGGTTTCAAGAAGAGGGCTGGTTCGTCAGGGTCTCTCATCTCCTTCATCTGCTGTCTGGAAGGAGACACGTAGGCGAAGTTAGGGGTGGTTTTAGTGGTGTGCAAGAACCTGCTAAATAATCACGTGTCTTTTAAGGACATTCACTTTGTTGATTAGTTTTTTCCTACATGTGTGTGCTGAGATAAACTCCTCGTCTTTTCTGTATTTCTGAAATGCATCTCAGAAGACTCACCACCTGTGCAATACGTTCTGTGACTCTCTATTTTCTTAAACCACTGATGAGGAAAGAAATGCAAAAGAAAAGAGAAGATGCCTCACCCTCACAAGCCTCCGTCACAATCTGAAAACAAATCGTGTCAGCTCCACTGAAAAAGCTTTCCCAGTGTCATTGAGCCTTTGATTCACCAATAAACAAAATGAAATGATGAAATCGAAAGCAAGGGCTTGCACTGGATGGAGATGTGGGCTTCGACTGGGGCCGTGACTGACTAAGAAATACCCTGATTAATAGGATAAGCGGCTGCATTTCGTGCCGAAGAGCTGAAACTGACCTCATGATAGTCAATTAACGTGTGCTGATCAGGAAATCCATCTGCCAGAGGATTTAATGTGCCTCTGCAAAGGAAGGAGCTGCACTATAAAGAGGAATTACCTGCATTAGGTTCAGGTGGGTTCATACTGTGTTGCAAATGACTGAAAAACAAAGATCGTGAAACATGATGCAAAGTAACAGAAAATACCAGGTTATTTTAAATCTGCTATAACTATCTAACGGCTAACAAAACAGAAGTTTCCAGATTTTTTCTTTGAGAGTGTGTTGCTCCTTTCTTTGCTTTTTAGTCGGCACTTCTCAGAGAGTTGCTACTCAGAAGTTCATCCTGGCCCTGAAGCTTTACAGTCTGTGTGTGATTTATGTCAGTGGAGTGGGTTGTAGATCAGACAGTCATGCCTATCACCTGGACTGTGTTTCCCTCAGCTCAGAGAATCAACAAGCCAACACCTGGCCTACTCACTCAACTCCAGCGGGGGGAGACACTGCGGATATTGATGCTAGCCGGATCCCCACACACTTGTTGGAAATATGTGTGTGTGTGTGTGTGTGTGTGTGTGTAAATGTAAATGCATGTCTGTGTTTTTATGTTCAGGTGTGTGTGTTCACATATCGCTCGCTCTGCTTTCCATTCAGACTAATCAAAGATGAAGTGTCCACATGTGCGCTCTACACATCTGGTTCTGTGTCGTATGCAGGAACTGCGCCTTGCTATCACTTACAGGCAGAGAATAAACCCCCCCAACACACACATACACTACACACACACATACACACATACAGGCAGAGCTTTTTTCTTATTTTTCTTTCTTGCCTGAATCTTAGAAAGCAAAACAGATTAAATTCTTTATTGGCACCCTGGGGGAAAATCTGATCAACACAGGTACTGGAATACACAGAGAGGGGTTGTTATCCACTCAGTGACGGTGTTTCTGCCTTGTTGCCTTCAAAGAAAGGAATCTGACAAAGACTCAGAAAGTTTTGCTAATTTCCCCAAGTAAGAAAGTTTCTTTTTCTGTGTGTCCTTGTCTAAAAATAAGTTTTGGCTTAATGAGGGCAGCTTCCCAGTAATTACTGTCATGGCTTTATTATTAGCCTTTTAACACTGAACAAATAATCACAGGCTGCATCTCCTCTCTGTCCCTCTGTCCTCCCCTCTCTGTGTCTTCAGCTTTCTCTTACTGGTTTTGTTCGTCTTCTTGGTTTCTGAGTCACAGCAGCCTTTCATTCAAATTAAGCCCGCGCCTCCTGCCAGCTCAGATGTAACCGTAGATCAATGCCTATCAATTTGCGTCACTTACACATTACGCCACACAGATTTCGGGTTGTTTTTCTTTTTCCGTCAGTCAGCCGACTGACTGTCTCTCCCTTCCCCCAGGCTCTGCAGGAAAAGGTGGAAAGTCTACAGAGAAAGCTGTACTGCTCGGAGAAGAAGCTGCTTAGCAAAGAGCTGGAGACTGAAGAGAAGGTAATGCACTTAGTCTTTTTCTCTCCATCTCTTTTTCATGCTTGTACAAGAGAACCAGACCATCCCAGCCAAACTCATTTGCTCCTCACCATCACTCTCGCTGCCCAACATGAACCTTTTTCAACCCTCTGCCCTGTTTTTGCTTCTTACCTGCACATAACCTCAACATGACTCCTCCTTATTAATCATACAAACCTTTCTGGAGTGACTCCTTCACCCCTCACCTCTGCTCCACCATCACCTGACGCTGCCAGAACCTCGCTATTAATTTGCCATTCTTACTTGATCCTCCAGTGAGCCACACAAGACAAACAAAGCAGCTTCTTCCCCTCCTTCGGTGCCCTCCCCTCATCACTCTACCATCTCTCGTTCTCCTGTTCAGAGCCAGAGATATGCCCCCTCGCACATTTCCCAAATTCCTTGAGATCTGGCTTCAAGAGCCAGCGCCTAGGGCCAGGAATGCCACCACTGCCTGTGTTCAAAAGGGAAGCCTCTGTGTGCGCACACAGTCACACACACTCCCCATGGCTCTGCAGAATGCCCTGTAATCAGGCTCTGTTCTGACCTTGACACACACAGAGAAGAAAGCACTAATGACTACACTCACACAGGAGGTTGTTCTTTGTACCGAAATATGTACACCAAAGGCCTTCATTCTCTCGCGTCCCCTCTGATCCACCCACTGACCCTTGTACACACTTCACACACTCGTCACACACCTCAGTGTCTGGCTGTCATAAATCTGTACGAAGGGGTCAGCGGTTTTTAGGAGCCTCTGGTTGCTGACCCAGTCCAAGAGGCGCTGCGTATTATTTCCCATGACGAAATCCCAAATAATATAATGTCAGATGAGGCTTTTAGTGCCTCTTTGTTATCTTTATGATTTGTTGCTGTTGTTTTCTGCGTGTAAAGATTGTTCCAGAGTCGGCAAAATCCATGACATGTCTGCATGTCGTGCTGCAAGCGTTAGGCGTGTTAGAGGAAATGTACCTGCTCTGTGATGTTTCTGTCTATGTTTCTGTTTACATGTGTTTTAACTGGTACATGTTTGAGAAATCCATACTTTTCAAGATCATTTTCCTTCCACAAAACTTCAGATACTCAGTGAATACCTTTACAAACTGTGTTTGTAATAAAAGATTGTGCTGAATTAATCAGACGTTGACCCACAGTGTTCCTCTGCTCAAAGTTTCACAACATTTTACTTAAAAGCTAAAAGATTGTGGACATAAATTCTATTAATTCAAGTTGCTGTTATTATTTTATTTAGCACATTACAACATTTGATTGCGGTCTACAGAGCTTAGTCTCGCTTGGTGGAAATTTTCAACACTGGCGCCAGTAAGAAACATTAATTCTGAATAATTTCTGATTTTAAAAAAAGAAAGAAAAAAACTGCAGTGTTAGATTTTAAATCAGGCAATATGTTGAAGCAAAGAATGAGTAAACAAGACTGAGAATCTGACGACGCATTTGGTTCCAATTTTAGGTACTTGACAGGACTTGATTCACTGCCACAAACACATTTCACTAATTTATCGCAGATTTTTTTGCCGTGACAAACTTGGCAGCAAAGAAGCAAACAGGAAGTGAGCCATTATAGGGTGAGAATAAGGCTAAAGGAGCTCAAAACCAATGGATGACAGGAGAGATGACACAGGATCAGGAATTCTGGGACCTGAAGGTTGTAGTAGGAGGCTTTTTAAAAAGGTGCAGCAACATTTCAACATAGAGCTTTATCAGAAAGAGTGGAGGCATGTTTAAAATACCTGCAGCAAGCTAATCACATATAGCATCCACAGCTGTTACCTATGAATGTCTTGCTAACACCACATTGCCAAAGCTTATGTTAACATACATTTAAATTTAAATCATCAAACTTCCTGGAAAACACCATAAACACAAAATGCAAAGTGATTTCTTAACGTAGTCCGTCTGGTTTGTGTATTTATTTTAGTCATATTTTATGTGATCACAGTGTTCTAACTCATCAGACATTATTGATTATTTATTTATCGATAAATTAATGTTCTACTTCAGGTTCCATGCAGCCTCCTCTCTTTGTTGTCACTAGAAATGTCTCTCAAACAGAAACTGCAAACACTGAACAAGAAACCAGGAAGTTAGCTTCCCTCACAGTGGCTAACGGCTATGCTAACAGCTAGTGCAGCCACAAATTAGCCTGAAGCAGAGTCTTGAAGACAGTAATTAATAAAGCTTTAAGATCTGGACCTTAGTGGGCAATAAAAATGAAATACTGAACAAGAAACCAGGAAGTTATTTTCTCTCGCTGTGGCTAATGGCTACGCTAATGGATAGCAGCTAAATGTGCAGCTACAAATTAGACTGAAGCAGTGTCTGGAAAACAATAATTAATAAAGCTTTAAGATCTGGACCGTAGCGAGCAATAAAAGTGATTGAACAGCATAAGGTAAACTGATCAATCTCAGTCGACAGCATCCTGATTTAATGCCTCCTATTTTTATTTTACATGTTCAGTTACAGTCACTCTTATTAATGAGGAAGTGTAGTTATGAATGACAGATTCTCTGCTGTGTCATTCTGTTAAAACATTACATTTAATGTATATCGTCCCTTTCTTGATCTCCAATAAACGGCCCGTATCAGTCGATCCCTGCTATGATAGTATCTTCCATTTCATTACATGCTGCCAAATACACCCCATTAAATCCTTCATCGCTTGCAGCACACATGTTTTGTACACGTTGAAATGTCCCTGCGGTCTAAAGTATGTCGGACAAACAAAAAGAGCGTCACAGATTTGCATATCTGAACATGTGACACATGCACAGAACATATGTTAGCTGACGTTATGAGCAGGATAACCACGACTCTGCAGCATCATTAAAGTTCTGGTTTGTAGAAAACAATCCTCGCTGCTCCTCAGAGAAACACATTAGATCCACGCTTTAAACACACCGGAGCCTTTTTGTCTTTAATGAAGAACTGAATTTGTCACGTTTCCTCTTAAGTTGTCGGATTTGACAGATTTTTATAGCTGCGCCTTTTATCACTGCAACTTTAAGAGAGGTTTGTTTTGTTCCCGACGTAATGAATCGCTTGATTTGTCATGTTTCCTCTGGGTTGTCACCTCTCACAGATGTTTGTTCTGTTTGTACTTTTATCTCCGTAACTATAAAAAAATGGTCTGTTTTTGTGACATGATGTTGGCTCTTGGATGCTGACTTTGGCAACTCACAGCCTTAAATTTTTCATCCAATAGATTATCCAAAGACAATTGGACACCTGGTTTAGGTTAAATTATTCGTCTGTTTGTGTGATTAAAGTGAATTAACAAACGCTCCAGTCCCCTTCTTGCACTCTGGAAATATTTCAAATATTGATAGATGAATTATATTTCTCTGTGCATCAGTTTGTTTGTTTACTGGATGTCTGCAGAAGGTGAGACAATGCTCTTTAGTCTTCGATAATCAGCCATCTGGATCTCTCCCAATTGGCAGAGATCCAGGAAGAGGAAGTGTATATAAGGTGGGGGAGTGGCCTGCTAGAGTCTCTCTTTGGGACCATGCGGCCAGCTCAGGTGAATTTGTGTTGTTAGGTACAGGTTTGTCTTGTTTGTTCTGCCGTTTTGTTTGCCTTCTTGCATTATCACTTAGCACTTAGCAGTTGTGTGTGGCATCTAGACCTATGGTAGCATTGTAGCATTTAACAATAGCTAAAGCTGTAGTAGCATAGTAGTATCTTAGCAGTTAACATTGGCATTTAGCAGTTAGCATTAGCATTATAGGTGAATCCGGCTGTATAGTCTGCTTGTGGGTGGTGAGTTTGTTAGTAGTATTGAAGTATTTTAGCAAGTAGCGGTTAGCATTAGTATGTAGCATTTGCATTAGCTAAATGGTAGCATCGGCACTGGAGCATCTCCTAAACGGACCTGGGTCAGTTGAACATGGCAGTGTTGGTTGGACTCTGAAACGCCAGAGTTTACCGTCTAGCCTCCTGAAGGTGTCGTGGGACTAAGTAGGAGAAACACGGTTGAAGGAAGCGAGGTTTCCACCTGATGACCCCCAGAGATGTGTTAGGAATCACTGCTCACTGGTAGGTATAGAGACAGATTAGGGATCCTAGGTCCTCATTGTGTATGAATCCTTTCTTTTTGAGCCCAAATGTCTTGTGTTTAAATTAACATTAAAGCTGCTCATTGTAGATAAAATCTTACTGTAACTATGTGAAATGAACACTTCCCTTCATTATGCCTCTTAGTACATCCTAAAAATTAATGTTTGGGCTCAACAAACAAGAACAAACTCTACTTATAGGAATGAGGCTTCCCTTAACAATTAATGGTATTTTTAAATACTGCTTGATTAATAATTGCCGGGATAAATACAGGTTTTTAGGTTGATTACGTTTTTGTCACGTTTCGTACTTTAAATCGAGCTGGTCCCAGGTCTACTTCGGAACCAGAGCCTGACTTAGCTCCACTTCTTTGTGTTTCCACCATCTAAGTTCCGGCTCCAGGTTCTAAAAACTGGTCCTTAGCAAGGACCAACTCTGTGCTAGTCCAGAGCTAAGCACCGAGTACGTCAGGGGCTGGGGGCGGGGTTATGGTGACCAACCATCAACGGTGGAAAGGGACACACAAGCGCTAATTAGTGTCCTTGTTCTCCAGGACGTCCCTGGTCCCATCACACATGTGTTGGAATGACTCCTGGGACACACGGAAGTTTACCACAAACTGTTGACCTGAAATCCGCTACAGTTGTGTCCCACCAGTAGCGTGATCACGGATGTGTCCAGGCAACAGGAGGACCTCCGCCTCACAATCAGCCTTAAGACCATCTATAGAGATAAACATAGATATTATCATCAACTTACTGTGTTTGTTTAACTGCTATGTAATGGATGCTAGCGTAGTGGTTTTATGGTGACCCAATGGCTCCAACTTGACTCCTTGTCAATGGAAAAGCAAACAGGTTGTTAGAAGGAACCAGATTTGAACCAACTAAGGACCAGAACTAGCACGTGGTTCTTCTTGGCGGAAAAGGGGTATGAGAGAGTCTGAATCATGTACTCTCTCCTTCTCTCACCTATAGCCAGATGTGTGTGTGTTTGAGCGTCAAAAGAAAACTCCACTACAGTTTGTTTTCTTACTGTTATGTGTTTGCATGTAACTGTTTGCATTAGAGTGCATCATACATGCACAGGAGTTTGTTGTGGGCCCACCAGTTCATCTGTGCATTGTGTTTTTGTGTATGATATTAAACCTAGGGGCATCCACTCTCAGTCTCCTCACACTGATACTGCCCTAGTTTATCTGCCAAGACGAGCCTTTGTAATCCAATCGCTCACACGCTGTAACAGCCTTTCTAGCAGACTTCACACAGATGTTGCTTGCCTTACACTTGCAGGGCCCTTGCAGGCTCCCCCACTCTAAAATGGCAGATCATCAGCTCACTGTGTGGTTCAATTCTCCTTGAAGAGAGGAGCAGACTGCTGAAGAGTACAGCTCTTTGTATAAATACATAATGATACAGTGGGCACGGCGAACTGTACAAGTTTCAGAGATGTATCCTCCTGCAACGTAGAAGCTTGGTGCAATAAAAAATAAATCATTTCTCTAGTTGTTTCCAGTATTGATGCAGACATAAAAATGCAGAGGAGTTGAACTTAAGTTCTGTAGGCTGAGTCGTTTTCCTGTGTGCTGTTTTTGTTGAGACACATTACATCAGCAGCCACCAATCCATCCCATAGTTCTAAGAACCTCGCTAAGATCTGTAGCCTCTTCTAATCTCCGCCTGCCTTTTCCCTCTTTTTTCCGTTTTTGTGAAGCAGTTTCTTTTTTCCCCCTCACAGCAAAGCATTTTTGAATTCAAATCGCTCCTCGGTGAACTCGCTGAGTGCCAACTCAGTGGATGTGGAGGTGCAAACTTTGTGAGTGGCATCATTTTTGATGTACCCCCTTGTTCCTGACAAGGATTTTGTCACTTTGGAACAAGGGGGGGATATCAAAAATGTCTTTCCAGCAGCTACTCGCCCCCCAACCCGTCCCACACAAGCCTGTACACACACACACCCCAACTTCATTAGCATACATCAAGCTTCCCAACGATGTGACAAACTTCATTTGAACGTTGAAAGTGTTGAGGGCTTGTTCCTTTCTGCTGGCAGCTGTCAAAAACCACACCATGTGACAGTACCGAACGCAAAGGAAAGTCAAAACCACAATCTAAAGACTATATATAGATGAAATGTTGTCATTTTAAGATGACTGGGAGGGGAAAACGACTGCCGCTCCTCACAGTCTTCAAAACTAGAGAATCGCGCTTCATCAGGAACAAACAAAATCTCATTTAAAAAAGAGCTGCAGAGATGAAAACTGATTTTTCTTCAGAAAGTCAAAGTCCCTTTTCATTGCGAGGGGAAATAGTGGCACACTTTTTTCCTTGTGTTTCCCTTCCTGTCTTTTCTTTCCGACTTGCTTGCATGCGGAGTGCGTCAATGACCAAAACCTCATAGAAGGTTTGATCAGCGGTATTGTTCAAAGGCTCCCAACATCCGTCCTAATGGAGAGGAGCCTTCACATGTCTCCTTCCACCTGTCAGGAAAACAAACATGCCTTTGCTGTAAAAAGATGTTGAAAGAAGAGGAAAATGTGTGTTTGCATGAAGGAAAGTAGAGATGTGAGAGGAGGGACCTTGGAACAGGAAATCGAATGCAAAGCTGAAGGAACTGTGTCTCTCAGGGAGCCAGTCAGACATCTTTGGGGAGTCGGATGCTTCTGTTTTGAATTTTAACTCCATTGAGAGACACAGTGAAGTCAGAAATTTGAATTGGTGCTTTACCCATCCATGTCTGCTTTTTTTCCCCTGCATCTGTTAGCTGAGCATAGGTTCTCACATCAGAGATGTAGTTATAAAAAAAGGCTGCTGCTTCCACCCACACACATTGCATAGTAAACTATGGCTAAGCTTTAGATAGAAGTGCTTTGGAAGAATGTGACTGCGAATGCTTTGGTCTGCTGCGATGTGGAGAGAGCAGAAGACTGCATCATATGCCTTCAGGTTAACGTACATACAGGGTGGGCTTGTATGTTTTTGCACATATGTGGTGCAACAATAAGAAGACAAAGCATGTTTTGGGATACAGAAATACACATTTAGGATATAGCTGTTTGTGTTTCTGCACCAGCTGTTCGCTTTAGCATGAAGTCATTGCAAACACAGCCCTGTTACATCATATAATGCATTCGTTGTACTCTGGGCCCCTCTCTGTTGTCGTTCTTGCAGCAAACTGTCATGGCTTCTTTTCTGGTGTGCAACTGTATGTACGGTGTCCAGTCGTCCCCGTCGCTCTCTGCGATGAACACGCCGTCGCTGCTTTGCCCGTTTCTAATGTATGGGACGGAAAATGGAGACAGCATCGCCACAAAGGAGCTTGTAATTTAGGCAGAGCGGATCTCTCATTGCTGCGGTGACGGCACCATACATGAACCAAGAATGCAAAACTAAGGAGCTTGGCTTTTGAAGAATCTCAGACTTATATTCAGAGTGGTTGGTAAGGGATGTGTTTATTCAACCATTGTTTATTGCTTCGGTCTGAGGTAGTGAAGTGTGTTTTGTCTTGGCTTCCCATTTTGTTATGACTACACAAGCTGCTATAGATAGAGACAGACATTTTGAAAATCTGCACTCATGTTGCTTCAGCTCATTTTTTTTAAATCCTGGACGTTCAAATTAAAGCCTCTAAAAACCTGCTTTTTGCCACATGTTTGAAAAGGTTGCTTTCAAATCATCCCAGACTTCATTCTCACGCTGCATGACAAAGACATATTTTTATAAACTGATGGATTCTCGGCCCAGTGTTATTGGTCCGATGAACGGGGCAGAAGGAGCCCGAGAAATTGGCAAAGTTGTGGCAGGCTAATCTACTGCACACTGTGCCGAGACAAAGTGAGCCGCTTCATGTTGGGATCATTTATACTGGAGGCTGCTTTGAAGTGCTTCCCAATCCCTTTCATTGTGCCCAGGAAGATTAATTAGCCAAAGCCAGAACAATCAGTTAAATCCACAACAGGAAGATTATTTTAGGGAAACCAATCTTCTCTCCCTCCCCCTCACCTCATTCATGCTCTCTTCACTTGAAAGATAGGACTGATCAGAGGTGGGGATGTCCTTAATGTTAGCTGGACTCCGTCGAACACGTCAAAGTGCTCAGTCTCTCCCCCTGGTTACACCTTGAAATATGTGGACGTTAATTCCTGGAGCTCTGTTAAACTGTTCATCAAGCTCCGAATTAATTGATTCAGCAACTCTCCAGAATGCTGTAAATGCTTTTTACAATACCATAAAAGCTCTTGTGTTTGTGTGTGCATGTGTGCGTTTGCATGTGTGTCTCCATTCATGTGTGTTTGTGGGCAAAAAGTGGGGGTTGCGCTAACCAAACCCTTTTCAACTTCTATAATCAGACTCTGGTTTAGTGGAGTGTAATTTAGCCCCAGACAGACTTCCTCCAGTCCTCCCCAGTGGAGATAGCTAGCTAGCTATTGAGCTGCTGCAGCGTTTGATGTGTGCTGCCCTCCACCGCGGCCCTGTCCTCTTCCAAACCCAGCTGTGTGGAGCCCATGAATGCATTGTGTCAGATCTGGCTGTAGTCACCGGTAGCCAGTAGGGGGGGTTATGCAGAGCGAGCGTGCGGACCCCCTGTGGAGATGTGAAGGAGCTGTGAAGAGCGAGGGAATACTCTGAGCCATGAATAAAGAGGGGATACCCGCAGTCTGAGTGAGAGTCAGTGAGTGTGCTTCCTCCAAGCTGTCGGTTTGGTGTTTGGAAGAGCAGAAACACTTGTTCAGCAGTAATCATATATAGCTGCAAATCAGATTTACCTCCACTGTTGTTCTTTAGTCCTGAGCCTCTTTCTCATCTGTTCTTTTGTATCAGAATAGAGGAAAAAATAAGATAAAATGAGCCTTTATGAACTCAATGGTTGGGATATTTGCAGAGGTACAGCAGCAAAGATTTAAGGAATGTAGTATAAAATTAAAAAATAACGTACTAGTAATCTAAAAACCACTGTAACAACAATTATTGCACATATCGGTGGTATTGCATAGAGTTTTTGATGAATACAAATACTGGTAGAGTATTATTATTGCACAAATTGCATATACTTTCCTGTATGTAGTAAAATAAATATTGCACAGGGTTTTTAAAAAACAGAATATTCATTATGCAGAATGTGCTGATATTGTACCAAAAAGACGCAAATGTTCTTTACAGTTAATACATCATATTATGATACTGATGGTGTTTACATACACAACAGCGTCTCAGTTATGAGGAGTATCTGGGATATAGAGCTTACAGGGAGAAGTCTGGTTGTTCATTCATGATCAACTCTAGTATTGTGGTTACTGATTGATGTGTGCAGTTTGCAGCCCAAACCAGCAGTTTACCCGGATGCTACTTTAGCTGTAACATTACATTGATAAGATAAGATTAACTTTGTTGATCCCTCAGCAGGGAAATTCAAGTTACAGCTGCTGGTTGCAGATGAGGCATGAAAGAAGCATGACAAGAAATTACAGAGACAATATACCAGACATGACGGATCTACGCGTGGGATATGTACATTTAGGATTTGACTATGGATGTTGACAATGGGGCCACTTGGTGTTTATAGCAACTAAGGGTAGGAATCACTGGGTGGCTCACGATACTGATGCTATCACGATACAGCGATACTGAGATAATCAATATATTGCAAGACAGTCACATCAAGATACATCATGATATCTTCATCATCGTTGCAGGTGGGTTTGCATGTTGGTGGTGTTGCCTGTGTACTTTTGCCAAGCACTTCTTGCATATGGAATAGCTTTGTCCAACTTGCTTGTTCCCTCAATGTTCCAAAGCCCAAATGGGTCCACACTTTGGACTTAAACGTGGATGGGGCGTCTCTTACGGTAGCGTTGCTGTCCTCCATTATACCTGTACTAACTGTTGTTGGGCCGATTCATTTCCGCTCCAGTCTCCCTCATTCATGTGATAAACACCACAGTGTGGAGTCATTAAGTAGTGACGCTGGGGAAATGGCAGCTGGCAGGGGAATCTGGAGGGTTTAGAGCGCCTTATTATATTAATTAAAGCATCAATATTTGGTGCCAGCGTATGGATACTCATATGGCACGAGGAGGGATGACGATATATCACTGTATGGATATTTTGTCCCACCCCTAATAGCAACCTTGTGCCAATAAATGCCAATGTCATGTCGCTGATTTGGCTGATTCACCTCATCGCCAGAAATAACAGACGAGAATAAGAGTAAATATTTAACATCCACTTTGATCGTGTCAGGAGGATGAAGTTACGCAGTCATGTGGTTAGATAGAGTCATGATGGAGAACGGTGAGGGTTTGGTGAGACGTTTATGAAACCAGAAGAAGCACTAGTTCAGTTACCAATAAAAGTGGCCGTCCTTGATATGAGTTTGTGTTTGTCACTTGACTGAAGCCACACCTCTGCAGAAACCAGAATAAGATTTATACATTCAACATAATCTGGTTTCTCTTTTCTGAATTCAGTAGATAATGCTTTCACATGCAGATACTTCTCCAGAACTCCATCATAACCAGGATGCTCACCTCCATGCAAACACAGTTATTGATTATCACAAGTGTAGTCTGGATTTGATGTTGTCTTACTGACTCTTCCTGGCCGTCCTCCCTCTGTCTTCTCAGGTGACTCTGGTGCATCAGGAGTACGAGGAGAAGATCAAAGGTTTGATGCCGGCTGAGCTCAGGCAGGAACTGGAGGACACCATCACCTCTCTGAAAGCTCAGGTGAGAGCTGACTGGTTGCCAAACACGGATCAGACGCGCCAAAAAAAAGAAAACTAGAACAAACTTGCAAAGCACATTCAGTCTGTTGACTTTCGGCCCAGGAATAAAAAAAATACTGTGGAGGCTCAGGTTTGCATTTTCAGTCAACAACATATTTGTCATCTCCTGTCTTTTACTTTTCCATTAACCCACTTAAAAAGCATAATTACACTGAAACACTACCTTCTTTACTGCTTATACATGTATTTCATATATGGCAAATAAAGCCAAAAGTCTTTGCTACACAGAATATTAAATACAGAGTGAAATTAAAAGGAATAAATACACAGTAAGATGTGCCAAAAGTTGGAGTATTCAGGTTATATGATGTTTTGATGTATCGAGAGACCCTGCAGGAAGTAACAGGTTGTGTTTGTCCTCATATCTACATCATATCTGCTAAGGCTACCCCTCATTGACTGACCTTGCTAGCTTGCGAGGCAGCATCATCCCAACTAATCCAGCTCCTCCAGTCTTAAAATAAATATTTGCTGGTTGTATCATAAAAGTTCTAACATGACTCGCTAACCCAGTGCATATTTAAAATCTTTTTAAATCCTTTCTGCATTGAGGCAAAGAGCAGAAACTGAGCAGCATGTATCTCAGTTTATCTTTTTGATAATGCACGGTAACAAGCATCACAATTTGGTTCTTGGTTGAGCAATATGTTGGCTAGCTTAGCATGCTGTTTGCTGGTGATATTGTTGGTAAAAGTGACTATAAGCTGGAGGATTTTGTTGGGTTTGGATGCGGGTAAAATGAGGATTTATTCTGTGATGCTGGAATACACCATTACAGCTTCTTAATATGAAACTTACCAAGTACCATGGTTCCAGTAATCCAGTAAACACTAATTAGCAACCCTATAGTACCCCTTTTCCACTGAGCTGGTTCCAGGTCTAGTTCTGAGTCAGAGCCTGACTTAGCACCAGTTCTTTGTGTTTCCACCATCTAAGCTCCGGCTCCAGGTTCTAAAAACTGGTCCTTAGCAAGGACCAACTCTTTGCTGGTCCAGAGCTAAGCACCGAGTACGTCAGGGGCTGGGGGCGGGGTTATGGTGACCAACCATCAATGGTGGAAAGGGACACACAAGCACTAATTAGTGTCCTTGTTCTCCAGGACGTCCCTGGTCCCATCACACATGTATTGGAATGACTCCTGGGACACACGGAAGTTTACCACAAACTGTTGACCTGAAATCCGCTACAGTTGTGTCCCACCAGTAGCGTGATCACGGATGTGTCCAGGCAACAGGAGGACCTCCGCCTCACAATCAGCCTTAAGACCATCTATAGAGATAAACATAGATATTATCATCAACTTACTGTGTTTGTTTAACTGCTATGTAATGGATGCTAGCGTAGTGGTTTTACGGTGACCCAATGGCTCCAACTTGACTCCTTGTCAATGGAAAAGCAAACAGGCTCTTTGGATGAACCAGATTTGAACCAACTAAGGACCAGAACTAGCACCTGGTTCTTCTTGGTGGAAAAGGAGTATAACTGGCCAAACAAAGGAACATGGAGTCAGAATAAAGATTTTGTTGAGTTGGTCCCAAAACATAAATAAGGCCCAACAGTGTATCCTGGCTTTACCTGCATTCATACTCAACACCTGCTCATATTGATCTTTACATATAATATATAACCAAACAACTGATACTTTTACCTTTGCATTACGGGTCTGTTGGTTCATGTATTGAGTAGTAGATCAAACCAATCCAAAGTGTTGGAGAGCAAGGCACTGATCTTGCTGTTGAGGGTAAATTCTTAGTGTTTTATTTGTGGGACTGTCATTCTGTTGTCCTCGGTCTTTTCTGAAGGTGATATCCTTTTGTCTTTCTATAAATCTATCAAAACTGGTAGAAACTGAATCCGAACATTCGGCATGAATGTGTACGTTGGAGTTATTTGTTTGAATGAGACCAAAGATCTGTTCAGTGCGGTTTTGGTGTAGCGCTCGATTATAGACATTGCTTTCTCCCTGGACCCTGCCAGGCCTCCTCATAAACCTTAATCTCTCGTTGTCTCTCCATCAGCTCCCACAATCAACCCCTGCATGACCACATTCATATTGCATGTTTCTCCTCTGAGCCTCGTCTCTCACTAATAAGGGCTTTGCTTTTCACAGCATTTACACAGTAAATAACTGAGCTGTAACAATAATAAGACCGTGCAGTGTGAGTTTTTGTAAAACGGGCTCATCATAAACCCCTGCCTTGTTCAAATAGGTCTTCCAAGATCCCATTTCAGTGCTCAGACCACAGCTCTGTGATCGGATATGTTTATAAAATGTAATTCATGACCAGAGCGGTCTCTCCTCTCATTGACAGTGTCTTGGGTTTTGCACATTAAAGTGCATTATTTTTACGTAGTAAGAAAAAAGGAAAAGATACGGAGAGTTTTGTGTCTCTGGAGGCATCTGACCGCATTTCGGTGGGGTTTTGCATATACTTTACCAGTGTGAGGTGCCAGATGAAATGCTAGAACTTGAACTGAGGTCTCCCCCACAGAAAGGAATGTACCCTCGGCTCCAGTACGGTAGTACCAGAACAATACGGATTCTTTTGGAGCTGTGATTATTCTGCCAGGCTCTAGATGCCGTGTAAATGTAGATGGGGTTTATTTTCACTTTAGCCAAAGACACTTCATAAATAAACGTACACTTTGTAGCCAAACAAAAGAACGGTGCTGCCTCCTCTCAGGGCTCCTAACCTCAACTAACCTGTTTCATAATCCTCCTCATGTCCCAGTGTGGCTTCACCCTGCTGCCCTGATCTCCTGACCCCTGACCTCTGCTTCAACAACCAGCCTTTTCTTCCACTTCCCCCTACTTGGCTAACCCACTCTGCCCAGAAGCATTTCTCCACTTCCCATTTCTGCATTTTCCCTGTGAAGCCAACACATTATGAAGATAACCCACTGCTGTATTTTGCATCGTGTGTCTGTTGCAGGTTACCTTCCTTCAGAAAAGAGCCTCTTTGCTGCAGGAAGACCTGGATGCCTGTCGCAGCAGGAGGTCAGCACGATTGTTTAGATTGTGTATGTGTGCATTCAGGCTCATGCATCAGTCCTGCAGATACTCAGCATCCAGCAGAACTCCTCTATTATACTCTTTTAATGGTGCAGATACATTAGATGAAGAGCTTCCAGTCCGGAGGGCTTTGATTTGCCTCCCATCCATCACACTGTAGCAGCCATTTATGTCTTTATAAGAAGCATCTATACATAGGCAGCGATGAGAGAACTTGTCAAACGCTGCTGTCGCTCACATCTCTGCAAACATCTCTCAGGACTGTCAGTCATGCACTTCACAGTAAATAGTTGTTCCACTGTACTCCACACCTCACTCCTTAAAGCGACTCTGATGTTAGGAACCATAAAGGAGCAGTCAATCAGAGAGTTAGTTTGAATTTCTCTCCAAGATCTTTAATGTTGACGCAGCTGAATGATGATGTCAGTTTAAGGGTTTAACATTAGAATCTCTCTGCAGGTAACAGCAAGAACCACGGCTGGACTCGGAGCATGAAGGACGCCATCAGATGTGAGCAAATTTGACTGTTACAAGTATTTCACTCACCTGTCACGCCGCTGGAGCAGCCATCTTTTAGTTCTATATACTCTCCCATGAAATATTTATTCATTGTCTTGTTGGAAAATACTATTTTTATGTTCTCAGCCTGTTATATTGTTCAGTTTTATCATTTGTGATGTTGTTAACTTGACGTTATATCGAATCCATCGTTTTTAATAAAAACTTTACATCATTTTTTTGTTGTCCTGCTTTTTTTGGTTCATTTGGAGCATGTTATTCATCTTCTTCCAATACCTCATAATTAATCCCTCAATTAGGGTGAGTCGTGCTGTTGCCTTTGTTTTTTTATGACCACAACATGCATGTTAACCAAGATTAGCCTTCAGTTCCAATCTCTCCCATCGCTGTTTAGCCTCGCCTCTCTGCTCAGGCCCCCGTTTGAACTGTAAAGAGTAGTTGGGGGTTTGTGGTTGGTTCAGATAAAGAGCGCTGCAAGTCGATTGTTTGAACCTCGGGCCAAAGGCTACAGTTCTGGGCCCCAGAGTTTCTGCCACCGCTTTGTGTTTTACCAGCGGCTCCACTCAAACCCAATGACTCAGACGCCGGAGTCCACAAAATGGCCGCCGTGTCTCCTCCAGAGTTTGGAGGTTTTGATGATAATAACATTTGGTGGACCAAGCAAAGGCTTCATAATGAGCCCCTATCCGTTGGTATTCTGTGTCTCTGGTAGGTGAGGAATGCATGGGGCTTGAATACTGATCATTTCCAAAGAATCTCTCCTCTTGGAAAACAGTTTGGAGGTGTTATTAAATTCCTAAATCAGATTTGATTTCAAAGAGGCCCCTGCACTTATTTGCATTGGAATTGCTTTCTTTTTACACCCACAGTTCACGCACTTCACGTGTTCCCATTGTCCGTGACCTGCTCTGCTGTCTCCAAACGAAACACGATTCCCGTTTCTGTATTTATTTGATGTGCTGATTCTGCTGCTCAGGCAAAGAACGAAGGACAAAGAAAAGAATAGGAAGAGAGACAAAAGGAGAGATGACCGTCAGACCAACATCTGAGAAACAGGAATTTGGTCTTTCAGCACAAAAGTCTTTGTAGGCTCTGTTGTTTCTGGAAGATGTGCACAGAGGATTCAGAACTGTTGCAACACAGAATCCGTGGTAGAGAAGTATTTGTGTGCATTTAAAGAAGTATGTAGCATATCTGTGCATATTACATTGGTATGTTGGTAATGGCTCCAGTTTGCCTCAGTTGAATTAGTTTATACATCATGTCGTCTGAGCTGTTGTAAAAGCAAGTGGTCAGAGTGTTTACAAAGATGGATGATGCATCAACGCTTGCTCCCAATGTACAAAAGTAAAGCTAAAATGCAAAAATAGGTGCCTCATTTGAGACGTTAACTGTCTGCGTTCAGAGTCGAAACAGATGCCGATGAATCACTAAACAATAAGGAAAGGGGCAGTTCTTCGGCATGTCCTACTAATAATAAGTAATCAAACATAAGCTGATGAGAAAAACACTAAAGCATGCCAAGAAGAACTTAATTTGACAGAATTCATATTTGGGGAAATTTTAATCAGGGTGATTTTTTCTTAAATTGTGCCATTTGCTGACATACAGATGGGGTTTATGACTTCTGTTGGGACCAGCCAAGTCCATATGAGTCATCCATCTTTACATACAGTCAGTAGTTGGCTCTTTTGTGGTCAGTAAGGTTCCTAATGAAGTAGATGGACCTGGAAGTATCTAAGTAGCAGCCATGATTAGGGTTGGTTGAATATTCGAAATGCTAAGAAAAGGTGCTTCCTGTTTTATCTCTTTTAGCTGGTCCGTCACAACATTAAAAGCAATGAACCATCTTCAGATGTAATTAGTGCGTCCTCTTTGCTGCATCTACAAGAATTCCGGGTTTTTTGACATGTTTTTGAAGCATTACTGCACTGAGATTTACAAATTGGGAGATAAACTAGATTTGTGGTTGTGTTTTAAAGAACTGCAGCCAAGCTATGCCAACTACGTTCATGCCCAAACTACATGTCATGGCTGAGGCGACTATGAAGTAAACATGACCTAAACACAACGGTAATTCAGCAACTGCAAGGACTTACGAATATAAATGAAGAAACGTAAGCACAGCTTGTGTGTTGTAGTGCTGCTTTTAACTATAGAAATCTGACACTTAACTAAAAATATGAATGAGTAGGACTCCAGTTAACCTCCTGCGTCCAACGAATATCCAGTTTTGCTCTTAGAAAAGACACCATCATCTGTCTAACTGATGAGACTGAGTCATTGGTCGGCAATGTGGTATTTATTAGCTGTTGTTTACTAACTGGTGATAGTTACAAGCTTGAAATGGCGAATTTCCATCCTTGTGCTAAACCTCTCCTGGTTAAAGGTGGAAATTGATGCACATTCTTGCCTCCTTCTCCTTGATTGTGCACAGAAAATGTTACAGATTAATGTAAAAAAAAAAAAAAGGTCAGTTGCTGCTAAAGTAGGTGTTATTGTCAGATTATCTGCTTTGGGAAACTACTAAATTAATGCAGGTCTTTCCAGGTTCTGTCGTCAGAAAACAGGTTTCAGATGTCGTTAAAAAGACGAGCCCTTTGTTTGACGCATTCAGTTTACTGCTGATACAGTAGATCTAAAGGTTAATGTGTCCTAAGGCTTATTTGGCAGACCCTTGTTTTGCTCATTTACACCCAAACAGGCTCCAGCCGTAACCTTTCCTTTAATCTGTGTTATTGCCCTGGCGTAGTTTCACTCTAATTGATTGTCTACCACCAAAATTACCTCCATAATTGCGCTTGTGTAAATACGAGGCATGAATGTCATTTCCACAGAGCCGACATGGCCCCATTAGGGATCAAAGCCCTCGCTTCCTCTCCCAGTTATCTCCACATCAGACAGGGGACTGTTGTGTGACAGCAGTAAGGGCGGTCAGGGAGCTCCAAAGGTTTCCACTCATCCACCGTGCTCCCATCTCATGCTGCTGTATGATGCATGTTCAACTTTCGTTGAACATGAACAGGCAACTTTCGTGTTCTTGAGGTTGTAATGTTTGGATGAGAGGTTTTCTTGAGGAGCCCTGAACCAGCTTTTGTTGTGTGTGATTTATTCTTGCAGGGCATCAGAGGGGTTATTTGAGAATGTGGATTGAAGGGCCTTAATTTGTAATCAAATGTAGAATGATTTGAGAGCATCCACTGCCTCTCTTCGCTGCTTCTTGCACACGTGTTCGCTGCTGCCAGGCCTCTGGGATTGACTGTACATCGGCATGTGATTGACAAAGTCATTGTTTGCATGCGTGCCACTGGATCTTTTTATAGCCAGACCCTAGGAGGCCGGTGTTTGGCTGCTGTACACTGCTTGCATAAATAAACCTGTTTATCGCCAACACGTCTCACACAACACCCCACCACCACCCTCAACCCCCACCCCCCAACGCAGTTCACTTACGCTATTTATTCTGTCTTCCATCATGTTTTCTGCAGTCTTTGTCTCTCTCCCAGCTTGTATCGGTGTCTCTTTGTTGACATGATATTTATGGCAGTGAGGTTTTTTTCTGTTTCCCCGGCTCTGTCACTCAAACGCAACAGGAGCTATGAAAAGGATATGCAGCTGTGTGATCTGAGAACAAGTGGGTTAGAGGCGATACAGCAGGTTGTGCTTGTGTGACTGTGGCATGAATCTGCCATCTGGGCTGATAGTGTGGGCTGAGCAGAGGGACAGCAGTCTATGCATTCAAGACAGAGTGGGAGGTTTGTCTGTATCGCTTGCCCTATGCCTCTGTCTGGGTATCTGATATCTCTGCCTCGCATTTTCTATTTATCTCCCTCAGCCTCTCTACCTAAAGATGGGTAAGTAGACGATGGCAATATCCATGCTAATGCACATAAAGCTGAAAATGCACCCGTTTGTCTTTGATCCTCTTTTCGCTTTTATCTCTGTGCCGTGACGGTCGTCCTGTTGCAAGTCTCAGAAAGATTTATAGCTCCGAAGCTATTTTTTGGTTATTTTATCATATCAGATTACTGTGTAAACTTGGGTTCCTCAACTGACCCAAGTGCACAAAAGAAGACATCACACAGGGAATGACGTATGGAAGTAAAAACAGAGGCCTGAACTCAGCATTGGCAGTTTTGTGTAAAGGTTTCATACTGTGCCCCTTTTCAGCAATTTAACGAAAGTCTCACGTCACATTTCAATGTCTGTCGCAGTAAATACAGCTGAGTTGGGTGCTGGCCACGCCCCCTTCAGGAAGAAGACTCTCTGTGATCCACAATGTGGAGCAAAACAGTTGACTGAATAGCAGCTGACGAAGACATTACTCAGTCTTGTCACATGGAAAGATCACTGAGAACAGCCGTTGTTTGTTACTCATGTATATAGCGAGTTCGTCAGGTTATTTTGCGTGAATAAAATCGGTAGCTTAGCGCTGCAGCTTAGAAATGCCTCTGAAGTGGCGGCAGGTTAACATGTAGTCTTAACAGGCTGCATTTCGTCATATTTGTTCCATGATCTGACAACAGAACCAGAAAAGTATGTAAAGAAAAACAGCTTTCCTGGAAGTTTGGCTGTATTCAAATATGTGAGCAAATAGAACACAAGGTAAGCAAACAGATGTGAGTTTAGGTTGCATTAAAGCAGAACAGGTAAAACACAGTAACCCGTCTAGTTCTTGTTTATTGGTTTTAAATCCATCTTAAAGTTTCTACCATCTCTGAAAGTCCCTCAGCTTTAGTTTCCTCAAAGCTCAGACCTGTGGGCATCAAAGCTAATAATAATGTTAGCCACATTAGCCGCGTAGCATGCTAACACTAACAGTTGTATATTTATGGTGATGAGCTAAGTGACAACCCAAATACCAGCATGGTTCTGTGTTGGTGCTAACATAGATGTTCAGATCTAACTGGTGTAGCTGTCTGGTGGCACTTGGGGGCATTGTAGAAATATCTTACAACCATAAATGTTGTGGTTCCCTTGTTCGTCCTTTTGCTTTTGTCCATAGATTCAATATTAGAGATACATGTAGTGGCTGTGACGTTGCCCGTTCGTTGGTAGAAAACTGTCTTGTAGCCTAGAGTTTAGCATTTAGTCATTTTGGTCCTTTGAAACCGGATGTGAGGATCAAGTTAGCAATCTAGTAGTGACCTGCTTCAAAACATACCTTACTCTAAATGTGACGTTAATTTACAAATTAAACACCATCTCTTATTGAAAAGGTCTGAATGTATCGATGGAATCCATAAACTCTTAAGGAAACTGTTCACTGCGGTAACAGATCAAGTGGGAAGGAGCATCGTTTTCCATTTACTTCTAAACTGTCTGACTTCTTTTTGCATCCAGAAGAGTCGCCCCCTGCTGGTCGTTGGATAGAATGAAGCTTTAAGGCTCTTCTACGTTGGTTGCATTTTCCAGACGCAGAGAAAACATTCATCTCCTTTGTACAGTCTATGCTTTTGCCGCTGTCACAGATGAGACAGAAGTCACAGTGAAGGGTATTGTGGTGATAAAAATAATATGTCAGTGTCAGGGAGCATCACTAGAAGGCCTGTTGCATCAGCAGTCACAAGCAGCGCTCATAAACACATGCATTGTTCACCATAATGAAAGGGCCATTTACACTCTTCTGTTTCCAGCAAAACCTTTTCACCAATCAGCTTTTGACCTACTCATGGTGTCATCTCCTGACGGCAACACACTGTCGGCTGAATTCCTGTAATTCTTTGTGTGTAGACACAAAAAAGACACCAGCGAGGAACCAACAATCAGCCTTAATGCTTCACTGTCCCAGAGTTAATCCTGCACAAATTTTGATCTGAAATGGTTAAAAAGTGGTTTGAATTCCAGAGTCATCACCTTATTATGCACCTTCAGCACCTCTGCAGTCCAACTTTAACATATTCGACTTAAAAACATTAGAATCAATCTTGAAATCTCGTGTTGTGCTACACAAAACAATTACAACTTCTCAGGTCATGATAGTTTTCAGGATGTGGTTACTGCGTGCCACGAAAAGGATGTCTAGAAATGTGACAGACAAATATACAATGCGACATGTGAACAGCATGTTCAGATTTTTCTCTATGGCTCTTGTATTCTTGTCAAGCGAGACAAGTGTTTGAGCCGTCTGCCCTCCTGTCTCTGTTGCCATGGCGATCACCCTGTTGATATGGAGGCAGCAAAGAGATAAGATCTGGCATCTGACGAAGGAACGAGTGAGTTAATCAGCTCACCGGTCGGGGGAACCCAGCGCTCCAGAGTCAGGAAGGAGGAAGACAGGGTTAAAGTGACAGATTAGGGATGAGCGAGGGAGCCCAGGGTTCAGGTTAAGACCGATTCGCAGACGGATCGCTGTCCTGTCAAGCATGGCAGAACTGGGGCGTCCAGCCTGTGAAGTGTCTGCATGGTGCTTCAGCGCGAGCAGCAGAGGAAATGAAAGTCATTACTGTCAGTGTGGAGTGAGCTTCATGGCCCAAACGGGATTAGACAGTGCATCCGACATTGTTTCTATACATTGGTAGACTTAAAAGTCAAGCGCAAAATGGGATTAAAACGAGGGAAAAAAACCAATAAATAACCTTCAACACCCCCTCCTCTTCCTCTCTTTTATTTCCTCCCTTCCCTTCCAATTCCCACCTATTTCATGTCTCATTCTCCCTTTTCTCTTCCACCTGTCTCACCCTCTGTTCCACTCTCTCTGACACGTTTATCTTTCCCTCCTTCCATCATCAGAATTCACAGGTAGGCGCCGACTCCCACTCCCTGTTTTGCAAAAAAAAAAATCCTTCTGAGGCCAATTGGTGCTTGAAACGCAGCTTCATTCCCCTCAAACTGAACCCTTTCAAAAACAAACCCCCCCACCACCACCAGCACCACTCTTTTTTTTCCTCCTCTTCCTCGTTCAAAACATCCCCATAACAAACCAGCGAATTGTTGCCCTTCCTTAACTTTTAAGGGTATTATGCACCATGTCCGACTTCAAAGCCTGTCTTAACTCCACACTTTAATTGTATCTTCCCCAGCTCGCTGCGTGCCGTTTGATTCTGCTGACAACAGCACTCCTGCCTCCATCCTTCTCCTCTTCTTGCCACTGTTTGGTCCTGGCTGATGTTGTGTGTTGACCCCCTGCACCTCCACCTCCTCCACTGTTCCTCTCATCAGCTTCTTGCTCCCTCCATTGTCCCCCTGTTGTCACCTGCTTTGAAGAGGTAGCCTCCACTTCCTCTCTCGGCAGTCGGTTGTCGCCCCGGGTGTGTACACACCAAACAAACTTGAAACAGTAACCCCCTGTCCTACATTACTCTCTTTATCTGCTCTCTCTCTGTGCAAGTTGACTTCCTCCTCATGGCCCTGGTTGATAATTGCCATAAGCTTCCCTCTTGGTTTCATTTTCCATTGTCCTCCCCCAAATTCTTGGCTCTGGCTTGAGATAAAGGGATGAGCACTTCAAAGGGGTCTGCAAAGAGTTTAACCCCAAGCCGAAAGGAACAGCACACAATACTGTAATTGAGAGCAGTTACTGATCACAGAGCAGCAGCTCAGAGAGGACGGCAGCGGGAGACTCTGTGTTTATGGCTGCAACCGAGGTGGCCGGTAGCAGTTACGACCGACTCAGGAGAGCACATAACCCTGTCGTAAAAGCCTCTCCGGCCCTCTGAAGTGGCCAGATAGGAGGTGTTGTCCATCAAATGTAGCTTCAGATAACATCTAGGGCTAAGTTGCTTTGTGTATGTAGAAAAAGAGGCAGTCAGCATTAGTGATTTATACGTTCCCTTTCGTCTCTATTTATAGTGCTCTTTGTAGTCGGTCTGAATTTGACCTGTCCCTGTAATAATATCTGGCCATAAAAAGAGACAGTTACATCCCATAACCTCTCCCCTCAGAGCCCTCTTTCAAAGCTCTTTTTATAGGGCCAAGGACACCCCCGGTCTCAGGCCAGTCGCAGACCTGGGGTCAGCTCCTGAGGGGGGGAAGACCCGACCCATGGGGACCACAGAGGGGGTTGACAAGGCAGGACACGAGGGCCCAACTGGCCCCAGGTACCAGCGGGGGTCCACGGCATCGCCATGGTGATGGTTTCCACCCCGGTGTGTTTACTGTCAGAGGTCAGCGTGGGCCCTCCAGAGTTTACAAAGACGGACATTGTCTGGAGACACTGAATATTAGCCAGATGACCTGCGTACCTACAGACTGAGATGGTGTTAGTGCAGTTTGACTCGTGAGCATCTGGATCGGCTCCAGATGTTGAATTTACTGTACATGATTCCACAACTTTTTTGGGTCACAGTCAAACACGCTTCACTTTCTTTGAACGTATCTCAGCTGATTATTCATTCTTGTACCTCCTCTGCTCCTTCATTCACTAGTTTTCACGGGTTTTCTTTGTTTAAATTCATCCAGGTCGTGGTAATCCTGAGAGCTTTAGGCTTTCTATTTTTGATTCTCGAGGATGTTTCACCTCTCACTGTTTCACTGCAGAAAGGCCTCAACTGTGTGCATGAGCTTTTGTGAGATCAGAGGTTGGGTTCGTGCAGTTTTAAGTCTGACTTGGTAGCGTTTCACATGTGGCACGGCTCCAGATGTTGCATGTACTGTACATGATTTCACAACCTTTTTTGTGTCACACTCAAACATTCAACCACGACTATTTGTTGTAGCACTTTGTGCATTTCTTTCAAAGTATCTCAGCTGTTCATCTATTACCTGTTACTAAGAGTTTCAGCTGCTCTGCTCTATTCCTCTCTAGTTTTCGTGCATTATCTTTGTGTAAACTCTCAGTCATCCAGGTCGTTGTAATCCTGACAGATTCAGACTTTCTATGTTTGGTTCTTGAAGACACTTCACCTCCCCTCCTTGAGGCTTCTTCAGACCAGAACCGAAGACGCCTCTCAGATGAAACACCTTCCAGTCCAGTTGCCTTGTACTGAATCTCTCAGGATTAGCTTTCAAGCGCTTTCAACATGTGGCGTTCAGGTGTTGCCGCTTTTATTTTATTCAAAGCGTAATTTCAGTTTTAATCAGTCGAGCTTCTCCACAAACTTTCCACAACCCCCTCCCCCCCGAGGCGCAGGCTACAAGCTGCTCATCCTTTGCCGGGACAGTGAGTTTGATGTCGACACGTTGGGAATGTTTTCTGAGTTTTGAAGGCGATAAAGTGGCCTTTGAGCGACGAGCGATCCCTTAGTCACCGTGGCCCCTTCAAGAGCAGCTTCCTCTTTTATTAACCTTGATGGGAAGCGAGGCGTCAAGGGAGAAAGTTTCACAGCACCTTTAGCAAACAGGCTGATCAAAGTGTTTGCCGTCTTTGTACTGTACTTTTTTTTTTTTGGATCCTCCGTCCGCTGAGACAACAAGGACACACAGACACCTACTGTCTCTCTTTCAAGAATATAGCCAGTCATCCTGCACAAAGGCTCCCCTGTGGCGGCTCATTTGAACACTAAAGACCCATCCAAACACTATTGACTCTGTCCAATAAACACTATTGCCATCACCGACTGTAGCCGGGACAAATAAAGGAAGTGTTGTGTCCAGAACGTCCACTGCTGTTGCATCCAAACAGCTGATGGGTGGACGTATATTGGATGTCTGCTGCCTTCTTTTTTTTCATCTTGGAGCTGCAGAGAGGAGTTGCTCTTGTGTTGCCTAAACGACATGCTAACATCCTTCAGAGAACTTATCCTCAGTGAGCAGATGTTTTAATCTGCTGTGTTTGCATGCGCCCCTGTTGCCACTGGTAGGAGCTGTGGAGTGATAGCAGCACTCTGGGTTTATTTCCTATTGCAACACAACTGAATCTAAATGATCAGGATTATTTTCTATGTAAAAAAAACCCAACAAATTCTGATGTGGGAAACTTGTTGCAGCTCAGCAAGTGTTTGGATCCTGTAGACGGGCTTCTCTAAAGAAAGTCACAGGATTTAAATGTGTTGTTTTCTGCAGGATTCTTGTGTTTTGGTGAGCTGCCAAATAAAATATCATACAGAGATATGAGTGCTGTTTAATGCATGTACTGTGCATGTGCTTGGTGCAGCCAAAGGGTTAATCTGAAGAACTATGCGGGTCCAGAGAAGAAAAAAACCGATCCCTGCGTCTTTAAAGTTTATGTAGCAACAGAGGGATTGTAGCGATAATGCTATTGGGGCGGTAGATCAGTTACTTCTGACGCTCCAAAGCCTCGGGGAGTTGGCTCAAGATTGCCTGTCTTTGATAAGGTCCTCACACTGGAGCTGCAACTTCGTGATCTGGGGAAAAGATCGCGAAAACGCGGCGAAAAAGCGCGCAGGGCTGGAAATAAACCGAGCCGCCTTTAAAACACGAATCTCCCCGACAGACTGACACCCGTCCGGGGACGCTCCGGCTCCGGTTTCTATTTTTTTTCGAGGCTTCGAGTCGCATTTGTTTTTTATGCAGCTGTCGGGACCCGGCAGTCGGTTCCTCACTTTGAAGTGCGCTGCTCAGCCTCCCGGTTCAGTCGGAGCTGGAGTCGCCTACAGGAGAGACCCGCCGAGCGGCATGGCAGCCTGAGCGCAGGGAGGAGACAGGGAGGAGGCACAACTGCGAGCTTTTTTCCCTCTCCTGAGCATTTCTCTCTCCGTGAACCGACTCCGAACCCGGACGGACTGTATGTGGACGCCAGCGCCGTGGATTATTCGCGCTTCTTTGTGGATAAAAATCCCCGGAGTTTAAAATTTGGACGCGAACTCGTGGATCGATGGTAAGTTCCAGAGTTGCGCCTCCTCACCGGCCCCCACTGGAGCGCTTTGATGTGCTGTTGACTCGCCTTTGAAGTAATGTTCTGTGGGAAACGAGGCGCTTTTCCTCCGTTTAAACGCCGCTAAAACGCACCGAATCGCTCCGGTACCGGTCCCTCGGTGTTCCTTTCGGTTATGTGCGATTCTAGACGCGAATTTGAAAGTAGGGATCAGTAAGAAAGTGCTGCTTTCTTTTTGTGGAATTCCTCCCCCACAAGATCAGAGACTTTGGTGTACTTGGGACTGGACAGAGGCTGTTTGTTCGCCTTAAAGAAAACTGAGCAGACTACGTGACGGTCTGAACTCCTCTCTGATCCTCTAGAAGTCCCAGTTCGGTTTGCATGTTGAACATCTGCAGGCTTCGTTCTGATCTCCGACACTCAGCTGCGTGTTTTTCACGCATCAGCGGCTCAACGTTTACTATTTTGGTCACGTTTTTCCATCTGCTGGAGTTTGTCCTACAGGTTCGCTGCTCTGCCGAGGCTTAGCTGCTGTATGATGACATGAGAAAGTGTGTCTGGACGCGAACGGACGAGCCGGACTCAGACCCTGAAAGGAGGCGTGATGGATCCGGAGGCGTTGAGCCGCGTCCGTGCGTAAAGCTCCGGTAGAGGACTGATTGCTGCTGACATTCGTGTAATTATCACGGCTCGTGTTGTGATCGGAGGCTGAGGATGTTGCTTCAGTTCAGGCTGCACTCAGGTGGATTTTCACTGTGATAAATTGCTGTTAATATGCGTCCTAAGCGATAGCGCCTCGGTGAAAATCCCATTTCCTGAGACATGAAGAAGCTGTTTATGTAATGCTGCTGCAGTTTTCTCTCTCCTGTGAACTGTCTGTCTGATTCTGTAAAAGTCAGGAGAGTCTGAAGACTCTTACTGCGTCTCTGCCTCTTTGAAGTTGGGGCGGATCTGGTTTTGATTAGATCAATACTTTGTGTTTCAGAGAGAAGACGGGCAGCCGGAGAGAAGCTCCCCGCTGACATAAGAGAGTGAGGAGATTAGAGGAGAAGCTCGGAGGAGGACAACACTCGGCTCTCTGCTGCTGCCTCCAGAGCCATGAGCCGGCCGCTTACGGACCATATCGCCAGTAGTTTCAGCGAAGATGCTCCTCGACCCCCGGTGCCTGGGGAGGAGGGCGAGGCGCCCTGCTGCCCCGGTAAACTCGCAGTGATGAAGCCCCTGGAACCCCCCAAATCCGTGCTGCTCGGATCTCCGGGCTCCTCGGCGAGGAGGAACGAGGATGGTCTGGGGGAGCCAGAGGGGAGTGCCTCCCCGGATTCACCGCTCTCCCGGTGGACCAAGTCTTTGCACTCCCTCCTCGGGGACCAGGACGGAGCTCTGCTCTTCAGGACATTCCTGGAGAGGGAGAAATGTGTCGACACTTTAGACTTTTGGTTCGCCTGCAATGGCTTCAGACAAATGGACCTCAAGGATACCAAAACGCAGAGAGTCGCCAAAGCAATTTACAAGCGCTACATCGAGAACAACAGCATCGTCGCCAAACAGCTGAAACCCGCGACTAAGACCTTCATCCGGGACAACATCAAGAAGCAGCACATAGACTCGGCCATGTTCGACCAGGCGCAGACGGAGATCCAGAGCAACATGGAGGAGAACGCCTACCAGCTGTTCCTGACCTCTGACATTTACCTGGAGTACGTGAGAACTGGAGGGGAAAACCCGAGTCACGTCAACTCCAACGGCCTGGGAGACCTGAAGGTGGTGTGTGGATACCTGCCCACGCTGAACGAGGAGGAGGAGTGGAGCTGCGATTTCAAAGCCAAAGCTCTGGTTGGACTGTCGGCCAAGGTGCAGAGGGCCCCGGTGTCCCTGATGGAGAGGCCATACAGGTAGGACAGCTCAGTTAGCTCTCACTGCAAACAGCTCCTGTCATGTGCAAAAGTGCAACACATGTTTTAGTGCAGCTCCACAGTTTGGAGCCTCTCAGCCCTCTGCTGGCGCTCGCCTGGATTTCCTGGGCTTTGAAATAGTTCCGCAGAATGAGGGATCGTCTTCCACAGGAAAAGTTCACAGAGCAGGGCTGGCTCTGGCCCCAGCCGGCAAATAATAGATGATGACATTGCTATGCTATGCCTCCTCCTGCAACACACTGTCCTCAAGCCTCTGGCAGACATATGAATCTATAGGTGGCACTTTGAAGTGGATGCTCTGTCTCTCATTGGAGGTTAGATTAAAAATGCATCCAGAGCAGATCACTCATGAGTTTACAGGCCTGTGATTGTGGTTTTGGACAGTAGTGGCATCCTTGGACACAGTGACAGCAAACTGACAGCTACCTGCTCTGGACAGCCAGCCTCTGACAGGCTGTGTTTGTCAGCTGGAGGGTTGAAACTGGTAGACTCAGCCACTCTTCCCAACCCATTCCCATTTTACCTCTCACCTGAAAACAAACCCTGAATGGCTGCAGCACAGAACCCCGTCACTCTCTTCTCCCCCTTCTTTTCTTGTTTGCATCATTTCCCTCTTCTCCACTTTTTGAAAAAGTCAGGGGCTCTTAGGCCGATGCTTCTGGAGCGAAAGTGAGGGGGGAAAGGGAGCGGAAAGGAAGGACGGAGGTGGGGGTTGCAGCGGCAGGGAAGGGAGGGAGGGAGTGCAACTCATGAAAGAAAGGGAGGGAGGAGAAAGGATAAATGAGGGGGTGAAAGAGAGGCAGGGAGGGAAGAATGCAAGGCCAGCTGTGTTAAATACCTGACTCTTTGCGAGCCCCTCTGAAGGTCAGCCTGGAGCTGGGGGCCTACAGCTTTAGTCATGCTGGGTTCTCTCTCCCTCCTCGCGAAGACCTCCCTCTCCCCCCTCTCCCCCCTTTCTTTCCTTCTCTGACACACTCTCATGCTTCCGCTCCATACTTTTTCTTTCTCTCTCCCCTCTTTCCTCCCCCTCCTGTACCATGGTAAGAATGCACACACAGCGGGAGGCGTACGCCGAGGGAAGTGTGGAAATGGAAATAGAAATCGTGGGAGATTTAAGAAGGCATGAGAAAACCGAGGCTGCTGTCACATTCATTCATTCATTCATTCATTCATTCATTACACTACAGATCCTCCACTGCACACAAATGCACTCAGCAAGCAGGAGCGAAGTGTCACCCACCTGTTGGATACTGTTTCATGCAGTTGCATTAATATTAATCTGATCTCTGTTGTTGTAACCTCCCCAGATCATACAAGAGAGGAGACTCGCTCAACCCCTGCCATGTGGGCTCCTTTGCCCCCGTCAGCAGCACCAATGACAGCGAGGTTTCCAGTGACGCCTTGACTGACGACGCCATGTCTGTGACTGACAGCAGTGTGTAAGTGGATATTATCCAAACAGGAGAGTGTGTGAGGGTGAGACGAGGTGCTGGGGATGTCCATGAGAGATTGGGTGACAGCTTCCCTTCAGCTGGCTGGTAGAACGGTTCGCTGTTGTGCAAATATTGGAAAGCCAGGATGTGGAGTGGGTCGATGCCAAGCCCCGTTCAAAACTCATGTAATGTGGACTTTGTGAGTTGATGCATGGGAGTGCATCAGTAGGCTTTAACTGATCAGACAGAGCTTAACTGTTTCATCTGACAGGAGTCTAAACCGAAAGAGAAAACAGCAAACAAACGTGCAAAAGTTTCTCCTTTTCACTTTATGAACTCTTAACAATTCCCAAACTTTGCTGTCAGTCGCCCGCCTGTGGAGTGACTAATCAAAGAGGTGACTAATCAGCTGTCCACATGTGGTTTGTGCTTATCTGCGTACGTGCTTCGGGCCTCGTTCCCGTCGAGGATTAATCGGCGTTGTCACGTGTCTCTCAAGTGACAAGGTGCTGTGAAGTCATCGCCTAGCGCACAGCTCAAGGCCAGGAGCGCTCAGGTCAGCTGGTTCTGGACGCAAAGCAGAGAAACGAGTTGTTCTTTACCTCACCTCATCTGGGAGGCGTCGGTGAGGTGGATGATGTCAGTGAAAGCGGCGAGGTTGACTAGGACCGAGATGGTTAGTGCAACCAGTGCTTGAAAATATGGCAGCTATAAAGCCTTTTTTTTTTTTTTTACAATAGGGAGTCTTCTGCTCTGGCATATCTCTAGACAGTCGCGCTTCAAAGACACCGAGGCCTATATAGTCCTGTGCTGCTGTACTTTGCCCAGCGCAGTGACAAAGCCGGGCCACAGGGACGCCTCATTTCCTGCCCGCTCTGGCCTTGATCAGAATATCTGCCGCTCTTTAGGTCAGTTAAAAAGACCCATAAACATTTGAATCTCATTTACAGATAAAGGAGAAAATAGAAAAGGGGGAGAGAGAGAGAGAGAGAAAAAGGCAGCGAGGGAGGAGGCGGTTGGGTGGGAAGAGAAAGAGAGTGGTGGAGGGGGGATTTTTGCTTATATCTTATTTATGGATTTGCTTGGACGCTGGGGAATGCAGCTGCGCAGACTTCAAACATTACCTTATCTTACAAACCAGCCTTTTGATGTGCGGAGATCAGAGGCTGGCTGCGGCAGCGCTTGCCAAATGAAGATTGGGAGGGGAGGGGGGGGAGCTGCTTATGCGCATGACTGTGGCATTTCAAAGCAAAAGTGGAAAAGTGCTCCTCAGTTAGGCTAGGTCACCAGGAAACTGCTGTTTAGCATGGGAGGAAAGACGCTGTTTTACACTGTCAAGCGCTGCAGTTTGAAGCCGGAGCTTTGCTGTTTGTTGTTTGATTTCATTTTTCCTCCAGTCAGCCGTTTGGCTCCTCGGATAGATGTAACCAGGTTAGCTGCACCCCTGGGTCCTGTCCTGCAGTGACTCTTTGAATAAGTGCAATGAGGAGCTAATGCTAACAATGTCCTCAGCTTAACATGACAGTCAGTAGGGGAATGCTAATGCTGACGCTACTTCTGGCCAGAGCACACTGTGGCTGCAGTGTGTGTGTGTTGAAAGGGAACGGCCAGCAGGGCGCCCAGTGTTGTGTTGGAGCCCGAGCTGAAAATGAGTGTCATTTCTAGGGCAAATAAAGCTCCTACTACCTCAGTCAGAACCATACGACTCGACCGGAAATACTGGCACAGTTTGCCCCTGAGTATCTTTTTTGTTGTTGTTGTTGTTTTTAGATAAAGCCTGAAAGATGAAAAGCAAAACCGATCGGATGATTAATAAATTAGATTTCTTCTAGCTTGAAGTGTGTTTGATCTACCCAGTTGGCTAACAGGCTTCTTCCTGAATGGCTGTTTGGTCTTTAATGATGTATCTGATTGGGTAATTGACCTTTGTGATCTGTCTGTGCGCCCCCAGAGATGGCATCCCTCCATATAAACTGGGCTCCAAGAAGCAGCTACACAGGGAGATGCAGCGCAACATGAGGATGAACAGCCAAGTCTCTCTGCCTGCTTTCCCTGTAAGTACACAAACACACACACACACACACACACACATGCATAAGCACACATGCTCAGAAGTCTTTTTGAGCCCGGGTCCCACAGTGTAATTTCCATACCACCCTCTGTTCCGGGTCTCTCTTGGTTCTATGAATAGTGCCGCGCAAACTGTATTTGGCATTCTCAATTCAACAACACCAGCAAAGATCTGAAGAGTAACGTCAAAGACCCAGCCTCCCACTCACACACACACACACACACACACACACTCGCATACAAACATGAGCCCCCTCCCTACCTTTGGTGTCACCTACACCCCCATTAGGGTTCCTTGAAGTCGGTGGGAGACGGGGAGGTCTCTAAGCTGTTTATCGCCGCGGCGCTCGGAACACACCGGGGTTTTTCTTCCCCACCGATGCTGTAAATATGGAGAACAGGGAGAGATGAGGAAGATCTCTGCTGCTTTATCCCGAGGGCTCTGAAATCAGCCCGGTTCCTCAACAAAAACACAAAGATGCTCAGACACATTCACACGCACATGCACGCACACGCAGCGCTTTGATCCGCAGATGAATGGAGCAAACGCAAAGGGAAATGACAACTTCCAACAGAGCTGGCCCCCTTTTTTTTCCACAGCACTGCCACTGCCACCCCCCTCCCAACACACAAATACTCTGCCAGCCCCCTCCCCTAAAAGTGAAGGATCTAAGGGAAGAGTTTGAGCGTGTCATGTGAGCTCTCAGCGGGTCAGAGGGGAGCTGGTAGCTTAGGGCTTAAGAGAAACTGGCTTCAGGTTGAGGCAAGAGTCCGAATCAGAGACAGCTTGCAGAAGTAGCAGTTTGTTAAAGTAAACTTGATGTAACCCTGTTTTTTTAACATCATGGGGTATTCAGCAGTCATTAGGAGGAGATCTACAGATTGGATTTTGCTGCTCCTCTCTGCTTTATTTTTGCTTTCATTCTTGTTTTTGTTTCCTGTCTGATTTTGGCGATGGCTGCCATTCCCATGGTGCACCAGCCCCAGGCGCCATCAGACAGCCCCTCTTTTCCTCACTTTTTTCTCCCCTTTATCCCGACTACAAAGAGATACGAGGAACGGGGGGGAAAAAGAGGAGGAAAAATCAAGAAAGCCTCAGCGCAGAAATGCAAATACTTTAAGATGTGTGCGCACACTGTCACCACACTGTACCTTAAAGGTGCCCAGTGTGTGACGAGTCGGGGAGGGGGATAAATTACCGCAACCTCTCTGATCTTCCATCCTTTCTTGTCACCTTTATCTCCTTCCTCCACTCCTTTCCTCTCTTCGTTTTCTCGTGCACATCTCTGCATCTCAACTTCTCCTAATTTTTTTTTATCCCTCATCCTTTCCTCCCTGGAGTTCTCTTCCACCCCCTGTCGATATGTGGCTTTTATTCCTAGATGTAAAGCCACTGCTTCCCATCAATCTATCCCTCCATCCCTCCCTCCGCCACCCTATTCTCCCCCTACTGAGTGTTTGATATTTGACGAGGAAGCCTTTGAAGTGAGCTGACTTTAAAGTGGCCTGCTGATGATGACAGAGGGAACCAGCCGAGGCCCAGCCCAGCATGACCGTACAGCAGGCCTGCCACCCCTTAAAGCAGCGCTGTAGCCCTGGGTGCCAATAAGAGTGCCCTGATCATTACTGCCACTGGTGGAAAACAATGCATAAATTTAGACAGATGAGGCAAGAGCAGCTTGGATGTGTTTGTAGAAGTTGGCCGTGTAGGCATGGCGGGAATGATACAACCGCTAATGTATCTCCTTCTCCCCACAGCGGACTCGCCGTCCTCCCAAGGAGATGGTCCCGATGGAGCCGGCAGAGTTTGCAGCTCAGCTCATCTCCCGCCTGGAGAGCCTGAAGAGGGAGCAGGACACCATCAGCTCTCTGGAGGAGAGGCTGCAGCAGATTCAGGAGGTTTGTGTGGGTTCTTATTGAGAATGTGAAGACCGGGAGATACCGGGTTTTTCCCACAGCTGATGATTTTGTTTTCACCAGGAGGAGGAAAGAGAAGATACCGAGGTCATGGGAAGTGCTCCCCAGCTCTCCCCCCACCCCTTGACCCTCCTGTCAGGCTCTTCTGACGAGGACCCCCAGGCCATCCTGGATGAACACCTTTCTCGGGTCCTGAAGACCCCCGGCTGCCAGTCCCCCGCTGTGATCCGGCACTCCCCTCGCTCCAGCTCGCCAGAGCACCGACCTTTCACCCGTGGAGGCTTTGGAATCAAGGCTCTGGTGAGGACCGGACCCTCCACTTCCTCTATCTCCAGTTCTGACCAGGCAGCGTTCACGCTGGCCCTGGGCCCCAACAGGACCCTCGTAAGCAGGCAGAGCACCAAGCACATCCACCACCACTACATCCACCATCACGCCAGTCCCAAGTCCAAGGAGCAGATAGAAAGGGAGGCGGCGCTCCGGGTGCACGGCGTTTGCTCCAGCGGTGGCGAGTGTCCGCCCTGCCAGCCTTACCAGCGCAGCCGCAGCCTGGGCAGGGAGATGTGTGGCTCCGTCTCAACAGACAGCAGCGTGGGGTCAGCACCAAGCCTTCTTGGAACTAGCATCCCTTTTATTTCCTGTTTTTCTTGTGTTGACTGAGTCCTTGTCCTCGCAGGCGTTCCAGCTCTCTGTCGAGGCGAGTGTGTCGATCCGGTGCCGAGGACGGCGTGGCAGAAAGGTGTGTGGAGGACTGTGGACCCCTGCAGCTGCCCAGCGACACCACAGACCCCGCCCAGAACGTGCTGCAGTGGATCCTGGAAAGCAAACGGCAGGGCAGGCACAAGTCTCACAGGTGAGCGTCAACTAATACCTGGAGTGCTCATTAGCCTCCTACTTCAGTCGATGCATGTAGTCTTTAATTCCTCTTTCCCTCGCAGCACCCAGAGCACCAAGAAATCCTTTGGAGGCTCCTCTACTCAGACGCACACGTGGGGCGGCGGTGGAAGCTGTGGCCACCTACGCAGCCACCAGCCAGCCCAGCCGTTCATCCAAGACCCGGCTATGCCTCCCCTTCCTCCTCCCAACACTTTGGCCCAGCTGGAGGAGGCCTGCCGCAGACTGGAGGAGGTCTCCACCAAGACCACCAAGCAAAGGTAACCAGAGAGTAGATGATGGATAATGCTGCTGGCTTTGGGTTTTATGATTTTTAATCCTCTGAACCCCAAAAACCAGCTGCTGGGTTTGAAATGTATGCTATATTTTTTAAAATCGCCAAAATTACAGCAATTATCATAGCGAGAAACCGTAAAAGCATTAAGAATCAGCGGATTTTCAACTGTCTTGTCAGTAAGATCAAGCAAATCAAAGCTGGAAATCGGAGTAATTCATCAACATAATTTAATTCTGCATGTCTCCTTTGTAAAATTTTCAAATATAAACTATTTTGAATCTGTAAAAGAACAAAAATTCTGTGTTCCTCGGTGCAACCGCGAAGCCGTTAGTGACTCAGCTCTGACCAGCAGTCACATGAAGAAAAATTCAGGGACTTTTTGGCTGAACTGGACTGAACTGCTTACACAGAGGCAAATTTAAGATCTGAAGAAGTAAAATATCTTCGGTATGCAGAAGCCACCAGTGTTGGTAGCGCCTGTGGGCACTCTGGGGTTTTCCAATCTTTTTGAAAAATGAATAATCAGAGAAATTTAGTTTTTTCGGTGATCATGATGAATGTGACCGGAGGAATAAATACATAGATGCTGCGCTTTGTCACTGCAGGAAGTACCGGTGAGTTTTGGTGATCATGGTGGTTTGTTTTACGCCCTCACAGGCATCCAACGTCCAGTCTTCAGCGTGAGAAGACCCACCTAGTGCCTGTCCAGGGTGGGGGCTCCGTCCCTCTGTCGCTGCCCGGTCCCAGCCCTGCCAGCCTCCTCGCATCCAGCCTCCAATCAGAAGAGTACGATGCCTCTAGCGTCCTGCCCTCCCCTTCCTCTCCTCCTCTCTGCTCCTCTTCCTCCTCCTCTCAGCTATAGCCTCCAACTTGCCGTGTGCTTCGACCCTTTTAACTCTTCCTTCCCGTCACCTGCACCGTTCACCGCACATGTACGGACAGACATATCACACGTATGCACGCCTCCCACGTAGACACACAGAGAGAAGGTGGCCCCCTTTTTTGCGAGGCTTATTTTAGGCTTTGTGCACAGAGATCTGACACTGCCTCTGTGTTTGCATGCATCTTGTGTATCTGTGCCGTGTGGTGGGAGTGTGTAGTCACTGCACCACCTGACTGAGACATCCCTTTCATATATATGTATCATTTTTATTGGCTGTCCTTCAGTGAGCTGGCAGTCAGCTAGGGCGAGCAGAGCTTAGCAAAGAGAGAGATCCTCTGAAGTGGGCCTACAAAGCCTTGGACATAGCTGAAGGGGAATTGATAACACACTGCCCCTTCTCCATGCCCACACAGCACACACTTACTGATGGCACTGGGTCACTCACTCACAGCTACTGTATTTCTAGTCTTGTGAAACTAGGAAATTGTTGGTTAGACTTCCTCTGAAGCTTTGCTCTGTTTCTTATTTGTCTTTTGATCATTTTGTCAAGTTGGTCCACCACTTTCCTCTGACACTTCCTGTCCCTCTCTGTGTCCCGACAGGTGTAAGAAGGGTTTAGGAAGCCAAGCGGCGTGCAGCGGGGAGACGGTGGTGACGTACTTCTTCTGCGGTGAGGAGATTCCTTATCGGAGGACTATGAAGAGCCACAGTCTCACTTTGGGCCACTTCAAGGAGCAGCTCCGCAAGAAGGGCAGCTACAGGTGTGTGGAGCGACGCTTTAAGTTTTACAAGAGTGAACAGTGGATGTAAAACAATCTGCAACTTTAGAAAGGAATAGCTTTGTGGTACACCTACATTCTCTAAAGAGAAAATCTAACAACCAGGAGGAGCCGGTGTCATTTTAGACATCGTGAGGAATCAAACTTGTCACAGAAACAAAGTTAATTCTTCATTTTACACAGTTTCATGATAAAATCCTGATTTGTTTTCCAAGTTGCTATCAGTGTGTGTGTGTGTGTGTGTGTGTGTGTGTGTGTGTGTGTGTGTGTGTGTGTGTGTGTGTGTGTGTGTGTGTGTGTGTGCAGTCGGGCCTCTGGTTTTGTGTGTTTGAGAGGGGTGCAATGAAAAGGAAAGAACAAGAGGCAGGGAGGGAGGGTGGGTGGTGCAGGGGTTAGTGGGAGAGTTTGAACTGCAGCGATTTGGGTCCCATCTGGTATTGATTTCCATGCTAAGGCACACTTAATACACATGGCTTTGAAGCCCCAGCCCCTTTCATTTCAACCAACAAAGACTCACACAAATGGCCAGCGTGCAAATTCTTCACTGATGCTATCAGGGCCTCTTTTTTCCCTCCCTTTGCCCGGCTGTGTGTGCGTGCTTGCGTTGAATGTGCACAGTGTTTACACATGTTGTAATCATTTTATGGATATTTTTGAAAGGCAGATTGTTAAATGCCAGATCCGCTTGTTTGCCCTACTGCAGGGCCCTCGACTGAGGCCGGTGTGTGTTTGCGCAAAGAGATTTCACTGTGATTGCTTCTTTCCAGTGGGCATTAAAGGGAAAAGATCAAACATTTATTGTTTAGGCTGCCTCGGTCTCCAGGTTAAGCACAGCTCGAGTATTGTGTTAATAATTACAGGTATCAAGCTGGAGAAAAGGTGGAAGGGGGGGGGGGGGCGCAAAAGAACTTACAGAAAGTTCTTCCTGTCCAGATGTGCGCAGCGTTTTTGGATCAACACATGTGACAAGCACTTTGCTCCGAGTCCTCCACATCTGTCTGTTTGCTCCCACCACCCCTCTTCGCCTCCCCCTGGCTCGCTGTCTCAGTTCCTGTGTCATACCATCGACATTTTTTGGAAAAGAGAGCAGCGCGGTGCTTTAATAGCAGCCAGAGAATGTGTGGAGTTGGGTCATTTCAACATGGCAGCGGTTCAACAAAGAACAGTACTGCTCGGCCCTGCCAGACGATATTGGTGCCAGATGTCAGTGCAAACGGAGGGAGAGGAGGGGAGAAGGGGGAGGCAGATCCAGCCACATAAAACATGTTCCAGTGGAAATTCAGCCTCTCTCTGTCTCTGTCTCTCTTAGCTAAAAAGATCGTGGCTCTTTGAAGATTTTTTTAAGAGTAGGAGGGATTTTTCAGTTTTTTTTCATCCTGTCCCAAATAGAAAAAGAGGAAACGGTTATCAGGCGTGTCTTGTGCTCTTTCATTTCATCTTATTTATCTACTTTATCTCATTTACTCGCATCATTTTCCTGAGAGAGGCCTCTTGTGCTCCGTTTAGTTGAAGTCTTCCTGTATTTTAAAGCTTTTTATTAGTGACCACCCTCAAGCTAATTGCCGCATGTGAACTCGCATGCACCTCTGCGAGGGTTTTTTTTAAAGACTGCAGTTTTATAAGTGTTACATGTTGTCAGACGCTCACAAACATACCTACATTCCAGTCGCCCCACACACGGAGTGAACCGGGGCATTTTTCCATTACATACTTAATGAGTGGATTGTGAGACCCTGCTAACCGACCCACCCCTGCTGCTTTCTCTTCCTCTAAAATGAGGATAAGGGGAGGGGGGTTGCATCATTATGGCCCAGTGAAGTCATGGCTGATGAGAAGCCCCTCCTTTAATTCTTTTTTCTTTAACACACAAAAAAGTTGTCCGTCAGCTGCCCTTCCTATAGCTCTCAGCGAGGGCTCATGCTATCAACAGGGGTAAGGAAGGACACCGTGTACCGCTTGCTCTTTCTCCTCCTCCTCCTCCTCCTCCTCCACTTTGTTCTTTTCTTTGTCCCTGTAATAATGAACCAGGAGATGAGGAGTGAGCGAAAAACCCCGAGCTTGTGTGTCTTCTGAGCGGGTGTGTAGGAGTCGGGGGGTAATGACAGGCAGACTTGCAGGCACCCGAAATTTCAGCCTTCGTCAAAGGACCCCTTCATTTGCACACGGGTCTAATTGGCCCCTGTTAGCCAGGGCAAAACTCACAACAGCACAACAGAGGAAAAGGAAAAGGGAGAACAAGTGGAGGGAGGGATGAAGCCTCTTGATTTAGTCCTCCTAGCAGCAGGTTCCAGCCCACAGCAGTCTGGAGAGTTGATGTTTTTAAAAAAAGATCTTGAATCTGCTTGTTGTGGATGAAAACGACCGGCCTTAACGCCCTCCTCCCCCTCTGTTGCAGGTACTACTTCAAGAAGGCCAGCGACGAGTTTGAGTGCGGCGCCGTGTTCGAGGAGGTGTCCGACGACGGCTCCTTGCTGCCCACCTACGAGGGCAAGATCCTGGGCAAAGTGGAGAGGATGGAGTGACCCCATGTAGCTGCTGTGGTTGGAATACACTCCTGCAGAAGCTTCACGCCTTCAAAGCGTCTGTCGAGTGCAGGACTGGTGATGTTGGATTACTGAGGTCCGGACTGGAGAAGAAGTGGGACGAGGTATTTCTGGACTATCGAGTGAAGAAGACATGGACTGAAACATTTCCAGAAGAGGACTCTGGGTGAATGACCACTGGTCAGAGGAAGCAGGATGGTGGGTTTAATGTGAGACTGAGAACCTACCTGACCCCACATTGCTAATATGTATATGCAGATATACATGTACATTGCATTGTATTGTGATGCTCGTATTGCTGTGTAAAGATTTCTATTGCTATTTATTGGAAAAATCCCTGTCCCAAATCTTATTATTCTCCCATGGACAAGCTGCTTGGAGCTGGAGAACCTTCTCCGATCCTCCACATCCGTGATTCCTCCCTTCGGTTCTTGAGCGAGGGGAATAAGGTTCTTTTTTTTCTAGCCCCTCATATTGAACTGTAAACTTCAAAAATACCTCTTCAAAAACTCCACTCCTCCTCCTGGAGGTTTTAGCGGGACGTCTCTGATCTCTTGGCTGGAGAGCCGACTGCTGAAGCTCTGAGAACGGCTCTCCATCACTTAAGGTTCAATAATATATGTACTACTGCAGTGCTATTTGTGGATGTGTCCCCATCTGCTCTGAAGGGCCCTTGGTGTGCTATGAAAAATGAGCGAAAATGCTATTAATGTTTAATTCCCTTCTCTGGGACTCTGCCCGGCTAGCCTTGATCTGTCACGTCTTAGTGCCTTTGTTTCAGTGGCGCAGGCATCGCACAAATAGCCTCCATGTTTAGAGGAAACTGCCCTGAACAGGTCCTTGAGTCCCCAAAATGTGTTTACACCAATGTTAAGATTTACCAACAAAAAGCTCTATAGTGTGCCCCCAATGTGCTTACCTGTGTACGTAGGTGTGTGTGTGTGTGTGTGTGTGTGTGTTTGCGTGTGTGAGAGAGTTGCTTTGTGTATTTGAATCCTGCACTATGAGCTGCAGATGATGATGATGATGATGGTGATGATACACTATGTTCATAGTGTTTTAATTGAGTACAGTAGCTGTGCCTACATGGATGCCCTCCATGTTTTTACCCTGTGTTCAGGGTCTTATTAATCCCTTGGTTTTTACAAGGGGCCTTATGTTGAAAAGATATTTTTATGCCTTTTAGTATCCGTTTCATCATGTTTATGTTTTATGATATTTTTCATGGCTTCCTCGGCTCCACTTGTAAACTGTAAATTATGCGTTCTATAGAGCTCAGTTGAAAAGATGCCTTGGTACTTTAATTATTGTAATTATGAAGAGATGTAGCCTTTATTAAAATGTTCTATTTTTCAAATTAGCAAATTGCTCTTCCTATGGTTTTTCTGTGTGTGTGTGTGTGTAGTGACTGGGAGCTCTGTGGTTCCTCTGGCTCTAATTGGGATACTGGGATGGCGGCGTTTTGTGTGTCGACTTCAGCGCACACACCCCGCTGTGCAGACTGCAACTCGCTGGATCCAGTGAGAAAATTTCCGCCAGATTTGCATCCATTATCAGCTCTTAATGTACTCCCTGTTGGAAATTAAAACACGCAGCATTAATTTGGCCACTAGAGCCTCCTTGTGTTTCAGGGTAAGAAGCAGAGAGGGAGAGCTAAGTGTGTGTTAATGAGACGTTTGGCAAATATATGTCATAAGTACATTTCACCCAGCTATTTACATGCTCAAATGTTTGGCCTCCTGTGGCACTTTATGAACTGTGTGTGAGGCTAATGTGCTCTTTTGCTCTGAGCCAATTAGAGGAAACAGATGTTAGCAGCTGCAGATATCGACCGTCAGCCCGTCGCAGGATCCTCAACGTAGTTTCTGTTTCTCAGATGTGAAACCAGAAGCAGGAAAACACACGTTGGGAGCCTCACGTGTGGAGATTTCAACTGATTTCCCTTTTCTCTCATTACCTTTTCATCATGCTCGCTATAAATTGATCTTCTAATCACTTAAAAGCACCTCGAGGTGAGAGGAGAGCGAGGAAACAGGTGTATCAGTTAAGAGTATAAATGCTGCACTTTCATGGCTGCTGGTTTGATTTTACAAACCGTGTGCAGCGCGTCATAAGTTACAGGTGTGGCTTCAGACTGACGCTATGGAAAGGGCTTCAGCTCCTCCGTCCATCCTGAGGAGAAAAGAAGCTCAACACAGGAAAATATGTTACTGATCAAATGTAAAGCACCGTCTCTGTGGCTCAGACCTGAAACCTGCAGGTTCCTGTTTGTAAAATAACTTTAAAAATATGTAGTTTCCTCAGAAATACTAACAAAATGATCTGAAACAGGTGGGAACTGGCACTTTTTTAAACGGGAATAAAAAAGTGCAGATTTCAGGGACTATTTTCAGCTGTGGATTGATACAGATTTGGTGTATTGTGCATAAACATGATGCAATGCAGGAAGGAGGAGAAATGGTCTTAATTGAGGCCTTCAGTGACGTTAAAATGACATAAAGCTATAGAGAACACAAAATTAACAAGCAATAATACAGCAAAACAAAAATCACAGCAACGGTCACAAAATATATTTAATTGCTACAAAAACGTGAATATAAAGCAGAAAATCAGAATAAATGACATGTATATGGGGTCTTTCACTCCCAACCCCAACCTCCCAGTAGGTGCTTTTATGTTCTCTAAAAATCATGAATTTTTGTTCCTAATTGTTGTTAAATTTCTTCTTTTTTCTGGAAATCATCTCTCGACCTGCCGGGGAACAAACATGAGCAACGCTAAGGCAAATATCATGTGTTATTAACAGTTCTAGACCACAGCGGAGGCCTCAGCAAAACAGAAAATCACATATCATCCTTCGATATCACACACAGCTCCGGAAATTAATTCTACTTCTGTGCTTCCTGCCCTCGGTATCAGCTGAGACCTCCAGTTGTATCGGGCAGAAAACTATCTGTGATCACACCCAGACGAAGCAGCTAATGTCGTTTAAATGGGCCCGCGGCTTCACACACCTCGCTCCCGCCGCCCTCCCTGCTTTGAAGCTTCATTGGTTAAAGAGTGTTGCTTATGCTGCCTTTCATTTTGAAAGGGCATCGTGATATTGTTAAAATACCATTTTGGGCGCTTTCATCAGCAAAGGTCAGTGCATACACTTGAAGCTGTGGAATCTTTAGAACTAAGAGGCTCTCGGTCGGCGGCGCTCCGCTGTCAGAAGGCCTCGTGAACCCTCTTTGTATGGAGAGCTATTTTAGACGGGGTCATCTTTTTGAAGGATGCACTGTGTTCGCTGGACTCCAGGCTGCTATTCAGACATGTGGGGGCTTTTAAAAGTAGTAGCAAGATTTGGGGGCATTTCAGGGTTTGGACAATGTGGAGATTATTTGTGTAAGTTGTGAGAGGACGACTGTTCAGCAGATTTAACTGAAGAAAACATCATTCCAGACCTTTAACTTATCATCTGCATTTCAATTTTTGTTGCAGCAAAAAGCGAAAGGGTGAAAAAGTTAAGTTAGTCTCACAAAACAGCATTAGAACAAGATCCAGCTGCTGCCTTTTAGGTTTCCTACATCTTCACGAACATAAGTAAACAGAAGCAAGAGTTAAAAATAAATGGATGAATGAAAACAGATGATCTAAAACACCTGGACACTGGAGGGTTTTCCCTTCAATAATCTCTCGAAAAGGAATAAAAAGTGCAGATTTTAGGGACCATTTTCCGCTGCGGATGAATACAGCTTTGGTGCAGCAGTGTTTTAGTTTATATGTTACATGATGCATGGCCAGAAAAGGTTATTTCAAGGCCCAAGACAAAAGAATACCGATATATGTTACACATTTTACACAGCGGACGCAACCAGTGAGTCCTTGTTTATGTCTGGTTTGATATTTG